>CM038675.1:302450189-304850189 GCA_021605145.1 Aegilops bicornis
TGCAGAAGATTGTAATCTTCCAAGTGCCCACACAACATGCGAATTATGCAGACTTCAAGCTAATTGCCTTGTTCGACCGCGGACTCGCCTATCTTTACGCCGGTGCCTTGTTTAGCTGGAGACAACTCGGCTCGCAGTGGATCATCGTCAAAGCCGATACACACTTCTGTGATGCTATTGAACACAATGGCATCATCTCTGTGATCGACAAAGCAGATGGCACCACGTATTCTTTGGGGCAGGCGTGTAAGTTGTTTCCGATCTCATGTTAATGATGGCGCCATGACCTTGTTTGAACTTTTTGTGATGATTGGCATATCCCTGTTTGAGCAGAATTTGAGTAGAACTATGGCAATGTATTGGAGACGTCGTAAATCAGCTATATTTGGAATGAGTTAATTCATGCGATTGTGACCATGTCATTACAACCAATTTGTACCCTAAATAATCAAACAGTTAGGAATATATGGATATTATCCTTATTTTACAGTTATCTACATACTACTACTAAATATGAGTGTGTATCAATGGCCATGTTAGTTTCCTCATTTTCATGATGTAGAAACATGCACCAGACTGTTGGTTTCATCTAACCATACATTAGGGAAGTAATTGTGCATATGGAGAACTCTATATTTGGAAGTAGTGAAATCCTGCAATGCTTACCATGTGGACATACCTATATTCGCCCTTCAGCAATCAATGGCTAGAATAATATCCTCACAAAATTTTTGCCCATAGAACACGAGTATATAACAATGCGTGGCCTGTTAGTTACCTTGAAGATTTTGTTTGTGAGGACAGAACATGATTACTCCCTCCGTTCCCAAATATTTGTCTTTCTAGAGATTTTAACAAGTGACTACATAAGGAGCAAAATGAGTGAATCTACACTCTAAAATATGTCTACATACATCCGTATGTTGTGTCTATTTGAAATGCCTAGAAAGACAAATATTTGGGAACGGAGGGAGTACATAACATGCATGGCATGGTAGTTTCCTGTGAAGAATCGATTGCGAGATAACATGAGTATAACCATGCATGGCACTTCTATATTTTCGAACCCTGTATACATTTCCCTGTATTTTCCTCCTAGTTCCAACAGGGACATATCAATGTTGTTTCTTGCATTATCCTACTCATACTACGAACAATGCTGATCTTACGTTAACAATGCATCCTTGTTGATATGATGCAGTGTCCCTCTGATTACTGCCCTTTGTAATCATACCACCTTTGCCAAAAGCAGGGAAGCACAAGCTGGTTCCTCGCTCGATCGACGGCAACGGCAAAAGACTGATGATCATTCGGACACATGAGCCGGAAAAGTTATATTGTAAAAACCCCACTGTATACATCCCCAGTCTCCCGCCCCTCCCCCACCTCTGGAATCTCGATTCCTACTCCGGTTCCCCCAAATCCCCCTCCTGTACTCCCTGTACTCAAGCGCACTATCATGTCGCTGGTCAACGCGGATCTCCGAGCGGAGATCACGAGGTCCGCCCTGCCTTGGTGGCTGCGTCTTTGTCGCTCAACAGTGGCATGGCGGCGCTTGACGACCAGTTTGCCGGCAAAGTCCTGATGGTAACCATCAACGCGACCGGCCTCCCGTCTCACCAGACGACCTTGTCAAAGCTCTTGGCATTGCGCACGGCATCCAAATAAGTGACTTGCTTGTCGAAGTCTGTCCGCCACCGGCTGATTTCTTCGTCTGGTTCCGGACAACTTTCGACTGCAGTCATGTGTTTGAATCTTCCCGGCGTTTGTTCTGCGATGGCGCGCTGGTGAGCTTTGATAGGTCTCACCCAGGATGGGGCTCGGTGCCCTATGAGCTTGAGTTTTTAACAAAGCTTACCTTCCACGGCATGCCTCGACGTGCTTGGAACAGCGAGTCCATGAACGAGCTTATCAACGACCTTGGAGGTGTGCTTGTAAGTATGTTTGTTCCTCCGAACATTTGGGCTCACGGCGGTTATGGCATGGATGAAGAAGCCGTCCACCATACCGAAGGTTTTTGGTGTTGAGATACCGGTGCAGGAGCCGGGGTTGTACTATTCGTCGCCACCAAGGCCGCCGCGGACCACGTTAGGGATGTACCTGTATCGAGTGTTCGTGCATGTCGAAGAAGTGGTCAATCCATCAATCGAAGTCCTGCCACCGCCGTTGGTGCCAGGGTCCGTCGACGACGTCCATTACATGAGTCAACGTCAGACTTTCCCCGTGTTGCTCGGAACGATGGATGGCACAGGGCCTACTCCATCGTGGCGGAGGCCCGCTTTGCTTCTTTGGGAGAAGAGGCGGGGCTGGCTACTGGATGTGCTCTAATTTGAGGTAACAAGCTGAATCTTGTCAGATACTAGTTAAATCCGAGCTATGGTTGTGAAGCATTGATATGCCAGTACATTTGATTGTGACCTGTTCTAATTTTGTACCTGAACTTTTTTTAGAAAGGGTTGTACGTCAACTCAATGTGCTAGCAGAACTTATTGTGTTGTCTGTTTGTTTTCTTTGCACAACATTCAAGATATTTCCCCATCATTGATAAAGACGATGAACCGTTATGTACGACTTCGTCGGTTTCAACATAGCCCTTCCATGGCGATCCTTGCTTCCATCCTGATTGTCTTTGCTGCGTGAAAATTTTGTATGCAAGTTCAGTGTGCTATGATGTTCTATATGATTGTGTCAACTATATAAGTTTTTAGTGAGCATCAGCAATGCATATGGATGATAGATGTATTTACGAGCATCGACCGATGGGTCTCTCTCTCTCTCTCTCACACACACACACACACACGCACACGCACAAGTGGGACCCGTTGAATTATTTATTTGCTCGTGACAGCTTTTAATTAGGTTCCACTGTAATCTAACTTTTTCTTAAGTTATTAATTGAGCTCAGTGACTTCAAAAAGTTGTACAGAAGCCTTGTTTGGGCGTTTCCGGCGTCGCTGAATGTGGGCTGAGTAACCAGGTTAGGTTACTACACAAGCTTTTTTTTCGACATCAGCAATGCAACTGGGCCGACAGTTGTACCCAATATCCGGGTGAACTTGTTATTCTCCGCCCCGCTGAGCTGCAAACTTTCCTAGGAGGTATGCATTAGGCTTAACAAGAAAATGGACTTTAAGAAATAATAAATGGGATGTAATTATAATAACTGGACAGTTACTATGCACCAAACACGTAATTAGTTTGAAAAATATATTATTTTGGAATTTGAAAATTTTAATTTCATTACTTGTTGCGCGCGCAATATTTAGTTGGATTTTAACATAATACTACTTTATTTTGAAAATATTTTAATCTGACTAGAAATTTCGGATAAAGATATTTCGGATCCCATCAAAATGTGGGAACGTTTTTTGAATTCTGTTTTGAGCGATTCTTTGAAATTATTAATCATTGTCCTAGCTAGAAGTTGGGCTGTACTTTTAACAAACTGTAAATGGGCTGTAGTAAATTCCATTAGAATTAAAAAATGGGTTGTACATTCTTACAAATAGCAAATGGGCTATATGTTCTCTGCCAAATCCAAGCTGTGGGCCTACTAAGTTGACGCATACCAATGGCTTTGTCAACTTAGTCAATATAAACGATTCTAGTTGCAGTGATCGTATGATGTCCATCCAACGGCCGTAGTGCTTCTTCAACCTCTGGTCTTCTTGCTCCAGCCGCCCAAAGCAGCGCCAGTCGTGTCGCGTGCTCACGCCTCCGTGGCGGCTGTGATGCCGTGAAGGCCTCACCGCCCATACTACTCCCACCGCTGGCGAGCCATCCCTCTACTCACCCACACCCCTGTTATTCTGCGGGCGACGGTAGCCTCACACCGCAGCGAACCGATGAACCCTCGTACTCCTCTCCGTGCGGGCTACCAGCATTGCGTCTTCCCGGCTCCACGTCATCCCCTTCCTAGGCCTCGCCGTCGTCCGGACCACCGCCTGGTGCTCTCGGCCTTGGCGTGGTCAACGTGGTCAACGACCAACTTCCATCGGAAGAAATCTTGTATGTGGAGAGGCGGACAATTTTGGGTCCAGAGGCCGCAAGGAAGTGCCTCCTTATTACGCGCAAAATAATTATTCCTCCACTGACCAAGAGGGACCCACCGGACGGGCCACCTTATTTCATGAAAAAGTTTCCCCCACATTGCTGGGACCCACCGGACGGGCCAGCATATTTCGCGAAAAAAATGTTCCCCCCGCTGTCAGCTCAGACCCTCCGGAAGTTCCTCCTTATTACGCACAAAAAAATGAATACTCCCCCTGCTAGGTGGGACCCACCATGGTGGGAGGCTGACTTGTGGGCCTAATAAGTTGACTGGGACGGGGGCCTTTGTCAACTTTAGTCAATATGAACGATTCTAGCTCGAGTGATCGTATGATGTCCATCCAACGGCCGTAGTGCTTCTTCAACCTCTGGTCTTCTTGCTCCAGCCGCCCAAAGCAGCGCTGGTCGTGTCGCATGCTCCTGCCTCCCGTTGCCGGCTGTGGTGCCGTGGAGGCCTCACCGCCCCTACTATTCCCACCGCTGGCCAGGCCCTGCGGCGACGGCAGCCTCACACCGCAGCCGAACCAGTGAACCCTCGTACTCCTCTCCACGCGGGCTTCCTTTGCCGCGTCTTCCCGGCTCCCGTCGTCCCTTCCTAGGCCTTGCCGTCGTCCACCGCCGTGGTGCTCTCGACGCAGCGTGGTCAACGTGGTCAAGGAACAACTTCCATCGGACGTGGACTGTACGTGGAGAGGCTGACAGCTGGGTACACGGCCGCAGCAAGGAAGTGCCTCCTTATTACGTGGGAAATAATGATTCCTCCACCTGACAGCAGGGACCCACCGGGCGGGCCACTGTATTTCGCGAAAAAACATTTCCCCCTGACTGCTGGGACCCACCAGCTACATCTTCGCATGCAAGGAAGTGCGTCCGGGCAAAGAAAAACGATTCGCCCCCTGACTGCTGGGACCCACCAGCTACATCTTCGTAGACAAGGAAGTGCCTGACAGTCGGGACCCACCTGGTCGAAGCGTACGTAGCGTTGTCGTGCAGTCGCGAACGTTATGCGTACATATATCTTGGTGGATGTAGAAGCGGCGCCGCGTGTCGTAGTAGAAACACGCCGCGTAGCATGTACACGTCGTCACGCCAGTGGTGCAAGAAAGAAAATACACCCATGTATGTGTACATACGGGCGGGGTCTCGAACGCCTACTCGCGCATACGTACGGCGAGGGCTCGTTGACATGGCTGGGTCGGAACGGAGAAACATCGTCATTGTCGTGTTCATGGGGAGGCAACGGAATGCGTCATGTTCATGGGGAGGCAACGGAATGCGTTGTGTTCATCGGGAGGCAACGGAACGCGTGGGAGCCAACCGGCTGGGTCGGAATGGAATGCGTGGTCGTGTTCATCGGGAGGGCTTGGACGGACCAAGCGATGGAAACCAGGCTGGCGTACCCGCGAGCGGAAGAAGCGGCCTTGTGTTCGACCGGACACGCTCAAACGGGATCCTGTTCATCGGGAGGGGTCTCGCGCATCAAGCAGGAGAAGCAGACCTCCTACGGCCGAAACCGAGGTCCTATTGATCGGGAGGGTGTGGCGTACCGCAAAAGCAGAGAAGCGGACTTGTGTTGGAGCGCAACGGTGAAACAGGTCCTGTTCATCGGGAGGGTGTGGCGTGCCGCAAGCAGGGACTCCACGGGATACCGTTCATCTCCACCTTCGACCCCTCCGGCCTCCACGGGCTCCGTTCATCCACCGTCGACCTCCTCCGGCCTCCACCTGCGATTGTTCATCCACGGGCTCCTGTTCATCCAGCCTCCACCGCGCGCTACTCCACCGCCTTTGTTCAACCAGCCCTCCACGGGCTCTGTTCAACCACCCCTCCACGGGCTCTGTTCATCCAGCCCTCCACGGGTCCTGTTCATCCAGCCCCAACCGGCTCGATCGATCGAGTCTTGTTCATCCAGAGGCAACACCACGGGTCCTGTTCATCCACCCCACGGAACTATTCATCCAACCCCGCAACGCTCATCGTTCATCCAGAGGTAGCATCGATCGGCTTGATTAGCATCGATAGCGAAGAATCGCTCGATCGGGTTCGATTAACAGCTATCGATCGATCGCTCGGGTTCGAAGCGTAGCCCTCTGAGGCAATCGCTCGGGTTCAGTTAGAGCCCAACGCCTCGCTCGGGTTCAGTTAGAGCCCAACGCCTCGCACACACGCGCGTACGTACGAGAGAAACGCGCATCGCTCGGCCCCCGACCACCCACCGTAACCGGGGACTCCCCGATATTTTCCACGCCCTCGCTTCTACCACGGTTTTTTCCGTCATGGACGGCCCAAAGAATGTCATGCAGCTGCGTCTCCGGCCCGCCCAGGACGAAAAGCCCATTTTTTGTCATGATTGTTTGTCATAGAAGTAGGAGCCCACCACATCTATGATGATACCGGGTTTTGTCACAATTATCGTCTTAGAAGTGTCATATGCATGACAGAAAAAATTCGTTCGGCCCAAAATGTCAAAGATGTGTCTTTTTTTGTAGTGAATTGTGGGTTATCCAGAACTTTTTTTGGCGCCGTTGTCGAGGAGCATAGCTATACTTGTTGAGTCACTTGGGATTATTATCAATTTATCACTATGAAGAATCTGAAGGATCCTAAGACTAAGATATTTCCCTCCAGTACGAGGGGAGGTAAGAAACTGCCATCCAGTTCTGCTTTAGATTCACCTTCTGTTATGAGTAAACACCACCACATGCTATCAATTCTGATATGCCACAAGTTATTGATGATGCTACTTCTACTATGAATGATGCTTATGATGATGCTAGTACCTTGCTTGATAATGATGATGTGCCACTTGGTGAATTTCTTGATGAGCAAATTGCTAGAGTAATACAACATGTTGTTATTGAATCTGATGATGAGCTTGAAACTGAATCTCCTGAAACACCTGCTAGAACTAGCCTTCATAGATATGAATTGCCTAAGGTACCGGAAGGTTATGTTATGAGTGAAGAAACAACTAGAGATATGATTGCTTGTAATGATAAAGATGATCTAGAGAAATTACTACACAAGTATAAAGAAAAATTTCTGAATGCTAGAATGAAATATGATCCTAAGTTTGCTACTTCACCTATCTTTATTGATGATAAGGATTATGAATTCTCTGTCGACCTAGAGTTAATTACTTTGGTTGAATCTGATCCTTTCCATGGTTATGAAACTGAAACTGTTGTGTGCGCTTGAAGGGTGATGCTAAAGCTTGGTACAATACGCTTGCTCCTGGTTGTGTGCGCAACCCCCAGGATATGATTTATTACGACTTCTCTGAAAAATATTTTCCTGCTCATAAGAAACAAGCTGCCTTACAGGAAATAATTAACTTTGTTCAAACTAAAGAAGAGAGTCTCCCACAAGATTGGGGAGGCTTTGCCGATTACTTAATGCTTTGCACGATCATCCTCTTAAGAAAAATGAAATACTTGATATCTTCTATAATGGACTAACCGATGCTTCTAGGGACTTCCTAGATAGTTGTGTTGGTTGTGTTTTCAGGGAACACAATTTTGGACAAGCTGAAGAATTATGGAATAATATATTGAAAAAATATGATGATTGGACTATTCCTGAACCACCGCCTAAACCCACTCCGAAGAAGAGGGCTATATTATATCTCAGTCCTGAAGATATGCAAGAGGCAAAGAAATCTATTAAGAAAAAAGGTATTAAAGCTGAGGATGTTAAAAATTTACCTCCTATTGAGGAAATACATGGGCTTAATACACCACCATTGCCTAAGGTAGTAGAGGTAAATTCTCTAATGAAGTTCAATGATAATGATAATCCTCACAATATGCATCCTAGTCAATGCCTTTATGAGTTTGAAAACTACATTAGAAAACAAGATCACTTCAATGCAAATGTTATGAAACAATTGAAATATAATTCTGATATGATTGCTCGCTTGAGTGACTTGTTATTTAGAATATCAATTGATGTTAGAGGTGTTGGAAAACTTGCTTCTATCGTTCAAACTCAGTTAAAACAAGTTGTGTCGGTGGGAACGACACCTATGGGATCACTGGAATACCTTCTACGGTCGGCGGGCGCGGGGTTGTAAGAAGAGCAGGTCCAGGAGCCAGCACAAAGATTGTTTACCTAGGTTTGGGCCGCGAGGATGCGTAAAACCCTAGTCCTTCTTTGGTGGATGTATTGAGTGTTCTTGAGCTTTCGAACTAGCTACGGTGGCTGCGTAGTTCGAAAGAGCGAATCCCTCTCCAGTATGCCTCGGGCCTCCTTTTATAGTCGAAAAGGGGTTGCCACAGTGGCACACAAGAGGTGGAAAGGCGTACAGTGGGCGAGCTTATCGCCCGACATTACGGGACAAAGCGCATTAAATACGCTACTTAGGTGTCCATTAGCTTTATCGGGGACGGGAACGAGGCCCATCCCATCCGTCGCCGCTCCGTATCGCTTCGACACGCGTCCAGGCCAGCGATGCATGCAGTGCCATGTAGGCAGGCGGGCTGCTGAGGTGGCACGGTGGCAGGGTCTTCACGAAGATCTGCATGCCACCACGCAGGTGCTTGTGGAGTTGGTCTGGAAGCCGCGTGTTGCCACGTAGGTGCCTGCCCAACTGGTTGGGCTGGCAGCTGCCGGCGAATGGCGGCGGAGCCTTGGCTGGTGCGGGCCTGGCAGTGGCCCTGCTGGCGCCCTCAGCAAGGGCCTTGTCGAGGGCCCAGCAAGGGTCTTGTCGTGGCCTCGCAGTCATCCCCGGCAAGGCGCTTGCCAGGGGTCTTGTGGATCTCCTAGGCTAGGGTCCCACCGAGGGTCGCCGTCTTCTGGTCCTCATCTGATCTTTTATGTTTATGATCTTGACAAAGATCTGCATGCCACCACGGGGGTGCCTCCCGAGCCCTAGTTCCAATGTGGTTGGTGGGGTCAGAAATCGTGGGCTCAAGGGAGGCTCGCTCCGTTGGCATTGGGCAGGCTGCCTCGGCAAGGCTCTTGCCGGGGCTGCGGAGGCTGCCTCGGCAATAACCTTGCCGAGGGAGCCTACCTCGCCTCCTTGCCCTCTTATGTTCCTGGTCTTGGCGTTGCCTTGGCCGTCTTGTGTTTTGGCTTCTTCCCGGTTTCCCTTCTTTGCCCTGCTAAGTGTGTCCATTGGCGCGGCTCCTACTGTCCATGCACAAGTAAAGGGGTAAAAAATAGTGCCCCTACTTTTGTACACCGACAGGAGCCCCCGGACCTGCGCCACACATAAGCGCGACACGTTGTTGGGCCAGGCCCAGAACAGTGCGCGGGCTGTCTGGGCGGGATTTTGCCGCAGTATTTTTTCGTCCATCACGCTTCCCCACAACCTGCGTGCGACGTGGAGGGTCGTGCGTGATGTGGGGGTCATGTGTGGGGCGGTTCCTGCCCGCATGCGTCACGTCGCAGTTAATGGGAAAAGAGGCGGCCCGCGCCTTCCCCGTAATAAGGAATAACCGCGGGCGCGCTGCTCATCTAGCCTCCATGCCTTCCCCAATCTCGGAACCGCCGTCCCCTTCTCCTTCCTTCGCAAGCCTTCGCCTTCGCTCCTCGCTGCCGCATCTCCGCTGTATTCTGTTCCTTGCTCTCTGCAGCCGCCATGGCACCCAAGACCAGCAGAGGCAAGGGAGTGGCCAAGGACGCCAGGACGAGCGAGCCGCCGGAGAGCGAGTTGGCGGCGCGGCGGACGCAGCTTGCCTACTTCCCCTCGACGGTCGACGTGTTCGAGCTCAGGGACTGCTTCAAGCCCCTATGGGGATGCAAGGCGAGACGACGGGGCATCTAGCCACGCGTGTCATCCCTGCCAATTGCGCCGAGGCCGCCCCGAATCGGTACCCGTCCAAATGGGCCCCGCCGCCGGAGGAGCAGGTGCAGGAGTTCTTTGACGGCTTGGCAGAGGTGTACGTCCGCAACGCGCCGCTGCTTATCCAGGACACCACTCAGGCAGAGTTGGACTATATCGCCGCCAGGGCGACGGAGGCGGAGCTTGCCAGGCAGGCCGGCAGTGCTGGCGGTGTAGAGGACGAGGCTGCGACGGCCGCGGAGGAGAAGGAGCTTGCCTATTGGGCGGAGTCCGCTGGGGAGGCCAGCAGTGCCGGCACCGGGGCCCTCTTCTCAAAGATGTGGTCGATGAGTCATCGTCGGAGGAGGCCGAGGCTGTCGACCCTCCGGCCATGGGGAGAGGGCGAGTCCTGTGGTGAGCCACCACTGGCGAGCCGGTTCGGCCCGACAGGGTCGTGCAACCCCGGCAAGCTCAGGAGGCGTCCGCGCGCCAAACGAGGGCCGCGGCTGCGAAGAAATAGGCGAAGGCCGCGGTGGCGAAGGAGAAAGCATCTGCCTCCTCTTCATCCAAGCGCGTCCAGACTCCGCCCTCCTCCCCTCCTCCGGCAGACATCGACGCGGAGGTCACCTTTGACTTTGGGTCCCTCAGCCCAAGGAGGAAGAGGAAAGCAGCCGAGGAGGAGGTGGAGGACGAGTAGGAATCTTGTCCCTTTCTATCCTTTCCGTCTCCTCGAATCGTGCCACTTATCTTGATTCGTCTTCATCCTTGCAGGGATGCAGAGACACTGGCCCAGAGGGTGAAGAGGGCCAGGGCTTCGGCGAGCGGCCAGCCCCCGGTAGGGATTTCCGGTACACCGCTGGTGGTGTTGAGCAGCCTGATACGTCTCCGTCGTATCTACTTTTCCAAACACTTTTCCCCTTGTTTTGGACTCTAACTTGCATGATTTGAATGGAACTAACCCGGACTAACGCTGTTTTCAACAGAATTGCCATGATGTTGTTTTATGCGCAGAAAACAAAAGTTCTCGGAATGACCTGAAACTCCACGGAACATCTAGTTAAAAATAATAAAAAAATCCTTGCCAAAGATGAAGACCAGGGGGCCCACACCCTGTCCATGAGGGTGGGGGGCGTGCCCCCTCCTAGGGCGCGCGCCCCTACCTCGTGGGCCCCCTGGAGCTCCTCCGACGCCAACTCTTACTCTATATATTTGCTTTCGGGGAGAAAAAAATCGGGGAGAAGAAATCATCACGTTTTATGATACGGAGCCGCCGCCAAGCCCTAAAACCTCTTGGGAGGGCTGATCTGGAGTCCGTTCGGGGCTCCGGAGAGGGGGATTCGTCACCGTCGTCATCATCAACCATCCTCCATCACCAATTTCATGATGCTCACCGCCGTGCGTGAGTAATTCCATCGTAGGCTTGCTGGACGGTGATGGGTTGGATGAGATCTATCATGTAATCGAGTTAGTTTTGTTAGGGTTTGATCCCTAGTATCCTCTATGTTCTGAGATTGATGTTGCTATGAGTTTGCTATGCTTAATGCTTGTCACTAGGGCCCGAGTGCCACGATTTCAGATCTGAACCTATTATGTTTTCATGAATATATGTGAGTTCTTGATCCTATCTTGCAAGTATATAGTCACCTACTATGTGTTATGATCCGGCAACCCCGAAGTGACAATGATCGGGACCACTCCCGGTGATGACCGTAGTTTGAGGAGTTCATGTATTCACTATGTGCTAATGCTTTGTTCCGGTTTTGTATTAAAAGGAGGCCTTAATATCCCTTAGTTTCCATTAGGACCCCGCTGCCACGGGAGGGTCGGACAAAAGATGTCATGCAAGTTCTTTTCCATAAGCACGTATGACTATATTCGGAATACATGCCTACATTACATTGATGAATTGGAGCTAGTTCTGTATCACCCTATGTTATGACTGTTACATGATGAACCGCATCCAGCGTAATTATCCATCACCGATCCAATGCCTACGAGTTTTCCATCTAATGGTTACGCTTATTTACTTTCCCGTTGCTACTGTTACAATCACTACAAAACACCAAAAATATTACTTTTGCTTTCATTACTCTTTCGTTACCGTTACCACTACTATCATATTACTTTGCTACTAAATACTTTGCTGCAGATATTAAGTTATCCAGGTGTGGATGAATTGACAACTCAGTTGCTAATAATTGAGAATATTCTTTGGCTCCCCTTGTGCCGAATCAATAAATTTGGGTTGAATACTCTACCCTCGAAAGCTGTGGCGATCCCCTACACTTGTGGGTTATCAAGACTAATTTCTGGCGCCGTTGCCGGGGAGCGTAGCTCTATTCTTTGAGTCACTTGGGATTTATATCTGCTGGTCACTATGAAGAACTTGAAAGACGCTAAGACAACAATTTATCCCTCGACTACGAGGGGAGGTAAGGAACTGCCATCTAGCTCTGCACTTGATTCACCTTCTGTTATGAGTAAGCTTGCGACACCTAAACCTGCTTCTATTAATCGTTCTGATATGTCACACGTTATTGATGATGCCACTTCTGCTATGCATGATACTTATGATGAAACTACTTCTATGCTTGATACTGATGTGCCCCTTAGTGAATTTCTTGATGAACAAATTGCTAGGGCTAGAGAGAAAGAAATTATTGAAACTGATACTGTTGATGAAAGTGATGATGAAGATAGGCCTGTTATTCTCGAGGGTTATGTTTTTGATAAAGAAGCTTCTGCAGCTATTTTAGCTTGCGAAGGTAGTTATGAACTCAAGAGGCTATTAATTAAATGGAACAAGGAATCTCTTAGAGAGAGAATGAAACCTGACCCTGCTTTTGCTACTTCACCTATTTGTGTTGCCAATAAGGATTATGAATTCTCTGTTGATCCTGATATAATTACTTTGGTTGAATCTGATCCTTTTCATGGCTATGAATCTAAAACTGTTGTGGCACATCTTACTAAATTAAATGATATAGCCACCCTGTTCACTAATGATGAGAGATCTCGCTACTTTTATATCCTTAAAATATTTCCATTCTCATTAAAGGGTGACACTAAGATATGGTTTAATTCTCTTGATCCTGGTTGTGTGCGTAGTCCTCAGGATATGATTTATTACTTCTCTGCTAAATATTTTCCTGCTCATAAGAAACAAGCTGCTTCAAAGGAAATATACAACTTTGTTCAAATTAAAGAAGAGAGTCTCCCATAAGCTTGGGGGAGGCTTCTCAAGTTGCATAATGCTTTGCCTGATCATCCTCTTAAGAAAAATGAAATACTTGATATCTTTTATAATGGACTAACCGATGCTTCCAGAGATTACCTGGATAGTTGTGCTGGTTCTCTTTTCAGGGAAAGAACACCGGATGAAGCTAAAATTCTATTGAATAATATGTTGACAAATGAAAATAATTGGGCACCTCCAGAGCCAATTACTGAGCCTATTCCTAAACCAACTCCGAAGAAGAGAGGTGTTCTATTTCTCGATCCACGAAGATATGCAAGAGGCAAAGAAATCTATGAAAGAAAAAGGTATTAAAGCTGAAGATGTTAATAATTTACCTCCTATTGAAGAAATACATGGTCTTAATCTACCGCCTATTGAAGAAACATATGATCTTAATTCATTACCTATTGAAGAACCTCCTGGTCTTGATAACCCGACACATGTAGTAAAGGTAACTTCTCTCTATAGATATGATAGAGCTGAAATCCCTCCTACTAAAATTGCTTGCCAATGCTTGGATGAGTTTGATATCTTTATGTTTAAGCAAGAAGATTTCAATTCTTATTTTGGTAGACAATTAAAACAAAATGCTTATATGATTAAACACTTGGGTGACTATATGGCTAATATTAGAGGTGAACTTAAACTTGTTAGCAAACATGCTTCTATGGTTACCACTCAAGTAGAACAAGTACTTAAGGCTCAAAATGATTTGCTCAATGAAATGAATAGTAATAAAAATAATTATGCTGTTAGAGTGGCTACTAGAACTGGTAGAATGACTCAAGAACCTTTGTATCCTGAAGGCCACCCTAAGAGAATTGAGCAAGATTCTTAGAGAAATAATATTGATGTACCTAGTTCTTCGAAAAGGAAGAAAAAGAAAAATGATAGGACTTTGCAAACTTCTAGTGAACCTATTTTCTGAACCACCTGAGAATCCAAATGATATCTCCATGTCTGATGCTGAAACACAATCTGGTAATGAACATGAACCTAGTGAAAATGTTAATGATGATGTTCATGTTGATGCTCAACCTAGTAATGATAATGATGTAGAAGTTGAACCTCTTGTTGATCTTGATAACCCACAATCAAAGAATCAACGTTATGATAAGAGAGACTTTGTTGCTAGGAAACATGGTAAAGAAAGAGAACCATGGGTTCAGAAACCCATGCCTTTTCCTCCCAAACCATACAAGAAAAGGGATGATGAGGATTTTGAGCGCTTTGCTGAAATGATTAGACCTATCTTTTATGTGTCACGATTAATCGATATGCTCAAAATGAATCCTTATGCTAAGTATATGAAAGATATTGTTACAAATAAAAGAAAGATCAGGAAGCTGAAATTTCCACCATGCTTGCTAATTACACTTTTAGGGGTGGAATACCAAAGAAACTTGGAGATCCAGGAGTATCTACTATACCATGCTCCATTAAAAGAAACTATGTTAAAACTGCTTTATGTGATCTTGGAGCCGGTGTTAGTGTTATGCCTCTCTCTTTATATCGTAGACTTGATTTGAATAAGTTGACACCTACTGAAATATATTTGCAAATGGCTGATAAATCAACTGCTATACCTGTCGGTATTTGTGAGGATGTGCTTGTTGTGGTTGCAAATGTTACTATTTTAACGAACTTTGTTATTCTTGATATTCCCGAGGACGATAGTATGTCTATTATTCTTGGAAGAGCCTTTTTGAATACTGCAGGGGCTGTTATTGATTGCAACAAAGGCAATGTCACTTTTCATGTTAATGGTAATGAGCATACGGTAGACTTTCCGAGGAAACAACCTCAAGTTGATAGTATCAATTCTATTGGAAAAATTCCATCGATTATATTTGGAGGTTTTGAATTTTCTCTTCCTACTTTCAAGAAGAAATATGATATTCTTATTATAGGGGATGTGCATATCCCCGTTGAGGTAACATAGTGTTATTCGAAATTTCTCCAGTTCCATGTTAATCGGAATGAGTTTACTAACAAGACCTGATCAACCTTGTTAGTGGATTCCTTTTTGTGAGCATGAGATGGATGAAACTAGAAGACACAACCTTCTGTACCCTCTCTATATTTTCTGTTATTTAGTTGAAATAAAGTAAAAATAGTATTTTTTCTGTCTATTTTCTGATTTATCCGTGCAATATAAGAATACCCCGAAAATAAAAGTCCTCCAAATGCCATGTCAATTTAATATGATTTTTAGGAAATATTTGAGGATTTATGGTACTGGAAGCACTGCGGGGGGAGCTGCCACCTGGCCACGAGGGTGGAGGGTACGCCCTACCCCCCAGGGCGTGCCCCCTGCCTCGTGGGCCCACGGTGGCCCTCCTCCACTTATTCCTGCACCCATACACTCCTTCTTCCTCCCACAAACACCAATATCCAGCTCAAGCACGAGTTCTAGCTCATTTTGCTGTGATTTTCGATCTCCTTGCTCAAAGCACCTCTCACAAAACTGCTTGGGGAGATTGTTCCTTGGTATGTGGCTCCTCCATTAGACCAATTAGTTTTTGCTCTAGTGCTTTATTCATTGCAAATTTGTGCTGCATAGGTGACCATGTTCTTGAGCTTGCATGTCAAATTTATATGGTTCCAAGTAGTTCTAATGCATGATATAGACTCTAGGAACTTGTAGGAGTAGTTGCTATCAATTTTGTTGAAGTTGGTTCATTTTTGTTTGAAGTTACTAAAAATTTCAGAATATTTCAGAAAATAATGAAGAGACTTTGGAGGCGCTCATCGAGCCGAAGCTCGAAGGAAAAACAAAATGAAGAAGCACAGAGGCCCAAATATAATTTGTCTCGTACCGCGGAGGTCCAGCCGTGTGAATGGCATTCCGATAACTTCTTGAGACAAGCCTGGATTTATGAGGATTTCTATTCATTGACTGAGAATGCTGGCCTCACCGACTTCCTCCACGACCAACGTCATCAGTATCTCTACTATTTTCCTAAGGAATCACCTCCTTTAGTAGAGTTTCATTTATATGACGTTGTTAAGAAGATGCCATTAACTGAATTTTGCAAGGTTTGCAAAATACCCTCTAAGGGTACCTTAGGTGAACCACATCGTAAAGGTGTGGAAGAATTTATTAACACCATCACTGTGGGAGAAACCAAGAAGGTTTCTGATGCAAGAATCACTAGCATACATTTTCCTGTTTTACGCTACTTTGCCATATTTGCTAGTCGTTGCTTGATTGGTCGTGGAAACTGTGAAAACCTTAGTGTTTCTGATATTATCATTTTGTTCCATGGTTTATACCGCGATAACACTGTTAGTATGGGCGGAATTATTGCTAAACGGTTAAGTCTGAACCGTACTAAGGGCCCCATCTTTGGAGGTATTTATGCTTCATGCCTTGCTGCACATTTTAACATACCTATTAGGCTTTATGAGAAAGAAGAAAAATTGCTGCCTAGTGCTTATTTAGATTATAAGAGTATGCTAGCGCATGATTTTATTGTTAAGGGCAGGGAAGGAGAGCTTAAATATAGACTGTATTTTAATAAACATCACCCTGAGACTATTACCTTGCCTGCACCTTCCTTGTTTAATTTTGAAGGACCGTATCTCGTTATGTGGGCTGCCGTTCAAGCCTACCGGAATCCTGCACCAGCCCCGGAACCGGAACCACAATATGAGCCTCCAAGACAGTCTGTTTATTCTTGGGATCCGGAGGTGGCTGCTAGCCAATGGCAGTCAGAGTCTTCTTCATCGCAGTACGACCCCAGCTACACCTACGGGTATCCGCCAGGCCATCCCTAGCAATGAACCAACTTAGGCCAAATGCCTAAGCTTGGGGGAGTACATATTTCCCACCGACATTACATTTATGTTTACACACACTCATTGCTAGATGTCGGTGCGCATACTCTTTCACTGTAATATCCATGCTAGTTTATTTTCTTTTTCCTGCTTTCTTCTTGTGTGTTTGTTAAACCTTAAGAAAAAACCAAAAAATTAGTAGTAGTTTACTTTTCTTGCTGTAGTAGTAATAATTAAAAAGAAAACCCAAAAATATTTCCCGTTCTTCTTTTGCTTGTTGGGAGCTTTCCCGTGTAAATAGTTTTATTTCTTTTCTTTTCTTTGGGGGTCGGTAGGAGAAGACCATGATTAAATTGTTGAAGTGGCTCTTATATGCATTATTGTTGATTTAACCAAGAGCCCATATTGCCTTGTCTTCTCCTCTTTATTGAATGCTCGCAGATTCCAACTTAGTCCAATGCACGTGCGCTCTTATTATTATTCACATCGTACGGTTGTGCATGTGAAAGGCAATTATGATGATATATGATGGACTCATTGAGATGAGAAAAGATGGTATGAACTCGACCTCTCTTGTTTTTGTAAATATGATGAGTTCATCGTTCTTGATTCAGCTTATTAATTATGAATAAACATGTTTGCAATGACAATTAGAGATCATAGTTGCTCGTGCCATGCTTGATTGGCTATGAGTTATAATGGTTTCACTACAAGAAAATACACTTCCGTGATGATACGTGTTTGTCACAGTAGGTCGCGTTTTTTGTCATGCATGTACATCCATGAAAAATTTATGACAGAATCAAGATAGTCATACCTGTGCTGTTGTAGAAGTGTTCCATGACATTTCCAAAATTATCATCACGGAAGTGTCCACTTCCATGACGATAAATCGCGCGTCACAGAAGTGCTTTCGTCAAGGGTGACCGACATGTGGCATCCACCATAATGGAACGCCGTTAAGCTATCGGGTCGGGTTTTGGATCCGATAACCCATTAACAGCCCCGACCAATGGGGATTTTCCACGTGTAAAATCATCATTGGCTGGAGAAAACACGTGTCGGCTCATCATTGGGATAGATGTCATCCACTCCTTTGAATGAAGGCGCCTATGATACGTCGACATCGCGTGTACGACCCAACAAAGGGCCCATTCCTGTGAAAAGGCCGGCCTGTTTGACTTGGTCAAAAGCTGGCGGGCCGGCCCATGGAAAGCCTGTTAACGGCCTGTTATCATATAGCCCATTTACATCCCGCTAACCCAAGGCCCGTTACGCCCTATGCGAATTAGGCCCAGTAGTATCATATGTGCCATCCAATATGATTCCAGCCCGTTTTCCCTTCTAGCCCATGTATGGCCCATGACGTCTTTCGGCCCATATGAGGCCCTTTTTAACTCTTAGCCCATTAGCGGACCGTGCTAAAACTCGCCCGTAATGAACAGTGTATTACTTTACACCCATTAACGGCCCGAGGTGAAACTGGCCCGTAATGAATAGTGTAACACTTTATACCCATTAACGGGCCGTTATTCCCTTGGGCCGTTTCCAGCCGAAGTTAACTTTCGGCCTTCTGAGGGTCCATTTATTCTTGGGCTCATTTGCAACATTCGGTTACTTACGGCCCGTTACTGTCATTTTCTGCTTGTGGGCCAAATTCAGCCCGTCGTTACAGTCAGCCCGTTTGTGATCCGTTAGTCTGTTGGGCCATTTTCATAGCATCACCAAATACGGCCTATTAACGGCCCGTTATGGTCAGCCCATAAAACATACGATTTCCATTGTAGGCCCATCTACGACCCATTAAAGGCCCGTACAAGACCCATAAATGAGTCGACGGCCCATGGATCCTACGTGACGTAGAAGGCCCATGGATCTTACGAGACGTAGAAGGCCCATGGATCCTACGAGACATAGAAGGCCCATGGATCCTATGATACGTAGAAGGCCCATGGATCCTACGAGACGTAGAAGGCCCATGGATCCGATGGCCCGTGAAGGCCCATGGTCGGGCGAGTTGGCCCCCGTTCGGCACAGGTGATAATAAAGCATACACAAACAGCAAATTACATACACTAGGCAAATACAGCTCATACATCATGGACGCGCATCAAATTAACTCCATTTGAACTATAATCTCTTCAGAAAATAGGATTGGCCAGATTCAGATAGCACAAATTTTAGTCTGCAAAATCTCCAATTCCTTCATGGTTACCTCGGTGTCTTGTTTCATTTTTGACTCTGCATCTAATACCTGCATGTCCGGTCTCAACTTGTTGATTATCGTTGACAATCATGTACATGTTGTCTTGCCACCTCTAGTTGATGCTCGAGAACATCGGCACATTCCAATTCCAATCCATAATCATTCGATAACTTGGCCATGCCGCCTTTGCTCCTGATTTTTGTGTTGATGTCACTTCATCCTGAAATGTTTCTGTAAGTACACATGACTAGGGCAAAAATATAGTTACAACAGTGAAGCGAACAAGACACTATTTTGTACTACATGGCAAAACAGGACTAACAATAATGTTACATGTCACTTTCACACAAAAAATGTTACACGTCATGAAGCATAAGCAAGTGATATTTTAAAAATTATAAAAAGATAGTGCATGTGCAGCTTGCATACAGAAATCCCTCTTAGCTCACCAGAGGAGGATGATGCTGGGGCCCAATCGAAAACACAGATAAGTTACAAATTTAGACAACACGTTGCGTATAAGTAAGCAAGCAGTTGGCCATTTTGTACCTCAATTAAAGTATTCGGGAGAATAATGAACATCAGAGGGTTTCATACAAACATACTACAGCAGGCAAAACTATGCAATCATTAGCGTAGTATAAACTAGATTGTGAGCCTCATGCAATAATTATTGGTTAATAGACTTCAAAGCTTCAGGCACACTTCGGCAGAGTAATTAAATGGTAAGGCCTTTAATTATGTCAACTAATAGTGATACAAGTACCGAACATCAGGCATGATTATTTGGGCATCTCATTAAGTGAGGACAAATAAAGCAATTGAAAAGAGAAAATTAACTATGCCTGAAACAAACAAGGAATTGAACTGTTGTGTTGCATCTGTGACTTACCTTAGCAGGTTGAAGAGGCTCAGCGCAACTCCTACTTCTCTTGCAAGGCTCCTTCCTAACATCTTGTACTTGGAAATCCTCAATCTTATCTTCATTGCATCCCCTCTGCAAGGTGACACAAACTAGTTACTCGTCTCCTTGGAAGATAAATATGCATACTTTCGGTCTGTGAACACAAAAGGATGAGATTATAAGAAAACAACACCACATAATGAAACATGCCACATCTCTTGCACTTGCACACAATGAAATGAGCATTTACTATGTCTGCACTATGTAAAAACTAGGCATACCTTCGAATTAGATCTCCAGGTACTCTTGGAGAGCCTACTGTAGTGTACAACCAAACCTTTATGTCACCTATGAGTCAGAAAAGGCCCCACTACAGCAGCCCTTAGTGTTTAAATCGTTGACAAGCTCTGTTAGAGTGTTAGGTCAAGAACAACAAGTAGTCAAAGCAAACAGTCCTAGTATGGCTGGCTGATGCAAACAAGCAATTGAACAGATGTGTGAGCAAATCTTACATATCAAGAAAAGAAGCAAAGAAGGAGGCTTAAAGACCATCACTTGGTGACCAGATTTAAGGGGCATTTAAACATCATGTGCAACGATGAACTAACTTAAACATTGCATATTAAAGTTTCTACAATTGAATGCTCTTGTATTAGGTTTTTCCTTGTATTATGATGACTAAATGTACAGATAGCTGGCAGTAGTGATTAATGATTGCACTCACATTTGTATTGCAGGTTAAGGGCGATTCGATTCCGCCTTTTCGGGCATATTGTCAAAGTAAGCCATAAAAGATGTAAAGAAGTCATTTTTGAGTTATGGGCTTGGGCTTAACTAATTTCGTTTTGGAGGGGTGTTTGGGTAGAACCTCACTAAAAATTGAAGGGAAGGGAATAGTGAAATGACTCTGTTATGCGCCTATATTACACTCAAAATGCAAGCTAGCGGACGCGTGTCACACCTGACCCTCAAGTAAAAACAAACATGCAAGCATTCATTGCCCTGCCCGCTTGCATCTCCTCTCCCCTTTCCCTCTACCTCGATCCCCTGCCTGCAGCACTAGGGTTCCTCCAGCGAGCCATCGCCACTGGTCCCGTCTGGCCTGGTCCTTGACGATGTTATGTCCAGCTAGGCTACATGGCCGGCGGGTAGGGGCAAATCTCCCTGTCTGCTCCTCCCTCTGGCGCCGTCCCTCATTCTCATGGTCTCTAGCAGCTGCTCCACTGTGGTTCGTCCAACGCACTACTCCGGCAGGCGCTGCACAACTACGGCTGATGCCACACTGCGGCAGAAGGCACCTTATTCCCCCTCCCCTCCTCCCAGGGCATGGAGGTGCTGTTGAAGGATGAGCTCATCCAACAAGGTGAGGATCTCCTCTAATTTTTTGCCAAATTTTCATTCTGAACCACTATACGATGAATTGCTATGAGCTGCTTCTGTTGCTGCTATATGATGCATTGCTATGAGCTGCTCCTGCTGCTGCTATATGATGAATTGCTATGAGCTGCTGCTGTATGATGAGTTGCTATGAGCTGCTGCTGCTGCTATATGATGAAATGCTATGAGCTGCTGCTACTACTATATGATGAGTTGCTACAAGCTGCTCCTGCTGCGGCTATACGATGAATTGCTATGAGCTGCTCCTGCTGCTGCTATATGATGAATTGCTATGAGCTGCTCCTGCTGCTGCTATATGATGAATTGCTATGAGCTACTACTGGTATATGACGAATTGCAGACTGCTGCTGCTGTATGATGAGTTGCTATGAGCTGCTGCTGCTGCTACATGATGCTTTCAGGTGCTGCTGCTATATGATAATAACCAGCCACTTGGACCATCGAATTTCAATAAATAATTGTTCTTCATTTAAATGTGGGTCATGCGTTCTTCGTTTAAATTAGGCAATGGGATCTCTATGGAAAACATTGACCAAAGTAGATTGTGCCAAGTAGATGGTATCTTTGTATTTGCATTTTGAGCAAATAGTGATGGTCTGTTTTCCTATCATATTAATTACTGCACTGGGTTCAATTTGTGATGTTTGCAAGTCAAATTAATTTCCATATGGGCAGCAAAATGAAAAATAGATATTGCAATCTAGACTTTCCACTGATCATACCAAAGATAAGCTAAAAACGCAATGAAAAGAACTGGTTGGCTTATTACATGGAGCTTATATTCACAGGTGCTTATTTTTCTAGGATAACTCGTAATAACTGTCTCTAAGAAACTTGGCTAATAGAACTGGCTTACAAATAACATATCACGATGATTGCAATGGAGGAGTGACGTACCATAGCACACTGTATAGGCTCACAGATGCCTCTCCTTTTTTTGCGATGTTCCATGAAATTGCCACATACATCTTATACTTTTTCATTATGTAACCCTATCTGCAAGTTGACATGGCTAATTTCAGACATCTCTACATGATACTACATTGCATATCCCTTGCGCATATTTAAACCACCAATTAACGATTGTATGTGTACCATAAACTAGCCATGACTCTGTATGCTGGACTAGCAGGCACTAGAAGGGAGCCTAATGTAGTGCCTTTGGAATTCCTACATGCCACCTACGATTTTGTGTAATGTACTTTGTTCCTAAATATATGTCTTTGTAGAGATTCGGTATGGACCACATAAAGATGTATATAGATGCATTTTCAGTGTAGATCCACTCATTTTTGCTCCGTATGTAGCCTATAGTGGAATCTCTAGAAAGAGTTATATTTAGGAGCGGAGGTAAGAGGTAGTATCATGTATGACATCTACATATCTAATCTAGCAGCGATGGTAGAAATCATTATGCGCACAAAGGGATTCTTGGTCGAAAATCCTAGCAAAGCACGTTGGTGGCGAGAACAATACAAGAGAGAGACGCAGCTTACAAGATCATAGCAATGCCTCAGTCCAGGATCTTGGTTGGCCAAGCTATTAGATCCAGAAGAAACATCGTCCTTGTAGTTTTTGCCAACTACATAACAGGTAACAGCGACCGCTTAGTATATTTGAAGTACATCGGGCAGGTGATGCTGGACAGGTTTAAAGGTGACAAGTACCTAGGCCGTGGCGGCTGTTTGGCATCAGGTTAGAAAAGTTGAGGGTGATGACGCTGCGCTGGCTGTCGGGGTCCGGTAAGGAGATCTAGAACCGTCAAGTAGGGTGTTTGTGGGGCGGCTCCGCTAGGGTGGACTACAGTGTGGGCAAAGCGGATCTGTGGTCGTGGACGAGGGCGTAGGTGAAGCTGCTCCGGTGGTTGGGTTAAGGATGGTGCCGACGACGCAGATCTACGGCCGTGGACGGGGCGTTAGAAGCTGCTCCGGTGGTTGGGTTAAGGATGGTGTCGACGATGCGGATCTACGGCCATGGACGGGGCGTCAGAAGCTGCTCCGGTGGTTGGGTTAAGGGTGGTGTTGACGATGCGGATCTGCGGTCGTGGGCCAGGCGTCGAAGCTGCTCCGGTAGGTTGGATGAGGGTGCGAGGAAGCGGATCTGAGGCCGTGGACTTGTGAGTTGGCAAAGAAGCCCTGGTAGGGTTGAGAATGGTATAGGCGAAGCTACTCCGGTAGGGTTGATGATGGTGTCGGCGAAGCGGCTCCGGTAGGGTTGAGGAAGGTGTCGGCGAAGCAGCTCCGGTAGGGTTGAGGAAGGTGTCGGCGAAGAGGATCAGAGGCCGTCGACGGGTGCGTCTGTGGGGCGGCTCCGGGGGGTGTGGACGAACCGTCTCCGGTGGGGAGTACGAATGAGCCGCTGCAGATGCGCGGAGGTTGACGAGAGTACCGACGAAGCATATCCGGCGTCGTGGACAAGGCCGGCACTGAATGGGCTATGGTACAGTGGTGGATGAGCAGTCTACTTGTTTCTAGGGGATGTGGGAGGGGTAGATGCGGTCGTAGAAGCAGATCCGGCGAGGTGGACGCCTTGTGAAGATGAATGGGCTATAATGCGCGGTGGATGAGCAGTCTAGGGTTTCGAGAGGGGAGGGGAGAAAGGGCGATGAAGAGAGGACGGCGTGATGTAAGATGCTCTGGTGCTGTGGAGCTACTTAAAAGTGTTACCTCATATGATTACATAGCCTCCATTTCATAAATTGCGTACCCGTTGAATTCATATATGAATATTACATATATTACTTCAAAATAGAAACTTAAATCATCCAAGACTAATGAATTTGAATGCAAGAGTAACAATGGTGCATGTACATGGTAGCTACATTGGTTGTTTTAAGAAACATCACTGTAACTTTGGCATGCACAACTGAAAAGGTTTATTTAAATAGAAAAAATGTGATATGTGAGTAGTGTTGAATCGATATTGTACCTTTGGCCATGATACGAAGTAGATATTGACTTATGTTCAAGCGATGCACGTCCACGATCGCTAGATACTGATACGTGAATCAATTGTGTAATATCTTTGAAACGCATACATATCTCATTTCCCTGTGGGCATCGGAATCACACACGTGCACTTCATGTATTTCTCTCCCTCCGTCGAGTTAAATTAAATCTTTCTACCCGTCCTACAAGTCTCTCACACAGAAACACACACGCTCTCTATGTCTAACACGCCCACCCCTTTAATTCCGCCCACCAGGCCACTAATGTCTCAAAGTATAATAATGTCTCTCACACATATGCTATCTACCTATCCCTCAATATAGCTAGATATGTGTCACACAAACTCCTTCTCCCTACTAGCAAGATGCCCATGCGTTGCATGGAACATCAAGATGCATTTGTATGAGAAGTTTATCTCGTGGGAGAAAAGGATGAATGAGGGAATGCCTTATTTGCAAATGCGGAGAGGGGTGTGGGTATCTTTTTGCAAAATTGCCATATTTTCCTTCCTGTTTGTCGGATATAAATCGGATGGCCTATATTGCAAGATGGCAGGAACACCATCATCACCAACTCTATTTTTTTATAAGAGTAGGGATATGTGAGTGTCACTGTCCCCCCCCCCCCACACGCACACACACCCACACTTCCCAACACCGAAGGAGTAGGGTGACACCTCCATCTTGATACTAATCGATCGACTGGCTTCTCTCTCAAACATACACACACACACTACCCCGCACCGAATTAGTAGGGTGACACCTCGATCTTGATACTAATCTATCGACTGACATCTCTCTCAAACACACACACACACACACACTACCCCGCACCGAAGGACTAGGGTGACACCTCAATCTTGATACTAATCTATCAACTGGATTCTTTCTCAAACATACACACACACACTACCCGACACCGAAGGAGTAGGGTGGCACATCGATCTTGATAATAATCTAGCTACTCCTCTTTCAAACACACACACACACACACACACACTCGCTAGTTGTGCCTCTGTGCCTACAGCGCACACTCTCTCGTCACGTCTTTCTCTCCCTCCCCCCAACAATGATAGCAGAAGGGTGACAACTCGATCTGATCATAATCTGTCAATTGGTTTCTCTCTCAAACATTGTGTCTCGGTGCCTCGCTCGGTAGCCCCTCGATATGTAGACTTCTCGTGCACGCACAACTGTAGTGACGATGACGTTGAACCCAGTGTGCCTTGTTTTTACCGGCCTCATGTGATAGTTTTCACCCTGTTTTCTGTCAATTAACAAGGAAACATTTTCTTTGTTACTACTAGTGAATCTGAAATCATTCGGGGCAGACATAAAATATATCACTTCAACCCAATTATCGTAGCAACTATTTTAAAAGAAATTAGCTAGCTGCCCGTGCGTTGCACGGAACATCAAGATGCAATTGTATGAGTAGTTTATCTTGTGAGAGAAAAGGCTGAATGAGGGAAGGCCTTATTTGCGAACATGGAGAGACGTGTGGGTATATTTTTTCAATTGCCATAGTTTCTTTCCTATCCGTTAGATATAAATCCGACAACCTATATTGCAGGATGGCATGCACACCATCATCACCAACTTTGTTTTCTACTCCCTCCGTTCGAAAATACTTGTCATCAAAATGGATAAAAAGAGATGTATCTAAAACTAAAATACGTCTAGATACATTTCCTTTTATCCATTTTGATGACAAGTATTCGAACGGAGGGAGTATTTGTCTTTAGAGATTTCAACAAGTGACTATGACCGGACCTTACCAACATACTCAAAAAAGTAGTCCATAATTTTGATGTTACCCTCTTTTCTTGGCGGTGCAGTGCCATCTGGATACCTCATAAATAAATCAAGGACAAATTTGACTTCTTCCTGAAAAGACATACGTAGCAAAATGAGTGGATCTACACTCTAAAATATGTCTACATACACATCCGTATGTGGTAGTCCATTTGAAATCTGAAAAAGACAAATATTTAGGAACGAATGGAGTATATATAAGAGTAGACATGGAGATATATCTCCGCATGGTCTACAACAAAAATGTCTTTGGGCTGGTTAGCGTCGGATGCTCGCAACACGATGACATGAGTTTGAATTCTGTCTTTTAACTTTAGATTTTTATATTATATATTACTCTACTTATTTAATATGTACTTCTTTTGCTCTTTGTCTTGTGAGTGGAACCCACAGTACTTAGAATATTAAGGATGGACTTGTTTCTTTTTAACTTTACATGCGTTGTAGCCACCCTGCAAGTCACGTGTACATTGTACATGCAATTAACTTTTTATAGAGGGACAATCATACAGGCAATTAACTCAAATGGATTGGATGTCACTCTATTATTTCCCGCATAAAGAGCATCTCCAGCAGCAGCCGACAAATTTCCTCCCGCTTCCTTCCGCGGAGGACGACATCAAACGCCCGGTATCATACATTTTACAACTCTAACCAACCAAATGAAATTCGTGCAAACACGGACTGATTTCATATAAGCATGAAGGATTTCGTATAAAAAGCGGATCTTCATATAAACATGATGGATTTCATTACATTTACATGAACTAAGAGGTGCCAATCCGGCTCTCTTGTATAATTAATACTCCCTCCGTCCGGAAATACTTGTCCTAGAAATGGATATATCTAGACTTATTTTAGTTCTAAATGGCCGCATGAATCCCTTTGTCTTCCTCATGTCCGTCGAGACACTTGCGGGTCGACGAAGGTCCTCGGAAGAGACGAAGCAGCAAAGAAACCACCTGAATCGCGGTAAATGCCGCCTCGGCGGTGGCCTTCATGGGTCCCAAGTGGCGGCGGCCTCACGTGTTCTACTTCTCCTCGATGATGGCGGCGGACACGGAGAAGCTGGCCACCGACTCGTCGCTCTTCACGCACCCGGATTACATCTCTTCGCCGCATGGCGCTGCCGAGCACGGAGGCGCGCCTACGAACACGGGAGGCACGGCCACCGCAGACATCGTGGCGCTGATGCGATGCGGCGATGGACGGCGCCCATCTGCGGCGTGCTCCCGCCATGCCGGCGTGGAGCAACTCGCCACTCCTCATCGAGCTGAATCGAGCGGCGAAGTTGCTGAACCACGCGCTTTGCTTAGGCGGCAAGCGCTCCGTCGGGCCAAGCGAGGTTGGTGAAGCACCGAGCGGCCTCGCTCGTATCCGGAGGGCTCGGCGGGCCACCCAGCCGGGTAATATGCTGGAGAACGGCTCATCGGAAGCCATCGGAAGAGTGGAGAAAATGGTGAAGGAGGATATGGGGGAGCGGCGGAGGGGTGCGATTCTTGCCCGTATGCATGCGGCCTCGTGTATATAGAGGCGGACGGTAGGAGCTTGGCGTCTGGCCTCGTTTAAACTGACGGCGGACGGGAGGAGCTCGGCCGGTGTTGCGTTTAATTCCGGCCCGCTCATGAACGGATGTGTGGCCGGAGTAGGATTCTCGGTTTGCATGCGGGTTTAATGGAGGGGTTTAATGGAGGCGCCGGGCGTGCAGCGTGCGGCGCAGTACTATTCTATTTGACATCATTAATGAGCCGTCAAATCACAAAGGCCCTCGCCTCTTGTGAAACCGACCGAGCTAGACTGCCCCGCCCTCTAGCCTTTTAAAAAATGTATATACTCCACTTTTCTACAATAGTAGTATCGATGGATTGCGCCATGGAGCAAAACTTGAAATTAAAAAAAGTGGTACATATAGAGAGTGCTCGTGAACTATGTGTCATACATGGCAATAAGTACTACATGATACTAATATATGATACATGGCGTAGGAGTACTAAGGCTGGCCATAGTGGGGGTAACATAAGTAGTAACATGCACTTGGGACTCGCAAACATGCTTATGTGGCAGGCAATTAAAGAAGAGAAAGCTGGTTATAGTAACATAGGTAGATACCATAACATAATAAATGCGATGCTACTATGTGTCATGCATGGAAATAAATGAGACCACCTATGATACTATGCACTATAGAGGTAGTAACATAGACTATTAGCATATACATGTTACTAGTCCAATTTACTCCCCACTATGACCAGCCGAAGTATTATTAATACAGTTTTGCTAGAACTCATCTAAATGAGATATAATTTGGTCTCATTCATCTTTTATAGCCATTGGATGTGTTGCTATAAGATGGGTGTGTGCTGACGTGGGTTGTATTTGTTCTTGTGCAACGAACTGACCACTTCATGTCATGTTTGATAGTCTCAAGTCATTAAAAGCATACAAGTCATTCTTCTATTTATGTCAAAAAATAAGAAACAACGTGAGAGTTAATGCACCACGTCTATGTGTTTACTATTTGGTTTTCGTAAGATGACTTAATACTCACCTAGACGGAGGGAGTATTCGATTTGACAGCGGGCGGTGCAGTTCCCGATACGGCTTTAATGCGCATTTAGGGAGGGAGTAAGCGGTTCTCGATATGTTGAGCGGCCAATGCATCCTCCTTCAATTAATGCATGAGGGAAGTAATGGGAGGAGGTCCGGGAAAAGAAGCTGCACGATGTGAATGCAACGCAGTTTTCCCTCATTGCCCTCATATAAAGGCGCCCCTCCATTCCAATGCATCTACGACATCGTACGCACCTAAGCATTTGCCTAAGCACCTACACTAAGCGCAAAAGAGCTCACTCCAGACCCATGGCGCCATTGCGCGTGAACGGCCAGCGGCTGCACCAGATGGTCCACGACGCCGGCCTGCGGCATGGCGCTGAGGATCGTCTCCAGACGGTGTTGGAGACCGGCTGGTGGATGGCAGCCGTCGACGCCAACTACGACTCTCAGTTGGACCAGAATATCGTTGCCACCAGCAACAAGTTCACCGTCCTCAAGAAGCTCGCGGACGACATCGCCGTACTCCTCCAGCCCGCGCGCCCGGGCTCCTCATTGCCTGCCACCCTAATCGGCTTCCATGGCCAGAACCTCTTTCAAGCACTAGTGGCCTCGCGATCGCCCGACGCCACGAAGAATGTCCACTGACGTCGCGCTCGCCGCGAGGCGCCTCGCCCTACAAGAATTCGTTGACCTACACATCCACGTGTACGAGCAAATCGTGTACATAGGTATCTACAAGGCCAGTGAGGACGCTACGACGTTGGCCTTCCTCAACTGGCTGGAAGCCTTGGATGCCTTTGCCACAAAAGCCGCCGCTCCTTAGCCGCCGGTCGGTGGCCCGGTGCACTAAGTTGAGGAGGAGGAGGTCGTGTGTTCGTGGATCCATCTTTATTCTTGCCGTCCGTAACCACCACTGCAATTGCATCATCGTGGCCTTAATTCTTATTGTGCTGTTGTATTCTCGTTCCAGTCAATACCGACATGTGCGATCCCTTTGCTTAATTATATGCATCACTTTAACTAGTACTCCATCCGTCAATTTATAAGTTGTGCTTACCTTTTCCATTAACTTCGTGCAACGCGCGGGCATCTTGCTGGAAACACTAGAATATGTCTATATAATCCGTATGTGATAGTCCATTTGAAATATCAAAAAAGACAAATATTTAGGTTCGGAGGGAGTAATATATTAGGAGTATATCAAAACAATAGTGATTTCTTTCAAGTTTGTGAATAAATACTACTATTCTACTACATTGGATCCGCAACGCATGGGCACATTGCTAGTAAAAGGAAAAGGCCTGCCGCGTTCGCGTCGCACCCCCACACGCCTGGGAATCGGGAGTACAACACGACCCGTCCGGCACGACACATAGCTTAGGGAAGGCGTGTTGCCTAGCATTTTCACTTTCATGTGGGACCGTTGTCGGTGTCAAAACCGGCGGACCTCGGGTAGGGGGTCCCGAACTGTGCGTCTAGGCGGATGGTAACAGGAGACAAGGGACACAATGTCTTTACCCAGGTTCGGGCCCTCTCGATGGAGGTAATACCCTACTCCTGCTTGATTAATATTGATGATATGGGTAGTACAAGAGTAGATCTACCACGAGATCAAGGAGGCTAAACCCTAGAAGCTAGCCTATGGTATGATTGTTGTTCGTCCTACGGACTAAAACCCTCCGGTTTATATACACACCGGATAGGTTAGGGTTACACAGAGTCGGTTACAAAGGTAGGAGATCTACGTATCCGTATCGCCAAGCTTGCCTTCCACGCCAAGGAAAGTCCCATCCGGACACGGGACGAAGTCTTCAATCTTGTATCTTCATAGTCTTGGATTCCGGTCGTGATGATAGTTCGGCTATCCAGACACCCCCTAGTCCAGGACTCCCTCAGTAGCCCCTGAACCAGGCTTCAATGACGACGAGTCCGGCGCGCATATTGTCTTCGGCATTGCAAGGCGGGTTCCTCCTCCGAATACTTCATAGAAGGTTTTGAACACCAGTATAGTGTCCGGCTCTGCAAAACAAGTTCCACATAACACGTAGAGAGAATAATTTTTGCACAGATCTGCTAACGTATTCCACGGCGTGAGATCACACCTCGGCCAGGCCTTTATATGAACCGTTTTTTACCGTTCCACCTTAGCGTGTTTAGCGAGGTGGTTTCCTTGGCACGTCTTATCAAAACATAGATCGTGCCCCCTTATTCCGGGATTCTCATCAATACGGACGTGGGTAACCCAACCGTGCCCGTCGGCACGCCTCCTTTATCAAAGGCGAGTCCTAGTCGACCCCGGGGAGGGCTCTTGGTATTCAACCTCTTTATAATGAGACCAAGGCCCTCTTCTTTTACACCCTCCATCGAAGTTCGCCTCGGCCCGAAGTTCTAACACCCAAAGCTTTAGATTCAGGCGCTTCGGACCTTCGAAGATGTCTGGCTCCGACCAGCATGGCCGATGGATTTCTTCCTCCGTAACGGAAGAAGATGTGCTAAAGATGCGAGACACCAGGTATCTAACCGGCGAGATCTCGCATAGGCTGCCTGCTCCAGGGCAGGTCATTCCCACTCCCGAGCCCGGCGAGAACGTGGTGATCGTGTCTCACTTCCTTCGGGGTTTAGGCTTCCCGACGGATCCCTTTGTGCGGGAGCTCATGTTTTATTATGGTCTGGATTTCAACGACTTGAATCTAGAGTCCATCCTCCATATCTCGTCATTCATTGTCGTGTGTGAGGCCTTCCTCCATATTACCCCTCACTTTGGATTGTGGCTCAAGACCTTCAAGGTGGAGCCAAAGATGATCAAGGGGCAACAAGCAGAGTGCGGAGGGGCGGTTATAAGCAAATGTGCTGATGCTCCGTGGCCCGAGGGCTCTTTTCAAAAGGAGATTGGTTTGTGGCAACGGGAGTGGTTTTATATCACCGCTCCCAGGGGCACCAAGTGGGTGGCGCTTCCCGTCTTCCGCTCAGGTCCACCATAGCGGCTGTCGTCATGGGTCAACAAGGGGCTCGACTCGGGGCCGTCCAAGGACGTTCCTTTGTTGCAGGGCCGTATTCGAGACCTCCAAGAAAGAGAGATCAATCTGGTTGCGATGGCGCGAGTTATGTTGATTCGGCGCCTATACGCCTGCAAACGCCGCCCCCTCACTTTGTGGGAATTTAGTCCGGAGGGACCGCGAGCTCTCTAAAATTTTATGGGCACGACGCCCGCGGAGATGTATAAACTGTTCTTCGGATCACAAGAGAAGTGTCCGGACCTGACTGAGGACGCAGGGCTAAGCTGCAATCGCCCAGATACTCAGGTAAGGAGTCCTGTAACCGGACAAGCTGTTCATTCATTTATTATATATATATGCCCTTTAAAGGAGTCGTTTCTTGAACAGGAGTGGATAGCCAAGGCAAAGTTAATAAGGTGTCCGGCTCCCCTCCCAGAGACCACGCCGGATCCCTTGTTGACCAGGATGTTGAAGGCCGCGCCTTTTGAAGAAGGCGAAGGGGGAGCGGGGAAGCAACTGCCTCTACGAAGGAGGCTATCCAAGAAGGAGGGATTAAAAGTCCCATCTCTCGAGGAGAAAAGAGGACCGCTTCGGAAGATCCGGAGATCAAGGCCTCAAAGAGGGGAAAGGAATCTTCGTCAGAGAGTCCGGCGCTGGGAAATAACCTAGCCGCACTATTTCCCCAAGGGATCAGCCCTCCAGCGAGCCGTAAGTGAAAAGAAGGGGTCTTGTGAATAAGGAATATCCCTGTATTTATTTACGAAGATAACCGAAATTGTACCTTGTAGTTCGGATCTCAGCCCTTCTCAACAGAGCTCGTCTTCGGGGGATCTTCTTCCGGAGATGATGGAGAGCGAAACGCCTCCACGGTCGCACCCTCATGCGAGGCGGGCGATCTGAGGTGTCGTCGCGGAGGGTTCCCCAAAGTCCGGCAAGGCGGAAGGTCAGCGCCAAGTGGTGTGCGGTCGGAGGAGCTGAAGGATCTGCTCGGGCGAGCGGCTATCTCAGAAGATCACCGTGCTCTAATGGGTACGGTGATTTAAAGGATTGCATCCGCGGAGAGCGGATTGCATGAAGCCGTCAGAAGCTTACTGACGGGGTTTGAGGTACGCAAAAATGATGTACCTTCTGACAGTTATGCATATAGAATGCATACTGTATAGATAGTAGCCTCGAGACTCGGTATGCTTGTCAAAATTGACAGGCGTGCGAGATCAAAATCTCAGTTATAACATATCGCCGTTCCTAAACAGGTGGCGGGGCGTCTGGTGGCCAGCCGGACTGATGAATATGCCGAACTAAAGCGGCAACTTGACGAGGGAGCTGGTCAATAAACGGTTTGACGAGTCGCAAGGTATGCGACTTCTACGTGGACACTTGGTAAGGGAGCTTGACGCCCATGTCTTACTATTTGTATGCTTAATGAAGATGGTGCATTTCTTTGTGGAGGAGCTGCGGTGAACTCGCCGAGCTAAAGAGCAAGCCAGAAATAGTAATGCGGACGCTTTAAGGGCGGCCGAAGAGCTAAAAGCCGAATGGGCTGCTCACTGCCGAAGCAAAGAGGAAATGGCCGATATGGCCAGAAAGTTGAAGAATGCTGCCGATCGCTGCGAGGTTCGCGAAAAAGAACGTCAAGTGGAGCAAGAGGGCCTAAAAAAGGCCGCCGCCTAATCCAAGAATGCCCATTCGACTTTGAGAGCTGCCAAGGAGGAGCTGAGTCAGGCCGGGGCAATTGCGGCTGGAAAACCGTTTAACTGCGGAGGAAATATCTGGATCCAAAGTATACTCAATTGGACAAGTTTTGGAGTTCGGAGGATGCTTATACGGACTTAGCGGCGGCGCTTCTGACGCGATTGAGCACTTCCGACGCGGAAGAACACGAAGGAAGAGCTATATTGGTCGCAATTCCATAGTCCGGAGCGTCTTCTTCCTTTGACCGATCGGTTGGCCGAATGGGCCGAGCTGAATCGACTATCCGGACTTGCCATGCAGCATGTCATGACTCATTTGTGGCCGGGCGGACCCCAGCCGAAGAGTTATTTTGGTTTAGTGCAGCAGTTCCTTGGTGCGGTATCGCGTATCGACGCAATGAGGCGGTCACCGTGTATTGAGGGAGCGCGGATGGCTCTGGCCCGTGTCAAGACATACTGGGCAGATATGAAGGCCACCAATGTTGCATCCCAAGACTCGGACAAAAGCCGAGTACCTGCCGAGCACTACTTTGAGGAAGTCCTGCAGGGCGCTCGTTTAATAGAGACGCAGTGCTAGAAGGATATTATGTTTGGTGAAAACAATGTTTCAATATAATATAAGAGCTTTTTATACTTGTGCGTTCAAGTAGTAGACAACTCCCTGTGCGGCCGTATATGTATATGAATATATAACCTGAAAGATGGCAGTCCTTGGCTTCAGCCCCCACGCACATAGTGCGGGGGTGTTTGCAGAGAAGGCGCTTTTTCACACTTAATCCAACGTCTTGGTCCTGTTAAGGAGGTGGTAGCGTAGCAAACTAGGCAACCGGACTATAATGCTTTATCACTTTCACTTAGCCATAGGAGTTCGAGGGTGGGGCTACTATATAGCCCTCGGGGCACCGCACTCTCCTGAATTCGAGTGCGTATGTGCACGACCGAAAACCGGTCCTTCGTTAATGCGGAGGAATCCTAAACATTCCGATGAGTCATCGAGTGGTTGACCAGTCTCTCGCTATATCATGATCCAGTTTTCGGCTTTCTCTCGAGGTGCTCGCCCGGCGAACAGGCACAATCGCGATAGTTCTCCTGGTGCCGCGTTAGCCGATAGAACGGAACGTAAGGCAGCAAAACACAGGAGCCGGGAAAACCCAACATTTGACCAAATACATGATTCGGAGCTGATGCATATAAGGCCTAACTCGAGACGCCGAACACTCCCTAAGGTATTCGGTCTTTATAAAAACGGGCAGAAGAACGCCCTAAGCCCCTGGTGTCCAGGTACGTGCAAAAATTCTGGTGCGGCCAATGCCAAGACGCCAGCCTCCTCCTCGGTTATAGTAAGAAATCGGGGGATGTATATCAACAAGAGACAGTAAAAAAGGTTTACACAGGGTCTTAATCTGAAAAGAATCCTTGCACAGGGTCCCTACTGCGTCTGCTTTGTGTCTCCGTTGTGCCATATCACGACGGGTGTAGCACGTTGTTAAATCTGTAAAAGAGAGGAACTTAGTTTAAAAGAAAAAAGATCATGTGAAAGATGTACTTTATATTAAATAAACAGAGTACGATTCGAAGAAGTGAATAAAATTGAGCTTTATTGTCTCTTGTGATACATGCATGCAGCCCCTTGTGGGGGTATGCCGCTAGTAGGTGCCAGACTCGTCTAGACGTGTCCGGGGTTTGAATGACCAATTCGGGTTCTTTGACTAGCGGAGCCGGATAGGTGTGGGGCTGTCAAGGCAGTGTCACGTTCCTCTGTGCTCAAGTAACACTTAATACTTCCTTTTAATGAGATGATGCCGCGTGGACCGGGCATTTTAAGTGTTAGAGATGCATAATGCGGTATTGCGTTAAAGCGGGCGAAAGGTTTGTGTCCCAATAGTGCTTGATGGCTACTTTTGAACGGGGCGACATGGAAGATTAACCTTTCGCGACGGAAGTTGTCGGATGAACCGAACACAACTTCTAGCAGTATGGAGCCCGTACCATGGGCATATGGGCCTGGCATTACTCCTTTAAAGGAGGTGTTTCTCTGGCGAATTTTGGTTGGGTCTATCCCCATTCTGCGGATTGTGTCCTGATATATCAGGTTTATGTCACTGCCGCCATCCATGAGGACTTGTGTAAATTGGAATCCATCGATTATAGGATCCAATATCAAGGCAGTCCATCCTGCGTTCCGGATACTTTCGGAATATCAAGGTGATTGGTTTTGACAACCAGTGTGCGGCGCGCATTTTAGTGGGCGCCGCTTTGTTCTTCCCTTTGATCACGTGAACTGAGTTTACTGTTTTAACCTCTTGTGGGAAATTCTTTTGTTTTCCGGGGCTCTACTTGTGGTGCTCGTCGTCATCTTCACTTGGTGTGTCGAGCCCCTTGTGTTCGTCGTTGAGTCTGCCGGACTGTTTGAAGACCCAACAATTTCTGTGGGTATGGTTTGCGAGCCTCCCGAGTCTTGTGGATTTGACATATCTTGTCCAAGATTTTGTTTAAATTGGATAGCTCATCGCTATTGTCCTTAAGGGGCAGTTTTTTATTGTTCTGCAGTGAGCTTTTGAATCCGGCATTGACTGCCGCACTCTTTGGACCGTTCCTCTTAATCCGTATTTGGTCCTTGTTGCGCGTGGTTTCCCATTTCCATCCCTGATTTGGATGTACTTGGGTCGCTGGTGCTGCATCTTGCTAGCCAGCTATCCTCTCCCGCAAAAGCGGGTCATGAGGCTTGTTAATGCGGCCATTGTTCTTGGCTTTTCTTGGCGAGGTGTCTGGCGAGCCATTCGTCTCGGACGTTGTGTTTGAAGGCTGCTAAGGCTTGGCGTCCGGACAATCGACTATTTGGTTCTTTTTAGTAAGGAACCTGTTCCAGAATTTCCGGGCTGACTCTCCGGTCTGTTTAGTTATGTGACTTAGGTCGCTGCATCGGGAGGCGGACATAGGTCCCCTAAAATTTGCCCAAACGCATCCTCGAGCTCTTCCCAGCTTCCAATGGTATTTTCGGGGAGGCTTTTAAGCCAATGCCGAGCTGGCCCTTTGAGTTTGAGGGGTAAGTATTTTATGGCGTGGAGATCGTCTCCTCTAGCCATATGTATATGGAGGATGTAATCCTCAATCCAGACTCGAGTGCATTGTTCCGTCGTATGCCTCTATGTTTACGGGCTTGAATCGGCTGAAATTCATGATCCAGCACCTCGTGATGAAACATAGGGGTGTCTGGCGCCCGTATTTGGGTGTGCCGTGATGTTCGGATATTTGGCGTGTTGCATTGCTTTGAAGAGCTTGCTTTCTCGGCCCATAGATGGACCTAATCGGGCCATCCTTTTGATGTGAATCCTTATGCGGATCGCGTGCGGCTTGTGCTGGCGCTATTTGCTGCTCTCTCTTTTGCCGTGGGGTCGTCCATCCGACCGGGTGGCCTTCTTATTTTTGATTGTGGGGGCTCTATGGCCTCTTCGTCAAATTCGGGCGATAGTTTTCTCTTTGGATAGCTCTTTGTTCGGCGTCGCCGTATTTGTCTATGGTGTTGAATACTTTGCTCCATCTGATCCCGAGTGCATCTTCCGCCGTGTTGAGCTTCCGCTTCTTCCTTTTTAGGCTACGCTGTAGCGATGGCGACGAGCCTTTTCTGGAGGTTATTTTGCTCCAACAATTTGTCCGGCGTGAGATCGTCCGGACTGTTGTCTTCGCCGGGGACGGGTTGTTTATCCAAGTTGTCTTGTTCGAACGATTGCTCGATAGCGTGATCGTCGTCCACCGGTTCGTCCTGCTCTATGGCTGGTTCTCTGTTGAGGCGGGACTTGGTTCGGCGTTTACGTTGCCGTTTTGATTGCTTTTCGAGGGATTTATCCTTTGTAGCGTCCCGTTGTTCCTTGTCTTCATTTCCTTTAGGTGTATCCACCATGTATACATCATGAGATGAGGTGGTTGTCTAGCATCCTATAGGTGCTGGTTCATTGTTGTCTCCTACATCGTCGTCCATACCTTCGATGTCTTCGGAGTCAAAATCGAGCACGTCGTGTAAGCTTTCGACAGTGGCTACGAAGTGGGTGGTGGGTGGGCGTTGAATTTCTTCGTCGTCCGCATCCCAACCTTCCTGTCCGTAGTCCGGCCAGGGCTCTCCGGATAAAGAGAGAGACTTTAGTGAATTCAGGATGTCGCCAAAGGGCGAGTCTTTGAAAGATGTCCGCGGTGAACTCCATGACCGGCGCCCGATCGGATTCGATTGGCGGAGGCGCGGAGGTTCGGAGTCCGGAGAGGAGGCCGGCACACAGGAGTCGAGGTCTTCGCAAAGGACAGGAATTGAGTTCGGCTCAAACTCCGTAGAGATAGTATCCCCCGAGGCGGTGTCCAAACACTCGTCCTCGATCAGGGAATCCGGCTCGGATTAAGGTCGAGCGGATGCGGTGCGGCCTCGAGCCTTTGTTTGGCTGCAGAGCTAGATCATGCCCATCGAGACGGGCGGCACGCTTGGCTGCGGCTCGAATCCGTCGAATATCAATTCTCCGCGGATATCGTCCGTATAGTTCAAACTTCAAATCTGACTGATGGCGGGGCGTAGCTTCGATCTGCTCCGGATGGCCAGCGAATTGGCCCTTGATGCAAAGCCGCCGAATCTGAAGATCTGTCAGGAAAAAGTCTCACCTGGACCGGCGTTGTTGTTGATGATCGAGCGAGCCATCGGGCCTATCGGTGACGCATACGGAGGAACTCTCAATGAAATCACCAATGTCGATTGTCAAAACCAGCGGATCTCGGGTAGGGGTCCCGGGCGTATGCGTCTAGGCGGATGGTAACAGGAGACAAGGGACACGATGTTTTACCCAGGTTGGGCCCTCTCGATGGAGGTAATACCCTACTCCTGCTTGATTAATATTGATGATATGGGTAGTACAAGAGTAGATCTACCACGAGATCAAGGAGGCTAAACCCTAGAAGCTAGCCTATGGTATGATTGTTGTTAGATCCTCTGGACTAAAACCCTCCGGTTTATATAGACACCGGATAGGTTAGGGTTACACAGAGTCGGTTACAAAGGTAGGAGATATACATATCCGTATCGCCAAGCTTGCCTTCCACGCCAAGGAAAGTCCCATCCGGACACGGGACACCCCCTAGTCCAGGACTCCCTCAACCGCCGTTGAGCAAACCGACACCCCGCCCGCCGCGAGGTTGGAAAACAGAAACGAGGGGAAGATCTAGCTGTGGCACGGAAGCCAAGAAATTTGGTGTCAAACGGGGCTCGTTGATAGACTAGGAGCATTCCGTACTAGTACTACTCCTACTAGTACCAAGTTTCTACTCCTAATACTATATTACTAGTACTACCATTATACAACTAGTAGGTACGTGCACGACACAACATCGTAGGAACAAAAAACGGGAAGATCTTGTTTTGGGTGATTTATCTTTTTTTCAATCAACATAGTATGAATAATATGATGTGGGGGGCACCCATGAAGCTTATGTGGCTTGGTTGCATGGCTACGGAATGTTAGAGAAAAATAAATAGATAATGTGTTTAGAGTGCACTCCACTAAATAGATATACTTTGGATCCATTGCACTGGACCGGCACATCTATATCTATACCCCCTATATGGTGTGTGAAAAACTTTGAAAGTTGGTCGTTGGATGAAGCCAATCCGACGGTACAAAGATGGCAAATCCGAGCACTCTTTGGCCGTTGGATATGATCCACCAGATTCTGCCACATGTATAATCTAGAAGACTCCATGGTTGAACTTAATTCATGACTAACTTTGCCACAACTAAGCTTAGGCAAAGTTATTAGTTCTTCAAAATGAGAGCCACATGTTGGCAAGCCTAAGGGAATCTTGCCACATTTTTTGTGTGTATGTCATGTGGGGCCTTAGTGTGGCTATCCTAAGGTGTGGCTGGAACCAAACACTCACCTAAGTTAATCAAACTTGCCTAACCTTACATTCCACCAGATTTTGCCACATGTTAGAATCCAGAAAACTCCACATGTAGAAGCATAATGCACAAACCACCAGAATCTCATGCCTGCAATGCCGTGTACCTTACTAGTACTACTCCGGTTGGTAGTACTAGTAAGAAACAAATTCCAGTTTTGGCACGAGCTCGTACTGCGGGAGCACCACAAGGCCTGCCGCAGGAGTTACATTTCCCTCTCGGGGCCCACGGGACCGAACTTCGGTGGCTTAGTGCCCGGCCTATGAGTCAATGACATGCGGACCTTAAATGCGGCTGGCCCACATGTCATTCTCATGGTGGTGGCGTGGTTCGCGACTTACTCGTTCGAGATGAACCGGCGGTGGTGGCGTGGTCGTGGCGAGGTGCCACTTTGGGCATTGGGGCGTTCAGGCGTAGATGGCCACACCGGCGGGTACTACTGTAGTACATAAGTACTCGGTGAGGGCGATGCAGGAGACGAAATGTGTCACGGCCCATTTGGATGAAAATTCGATGGTGCGAGAATGCGGATCGGAGGACAGCGTGAGCGAGCAAACCGCGTCAATCGGGTGTGTCTGTGGTAGAAAGTTGATGGTCGCCCTTGATTCGGTGGCCGCATGTCATGCACACAAAGGCGGAGGAGGCGGTGGGGCCGAGAGGGATGAGGGCACGAAAAATCCTACCATTACATCACTAACATGTGGGACCAATAAGCATGGGTCCCACACAGCCGATGAAGGAAAGGCAGGCAAGGCGATGATAGCCACGTCGGAGGATCCATGTCCACGTCGAGTGCGTCGTCTTTGTGGGTTGGAGCGGCGTCGTGGGAATCGCGTGTGGGTGTGGCGATGGTAGAAATAAGAAAGCGTGATGGTCGCCGTGGTTCAACTTCCATGGACAAGCTGTCGGTCTGGCGACACATGTATATCAAAACTAGAGTGTTTATATTTCAAGCACGTGAACAAGTATTATTCTACTAGTTTGGATCCATTGCAACGCACTAGCCAGCACATTGGTAGTAGTAGTGTCCATGTCTATCTCTAGAGGCCTTCCCTCGTTCGTCCTTTTCTCTCACAAGATAAACTACTCATACAAATGCATCTTGATGTTCCGTGGAACGCACGAGGATGTTTCCTTGGGGGTCTCTCTCCGGTAGCGGCGTGGCCGTAGTTGCAAGTTGGCGCCCTTGAGATGCCGAGGTTGAGGGGCACTCAGATTTCCTCCGATGAGCGGGTAAGATGAGTTTTATCACGTAGTAAATGCATTCTAAAGACTACTTCCGTGTCCATGTCCTAATTCTCCCACCTTTGTTTCACGAGGCTAGGCTCGGTGCAGTGGAGATTGGTTTGCATATGTACGAGAGGGTACCGACATCAATTTGCACAACATTTACAACGGTGACACCGTTCCGTGAGAACCTTTGTCCAACATTGGGATCAGCCATGCAACGGGCCACCGCATGAATTGAATGCGATGGAACCACGGTGTGATTGAATAAGATAGCACGAACCTTGCACATGGCGGTCAAAGGCAGACCATGTTGTCTGCGGCCGATTTGTTGTCGTCTGCAGTAGGAAGGCGTTGTGCTCCTTTCTAACCGCATCTTCGCGGTGACAAACCCAGGGACTTATTTTGTATGGGACACATCCTACGATATACTCCCTCTCTCCCAGTTTATTTGTTTTGAATCTTTTCGTTTTATAAGTTTCAAATTCAAATTTAGAGCTCCCCATCACATGTTGAGATTACAATGTCCATTAAATCGTTGCGTACATGTATAATAAAGAAACAAATCACGAGTTTGGCACGAGTTCGTGCTGCGGGAGCACCACAAGCCCTAGCGCAGGAGTTACATTTCCCTCTCAGGGCCGTCAGACTGAGCTTCAGCGCCTTACTACACCTACCTTTGAGTCAACAACATGTGGACCTGATTGGTGACTGGTCCACATGTAATGCTCCCGAAGGCAGAGGGGCAGTGGGGCCAAGATGGGTGAGCCACAGGTCGGGGGACGTGTGGTTTCATGGGTTCGAGCAGCATCGTGGGAATCGCGGGTGGCTGTGGTAGAAACTTGATGCTCGCCGCATTTTAGGTGGCCCACATGTCATGCACACAAAGGCAGAGGGGCGGTGCGGCCGAGAGGGGTGAGGCGCATGTCGGGGGGCGTGGTGCCGTGGGTTGGAGAGGCGTCGTGGGAATCGCGAGATGAAACGTGATGGTCGCCGTAGTTGAACTTCCATGGACAAGCTGTCATGTCTACGGACACATGCACTGCATACCGACCACTGGAAGGAGTAGCGGAGAAAGCTATATATGCGGATAAATAGTTCCTTATAGTCAAGCGGACCCATGCTACTACTCTGTTCCAAAGACATGCACACCATCGAAATAGTCCATCTATATCAATATACACCGAGAGGGAATAATTGTTTTTACAAGAGAGGAAATAGTTCATCCATCCATAATGCCCTCCTGCTGGTGCAGCGTTTTCTTCTTCTTCTTCTTCTTCTTCTTCTTCTTCTTCTTGTTGTTGTTGTTGTTCTCATTCTCTGTGGGAGACGGCTTCACAACAAGCTCTTTGGACCTTGCAGCTATCTAGAAACTCACACGGGCACCGAGGGCAGCATATTTTATCCGCTCGTATGTCAAGGGATAATTCTCCCATCCAGATGACCTTAATGCAACCGTCTCGTCATCCTTCTGAAGATTTGTACCGAGCACAAAATTTGCTACGTCGAATAGGGATGGTGTCTGTTTAGCACAATCTTATACAGGAATTTTGATTCTGGTTTGTATGTCAGCGATGCTTTTCAAATCAAGGTTGTACGGATCCAGCTTCTGTTTGTCCCCTTCGATGGCTGCCCCACAGAAGTATACGTCCTCCCGAGACAAGAAATCGTGAAGCTCACCTGGTATGGTGGGAGAGTGTATGATGTGGTACACCAAAACATCATCTTGAGGCACGGTGAAGGGCGACGGCGATTTGGATCTTCGAGGCACGCTCCGTGTACTCCGCGTCGAGACCGATGACCCTCGTCTCTACCTTTTTGAGGGAGTTGGATACATTGTTGATCCTTCGCTGAACAACCCTTGGGTGGACGGTGACGATGGCAACTATGCGCATCGAGCCTTCGACGAGGACATGTTGGACGCTAAAAACCTGCATCTCGATCTCTTTCGCCATTTGGAACTGCTGGAAAGGAGGGCTATGGTTTGGAGAATTAGGATTAGATGGATAGTCTAACTGAAGTAGTAGATGATTATTTAAAGAGGTTAAAACAATGTGAACGCAGTGGGGTTTGGATGCAAATGAAGACGAAGGGGAGGTGAAGAAGCGAGGCGAATCGGTTCGATGGAGAAGTAAATGGGAGAAGTGGCGTGCAGGCGATTGATTAGACAGCTAGGTAGACTAAGCGAAAAGGCTATGCGGGTAGATTGAGGATTCGTACTGTTAGGTATGCGTGCCCATCCTTCCTGATAGATGGGACCTATGCAAACAGATAAAAAAATGTGTCATAGCTTTTTTTTAGCGCGTGAGTGGGAGACACAATATTCTCTGGTTAAGGAATACTCCCTTCGTTTAGGAGAGTATAAGTCAACTTATGAAAATCAGGTTTTCCCAAAACCTTTAGGCGTGCAGCATTAACTTCCTGCTCGATGCCCTCCCAGCCTCGTTAGCCAGCATTCTCTTCCTCTTCTGCCGCGTTCTACCTTTCCATTTTCCTCTTCTCAAGTGTGGAACGATCTGCATATCGTCCTTGATGCACCAGAACGACCACTTCATGCATCGCGGTAGGGCGTTGATTGGGCATGCACGAGAATTTGGTTCTGCTCGCAATATGGATGATACCTGAATGATGAAGTGAACATGCATGCTAGCACGGGAGACCTATTTCCGCTATACAATACTGGAGTACTCATGTTCCTACTACTAGTAGTAGTAGTAGTAGTACAACTATGGTACACTTGATGGTCAAAATACTATTCATCCGGTCCTCACAGTGAAGTGACAACACCCTGCGCTTGACACTAGTCCAGGCGAGGCGGCGTGTTCGGGTTACCAAAGTCAGCCTGACCCTGTGCCTTTATGCGATCTGTCACCACCATTGTACACATCACATTGGCGCCTCGCCTCGTCTCCCTGTCCGCTCCCATAGCACCACTCCATCTCCATCTCCTTCTCCGTCTCCGTCTCCGTCTCCATCTCACTGTGCCCCCATGTACCGTCGCCTCACTCGCCTCCCCCAGTACCACTATTCCCTCGATAGCCGCTCCAGCACCGACATCCTTCTCCCCGTAAATCAAGCCCCCTTCCAAACTCCACCATGGCCGAACGCGAACCGCGCAGCATCCATATGTGCCGCGATTGGAGCAATCTCCCCGGTGACATCCTCGACCTCTGTTGTTCGTGTATGGATATGTTGACCGCCCTGTGGCTGGCTGCATGCTCGAGGGACATGCACAAGGCCATCGTTGAAGCGAGGCCTAAGCTTTTCAAGACACTCTGCTTGCTGCTATCTGGTCTTGCGAGATTGGCTCACCATGATACGGAGGCGTGCATGATGCCCCTCAACTTCAATCCGATCTCAATTAGCCGAAACTTCTTTGCAGGTATGTAGTGTGTCGCCGTACATCATTTCCCTCGACATCGATCCGATCACCATCGCCCGAAACTTCTTGGCAGGTATGTCTTTGGGTCGGCATGAACTCCCACTGGATGGCTGCCTTGAGAGAAGGCGATAAAAAGTTGGTGCTTGTGAACTTCCGGACCTCCATGAGATTATCCTTCCTCCGTTGGATTATATAGAGTATTACCATCGCGGTCCAAGTCATCTAGATTACTACGTCAGTTGGACAGACCTTGTTTTGCAGAAGATTGTAATCTGCCAAGTGCCCACACGACATGCGAATTATGTAGACTTCAAGCTAATTGCCTTGTTTGACCGCGGACTCGCCTATCTTTACGCCGGTGCCTTCTCTAGCTGGAGACAACTCGGCTCGCAGTGGATCATCGTCAAAGCTGATACACACTTCTGTGATGCTATTGAACACAATGGCATCATATATGCGATCAACAAAGCAGATGGCACCAAGTATTTCTGGGTCGGCGCATGTAAGTTGTTTCCGTCTCATGTTAATGATGACGCCATGACACTGTTTGAACTTTTTGTGATGATTGGCATATCCCTGTTTGAGCAGAATTTGAGTAAAACTATGGCAATATATTAGAGACGCCGTAAATCAGCTATATTTGGAATGAGTTAATTCATGCGATTGTGACCATGTCATTACAGCCAATTTGTACCACTGAATAATCAAGCGGTTAGGAATATATGGATATTATCCTTATTTTACAGATAATCTATATACTACTACTAAATATGAGTGTGTATCAATGGCCATGTTTGTTTCCTCATTTTCATGATGTAGAAACATGCACCACCTTTATTGGTTTAGATCTAACCATACATTAGGGAAGTAAATGTGCATGTGGAGAACTCTATATTTGGAAGTAGTGAAATCCTGCAATGCTTACCATGTGTACATACCTATATTCGCCCTTCAGCAATCAATGGCTAGAATAATATCCTCACAAAATTTGTGCCCACAGAACACGAGTATATAACAATGCATGGTCTGTTAGTTACTTTGAAGAATTTGTTTGTGAGGACAGGACATGATTACATAACATGCATGACATGGTAGTTTCCTGTGAAGAACCGATTGCTAGATAAGATGAATATAACCATGCATGGCACTTCTATATTTTCGAACCCAGTATACATTTCCCTGTATTTTCCTCCCAGTTCCAACAGGGACATATCACTGTTGTTTCTTGCATTATCCTACTCATACTCTGAACAATGCTGATCTTACATTAACAATGCCTGTCCTTTTTGATATGATGCAGTGTCCCTACAGTTACTGCCCTTTGTAATCACAACACCTTTGCCAAAAACAGGGAAGGACAACTGGTTCCTCGCTCGATCGGGCAACTGACCAAAATCTTGATGATCATTCGGACACATGAGCGAAAAAGTTATATTGCAAAACCCCACTGTATACAAGCACCGTGTGTCGTGAGTATCCGGGACAGCGGTATTACGTCTATGAGCAGGATACCAGCTTGTTGGGGCCTTTAGGATTTTTTAGTTGGACGCGGGTAAACAGCCTTGGTTCACACTCTCTGTTTCTCGGACTCAATTATCCGATTAACCAGGAGATCACTGTCGGTGTACTGAAGTAGGGGTACCTTAGTACCCCGAACTTGTGCACGGGCAGTCGTAGCGTCCCTGTGGCAAGCCTCGCCGGGCGTCCGCCAAAACCCTCCGCAGCCATTCAGAAGACAAGACCCCGACAAGAGGAGCGTGCCGGGAAGGCCTCTCTAGGCGAGACAAGGCCCCGACAAGAGGAGCTTGTCGGGAAGGCCACTCGAGGCACGCAGCGAAGACAAGGCCCGGCAAGAGGAGCTTGCGGGAAGGCTCGGGCGCGACAAGGATTCGGCGCGGCAAAGGCGCTTGCAGCGGCATGCAACTTCTCTCCGTCTCCGCTCCAGCTCACCTAGCGGCGTGTCGCCATGGGACCGTTCCATGGCGCGTTCGGCGGCTGTGCAGCCAGCGGAGAGCAGCGATAAGCGGCTGACAGGCTCGCCATCGTGGTGGCGGAGGTGCACTGACGGTCTCTGTTACACTTTGTTTGGGCGACAACGACGGGCATTTATTGCTTTTGTCCCTTGCCGTCGAGTTAGGTATTTTGCGCGTACCTTTGTTCAAGTAGGTGTACCAACTCCTGTCTTTACATTTGTACCCCGCCTATGTTGCCACCTGCCGGAGACCCTTGAGCATATAAAAGGAGGCCCGAGTGCAACGTAGAAAGGGTTCGGTTCCGCGGGTTTCGCAGGTTGGGCTGGTTCGATTCATTCGACTGGCCGTAGACTAGACACACTCACACTAGGTTTTGTAGCTCGCATTGCTCCCTAGCAAGAACACAATAGATCAAACAAGCAGCGAGGAGTTTTATCTCTCGGAGAGCTCCGAAGCTGGGTAAACCGCTTCGTGTGCATCGCCTCGATCCGCTCTTGATGCGATCTCCGCCCCCTCCGAACCACAAGGGGCCGGTCCGCCGCCCCATAGGTATCCGCGGTGCGATCAGCCTCCCGACATCTCTGGCGCGCCCGGTAGAAGCGTCGAGGCCGTGTGAATCCGATCCGGCGTTCACGCGGCGGCGTCATCAACATCTTCCTCAACATGCCACCGAAGAAGAAGGCGGCGGCAGCGAAACCGTCCGCGTCATACCCACCCTCACCGCAGCAAGCGGGTGGTGGGGCAGATTGGCCCGGAGGGACGGCGCCGACGAAGGTGCTCGCGACGTTGCCAAGTCCAAGGACAAGGCACCGCAAACCTCGGCGTCCGCGCATCCCCGCGCCCATCTCGGAGGCAGCGGGACCAACAACGTCATGGCGTTCACAACGCCATACGTTCGCTGGATCGAGACCCTCAAGACCAGCATGCGCGCCAACATGCCGGGACTAGTGAGATCTGGTCGCCGGACGGGTGCTGCTCCTTCTAACGTAGTTAGAAGTCCGGCGTGTCCGCTCCTCGCACCGTTCTCCAATGCCGCCTACTACTCCAGCGAAGCTCTGGCGAGAGCTCAACTGCTCCTCGACTACCCTCAACGGCCGACAAGGTCGACGAGTGGAGGGCCACTATCGAGCCTCGCCGGCTTTGCCAGCAGCGGCGCTCGCGGCAACCAACGCCATCATTGCCGCGGCATGACGACAAGGCACGAGCCGGTGGCGGCAGGCTGTCGGAGGTGCAACCACCGTGCACTCTCCGCCAAGAAGGCCAAGATCGCCGACTCATCGGATCCACCTCGACAGCGACTCCCGCTGCGTCGTCCGGATCCATGAGCTTCGCCGCGATCAGCGCCAAGTTCTTCATGAGCGACAACAAGAGGGCGCTCGAACTTCGCATCGAGCACCGAAGAGAAGCGCGGCGTCGATCCGACAAGCGCGCTGGGCCTTCTGTTGACATGCACGCGCCCGGAGGGCGAGGCGACTTGCCAGACGCGGTAGGTTGCCCTGCGTTCACTCGTGAGCTGCGGCAAGTCGATGGCCCAGCCGGAAAAACTTCAAACCAGACGTCTTGCGGAGAAGTATGATGGCAGGACGCACCCGTCGGAGTTCCTCAACATCTACACCATCGCGGTGCAGGTTGCGGGGGGACGAGACGACAAGATCCTCGCCAACTACTTCCCGCTCGTGCTCAAGCCCAACGTCAGATCTTGGCTCATGCACTTGCCGTACGCACCATATCCAATAGGGTGAAACTATGATGTTCGGACACACCATCACACTATGGTGTTCCAGGCGGTATTAATTGTGAAACAATTTGCACAATGTCTTAATTGTGTGCCAAAACTCGTAACTCAGATATTCATCTCTATGATCATATCATAGACATTCTATCCTCTTGTCACGAAGATCTTAAACTTTACTCTGAAATTACTTGAACCATTCAATAATTCAGATTTGTGTTTCATCAAGTAAATATACTCAACATCTACTCGAATCATCTCGTGAAGTCGAACATAACGATATTCCTTTGCATGCATCAACACTTATTGGACTGCACACATCAAAATGTGTTACTTCCAACAAGTTGTTATCTTGTTCCATCTTCTTTGAAGCAGGGCTTTTGGTCATCTTCCCCATGTGGTATGTTTTGCATATCTCAAGTGATTCAAAATCAAGTGAGTCCAAACGATCCATCTGCATGGAGTTTCATCATGCGTATTCACCAACAGACATGGTTTGCATGTCTCAAACTTTTCAAAACGAGTGAGTCCAAAGATCCATCAACATGGAGCTTCTTCATGCGTTTATACCAATATGACTTACATGGCGATTGCCACAAGTAAGTGGTACTATCATTACTATCTTTTACTTTTGGCATGAAAATGTGTATCACTATGATCGAGATTCAATAAACCATTCCTTTAGGTGCAAGACCATTGAAGGTGTTATTCAAATAAATAGAGTAACCATTATTCTCCTTAAATGAATAACCGTATTACGTGAGACATAATCCAATCATGTCTATGCTCAGCATAAACACCAATAATAATTATTCTGGTTTAATACTAATCTTGATGGTAGAGGAGGCGTGTGATGTTTGATCATATCAACCTTGGAAACAATTCCAACACATATCGTCGACTCACCTTTAGCTAGTCTCCTTTTATTCCGTAGCTTTTATTTTGAGTTACTAACATTTAGCAACCGAACCGGTATCTAATACCACAGGTGCTACTAGGAGTACTAGTAAAGTACACATTAACATAATGTATATCAAATATACTTCTATCGACCTTGCCAGCCTTCTCATCTACCAAGTATCTAGGGTGGTTCCGCTCCAGTGGTTGTTCCCCTTATTACAGAATCACTTAGTCTCGGGTTTGGGTTCAACCTTGGGTTTCTTCACTGGAGCAGCAACTGATTTGCCGTTTCATGAAGTGTCCCTTCTTGCCCTTGCCCTTCTTGAAACTAGTGGTTTCATCAACCATCAACAATTGATGCTCCTTCTTCATTTCTACTTTCGCGGTGTCAAACATCGCGAATACTTCAAGGATCATCATATCTATCTCTGATATGTTATAGTTCATCACGAAGCTCTAGCAGCTTGGTGGCAATGACTTTGGAGAAACATCACTTTCTCATCTGGAAGATTAACTCCCACTCGATTCAAGTGATTGTTGCACTCAGACAATCTGAGCACAAGTTCAACGATTGAGCTTTTCTCCCTTAGTTTGCAGGCTAAGAAAACTCGTCGGAGGTCTCATACCTCTTGACGTGGGCACGAGCCTGGAATCCCAATTTCAGCCCTCGAAACATCTCATATGTTCCGCGATGTTTCAAAACGCGTCTTTGGTGCCTCTACTCTAAACCGTTTAAGCGAACTATCATGTAGTTATCAAAAGCGTGTATGTCCGATGTTCGCAACATCCACAGAACTGACGTTTGGGGTTCAACACCTGTGGCGGTGCATTAAGGACATAAGCTTTCTACTGATCGCATAATTGCTACTTTCAAATTTCAACTATATTTTCTCTAGGAACATATCTAAACAATGGAACTAAAGCGCGAGCTTACGACATAATTTGCAAAAGGTCTTTTGACTATGTTCAAGATAATTAAGTTCATCTTATGAACTCCCACTCAGATAGACATCCCTCTGGTCATCTAAGTGATTACATGATCCGAGTCAACTAGGCGTGTCCGATCATCACGTGAGACGGACTAGTCGACTCGGTGAACATCTTCATGTTGATCGTATCTACTATCGACTCATGCTCGACCTTTCGGTCTCCGTGTTCCCGAGGCCATATGCGTACATGCTAGGCTCGTCAAGTTAACCCCAAGTGTTTTTCTTTGTGTAAATCTGTCTTACACCCGTTGTATGTGAACGTAAGAATCCATCACACCCGATCATCACGTGGTGCTTAGAAGCGACGAACTGTAGCAACGGTGCACAGTCAGGGGAGAACACTTCTTGAAATTTGTGTAAGGGATCATCTTATTTACTACCATCGTTCTAAGTAAACAAGATGCATAATCATAATAAACATCACATGCAATTATATAGTAGTGACATGATATGGCCAATATCATATTGCTCCTTTTGATCTCCATCTTGAGGCTCCATGATCATTATTGTCACCGGCATGACACCATGATCTCCATCATCGTGTCTCCATGAAGTTGTCTCGCCAACTTATTACTTCTACTACTATGGCTACCGGTTAGCAATAAAGTAAAAGTAATTACATGGCGTTGTTTAATGACACGCAGGTCATACAATAAATAAAGACAACTCCTATGGCTCCTGCGGTTGTCATATTCATCGACATGCAAGTCGTGAATCCTATTACAAGAACATGATCAATCTCATACATCACATATCATTCATCACATTCTTCTTGGCCATATCACATCACATAGCATACCTGCAAAAACAAGTTAGGCGTCCTCTAATTGTTGTTTGCATGTTTTACGTGGCTGCTTTGGGTTTCTAGCAAGAACGTTTCTTACCTACATAAAACCACAACGTGATATGCCAATTGCTATTTACCCTTCATAAGGACCCTTTTCATCGAATCCGTTCCGACTAAAGTGGGAGAGGCGGCACCCGCTAGCCACCTTATGCACCAAGTGCATGTCGGTCCGGTGGAACCTGTCTCACGTGGAAATGCGTGTAAGGTCGGTCCGGGCCGCTTCATCCCACAATACCGTCGAAACAAGATTGGACTAGTAACGGTAAGCATATTGAACAACATCAACGCCCACAACTACTTTGTGTTCTACTGCGTGCAAAGAATCTACGCAATAGACCTAGCTCATGATGCCCTTTGTTGGGGAACGTAGCATAAATTCAAAAATTTCCTACGTGTCACCAAGATCTATCTATGGAGAAACTAGCAACGAGGGAAGGAGAGTGCATCTACATACCCTTGTAGATCGCTAAGCGGAAGCGTTCAAGAGAACGGGGTTGAAGGAGTCGTACTCGTCGTGATCCAAATCACGGAGATCCGAGTGCCGAGCAGACGGCACCTCCGCGTTCAACACACGTACAGCCCAGTGGCGTCTCCCATGCCTTGATCCAGCAAGGAGAGAGGGAGAGGTTGAGGAAGACTCCATCCAACAGCAGCTGGCAGGCGTGGTGGTGGTGGAGGAGCGTGGCAATCTGCGAGGCTTCGCCAAGCACCTCACGGGAGAGGAGGAGGTGTCACGGGAGGAGGGAGGCGCCAGGGGCTCATGTGTGGATGCCCTCCTCCCTCCACTATATATAGGGGCAAGGGAGAGGGGAAGGCGCAGCCTTGCCCCTTCCTCCAAGGAAGGGGTGCGGCCAAGAGGGAGGAGTCCATCCTCCCCAAGGCACCTCGGAGGTGCCTTCCCCCTTGAGGACTCTTCCCTCCCCAAGTTTCCTTGGCGCATGGGCCTCTTGGGGCTGGTGCCCTTGGCCCATATAGGCCAAGGCGCACCCCCTACAGCCCATGTGGCCCCAGGGGCAGGTGGACCCCCGGACCCCTTCGGCACTCCCGGTACAATACCGATAAAGTGCGAAACTTTTCCGGCGACCAAAATAGGACTTCCCATATATAAATCTTTACCTCCAGACCATTCCGGAACTCCTCGTGACGTCCGGGATCTCATCCGGGACTCGAACAACATTCGGTAACCACATACAAACTTCCTTTATAACCCTAGCATCATCAGACCTTAAGTGTGTAGACCCTCACGGGTTGGGAGACATGTAGATATGACCGAGGCGTTCTTGGTCAATAACCAACAGCGGGATCTGGATACCCATGTTGGCTCCCATGTTCCACGATGATCTCATCGGATGAACCACGATGTCAAGGACTCAATCAATCCCGTATACAATTCCCTTTGTCTAAGCGGTATTGTACTTGCGAGATTCGATCGTCGGTATCCCGATACCTTGTTCAATCTCGTTTCCGGCAAGTCTCTTTACTCGTTCCGTAACACATCATCCCGTGATCAACCCCTTGGTCACATTGTGCACATTATGATGATGTCCTACCGAGTGGGCCCAGAGATACCTCTCCGTCACACGCGGAGTGACAAATCCAGTCTCGATTCGTGCCAACCCAGCAGACACTTTCGGAGATACGTAGTGCACCTTTATAGTCACCCGATTACGTTGTGACGTTTGGTACACCCAAAGCATTCCTACGGTATCCGGAGTTGCACAATCTCATGTTCTAAGGAAAAGATACTTGACATTAGAAAAGCTTTAGCATACGAACTACGATCTTTGTGCTAGGCTTAGGATTGGGTCTTGTCCATCACATCATTCTCCTAATGATGTGATCCCGTTATCAATGACATCCAATGTCCATGGTCAGGAAACCGTAACCATCTATTGATCAACGAGCTAGCCAATAGAGGCTTGCTAGGGACATGGTGTTGTCTATGTATCCACACATGTATTTGAGTTTCCTATCAATACAATTATAGCATGGATAATAAGCGATTATCATGAACAAGGAAATATAATAATAATAACTAATTTATTATTGCCTCTAGGGCATATTTCCAACAGTCTCCCACTTGCACTAGAGTCAATAATCTAGTTCACATCGTCATGTGATTAACAGCGATAGGTCACATCGCCATGTAACCAACACCCAAAGAGTTTACTAGTGTCTGTAAACTAGTTCACATCATTATGTGATTTAGACTCAATGATTTCTGAGGTTTGATCATGTTTTGCTTGTGAGAGAGGTTTTAGTCAACGGGTTTTAGTCAACGGATCTGAACCTTTTGTTGGGGAACGTAGCAGAAATTCAAAATTTTCCTACGTGTCACCAAGATCTATCTATGGAGAAACTAGCAACGAGGGAAGGAGAGTGCATCTACATACCCTTGTAGATCGCTAAGCGGAAGCGTTCAAGTGAAGCAGGGTTGATGGAGTCGTACTCGTCGTGATTGAGATCACCGATGATCAAGTGCGAGCATACGGCACCTCCGCGTTCAACACACGTACAGCCGGTGGCGTCTCCCATGCCTTGATCCAGCAAGGAGAGAGGGAGAGGTTGAGGAAGACTCCATCCAGCAGCAGCACAACGGCGTGGTGGTGATGGAGGCGTGGCTATCTGCAGGCTTCGGCCAAGCACCGCAGGAGAGGAGGAAGAAGAGATGCAGGCTGCACCAGCGAGAGGAGAAGTTCTCTTGTGTTATGGGCAGCCCCAAGGCCTCTATTTATATGGGGAGAGGGAGGAGGCGCCCCTCTAGGGTTCCCACCCCTAGGGGGGGCGGCAGCCCTAGATGGGAAACAAGGGGGCGGCCAAGAGGGGAGGGAGAGGGAGGCGCCCCCTAGATGGGCCTTAGGGCCCATCTGCCCTAGGGTTTGCCCCCTCCCACTCTCCCATGCGCCTTGGGCCCCTTGTGGGGGGCGCACCAGCCCCCTTGGGGCTGGTTCCTCCCACACTTGGCCCACGCAGCCTTACAGGGGTTGGTGGCCCCACTTGGTGGACCCAGGGACCCTCCGGTGGTCGTGACATTACCGATATCGCCTCAAACTTTTCGGTGACCAAAACAGGACTTCCCATATATAAATCTTTACCTCCGGACCATTAGGAACTCCTCGTGATGTCCGGGATCTCATCCGGGACTCAGAACAACATTCGGTAACCACATACAAGCTTCCTATATAACCCTAGCGTCACCGAACCTTAAGTGTGTAGACCCTACGGGTTCGGAGACATGCGAACATGACCAAGGCGTTCTCGGTCAATAACCAACAGCGGGATCTGGATACCCATGTTGGCTCCCACATGTTCCACGATGATCTCATCGGATGAACCACGATGTCAAGGACTCAATCGATCCGTATTCAATTCCCTTTGTCTAAGCGGTATTGTACTTGCCCGAGATTCGATCGTCGGTATCCCGATACCTTGTTCAATCTCGTTACGGCAAGTCTCTTTACTCGTTCCGTAACACATCATCCCGTGATCAACCCCTTGGTCACATTGTGCACATTATGATGATGTCCTACCGAGTGGGCCCAGAGATACCTCTCCGTTTACGGAGTGACAAATCGATCTCGATCCGTGTCAACCCAATGGTCACTTTCGGAGATACCTGTAGTGCACCTTTATAGTCACCCGATTACGTTGTGACGTTTGATACACCAAAGCACTCCTACGGTATCCGGAATTGCGATCTCATGGTCTAAGGAAGAGATACTTTGACATTGGAAAAACTTTAGCATACGAACTACACGATCTTTGTGCTAGGCTTAGGATTGGGTCTTGTCCATCACATCATTCTCCTAATGATGTGATCCCGTTATCAATGACATCCAATGTCCATGGTCGGAAACCGTAACCATCTATTGATCAACGAGCTAGTCAACTAGAGGCTTACTAGGGACATGGTGTTGTCTATGTACCCACACATGTATCTGAGTTTCTGTCAATACAATTATAGCATGGATAAAAAGCGATTATCATGAACAAGGAAATATAATAATAACTAATTTATTATTGCCTCTAGGGCATATTTCCAACAGTCTCCCACTTGCACTAGAGTCAATAATCTAGTTCACATCACCATGTGATTAACAGCGATAGGTCACATCGCCATGTGACCAACATCCAAAGAGTTCACTAGTGTCTTAAACTAGTTCACATCACCATGTGATTAAGTCTCAATGAGTTACGGGGTTTGATCATGTTTTGCTTGTGAGAGAGGTTTTAGTCAACGGGTGCGAACCTTTCAGATCCGTGTGTACTTCATAATTCTCTATGTCATATTGTAAATGCTGCTTTCACGCTCCACTCGGAACTATTCCAAATGGTTGCTCCACTATACGTATCCGGTTTGCTACTCAGAGTCACGCGGATAGGTGTTAAAGCTTGCATCGACGTAACCCTTTACGCCGAACTCTTTATCACCTCCATAATCGAAATATTTCCTTATTCTTCTAAGGATAATTTTGACCGCTGTCCAATGATCCGTTCTGGATCATTCTTGTACCCTTAGTGACTCATGGCAAGGCACACTTACAGTGCGGTACATGATAGCATACTATAGAGCCTACGTGCAGGCGTAGGGGACGGCCTTAAATCCTTTGTCTCTCTTACGCCGTGGTCGAGCTTTTAACTCTTAACTTCATACCTTACAACTCAGGCAAGAACTCCTTCTTTGACTGATCCATCTTGAACACCTTCAAGATCGTGTCTAGGTATGTGCTCATTTGAAAGTATTATTAAGCATTTTGATCTATCTTATAGATCTTGATGCTTATTGTTCAAGTAGTCTAATCCAGGTTTTCTATTGAAAAACATCTTTCAAATAACCCTATATGCTTTCTAGTAATTCTAAATCATTTCTGATCATCAATATGTCAACAACATATACTCATCAAAAATTCTATAGTGCTCCCACTCACTTCTTTGGAAATACAAGTTTCTCATAAACTTTGTATAAACCCAAAATCTTTGATCATCCTATCAAAGTGCATATTCCAACTCCGAGATGCTTACTCCGGTCCTTAGAAGGATTGCTGGAGCTAGCATACCTTTTAGCATCCTTAGGATTGACAAAAACATTACGATTGTATCACATACAACCTTTCCTCCAAGTATAACGTCGAGGAAACAATGTTTTGACATCCTATCTGCAAGATTTCATCAATCATACGATAATTGCTAATCCAATTCCAACAGACTCTTAGCATCGCTTCTGGTGAGAAAGCCTCACCGTAGTCAACTCCTTGAACTTGTCGGAAAACATCTTTAACGACAAGTCGAGCTTTCTTAATGGTGATACTTACCATCTTTGTCTTTTAAAATCCATCTTTACCCAACGTCCTTACGACCATCAAGTATTTCTTCCAAAGTCATGGATCCTTTCTCGGATGTTATGGCCTTGAGCCATTAAATCGAATCCGGGCCCACCATCGCTTCTTCATAACTCGTAGGTTCATTGTTGTCTAGCAACATGACCTTCAAGACAGGATTGCGTACCACTCAAGTAGTACGCATCCTTGTCACCCTACGAGAATGCGTTAGTGACTTGATCCGAAACTTCATGATCACTATCATAGCTTCTACTTCAATTGGTGTAGGTGCCACGGAACAACTTCACGTACTGCTACACACTAGTTGAAGTGACGGTTCAATAACCTCATCAAGTCTCCACCATCCTCCCACTCAACTTTTCGAGGCGAACTTATCCTCGAGAAAGGACCCGATTCAAGAAACAATCCCTATTGCTTTCGGATCTGAATTAGGAGGTATACCCAACTGTTTTGGGTGTCCTATGAAGATGCATTTTATCCGCTTTGGGTTCGAGCTTATCAACCTGAAACTTTTTCACATAAGCGTCGCAGCCCCAAACTATTAAGAAAGCGACAACTTAGGTTTCTCCAAGCGGTGTCGTCTCAGCGGAATTACGTGGTGCCCTATTTAAGTGAGTGTGGTTGTCTCTAATGCCTAACCCATGAGCGATAGTAGTGGTAATTCGATAAGAGATATCATGTTACGCACCATATCCAATAGAGTGCAACTATGATGTTCGGACACACCATCACACTATGGTGTTCCAGCGGTATTAGTTGTGAAACTATTTCCACAATGTCTCAATTGTGTACCAAACTCGCAACTCAGATATCCATCTCTATGATCACATCACAGACATTTTATCCTCTTGTCACGAAGACCTTCAACTTCACTCTGAAATTACTTGAACCTTTCAATAATTCAGACTTGTGTTTCATCAAGTAAATATACTCAACATCTACTCAAATCATCTGTGAAGTAAGAACATAACGATATTCACTGCATGCCTCAGCACTCATTGGACTGCACACATCAAAATGTGTTACTTCCAACAAGTTGCTATCTTGTTCCATTTTACTGAAACCGAGGCTTTTCAGTCATCTTGCCCATGTGGTATGATTTGCATATCTCAAGTGATTCAAAATCAAGTGAGTCCAAGCGATCCATCTGCATGGAGTTTCTTCATGCGTATGCACCAATAGACATGGTTTGCATGTCTCAAACTTTTCAAAACCGAGTGAGTCCAAAGATCCATCAACATGGAGCTTCTTCATGCGTTTACACCAATATGACTTATATGGCGGTGCCACAAGTAAGTGGTACTATCATTACTATCTTATACATTTGGCGCGAAATGTGTATCACTACGATCGAGATTCAATAAACCATTTTTAGGTGCAAGACCATCGAAGGTATTATTCAAATAAATAGAGTAACCATTATTCTCTTTAGATGAATAACCGTATTGCGATAGACATAATCCAATCATGTCTATGCTCAACGCATAAACACCAAATGATAATTATTCTGGTTTAATACTAATCTTGATGGTAGAGGGAGGCGTGCGATGTTTGATCATATCAACCTTGGAAACAATTCCAACACATATCGTCGACTCACCTTTAGCTAGTCTCCTTTTATTCCGTAGCTTTTATTTGAGTTACTAACATTTAGCAACCGAACCGGTATCTAATACCTGGTGCTACTAGGAGTACTAGTAAAGTACACATTAACATAATGTATATCAAATATACTTCTATCGACCTTGCCTGCCTTCTTATCTACCAAGTACCTAGGGTAATTACGCTCCGATGGCTGTTCCCCTTATTACGAAGCACTTAGTCTCGGGTTTGGGTTCAACCTTGGGTTTCTTCCTTTGGAACAGCAACTAATTTGCCGTTTCATGAAGTGTCCCTTCTTGCCCTTTGCCCTTCTTGAAACTAGTGGTTTCACCAACCATCAACAATTGATGCTCCTTCTTGATTTCTACTTTTCACGGTGTCAAACATCGCGAATACCTCAAGGATCATCATATCTTTCCACGACATGTTATAGTTCATCACAAAGCTCTAGCAGCTTGGTGGCAATGACTTTGGAGAAACATCACTATCTCATCAGGAAGATTAACTCCCACTCGATTCAAGTGATCGTTGCACTCCGACAATCTGAGCACAAGCTCAACGATTGAGCTTTTCTCCCTTAGTTTGCAGGCTAAGAAAATCGTCGGAGGTCTTATACCTCTTGGCGTGGGCACGAGCTTGAAATCCCAATTTCAGCCCTCGAAACATCTCATATGTTCATGACGTTTGAAAAGCGTCTTTGGTGCCTCAACTCTGAACCGTTTAAGCGAACTATCATGTAGTTATCAAAAGCGTGTATGTCCGATGTTCGCAACATCCACAAACGACGTTTGGGGTTGACACTGGCGGTGCATTAAGGACATAAGCTTTCTCTTGTCCGCATAATCGCTACTATCAACTTTCAACTATATTTTCTCTAGGAACATATCTAAATAATGGAACTAAAGCGAGCTTACGACATAATTTGCAAAAGGTCTTTTGACTATGTTCAGGATAATTAAGTTCATCTTATGAACTCCCACTCGAGATAGACATCCCTACGGTCATCTAAGTGATTACATGATCCGAATCAACTAGGCCGTGTCCGATCAACACGTGAGACGGACTAGTCATCATCGATGAACATCTTCATGTTGATCGTATCTACCATACGACTCATGCTCGACCTTTCGGTCTCCGTGTTAGAGGCCATGTCTTCACATGATAGGCTCGTCAAGTTAACCCTAAGTGTTTACTGCGTGTGTAAATCTTGCTTACACCCGTTGTATGTGAACGTAAGAATCCATCACACCCGATTAACACGTGGTGCTTAGAAGCGACGAACTGTAGCAGCGGTGCGCGATTAGGGAGAACACTTCTTGAAATTTGTGTAAGGGATCATCTTATTTACTACCGTCGTTCTAAGTAGACAAGATGCATAAACATAATAAACATCACATGCAATTATATAGTAGTGACATGATATGGCCAATATCATATAGCTCCATTGATCTCCATCTTCGGGGCTCCATGATCATAATCGTCACCGGCATGACACCATGATCTCCATCATCATGATCTCCATCATCGTGTCTTCATGAAGTTGTCTCGCCAATTATTACTTCTACTACTATGGCTACCGGTTAGCAATAAAGTAAAGTAATTACATGGCGTTGTTTAATGACACGAGGTCATACAATAAATAAAGACAACTCCTATGGCTCCTGCGGTTGTCATACTCATCGACATGCAAGTCGTGAATCCTATTACAAGAACATGATCAATCTCATACATCACATATCATTCATCACATTCTTCTTGGCCATATCACATCACATAGCATACCTGCAAAAACAAGTTAGACGTCCTCTAATTGTTGTTTGCATGTTTCTGATGGCTGCTATGGGTTTCTAGCAAGAACGTTTCTTACCTACGCAAAACCACAACGTGATATGCCAATTGATATTTACCCTTCATAAGGACCCTTTTCATCGAATCCGTTCCGACTAAAGTGGGAGGCGGCACCCGCTAGCCACCTTATGCACCAAGTGCATGTCGATCGGTGGAACTTGTCTCACGTGGAAATGCGTGTAAGGTCGGTCCGGGCCGCTTCATCCCACAATACCGTCGAAACAAGATTGGACTAGTAACGCTAAGCATATTGAACAAAATCAACGCCCACAACTACTTTGTGTTCTACTCGTGCAAAGAATCTACGCCAATAGACCTAGCTCATGATGCCCTTTGTTGGGGAGCGTGGCAGAAATTCAAAATTTTCCTACGTGTCACCAAGATCTATCTATGGAGAAACTAGCAACGAGGGAAGGAGAGTGCATCTACATACCCTTGTAGATCGCTAAGCGGAAGCATTCAAGTGAGCAGGGTTGATGGAGTGCATACTCGTCGTGATTCAGATCACCGATGATCAAGTGCCGAGCATACGGCACCTCCGCGTTCAACACACGTACAGCCGGTGGCGTCTCCCATGCCTTGATCCAGCAAGGAGAGAGGGAGAGGTTGAGGAAGACTCCATCCAGCAGCAGCACTGGCAGGCGTGGTGGTGATGGAGGCGTGGCTATCTGCGCAGGCTTCGCCAAGCACCGCAGAGAGGAGGAAGAAGAGATGCGAGGCTGCACCAGCGAGAGGAGAAGTTCTCTTGTGTTATGGGCAGCCCCAAGGCCTCTATTTATACTGAGGGAGAGGGAGGAGGTGCGCCCCTCTGGGGTTCCCACCCCTAGGGGGGCGGCAGCCTAGATGGGAAACAAGGGGCGGCCAAGAGGGAGGGAGGGAGGCGCCCCTAGATGGGCCTTAGGGCCCATCGCCTCTAGGGTTTGCCCTCCCACTCTCCCATGCGCCTTGGGCCTTGTGGGCGCACCAGCCCCTTGGGGCTGGTTCCTCCCACACTTGGCCCACGCAGCCTATACGGGGTTGGTGGCCCCACTTGGTGGACCGGGACCCTCCCGGTGGTCCCAGACATTACCGATATCGCTCAAACTTTTCCGGTGACCAAAACAGGACTTCCCATATATAAATCTTTACCTCCGGACCATTCCGGAACTCCTCATGATGTCCGGGATCTCATCCGGGACTCCGAACAACATTCGGTAACCACATACAAGCTTCCTATATAACCCTAGCGTCACCGAACCTTAAGTGTGTAGACCCTACGGGTTCGGGAGACATCTTGAACATGACCGAGGCGTTCTCGGTCAATAACCAACAGCGGGATCTGGATACCCATGTTGGCTCCCACATGTTCCACGATGATCTCATCGGATGAACCACGATGTCAAGGACTCAATCGATCCCGTATTCAATTCCCTTTGTCTAGCGGTATTGTACTTGCCCGAGATTCGATCGTCGGTATCCCGATACCTTGTTCAATCTCGTTACCGGCAAGTCTCTTTACTCATTCCGTAACACATCATCCCGTGATCAACCCCTTGGTCACATTGTGCACATTATGATGATGTCCTACCGAGTGGGCCCAGAGATACCTCTCCGTTTACGGAGTGACAAATCCGATCTCGATCCGTGTCAACCCAATGGTCACTTTCGGAGATACATAGTGCACCTTTATAGTCACCCGATTCACGTTGTGACGTTTGATACACCCAAAGCACTCCCTACGGTATCCGGAATTGCACGATCTCATGGTCTAAGGAAGAGATACTTTGACATTGGAAAAACTTTAGCATACGAACTACACGATCTTTGTGCTAGGCTTAGGATTGGGTCTTGTCCATCACATCATTCTCCTAATGATGTGATCCCGTTATCAATGACATCCAATGTCCATGGTCAGGAAACCGTAACCATCTATTGATCAACGAGCTAGTCAACTAGAGGCTTACTAGGGACATGGTGTTGTCTATGTACCCACACATGTATCTGAGTTTCTGTCAATACAATTATAGCATGGATAATAAACGATTATCATGAACAAGGAAATATAATAATAACTAATTTATTATTGCCTCTAGGGCATATTTCCAACACCTTTCAGATCCATGTGTGCTTTGCAAATTTCCAGGTCATATTATAAATGCTGCTTCCACGCTCCACTTGAAGCTATTCCAAATGGTTGCTCCACTATACGTATCCGGTTTGCTACTCAGAGTCACTCGGATAGGTGTTAAAGCTTGCATCGGCGTAACCCTTTACGCCGAACTCTTTATCACCTCCATAATCGAGAAACATGTCCTTATTTACTCCAAGGACAATTTTGATCATTGTCCAATGATCCATTCTGGATCATTCTTGTACCTGGTGACTCATGGCAAGGCACACTTCCGGTGCGATTACACGGCATAGCATACTATAGAGCCTATATGCGAAGCATAGGGGCGACCTTAAATCCTTTCTCTCTTTTCTGCCGTAGTCGAGCTTTAAGTCTTAACTTCATACCTTACATCTCAGGCAAGAACTCCTTCTTTGACTGATCCATCTTGAACACCTTCAAGATCATGTCAAGGTATATGCTCATTTGAAAGTATTATTAAACATTTTGATCTATCTTATAGATCTTGATGCTTATTGTTCAAGTAGCCTAATCCAGGTTTTCTATTGAAAAACACTTTTCAAACATCCCTATATGCTTTCTAGAAATTCTACATCATTTACGATCATCAATATGTCAACAACATATTGTTATCGTAAATTCCATAGTGCTCCCACTCACTTCTTTGGAAATACAAGTTTCTCATAAACTTTGTATAAACCCAAAATCTTTGATCATCTCATCAAAGCACACATTCCAACTCCGAGATGCTTACTCAAGTCCTTAGAAAGGATCGTTGGAGCTAGCATACCTTTTTAGCATCCTTAGGATCGACAAAACTTTTCTGATTGTATCACATACAACCTTTCCTTACGTAAACTGGTAAGGAAACTCGTTTTGACATCCATCTGCCTGATTTCATAAATGCAGCTAATGCTAACATGATTCCGACGGACTTAAGCATCGCTACGGATGAGAAAATCTCATCGTAGTCAACTACTTGAACTTGTGAAAAACTTTTCGCCACAAGTTGAGCTTCATAGACGGTGACATTACCGTCCACGTCAAATCTTCTTCTTAAAGATCCATTCATCTCAATGGCTTGCCGATCATCGGCAAGTCCACCAAAGTCCATGCTTTGTTACGATATATGGATACTATCTCGGATTTCATGGCCTCTAACCATTTGTCGGAATTTGGGCCCACCATTGCTTCTCCATAGCTCGTAGGTTCATTGTTGTCTAGCAACATGACCTTCAAGACAGGATCACCGTACCCTTTGTGAAGCGATGCAGCGTCCTTGTCGTCCCTCACGAGGTTTGGTAGTGACTTGATCGAAACTTCATGATTCTTGTCATAAGTTTCTACTTCAATTGGTGTAGGTGCCACGGGAACAACTTCACGTGCCTGCTACACACTAGTTGAAGTGACGGTTCAATAACCTCATCAAGTCTCCACCATCCTCCCACTCAACTTTTCGAGACAAACTTTTCCTCGAGAAAGGACCCGATTCAAGAAACAATCCCTATTGCTTCCGGATCTGAATTAGGAGGTATACCAAACTGTTTTGGGTGTCCTATGAAGATGCATTTTATCCGCTTTGGGTTCGAGCTTATCAACCTGAAACTTTTCCACATAAGCGTCGCAGCCCCAAACTTTTAAGAAATGACAGCTTAGGTTTCTCTAAACCATAGTTCATACGGTGTCATCTCAGCGGAATTACGTGGTACCCTATTAAAGTGAGTGCGGTTGTCTCTAATGCCTAACCCATGAGCGATAGTGGTAATTCGATAGGAGACATCATAGTACGCACCATATCCAATAGGGTGCAACTATGATGTTCGGACACACCATCACACTATGGTGTTCCAGCGGTATTAATTGTGAAACAATTTGCACAATGTCTTAATTGTGTGCCAAAACTTCGTAACTCAGATATTCATCTCTATGATCATATCATAGACATTCTATCCTCTTGTCACGAAGATCTTAAACTTCACTCTGAAATTACTTGAACCATTCAATAATTCAGATTTGTGTTTCATCAAGTAAATATACTCAACATCTACTCGAATCATCTGTGAAGTCGAACATAACGATATTCACTTTGCATGCCTCAACACTTATTGGGCTGCACACATCAAAATGTGTTACTTCCAACAAGTTGTTATCTTGTTCCATCTTCTTTGAAACGAGGCTTTTCGGTCATCTTGCCCATGTGGTATGTTTTGCATATCTCAAGTGATTCAAAATCAAGTGAGTCCAAGCGATCCATCTGCATGGAGTTTCATCATGCGTATTCACCAATGAGACATGGTTTGCATGTCTCAAACTTTTCAAAAACGAGTGAGTCCAAAGATCCATCAACATGGAGCTTCTTCATGCGTTTATACCAATATGACTTACATGGCGATTGCCACAAGTAAGTGGTACTATCTTTACTATCTTTTACTTTTGGCATGAAAATGTGTATCACTATGATCGAGATTCAATAAACCATTCCTTTAGGTGCAAGACCATTGAAGGTGTTATTCAAATAAATAGAGTAACCATTATTCTCCTTAAATGAATAACCGTATTGCGACAGACATAATCCAATCATGTCTATGCTCAACGCAAACACCAATAATAATTATTCTGGTTTAATACTAATCTTGATGGTAGAGGGAGCGTGTGATGTTTGATCATATCAACCTTGGAAACAATTCCAACACATATCGTCGACTCACCTTTAGCTAGTCTCCTTTTATTCCGTAGCTTTTATTTCGAGTTACTAACATTTAGCAACCGAACCGGTATCTAATACCTGGTGCTACTAGGAGTACTAGTAAAGTACACATTAACATAATGTATATCAAATATACTTCTATCGACCTTGCCGACCTTCTCATCTACCAAGTATCTAGGGTGGTTCCGCTCGATGGTTGTTCCCCTTATTACGTAATCACTTAGTCTCGGGTTTGGGTTCAACCTTGGGTTTCTTCCTTTGAGCAACAAGCGATTTGCCGTTTCATGAAGTGTCCCTTCTTGCCCTTGCCCTTCTTGAAACTAGTGGTTTCATCAACCAACAACAATTGATGCTCCTTCTTGATTTCTACTTTCGCGGTGACAAACATCGCGAATACTTCAAGGATCATCATATCTATCACTGATATGTTATAGTTCATCACAAAGCTCTAGCAGCTTGGTGGCAATGACTTTGGAGAAACATCACTTTCTCATCCGGAAGATTAACTCCCACTCGATTCAAGTGATTGTTGCACTTTCGAGACAATCTGAGCACAAGTTCAACGATTGAGCTTTTCTCCCTTAGTTTGCAGGCTAAGAAAACTCGTCGGAGGTCTCATACCTCTTGGCGTGGGCACGAGCCCGAAATCCCAATTCAGCCCTCGAAACATCTCATATGTTCCGCGATGTTTCAAAACGTCTTTGGTGCCTCTACTCTAAACCGTTTAACTGAACTATCATGTAGTTATCAAAAGCGTGTATGTCCGATGTTCGCAACATCCATGCGACGTTTGGGGTTCAAAGACACTGAGCGGTGCATTAAGGACATAAGCTTTCTCTTGATCGCATAATTGCTACTTTCAACTTTCAACTATATTTTCTCTAGGAACATATCTAAACAGTGGAACTAAAGCGCCGAGCTTCGACATAATTTGCAAAAGGTCTTTTGACTATGTTCAAGATAATTAAGTTCATCTTATGAACTCCCACTCAGATAGACATCCCTCTGGTCATCTAAGTGATTACATGATCCGAGTCAACTAGGCCGTGTCCGATCATCACGTGAGACGGACTAGTCGACTCGGTGAACATCTTCATGTTGATCGTATCTACTATACGACTCATGCTCGACCTTCGGTCTCCGTGTTCCCGAGGCCATGTCTGTACATGCTAGGCTCGTCAAGTTAACCCCAAGTGTTTTTTACTGTGTAAATCTATCTTACACCCGTTGTATGTGAACGTAAGAATCCATCACACCCGATCATCACGTGGTGCTTAGAAGCGACGAACTGTAGCAACGGTGCTCAGTCAGGGGAGAACACTTCTTGAAATTTGTGTAAGGGATCATCTTATTTACTACCATCGTTCTAAGTAAACAAGATGCATAAACATAATAAACATCACATGCAATTATATAGTAGTGACATGATATGGCCAATATCATATTGCTCCTTTTGATCTCCATCTTGGGGCTCCATGATCATTATTGTCACCGGCATGACACCATGATCTCCATCATCATGATCTCCATCATCGTGTCTCCATGAAGTTGTCTCGCCAACTTATTACTTCTACTACTATGGCTACGGTTAGCAATAAAGTAAAGTAATTACATGGCGTTGTTTAATGACACGCAGGTCATACAATAAATAAAGACAACTCCTATGGCTCCTGCCGGTTGTCATATTCATCGACATGCAAGTCATGAATCCTATTACAAGAACATGATCAATCTCATACATCACATATCATTCATCACATTCTTCTTGGCCATATCACATCACATAGCATACCCTGCAAAAACAAGTTAGGCGTCCTCTAATTGTTGTTTGCATGTTTTACGTGGCTGCTTTGGGTTTCTAGCAAGAACGTTTCTTACCTCATAAAACCACAACGTGATATGCCAATTGCTATTTACCCTTCATAAGGACCCTTTTCATCGAATCCGTTCCGACTAAAGTGGGAGAGGCGGCACCGCTAGCCACCTTATGCACCAAGTGCATGTCAGTCGGTGGAACCTGTCTCACGTAAGAGTGCGTGTAAGGTCGGTCCGGGCCGCTTCATCCCACAATACCGTCGAAACAAGATTGGACTAGTAACGGTAAGCATATTGAACAACATCAACGCCCACAACTACTTTGTGTTCTACTCGTGCAAAGAATCTACGCAATAGACCTAGCTCATGATGCCACTGTTGAGGAACGTAACATAAATTCAAAAATTTCCTACGTGTCACCAAGATCTATCTATGGAGAAACTAGCAACGAGGGAAGGAGAGTGCATCTACATACCCTTGTAGATCGCTAAGCGGAAGCGTTCAAGAGAACGGGGTTGAAGGAGTCGTACTCGTCGTGATCCAAATCACCGGAGATCCGAAAAGTGCGAACGGACGGCACCTCCGCTGTTCAACACACGTACAGCTCCGGTGACGTCTCCCATGCCTTGATCCAGCAAGGAGAGAGGGAGAGGTTGAGGAAGACTCCATCCAACAGCAGCACAACGGGCGTGGTGGTGGTGGAGGCGTGGCAATCCTGCAGGCTTCGCCAAGCACCTCACGGGAGAGGAGGAGGTGTCACGGAGGGAGGGAGGGGCGCGAGGCTCATGTGTGGATGCCCTCCCTCCCGTCCACTATATATAGGGGCAAGGGAGAGGAAGGCAGCCTTGCCCCTTCCTCCAAGGAAGGGGTGCGGCCAAGAGGGGGAGGAGTCCATCCTCCCCAAGGCACCTCAGGTGCCTTCCCCTTGAGGACTCTTCCTCCCCAAGTTTCCTTGGCGCATGGGCCTCTTGGGGCTGGTGCCCTTGGCCCATATAGGCCAAGGCGCACCCCTACAGCCCATGTGGCCCCAGGGCAGGTGGACCCCGGTGGACCCCGGACCCCTTCGGCACTCCCGTTACAATACCGATAAAGTGCGAAACTTTTCCGGCGACCAAAATAGGACTTCCCATAGATAAATATTTACCTCCGGACCATTCCGGAACTCCTCGTGACATCCGGGATCTCATCCGGGACTCCGAACATCATTCGGTAACCACATACAAACTTCCTTTATAACCCTAGCATCATCAGACCTTAAGTGTGTAGACCCTACGGGTTCGGGAGACATGTAGATATGACCGAGGCGTTCTTGGTCAATAACCAACAGCGGGATCTGGATACCCATGTTGGCTCCCACATGTTCCACGATGATCTCATCGGATGAACCACGATGTCAAGGACTCAATCAATCCCGTATACAATTCCCTTTGTCTAAGCGGTATTGTACTTGCCGAGATTCGATCGTCGGTATCCCGATACCTTGTTCAATCTCGTTTCCGGCAAGTCTCTTTACTCGTTCCGTAACACATCATCCGTGATCAACCCCTTGGTCACATTGTGCACGATATGATGATGTCCTACCGAGTGGGCCCAGAGATACCTCTCCGTCTGCGGAGTGACAAATCCAGTCTCGATTCGTACAACCCAATGCAGACACTTTCGGAGATACCTGTAGTGCACCTTTATAGTCACCCAGTTACGTTGTGACGTTTGGTACACCCAAAGCATTCCTACGGTATCCGGGAGTTGCACAATCTCATGTTCTAAGGAAAAGATACTTGACATTAGAAAAGCTTTAGCATACGAACTACGATCTTTGTGCTAGGCTTAGGATTGGGTCTTGTCCATCACATCATTCTCCTAATGATGTGATCCCGTTATCAATGACATCCAATGTCCATGGTCGAGGAAACCGTAACCATCTATTGATCAACGAGCTAGCCAATAGAGGCTTGCTAGGGACATGGTGTTGTCTATGTATCCACACATGTATTTGAGTTTCCTATCAATACAATTATAGCATGGATAATAAACGATTATCATGAACAAGGAAATATAATAATAATAACTAATTTATTATTGCCTCTAGGGCATATTTCCAACAGTCTCCCACTTGCACTAGAGTCAATAATCTAGTTCACATCGTCATGTGATTAACAGCGATAGGTCACATCGCCATGTAACCAACACCCAAAGAGTTTACTAGTGTCTGTAAACTAGTTCACATCATTATGTGATTTAGACTCAATGATTTCTGAGGTTTGATCATGTTTTGCTTGTGAGAGAGGTTTTAGTCAACGGGTTTTAGTCAACGGATCTGAACCTTTTGTTGGGGAACGTAGCAGAAATTCAAAATTTTCCTACGTGTCACCAAGATCTATCTATGGAGAAACTAGCAACGAGGGAAGGAGAGTGCATCTACATACCCTTGTAGATCGCTAAGCGGAAGCGTTCAAGTGAGCAGGGTTGATGGAGTCGTACTCGTCGTGATTCAGATCACCGATGATCAAGTGTCAACGCATACGGCACCTCCGCGTTCAACACACGTACAGCCGGTGGCGTCTCCCATGCCTTGATCCAGCAAGGAGAGAGGGAGAGGTTGAGGAAGACTCCATCCAGCAGCAGCACAATGGCGTGGTGGTGATGGAGGAGCGTGGCTATCCTGCAGGGCTTCGCCAAGCACCGCAGGAGAGGAGGAAGAAGAGATGCAGGGCTGCACCAACGAGAGGAGAAGTTCTCTTGTGTTATGGGCAGCCCCAAGGCCTCTATTTATATAGGGGAGAGGGAGGAGGGTGCGCCCCCTCTAGGGTTCCCACCCCTAGGGGGGGCGGCAGCCCTAGATGGGAAACAAGGGGGCGGCCAAGAGGGGAGGGAGAGGGAGGCGCCCCCTAGATGGGCCTTAGGGCCCATCTGCCCTAGGGTTTGCCCCCTCCCACTCTCCCATGCGCCTTGGGCCCCTTGTGGGGGGCGCACCAGCCCCCTTGGGGCTGGTTCCTCCCACACTTGGCCCACGAGCCTTCAGGGGTTGGTGGCCCCACTTGGTGGACCCCCGGGACCCTCCCGGTGGTCCCGGTACATTACCGATATCGCCCGAAACTTTTCCGGTGACCAAAACAGGACTTCCCATATATAAATCTTTACCTCCGGACCATTCCGGAACTCCTCGTGATGTCCGGGATCTCATCCGGGACTCCGAACAACATTCGGTAACCACATACAAGCTTCCTATATAACCCTAAGCGTCACCGAACCTTAAGTGTGTAGACCCTACGGGTTCGGGAGACATGCGAGACATGACCGAGACGTTCTCGGTCAATAACCAACAGCGGGATCTGGATACCCATGTTGGCTCCCACATGTTCCACGATGATCTCATCGGATGAACCACGATGTCAAGGACTCAATCGATCCCGTATTCAATTCCCTTTGTCTAGCGGTATTGTACTTGCCGAGATTCGATCGTCGGTATCCCGATACCTTGTTCAATCTCGTTACGGCAAGTCTCTTTACTCGTTCCGTAACACATCATCCGTGATCAACCCCTTGGTCACATTGTGCACATTATGACGATGTCCTACCGAGTGGGCCCAGAGATACCTCTCCGTTTACGGAGTGACAAATCCGATCTCGATCCGTGTCAACCCAATGGTCACTTCGGAGATACCTGTAGTGCACCTTTATAGTCACCCGATTACGTTGTGACGTTTGATACACCCAAAGCACTCCCTACGGTATCAAGGAATTGCACGATCTCATGGTCTAAGGAAGAGATACTTTGACATTGGAAAAACTTTAGCATACGAACTACACGATCTTTGTGCTAGGCTTAGGATTGGGTCTTGTCCATCACATCATTCTCCTAATGATGTGATCCCGTTATCAATGACATCCAATGTCCATGGTCAGGAAACCGTAACCATCTATTGATCAACGAGCTAGTCAACTAGAGGCTTACTAGGGACATGGTGTTGTCTATGTACCCACACATGTATCACGAGTTTCTGTCAATACAATTATAGCATGGATAATAAGCGATTATCATGAACAAGGAAATATAATAATAAATAATTTATTATTGCCTCTAGGGCATATTTCCAACAGTCTCCCACTTGCACTAGAGTCAATAATCTAGTTCACATCACCATGTGATTAACACTGATAGGTCACATCGCCATGTGACCAACATCCAAAGAGTTCACTAGTGTCTTAAACTAGTTCACATCACCATGTGATTAAGTCTCAATGAGTTACGGGGTTTGATCATGTTTTGCTTGTGAGAGAGGTTTTAGTCAGCGGGTGCGAACCTTTCGGATCCGTGTGTACTTCGCAATTCTCTATGTCATATTGTAAATGCTGCTTTCACGCTCCACTCGGAACTATTCCAAATGGTTGCTCCACTATACGTATCCGGTTTGCTACTCGAGTCACTTTCGGATAGGTGTTAAAGCTTGCATCGGCGTAACCCTTTACGCCAAACTCTTTATCACCTCCATAATCGAAATATTTCCTTATTCTTCTAAGGATAATTTTGATCATTGTCCAATGATCCGTTCTGGATCATTCTTGTACCCTTAGTGACTCATGGCAAGGCACACTTACAGTGCGGTACACAGCATAGCATACTATAGAGCCTACGTGCAGGCGTGAGGGGACGGCCTTAAATCCTTTGTCTCTCTTCTGCCGTGGTCGAGCTTTTAACTCTTAACTTCATACCTTACAACTCAGGCAAGAACTCCTTCTTTGACTGATCCATCTTGAACACCTTCAAGATCATGTCTAGGTATGTGCTCATTTGAAAGTATTATTAAGCATTTTGATCTATCTTATAGATCTTGATGCTTATTGTTCAAGTAGTCTAATCCAGGTTTTCTATTGAAAAACATCTTTCAAATAACCCTATATGCTTTCTAGTAATTCTAAATCATTTCTGATCATCAATATGTCAACAACATATACTCATCAAAATTCTATAGTGCTCCCACTCACTTCTTTGGAAATACAAGTTTCTCATAAACTTTGTATAAACCCAAAATCTTTGATCATCCTATCAAAGTGCATATTCCAACTCGAGATGCTTACTCCGGTCCTTAGAAGGATTGCGGAGCTAGCATACCTTTTAGCATCCTTAGGATTGACAAAAACATTACGATTGTATCACATACAACCTTTCCTCAAGTATAACGTCGAGGAAACAATGTTTTGACATCCTATCTGCAAGATTTCATCAATCATACAAGAATTGCTAATCCAATTCCAACAGACTCTTAGCATCGCTACGGTGAGAAAGCCTCAACTTGTAGTCAACTCCTTGAACTTGTCGGAAAACATCTTTAACGACAAGTCGAGCTTTCTTAATGGTGATACTTACCATCACCGTCTTTTAAAATCCATCTTTACCCAACGTCCTTACGACCATCAAGTATTTCTTCCAAAGTCATGGATCCTTTCTCGGATGTTATGGCCTTGAGCCATTAAATCGGAATCCGGGCCCACCATCGCTTCTTCATAACTCGTAGGTTCATTGTTGTCTAGCAACATGACCTTCAAGATAGGATTGCGTACCACTCTCAAGTAAATGCGCATCCTTGTCACCCCACGAGGTACGTTAGTGACTTGATCCGAAACTTCATGATCACTATCATAAGCTTCTACTTCAATTGGTGTAGGTGCCACGGGAACAACTTCACGTGCCGCTACACACTAGTTGAAGTGACGGTTCAATAACCTCATCAAGTCTCCACCATCCTCCCACTCAACTTTTCGAGACGAACTTATCCTCGAGAAAGGACCCGATTCAAGAAACAATCCCTATTGCTTTCGGATCTGAATTAGGAGGTATACCCAACTGTTTTGGGTGTCCTATGAAGATGCATTTTATCCGCTTTGGGTTCGAGCTTATCAACCTGAAACTTTTTCACATAAGCGTCGCAGCCCCAAACTATTAAGAAAGCGACAACTTAGGTTTCTCCAAGCGGTGTCGTCTCAACGGAATTACGTGGTGCCCTATTTAAGTGAGTGTGGTTGTCTCTAATGCCTAACCCATGAGCGATAGTGGTAATTCGATAAGAGATATCATGTTACGCACCATATCCAATAGAGTGCAACTATGATGTTCGGACACACCATCACACTATGGTGTTCCAGCGGTATTAGTTGTGAAACTATTTCCACAATGTCTCAATTGTGTACCAAACTACGCAACTCAGATATCCATCTCTATGATCACATCACGGACATTTTATCCTCTTGTCACGAAGACCTTCAACTTCACTCTGAAATTACTTGAACCTTTCAATAATTCAGACTTGTGTTTCATCAAGTAAATATACTCAACATCTACTCAAATCATCTGTGAAGTAAGAACATAACGATATTCACTGCATGCCTCAGCACTCATTGGACTGCACACATCAAAATGTGTTACTTCCAACAAGTTGCTATCTTGTTCCATTTCTTTGAAACCGAGGCTTTTCGGTCATCTTGCCCATGTGGTATGATTTGCATATCTCAAGTGATTCAAAATCAAGTGAGTCCAAACGATCCATCTGCATGGAGTTTCTTCATGCGTATGCACCAATAGACATGGTTTGCATGTCTCAAACTTTTCAAAACCGAGTGAGTCCAAAGATCCATCAACATGGAGCTTCTTCATGCGTTTTACACCAATATGACTTATATGGCAGTGCCACAAGTAAGTGGTACTATCATTACTATCTTATACATTTGGCACGGAAATGTGTATCACTACGATCGAGATTCAATAAACCATTTTTAGGTGCAAGACCATCGAAGGTATTATTCAAATAAATAGAGTAACCATTATTCTCTTTGGATGAATAACCGTATTGCGATAGACATAATCCAATCATGTCTATGCTCAACACAAACACCAAATGATAATTATTCTGGTTTAATACTAATCTTGATGGTAGAGGGAGCGTGCGATGTTTGATCATATCAACCTTGGAAACAATTCCAACACAAATCGTCGACTCACCTTTAGCTAGTCTCCTTTTATTCCGTAGCTTTTATTTGAGTTACTAACATTTAGCAACCGAACCGGTATCTAATACCCTGGTGCTACTAGGAGTACTAGTAAAGTACACATTAACATAATGTATATCAAATATACTTCTATCGACCTTGCCTGCCTTCTTATCTACCAAGTACCTAGGGTAATTCTGCTCCAGTGGCTGTTCCCCTTATTACAGAAGCACTTAGTCTCGGGTTTGGGTTCAACCTTGGGTTTCTTCACTGGAACAGCAACTAATTTGCCGTTTCATGAAGTGTCCCTTCTTGCCCTTTGCCCTTCTTGAAACTAGTGGTTTCACCAACCATCAACAATTGATGCTCCTTCTTGATTTCTACTTTTCACGGTGTCAAACATCGCGAATACCTCAAGGATCATCATATCTATCCACGACATGTTATAGTTCATCACAAAGCTCTAGCAGCTTGGTGGCAATGACTTTGGAGAAACATCACTATCTCATCGGGAAGATTAACTCCCACTCGATTCAAGTGATCGTTGCACTCGGACAATCGAGCACAAGCTCAACGATTGAGCTTTTCTCCCTTAGTTTGCAGGCTAAGAAAATCGTCGGAGGTCTTATACCTCTTGGCGTGAGCACGAGCTTGAAATCCCAATTTCAGCCCTCGAAACATCTCATATGTTCCGCGACGTTTGAAAACGTCTTTGGTGCCTCAACTCTAAACCGTTTAAGCGAACTATCATGTAGTTATCAAAGCGTGTATGTCCGATGTTCGCAACATCCACAAACGACGCGTTTGGGGTTCAAAGACATCGGCGGTGCATTAAGGACATAAGCTTTCTACTGTCCGCATAATCGCTACTATCAACTTTCAACTATATTTTCACTAGGAACATAACAAAATAATGGAACTAAAACGCGAGCTCACGACATAATTTGCAAAAGGTCTTTTGACTATGTTCAGGATAATTAAGTTCATCTTATGAACTCCCACTCAGATAGACATCCCTCTGGTCATCTAAGTGATTACATGATCCGAATCAACTAGGCCGTGTCCGATCAACACGTGAGACGGACTAGTCATCATCGATGAACATCTTCATGTTGATCGTATCTACCATACGACTCATGCTCGACCTTTCGGTCTCCGTGTTCCGAGGCCATGTCTTCACATGCTAGGCTCGTCAAGTTAACCCTAAGTGTTTACTGCGTGTGTAAATCTTGCTTACACCCGTTGTATGTGAACGTAAGAATCCATCACACCCGATTAACACGTGGTGCTTAGAAGCGACGAAGCAACAGCGGTGCCTGATTAGGGAGAACACTTCTTGAAATTTGTGTAAGGGATCATCTTATTTACTACCGTCGTTCTAAGTAGACAAGATGCATAAACATAATAAACATCACATGCAATTATATAGTAGTGACATGATATGGCCAATATCATATAGCTCCATTGATCTCCATCTTGAGGCTCCATGATCATAATCGTCACCGGCATGACACCATGATCTCCATCATCATGATCTCCATCATCGTGTCTTCATGAAGTTGTCTCGCCAACTATTACTTCTACTACTATGGCTACGGTTAGCAATAAAGTAAAGTAATTACATGGCGTTGTTTAATGACACGCAGTCATACAATAAATAAAGACAACTCCTATGGCTCCTGCGGTTGTCATACTCATCGACATGCAAGTCGTGAATCCTATTACAAGAACATGATCAATCTCATACATCACATATCATTCATCACATTCTTCTTGGCCATATCACATCACATAGCATACCCTGCAAAAACAAGTTAGACGTCCTCTAATTGTTGTTTGCATGTTTTACGTGGCTGCTATGGGTTTCTAGCAAGAACGTTTCTTACCTACGCAAAACCACAACGTGATATGCCAATTGCTATTTACCCTTCATAAGGACCCTTTTCATCGAATCCGTTCCGACTAAAGTGGGAGGCGGCACCCGCTAGCCACCTTATGCACCAAGTGCATGTCGGTCGGTGGAACTTGTCTCACGTGGAAATGCGTGTAAGGTCGGTCCGGGCCGCTTCATCCCACAATACCGTCGAAACAAGATTGGACTAGTAACGGTAAGCATATTGAACAAAATCAACGCCCACAACTACTTTGTGTTCTACTCGTGCAAAGAATCTACGCAATAGACCTAGCTCATGATGCCACTTTGTTGGGGAGCGTGGCAGAAATTCAAAATTTTCCTACGTGTCACCAAGATCTATCTATGGAGAAACTAGCAACGAGGGAAGGAGAGTGCATCTACATACCCTTGTAGATCGCTAAGCGGAAGCGTTCAAGTGAACGGGGTTGATGGAGTCGCATTGCTCGTCGTGATTCAGATCACCGATGATCAAGTGCGAGCATACGGCACCTCCGCGTTCAACACACGTACAGCCCGGTGACGTCTCCCATGCCTTGATCCAGCAAGGAGAGAGGGAGAGGTTGAGGAAGACTCCATCCAGCAGCAGCACAACAGCGTGGTGGTGATGGAGGAGCGTGGCTATCTGCAGGCTTCGCCAAGCACCGCAGAGAGGAGGAAGAAGAGATGCTGGCTGCACCAACGAGAGGAGAAGTTCTCTTGTGTTATGGGCAGCCCCAAGGCCTCTATTTATATAGGGAGAGGGAGGAGGGAGGCGCCTCTAGGGTTCCCACCCCTAGGGGCGGCAGCCCTAGATGGGAAACAAGGGGCGGCCAAGAGGGGAGGGAGAGGGAGGCGCCCCTAGATGGGCCTTAGGGCCCATCTCGCCTCTAGGGTTTGCCCTCCCACTCTCCCATGCGCCTTGGGCCCCTTGTGGGGCGCACCAGCCCCTTGGGGCTGGTTCCTCCCACTCTTGGCCCACGCAGCCTTCTGGGGTTGGTGGCCCCACTTGGTGGACGCCCGGGACCCTCCCGGTGGTCCCGGTACATTACCGATATCGCCCGAAACTTTTCCGGTGACCAAAACAGGACTTCCCATATATAAATCTTTACCTCCGGACCATTCCGGAACTCCTCGTGATGTCCGGGATCTCATCCGGGACTCCGAACAACATTCGGTAACCACATACAAGCTTCCTATATAACCCTAGCGTCACCGAACCTTAAGTGTGTAGACCCTACGGGTTCGGGAGACATGCAGACATGACCGAGACGTTCTCCGGTCAATAACCAACAGCGGATCTGGATACCCATGTTGGCTCCCACATGTTCCACGATGATCTCATCGGATGAACCACGATGTCAAGGACTCAATCGATCCCGTATTCAATTCCCTTTGTCTAGCGGTATTGTACTTGCGAGATTCGATCGTCGGTATCCCGATACCTTGTTCAATCTCGTTACCGCAAGTCTCTTTACTCATTCCGTAACACATCATCCCGTGATCAACCCCTTGGTCACATTGTGCACATTATGATGATGTCCTACCGAGTGGGCCCAGAGATACCTCTCCGTTTACGGAGTGACAAATCCGATCTCGATCCGTGTCAACCCAATGGTCACTTTCGGAGATACCGTAGTGCACCTTTATAGTCACCCGATTACGTTGTGACGTTTGATACACCCAAAGCACTCCTACGGTATCCGGAATTGCACGATCTCATGGTCTAAGGAAGAGATACTTTGACATTGGAAAAACTTTAGCATACGAACTACACGATCTTTGTGCTAGGCTTAGGATTGGGTCTTGTCCATCACATCATTCTCCTAATGATGTGATCCCGTTATCAATGACATCCAATGTCCATGGTCAGGAAACCGTAACCATCTATTGATCAACGAGCTAGTCAACTAGAGGCTTACTAGGGACATGGTGTTGTCTATGTACCCACACATGTATCTGAGTTTCCTGTCAATACAATTATAGCATGGATAATAAACGATTATCATGAACAAGGAAATATAATAATAACTAATTTATTATTGCCTCTAGGGCATATTTCCAACACCTTTCAGATCCATGTGTGCTTTGCAAATTTCAGGTCATATTATAAATGCTGCTTCCACGCTCCACTTGAAGCTATTCCAAATGGTTGCTCCACTATACGTATCCGGTTTGCTACTCGAGTCACTCGGATAGGTGTTAAAGCTTGCATCGACGTAACCCTTTACGCCGAACTCTTTATCACCTCCATAATCGAGAAACATGTCCTTATTTACTCCAAGGACAATTTTGATCGCTGTCCAATGATCCATTCCTGGATCATTCTTGTACCCTCGATCGACTCATGGCAAGGCACACTTCCGTGCAAAGACACAAAGATAGCATACTATAGAGCCTATGTGCGAAGCATAGGGACGACCTTCGCCCTTTCTCTCTTTTCTGCCGTAGTCGAGCTTTAAGTCTTAACTTCATACCTTACATCTCGTGCAAGAACTCCTTCTTTGGTGATCCATCTTGAACACCTTCAAGATCATGTCAAGGTATATGCTCATTTGAAAGTATTATTAAACATTTTGATCTATCTTATAGATCTTGATGCTTATTGTTCAAGTAGCCTAATCCAGGTTTTCTATTGAAAACACTTTTCAAACATCCCTATATGCTTTCTAGAAATTCTACATCATTTACGATCATCAATATGTCAACAACATATTGTTATCGAAATTCCATAGTGCTCCCACTCACTTCTTTGGAAATACAAGTTTCTCATAAACTTTGTATAAACCCAAAATCTTTGATCATCTCATCAAAGCACACATTCCAACTCCGAGATGCTTACTCCAGTCCTTAGAAAGGATCGCTGGAGCCAGCATACCTTTTAGCATCCCTAGGATCGACAAAACTTTTACGATTGTATCACATACAACCTTTCCTTACGTAAACCGGTAAGGAAACTCGTTTTGACATCCATCTGCCTGATTTCATAAATGCAGCTAATGCTAACATGATTCCGACGGACTTAAGCATCGCTACGGATGAGAAAATCTCATCGTAGTCAACTACTTGAACTTGTGAAAAACTTTTCGCCACAAGTCGAGCTTCATAGACGGTGACATTACCGTCCACGTCCGTCTTCTTCTTAAAGATCCATTCATCTCAATGGCTTGCCGATCATCGGGCAAGTCCACCAAAGTCCATGCTTTGTTACGATATATGGATACTATCTCGATTTCATGGCCTCTAACCATTTGTCGGAATTTGGGCCCACCATTGCTTCTCCATAGCTCGTAGGGTTCATTGTTGTCTAGCAACATGACCTTCAAGACAGGATCACCGTACCACTTTGTGAAGCGACGCTGCGTCCTTGTCGTCCCCACGAGGTTTGGTAGTGACTTGATCCGAAACTTCATGATTACTGTCATAAGTTTCTACTTCAATTGGTGTAGGTGCCACGGAACAACTTCACGTGCCCTGCTACACACTAGTTGAAGTGACGGTTCAATAACCTCATCAAGTCTCCACCATCCTCCCACTCAACTTTTCGAGACAAACTTTTCCTCGAGAAAGGACCCGATTCAAGAAACAATCCCTATTGCTTCCGGATCTGAATTAGGAGGTATACCAAACTGTTTTGGGTGTCCTATGAAGATGCATTTTATCCGCTTTGGGTTCGAGCTTATCAACCCGAAACTTTTCCACATAAGCGTCGCAGCCCCAAACTTTTAAGAAATGACAGCTTAGGTTTCTCTAAACCATAGTTCATACGGTGTCATCTCAACGGAATTACGTGGTACCCTATTAAAGTGAGTGCGGTTGTCTCTAATGCCTAACCCATGAGCGATAGTGGTAATTCGATAGGAGACATCATGGTACGCACCATATCCAATAGGGTGCAACTATGATGTTCGGACACACCATCACACTATGGTGTTCGGTGCGTATTAATTGTGAAACAATTTGCACAATGTCTTAATTGTGTGCCAAAACTCGTAACTCAGATATTCATCTCTATGATCATATCATAGACATTCTATCCTCTTGTCACGAAGATCTTAAACTTCACTCTGAAATTACTTGAACCATTCAATAATTCAGATTTGTGTTTCATCAAGTAAATATACTCAACATCTACTCGAATCATCTGTGAAGTCAGAACATAACGATATTCACTGCATGCCTCAACACTTATTGGGCTGCACACATCAAAATGTGTTACTTCCAACAAGTTGTTATCTTGTTCCATCTTACTGAAACGAGGCTTTTCAGTCATCTTGCCCATGTGGTATGTTTTGCATATCTCAAGTGATTCAAAATCAAGTGAGTCCAAACGATCCATCTGCATGGAGTTTCATCATGCGTATTCACCAAGACATATGGTTTGCATGTCTCAAACTTTTCAAAAACGAGTGAGTCCAAAGATCCATCAACATGGAGCTTCTTCATGCGTTTTATACCAATATGACTTACATGGCAGTGCCACAAGTAAGTGGTACTATCATTACTATCTTTTACTTTTGGCATGAAAATGTGTATCACTATGATCGAGATTCAATAAACCATTCCTTTAGGTGCAAGACCATTGAAGGTGTTATTCAAATAAATAGAGTAACCATTATTCTCCTTAAATGAATAACCGTATTACGTAGACATAATCCAATCATGTCTATGCTCAACGCATAAACACCAATAATAATTATTCTGGTTTAATACTAATCTTGATGGTAGAGGGAGCGTGTGATGTTTGATCATATCAACCTTGGAAACAATTCCAACACATATCGTCGACTCACCTTTAGCTAGTCTCCTTTTATTCCGTAGCTTTTATTTCGAGTTACTAACATTTAGCAACCGAACCGGTATCTAATACCCTGGTGCTACTAGGAGTACTAGTAAAGTACACATTAACATAATGTATATCAAATATACTTCTATCGACCTTGCCAGCCTTCTCATCTACCAAGTATCTAGGGTGGTTCCGCTCCAGTGGTTGTTCCCCTTATTACAGAATCACTTAGTCTCGGGTTTGGGTTCAACCTTGGGTTTCTTCACTTTGGAGCGACAACTGATTTGCCGTTTCATGAAGTGTCCCTTCTTGCCCTTGCCCTTCTTGAAACTAGTGGTTTCATCAACCATCAACAATTGATGCTCCTTCTTGATTTCTACTTTCATGTGTCAAACATCGCGAATACTTCAAGGATCATCATATCTATCCCTGATATGTTATAGTTCATCATGAAGCTCTAGCAGCTTGGTGGCAATGACTTTGGAGAAACATCACTTTCTCATCTGGAAGATTAACTCCCACTCGATTCAAGTGATTGTTGCACTCAGACAATCTGAGCACAAGTTCAACGATTGAGCTTTTCTCCCTTAGTTTGCAGGCTAAGAAAACTCGTCGGAGGTCTCATACCTCTTGACGTGGGCACGAGCCTGAAATCCCAATTTCAGCCCTCGAAACATCTCGTATGTTCCGCGATGTTTCAAAACGTCTTTGGTGCCTCTACTCTAAACCGTTTAAGCGAACTATCATGTAGTTATCGAGAAGCGTGTATGTCCGATGTTACGCAACATCCACAGACGACGTTGGGGTTCAAAGACAATCGAGCGGTGCATTAAGGACATAAGCTTTCTACCGATCGCATAATTGCTACTTTCAACTTTCAACTATATTTTCTCTAGGAACATATCTAAACAGTGGAACTAAAGCGCGAGCTTACGACATAATTTGCAAAAGGTCTTTTGACTATGTTCAAGATAATTAAGTTCATCTTATGAACTCCCACTCGAATAGACATCCCTCCGGTCATCTAAGTGATTACATGATCCGAGTCAACTAGGCCGTGTCCGATCATCACGTGAGACGGACTAGTCGACTCGGTGAACATCTTCATGTTGATCGTATCTACTATACGACTCATGCTCGACCTTTCGATCTCCGTGTTCCCGAGGCCATGTGCGTACATGCTAGGCTCGTCAAGTTAACCCCAAGTGTTTTTGCTGTGTAAATCTGTCTTACACCCGTTGTATGTGAACGTAAGAATCCATCACACCCGATCATCACGTGGTGCTTAGAAGCTGACTTAACTGTAGCAACGGTGCACAAATGGGGAGAACACTTCTTGAAATTTGTGTAAGGGATCATCTTATTTACTACCGTCGTTCTAAGTAAACAAGATGCATAAACATAATAAACATCACATGCAATTATATAGTAGTGACATGATATGGCCAATATCATATTGCTCCTTTGATCTCCATCTTCGGGCTCCATGATCATTATTGTCACCGGCATGACACCATGATCTCCATCATCATGATCTCCATCATCGTGTCTCCATGAAGTTGTCTCGCCAACTTATTACTTCTACTACTATGGCTACGGTTAGCAATAAAGTAAAGTAATTACATGGCGTTGTTTAATGACACGCAGGTCATACAATAAATAAAGACAACTCCTATGGCTCCTGCCGGTTGTCATATTCATCGACATGCAAGTCGTGAATCCTATTACAAGAACATGATCAATCTCATACATCACATATCATTCATCACATTCTTCTTGGCCATATCACATCACATAGCATACCCTGCAAAAACAAGTTAGGCGTCCACTAATTGTTGTTTGCATGTTTTACGTGGCTGCTTTGGGTTTCTAGCAAGAACGTTTCTTACCTCATAAAACCACAACGTGATATGCCAATTGCTATTTACCCTTCATAAGGACCCTTTTCATCGAATCCGTTCCGACTAAAGTGGGAGAGCGGCACCCGCTAGCCACCTTATGCACCAAGTGCATGTCACCGGTGGAACCTGTCTCACGAAGAGTACGTAAGGTCGGTCCGGGCCGCTTCATCCCACAATACCGTCGAAACAAGATTGGACTAGTAACGGTAAGCATATTGAACAACATCAACGCCCACAACTACTTTGTGTTCTACTCGTGCAAAGAATCTACGCAATAGACCTAGCTCATGATGCCACTGTTGGGGAACGTAGCATAAATTCAAAAAATTTCCTACGTGTCACCAAGATCTATCTATGGAGAAACTAGCAACGAGGGAAGGAGAGTGCATCTACATACCCTTGTAGATCGCTAAGCGGAAGCGTTCAAGAGAACGGGGTTGAAGGAGTCGTGCCGTCGTGATCCAAATCACCGGAGATCCGAGTGCCGAACGGACGGCACCTCCGCGTTCAACACACGTACAGCCGGTGACGTCTCCCATGCCTTGATCCAGCAAGGAGAGAGGGAGAGGTTGAGGAAGACTCCATCCAACAGCAGCACAACGGGCGTGGTGGTGGTGGAGGAGCATGGCAATCTGCAGGGCTTCGCCAAGCACCTACGGGAGAGGAGGAGGTGTCACGGGAGGGAGGAGGCGCCAGGGCTCATGTGTGGATGCCCTCCTCCCGTCCACTATATATAGGGGCAAGGGAGAGGGGAAGGCGCAGCCTTGCCCCTTCCTCCAAGGAAGGGGTGCGGCCAAGAGGGAGGAGTCCATCCTCCCCAAGGCACCCTGGAGGTGCCTTCCCCTTGAGGACTCTTCCCTCCCCAAGTTTCCTTGGCGCATGGGCCTCTTGGGGCTGGTGCCCTTGGCCCATATAGGCCAAGGCGCACCCCTACAGCCCATGTGGCCCCCCGGGCAGGTGGACCCCGGTGGACCCCGGACCCCTTTCGCACTCCGGTACAATACCGATAAAGTGCGAAACTTTTCCGGCGACCAAAATAGGACTTCCCATATATAAATCTTTACCTCCGGACCATTCCGGAACTCCTCGTGACGTCCGGGATCTCATCCGGGACTCCGAACAACATTCGGTAACCACATACAAACTTCCTTTATAACCCTAGCATCATCGAACCTTAAGTGTGTAGACCCTACGGGTTCGGGAGACATGTAGATATGACCGAGACGTTCTTCGGTCAATAACCAACAGCGGGATCTGGATACCCATGTTGGCTCCCACATGTTCCACGATGATCTCATCGGATGAACCACGATGTCAAGGACTCAATCAATCCCGTATACAATTCCCTTTGTCTAGCGGTATTGTACTTGCCCGAGATTCGATCGTCGGTATCCCGATACCTTGTTCAATCTCGTTTCCGCAAGTCTCTTTACTCGTTCCGTAACACATCATCCCGTGATCAACCCCTTGGTCACATTGTGCACATTATGATGATGTCCTACCGAGTGGGCCCAGAGATACCTCTCCGTCACACGGAGTGACAAATCGATCTCGATTCGTGCCAACCCAACAGACACTTTCGGAGATACCAGTAGTGCACCTTTATAGTCACCCAGTTACGTTGTGACATTTGATACACCCAAAGCATTCCTACGGCATCCAGGAGTTGCACAATCTCACGATCTAAGGAAATGATACTTGACATTAGAAAAGCTTTAGCATACTCTGAACTACGCATCTTTGTGCTAGGCTTAGGATTGGGTCTTGTCCATCACATCATTCTCCTAATGATGTGATCCCGTTATCAATGACATCCAATGTCCATGGTCGAAACCGTAACCATCTATTGATCAACGAGCTAGCCAATAGAGGCTTGCTAGGGACATGGTGTTGTCTATGTATCCACACATGTATTTGAGTTTCCTATCAATACAATTATAGCATGGATAATAAACGATTATCATGAACAAGGAAATATAATAATAATAACTAATTTATTATTGCCTCTAGGGCATATTTCCAACAGAAGAAGACCAAGCCCAAGTCCGGCAAGGGCTCTGATGCTCACTCCGGCAAGCGCACCTCTTCGGAGTGCTGCGCTACCGTCGAGGACGCACCATCGAGCTCCACCGGCAAGTGCAAGAAGATGGTGGCTCCGCTGAAGACCAAGAAGGTGCCCGCCAAGGAGGACGGCGCTGGTGGTACCTTCACCATCAGTGCCTCTTCGGAGTGCTGCGCTACCGTCGAGGACGCACCATCGAGCTCCACCGGCAAGTGCAAGAAGATGGTGGCTCCGCCGAAGACCAAGAAGGTGCCCGCCAAGGAGGACGGCGCTGGTGGTACCTTCACCATCAGTGCCTCTCTCGACCCCAAATAGGAAAGCGCGCTCGTTGCTTTCCTGCGGGCGAATGTCGACGCCAACCGTCTGATATCCCCGGTGTTCCCAGGAAAGTGATTGAGCACCGCCTGGCCGTTTGTCCTCATGCGCGGCCCGTCAAGCAAAAAGTCAGGAAGCAAGCAGTGGAGCACCAAGAATTCATAGCAGAAGAGATCAAGAAACTGGAAGCAGCAGGCCTTGTCAGAGGAGTGCTCCATCCTACGTGGTTGGCCAATCCTGTAGTCGCGGCGCATAAAGCAAATGGGAAATGGAGACTTTGTATTGACTTCACGGATGTTAATAAAGCTTGTCCCAAAGATCCGTTTCCCTTGCCGCGCATCGACCAGATTGTTGACTCCACGGCTGGATGTGATTTGCTTTCGTTTCTTAATGCATACGCAGGATACCATCAGATCTTCATGGCTGAAGAAGATGAAGAGAAGACCGCATTCATCACACCATGTGGCACATACTGTTACATACGGATGCCTTTCGGTTTGAAGAATGCTGGTTCACCATTTGCAAGGGTAGTCCATGACGCTTTTGAGCCGCAAATGCACAGAAATGTAGAAGCCTACATGGATGACATAGTGGTCAAAAGCAAGGACAAAGCAACTCTGGTTCAAGATTTGGACGAGACCTTTGCAAATCTCCGCAAGATCAACCTCAAGCTCAACCCCGAGAAGTGCGTGTTTGGAGTCCCTTCCGGAAATCTTCTCGGGTTCTTCGTGTCTCAGCGAGGAATTGAAGCTAATCCCGACAAGATCAAGGCCATTGAGCAGATTGAAGCACCAAAGCGCGTCAAGGATGTACGAAGACTTGCCGGTTGCGTGGCTGCTCTCAAGAGGTTTATTTCTAGGTCTGCTGAGCGCCTGCCATTTTTCAAGATTTTGAAAAAGGCAGGTCGATAAAATGGACTCCCGAAGCGGAGGCTGCTGCCGCAGGACTTGAAGAGATACCTGTCCTCCACTCCAACACTTGTCGCACCTAGGCCACAAGAGAAGTTGCTGCTATATATAGCAGCGACCAATCAAGTGGTTAGTGCTGCGTTAGTGGCGGAGAGGGAGGCGGATGATGAGCCAGCAACCACGGCAAACACATCCAGCGACAAGCAGGCGGCTTCGCCGACAAGCTCTGGTCCCGACAAGGACGAGTCCGCGCAGACACATGAACAGATGCAGAAAAGGATGGTGCAGCGCCCAGTCTACTTTGTCAGTTCCCTTCTGCAGGGGGCTAGGTCAAGGTACTCTGGTGTGCAAAAATTGCTTTTCGGCCTCCTCATGGCCTCGAGAAAGCTGCGCCATTACTTCCAAGCACATGAGATCACAGTTGTCACTCGCTTTCATTGAAGAGGATACTGCAGAATCCGAAGCGGCGTGCAGGATTGTCGAGTGGGCACTTTGGAACTGTCAAGCTTTGGTCTCAAGTTTGAGAGCACATCAACTATCCAAAAGCGAGCCTTTGCAGAATTCATAGCAGAATGGACGCCAACGACAGATGAAGAGATACAGGAGACGATCATTCACGACAAAGAAGCAAGCAAAGAGTGGCTGATGTACTTTGATGGTCCCATCTCGCTGCAAAGGCGCCCGGTGCTTGGCGTCTGCTTATCACACCCACCGGAGAGCACCTCAAGCACGCCGTCGTCGGATGCACTTTCCCAAGGAGCAAGCGACGAACAATACTGCAGAGTATGAAGGTTTGCTTGCCGGTCTCGGGATCGCAGTGGACCTTGGGATCAAGAAGCTTATTGTCGTGGGTGACTCGCAACTCGTCAGTCCGCCAAGTCAACAAAGATTACCGAGTCCGTTGATGGAAGCCTCACGTCGATGAAGTGAGGAAGCTAGAAGAGCACTTTGACGGCCTGCAAATGGAACATGTTCCAAGAGCTCGTAATGATATTGCCGACGTTTGTCAAAGTGCGTTGCACTTAAGTTGCACTGTGGAACCAGGGGTTTTCGTGCTCAAGTCGACTCAATCAACCGTAACACCATCAACAGGACAAAGGCAAGAAGAGGAAGTTGGCCTCTGGTGACTACTTTCCGGCCAGAGCTTCCCGAAGCCGCTGCTGCAAAGGTCCCCAAAATCAACACCTTGATCTTTGAGGAGCAGTCTGCTCCGGCGGACCCTGTGGTTTGTTTTCGTTGAAGCGGGCGCTCCCGACAAGTCTTGCTCCGGCAAGCTTGTCGGGGAGCATCTAGCTCCGGCAGAGCCGCAGGCTCTTGCCGTAGAAGCTGATGTTCCCGCAACAGCAGATGTTCCTTTAGTCCTTGTTGTCGAGCCACAAGCTCCAAAGATGGGCGCAAAGAGATTGTCCATTTCCTTCAGACAGAGAACTTCCCAAGAGCAGGAAGAAGCGGAAAGAGTAGCCCGGCGGTCAAGTATGTACCAGTTTGTCGACGGCATACTGCATAGAAGAAGACTCAACGGTGTGAAATTGAAGTGTATTCGGGGAAGATGGACGAAGCTGTGGCGAAGATACATGGAGGCATATGTGGTCACCACATTGGCGCCAAGAGCACTTGCCGGCAAAGCTTTCCGCAAGGTTTCTTGCCGACAACCCTCCGGGATGCAACCGCACAAGTAACCAAGTGTGAAGCGTGCAGCCCATTCCAAGCAGATACACCAGCCAACTCAAGCTCTCCAAACGATCCCTTTATCCTGGCCATTTTCGGTCTGGGGCTCGACATCCTCGGCCCCTTCCCCGAAGTCGGGGGCTTTGAGTACTTGTACGCCGCCATCGACAAGTTCACAAAGTGGCGGAAGTGGAAGCAGTGAGGAAGGTGACAGACGATCGGCGATCAAGTTCTTGGTCGATTGTTTGCCGTTTCGGTATCCCTAACAGGATCATCACCGACAACGGCACACAATTCTGAGTCGCACCTTCATGCAAGACGCCCAAGACCTTGGCGCCAAGGTCTGCTTTGCTTCATTGCTCACCCGAGAAGCAACGGTCAAGCGAGAGGGCAACGCCAAGTGCTGCGCGGGCTCAAGACCAGAACTTTCGACGGGCTGCACAAGTGCGGAAGAAACTAGATCGAGGAGCTGCCGATGGTTCTTTGGTCGATCGTAACGACGCCAAATCGAGCCAGCGGCGGGCACCCTTTGCTCTAGTCTATGGAGTAGAGGCAGTTCTCCCCAGGAACTTCAGATACGGGTCGCCTCGAGTACTCGCTTATGATGAGCTTGAGCAAGAGCGATTGCGACAAGATGGCCTTGCTCCTCGAGGAGGATCGTCTTCAGTCATTGCGAGCCGCTCGCTACCGACAAGCTCTGCGTCGCTACCATAGCCGCAGAGGTTAGTGCCAGAAGTCTCGAGGAAGGCGACCTTGTTCTTCGGCGCTGCTCAGTCCGCCAAGAATTCAAACAAGTTGGCCTTGAAGTGGGAAGGCCCTTATCGGGTGAAACGAGTCACTAGGCCCGGCGCTGTCCGCTTTGAGACCGAAGATGGCATTCGGTGAGCAACTCCTGGAACATTGAGCATCTTCGTAAGTTTTACCCATAGGGCGCGGTTGTCGGAACTGCTCCGGCAACCACCTTTTGTACAAGTCTTGCCGCTGTTGCATGTAATCCTTCGTACAAAGCCGAGCGCAGACCTCGTGCATCAGTAAAGCTCATGTGTTGCGCACAGCTTGTCAAGTTCATGCTTTCATCAATTTATTGCATGCTTTGACTAACACTTTGTGCAGAAACCACACCCGGTAAGCAGAATCGAGCCGCTAGGCTCCATAATGTTATTTCCTCTTCTTTTTCTTTTCTCAAAGGAAAGAAGGCTCCCTCGCACAAGTTAACCAGGGGGAGGAGGAGATAATACTATGGACCAGGCACCGCTCGAGGAAGTTTCACCTCATCGGGAAGCAAGAAACAGAAAAGCTAAGTTGCCAAAGTTTGAGCAATCAATTTTTAAAATTTTAAGTTATCTTCCTCGAAAGATAAGTACTTTGTATGGAAAACCTGTGCGCAGAGGAACCAACTCGCTGTCTTGTCGCGCCCTTACTTTGTTTCGAGTCCGCTCAACAACTTAAGTGAGCTGCGGCTAGTCGCGACAAGGTTGCTTGTCGGAGGCAACGCTTGCCCGCTGCTGACATTCCGCACTCGGCCATGCAAAAGTGCCCGCACCGCAAGTCCCCTGAATGCGTAAGGCAGAAACGTACAAAGGAAGAAATCAAATAGAGGAAATAACGTGGCATCGATCGATTCAGATCAGTAATAAATTTTTAAAGTTATCTTTCTTGAACGACCGCGCTTTGTATGAAAAACCCGCGGCTGGAGGAACCAAATCGCGGACTGGTCGCGCCTTACTTTGTCTCGAGTCCGCTCAATAACTAAAGTGAGTTGCGGCTAGTCCGCGACAAGGTTGCTTGTCGGTAGCGACCCGCCAAAGAGCTGCTGAAGTTCCGCACTTTCGGCGCTTCGCGGCAAGGGTGCTCGCACCGCAAGCTTCCCGAAAAGCGAGGGCAATAACATACAAAGCCAAGAGTCGAGTAAAGGAAGTAACGTAGCAAGCGTTGCCAGAATAAAGTTATATTGCAAAATAACTTATTGCGCATCAAGCTAAATCGTTCTCGAACTGAAATAACAGCGAAGAGGAGAAGAAGGGCGCGCGGCACCCAAGCCCGGCAAGCCAGAGTTAGGGGCTGCGGCAAGTGAGTTGCGGGGCCGCGGCAAGCCAGAATTGCCGGGGGCAGCGATATCAGATAAGCCTTTCGTCCCATTTCAAGCATCCATTTTTCATTAAAAACATTCTACTCGGATACAATCCGTGGGGAATGAAAAACATGAAAGAGAGGATTACAAGCTTTAATTGCGGGAAGGCAGAAGGCTTACAAATTAAAAAGATAAGATGCCCGTAATCCTTTTCCTGTCCCTCTTTTCAGGAGGTAGGTCAAGGAGGCGAGAAGGGCAAAAGAAAAGCCTAGACGAGCTACAGGTGCCAGAAGGCACCAAGGGAACATCCCGGGAGCTCCCCGAGGGCTTGATGGAGATGGCAGCACCGGAAGCGGGGCTCGAAGACGGGGCGGCAGGACGTCAGCACGCTGTCGAGGGCACTACACCCTTGTACTCCGACTTGACGGCCTTGTCGCCATCCCTCTTCCCCTTCCGCAGCCTCCCTACGCCAGTCGCCCAAGGAGACGACCCCGGGGAGTTCAAGGAGCCGGCGACGCGGATGATGGGGTCGCCAGGTGACGCCTAAGCGGGCGCTCGAGCAACTAATCGGGCCCGCTACCTCGTCGTCATTGTCGCTCCCCTCCTCGTCACTCTCGCCGAGGGGAATCTTCGCTGTCGGAGGAGCTATCCACGCAGCACTTCGCCCGAGTGCCGAGATCCCCGAAGACCTTGACGGAGAGGAGATCACCCTCCATTAACTTAAAATGGAGGGTAAACCCCGCCCTCAGACTGTGGATGCGAGTGAACGTCTTCCACCCACGATCAAGATACATCACATTAGGGGCTGGGAATACAACACGGACTCGCATGCCGCTGATTCCTGACCCCTCATGTGCAGTCCCTGTCTCGGCGGATCCGACTCCATCGCGCTCATGAACGGAGCTGGAAGCCGGAGGCGACGACGAGGCGCCCGGCGCACGACAAAGAACTTCGCAAGGGTCGTCCCCTGTATGGACCGCCGCAGGGATGGGAACCGCCGGCGGAAGCGGAGACGGCGCGCCGCCCCGTCCGCCTCTTCCCCGAGCGCCTCGACCTCGTCCACGACCTCGCCCCCTCCCTCTTCCTCTTGGGGCTGGCTCTGCCGCCCCGGGCGTAGGGTTGGGAGGGGAGCGCTGTCTATGGCGACCCTCGCCGCCACCGATGAAGAACCAAGGTTCCTTTTCTCCATGGCGAATGAGAGAAAGGGGAGCAGTAAACTGAGGAAAGAAGGAGATGGGAGAGTGCGGGCTTCTGCGCTCCCCTTCCGCTCTTTTTAAGGAAGCAAGGTGGGGGCTCGACCGCCTCGCTCAACAAATCAGGGCATAGGAAGAGCAGGGAATCGGGGCCAACCTGCTGCCTCTGCTCGTAACGGCCCAGTTTTCCAATTCCACCGCCCGCGACCCCAAGAGCATGGGAACCACGTGGCAGGGATGCAGAACTGAGGCGACGGGTGAAGCGACCCCGCACGCCACCCACTTCCCCCACGACGCCGCAATTGACGCGTGTCGTTACGGGGGAACGCGGCGGATATGGAATGGGTTTGGTTTGGACCTGTGCAGCGGCGTGCCGTGTCTGTTTTGGGCCTGGCCCAGCAGCTCGGCACCGTGTATGGCCCAGACCGGGGGCTCCTGTCGGTGTCTTGAATTAGGGGTACCTTAGTACCCCGAACTTGTCTGCACGGGCAGTCGCAGCGTCCCGTGGCAAGCCGCCAAGGCCCGCCAAAACCCTCCGCAGCCATTCAGAAGACAAGACCCGACAAGAGGAGCTTGCGGAAGGCCTCTCTAGGCACAGACAAGGCCCCGACAAGAGGAGCTTGTCGGGAAGGCCACCTCGAGCACACAGAAGACAAGGCCCGGCAAGAGGAGCTTGCCGGAAGGCTCGGGCGCGACAAGTCTCCGGGCGCGACAAGGATTCGGCCGGCAAGGCGCTTGCAGCGGCATGCAACTTCTCTCCGCCTCCGCTCCAGCTCACCCAGCGACGTGTCACCATGGGACCGTTCCATGGGCGCGTGTCGGCGGCTGTGCAGCCAGCCGGAGAGCAGCAATAAGCGGCGGCCGACAGGCTCGCCATCGTGGCGAAGCGGAGGTGCACTGACGGTCTCTCGTGACCTTTGTTTGGGCGACAACGACGGACATTTATTGCTTTTGTCCCTTGCCGTCGAGTTAGGTATTTTGCACTGCATACACTGTTCAAGTAGGTGTACCAACTCCTGTCTTTACATTTGTACCCCCGCCTATGTTGCCACCTGTCGGAGACCCCTTGAGCATATAAAAGGAGGCCCGAGTGCAACGTAGAAAGGGTTCGGTTCCGCGGGTTCCGCAGGTTGGGCTGGTTCGATTCATTCGACTGGCCGTAGACTAGACACACTCACACTAGGTTTTGTAGCCCGCATTGCTCCCTAGCAAGAACACAATAGATCAAACAAGCAGCAGTAGGAGTTTTATCTCTCCGGAGAGCTCCGAAGCTGGGTAAACCGCTCGTGTGCATCGCCTCGATCCGCTCTTCGTGCGATCTCCGCCCCCCTCCGAACCACAAGGGGCCCGGTCCGCCGGCCCCATAGGTGTCCGCGGGTACGATCAGCCTCCCCGACAATCACCGTTTGCAAGGACCTTGATGGCAGAGAGGCTCTCTTTGCTATGGAAAACTGTGTCTACACGGCGAGCCCTAGGAGTTCGGGAGCAAACTCCCCTGATTGTCAACGATACAGCCTGCAGCCAAAAGAAGGTGAGAATGACAAAGGCATCCAGATTAACTTTGATCCTTGTATGCTCATTTACGATAGGCAGTGATGTGTTTCAACCTTGAGGTTGATAGGTAATTGGGCTATTGCATCAAAAGGGTGGAGTACTGGTGTCTCCGGATCACTGGTCGCTGAAGCAGGGCTGCAAATTATGATGGTGTTGGATCATCTCTTCGAATGACTTTGTTTTCTTTGCTGCTGGTTCTTGATGGGTAGTTCTTTCTTTTGTTATGCATATTCCTTGTCATTTGGTCATCCTCGCCTATGTCACTCTTTCTATGTAATAGTTTCTTCTGTTTAGGATGTCATTCTCGTCTGGATCACGAGAGTTTGAGCGCTGCAGATGGGTGCATTTTGGTGGTGTAGCAAGACTTCTTATGAACTATCATGTGTTGTTGTTTATGTCAGTAGTAGTCACTAGTCAGTTTTTGAATATTCGTTGTTTCGAACTATTTATTGTCTCGAACTACTGGTGGGCTAAATGAGGGCATCACCATTCTCCAGGGTTCAGAGTATATCTCCTTTTTTCAAGTTATGTAATTTGAGCTCAGTGTCTTTTCGATGATGTACACTTGTTTGGGCCAGTGAGGTGTCGTTGAATATGGGCCGAGTAGTAACGCAATGCCAAACAGGTCAATTATGACTCTCAGGCCGGGCTCTCAAAAGGTCCTGGAAAAAAAGGCCAGGCTCTCCAAAAAAAGGCCGAGAGCATATTGGCGCGTGCTCGAAATTCATGCTACCTTTTCATCCCCGCCTCCCCGCCTCCCCACCTCGGGAATCTCGATTCCTACTCCAGTTCCCCAAATCCCCTCATGTACTCCCTATACTCAAGCGCACTATCATGTCGCCGGTTAACGCGGATCTCCGAGCCGGAGATCCCGAGGTCACGCCTTGATTGCTTTGCGTGCTATCGCTCAACAAAGGCATGGCGGCGCTTGACGACTAGTTTGTCGGCAAAGTGCGATGGTAACCATCAACGGCGCATCGCCTCCCGTCTCGCCGCTGCATTTACCTTGTCAAAGCTCTTGGCATTGCGCACGGCATCCAAATAAGTGACTTGCTCGTCAATTCTGTCCACCACCGGCTGATTTCTTCGCTGTGTTCCGGACAACTTTCGATCGCAATGTGTTCGAATCTTCCCGGCGTTTGTTCTGCGATGGCGCGCTGGTGAGATTTGATCGGTGGCATCCAGGATGGGGCTCGGTGCCCTCTGAGCTTGAGTTTTTAACAAAGCTTACCTTCCACGGCATGCCTCGACGTGCTTGGAACAGCGAGTCTATGAACGAGCTTATCAACGACCTTGGAGGTGAGCTCGTAAGTATGTTTGTTCCTCCGCATAGCTGGGCTCTGACGGTTATGGCATGGATGAAGAAGCCGTCCACCATACCGAAGGTGATTTGTGTTGAGATACCGGTGCAGTAACCGGGGTTGTACAATTCGTCGCCACCGAGGCCGCCACGGACCATGTTAGGGATGTACCTGTATCGAGTGTTCGTGCATGTCGACGAAGTGGTCAATCCATCAATCGAAGTCCTGCCGCCGCCGCTGGTGCCAGCGTCCATTGACGACGTCCATTACAGGAGTCAACGTCAGACTTTCCCCGTGTTGCTCGGAACGATGGATGGCACAGGGCCTACTCCATCGTGTGGCGGAGGCCACTGCTTCTTTGGGAGGAGAGGCAGGGCTGGCTGCCTGGATGTGCTCTAATTTGAGGTAACAACTGAATCTTGTCAGATAGTACTAGTTAAATCCGAGCTATGGGTCCAAGCAATCGATATGCCAAAGACATTTGATTGTGACCTATTCTAATTTTGTATCTGAACTTTTTTAGAAAGGGCTGTACGTCAACTTAATGTGCTAGCGTAACTTATTGTGTTGTCATGTCTGTTTTCTTTGCACAACATTCAAGATATTTCCCCGTCATTTATAAAGACGATGAACCGTTATGTACGACTTCGTTGGTTTCAATATAGCCCTTCCCGTAGCGATCCACTGCTTCCATCCTGATTGTCCCGCCTGCGTGAAATTTTTGTATGCAAGTTCAGTGTGCTATGATGTTCTATATGATTGTGTCAACTATATAAGTTTTTACTGAGCATCAGCAATGCATATGGCTGAAAGATGTATTTACGAGCATCGACCGATGGGTCTCTCTCTCTATCTCTCTCTCTCTCTCTCTCTCACACACACACACACACACGCACACACACACGCACACACACGCGCACACGCACAAGTGGGACCCGTTGAATTATTTATTTGCTTGTGACAACTTTTAATTAGGTTCCACTGTAATCTAACTTTTTGCTTAAGTTATTAATTGAGCTCAGTGACTTCAAAAAGTTGTACAGAAGCCTTGTCTGGGCCTTTCCGGCGTCGCTGAATGTGGGCTGAGTAACCATGTTAGGTTGTACTGTACTACACGGTCCTTTTTTTCAACATCAGCAATGCAACTGGGCCGACAATTGTACACAATATCCGGGTCAACTTGTTATCCGCCCCGCTGGGCTGCAAAGTTTCCTAGGAGGTATGCATTAGGCTTAACAAGAAAATGGACTGGGCAATTACTATGCACAAACACGTAATTAGTTTGAAAAATATATTATTTTTGGAATTTGGAAATTTTAATTTCATTACTTGTTGCGCGTGCAATATTTCGTTGGATTTTAACGTAATACAACTTTATTTTGAAATTATATTTAACCTGACTAGAAATTTCGGATAAAAATATTTCAGATCCCATCAAAATGTGGGATTTTTTTGTATTCTGTTTTGAGCGGTTGTTTGAAATTATTAATCGTTGTCCTAGCTAGAAGTTGGGTTGTACTTTTAGCAAACTGTAAATGGGATGTAGTAAATTCCATTAGAATTAAAAAATGGGATGTACATTCTTACAAATTGCAAATGGGCTATATAATCTCTGCCAAATCCGAGCTGTGGGCCTACTAAGTTGACGCGTACCAAGGGCTTTGTCAACTTAGTCAATATAAACGATTCTAGCTGCAGTGATCGTAAGATGTCCATCCAACGGTCGTAGTGCTTCTTCAACCTTTGGTCTTCTTGCTCCAGCCGTCCAAAGCAGCGCCGGTCGTGTCGTGTGCTCTTGCCTCCCGTGGCCGGCTGTGATGGCGCGGAGGCCTCACCGCCCCGTACTACCCCACCGCTGGCCAGGACATCCCTCTACTCACCCACACCCCCTTTTATTCTGCGGCGACGGCAGCCTCACACCGCAGCCGAACCAGTGAACCCTCGTACTCTCCGCACGGGCTTCCACTTCTGCATCTTCCCAGGCTCCGCGCCGTCCCCTTCCTAGGCCTCGCTGTCATCCAGACCACCGCACTGGTGCTCTCGGCGCGGCGTGGTCAACATGGTCAACGACCGACTTCCATCGGAAGAGTAATCAGACGTGGAGAGGTCGACAACCGGGTCCAGCGCGGCCGCAAGGAAGTGCTTCCTTATTACGCATAAAATAATTATTCCTCCACCGATAGCAAGAACCCACCGGACGGGCCACCTTATTTCGAAAAAACATTTCCTCGATCATTGGGACCCACCGGACGGGCCACCGTATTTCGCGAAGAAAATGTTCCCCCGCTGTCAGCTCGGACCCACCGGAAGTGCCTCCTTATTACGCACAAAAAAATGAATACTCCCCCTGCTAGCTGGGACCCACCATGGTGGGAGGCTGACTTGTGGGCCTACTAAGTTGACTGGGATGGGGGCCTTTGTCAACTTTAGTCAATATGAACGATTCTAGCTCGAGTGACCGTACGATGTCCATCCAACGGCCGTAGTGCTTCTTCAACCTCTGGTCTTCTTGCTCCAGCCGCCCAAAGCAGCGCCGGTCGTGCCGCATGCTCCTGCCTCCCGTGGCCGGTCAGGTTGGCCATGAGGCCTCACCGCCCCTACTATTCCCACGGCTGGCCAGCCTCGCGGCGACGACAAACCTTTCACACTGCAGCCAAACCGGTGAACCTCAGATTCTCTCTCCGCTGGGCTTCCATCGCCGCGTCTTCCCGGCTCCCGTCGTCCCTTCCTAGGCCTCGCCGTCGTCCATCGCCTCGGTGCTCTCGGCGCGGCGTGGTCAATATGGTCAAGGAACGACTTCCATCGGACGTGGACTGATGCGTGTAGAGGCTGTCATCCGGGTCCATGGCCGCAGCAAGGAAGTGCCTCCTTATTACGCCGGAAAATAATGGTTCCTCCACTCGACACCGGGACCCACCGGACGGGCCACCGTATTTCACGAAAAAACGCTTCCCGATCGCTGGGACCCACTAGCTACATTTTCGCACGCAAGGAAGTGCGTCCAGGCAAAAAAACAAAACGATTCGCCCCCTTGACTGCTGGGACCCACCAGCTACACCTTCGCATGCAAGGAAGTGCGTCTGGGCAAAAAAAAGATTCTCCCCCTGACTACTGGGACCCACTAGCTACATCTTCGCATGGAAGGAAGTGCGTCCGGGCAAAAAAAACCCAAAACGATTCGCCCCCTGACTGCTGGGACCCACCAGCTACATCTTCACAGGCAAGGAAGTGCATGACAGTCGGGACCCATCTGGTCGAAGCGTACGTAGCGTTGTCATTCAGGTCGCCAACGTGTACGTATATATATACTGGTGGATGTAGAGGCGCACACGTGTCGTAGTAGAGGCGCGCACGTAGCATGTACACGTACGTACAACGGCGAGGGTGCAAGAAAGAAAATACGGCCACGTACGTACATACGGGCAGGGTCTCGGACGCCTACTCGCGCATATGTACATGGCTGGGTCGGAACGGAGAAACAGCGTCATCGTCGTGTTCATGGGGAGCCAACCGGCTGGGTCGGAACGGAATGTGTGGTCGTGTTCATCGGGAGGGCTTGGACGGAACAGCGATGGAACGAGGCTGGCGCATCGCAAAAAACGAAGGAAACAGACCTCCTACGTTCGGAACGGGGTCCTGTTGATCGGGAGGGGTGTGGCGTACCACAAAACGGAGGAAACGGACCTCCTACGGTCGAAACGGGGGTCCTGTTGATCGGGAGGGGTGAGGGAGTCCTAGATTAAGGAGTATCCGGACTGCCGGACTGTGTACTACATACGGACTATTGAAGCGTGAAGATACAAGACTCAAGACTTCGGCCCGTGTCCGGAAGGGACTTTCCTTGGCGTGGAAGGCAAGCTTGGCGATCCGGATATTATATTTCCTTCCTTGTAACCGACTCCATGTAAACCCTAGCCCTCTCCGGTGCCTATATAAACCGGAGGGGATGGTCCTTAGAAGGCCGATCACAATTACAATCATACCATCATTGGCTAGCTCTTAGGGTTTAGCCTCTACGATCTCGTGGTAGATCTACTCTTGTACTACCCATATCATCAATATTAATCAAGCAGGAAGTAGGGTTTTACCTCCATCGAGAGGGCCCGAACATGGGTAAACATCTTTGTCCCTTGCTACCTGTTACCATCAGCCTCGATGCACAGATCGGGACCCCCTACCCGAGATCCGCCGGTTTTGACACCGACATTGGTGCTTTCATTGAGATTTCCTCTGTGTCGTCGCCGTCAGGCTCGATGGCTCATCTCATTGCCAAGGACGACATTACTTCGGAGGGGGCTCTGGCTGTAGGCCAGACGCTCCGACTCGGCGACTTTATCATGACCGCCCCATCGGCGGTGGCGCCGACGATGACTTCTCGGGTCATCAATCATAACCTTCGCGTCAGTTCGGAACTTGCCGAACAGGTGGATCCAATGGAGCTCTCCTCCCTTAACGAACTCTTGGATCGCATCGCTGCTCTGGGAGTCGCTACAGACTAGGACCAGATTGGGCTTAAACCCAACCAAAGGGACATCAGGTCCCCGCCGGCCACCCATGAGATAGCGATAGTTGAGGAACCACACGCGGATTGCCCCTCAACTTTGAGGACAAGTTGTGTTCGGATCACCGAACTCCTTGAGCCAAAGACCTGCTCAAAGGAAAACCTGACCCAGGTCCCAGACTTAGAATCGGGCATCGGGCCGAATAAATTGGGCACCCCGGATCCTGAGCTGTTTAGCTCGGGACCGCCCGCGCCCTTGGGCGTTAGATCAGATCAAAATTCGGACTCTAAACTGGACCTAAACTGTCTCTCCCGCATCAGGCAAGAGCCCCAGGAAACCGTACATCACTACTGGACCAGATTCCTCCTTGCGCTTAACAAAGTCAGGGACTGTCGCGAAGAGAACATGGTCTCACTTTTCTACAAAAACTGCACGGACGAAGGACTCCTCAATGCTATAAGCCACCGCGAAGCTACGCCACTACTTTCAAGAGTGTTCGATTACGGTGGCCTCCGAAGTACCACTCAATGACATAATAAATAACCGCGATGCTACGGGCCGGATTGCCAAATGGGCTATTGAGCTCCTTCCGTTCGACATAACGTCCAAACCACAGCGGGCCATCAAGTCGCAAGTGTTGGCTGACTTCGTTGCCGAATGGACAGAAGCCGAACTCCCTAAAGAGTACGACGCCTACTCAAACTGGATCATGCACTTCGACGGCTCTAAAATGCTGGCCGGATTGGGAGCAGGTGTAGTCCTGACATCTCCCACCGGCGACACGGTCCAGTACGTCCTCCAAATATTATACACAGACTCCAACAATGCAGCCGAATATGAGGCTCTGTTGCATGGTCTTCGGATGGCAGTCTCTATGGGCATTCAACGCCTAGAAGTGCGTGGGACTCAAACCTCGCAATATCACAGATAAACGGAGATTTTGACGCCAAGGACCCGAAAATGGCGGCCTACCGTAATGCCGTCCTCAAAATGTCAGCTCGGTTCGAGGGGCTCGAATTCCACCATGTGGCTCGAGAAAACAATCAAGCGGCGGATGTCCTCGCTTGCATCGGCGCTAAACGCGACCCTGTCCCACCTAACATATTCTTGGAATGGCTGTTCAAGCCATCCGTAGTATGGGAAGGGGAGTCCGGCAATACTAGCACAAATCTGAATACATCCCCAGATTCTGAACCATCAGACATCGTCGGAGGTTCTACCCCCGAAATAACGTCCTCGGCCCACGAAATCATGGCTGTAATCGCCCCATGGACTGAGCCCTTCTTGGCCTACCTAAATAGGAAGGAGCTCCCCAAAGACCAAAATGAAGCACGCTGCATTGTCCGGCGTTCTAAAGCTTACAAAGTCTACGAAGGGGAACTCTACAAGAAAAGCGCTACCGGAGTACTACAAAGATGCATCTCCGAAGAGTAAGGGCGGCAGCTCTTGGCTGAAATCCATGCCGGCCTGGGCGGGCACCACGCGGCGCCTCGGGCATTAGTCAGCAAGGCCTTCCGTACAGGCTTCTATTGGCCGACGGCCCGAGCATTCGCACAATACCTTGTCCAACATTGCATCGATTACCAGTTCTTTGCCAATCAGAGTCATATGCGCCCTACCGCTCTCCAAACAATCCCCATAACTTGGCCCTTTGCGGTCTGGGGGCTGGATATGGTCGGACCTCTTAAAGGGGGAAGCCATAAGAAGAAATACTTATTGGTCATGGTGGACAAATTCACCAAATGGATAGAAGCTAAACCAGTCAAAACGGCTGAATCTGAACCTGTACTAGACTTCATATCCGGGGTCGTACACCGATACGGTGTCCCCCACAGCATCATCACTGATAATGGCTCAAATTTCATAGCCGACAAAGTGAAAACTTGGTGCGCAAAAATGGGCATCAAGCTCGATTACTTTCCGTCTACCATCCCCAAACAAACGGCCAGGTGGAGCGGGCAAATGGTCTCATTATGAGTGGCATCAAACCCAGACTAGTGCGATCCTTGACAGAGTCGGATACGCACTGGGTGGAGGAGCTCGACTCCGTACTCTCGGGGCTACGGACCACGCCAAATCGCACCACCGGATATACACCATTTTTTATGGTGTACGTCACGGAAGCAGTATTACCTTGCAACATAATACATGATTCGCGACGCGTATGCATGTACGAAGAGAAGGAAGCCGAGTTAGATCGGCAGGATAATCTGGATGCCCTGGAGGAGGAGCGCGATGTCGCAAAAGCCCGTTCCGCATTCTATCAGTAGCAGGCTCGACGATATGAAAGTAGAGAAGTGCGGGCCAAAACTTACAAAATTGGCGAGCCTGCTTCACGCCTACCGGAGAAGAAGAAGGACAAGCTCAAACCCAAGTGGGAGGGTCCCTTCGTCATTGACAAAGTCCTCACGGGAGGACCGTACCGCTTACATAATGCATCCGATAACAGACTCGAGCCAAACCCATGGAACGCGGCCAGACTACGGAGATTCTACGCCTAGCGCCGAACACAGTTTTCGTCTCCTAACCCCTCCCTTTTAATTACGCCCCATCCCCTTTTTCTTTCTTGACCTTTTTCTCTCTTCACACAAAGTATTCTATACACTGCGAATTTCCGGATCACCCCGGCCACACTAAGTGTGTAAGCAATACCTGGGGGCTTCCTATACAGAAGCTAAAAATGATTACTCACATGGCTTTCTGCCCATCACATATACACTCTTTTTCCATATGTGCCTTTTCTTCACCATTATATGCATCGATATGACTTAAGATGTTGCCAAGCTGGGTTGCCTGGCTCTTGTGTTTATGCCCTACGTTCTCGTTAATTCGGCTAGGGCATAAGGGGAGCACCTCTGCGATTGTTACTGCCGGTTCAGCCGGATGTGTACCTCAGACTGGGTGAAGCCGAAAGCTAGCTTCCTTAAGAGAATATTCGGTCGGTGAACAAAAGATGTATTCGTTTATTATAACATTAGTCCCCAGAAGTCTTGTATCCTGCGCCATCGTTCGCAGCCCGGACATGTGCATTGTCGCATGCGTACCCAGGGAAAGGAACCCCTAATGGAACTATTCTCTCTGGAAGATGTTTCTTACTATCCATGTAATATAACATAACTAGTTGGGTACTTGTCTGTTCAAGCACTTATGACCCCTACGCCTTGTTTCCACGCATACCCGGTTTTGTATAACTGAGAGGGTATTCGGACACACCGGACTATAGGATCCGGGGCTGAAGCAAAAGGTCCGCCATGACAAATGATTTTAATCCGGCTAGGGGCTAATCTTGCCCATTAAATTACAAATACTTGACTGACTATATTCCTCCTCTATACCGTCCAACAGGCTATCTAGCTTACAATCCTGTTCAAAATACTTAGCGGCTAACGCTACCTGGTCATACACCAGACTAACGGGAATTTCTTGCCCATCGGGCCTCGCCGGTCCCACTTCGGCCATATGGTTCGGGTCCAGCTTGTTGTAGCGTGTCTTCACCATTGCCCAGGATTCTCTTGCTCCTTGCCGGCATGCTGATATCTTCCATAGATGGAAGCGCCGCCGGGCTCCTTGAAGCAGGTCCGCAAGTTCCCCCATGCCATTCGGCAGTAGGCTTGATGTCCACAAAGCCTGAGCGACACCCTGCATCACTTGCCGAGCTCGCTCGTGCAGTTGGAAAAGGTCTTGCAGTAAATCACTTGCAGATGAGGGCATCTCCTCCTCAGGGCGACCCGTTAACATTCCTGCAAGAAAAATTCTTTCAATATACTTCCTCCCCGAACAATACTACAGTTCGTCTAGGCACTTACTGTAAATGTCGCGTCGAAGCCTCTTGTTCTCCTTCACGGAGTCTGCCATCTGAGTGCGGAGATCTTTTAACTCCACGTCCAGCTGGACTTTGGCATCTTGAAGATCGTTCTTCTCCCACCTAACTCGTGTAAGAATGCGCTCGCCAGCCTCTAGCTGCTTTTTGAGATGTGATGCATCCTCTCCTACGCCCTCCGGATTCACCCCGGGATTGCCTGCAGAATTTTCTGTTAGACTTGTCACATCAGCCATTTACTAACTGGTGCATCTTTGTGCAATTGTGACAATTGTTACCAGATGAGGGCTTTTGGGGTTCCTCTGATTTGGCAGCATGACCCTCGCCTCGGCCTTGCATCCCTCCAGCTCCCGAGACAATTGCTCGTTCTTCTCTACAAGGACCTGTACATAAATTGATCCTTAAAACTGTTGTTTCAACTGTTTCAAGTCTCAGGGGCTACTGCTATACATACTTATAAAATTTCTCACCTGTATGTCTTTGGTTTACTGGTTTGTCGCTTGGGAAGCCCACCCCGAGCAGCTTGGACGTATGCGTCCACCGAACTGAAGGCATTAAACGCCTCTTCGGAAAAGATGTTGTTCTGAAGTACGGCCCGTCGGCACCTGTGATTCATGGAGCTCTCTACTTCTGAATTCGTGGCTGAGAGCATGTCCGCACTCTCTGTTGGAGAGCTATGCGGTGCTGGCCCCGTGTCCGCCTCCGCCCCTGAAGCCGGTTCTGCAACCCGGTCGGTGGAGGCGTGATTGGTAGGGTCTCCGGATATAGTCCGGTTATTCCTCTTCCTGCTAGACACAAAGGTCGCTGTCATATTTTAAATTCTATAATTACATGACAGGTTATTGCTTTACCTCTGTAGCGGTGTGTCAACCCTCACCGCCTTCCTCTTGAGCCTGCCCGATCTGGACGCCCGTGGTTGACGAGTTCCTAGGGGTTCGGCCCCTCGCTCCTGCCGTCGTTTCTGCAAATAGAACGACGCCTCAAAGGTAAATTATAACACCTGGGGGGAGTCCTCTTCGAAGGATAGGGGTTTCTAGTTCGGCTTACACACGAAGCAGGGAGCAGTCCAGGGTAGTCAGCCGTAATGGCCACTAGGGCGCCATCCCAGCTCGCCTGATAGAATACCCCGTTGACAAGTTCCACAGTGATATCCGGATCCACTTTAAGTCCCGGATCTAGGGCCCTTCCAGGGTCCTCTGGTTGCGGGGAGGGGCTGAAGATTCCTTCTACGGCCCTCCTTAGTTCCTGCCCAGAAGCATTGACGCAAGTAATCTTAGCAAAAGAACGCTAGAGCAAAGCAGGGAAAAAGAATGGCAACTTACCCACGCTGGGGGGTTGTACATGGAGAATCCGTCCCGCATTTTTCATGCGAAGGAATTCCTCCTCTTCCCCTTTGTACAGATCAGACAATATCCTTGCCAGAGCGGCAGCGGAGTCCGGACCCTTACGGCCGCAGCGGGTTGCGTCGTCTTCCCCGTTGAAATGCCACATGGGCTTCCCCCGATATTTGAGCGGCTGCACTCCCCGTCTTATGCATATCGCCATAACCTCAACTATCGTCAGTCCGGATTTGGCCAGTAACTTTATCCTGTCCATCAGAGGAATATTTCCTTGTGTCCTCTTCTTGAGGGCCCCGGGCGCCAGCTTAGGCGTGCCCTCGGGCGGGCGTTCTTGAACTTGCGGAGACCTGTCCGATTTGGATCCGAAGGGGACGTCGTTTATATAGAACCACTCAAGGCCAGTTTTCGGGTGCCTTCTCAGGAGTGCCGGATCGGTATCCGGTCTCGGCAATGCGCCATACCGCCCCGCCCACTTGACATAGGGACTCCCCCTGGGTGCGGGGGACGAGGCAGAACAGCTTCCGCCATAATCCGAAGTGTGGTTCGCAGCCTAAAAACAGCTCGCACAGGGCAACATACCCCGCTATGTGCAGAATAGAGGCAGGGGTAAGATCGTGTAACTGGAGGCTGTAGAACACCAGGAGCCCGCGAAGAAACGGGTGGATAGGGAACCCGATGCCCCTCAGCAGATGAGGGATCAGACACATACGCTCCTCCGGAGATGGGTTAGGAGATCCCTTAGTTCGGTCTCCTCCATCATAAGTGGCTATTCCAGCTCGGACGGGGACCGTGAACGCCGGTGGGAGAAACCCTTGGGTTTGTAACTTTATCAAACAACTATGAGGAACTGAACACTCTCCCCAATCCCCCGACTTGGAACGAGAAGGGTAAGCAGAAGAGCTGCAACGGCCGGCCATGTTGGAATGGCTTTTTGCGGAGTGCTCTGTTGGATGCTGGCTCTGGGAGGGAGAGTGAGGTTTGGATCTGAGGATCCCCGTCCCTTCAAATAGACGGTTAGCCCGGAGGATCGAGGGTGGCAAATGCAAAAATGCCTCGACTCCTCGCATTCGCTCGACACGTGGAGATGGTCATTACTGAGGCACTGAAGCCGAGGTGCACAACATTGATTGGAGGCCGGACACTATTTGTCGTAACAAGCACTTTGGAGTATTCAGATAAGGAACCCGCCTTGCAATGCCGAAGACAATACTGCGCGTCGGACTCATCGTCATTGAAGCCTGGTTCAGGGGCTACTGAGGGAGCCCTGGATTAGGGGGTATCCGAACTTCCGGACTACGTACTATGTCCGGACTATTGAAGCGTGAAGATACAAGACTCAAGACTTCGGCCCGTGTCCGGATGGGACTTTCCTTGGCATGGAAGGCAAGCTTGGTGATCCGGGTATTATATTTCCTTCCTTGTAACCGACTCCATGTAAACCCTAGCCCTCTCCGGTGCCTATATAAACCGGAGGGGATGGTCCTTAGAAGGCCGATCACAGTTACAATCATACCATCATAGGCTAGCTCTTAGGGTTTAGCCTCTACGATCTCGTGGTAGATCTACTCTTGTACTACCCATGTCATCAATATTAATCAAGCAGGAAGTAGGGCTTTACCTCCATCGAGAGGGCCCGAACCTGGGAAACATCTGTGTCCCTTGCTTCCTGTTACCATCAGCCTTGACGCACAGATCGGAACCCCCTACCCAAGATCCGCCGGTTTTGACACCGACAAGGGGTGTGGCGTACCGTAAAATGGAGGAAACGGACCTCCTACGGTCGAAACGGGGGTCCTGTTGATCGGGAGGGGTGTGGCGTACCGCAAAATGGACGAAACGGACTTGTGTTGCAGCGCTACGGTCAAACGGGGTCATGTTCATCGGGAGGGTGTGGCGTACCACAAAACGGGACTCCACGGGATACTGCTCATCTCCACCGTCGACCTCCTCCAGCCTCCACGGGCTCCTGCTCATCCAGCCTCCATCGCGCTACTCCACCGCCATCGCTCAACCACCCCTCCACGGGCACCCCTCCATCGTCTACTGTTCATCCAACCCTCCATACCATGGGGTCTTGTTCAACCACCCCTGCATGGCCAACCCTCCACCGTCTACTGTTCATCCAGCCCTCCACACCACAGGGTCCTGTTCATCCAGAGGCAACGCCACCGCTCAATGTTCATCCAAACCCCCCGCAACACTCACTGTTCAACCCAGAGGCAGCATCGATCGGCTTGATTAGCAGCAGAGCGGCGAATCGCTCCATCAGGTTCAGTTAACAGCCATTGATCGATCGCCGGGTTCAAGAACACGTAGCTCGCAGCGGCAATCGCTCGGGTTCAGTTAGAGCCCAACGCCTCGCTCGGGTTCAGATAGAGCCAACGCCTCGCACACACGCGCGTACGTGTATGGGATAAACACGCATCGCTCGGCCCCCGACGTCCCACCGTAACCGGCAACTCCCCGAAATTTTCCTCCCCCTCGCTTCTACCACGGTTTTTTCCGTCATGGATGGCCCAAAGAATGCCATGAAGCTGCGTCTCCGGCCCGCCCAGGATGAAAAGCCCATTTTTTGTCATGATTTTTTGTCATAGAAGTAGGAGCCCACCACATCTATGATGATACCGGGTTTGTCACAATTATCTTCATAGAAGTGTCATATGTATGACAGAAAAAAAATCGTTCGGCCCAAAATGTCACAGATGTGTCTTTTTTTTGTAGTGTTTACCTTGCGTGCCAACATGTTATTAAAATGGTTGTGATGTGGTATGATGGGGTGGTATCCTCCTTTGAATGATTTAAGTGACTTGACTTGGCACATGTTCACACATGTAGTTGAAACAAATCAACATAGCCTTCATGATATTTATGTTCATGGTGGATTATATCCTACTCATGCTTGCATCCTATGTTTATTAATTTTAATGCATGTTCATGACTGTTGTCTCTCTCTAGTTGGTCGCTCCGCCTTTTTGCTAGCCTTCACTTGTAATAAGCGGGAATACTGCTTGTGCATCCAATCCCTTAAACCCCAAAGTTATTCCGTATGAGTCCACTATACCTTCCTATATGCGGTATCTACCTGCCGTTCCATGTAAATTTGTATGTGCCAAACTCTAAACCTTCAAATAAACATTTTGTTTTCTATGCTCGAATAGCTCATGTATCAACTAGGGCTGCCCTTATCTTCCATGTTAGGCGGGTTATTCTCAAGAGGAGTGGACTCCTCTCCTCATTCATTTAGAAAATGGCTGGTCACCGGATGCCCAGTCCCATGCTTTATGCAAACTAAATCAAAATAATTGCAAACAAAACTCCCCCTGGGACTGTTGCTAGTTGGAGACACTCGTTGTTTCGAGCAAGTCATGGATTGATGCTTGTTGGTGGAGGGGGAGTATAAAATTTACCATCATGTTTGGGAACTGCCTATAACGTGTGTAGCATGGAAGATATCGCCATCTCTTAGTTGTTATGTCGACAATGAAAGTATACCGCTCAAAATATTATTTATCTCTATTTCAAAACCGAGCCCTGGCACCTCTACAAATCCCTGCTTCCCTCTGCGAAGGGCCTATCCATTTACTTTTATGTTGAGTCATCACCCTCTTATTAAAAAGCACTAGCTGGAGCGCACAGCTGTCATTTGAATTCATTACTTTTAATTTATATTGGGTATGACTATGACTGGATCTCTTTTAACATGAAGTACAATATCTAGTCAGTCCTTGATCTTTAAAGGTGCTCTACATTTATGTTTTTGCGGTCTCAGAAAGGGCTAGCGAGATACCATCTTGTCATATCATATTATTATTGTTTTGAGAAAATGTTGTCATCCGAGATTTATTATTCTCGCTCGCTAGATGATTATGCTATTGATATGAGTAATCATGAGACCTGAGAATTATTGCAAATGTAGTTAGTTATAATCTTTGCTAAAAACTTGAATGCTGGCTTTACATATTTACAACAACAAGAGCAAACAGAGTTTGTAAAAGTTTTTCTTTATCACTTTCAGTTTGTCAACTGAATTGCTTGAGGACAAGCAAATGTTTAAGCTTGGGGGAGTTGATACGTCTCTGTCGTATCTACTTTTCCAAACACTTTTGCCCTTGTTTTGGACTCTAACTTGCATGATTTGAATGGAACTAACCCGGATCGAATTGTTTTCAGCAGAATTGCCATGATGTTGTTTTATGTGCGTAAAATGAAGTTCTCGGAATGACCTGAAACTCCACGAAACATCTAGTTAAAAATAATAAAAAATCCTTGCCAAAGATGAAGACCAGGGGGCCCACACCCTATCCACGAGGGTGGGGCCCCCCTAGGGCGCGCCCCCTACCTCGTGGACCCCTAGAGCTCCTCCGACGCCAACTTTGACTCTATATATTTGCTTTCGGGGAGAAAAAATCAGGGAGAAGAAATCATCGCGTTTTATGATACGGAGCCGCCGCCAAGCCCTAAAACCTCTCGGGAGGGCTGATCTGGAGTCCGTTCGGGGCTCCGGAGAGGGGGATTTGTCGCCGTCGTCATCATCAACCATCCTCCATCACCAATTTCATGATGCTCACTATCGTGCGTGAGTAATTCCATCACAGGCTTGCTGGACGGTGATGGGTTGGATGAGATCTATCATGTAATCGAGTTAGTTTTGTTAGGGTTTGATCCCTAGTATCCACTATGTTCTGAGATTGATGTTGCTATGACTTTGTTATGCTTAATGCTTGTCACTAGGGCCCGAGTGCCATGATTTCAGATCTGAACCTATTATGTTTTCATGAATATATGTGAGTTCTTGATCCTATCTTGCAAGTCTATAGTCACCTACTATGTGTTATGATCCGGCAACCCCGATGTGACAATAATCCGGACCACTCCCGGTGATGACCATAGTTTGAGGAGTTCATGTATTCACTATGTGCTAATGCTTTGTCCCGGTTCTCTATTAAAAGAAGGCCTTAATATCCCTTAGTTTCCATTAGGACCCCTCTGCCACGGGAGGGTAGGACAAAAGATATCATGCAAGTTCTTTTCCATAAGCAAGTATGACTATATTCAGAATGCATGCCTACATTACATTGATGAATTGGAGCTAGTTCTGTGTCACCCTATGTTATGACTGTTACATGATGAACCGTGATCCGCATAATTATCCATCACCGATCCAATGCCTACGAGTTTTCCATCTACTATTTTACGCTTATTTACTTTCCCGTTGCTACTGTTACAATCACTGCAAAACACCAAAAAAATTACTTTTGCTTTCATTACTCTTTTGTTACCGGTACCACTACTATCCTATTACTTTGCTACTAAATACTTTGCTGCAGATATTAAGTTATCTAGGTGTGGCTGAATTGACAACTCAGTTGCTAATACTTGAGAATATTCTTTGGCTCCCCTTGTGTCGAATGAATAAATTTGGGTTGAATACACTACCCCCGAAAGCTATTGCGATCCCCTATACTTGTGGGGTTATCACAGCCCGGATAGCAGCCCCCGGCAAAGCCCCCAGCGTAAGTTCACCACTCACCCCTCGTCGACGTGTATTGGGGGCACGATCTCTTGGTGTTGACCTTGCCGTGGTTGCAGGAGGAGGACAGCAGCAGGAGGAGCCACATAGGGCTACCCCCAACACGCCGCCCCGAGGTGCGTCCCCGGCAAGGGGGCCAAGCACCGAGCCCATGCACACGGAGGAGGAGGGGGAGAACCCCGACGCTGGTGGCTTCGCCTCAGCGCCAAATGTTGGCGGGGAGGGGACCTCTGCTTCCCAGCCCGGCACGGGTAAGTCACTCGCCTTCCGTCCCTGTTCTTTTCTGAATCTTGATCTTGGCCTCGCCTCATCCCCCTCTTGGTATCTAGATTTCCCCTCAGTGCACCCAGAGGACATCGACACCGTCATCGAGGATGTCGCCAAGGATGCCGCGGCGGAGGCCGAGAAGATTGTTGCCGAGGAGACCGCCAAGGGCGCTGCTGAGGACGCGGCCAAGGGGCCTGCCGGGGAGCCCGGTAAGGTTACTACCGAGGAGGCCGACAAGGGGCCTGCCGGGGAGGCAGGCAAGTCCGCTGCCGAGGAGGAGGTAGTTGACGACCAGCCTTCCTCCTACGCTGCCTCTGGCTCTGGCAGGTATCTGAAGGTAGGTGACGACCTTTTCGTCCACCTTCCAGGGGCATCGAGCTCCAGGGCGCCCGTCGAGGGAGAGGTGTTCGACGAGGAGGTACTTGCCGCCGCCAGGCTCGAGGTTGTTGACGAGCCGAGCTCCGGTGGTGACAGTTCTCAGGAGGAGCGGCTTCTCCAGGCCATGGGCGCCAGCTTTCGGAAGCTCCAGGCGCTCCACCGTGCCCGCCTGGACAAGGCCATGTCCAGGATGGCAGCGGTGGACAAGGTGGAGGCGGACCTCAAGGGACGCGTCGCCAAGGCGCAAACTTGGTTCCGCCAAGCTTGTGAGGAGCTGAAGGCCACCCAGGGTGAGCTGACCAGGCGCGAGGTGGAGCTCACCATGCAGCGGGCCGACATCGAGAAGACCCAAGAGGCGGCGAAGAACTTGGCCGCCGCGGCTGAGACCGCTTGAACCCAGCACTAGGCCGCGCTGAACGCCCAGGAGGAGGACCTCGCCGCGCGTGAGGAGAAGCTTGCCGTAACGCTCCGCGGCAAGGACGAGGAGGTGGAGAAACTCGTTGCGCAACGAACCCGGGAGCTGGAGCAGAGGCACAAAGTGGCACTCGTTGCCCAGGCTCTGGTTCACGCCGGCAGGGTGAAGGAGCTGGAGGTGGAGCGGGACGGGCTGAAGGACCAGACCCTAAAGCTGGCCGAGGAGAAGAACACGCTCAACGGTGCCTTGGTGGAGGCGCAGGGCGCAGCCCTTGGCATGGCTGAGTAGCTCTCCAAGGCCAACGACTCCATCAAGGATCTGACGCTGAAGCTGGAGGGTCTTGAGAAGACGCTCTCGGAGGCCACGGCCCGGGAAGGGACCCTGGCCAAGAATCTGGAGGCCGAGAAGCAGCTGCAGAAGAACGAGACCGCCAACCACAAAGACTTTGTGGAGGGCGAGAATCGCTGGATCGGCCGCCTTGAAGACGTCGCCGGCAGGATGACCATGCAGCTGGCCACCATGGGGATGCCAACTGTGAGGTACGCTCTGGATCACAGCATGACTCCCAACGCCAGGCTGACCCTGTTCTTCGAGGGTGTTCTTGGAGCCCTAGAGCATTTCCGCTCCACCAGGGCGACTTTCCTGGCCAATGAGGCCTGGAGGCTTTGCTGGGGTGCCATGACCAAGGTTCTCACCAAGGTGGCATACTGGAATCCCAACCTCGACTTTGACGCTGCACTGGAGAGCTTGCCGGAAGGTGTGGACCTCGCGCCGCTCAGGGAGCGGATCGAGCCCGTCATCAGCGGCATCAACAAAATCCAGAGGGTAGAGGGCCAGCGCCGGGACTAGGAACCCCGCTTCTTATCGTCGCTGCAGGTTCATAGCCAAGAAAATTTCTATCTTTAGTTAGAACCGTAGCAACAATTGATGTAATATAACTCTGCATTACTTCTGAATCATCGCATGTTATTTTCCTGTTCAATCTCTCTCTCTGTATGTCCACCCTACGTTAATCGGGTAGGCTTGCCAGCGCGTAAACCCAGGGCGGCGTGTTGAGGACGGATCCCCAATGGCCTGCCGGATGCGCTTGCTGCCGGGCGAACCACCTTGCCGCCCCCGACACGGTCGCTCGAACTGTCGAGCATGACTCGAGTCAGAATCGAGAGCGTTGCCGGTTGCGGAAGGCTACCCTGCCACTCTCAACGCGGCCGCTTGAGCTGTTGAGCGGACTCGAAACAGAACAAGGGCGTTGCCAATCATGGGAGGGCCCCCTTGCGTGCAGGTTTCCCATACAAAGAACGAGATCTCCGAGGGGAATAACCTTATATAAAAAGAAATATTTGAAGTTCGGCATGACGGAGCTTTCCTATCACTGCACTGGCGTCCTTCACGCTTGCAGGCGGCGTCGTCCTCTTGGCCGTCTTCTTCTTTGGAAGCCGTGGCCAGGAAGAACTGATAGGCTAACTTCTAGACCTGATTCTCACAACCGCGCCCCCTATCAGGCACACCAAAGATGTCGGTGGGAGCGACACCCATGGGATCACTTGAGACCCTTCTACGGTTAGCGGGCGTGGGGTTGTAAGAAGAGTAGGTCCAGGAGACAGCACAAAGATCGTTTACCCAGGTTCGGGCCGCGAGGATGCGTAAAACCCTATTCCTGCTTTGGTGGATGTATTGAGTGTTCTTGAGCTTTCGAACTAGCTACGGTGGCTGCGTAGTTCCAAAGAACCGAATCCCTCTCTGGTATGCCTCGGGCCTCCTTTTATAGTCGAAAAGGGGTTGCCACAGTGGCACACATGAGGTGGAAAGGCGTAGACAGTGCGCGAGCTTATCGCCCGACATTACAGGACAAAGCGCATTAAATGCGCTACTTAGGTGTCCATTAGCTTTATCGGGGACGGGAACGAGGCCCGTCCCGTCTGTCGCCGCTCCTTCTCGCTTCGACACGCGCCTGGGCCAGCGATGCATGCGGTGCCATGTAGGCAGGCAGGCTGCTGAGGTGGCGCGGTGGCAGGGTCTTCATGAAGGTCTACATGCCACCACATAGGTGCTTGTTGAGTTGGTCTGGAAGCCACGTGTTGCCACGCAGCAGTGCACTAACTGGTTGACCGGCATTTGCATGAGAATGGCGGCGAGCCTTGGCTGGTCTTGAACTGGCGGTGGCCCTGGTGGCACCCTCGGCAAGGGCCTTGCTGGGGGCCCGGCAAAGGTCTTGCCGTGGCGTCGCAGTCGTCCCGGGCAAGGCGCTTGCCGGTGGTCTTGTGGATCTCCTCGGCTAGGATCCCGCCAAGGGTCGCCGTCTTCTGGTCCTCATCTGATCTTGTATGTTTATGATCTTAACAAAGATCTGCATGCCACCACGGGGGTGCCTCCTGAGCCCTAGTTCCAATGTGGTTGGTGGGGTCGGAAATCGTGGGCTCAAGGGAGGCTTGCTCCGTTGGTATCGGGCAGGCTGCCCCGGCAAGGCTCTTGCCGGGCTGCGGAGGCAAGAACATTGCCGAGGGAGCCTACCTCGCCTCCTTTCCCTCTTATGTTCCTGGTCTTGGCGTTGCCTTGGCCGTCTTGTGTTTTGGCTTCTTCCCGGTTTCCCTTCTTTGCCCTGCTAAGTGTGCCCTGGGCGCGGCTCCGACTGTCCATGCACAAGTAAAGGGGTAAAAAAGAGTGCCCCTACTTTTGTACACTGAAAAGTTGCTAAATCTCAAAGAGAATTGCTTGATGAAATGAATCATAATATGCATGACTTTGCTGTTAGAGTTGCAACTAGAGGAGGTAAAATGACTCAGGAACCACTTTACCCTGAGGGACACCCTAAAAGAATTGAATGAGATTCGCAAAGAAATAACATTAGTGCACCTAGTCCTTCCAAAAAGAAAAAGAAGAAGAAAAATGATAGGACTTTGCATACTTCTAGTGAACATGAAATAGAAAAACCTCCTGGTAATGATAATGAAACCTCTATCTCTGATGCTGAAACTCAATCTGTTAATGAACACTCACCTAGTGATAATGAAAGAGATAATCATGAGGTTCATGAAGACTCTCAACCAAACAATGAACCAGATCATGATGTTGAGATAGAACCACCTGTTGATCTTGATAACCCACAACCTAAGAATAAAAGATATGACAAAAGAGACTTTGTTGCTAGAAAACATGTTAAAGAAAGAGAACCATGGGTTCAAAAACCTATGCCTTTTCCACCTAAGTCAACTAAATATAAAGATGATGAAGAATTTAAACGCTTTGCTGAGATGCTGAGGCCAGTCTTTTGCGTACTCGTTTGACACTACAAAAAAAAGACACTTCCGTGATGATACGTGTTTGTCACAGTAGGTCATGTCTTCTGTCATGCATGTACATCCATGACCATTTTATGACAGAATCAAGATAGTCATACCTGTGTTGTCGTAGAAGTGTTCCATGACATTACCAAAATTATCAAAACAGAAGTGTCCACTTCCATGACGATAAATCATGCATCATAGAAGTGCTTTCGTCAAGGTTGGTCGACACGTGGCATTCACCGTAACGACTCGCCGTTAAGCTATCGGGTCCGGTTTTGGATCCGATAACCCGTTAACAGCCCGGACCGATGGTGATTTTCCATGTGTAAAATTCTCATTGGCCGGAGGAAACACGTGTGTCGGTGTCAAAACCGGCGGATCTCGGGTAGGGGGTCCCGAACTGTGCGTCTAGGCGGATGGTAACAGGAGACAAGGGACACCATGTTTTTACCCAGGTTCGGGCCCTCTCGATGGAGGTAATACCCTACTGCTGCTTGATTAATACTGATGATATGGGTAGTACAAGAGTAGATCTACCACGAGATCAACGAGGCTAAACCCTAGAAGCTAGCCTATGGTATGATTGTTGTTACGTCCTCTGGGACTAAAACCCTCCGGTTTATATAGACACCGGATAGGTTAGGGTTACACAGTCGGTTACAATGGTAGGAGATCTACATATCCGTATCGCCAAGCTTGCCTTCCACGCCAAGGAAAGTCCCATCCGGACACGGGACGAAGTCTTCAATCTTGTATCTTCATAGTCTTGGAGTCCGGCCGTGACGATAGTCCGGCTCTCCGGACACCCCCTAGTCCGGGATTCCCTCAGTTGCCCCTGAACCAGGCTTCAATGACGACGAGTCCGGCGCGCATATTGTCTTCGGCATTGCAAGGCGGGTTCCTCCTCCGAATACTTAATAGAAGGTTTTGAACACCAGGATAGTGTCCGGCTCTGCAAAACAAGTTCCACATAACACCGTAGAGAGAATAATTTTTGCACAGATCTGCTGACGTATTCCGCGGCGTGACATCACACCCCGGCCAGGCCTTTATATGAATCGTTTTTACCGTTCCATCTTAGCACGTTTAGCGAGGCGGTTTTCTTGGCACGTCTTATCAAAGCATAGATCGTGCCCCCTTATTCCGGGATTCTCATCAATACAGACGTGGGTAACCCATCCGCGCCATTGATTACGGCGCTTGGGAGATAAGCGAGCTTTACCAGGCTGGTGGGGACGATAGCTCCGTCCGTCCATATAAGGGGATAAGGATCCACCTTTAACCCACGCGTTCTTCCTCCTTTGCTCCTTCATTTCACAAGACTCGAGCTCCAGCGCCCAAGTCCACACATCCCACCTCAACCTTCTCCAACCATGTCGAGGCGGGAGGCAGGTGGATGGCCTCCTCCGTCACGGAGGGGCACATCACAAGACTGCGGGAGGCGGATACTTGTCCGGCGATATCACAGACAGGCTGCCTGACGCTGGGCAGCTCATTCCAACCCAGTGCCCCATGAGAGGGTGGTGTTTCTCCCCCACTTCCTCCGCGGACTAGGTTTTCCACTTCACCCATTTGTCCGGGGGCTCATGTTCTACTATGGGCTGGACTTCCACGACCTGGCCCCGGATTTCGTCCTCAACATCTCAGTGTTTTATCGTCGTGTGCGAGGCCTTCCTCTGCATCCAGCCCCACTTCGGCCTATGGCTGAAGACCTTTAACGTCAGGCCGAAGGTTGTGGGCGGGCGTCAAGCGGAGTGCGGAGGCGCCATGGTCGGCAAGATGGCCAAGGTCCTATGGCTCGAGGGCGCCTTTGTGGAGACAATAAAGGGGTGGCAATCGGGGTGGTTCTATATCACCGAGCCACACGAACCCGAATGGGTGGCGGCCCCCGAATTAAGATCTGGCTTCCCCACACGGCTCTCGTCATGGAAAGAGACGGGCCTGACGTGGGGGAATTCGGAAGAGCTATCCGGACTCCAAACATGCGTCCAAAACCTGGTGGACAAGAATCTCAGGCTTGTCGACGTAATCCAGGTGATGCTCATCCGCCGGATTCTCCCATGCCAACAACGGGCCTTTAATTTGTGGGAGTTCGATCCGGCACAGCACCGAACCTTGAGCCGGCTCTTCGACACTACGTACGAAGATGCCTGGAAGGTGCTGTTCAAGGGCGCTGAAGCCCCAGCATCCGCTAACAAAGATCGCGGATACAGCTCCCGGCGTCAAGCCGACGAGGTAAGTTATTTTACCCTTTACGGGACTCTTTCTTCATAGATTGACTTTATGCGGGATCTAAAACTCCCTAATCTTTGACAGGACTGGCTGAAGACATCCGGACAGATTAGCAGTCCGGCTCCTTTGCCGGAAGACCCGGCGGACGCCCGATTGACGGGGCTGCTGGCTCCGGCGCCCCATGTGGTGCCGGAGAAGAAGGCCAAGAAGGAGGCCATGGGAACTCGAAGGAGGTCCTGACGCCAGGTGCTGTCAGATTCTGAAGCAGAATCTTCTCCTGAAGACAAGGAGGAGGAAGAAGAAGCTTCTCCCCCAGCGGGGGAGGAGAGGAAAAGGAAGGCCGCCTAACCGGGAGGCCGGAGGGTCCAAGAAGGGAAGAATCCTTCCTCCGGACTTCTCCACCAACGTCGACGACGACGAGGAGGATTGGCCAACAAGGGCCAAGCCCCTGGCGAGATCGTAAGTGTCCGGATACCCATGGCTTTTATATCATTGCATAGTGTTCTCTAATACCGAACCATCATGCAGCCCGCCCAAGGGCGAGTTCGCAGCTTCGACAAGCGGGTCCCTGAGTTCGTCCTAAATGGAGAGTACTTCACTTCCGACCGCCTCCTCACCTCACACCACGGACGACGCTGTGGTGGGGCCCCAAGAGGGGCTTGGTCAAGACGAAGTGGCGCAGGAGGCGCCACAAGGCAACCTCCCGGACTCCAGGCGCGTGGGGGGCAAGACCCCCAGGGGCTCCAAGCCCGACCCTTGTCCGGACTCCATGCCGGAACCTTCAGTGATTCCGGAGTCCAGCAAGCGGTCCCTTCAGAAGAGGTAAGACTCCGTGTCCTCCGTCCCAACCGAGGCACCGGATAGCATCGAGGCGCTTAACAGGCGCCTCCATCGAGGAGGAGCACCGCCTTTATTATGAGTGCGGTGATCCGGACAGTTCGATCCGCCAAGAGCGGGCTGACCAAGCCTATACCAGCCTTCTAACAGGCTTTGAGGTAAGTTTAGAGTATGTAAAAATATTACCGCATAGACAGTAGCTCTCGATGCTTAGTTCGGTGTTCGGAAAGAAAAGCCGGACTAAGGATCTAAAAAGATATCTGTGAGAGTCTAACATAAGTGTGTCAATATGGGAATGCAGGCTGCTTGGCCGACCTCTGCCAGACCGACTGCAGAGGTCAATGCATTGAAGCAAAGTCTCGGCGGTCCGAGAACGAGCTCGGCCAAGCCAAGAAGCAGCTCGAGGACAAGGAAGGTAAGTAGTACCTTATTAAAGAAATACCATATAGAAAGGTTTGGTTGCAAAAAATAACAAGAATAACATGGGTGCTGAGGGGCCACGAACGAGGTGGCGACCACTGAAGGAAGCGGTGTCCGGCCGAAAACAAAGCTGCTATGAACGCACCGAGCGAGAGAAGGGGAGGCGCAGCTGGCCAAGGTACGGCAAGAGCTCCAAGCTCTCGTGGAAAAACACGAGAGTTTGGAGCGTGACTCGAAGACTCGAGAGTCCGAGCTCGCCTCAGCTCTTGAGAGTGCCAAAGCTCCTAAGGCCGAGGCCCAAAAAGCCCTCCAAGAAATTGAGTCATTAAATAAGATAGCGTCGAGTAAGGCATTCCTTCTGCAAAGCAAGCATGTGAAAGTGAATTACCTATTACTTACCCGGATTCGGAGCTCTCCAGGAGCATTCGCAGATTTGCCCCGTAGTGTATCTGATGCTGCCGCATTCTACCGCGCCAAGGAGGGGAGCTCGACGGAAAAGGTGTTCTGGTCTCAGTATCTTTGAGGCCGAACATCCGTGTTTCGAGCGACCAGTGAAGCAGCTGGTCGAGCTCCACAAGGTCGCCGAACAGGCCATGAAGGGCCTTATAAGCGGTATGGCCATTGGAGGCCATGCCCGGAGCTACTTCGGCTTGGTGCAGCGGCTGGTGGATGCCTGTCCGCGGATTGAAGTCATCAGCGCTGGCCTGCATTGAAGGTGTCCGTCGGGCCCTTGCCCATGCTAAAGTGCACCGGGGCAAGCTGGATGTGGAGAAGCTTGTGACGGACGGGCCACCGAAGGGCAAGGAGCATCGCTTACGCCCGAAATGTACTATGAGGGCCTCTGAAAGGGTGCCTTGAATAAGCGGATGAGTGCTCCAAAGATGTAATTTTGAATAGACTCGCATTTGTTATCCTGTCTTGGCTGAAAACTTGTTCATATGCGCTAAGCAACGCTTGTTAATTTAAAAATATTACCTTCAGGCGGCCGTTTATCAAATTTGAGAGATGGCAAATCGTTGGCTTCAGCCCCATACCACGAGTCTTTGGGGTGTTCGGGATAAACTTGAGCACTCTTGTTCCCATTCTTGGGTCCATCTAGGGAGGCGCTCAACACGCATTTAACAAGGCAACCGGACTTATAATGCTTGAACACTCTCACTTAGCCATAGAATTCTATAATTTTAAATTTCGTGAAGCCCCTAGTATTCGGAAGACCGAGTTCGGGGCGCTATCCACGCCTTGGCCGGACAATTCCGGTTCCTTGCTCTAAGCGGCATAAGTCTGTAGGGACCCGAAAAAACCTCTCGAACATCGACCGGCTCTCGCCCTATCATGACGGCCAGTTTTAGCTTTCTCCACTGAGGTGCTCGACCCAGCTCAACTGGGGCACAATCGCAGTGGTTCTCCCGGTGCTACCTTAGCCGATATAACGGAACACAAGGTACCAAAACACGGGAGCCGGGCAAACCCAACTATTGACCCAAGACATGATTCAGAGCCGATTCATATAATGCTATAAGTTCGGGGTGCCGCACTTGTGAAAGTGTTCGGACTTATCACACCATAATTTTGGGATACTTAAGCCCTGGTGTATTGGCCGGACCAAAGTGTACGGTTACAACATGTCATGAAATGAACATATGTATAGATAACGGAATTAGAGCAATAATAAGCAAAAGCTATGTATTGTTTATTCAAAAAGGTACTGCAATGAAAGCAGAACGATACAAATAGTGCGATAAGCAAGGGATGGGACTATCTAACATGTCCACCTCCAGGGTAAGCTGCGGGATGGTGTGTAAAACATATATAATGCTCGTAATAGAGACCACCTGAACACTCGACGTGGCTTTCTGCTTCCCTAGCTGTTGCATCGTGAGTTCGGCGATTCTAGTGCGGACGGGACTTGAAAAGATGAGTCACGAAAGTAAGAAAAAGGAAGAAAAAGGAAAAAGGAAAAGAATGACACAATCGGGAGCCCCTGGTGCGGTCGAGCCGCATTCTTGGCGTGCCGTGGTCTTGCCCTTCCCCATATGCCCATGGTATCTCCAGAGCGTAATTATGTATGCGTAACACTAGCTTCATAATTTCGCGAGGGCTGGGGTTGGGGCCGGATTACTTCTGGCGTGCTTGAATCGTGCCAGGCGGTCTTGTTGTAGGTTACTCCGGGCGCGCTTGACAGTGTCCGGACGCTTAATGGCCGGACTCGAGAGTTGTTGTGAGAGGCTGCTTTGTACCTCCGGCGCGAGGGCCGCCGTGTGCTCCTCCGTTCGGAGAGAGCGTTCGGTGTTTCCATTGACCATGATTACTCCTCGAGGGCCTGGCATCTTGAGCTTGAGGTATGCGTAGTGCGGCACCGCATTGAACTTTGCAAATGCGGTTCGTCCGAAGCGATGCATGATAGCCGCTGCGGAATGGGGCGATGTCGAAGATTAACTCTTCGCCGGAAGTTATCCGGGATCCGAAGACCACTTCGAGTGTAACCGAGCCCGCATAACTGGCCTCTACACCGGTATGACGCCTTTAAAGGTCGTCTTTGTAGGTTTAATCCTTGAGGGGTCTATGCCCATTTTGCGACTGTATCCCGATAAAGCAGGTTCAGTCTTTGCCGCCGTCCATCGAGGACTACGGTTAGGTGAAATCCGTCGATAATTGGGTCAAGAACCAATGCGGCGAAACCGCCATGACAGATGCTAGTGGGGTGGTCCCTTCGATCGAATGTGATCAGGCAGGAAGACCATGGGTTGAACTTCGGGGCGACTGGCCCCATCGCATATACGTCCCTTAGTGCGCGCTTCCGCTCCCTTTTGGGTATATGGGTTGCGCATATCATGTTCACCGTCCGCACTTGCGTGGGAAAACCCTTCTGTCCTCTATTGTTCGGCGACCGGGGCTCTTCCTCGTCATCGCTATGCAGCCCCTTGTCATTGAGTTCGGCACTTAACTTGCCTGCTTGCTTTGACACCCAACAGTCCCTGTTGGTGTGATTGGCTGGTTTTTCGGGGGTGCCATGTATCTGGCACAAGCGATCGAGTATTCGGTCCAAGTTGGACGGGCCCTGGGTATTTATTTTGAATGGCTTCTTCCGCTGACTGGGTTTAGAGCCTCTGAATCCGGCATTGACGGCCGTATCTTCAGTATTGTCGCCGTTAGTGCGGCGCTTGTTCTTGTTGTGACGTGACCTGCCATTGCTGTCCTTGGTATCCGAACTATCAGGATGTTTGGCCAAGTTGTTGCTTCGAGCTAGCCAGCTGTCCTCTCCCGCACAAAAGCGGGTCATGAGTGTTCGAGGGCTGCCATGGATTTTGGCTTTTCTGTCCTAGGTGCCGGGCAAGCCACTCATCGCGGATGTTATGTTTGAAGGCTGCAAGGGCCTCTGCATCCCGGACAGTCAACAATTTGATTTTTCTTTGTTAGGAACCGTGTCCAGAATTATACGCCCGATTCTTACGGCTGCTTTGGATTATGTGGCTAAGGTCATCGGTGTCCGGTGGTCGCACATATGTGCCTGGAAGTTATCAAGGAATGCGGCTTCCGTGTCCTCCCAACAACCAATTGATTCTGGCGGCAAGCTGTTGAGCCAATCTTGAGCTGGTCCTTTAAGCTTGAGTGGGAGGTATTTGATGGCATGTAGATCATCACCGCGGGCCATGTGGATATGGAGGAGATAGTCCTCGATCCAGACCGCAGGATCTGTGGTACCATCGTATGATTCGATGTTTACAGGTTTGAAGCCCTCAGGGACTTGATGATCCATTACTTCATCTGTGAAGCATAGTGGGTGTGCGGCGGCTCTGTATTGGGCTATATCACGACGTAGCTCATATGAGCTTTGTGTACTGTGTTCGGCCCGGCCGGGTTTGCTGTATCCGGTGCGACGGTAATCATCCCGCGTCGTTGATCGCCCACGCGATCCGTAGATCGATCTTGCATGTTTTGCCTTGTCCTCCAATATATCTCGCAAGTCCGGCGCGTTTTCCCGTGCCATGGTACTTTTTGAGCGGCGTCGGGGTGTGGCTTGAGCGGAGGGCCGAGAGGCTTCTCTGTTGTGGCCAAGGGGTGGCCGGTCTGCCATGTCGTCTTGTTGGTGACTTGGGTGCTTCCTCCTCCGATCGAGGCAACGGCCTGTGTTTGGGGTAGCTTTTGGAGGGGCGTTCGAGTTCATACTCTTCGCCGCAAGGACTTGATCCATCCGCTGCCTAGCAGGTCTTGGTCAGCTCTAAGCTGTTGCTTGCTTTCTTGAGGCTGCTTGCCGTGGCTATAAGCCTGCATTTGAAACACTCTTGTTGGCGGGATCCTCGGGAGCGACAAATTAAATGCGTCGTCGAGGCTTGCCTCATCTTCGGAGGGAGGCGCGTAATTATCGTCCTCGACCTCTCTTTCTGCCGCACTGTCGTGCGGACTTGCTTCTCCCTCCTCCTGCGCTGAGTCCTGCTGGAGGGGGTTGTCTTCGATACTGTCCGGGGTGTTATTATCTCCCGTACCGGAATCACCGTTTTTGCTGTGGCGGGATTTAGAGCGGCGCCGCTGACGCCGGCGCTTCGGTTGCTTTTTGGAGGGGTCATCCTCCGTTGTTCCATTGCCGTTCCCATCTTTTGGGATATCCACCATGTATATGTCGTGTGACGAGGTGGCCTTCGGTGCCTGTGGCGCTGGGTCTTGGTAAATCTCCGACATCGCCGTCCATACCGTCGATGTCTTGGAGTCGAAGTCTAGCATGTCGGTTAAATCATCGGCAGTGGCTACAAAGTGGGTGGTGGGTGGGCGTTGAATTTCTTCGTCGTCCGCATCCCAACCTTCCTGTCCGTAGTCCGCCAGGCTCTCCGGATAAAGAGAGAGACTTTAGTGAATTCAGGATGTCGCCAAAGGGCGAGTCCGAAAGATGTCCGCGGCAGTGAACTCCATGACCGGGCGCCCAATCGGATTCGATTGGCAAGGGGCGCTGGAGGGTTCGGAGTCCGGAGAGGAGTCCGCACCTGGAGTCGAGGTCTTCGCAGCGACAGGGATGGAGTTCGGCTCAATCGCCGTAGAGATGGTAGCCCCCGAGGCGGTGTCCAACCACCCGTCCTCGATCGGGGAATCCGTCTCCGGATTAAGGGTCGGAGCGGAAGCAGGTGCGGCCTCCAGGGCACTGTTCGGCTGCAGAGCTAGATCATGCCCATCGAGACAGTGCGGCACGCTTGGCTGCGGCTCGAATCCGTCGAAGACCAAGTCTCCGCGGTTATCGGCCGTATAGTTCAAACTTCCAAATCTGACTGATGGCTGGCGTAGCTTCGATCTGCTCCGGATGGCCAAGCGAATTGGCCCGCGGTGCAAAGCCGCCGAATCACGAAGATCTGTCCGGGAGAAAAGTCTCACACTTGGACCGCATCGTTGATAATGATCGAAGGAGCCATCGGGCCTATCGGTGACGCATACGGAGGAACTCTCAATGAAAGCACCAATGTCGGTGTCAAAACCGGCGAATCTCGGGTAGGGGGTCCCGAATCGTGCGTCTAGGCGGATGGTAACAGGAGACAGGGGACACGATGTTTTTACCCAGGTTCAGGCCCTCTCGTTGGAGGTAATACCCTACTCCTGCTTGATTAATATTGATGATATGGGTAGTACAAGAGTAGATCTACCACGAGATCAAGGAGGCTAAACCCTAGAAGCTAGCCTATGGTATGATTGTTGTTCTGTCCTACGGACTAAAACCCTCCGGTTTATATAGACACCGGATAGGTTAGGGTTACACAGAGTCGGTTACAATTCTAGGAGATCTACATATCCGTATCGCCAAGCTTGCCTTCCACGCCAAGGGAAGTCCCATCCGGACACGGGACGAAGTCTTCAATCTTGTATCTTCATAGTCTTGGAGTCCGGCCGTGACGATAGTCCGGCTATCCGGACACCCCCTAGTCTGGGACTCCCTCAACTTGCCTGCTCCTCGATGGGCCAGATGTCACACGTCCATTGGAGGAGACATGCCTATGATACGTCGACACGTGGCAGGGCCCAATAGAGGCCCATATAGGTTAAAAAGGCCAGCCCAGTCAAAGGCCCGTAGTACTTACTCAGGTACTAGTGGGCCAGCCCAATAACGACCTGTTCAATAAAGGCCTATTTATGGCCCGAAGCCAGATCTGGCCCGTTAATTGTTCGCCGAATATTTGGGCCCAATTACAGCCCGGTGAATTTTGGCTTGTTACAGGCCCGATGTAGACATGGGCCCATTTCAGCCCGGTGTGTCTTTCGGCTTGGGAATGGCCTGAGCTGCCCATGGGCCATATATGGTCCGACGCGGCATCCGGCCCACTAATGGCCCGTGATAAAGGTGGCAATAGTTCAGCCCAACGTGACTTTGGGCCTGTTAATGGCCTGTCGTATAATTCGGCCCGTTGATGCATGTGTTAAGCTTTCGGCCTCTTAAAGGCCCATGATATTAGTGGGCCAACTAAGGCCCAAGATATGTTTTGGCCTGGTAACGGCCTGTCATATAACTGGGCCAAAAAAAGCCCGGTGTACATTTCAGCCTGCTGAAGGCCCGTCGATGACAAGTGAAAATTGAGGCCCAACATGCATTTCGGCCTGCTAAAGGCCCGTGGTTTCTTCTGGGCCGTAACAGGCCAGTAGAATATTCAGCCTGTTAATGGCCCAACGCTACCTGGGCCAATCTAAGCGCTGGGTTGTAACATCCCAAATTTTCAATTTGGAATGTTATACTGTGACGCCCGAATAATTAAGGTACAGTAAACCTCTGCTAATGATGCCAAGTCACCTTGGTTACTATTGATAAACTCGCTTTTGTTCAAAACGATTCAAATTCAAATTTTAATTAAAGGCAAACTACAAAAGTTTTCAAACAATGAAACTAAAATGTTCGGGTCATGCCAGATTATGCATATGTGATTATTGTGGTGAAACCACACTTTTATGAAATTCCTAACTGCACTAAAATCATTTATGTAGTAGCAAACATAATTATTTAAATGCCTTTACTAATTAATAAAACATCTAACTAAATTATTTGGGGACTAGAATTTTTGTGACAGTGGACTAAATTGAAATACTAAATTAGCTACCACGTGTATATTTTACAAAAACTAAAACAACAGGAAACAAAGATAAAATTGAATAAAAGAAAAGTAAAGTACAAAGAAAAATAGTAAAAGAAAACAAAAAGACACCCCTCTCTCCCCTAGACCAAGTGGCCCAACTGGCCACCCCTAGGCCAGCCGTTCGCCCGAGCAGGCCAGCCCACCTATCCCCTCCCTCTCCCCTGTTCCCTCCCGCACCATGGCCACTGCCGATGCCCGCCACGGCGACGGGCATTGCCGTGGCGGCCATCCACCGGCGCCCCTCATCGTACATAAGCCGGCCCTCCCCCGGGCCGAACCCTAGCGACCCCCAAGTCCCCCTCTCCCTTTGCGCCGCCCCCCCTCCAGATCACTTGTGCCACGCCGTCATCATTGACGCCATTAATCAACGCGCGCCCACAGGGCTCGCCGTCGCCTAGGAGCATGTCCACGAGCTCCGACGTGCTATGCTCTGCCTTTCCCGACCCTGTCCTCGAGCTCACCGCCTCTGCATCACCCTCTCTGCTGGCTTCTTCCTCCTTGGACGTCGACGACTTCGTCGTCGAAATCGACTCCGACAACCCATCCTCGCGCCCACTTTGCTCATCTGCAGGTGCACTGTGAGCTCCTCTCCCGGATCCCCTCTCCCCCTTCTTTGATATGTCGCCGTTGAGGCCGTCCCCGCGCTCGGCCGCCATGGCCGGAGCTCGCTCCGCGCGTGCTTGCCCGCGGCTCTGACCACGCCCGTTTCCCTGCTCACCCCAGCGCGCGACCCACGCCATTCGGCCGCGCTCTGCAGCTGCCCAACCGCAGCCGCCGAGCGCCCGCCTTGCCTCCTACTGCTCGCTACTGCTTTTGCCGCACCCCGCCTCCGCTTCTCGCCGTGCTGGCTGCGCCGCTGCTTAGCCCCGCCGCCGCCGTAGCTTAGCGCCGCCAACCTCAGCGCCAGGGCCGCCATCGCCGGGGCGCGACACCTTTCCCCGGCAAGGCTGGCCGCGCTCCTCTGTGAGCGATTCACGCACGTGGGCCCCGCCGTGGCCGGCTTATGCCTCTGCCGCTAGGGCCTGGCCGCTAACTATCTAGTTAGCCCCCCTAACCCCCAGTTAATTAGTTAGGTCCATTAATCTAATCACCTAAATAATTTAACTGTTAGACACTGACTGGTGGACCCGCATCTAGGTAACTAAAGTAATTAAAACTCTGTTAAAATGCGTATGTATGACACAGGGGTCCCACTGGCCCCATTGACCAGTCAAACTGCTGACTGGGATAACCCAGTCAATGACATGCGGGTCCCCTGGTCCCTTTGACTAGTCAACAGTCTCAGTTGACTGCTGACTGAGCAGTCAACTGGACCCCAACTGTCAGCCTCTAACAACTCTGCTGGGTACACTTCAGTGTGTACTCATAGCAAATTGCTATTTAATTTTCAATTAATAATAATTTCAAAAATGAATAAAACTTTGAAAAATCATAGAAAATAATCTGTAACTCGGATGAAAATACTTTGTACATGAAAGTAGCTCAGAACGACGAGACGAATCCGGATACACAGCCCGTTCGCCCGCCACACATCCATAGCATATCAAACACTCAACTTTCCCCCTCCGGTTCATCTATCCGAAAATGCGAAACACCGGGAATACTTTCACGGATGTTTCCCCCCTTCGCTGGTACCACCTCATACCGCGTTAGGGCACACCTAGCACCGTGCATTGTCATGTCTTCCATCGTCATGCTTATGTTTGCATTATATGTATTGTTTCTTCCCCCTCTTCTCTCGTTAGACACCGAGACCGACACCGCTGCTACCCAGTACGACTACGGTGTTGACGACCCCTCCTTCTCGGTTGAGCTTCCAGGCAAGCCCCCCCCCTTTGATCACCAGATATCACCTATTCCTTCTCTCTACTGTTTGCATTAGAGTAGTGTAGCATGATACTGCTTTCGGTTAATCCTATTCTGCTGCATAGCCTGTCATTGTTGCTACAGTTGTTACCCCTACCTGCTATCCTAATGCTAAGTATAGGATGCTAGTGTTCCATCAGTGGCCCTACACTCTTCTCTGTCTGCCATGCTATACTACTGGGCCGTGATCACTTCGGGAGGTGATCACGGGCATATGCTTTATACTTTATACTGTTACATTACTTATGATACTATTCAGAGACGGGGGCTGAAGGGGCAGGTGACTCCATCCCGGTAGAGGTGGGCCTGGGTTCCCGACGGCCCCCACTGTTACTTTATGGTGGAGTGACAGGGCAGGTTGAGACCACCTAGGAGAGAGGTGGGCCTGGCCCTGGTCGGCGTCCGTGGTTACTTCAAAATAACACGCTAAATGAGATCTTGGTATTTGAACTGAGTCTGGCCACTGGCCTATACGCACTAAGCAACTACGCGGGAATAGTTATGGGCACTCGACGTCGTGGTATCAACCGAAGCCTTCTTGACGTCAGCGGCTGAGTGGCAAGCGCCGGATTGGACTGGAACGCCTGCTCTTGTATTAGGGAGGCTAGGTCTGCTTACCGGCCGCGTACGCAACTTGTAGGTGTGCAATGGGCGATGGGCCCAGACCCCTGCGCACATAGGATTTAGACCGGCGTGCTGACCTCTTTGTTGTGCCTAGGTGGGGCTGCGACATGTTGATCTTCCAAGACCGCGCATGACCCATGAAAGTGTGTCCGGCCAAAGGGCATCGGGCGTGTTGTGTTATGTGGTGCACCCCTGGAGGGAAGTTTATCTATTCGAATAGTGTCAGCGTTCTGGGAACGGGGGTACCCAGACTTGCCAGCCCGCGGCCTGGCTCAAGGGATGGCCCAGCACGACCCATCTTCATCAGCACAAGCTCAAGACCCTCGCGAGGCGGACGACGGGAAGCTTCCTCAGGCACGGCCTCGTCAGGCTGGCTCGCGAGGAGGCGGAGAGATCAAGCCGGGGTACCTCAGAGGTGCCCATGACGCAAGCCATGACGATCGAGGGCGCCAGGAGGGCGCCAGCCCGCGCAGTGTCCTCATTTCCTCTTTGGTGAAAAGGAGGCAAGCACAGGCGAGAGCATCAAGAAAAGGCAACCATTTCGGTGCAACAAGACCAAGACCATCACAACGGCAGGAAGGAGGTCATCGTGGAGCCCAAGCCGGCGTCACCGTCAGAGCCTTTGACAGGCGAGGACCAACTTTAGTCAGGATAAGTGTACTAGATGTTCCCCTTCAAAATGGCCAATTGTTGGCGCCCTTCCCGCTCAATATCTGGTAAGAGGCCCAGGGCCTCTGCCTATAAATAGGACTAGCCTCCCACAGGGTAGAGGGATCCGGAATCCAGAACAGAGCTAGAGGTCAAGCAATCTAGAGAGAGAGAGAGCGACCGAACTCCCCCTAGCAGTTCGTCGCACCGGCCAAGAACAGGCCCTCGCGAGGCTGTTCTTCCTTGTATTGTTCATCATCAGCCCCTCAGGCAATCCACCAGACTACACACTGGAGTAGGGTATTACACCACAATGGTGGCCCGAACCAGTATAAACCTTGTGTCCCTTGTGTTGCTCTTTGTGTAGTTTAGATCCTTGCGAGGCGACGAGGTGCAGGTAGGTAGGGGGTGAGATCTCCGCGTGCACCCTAGAGTTCGAACCTAGAGGGTCTGCCAGAACCCAAAATCCGACATTTGGCGCTCCAGGTAGGGGTGCACCAGAATCAGTCTTCCGCCGCCCTGTTCTTCGCCGCCCATCGCATCCATGTCGGACGCTCGTCGGGCCCGCGCTGAGCGCCGGGCCGCTCTCGCCACCCGCGTCACCCAGACGGCCCTTGTCGGCGGCCGCCCCCGCTGTTCCCCGTTGCCTGCCATCAACGCCGCCACCGGCCCGCCGGGGAACGAGCAGCAAGCATCGTCCCAGCATCCGTCCGTGAGGCGAGACGGCCATACTGCTACACCTTTGCTCGCCCCAGCTGGTTCTTCGTCTCGCGCGCTCCGCGCGCCCATGGAGGGTCGAGACGCGCTCATCGCGGCAAACAAGTTCCTGCGCTACCGCCCTGTCGACGACGTCTACGAGGAGTGGCTCGACCACGTCACCGAGCTCGTCCGCGGCGCAGTGGGCTCCCCCGCGCCGTCCTTCTCACTGCACCGTGCCCCGCCTTGCGCGGGCGATGAAGTTCCGGAGGCGCCTCAAGCGCCTCCCCCTCAAGAAGGCGCCTTGGCCCCAAGGCGCGTGGCCCCTGGGTGGAACCCACTCCGTACGGCACCAGCGCAGCAAGAGCAGAGCTGTCAAGAGGCCCCTCGCCCCCAAGAAGCTGCCCGAGTGCTCCCTGCACCGGCCCGTCACGACCACGCTCCTGCTCCGGCACGCCAAGACCCCGCGCTGCTCCCAGCGGCAGCACATGGGGACCCACAAGACCAAGCCCTTCGTCACCAAAGGCCTCCCGTGGCCACTGCCGGCTGTCGTGCCTTCACCGTCGAGCTACGCAGCATCGCGTGGCCCGGCAAGTTCAAGCCAGACCTGCCTCCTCGGTACAACGGCACGGCCGACCCTGCGGAGTTCCTCCATGTAACGCCCCAGATCCGTTGCGCCAGGTGTCTTCCAGTTATTCGTCGTTGTTGCCATGTCATTTGCTTGCGTCTTGCATTTTTCCATGTCATCAGCTGCATTTCATCTGCATGTTTTTCATAACTTGCATCCGTTCGGGTTCTCACGGTTCTCTCCGTTGTTCGTTCCGAGCCCAGACACACTCACGCGCGCCCGCGGCACCTCCGAAATATTATTTTATAAGTGGCATAAAAATGTTCTCGGAATGGGTTGCAACTTGTCGCGCGGTCTTATTATAGTGTAGACAGGCCCCCTGTCAAGTTTCGTCGCATTCGGAGTCCGTTTGACTGCCCAACCGTTAAACATAGCGCATTGGCAGGTACCTTTTCGTCGACGTTCGGTCTCCGAAACTGCCGCCGGGCTGCATTCCTCTTCTCTCCCCTCAGCCCAAGCTCTCTCTTCACAGCCCACTAACCCCTCCTAACCCCCCTAACCCTAGGCCCCTGCCTATTTAAACACACCCACATGCCATTTTTGGCCTTCTCCTTCCTCCTCCTCGAAATCCGCGCCCCAATCATCAACCAGCCACCTCCCACCTCCTCTCCTCGAATTCCAGGCGGCCAACCCCTCCAGCGCCACTTGGCACATTCCCATTCGCCAGCCGCCATCCGCGCCGCCGCTCCTGCCCACTCAAAGGACGCCACGTCGCCCTGTGTGCTCCCCTGCCCAGCCCCGCCGCCGCAGCCCGTCAGGGCCCAGATCGGGCCCTGGGAAGCCCATTTGGTCCCGGACGAGCCCGCCTCGCTCCCCGTCGCCCCGAGCCAGCGTCTTCGTGGCTCAGCCCGCCATCGTCCGCCTTCGCCGAGGCAGCCGCCGCCGATCCCCTCGCAAAGTGCTCCCGCTACCGGCGCCTCCACCGGACCCCGCCTTCTCCGTCCGCCAGGTCGCCGCCAGCCCCGTCTCTCTCCTCCTCCTACCTCCTCTCACTCCCCTCTCTCTCTCCTCGCAGTCCCCGCCGGAGGAGCTCGCCGGCGATGCTCCGTCGTCGGGAACGGGTCCTCGGCCTCGCCCTCTTTCGGATCCGCTGGATCTCGTGTGCTCCGCCGCCCCCGTCGGTCTCCTTCGCCACCGGGACCTCGTCGCTGCGCCATGGCCTCCTCTGCCTCCATTCAGCCGCCGGACATGTCCGGTTTGGCCCGGACATGTCCGCCCGATTTTCCGCCCGAGCTTGAAAATTCGTCCAAGTCCCTGTTATGTTAACATTATCATGCCAGGTGCATCGGATCATATCTCCGTGCATACTGCTCCGTTTCGTGCGTGTAATATGTCAAATTTTTCGACTTGACGAGTACTTCACTTCATTCCATTGAATAATGTTCATTTGAGCCCATCTAGATGCCCAAATCATCGTTGCAGAAGTGCTATATGATGTTAACCTGCTGAAACTGTTATAACTTGATGATTTGTCATTTTTGTTGCATTTGATGTGTGCATCTTATGAGCATGATATCTACATGTGTTTTGTGCTATGTCATGCCATCTTCACAGTGGTGCCATCCATGGATTTTTGTGGGTCTTGTAGTGAGTGCATAGAGCTTGTTAAGTAGGGTACTTGCTGTTGCTGTTTTGCTAGGCTGATTCTGTTATATAATGATGCTATGTAAACCTGCTGCTACAAGTCATTCTGTGCATAATCTGGAGATGTTCACTAAGGATGTTTTGTTATACATGTCTTGCTCTATCAATCCATGCCTTTTGTTGCAATTATAGTCTGCTGTAACTTGTTTTTATCTTGCCCTCAAGATTGCTCAATAATGTTGCTGTCAGCCTGTTAACATTAAGTTCAATGTTTCCATGATTGTTGTTAGTGATCCATGCACTATATGAACTTGCTCTTACCATGCTTAGCTTCATAAACATTTCTTATTACTGTGAGTTGCCTTGCCATGCCATGTATTGCTCTGTGGTGAGCGGTACTAGCTCACCAACATGCCTACTTATTGTTCTTCCTGCCATGTATAAATATGTCATATCATTTGCCATGTTTACATGGGTGCCATCTTATTTTATGTGCCCTTTTGACTCATGGTCAGTAAGGGACATTTGTTCTATGCAATTATTAGATTCATGCCATGCCTTTGTTTGTCGTGATAAGTTCCTGTAACATGTTGTTTTATAGCTCTAAACATTGCAACCTGATGTTATTTTCTGCTAAGCCTGAAACTGTTATTATTTGTAATCTTGCCATGTCTTTTTGAGCCTCTTCTATTGATTTCTGGAGATAACTCAGTGTTCATGTTTTGTCATGCTTTACCTGTACATCATGCCCATGCCTTATGCTTTCACGTTGAGATGTTGTAGCATATTGTTTTGATGCTTGCAATATGCCTACTTGCTGTTTTGGACAGTTTGTCCTTTAAACTTGTATAGTGTATGTGTTGAACCGTTGCTCCGTTTTGAGTGTGCTCTATATGAAACTTGCTTAGAATTGCATGTAGTTTCATATTATGATGGTGTGTCCTTGTTTTGAGATGTTTGCTTGATGTTTGGATGCATTTTGCATCAATGCCATGTTTAACTTGTTTTGCTCATATCTTCTTGATGTTTGGATGCATTTTGCATCAATGAACTTTATATGTAACTTGACTAGAATTTCGTGTAGATCATCTTGGTGCATCTTAACTTGCTGTTTAACAACTTGAATATAAGGTTTATTCAGATCTGTACAAATTTCGAAATATGCAAATGAGGACTTAGCGGAATTGTTATATGTTGTTTCCGGCCTCATTTAAACTTGCCTTGATGTGTTGCTATTATTTGCATCATCTTTTGCCATGAGTAACTTCATGTAGTCTTGTCTTGCATCATGCTTGTTGTGCATCATGTCTTGTCTATGTGTGGTGTGTTTACTATGTTGTGTGCTTCTTCTTGTTAGTTCCTGTTTCGTTGCAATCGTGAGGATCCGTTCGTCTACGCTTGGTTCGGCTTCATCCGCTCGTCTTCTTCATGGACTCGTTCTTCTTCCTTGCGGGATTTCAGGCAAGATGACTATCACCTTGGATCTTATTACTATCATTGCTATGCTAGTTGCTTCGTTCTATCGCTATGCTGTGCTACCTACCACTTGCTTCAAGCCTCCCAAATTGCCATGAACCTCTAACCTTTGTCACCCTTCCTAGCAAACCGTTGTTTGGCCATGTTACCGCTTTTGCTCAGCCCCTCTTATAGTGTTGCTAGTTGCAGGTGAAGATGAAGATTGCTCCATGTTGGATTATGTTTATGTTGGGATATCACAATATCTCTTATTTAATTAATGCATCTATATACTTGGTAAAGGATGGAAGGCTCGGCCTTATGCCTGGTGTTTTGTTCCACTCTTGCCGCCCTAGTTTCCGTCATATCGGTATTATGTTCCCGGATTTTGCGTCCCTAACGCGGTTGGGTGATTTATGGGACCCCTTGAAAGTTCGCTTTGAATAAGACTCCTCCAAAGAAGGCCCAACCTTGGTTTTACCATTTGCCTCACCACCACCTACTTTTCCCTTTGGGAGTAATTAACCCAAGGGTCATCTTTATTTTAGCCCCCGGCCAATGCTTGTTTAAGTGTTGGTCCGAACTAGAGCTTCTTTGCGCCTCCTCGGGAAACTCGAGGCCTGGTTTTAGTTGTATGCGGACTGCTCATCCGGTCGTGGGCTCGAGACGAGATACGCTGTGGCTACTATCGAGGTGTCGCACGCCAGGAGGTCTTGCTGGTCTTGTTTTATTACTTGTCGAAATGTCTTGTAGCGAATTCCGAGACTGGTCGGGTCTTCCGGGAGAAGGAATATCCTTCATTGATCGCGAGAGCTTATCATGGGCTAAGTTGGGACACCCTGCAGGTACAATCTTCAAAGCCGTGCCTGCGGTTATAGGTAGATGGGAATCTGTTAATGTCCGGTTGTAGATAACTTGACACCAGATCCGAATTAAAACGCATCAACCGTGTGTGTAGCCGTGATGGTCTCTTCTCGGCGGAGTCCGGGAAGTGAACACGGTTTTGGGTTATGTTTGACGTAAGTAGGAGTTCAGGATCACTTCTTGATCATTGCTAGCTTCACAACCGTTCCTTTGCTTCTCTTCTCGCTCTTATTTGCGTATGTTAGCCACCATATATGCTTAGTCGCTGCTGCAACCTCACCACTTTACCCCTTCCTTACCCCCCCCCCCCTCCTTTAAGCTTTGCTAGTCTTGATACCCATGGTAATGGGATTGCTGAATCCTCGTGGCTCACAGATTACTACAACACCAGTTGCAGGTACAGGTTATGCGATGCTCATGACGCGAGAGCGATGTTCACTTGTTTTGGAGTTCTTCTTCTGCTTCTTCGATCAGGGGATAGGTTCCAGGTCGGCAGCCTGGGCTAGCAGGGTGGATGTCGTTTGAGTTACTGTTTATGTTTCATCCGTAGTCGGATGTTGATCTCTTGTATGATGCTGTTGTATTCTTGGGGCGTTTGTGTCTTATGTATGTATCCCCACTATTATGTAATGTTGATGTAATGATATCCACCTTGCAAAAGCGTCTTCAAGATGCGCTTCTATCCTTGGTGGGACCTTCGAGTTCCTTTAGGATAGGGTCGCATCTTAGGCGTGATACTCCAGCTCACGAGCTGGGCATCGGCCGCCAATGGGGACGAGAAGGTCATGGCGAACTGGTTTCCCATGGCGCTTACAGACGGTGCCCGACTTTGGCTCTGAATCTGGCTCTCGCACGATCTCCTCCACAGGGGACGAGATGCGCACCCGCTTCATCGCCAACTTCCAAGGCACTTCGCGATCGCCTCCCGCCGTGGAGCGACATGCGCCGCATCAAGCAGCAGCCAGGAGAGACCTCAGAGTACATCCAGCGCTTCAACAACGCACGCCTCAAGATTCCCAAGGTGACCGAGGAGGCCATCATCTCAGCCTTCTCCGACAGCAGTGCGGACGCCAATATGAAGGAGGAGCTGGCGATGCATGAAGACCTGTGCACGCCCTGAGCTGTTCAACTTGGCGACCAAGTGCGCCAGGCTGAGGAAGGACGCCTTTCCCTCCTCGAGCTGCCGGCTGCACTCCGTAAGAGAAGAAGCCCAAGGTCAAGGGCGTGAAGCGCAAGGGGGCTGCCGTGCTCGCGGCAGAACCGGACGCCAAGCGAGGTAGGGATCATCCTGAGTCTTCCAAGGGCAGCCGGTACTGCGTGTACCACGACCTCCACACCCACAACACCAACGAATGTCAAGAACTCCGAGCCGTGCGAGAAGGGTGAATCGGTCGATGCCACGACTGTAGTGATCGAGGCTACGACCGAGGAGGAGGAATAAACGCAGGACGCTGGGAAGACCACGGCCCTCGCCAAGGGTGGGGCGACCGACCTCGCGAGGACTGCTGGTAGGATCAGCCTCGCGAGGGAGGCTGGAGGGATCAGCCTCGTGAGGATCGCCCGCAAGGCAACGCATGCCTCCCTCCTCTGCCACCACAGCCAAGGAGAAACGAAGACCATCATCAGGACGAGGGGGCTAGGGGCTTCCAGGAGCCGCGCGCTATCGCTTGCATCCTGGGCGGAGCTCAAGCCCCAACCTCCCAGCGCATCTTCAAGCAGTTCCCTGCGAAGTGAATGCAGTCCTCCCCAAGCTCGAAGCCACGCGCCCTCTCAGGTGGTCAGCGTGCGCCATCACGCTCAAATTTCGTGGATCAGCTCAAGTGCGTGGCCACAGCCGGAGTCCTCCCGATGCTTTGTTCCCCAATCATCAGCAATGTGCAAGTCACCAGGACCCTCATCGATGGCGGAGCAGGGCTCAATGTCCTGTCTGTAGAGACATTCAACAATTTCCAAGTGCCTTACAATCAGCTTCAGCCAACCAAGCCTTTCTCTGGAGTCACCGATGGCTCCACAGTTCCGATTAGGCAGGTCCGCCTCCTGTCACCTTGGGCGCTGCGACAACCATCAAGACCGAAGCTCATCGACTTCGACGTCGCCCACATTCGCCTGCCATACAATGCCATCCTCGGGTACCCAGCTTTGGCCAAATTCATGGCTGTGACTCATCACGGCTACAACGTCCTCAAGATGCCGGGAAGCGGCGGAGTCATCACGGTGCCTTGTGAAGAGAGGGATGCGGTGTGCTCCCTGGAGCGTGCTTTTCAAGCCGCGTCACTAGAAGACCCAGACCGCAGGAGCGGGAGGGTCCCCGAGGCTGCTCCCTAGAAGAAGAAGACATCGCCTGGCCCGGGCCCTCGGGGTCCACGCCTGTTCAGGGGGCACCTCCTTCTGTCGCATAGGAAGGCGCGCCCGGCGCCCTCCTCGAGCAAGGCTCGGGGGCACTCTCTTGGAGGTCCACCGACCTTGCTAAGATCACAAGGGAGGCGCTTGGGCACCACTTGGAGGCGTGTTTCAAAGCACGTTTCCCTCAGGAAGGAGCGAGGCAAGGAGGGCCAAACCCTCAGGAGTTCGTCAGCCAGATCATTCAGAGCTGCAGGAGTCAAGAGTCATGAGTGGCAGCCGCCGCCACTCCGTGTAGCTCCCCATCCGAAAGCGAGGATGGTGGGCTGCGTCAAGCATCGACATACCAGGGCTCAACCGAGCCGCCTCTCAGGAGCGCCTCTGGCCCTCGCGCGTGGGGCGTTGTGAAGGTCCACCCCACAGCTACGTTCGCATGCCTTACGGTTTGCTGAACGCGGCTGCCACACGCCAGCGCCTCATAGGGAGCATCCTGGAGGCTCAAGAGGCCAGGCTTTCCGCAGTCCAGACAGAGCTGGAGATGGTCCGCGAGGAGCCACCAGCGCCTCCGTAGCCTCTCGAGGCTCCTGGGCTTGGGGGCTCGTGAAGATCGGCTTCCGCAGCCCACGACATCCGCTACTTCAGCATCCCTTCGTCTTCAACGTTATCAGGTGACATCCGTCGAGTTTCATTTTCAGCTGGGAGCGCCCCGTGGCTGCATCATTCCTGTGCCGCGTGGGTCCGTCCCTGCGGCGTGTATCCCTTTGCTTCATGTTCCTAGCTTACTTTATTGGGGCGCCCTGGGCTGCATCATCCCCAAGCCACTCGGGCTGCACTCAATGGCATGTACCCCTCTTGCGTTTATTCAGGTCGTGCGTTTGACCCATCATGATTGTTATTTGGTGTCTGTCCACGGCACCCCTTCTTCCTTCATGTCGGCCGCTTGCACGTTAGAGGGGAGGGGGGTACCTGAGCATCGCGACTCATGGGCTCCTATTGGCTCTCCAGCCCTCACCCTCTGGCCTTGTCCACGACATCGCGACACAGCATACCAGCTGACTACCGAGACCCGGGCCGAGGGCCGGGACCCGAGGACGTAGAGCGTCGACATTTAACCAAATCTGCAGGCACCCATCACAAGTTAAGGCCCAGTGCCAGGCGCAACCCGCCTTGAGGTAGGGCCCCGTGAGTCCCGCACTGGCTCACGGGTGCCCAGATACACCTCGTCAGGCCCTACCGTGCCAGCCCACGTGTCGTATGGGTTGTACATGCCCCGGGGGCTCCTCCCGGAGGGGAGCCCCCTCCCATGCACCATTGGAAGCACCATGCTCCGCGCTGGCTGACGACACTGCCGAGGAGAGGCTATGCCCGTACACATACAGAAGCGCTATGCTCCCCGCTGGTTATAAACAACTGAGGGTGGCCCCCGGCCGCATCAACCTCAGGGAGCCCAGAGCTTAGGCCTCATCGTAACGCCTCCCCTTGGGAGTGCCGCACGAGGGGGCTGGGCAAGGGGGCTACGCCTGGGTCACGCCCAGACGCACGCCACCCAGCGAGGCCCCTCGGGCCTGGTTCGCCGCACGTTCCTCCCCGAGCGGGGCCAAGGTACGAAGGACGTTTAAACATCAAGGGGGACTCCTGAGCATCGCGACTCAGGAGCCTAACTGGTCACGTAGCCCCTCACCCCTTAGTTCTGAAAAGCTAACGGCGGTTGAGGTATGCGCGGGGCCGGGCTCTGTAGACGTAGAATGGTAAATTCACCCATATATCTCACCTCCCTACTTGTTGTTCGTGCGCCAAGGGGGACTCCTGAGCATCGCGACTTAGGAGCCTAACTTGTCACGTAGCCCCTCATCCCTTGGTCCCGTCCCGGTTTTCGGTCGGGGCTAATGGCAGCTGAGGTATGCGCGGGGCCGGGCTCGCCAACAGAGAACATAAGCAAGTAGGAAGGAAAAGCGCAAATCTCAAGGAATTCAAAAGCAAATATTACAGTCCATAACTGTTTTCACAACGCCAAACGCAAGTTTAAATGCCTCCACGAGGCATGAGGCATGTTGCAGGAGCTGAAAGCAGGACAGGAGCCACAAAGGAGTCACTTGTTGGCAGCACCGTCGCTGGCGGCGGAGCTGCACTGGGCGCGTTTGCCTCGTGAAGCCTCAGGATCAGCAGCGCCTCGCTTCGGCTTGGTGCTGAAGGCCTAGAAATTCGCCAGCAAAGCCTCCGCTCGACCCTTCACGGCCTCAACAGCGGCAACGGCAAGCTCGCTGCTCACGGCTCCAGCATGCTGTCGAGGTCGACATCGGGGTCGCGAAGGTAGACGTGGGTAAGGACGCGCATCAGCGCTGCAGAAGACAGGGCACGCGCCTCGGCCTCAGCCGTGGGGCCAAGGCCAAGGGTGACATCTTCAAGGGCGCGGACCAGGAAGGGAAGCAGCTTGGCAGGGCCGTCCTCGGCGCCGGCCAGCGGGCTATCCAGGCCGCTGTCGTAAAGCGACCTCAGCAAGGTGCGAGCCTTCGCCTCCAGCTTTGCGAAGGCCACGCGGTCCTTGGCGAGGACCCGCGCCTTGCCGCCTAGCTCGATCCTATTCGCCTCCAACTCCTGCTCCAGCGCACCCAAGCGGTCACGGCGCCGGTCAAGCTTGTCATCCCGATCCTTGGCGGCCGCCTCACGAGCTTTCATGTCTTCCTCCTTCTCTTGGCGGACGCGGGCCTCCTTGGCAAGCTGGTTGCGCAGGCCCTGCATCTCTCTCTCCAGCGCCTTGCAGCAACCTCGGACATCGGCTACCTCCCCCAAGGCAGCGTCGCGAGCGGCCTTTGCCCCAAGGACGGCCTGTTTGTCCTCGTCGCAAGCCGTCACGGCCTGAACCAACGCCGCTCGAATCGAAGCATCAGAGCGAACCTAGCCAGAGGCCAGCTCCAAGCGTCCGGCCAACAAGCGAGGGTCGGCGCCCAGAAGATCTTGCCGCAGCCGGTCCAGTTAAGCAGCAGCATGATCTAGGACAGTAGAAGGAGTCGGAGAGACAGCAGTTGGCGGAGTAGGAGTAGAGGACGGCAGCGTAATCACATCATCATGAGACGAGACCTTCTGCGCCCCGATGACTGCGGCAGTGGCATAAGGCAAGGATACCTCGGGAGTCGCTTGGGCCATGGGGGCTGAGCTCGCCCAGCCTAGCTCTGGCCAGCCTCGCGAGGATGACCGGGCAGAGAGGCCCGTGTCTTCTTTGTCGCCGCTTTCTTTTCAAGGGACGGAGGCGCTGCCCTGGACGAAGCCTCAGGAGCTCCCTTCAACTTCTTCGCCACAGGCGCCAGCCTAGCCAAGGAATACAAATATCAAGCCCCAGCGACAAGGAAATGAATAAAACAAGAATCTAGCACTTACTGGTCATCGCTCGTGGGCTCGAGCAACCTCCGGCCGAACTTGAAGCCCGAGAGCCGGCTGTAGGGATCAGCCTCAAGAGGCTCGGGAGCAGGAGGCGTCTGCAGATCGCCTCGAGCCGGGCAGACCCTCGGGGACCAGCCCGTCCCCGTCTTCTTCGGGATCAGGGGCAAGCTCTCGCCGCCCCGCTCATCGCCATCCTCATCATCGTCCGGAAAGAGGCGGAGAGCGCGGGACCTGCGCCGGGGGAGGGGCGCTCTCGACTCCCCGTGGGTCGCCTCGGAGTCGGGCCCCTCTCCCCGCTCCTTTTCTTCCTCCTCTCGGCTGGAGTCGCCGGAGGACACGTTCACTGCCGCCAGGGGCCGCGGGTCCTCGGGAACCTCCAAGGGCACAGGCCCGTCCCCGTTGAAAGCGGGCATGGAGTCCACCACCTGCTCCCAATCATCTCGAAGGAACAGGGGTACAGGAGCTCCCTCCAGCCTCGCCACGTCTCCCCCGACCAAAGATTGGAGGACCGCGGCCAGATCTTCGTCGGCCAAGACTATGAGGCTCGGGCGAGGCCTCCACAGCGGAAGCGAGTACTGACGAAGCGGGGCCACCCGATGCTCCAGGAACTCCCTCAGGAGCGACGCCTCGGTCAGCTTCGCCGTCGCCATGTTGCCCGGCCACAGGTCCGTGTTCATCTTCTCCAGCACTGGCTTCGCGCGGGGATCCACGAGTTCCGCGCGAGATCAATCGTCGATGGGCGTGGGCTGCTCCGTGGGCAGAATCAGCCGAGGATGGATGCGCCCAGCATCTACCATGACCCACTTGCTCCTGAAGCCTTCAATCCTCTTCCCGTGCTTCGAGATGGTGTTGGAGCTGCCGTACGTGACAAAGCTCGCGCACGCGGTGATGGGGCCGCAAGAGGCCCGGAGGTAGAAGTAGTGGCACAGCAAGGCCATGAGGGCTGCACCCCAACATGAGCCTCACAATAGTAGGCGAAGATCGCCAGGAGAAGAACAGAGTTGGGGTGGAGGTGCAGAGCTTGCACTTTGTAATGGCGGAGGACAGAAAAGAAGAACTCAGAAAAGGGAGGCACCAGACCGGCAGCAATGGCGCTCACGAAGAGCGGATAGAAGGTGCTTCCTGGGTCATCGGGAAGGGCGGAGCCAGCCCTGAGCACCGCTGCCTTCGTTGCTGTTGCCTTGCGCAGCCACCATCCGGCGCGCCCGGGCAAGGCTCTTCTCCGACACGTTAGGGGAGTCCAAAGCAGGCGAGTACCAAGCTCCGGCTGCGGTCTGGCGAGGCGCCATATCTCGCTAGCGCACGTGGTCGAAGTAGATCGGGAGATTTCGGAAACAGGAAGGATAGGCGCAAGAAAGGGGATCTGGGCAATGACTGGAGAAGGCAAAGGAGGTAAAGCCTAGACGGGTGCCGCTCTTTTGTCAATTCGCGCAGTTGCCAAGGCGTCGCGGGGAAGCAGAGACGCCCACGTCCAATCAACCGCCACGCGGCGCCCAAGGCCGCAGGCTGTTAGGGCTCAAGGGCGCAGACTTGCCCTTCGCTTCTCTTCTCAGCCAAGTCCAGGCGCGCCTTAGGCCTGGGGGCTACTGTCGGCGTTCTAGAAACGGGGGTACCCATACTTTCCTGCCTGCGGCCTGCGGCGTGGCTCAAGGGGTGGCCCAGCACGACCCATCTTCATCAGCACAAGCTCAAGACCCTCGCGAGGGGCCAAGCCTCATGGGGCGGACGACAGGAAGCTTCCTCAGGCACGGCCTCGTCAGGCTGGCTCGCGAGGAGGCGGAGAGATCAAGGCAGGGTACCTCATGAGGTGCCCATGACGCAAGCCATGACGACCAAGGGCGCCAGGAGGAGGGCAGCCCTCGCAGTGTCCTCATTTCCTCTTTGGTGCAAAGGAGGTGAGCGCAGGCGAGAGCATCAAGCAAAGGCAACCGTTTCAGTGCAACAAGACCAAGACCATCACAACGGCAGGAAGGAGGTCATCGTGGACCCCAAGCCGGCGTCACCGTCAGAGCCTTTGACAAGCGAGGACCAAGTTTAGTCAGGATAAGTGTACTAGATGTTCCCCTTCAAAATGGCCAATTGTTGGCGCCCTTCCCGCTCAATATCTGGGAAGAGGCCCAGGGCCTCTGCCTATAAATAGGACTAGCCTCCCACAAGGTAGAGGGATACGAAATCCATAACAGAGCTAGAGGTCAAGCAATCTAGAGAGAGAGAGAGAGAGAGAGAGAGAACGACCGAACTCCCCTAGCAGTTCGTCGCACCGGCCAAGAACAGGCCCTTGCGAGGCTGTTCTTCCTTGTATTGTTCATCATCAGCCCCTGAGGCAATCCACCACACCACACACTGGAGTAGGGTATTACACCACAATGGTGGCCCGAACCAATATAAACCTTGTGTCCCTTGTGTTGCTCTTTGTGTAGTTTAGATCCTTGCGAGGCGACGAGGTGCAGGTAGGTAGGGGGTGAGATCTCCGCGTGCACCCCAGAGTTCGAACCTAGAGGGTCTGCCGGAACCCGAAATCCGACAAATAGTCGTGTCCCTCGGTAAAAGGATGACCCGGAGTTGTACCTTGACCTTATGACAACTAGAACCGGATACTTAATAAAACACACCCTTCCAAGTGCCAGATACAACCCGGTGATCGCTCTCTCACAGGTCGATGAGGAGAGGATCGTCGGGTAGGATTATGCTATGCAATGATACTTGGTGAACTTACCATCTACTCTCTTCTACATGCTGCAAGATGGAGGCTGCCAGAAGCATAGTCTTCGACATCACTAGCTATCCCCCTCTTATTCTGGCATTCTGCAGTTCAGTCCACCGATATGGCCCCTTTACACATAAACCCATGCATATGTAGTGTAGATCCTTGCTTGCGAGCACTTTGGATGAGTACTCACGGTTGCTTTGCTGCCCCTTTTCCCCCTTTTCCTTTCTTCCTGGTTGTCGCAACTGGATCTTTCGGAGCCTGTGAGCCGTGACGCCACCGTCAACGCATTTACTCCTACTACATCGGAGGTGCCTACTACTACGTGTAGGCGGCCGATGATGAGGAGTAGTTTAGGAGGATCCCGAGCGGAGGCCTCGCTTCTCTTTCAATCTGTATCCCACTTTTGTGCTAGCCTTCTTAAGGCAAACTTGTTTAACTTATGTCTGCATTTCGGACATTGTTGCTTCGCTTGAATCGTCTATGATCGAGCACTTGTATTCGAGCCCTTGAGGCCCCTGGCTTGTATTATGATGCTTGTATGACTTATTTATGTTTTTAGAGTTGTGTTGTGATATCTTTCCGTGAGTCCCTGATCCTGATCGTACACGTTTGCGTGCATTATTAGTGTACGATTGAATCGGGGGTGTCATATATACATAGGTCATTCATGCATATCATATTTTATTGCTTTTTGTTTCACGATCCTCGAAATTCTAAGCAACTCAAGGACCCTCGGAGAGAGTTGCGGATTTCACCGTTTTCATATTTGAATTTTATCAAATATTGAAACAAGGATCATTTTGGTTTTAATTAATTTTTCTCTCCAAAAATATTTCATATCAGAATATATGAGAGGAGATAATATGACTTCTCCAAAATAAATGAAATATTGGAGGAAACATATTATAATCAAATAAATATATTTTATTTGGGTTTCATTGCTATTTTATTTGAATTAGCAAAATTATGCGTTTTTCAAATTTGAATTAGAGGCCCAAATAAATGTTCACTTTGTCCGGCATATTTTTAGAGGATGGGGAAAATTTATTACAAGATTTTTGAAGTCCGTTTAGTATTTCTTTTCTTTGTTTTTCTGTGTGTCGGATTATCTAAAAAAAAGTGAACCACCTTACCAGGCCGTGTCCGCCTGGGACACCGACCCGGCCGGCTTTATAAGCCGAGGCCTGAGGCCCGAGGCCCCAGCCCACCTCGTGTCGCGCCCACAAACCTCGGGCAGCCGCGCCGCCAAGCCGGAGCCGCCACCGCCGCCGCCTCGCGCCACCTCACCGCTGCCCCGATCCACCGTCGGAGCCGCCGCCCCGCCTCGCTGGACCGCCGCCGTTCGTCGCTGTTTTTTTCTTTTTCCGGTTAACCGTTTGATTTTTTTTTGAAACCCTAGATTCGGTTTTTTTAGTTAGATCGGTTTTTGTTCGGTTTTCCACGGTTTAGTTAAATACCGGACGTTCGTCCGTACGTTCGTTTTAACGAACGCCGTTCACCCGTTAGTCGCAGACAGCGAACATTCATTCGTTAGCCTGTTCTTCAGTTTTTCTTTTTCCAGGGTTTTCTGTGATTATTTCTCGATCGCGATTTCTGCCCTGATTTTCGTTTTAGTTTATCTTTTTGCTCGTTTATCCAAATCAGGTGAAACAAGCGCCTAGATCTTCGTCTCGAAGACCTCTTTCTATTTAACCAACTTGAACAAGATTTTGGTACTGTAAAATTTGACTGTAGTCCAGATTAGTAATCGGATCTTGTTTCTTTCGTAGTTTGAGTTCCGTTGCTTTGTTTGATTTGATTCTTTTTGCAGACCGGAGTTCTTCAGTTGAACTTTCTGGTTAGATCTTCTTATTTGAGATTTACCCATGCATCTCTGCTTGATTGCTTATGTATGCTATTGTTTGTTTGTGATAGAATTCCCGGAGTGCGAAACGTGCTACTACGAGTCTTTAGGATTTGCAGATCATCAGCAAGGCAAGTAACACATTGATCATACTCTTTTCATACCCAGTTTTTATGTATTAGTTTCAACCCTCAAATATTGCATGATTATGATGTGATTAACTTGTGGGTATCGGGAAGTAGTTGATGAGGTAGAACCTATTGCCTTTTTTTATCAAACGCATGGGAGTTACTTCTATGTTATGCTTAGATTGCTATGCTATGCTCGTAGACGTGGATTGGGTTTGAGAGATCCATGACAGGTGTGAGTACTAAATCAATGGTTCAATTAAGGTGGCAACTTTAATACACATCTGGGTGGATTGTTGGTTTTGGGCACCTGGGGTTATACCAGTGTTGTCCTAGGAGATCCCGGGGTTATACTGCAGATCCTCCTACGGTCCGCCACCCAGGCTCAAAGGGATCATAAGATTATTGATGCTAGAAACTTCTGTGTGCAGCCACAAGGTATTATGGGCTCTAGCATAGTCGAGTATGTTGCATGACCTCTTCTAGTGGTAGGCTACCAGATGTAGGGGATGTAGGTTGGTACTGTCTACCCGGGGTTAGAGTTAATGCTTCTGAAAGACTGTGTCTCTGTCATCCGTTTCTCAAACACCATGCGGTGTGAGAAATCAAACGGAGGAGATCGAGTCTTGTGGGGAAAAGTGCGCAAACCTCTGCAGAGTGTATAAACTAATCATGGTTAGCCGTGTCCCCGGTTATGGACATCTTGAGGATCTGGTTCTTGGATTATCATATGGATCTCATCACTTTAAACTAATTTTGTTGGGGTGTTAATTACTTTTAATTGGGATTGAGATGGGGGTACCATTCTCAATGTTTCAACTACCATGATAGTTAAATAAAATATATTCCTTTGTTGTAGGAAAAAATTTGCTTTTCACAAAACATATGAATCATAGAGCCTCCACCAGCCATATATGCATGTAGTGATAGCCTTTATTCTGTTCATTACTCTACTGTGTTACTATGCCAGCATATTCCATGTGCTGACCCGTTTTCGGGCTGCAACGTATCATGTTGTAGACTTTTCAGACGAGGAGTAAGGTTCGCTAGGTCGTTGTCGTGCACTCAGCTATGCTCTTGGAGTTGATGGACTCACTTTATCTTCCAAGCCTTCCGCTGTTATCGTATTAGATGGCCTTAAGCCATATTTATTATAATGAATTTTCTTTTGAGACATTTGATGTAATGTGTGTGTCAGCATTACCGATCCAGGGATGACACTTATGCACAGAGACTTGACCGTCTGAGGTCGGGTCGCAACAAGATGGTATCAGAGCACACGTTGAATGTAGGACACGACCACTAAGAAGAGCCATAGGTCACTCTTCTCTACTCATTTCTGACTTCTCTCCATTTTCTACTCTTTAGGATGGCAGACTCGAGGAACAAGTTTGCACAACCGGATGAAGACACACCTTTTGGACGACACTTGAGGGAAGTCACTAGGTACCTGAACATAGAAATACCAAGCTTCACCGGGACCTACACCGCTACTTTACCAGAAGAGGAGCGCTGGATGATTCGAGTTCAAGTTCCAGGAAGTACTTTCACGCCAGTCACTGACCCCATAGAGTTTTCCTTTGATGCACCAACCTGGAGTTTAGGCAAAAGCATGGCAGCCCACATTACTATGGGACGTATTGGAGAAGTCTACAAACAGGAGCTGAAGGACACTATTTATCAGATATGTGGGCGCCGAGATGAGCAATGGGAGATTATCAGCACCAGGAAGGACAGGTCCATTGCCGCCTTCATCCAGGAGTTAAACCAGCACATTCGACGCCAAGAGAACCAGATGTGCGCAAGCATGATATATTTGAAGAAGGCTATGACCAGGAACATGGAGCTAGAGGAGGAACTCAGGTCTACACGTGATGGATACGAGGAGGAAATCGCCATACTATTGGAGAAGAATGACGACCTGATAAAGAAGATCGGAGTGTTCATGGGAGATCCCACGCCAGGAGGAGAAGATGACTATTCCACTTTTCCGGAGAACTACATCATCATCGACGACACCGACTCCAACCTCGACAATCGTGATGATGACTATGAAGACAAAGCTAGAGCAGATATCATGGATTCTTCCACTGATCAAAATTTCTAGTAGACCACCATATGATCAAGTAGTATGTCAGCGTTCTGGGAACGGGGTCCCTGTGACTTGCTCGCTCATGCCCACGGCGTGGCTAAGCTTGTAAGGTCAGGCGGCCCATCTTCATCGACAAGGCATCCAAGACCCCCGCGAGGGGCCAAGCCTCACGAGGCGGACGATGCAAGACCTCCTCAGGAGCGTCCTAGTCAGGCAGGCTCACGAGGAGCGGAGATATCAAGGCAGGGCAAACCTCACGAGGCTCTCGTGACGTGAGTAATGACGATCGGCACCAGGCGGGCACCAGTGCGCAGCGTCCTTGTTTCCTCTTTGGTGCTAAGGAGGCCAGCGCAGGCGAAGAGTACCGAGGCATCAGGCAAAGGTTGCTATATTAGTGCAACAAGACCAAGACCAAGAGGACGGCAAGACGGAGGTCATCGTGGAGCCCAAGACGGCGTCACCACTAGACCTTTTCACAGGCGAAGACCACTTTTTTCAGGATAGCTTGTACTAGTTGCCCCCCTTCAAATTTGCCCGCCGATGTTGGATCCCTTCCCGCTCAATATTTGGGAAGAGGATCAGAGCCTATATAAGTAGAGCTAGCCACCACAGTAGGGGCATCGAGCAGTTCATCCAGCTCTCACCCGCTAAGTCACCAAGCACAAGAACACCTCAACCTCAGGAGGCTGTTCTTCCCTCTGTACTGTTCTTCATCAGCCCAAGAGGCAATCCATCACCACACACTAGAGTAGGGCACCACAACGGTGGCCCGAACCAGTATAAATCTCGTGTCTCTCTGTGTTGCGAGTTTGTCGAGTTCGTCCATGAGATCTTAGAGAGCTAGGGCGTAGATCGGTAGGAGGGAAAGACTTCGCGCGCACCCCAGTGTTTGAACCTTAAGGGTTTGCCAGAACCCCACATCCGACATTTTGCGCGCCGGGTAGGGTTGCGCCGGAGCTTCTTCTCCGCCAATCGACTTGCCGACGCTCCGCGATCAAGATGTCCGGCGACCCAAGAGCTGACTCCGACCGTTGGGTGGCCTGGCCGGCCCGGGAGACGACACCCACCCATGAAGACCTCGACCGCTGGCCTGTGCGGGCGCGAAGGCCGCCCAACGCTTCGGGCGCGGCGGCGCTGCGCGCCGTCCACCCCAACTCCACGACAGGTACGAGCCGCTGCAAGGGCAGCAAGCCACGCCGCGGCGACGGCACTGCACTCGCGGCGAGAGCAGGAAAACATGCGGGCGGCACTCACCGTGGCAAGGGAGCTGCTGTGGTGTCGGCTAATGGAGAGTGGCCGGGACGCGCTGCTGGAACGCGTTGCCGAGCTGTTGGACGCGGCGGCCTCGGGAGCGCCGCCTTTCTGTCATCAGTTCCTTTCTCAGGCCGCTACAGGGATTCATGGCGGGCCCGCCATTACCATGCGCCGTCAGGTGCGCCAGGGGGCTTCGTCAACACCAACATGGCCGGCGGCGCCGGGGGCTCTGCCGCCCCCGTACCGCCCGCAACAAGCATGAACACAAGTCTTGCCTCCCATGGCCCGAGCGGGACGCCGCGCTATCACCCACAGGACGCCGCGTTGGGCCGGGCAACATGGAGTGTTGGGCATCACGGCGAAGTGTTCGGGGTAACAGCCCCGGAAGCCTACGTGCCCCGCATGATGGACCAGGAATATACACCGGAGGACGACCCCGACTCGTTCGTTGGAGAAGATTGGGAAGAAGGGGCGCTAGGAGTTGAAGCCTTCCACGAGCCGCCGGGGAACCAACACGACCGCGTGTGCGATGACCACTACAGGGTACCCCTAATCCCTCAGGAGCAAGCTTACACTAACCATGAGTCGCAGGAGGAACTGATCACCGCGACGGCCGGCGACCCCAGCTCTGGTGATATGAAGCAAGGCCGGTACCTGTGAAGAAGGCCTGGCGTCTGTGAAGCTCGCCGCTCGTGACACTCTCACGTAATAATGAGTTGGGGATGTACACGCCCCGGAGTCTCAGGAGCGCCGGCCTCAGGCCTGGGGCTCCCTCCCACGCCTAGTGGCAGCACTTAGCTCCGTGATGGTGAGAAGACTTGAAGACCGAAAGACTAGACTAGGTTCCGGACGCAGCCTTTTGCTTTGGATCTCTCTTTCTGTAGCTTTGCTTTATGGATTTGGATTTAAGTTGAAGTCGAATTTTTATCAATGCGCGCGGGGGAGCCTTTTCTCGTTCGAGCAATTTCTTGCCTTCTAGATCTCGTTTTTTCTGGGACTCGTGTCCATCGTCTTTCCCTCACAAGCTGGATCGCACAAAGCGCACGCTCGCCAAGCGCGCGCCAGCGCTGCGGCTGGTACTCACCCCTCGCGGGGCCCCTTTAGACGGGGCGATAAGCTCCGCAGGATTCTCAGAAACTCGCCGCTTCATGACCCAGCTCGAAGCTGGCGCTGACTAAGGTAAACCACGAGGGAAAACTCGCCCTTGGATTCACGAGTTCACGAGGACACATACTCACATCGCATAGGAAAGTACAAATCTGCAATTTACTTACATGAGGGGCTACCCCTCTCAAAATGCTCTTACAAGTTTTCCAAGGGCCACACCCGAGTTTTTCGTACAGGGTGAAACGACAGGAGAACGTGGGATCAGTCAGAAATGTCACTTGCTACATCACCCGCGGACGCGTCACTCGCGTCGTCATCGTCTTCGTCGGCATCATCGCCGCCGTCGGCGACGCCCCCATCACCATCGTCAACCACGTCGCCTTCGTATGCGAGGACCACTACCACGTCGTCCTCCAAGGTGAAGGCCCTGACCAACGCATTCACATTGTCCTCGACCCAACGCGCCAGGTCGCCTCGGACGGCCATGGGTACGGGGCCGATGGCGGCGTCGAAATCGAAGTTGGGGTCGGCATTCAGAAGGTGGCTGAAGACACGTGAGAAAGCACGCTGAAGCAGGCCATGGCCCCTTTCCTCCACAAGCTGGCGAGCACTTGCAGATCGAGCCTCCAGGCGCGTCACCACCTCGGTGAAGAAGGTCAAGTGGCTGGCATAGTCATTCGAGTGAGGGGCTGGTACATCCACGTCGCAAATATGTTCCAGAGCAGTATTGACCCTGTTCCGGAGATCCTGAAGCATAGGGGCATGTTTGGGCTCCAGCGTTCGTCGTTGGAGCACCTCCTCCGTGTTTTTCCGTGCGACGGCCTCAGCGTCATCAACCCGCCTCTGAAGAGAACGCAGCTCAGCACGGGCGGAGGCCAAGTCCGCCTGTGCCTTAACCAGAGCGGTAGCCGTGGCTTCCGCACGCCTCTCAGCCTCATCCAACCTGGGCCTAAGGGCAGCGGCTCTGCCCGCATCCTCCGTACCCGCAAGCTTCAGTTTCAGGTTGTACCTACCCTCCAGGTCTGCACGAACCTCAGCCACCCGGCGATTGACCTCCTCCTCGACTCTGGCCTCACGAGCCCCGACGACATCTTCTGCTTGAGCAACTTGACGCTCCCTCGTCTCCAGTTGCTCGAGCACGAGGCTGCGCTCCACGGCTTCCAGGGCCAACGCCTCGTCACGTTTCCAGACCTCCTCTTCCTCCGCGGGCGTCCCCCTCAGCGATGCAAGAGCGGCCCTATGCACCTCCACCTGCTGCTCAAGGGACACGCTCTAGGCCTAGAGCTCCCACGCGCGCTCCTCCGCAGCCTCGCGAGCCTCTTCCAAGGCTCGCGAGCGGGCTTCGGGGCTCGCTGCTTGAAGAGGAGCCGAAAATCGAGGCCAACCAGCTGCTGTCCATGAGCAAGGGAGGAGTCTTGGGCATGCCTATCAAGCTCCACCCCAGACCGTGGGGGAGGGGTGGCCAAGCCGTGGGCTCAGCGCACCACGAGGGCAAGGACGCTCCCCCAACCGACCCTGCTCAAGGGGCAGCAGGCAGATCAGGAACGCTCAAGGCCGATGGGGAAGCTGGTGAACGAGGAGGCCACTTCTCAGAGGATGCAACAGCTTCAGAGGAAGGAGCCCTGAAGTACTGATGTCAGGATAAGAAGGCTACATACAAGGAGCCATGATAATAAGATACTCACGCGTCAATGGCGATGTACTTTCGTCGCTTCAACGGTTCGAAGATATAGCTGCCGCTGGGGGATCCCTTCCTCTTGCAGAGCTCCTCGAAGTCCACACAAAGACGACCGAAGCGCTGGACGTGACGGCCGGTGCGCGATGGGGACGAAGAAGAGCTTGGAAGGATGTCTTCAGGGGCGCCCGGTTGCGGCGAACAGCTGGCCACCGTCTCACCACAACCTCCCGAGGCTCCTGGAGCCTTGGCCTCGAGAGCCGCATGCCGCGTCTCCTCAGTGACCGACGCCTCAGGAGGGGGGTCGCAGGCCCCCGAGGAAGACGCCTCAGGATCACCACTCGGCGTGTGCTCCTCAGCACTCGAGTCACCGGCCCCCGTCGAAGCTCGCTCCCCCGCACCGTCACCTGGGGCGAGCTCGGCACCGGTGGCGAAGAAGGGAACCACGATGACGGGATTCTCCCGGGATCCCACCATGCCAATTGGGCGCAACCCCCACTCGTCAAAGGAAGGCATGCTCGCGGCAAATGTGGCTTTGTTCTTGCAGCGGTACAACAGGCAGCTATTCCGGGGCATCTCATCCGGCAGAGGGACACCTGACATGACCATGAGCACCGTTCGCCGCGTCACGAGAGGAAGCCCCTTCTCCTGAAACCTCATGCGGTCCTGGCTGTGGAGCAAGTCCCACATCGGGCGGGAGTGCCGCTGAAGTGGAGCGACTCGACGCTTCACGAACTCCTTCACCACCATGGGCACAGTCACGCTGAGGTCCTTCAACCACCTCAGCCTGGCCCAGACGGGGGCAAGGCGAGGGCTCACGAGCTTCTGATGGCCCCAGCCGGAGTTTGGAACAGCGGGCCCCACCGGAACTTGGAGCAGAGGGTTGAGCACGCCGGCGTCAACAAACACTACAAAAAAAAGACACATCCCTGACATTTTGGGCCGAACGAATTTTTTTTTCTGTCATACATATGACACTTCTATGACGATAATTGTGACAAAACCCGGTATCATCATAGATGTGGTGGGCTCCTACTTCTATGACAAAAAATCATGACAGAAAATGGTCTTTTCGTCCTGGGCGGGCCGGAGACGCAGCTGCATGACATTCTTTGGGCTGTCCATGACGGAAAAAAATGTGGTAGAAGCGAGGGCGGGGGGAAACTTTCGGGGAGTTGCCGGTTATGTTGGGAGAGCGATGTGCGTTTCTCTCATACGTACGTGCGTGTGTGCGAGGCGTTGGCTCTAACTGAACCTGAGCGAGGCGTTGGGCTCTAATCGAACGGAGCGATTACAGACCGCAGTTACGCGTTATCGAACTGAGCGATCGATCGATGGCTGTGAACTGAACCCGACGGAGCGATTCCTTCGCTGCTGCTGCTAACTGAAGCCGATCGATTGGATGAACAGTGAGCGTTGCGAGGGGGGTGGGGTGGATGAATAGTAAGTGGTGGCGTTGCCTCTGGATGAACAGGACCCCGTGGTGTGGTGGGCTGGATGAATAGTAGACGGTGGAGGGGTGGCCGTGGAGGGGTGGTTGAGCAGGACCCCGTGGTGTGGAGGGCTGGATGACCAGTAGACGGTGGAGGGGTGCCCGTGGAGGGGTGGTTGAACAGTAGCCGGTGGAGTAGCACGCGGTGGAGGCTGGCCGTGGAGGCTGGAGGAGGTCGGCGGTAGCCCGTGGAGGCTGGAGGAGGTCGATGGTGGAGATGAACAGTATCCCGTGGAGTCCCGTTTTGCGGTACGCCACACCCTCCCGGCGAACAGGACCCCTGCTTTGACCGTAGCGCTCCAACACAAGTCTGTTTCCGTCTGCTGGCGGCACGCCACACCCTCCCGATCAAGAGGACCCCTGCTTTCGACCGTAGGAGGTCCGCTTTCCGCTTTTGGCGGTACGCCACACCCCTCCGATCAAGCTGGACCCCGTTTACCGTAGGGAGGTCCGCTTTCTCCGCTTTTGCGGTACGCCGCACTTCTCCCAATGAACAGGATCCTGCTTTAACGTGGCGGTCGAACACAAGGCCGTTTCCCTCGTTGTGCGGCACGCCAGGCCTCGTTTCCATCGCCTGTTCCGTCCAAGCCCTCCCGATGAACACGATGACGCATTCCATTCCGACCCAGCCGGTTGGCTCCCCATGAACACGACGACGACGTTGTTTCTCCGTTCCGACCCAACCATGTACGTATGCGCGAGTAGGCGTTCAAGAGCCTGCTCAGTATGTACGACGCGGGTCGTATTTTCTTTCTTGCACCCTCGCCGTTGTAATGCGTGACGTGTACATGCTACGCGGCGCCAAGATCTACTACGACACGCGGCGCCTCTACTATGACACGGCGCGCCTCTACATCAACCAAGATGTATGTACACGCCGACCAGAATGACAACGCCACGCACGCTGCCGACCAGGTGGGTCCCGACCGCCGTGCACTTCCTTACTGCGAAGATGTAGCTGGTGGGTCCCAGCAGTCAGGGGGGCGAATCGTTTTTTATTTTGCCCGGACGCACTTCCTTGCGTGCGAAGATGTAGCTGGTGGGTCCCAGCAGTCAGGGGGGCGAATCGCTTTTTTTTGCCCGGACGCACTTCCTTGCGTGCGAAGATGTAGCTGGTGGGTCCCAACAGTCAGGGGAAACGTTTTTTTTGTGAAATACGGTGGCCCGTCCGGTGAGTCCCCGCTGTCAGGTGGAGGAATAATTATTTTGCACGTAATAAGGAGGCACTTCCTTGCTGCGGCCGTGGACCCAGCTCTCAGCCTCTCCACGTACAGTCCACGTCCGATGGAATCCGTTCCTTGACCACGTTGACCACGCCGTGCCAAGAGCACCAGGGCGGTGGACAACGGCGAGGCCTAGGAAGGGGACGACGCGAGCCGGGAAGACAGCGGTGGATGCCCACGCTTAGAGGAGTACGAGAGTTCACTGGTTCGCTGCGGTGTGAGGCTGCCGTCGCCGCAAAATAACAGGGGGTGTGGGTGAGTAGAGGGATGGCATGGCCAGCGGTGGGAGTAGTAGGGGGCGGTGACGCCTCCGCCGCATCGCAGACGGCCACGGGAGGCAGGAGCACGAGGCACGACCGGGCGCTTGGTTTGGGCGGCTCGAGCAAGAAGACCAGAGGTTGAAGAAGCACTACGGCCGTTGGATGGACATCGTACGGTCACTGGAGCTGGAATCGTGCATATTGACTAAGTTGACAAAGCCCTCCGTCCCCGTCAACTTAGTAGGCCCACAAGTCAGCCTGCCACTATACTGGGTCCCAGCTAACAGGGGGAGTATTCATTTTTTTTGCGTAATAAGGAGGCACTTCCTTGCCTGCGAAGATATAGCTAGTAGGTCCGAGCTGTCAGCGGCGGTAACATTTTTTTCGTGAAATACAGAGGCCCTTTCGGTGGGTCCCCGATGTCAGGTGGATGAATCATTATTTTGCGCGTAATTAGGAGGCATTTCCTTGCGTGCGGTCGTGGACCCAGCTGTCAGCCTCTCCACGTACAGTCCACTTCAGATGCATGTCGGTTGTTGACCATGTTGACCAGGCCACGCCGAGAGCACCAAGGCGATGGACGACGGCGAGGCCTAGGAAGGGGACGGCGCGGAGGCAGGGAAGACTCGGCAGTTGTTTCCACGTGGAGGGGAGTACGACTGTACGAGGGTTTACTGGTTCGCCTGCCGTCGCCGGAGAATAACAGCAGGTGTGGGTGAGTAGAGGGATGGCTAGGCCAGCGATGGGAGTACGGTGGGGCGGTGAGGGCTGCGCGGCAGTACAGCTAGCCGCGGGGAGGAGGGAGCAGGAAGTCCCGCCGACGCTTGTTTGAGCGGCTGGAGCAGGAAGAGCGGAGATTGAAGAAGCACGACGACCGTTGGATGAACATTGTACGGTCACTGGAGCTACAATCGTTCATATTGACTAAGTTGACAAAGCCCTCCGTCCCCGTCAACTTAGTATGCCCACAAGTCAGCCTCCCACCATGGTGGGTCCCAGCTAGCTGGGGGGTATTCATTTTTCTGTGCGTAATAAGGAGGCACTTCCGGCGGGTCCGAGCTGATAGCGGGGGGGACATTTTTTTCGCGAAATACGGTGGTCCGTCTGGTGGGTCCCAGTAGTCAGGGGCAAACGTTTTTTTCACGAAATACGGTGGCCCGTCTGGTGGGTCCCAGCAGTCAGGGGGGAAATGTTTTTCCATGAAATACTGGTGGCCCGTCTGGTGGGTCCCCGCTGTCAGGTGGAGGAATAATTATTTTGCGCGTAATAAGGAGGCACTTCCTTGCGGTTGTTGTGGACCCAGCGGTCAGCCTCTCCACGTATAGTACTCTTCCGATGGCAGTCGGTCGTTGACCACATTGACCACGCCGCGCCGAGAGCACCACGGCGGTGGACAACGGCGAGGCGTAGGAAGGGGGCGACGCGGAGCCGGGGAAGACGCGGCAGTGGATGCCCACCCGGAGAGGAGCACGAGGGTTCACTGGTTCAGCTGCAATGTGAGGCTGCCATCGCTGCAGAATAACAGGGGGAGTGGGTGAGTGGAGGGATGGCCTGGCCAGCGGTGGGAGTAGTATGGGGACGGTGAGGCCTCCGCGGCAGCAGAGCCGGCCACGGGAGGCAGGAGCATGCGACACGACCGGCGCTGCTTTGGGCGGCTGGGGCAAGAAGACCATATGTTGAAGAAGCACTACGGCCGTTGGATGGACATCATTGACCACGCCGTGCCGAGAGCACCAGGGCGGTGGACGATGGCGAGGCCTACGAAGGGAACGACACAGAGCCGGGGAAGACACAGCAGTGGCTGCCCACTTGGTGGAGAGTACGAGGGTTGACTGGTTCGGCTGCCGTCGCCGGAAAATAACAGGAGGTGTGGGTGAGTAGAGGGATAGACAGGCCAGGGATGCGAGTATGATGGGGCCGTGTGGCCTGCCCAAGAAAGACCGCCACCACGGGAGGCGGAGCAGCAGTTCCGACGACGCTGGTTTGGGCGGCTGGGGCAGGAAGATCAGAGACTGAAGAAGCACGATTGCCGTTAGATTGGCATCTAACAGTCTGACGCTGGTAGAGTCGATTGTTGACTAAGTTTTTTTTTGTGAAACCTTGTGTCATGAACTTGGTAGGCCCACAAGTCAGCCTCCAAATCTGTGGCAGACAACATAAAGCCCATTTGCTATTTTTTATAATTTGCAGCCCATTTGCTAATTCTTAAGTAATTTATTACATCCCATTTTCTGCCCAGGACCACGATCAAAAAGTTCAACCTTATTTTGCATATTTCGGTGGAGTCCGAACTGTTGTAATCCCGAAATGATAAACATTTTTTAAGAACTTATTGATTTGCCAAAAAAATCGTTTTGTTTTTGTGAGCAAATAAGACGTGGGAAAATTGAGTTGGTTTAAGGGAAAACCAGTGGTATGAAAATCAACGCTGGATGGGAAAAAACAACAAAAATAAGGACGTAAATATGAAAAGGGAATTTCATGTGTTTTCAATATAATGATACGTGTATATGAACTAGTAAAACTATAGGTAGATATTAGAAAACGGATGTAGGACATGCGTTTCAAGAGGAAAATAAAACTGGGCTGTGTGTTTGATTCAGTAAAAAAAACTGCCTGCGGATGTTGTAAGACAAAATATAACTAACGCTGGCGGGCCAGAGTCCAGTAGATACCCGTCTGGATCTTTGTGCCCCGTTGTCATCATGGGCAGGGCCTGTTAAAAACAAAACAAACCCTGGGCAGTCTGCAGCCCAGTTGAAACTTGCTCGACCTGAAAAAACAATATACGTGCTCAATAAACGAGAGAATTCTGCAAGTATGCATCGATAAGCGGGTTGCAGCATGGATATTGTTTTTATCATGATAATAAGTGCATGCACTTGTTTCAAAAAATTGGAGAACTGAATTAACGGCGGGTGCTTATGCTACCCATCAAATAAAAATCAGGTGCTTGAAAATTCGTTTCGAAACAAATGATTCAGCTTTATATCCACGCCGACCGTCGGCATGATGGTTGGAAGCAAATGCAAGTTCATACCAAAAGATCGTTAACAACAATACCAACTTGCGGACGACAAGGTAGTACAACTACAATACCTAACTAACTTATAATCTTTTTACTACTGGCCCTAGTGTTCGTCTGGTAGAAAATCTTGCAGAGGACCCGTTCCCGCTCCTTCTCTTGCTCCAGGTCCCCGAGGTGGCACTAGTGCATCACCCAGTTGGTCCTCTGCTGGTCGAAGTTCTTGTTGGTGTGCAACACCAGAACCTTTTTTGCTGCCCGCCGACTGTTGACCATCACCGGCAAGGTATTGCCGGTCTTGTGCCACATCGCGTGCATGCCACACTCCGATCAGTATCTTGCGACGCCATTCCACGTGCCCCTTTTGAACGCCTGAATTGCTACTGGAAGAATTGCTTCCTTAGGCCACTCAGTGTGATACCTGCAATATTTGGAATACAGGTTTTAGTGTACGTAGTTGGCATTTTCATAACATCTTTGGCATGTTGCAGTCACTTGTTTCACTTTTTATTAACTATCAAATTGTAATTGCTTCACCAGGTCTGCGTCTAAAAAGAAAAATAGAGCTATAAACAAAGGAATATGTTTGTGCAAGTAGACGGCCGATCAATGTCTTACCTGGAAGTTTCTCAGGTTGGGTGTAGCATATGTTGTGCTCGCTGTCGATGGTTGGTATGAACAAATCGATGAGAAACTGAAATCTCACGCTGTCAGCACTCACTTTGGCCTCAAGGTGCTCGATCAGCTCCTGATCCGTGGGATCGAATCTTGACGCCAAATGCGGCACCGCCAATCCTTCTTCGACTTGCATCGGTAATTCTAGTTATATGGTACTCAATGTATGATCAATCGATTGTTTTAAGTGAATGATGAAAGATTTCGACACATAAGTGGTACTACAAATCTGAAGTCCAGAATACCCGAGCACGCCGCCGGGATTCTTGTGTCACCTCACGCGCAGCTTGTTGTCATGTCAATTCAATGTGTGGACATGATGAATAATTTGACCGACGTATACTAGTAATGCATCTTGTACTACTTACTAGACGTATTTAGTGTCACAATTTATACATAGGTTTAACTAACAAGTACGCACTGGAAGCCTAACTGATATATATATATATATATATATATATATATATATATATATATATATATATATATATATATATATATGGCTTCTGCACAGCATCTCCATCATCATTATCAGTACATCCTACGCCCTATTCAAGAATTCATCCGATTAACTAGTTAAATTGCCGATTAATCCCTACTCATAGGGTCATCGAGTAGCCGATTAACCGATTAATCGCCCGAGTAATTGATTAAATGGCTGATTAACTTGCCGATTAGCCTATTAATCCCCTACTCGCCAGCCAACCGAGCAGCTACCAGTTAACGATTTCCTCAACAATGATCCTACGCAGGTGAGTTAGGATGCACTTGATCCTAGGAAGGTATCTATCCTTCAAACCAGAGGAGGGCTTCAAACTAACAACAGTACATAATATCCAACAAAAGATGGTCATGCTACTGACAGCGAGAATCACATGGCTCGGTCTAGATATCAAGACGAATCAAGTTGTGCATATTTGCTATTGGCATGAACCACATCGCCGCATGTCGGGTTTGCAAAAGCCATCCATCGCATGGAAGCATGATGCCTTTCACATTAATCAAGATTACCCGGCAACAAGCTGTGTCGACGAATCTCTGGATATGGTGATTCATGAAACCCATGGTATGATGTGTAAACACAGCCCCCTCGCGAATGGAAGTTGCGTAGTACGGTAATCATCGTCGGTGATATGATCGATGATTGGTTGGATGATCGGATAATTGAGCTCGAGGAACAAGGAGTGGTTGCCGAGGCTGTAAACCCGCCTCCGCTTGAATACGCCCGCCCAACGGAGCTGGGATCTTTCTCGAACACGAAGCAGCCATAGCCATCAATGTCACGTAACGCCCCATGCATTGTACTTCATGTGGTTTGATGTAATGGTTTGGTCAATTTGGTGCGCGAATGAGCATCAAATGATCGCCGTCGGTGAACGAGCGATAAACCACCACCCATCGGCTGGTATGATTCTGTGTCCTGGAATCATGAAGGCCAGACGCATTGCGTCTCACGCAACAATTCAAATTGGAGACCAAAAGGACAAAAATAAACAATCATGTTCAGAGTATGTGTGGAATTAACATTATTATAACAGTGACACATATCATAGACAGAGAATTGCAATGCCGTGGTCATAATCATACCCCAAGTTAAAAAAATAAGCCAATGGCTTTCATATTCTAGCAACATGTGATGGTTCAAACATCACGTAACAATGAGAGGAAAACAGCTATGACAACACCTACTCATATTCTAGCATAGCACTCACTACTATTGTTCTCATATCAACTCTAAGCAATAACATGCGTTGTTATAAAAATCTTGTAAACGAGAGTAACATATAGCAATCATGATGTTATGCTCATAATATGTATTCTAACAATCATTAGATGCCAATTGTTGTCATATCAACTCTAACAATAACATGTGTGGTCATAAAAATCTAGGAAATGAGAGGAACACATAGCAATGATGTGGTTATAGACATGCTATGCATTCTAAATTTGTAACAAATGAACAGCAAATGTATTGATAAGGTAAAGATGAGATGAGATAGAACAATTACACGACGATAGATTCCACCAAAGATAGGCAGCCAACTGGTATGATCACGTAGAACGATGCCATCGTGCACTATAGCATCGCATGTAAATGTTGCCTCAACAGGATTGATGATGAGCCATAACCATGTATGGCTTAATCGGATTCCAGATAGACTAATCCCATGTTGAACAAGGCAATGAGCTTGTAATCCATGTAGTCTTCTGATGGTGTGGGCACTTTGCAGATTACAACTTTCTGCAAACAGAGGTCGAGCCAAAAGCTTGACGCGTCTCGTGCGTAGTAGGCAGGACTGTCCGGCGGGCCGCGAGGCTCGATGTCGAGGGGCACCACGGCAACCTCCGTAGGCTCGATGTCGAAGGACAGGTGGACGAGTAGTGGTAGAATGTCGAGGGGCACCACGGCAACCTCCGTAGGATCGTCAAGTCGGTGTCTGGGCCACCTGCGAGGATCGGGCATCAGCAAGCAGGGTGTCTGAAAAGAGCCGGTTGCGCATTTAGTAGACGGTACAAAGACACCGAGCATGTGGCCAGACGGACGGTGCTGAGTAGGTAAATACGACTATAGATCTGCTCCAAGAGAACATCGGGGAGGGAATTCCAATCGTGGCTCTGCGTGTCAGTCGGTTCTGCCATTGGCGTTTTCGGTGCCTGCGAGCCAGCGGGGAAGTGGATTCGGGCGGGCGAGCGAAGAAGCTTCTCCTCATGTGGCCGAGCAGTGAGCGGGGGGATATGGTACGCGCGAGCTACCAAGGAAGATGGCGCGGGCGGGCGAGCAGTGAGCGGGGGTAAATGGTGTGCGGCCGACGGTGGGGAAGAGAGGAGGAAGAAGAAGAGAGGAGGAAGAAGAGTGGAAGACGGGGAAGAAAGTGCATTAAATCTCAATTATACTAGTACTACTACCAGGATATACCGTCCTTCGGAGTGTAAATAGTTACACCGATGACATGTGGGTCTACCACAAGAGGGCCCATATGTCAGTTAATGGAGGACAGAGGTGCGTAGGAGTATTTGCGGAAGCGTGCTCTACTGGCAAACATGATGGTAGTACTGGGTAAGGCTGATTTAGTAACAACAACACGCTGGTTCAGCTTATTAATTACGTGTCCCATCTGCTGCAGCGTGTATTGTCACTTCACTGCGAAGACTAGTTGAATAGTTCTCTCTGACCGAGATGGGGAATAATGGATCGCGAGGACTTCCTTTCTACAGTATCCCTATGCCTCTACGCTCACTTCACTCATTTTGCTCCGTACCTAGTCACTTGTTGAAATCTGTAGAAAGACAGATACTCCGTATTTGGGAACAGAGGGAGTATCACCGTATGGAGGGAACAGAGGAAACTTGAAATATGAACATGTCAATGGCAGGGAGTAAGCCCCATGCATGCATGCATGCATGCAACATGCAACACTCACACGTACACATGGACGCACGCAACACTCACGCACCCATGCGGCACACAGCACACGAGGCAACACACACAGCTCACACTCAAGTGCTCAACCTACTCCCTACGTCCGTGAAAGACTGTACATTTAGAGATTTACACATTGACAAGGGCATAATTAACGCCCAAAAGTAGCAGACTTATGTGTGCATGCGACCATTGAGATAAGAAGATTAAATGAAGGTCGTTGCATGCTGTAATTAAGGATAGACATGTAGCCTATACCTACAACACAAGTTGGTGCATTAGTCAATCAATATCGATTTAGATTAAAGGCTAAATGCATTGGAAGTGTAGATGTACATTATGTACCACACTCTTTGTTTTGTAGCCGATGTACACTCTTTGTTGGAAGACCGAGGGAGGACACGTGCATGCACTCACATACACAGCCAGGGCGGTTCGCGCGCAAGGGTTGGACTCATGTCGCGCCTGCGTAAAGTTTTGTTTAACTGATTTCTTTGCTCTGCCAACTGACAGGTGGGACCCAGAAACCAAGTGACAATTTAACCAGTCAACAAAGTGCCACGTCGACTATGTGGCCGGTCAAGAGGGTGCAATACGGTGTTTCACGATGAGCTAGTGATCGTATAATCGCCGCAAAACTATATATAGTGACCGTAAAGAGCGTATTGTTACATACGTTGACCGCCAGTGTATTTTTATCGTTTCAAATCAAGCCATATTAATCGGAAAGGACGCAGTATGGACTAGTACTAGTACTAGTAATCCTTTGATGTGTCCCGTCAACTCGCCGAACAAGGAGAAGCTTGCTTACTACGCCTCTCCCTCGCCCACGCGCGCGGTGGTTCGCAGGACGAGGAGAGGGTTTTGACTACAACGCCCTCTCCCTCTCCCTCTCCCTCTCCCTCGCCCTCGCCCTCGCCCTCGCGGTGGACGTGCAGCAGTTCAATCGGTGTCAGATTGCCAGAAGCATATTGTATTGTAGTATCATCATTGTTGGACCTTCCGAAGAGGCGAAGAGCCAAGTGCAAGGTTAACACGAGTACGAACTGTTGAACCTCCGAAGAGGCAAAGAGCGGTTTAAAGGTTTTATAGGAGTTGTCGTCCTAGTAGGAGTGTACTACAACTATAGCAAACGATGCTACTGTATGATGCCGCCACGTCACGTATATCCAAAGCTGTGCCACCTTTTTTTCTCAAAGAGCGTGTTGGAGGCCGTGCAACAACCACACAAGTTGCACGTACACATAACACATTTATTCTAAAGGACAAATGCCGGTATGCCACACAAGTTCATCTCCAATTCATGTGATAAATTTGTGCACGACTAGTCTACATATATTCACACCGCTACCGTTCACAATTACCGTACTCCACTTACACGTTATAGATGGACTACATGCATGTCCTCCTCCGTGTTCCAGTCCTGTGTGTTCTTCATGGATGGCACGATCCATAGCGGTGGGCAACGGGAATCATTGTCGCAGCTTTCTAGTCCGGTTCCACACGATGGAGACTAATCCAAGCTAAAGCGGCATAAATCAGGGATAGCGTGTCCCAGCATGTCGTTCATCCAGTGGTGCACAATGAAGACACAACCATGCTTCATGAACGGAATGCCTTCCGTGTCATGCACGGAAGGTGGCATCCTCTTCACAATGGGGTAGTTGTCCCCGATGAAAAGCGGGTACTCTCCAAGAGTGTTCCTCGGCACCCACGTAGCATCACGGGGGTCGAACTCGGGGCCGTTCATCTGGTACACGCGGCATCCCAGATCTGGACACATGGTGACGTACATAGTCAAGGTCCATGCATAATTATGTTGTGCTCAAATATGGCGGTCAGTAATACTGTGCAGCAAATAGTACTATTTCGGTATAGAGGAAGTAAAATAACTGGCTTATTATATATAGCCACTCTTGGCTACATGGATGAGATAGTAAGACATGGAAAAACAAAAATGGTGGCAGCTAGTGGGTTCAAGTCTTCAAGGGCCTAGCTAGCTATACGTGTCCTCCAAGGTAAAAAGTACTCCTACTAGTTACTACTAAGTATACTACTAGTACAAGAATGAAAGAGAAGGAGAGAGGCTTAAAAAAATGGAAGACCTGGGTAGATGGTGACGGTCCGATCGTGGTAGATTGTGTGACCATGTTGCACATCAGTGGTACCATGGGTAACGCATCGCTAAGATAGTTGATCCCAATATGCCAAAGTCAGCTACAAGGTTCTAGGTTAGACCGAATCGCGGATGCAAATGCACATCCAGGATCGGCGATCTTATTTTGATCGGGGGATGACTGGTCCCTGCAAAATAATGGAGTACCGTTAGGGATGCAAATGATGGTTTGTGCATTCCTTTTGTAATCACCCGTACTGTAGGATGGCAACTAGATGAAACAACTCCCCTGGCTTGTCACCGCGAAGAAGCGGCCTAGATGGCGCACGGCGTCGTCGAACGTGTAGGGGTACAAATCTGCCGTCGCCAACATGCGCCAGCCTCTGCCGTTACTGCGTCTTGCATTGAAGGCAATCCTTATGTCGAACACCGTGATGAGATAGATCGTCGTAGCCGCGTCGCTTTATCGGCGGGTCCGCAATTTCTATCTTCTTCAATCTCATGTAGGCATCATCATACGTATTCAAGCCCAGCCAGTCCGGAAGGCCGATCCCAATGGTGGAGAAGGGGTTCACCGGAACGGCCGCGACCGCTGTGGATGTTGTGCAAAATGATGGTGGTATCCGTCGAGGTATGCAAGCCAATCTTCGTTGGCACCGACCTGCACCTATATATATAAGACGGTGGGCAGCGGAGAAATTACGGGATGGAAATGGAATAACTAAGTACTACATGATCAAACTCCATTACTGACCTGCTCATCGGACAAAATCCGACTACCTCTCAACGTCGGCAACTCTAGCGGAGTCAACGTGGAACCATGGCCAGGGAGCGGTGGACTGTTTGAAGGATTGTCCCATAGAAGAACCTTCTCCTCGAGGACACATGGAAGACCAACAAGCATGGCCTTTTCCCAAGCTTGTTTAAGCAGCGTCTTGAAAAAGTTGGTGCAGGAAGCACCGAGTCTTGCAGCGGTGAGGACGTCGGAGCGGCGTGCGATTTCTCCTGCAGGATCGTCGTCCAAGGTCTCCCAGCCCCGACGAGGAGGAGAACCGCTGACAAATCCATGGGAGCAGCGATTTAACTGCCTTCTCTTCGGGGAGGAACTGGCGAGGAGGAGATAAGAGCGTAGTGTCGCAGGGCCTCGTCCCTTCCAACTGTAGATCGTTCCTCAGCGAAGGGGTGAGGCTATTATTTACTACTAGTACTAGCATTATGGAACGTTATGGGATTGCATTATACTGTAAATAATAGCACTAGTAAGAAATTTTTGGCACTAGGTAGTAGTTTCTGGCGTGGATTAAGAAATTTTGGGTATGATTTTGCCATTTTTTGTACACGCAATCTAGTGTCAAAAAACGTCTTACATTATGTGATGGAGGAGTACGTACTCGTACTGTAGCAGTACTACTTTTCTCAACTAGTAGTGCGATGTACTTTAGTTATAGTCTAGTCTAGTATAGTGCACCAGTTTTGAACTCTTGAATCTCAGGGCCAAGGAACTACAGTTGGAAGTGGAGGGTACTAATGTTCTCTAGAACCATCACTGCTATCAATGCAGGGGAAGTACACCTGCTTAGTGGCCTAGTGGGCACTCTTGATGCTATATTCAGCCGCTCCTCTCACGTACGAGTAGCTGGCGTACTCAACCGCTCCTCTCACGCACACTCTAGAAGCCTGTTTATCAGCGACGGTTACTGCAGGGGCAGAACATTTGAGTTATTTGATACAGCGAGACTAGGCTTTTCGCTTCCATTTGTGGAGGTGTAATGGATCTCGTTGAACTTTGTTAGTACTAGTTCCTTCTTTATGAATGAGATGAAGCAAAGCTTTTGCCTCCGTTTAAAAAACACGTCAAGAGGAATTTCTTTTATAGTAGAGCCGATAATGGAGTGAAGTCCATGCGTGCAATGCCACAAGCTACAGAGTAGTAATAGAGCACTTTACGTACGGAGCCATATTGCACAGTTCCCAATGCCCCGCCAGGCTTTTCTGGCTCCTCCGGCTTAACTGGAAGGCGCTAGTTTAAATATGCTACTAGCTGATGAGGAAGCTGCAAGCGAGGTGCGGCTAGGGCGAGCACGCGAGCCACGGGATGCTGGGAAGGAAAACCCGTTCACGTGGCTAGGCTGTCCATGCATCCAGATTGTGGGGCCGCACGTCCTTTCGACTTCAAAACTCAAACTATCCGTGTAAAATACGGCTCGCGGCAAAGTGTAGTAGTACTATTTTTTTTAAAAAAAGGCCTCCATGCGTTCGGCCGGGATCGAACCCACAAAACGAGGTATACACTCCCGCGACCACTAGTAGTACTCGTTGGAGTACAACGCAACCTAGAATCGCCTTTTATCGCTAGTAGTACGTACTAGATTTCCTTACAAGAAACCACTAATAATGCAAGAAACCACTAAAATGCCAAGAAACTACTACCAGTTCCATACGTGGCAGACTTAAGATAAGACTACCTTATCAACCATTGTAGATGCTCTTACCAACAAAAATCCTCGAGTGACCTCCTACCTCCGGCCCGTCCACCTAGTCATCCTCGGCCATGGGATGCAACTACCGCCGCCGGCAGAAGGCGAGGTCAAAACCGCAGGTGGTGCGGAGCCCATGTTGCGGCAGCCCGGATGCCAGCTCCACCCGGAGCTCGCGGCCGCTAGCTAGCCCAGATAGCTCCGTCCAGCTGCTTGTCTGCAAGGTTTGCTAGCTAGATTGGCACGGCAGCTGGCGGCTTGCTTTCGCTGGCGCCAAGGCCAAAGCCAGCCATCTGGCTCGAGCGAAGGCCCGGCGCGCTTGCTTGCTCGCCGTGAGTCATGCTCGGCCACCGCCAACCTGGAGGGCGGTAGGCTGGCGTCTGCCCGTCCGGCGGAGCAGCGGCCAACGCATTTAACACGCATCAAGATCTGCTTTGAAGTAATGTTCAGGAAAAATAATGATTTGAGGGGGAATAACAGGATAGAAGGTCAGATCTGGGTCCCTCGTGTCAACGGTCAAACAAAATGTGTTGGTTTAAGTTGCCTCGTCAGCACGGACGTGTGGGCTAACCCTGTCATAAATGGGTTTAAACGAACCTAATCGGTAGGAGTACTAGGTAGTAGTTTTTGGCGTGGATTAAGAAATTTTCGGTATGTTTTTGCTATTTTTTGTACAATAGATTCTTCCTAGGGCTGGTTGAAAGTGGTAGTTTTTTGTTAAATACTCTACATATTGTAAGTAGGAGTGAAAATTAAGCTTTGGAAGCCAATAAGCAAGGCTAGTTACATAGTGCATATGTGTACATGATTGAAAGTAAATATCAACCATGAGTGACTAATATCTTGATGGAAAACTAGAAACTATGGAATACTAGGAAAAAATGCATGGTTGGAAATACTAGCAACGTTCATGTCCGTTGCAATGAATCATAATTAGAATAATACTTATTCACAAACTTGGTACAAAACACTCTAATTTTGATATACATATGTTTCAATTAGAATATTTTCCTTGGGATGCTTTGGTGAGGTCAGGGAGGGATGTGGTTGGTTTTAAGATACTAATTATGGTTTTTTCTGCAAATTGGTAGACAAGTGGGATGTTGGTGAGAAAAGGCAACAACTTACCTCACAATCATTAGATGTAGATCTAATGGTCGTGAGCGACGGATGGCGTATACACCACATCACCAACTTAGTCTTGTGTAGGAGTACTAGAAAGATCCATGCATTGCACGGAACATCAAGATGCATTTTTTATAAAACACTTGTTGTGATTGACCCTTGCGGGAGTAATCCCATGTGTAAAAACTAATGATATCTCGAGAAATATGAGATAAGGTGAAGAGGAGTGGGGTGTGGTGGTGGTTGGTGGTCGTACTTAGCGGAGGCATGGGGATTGACAATGCCGGCAGCGGCCACCAGGCCAGTTTGTTCCCGAGGCTTCCTTTCTTAATTGCTCAACAATGAGGTTTTTTGGATATAGGGATGAACGAGGGAAGGCCTTGTCTACAAATGTGGATAGGGGTGCGGGTATCTTTTAGTTTAATTTCCATCCGTCAGATATAGATCGGACGGTCTATATTGCAAGATGGCACACGTACCATCATCACCACCTCGGTTTTTTATAAGAGAAGAGATATAAGTATGGAGATACAAACGTATTATCGATACTTGCTTCCATAAACTAGCATCTACATTCTATTCAACGCCTCGGCATGTGGGGCCTTAGCACAATGACTTCTCATTTGTGTAAAACAAAGATTTTCCCATCGCCGACAAGGAGGGGGTGACGGCGGCGCGCTTTTTGTCTTGCTCTAGTCCTAGTAGTCATACTAGGTGGTCTAAGCACGTGTAGATTTATTGTTTTTCACGTCTCGTGTTCGCCATACTGCCACGACTGTTGATGAATAGACGGTAAGTTATTCACGGGGAAACCCTTGACGAGTGTGTTTGCGAGAGAGAGAGAGAGAGAGAGAGAGAGAGAGAGAGAGAGAGAGTGTGCGTGTGTGATATGTTAGAGACTGAGGCAATGATAACATATTCTTTGTGTCTATGTGTGTGGAGGATAGAGAGAGACATGTACATGGGGCTTTGTGTTGTGTAACATGGAGACACATATACATAGTTAGAGAGTGAGTGTGTGAGATACACATGCGGACATGGGGAGAGATGAGGATCCAGATAAATGGGTGTTTGTGCGTGTTTGTGTGTGTTTGTGCACGCGTTTGTGTGTGAGAGGGAGAGAGTGTACGTGGAATAGAGAGACCACTGATGATGTAAACCTAGTATAAGGGAAGGGGGGAATGGTGTGACATGTGTAGTAGCGGGATAGCACGGTGCGGGCTGGGGGAGCAGACTATTTGGAAGAGACATCGAGCGTGTGTGTGGGAGAGGGGTGTGAGAGCGAGAGAAAGAGAGAGCTAGCGACGGAGAGAGAGAGAGAGAGAGGAAGAGAGGGGGCGAGAGGGGTTGTTTGTGTCCATAAATGGCGTATAGATAGGGAGACAATGTTTATGTTGTCCGAAATTGGCCTATGAATGGAGACGCAAGGGAAGCGAGTCATCGTGTGTGTGATAGGGACTTCATGAGAGATCTAGAATAGATGGTGTAGAGAACAATGTGCGAAATCGAGAACGATTATACATTAGGGAGCTATGCAAAGAGTCACGACATATATGTATGCAGGGAAGGAGCTGGGGCGGGTCTGCATGTGGGAGAGATAGAAAGAGGAGAGTGGTGCACAAGGAGACAAAGTGTGCTTGTTTGCAGTGGGGGTGGTGTGTGAGGTGAGTGCGCGAGAACAACATAACTAGGGAGCTAGACGTTTGGGGGCGACGTTTTGTGTGTATGGGAAAGATACACTCTACATAGTGCGTGTGCTTGGGAAAGAGAGATGTCGGGAGACCTAGATAGAGAGTGGGGGAAGAGATGTGTGCATGCCTGAGAGACAAAGTGTTAGAGACCTATGTTGGGGTCCGGAATTTACAAGAGAGAGGGGTGTTAATGTGCTCGTGTGTTGGTGTTTGGGGGAGAGAACGACTTCTCTATGTGTGTGTGTGTGTGTGGTGGTGGTGTGGGGGGTTGACTTCAGATAAAGAGTGAGGTGTCTATATTTGAGGGACTTTAAGCGTAATTGAGATATTGTGCACTCATGGTTGATCCATTTGTTTCACAGTTTGTACTATGAGATAACGATACTTTTGAACATGCGTGATATACCTTGATGTACCCGAATTACAAACCTAAGATTGGAATTTTGGAATTTGACTCCATCATTAGATTTTGTAATTCATTTAGACGGAGGTACATTTTTTAAGCCAGGATTTCGTGATTTCAAATTCATATATCAAACCTAGAGATATACAAATACGGGCATGTTCAAACTTTATAATCATCCACTTTATTCATACACATACACATTTTTGCTTTTTTCATCATATTTAGGATAAACACATTTGGAATTTCATTTGAATTGGACCGTATGATGGTATTTGCTTGTAGTAGCTCAATGATCCATATTTGAATTGAATGGACAATCTAAGTTTCGAGTTGGAGACATTGATTTTCAAAACTTGCACATTTTTTATGCGTGCAAAACAAACAAATTGTCGGCCATGCTATCATAGTCGGCCGACGAGAGCATAATACTTATAATTTTAGGCGTAAAAGCTTTCAAACTTCCCGCTCACATCGAAATATTATGTACCAAAGTTTAGCCTGCGATATTCTGTTTTACCCCTGCCACATGAACGGAAAACGCCTGCTTTGGTAACTCCATTGTTTTCCTCTTTGCCCCAACATTCTTCCCGAGCCCTCCCTTCCCCACCCCGACCCCAACCACGGCAAGTCACGAATCTAGTCCTCCGCCAGAAGCAGTGGACCTCACACCGCCGGATCTACCTTCCGCACCTTGGAACCCCCAACTGCCAACTCACCACTTCACCGGAGCCGCTTCAGCGACTGGCTTGTCCACTGCTCCAGATCTCCTTGACCGCCATCATGGTCCACTACACCGGATCTTCTTAACCAGCGCCCTCCACCACATCGTTGGCCCTTCACTGACTCCCTCGTCCGCCCCTTCGCTGGCCCTTCATACAAGCCCTCGTCCAACGGAACAGATCCGCCTCACCGAAAGCACTATACAACGCGCCCGCCGAAGCCTTCGTCCACTGCACCGGACCCGCTCCACGGACGCCATATTCAACTCCACCGGCCCTGCTTTACCGATGCCGCAGCCTCATCAGGTTATTTCGATTTGTACTCCTTCGGTTTTTCTCTTTATCATGCAACTGTTCACTTACCACAGATGAGCTTTCTTGTATGTCGACAGGCGCCGCAACCGTAGCACCGGAGCAGCTTCAGCGACGGCGACAGCCGGCCCAAACTCAACAGCAACACGAGCACCATTGACGATCCTTAGCTATGAAGTATAACAACAATACCCATACGCCGCCGAGATTCAGGTACTATTATCCAACGGCCGGTGCCTACGTTCACTTTCCTAGCATAAGCACCGCACCTTTGAATTTCTTCAGGGCATCATTCAGTTTTTCATGAGACGCGTTATTCTGCTTGCACCTATAGGGCCATACTTCTGGCAGTGAACATGTTACATGTGTTAAATTACATACCAGTGCACATATAGTTAATATGCTTTAGTTTTGTTCTGATGCCACCTGTTGGTTCCATCGCATCGCTTAATGTTCTCTATGCTTAATTACACATCAGCAAACTAGCATGTGGTTCCGCTGCTTTTTGTTCGCTTTTACCCTACATTTTCTCGATGCTAGTTGTTACATCCTTTGCTCCGAGCCTCTGTTCATTACTTGTTTGTGTGTTCTTGATCTTCCCAAGTTGCATGACTAATTTGATGCTTCTATTAATTATGGAGCTGCCAACCCCATCAAGCAAAATATTTGTTCTTTTGGTGCCGGCACCTCGAACAAGCATAAAAATAGAGGGAAGCAGATATATTGTCATGTATGCACACACCCTTCTTTAATTAGTTTAGATGAACCATTGATGATCAATTCGGACCAGTGCATGCGATAAAAACTAATTTTACCTAAATAGATGGTGCAGAATAAACTACAACAACTAGATTTGCAACCACGGGATGCTGACGATATCTTCAAAGAACATTGCAACAGCAGCTAGGCTTCACAGCAACATATGGTAAGTCAGTGTGTTTTAGTACATGTTAAATATAATGCGAGTGGGCTGCTTTCTTGGATTGTGCCCTCAACGTGTAATCCTACCGAATTACAAATAGTTCAGTTGTTCCGCTGGTTGTATTGCTTGATTCGAATGCTTGTTTGTTGTTATGTTATACCTGAGTTGGCCAATATGTCAGCAGTGCCTGCTGTACTATCGTAGAGAAATGCATGCCTATTTCATTTGAGTCCTTAACTTTTCCTCTCAACTTCATCACCAGACTGTCTTCGTAGTTTATATGAGGCCACAACTTTGTTAAGTGCTTTCTCGATTATTTCAACCGCTTAGATGCCTTGGCAACTTAAATATAGCGGTTGTACACTCCCTTTCAACTTTCATCTTACCATTTTAATTTCTTTTCGGCTCATGCTGCTTTGAACCATTTAAATATAGTTTGCCATGCTCGGCAATAATTCGTCCCTCATTTACCATGTAAGCTTACTGCCTGGATCATACGATAATTATCTCTTACTTATGTCCAGCGGAAACCTTTCAGGATGCCGTTCACACTAGGACACAATGTACAGAATCTATTTGTGGAAGCAGTGCGCCATCCATGTTACCAGATGGTAGCAGTTTAGAGGCAACAGCGCCGGAGAGCAGTCTGAGCACAGATATTATAGTGCTTGAGGCTCTACTAGAGGCAGAAAGAGATGGTGTGGCTGCCATGAATGAGGTAATCTTTATCTTGAGGCTGGAAATTACGAAATTAGCGGCACACATTATGCAAGCAACCCAAGAATTGGAGGAAGTAAGAATGTTGCATTTGAAGGCAGACGAGGTCTCATTTGTTTCTCGCTATCCGAAGCCCAGGGTAATCCCGGTTCTTCTTTAGATACCAGTTGAAATTGTCATTAGATTATTGTACTTGCATTTTGTGTCATGTCTCCGAATGGATTATGTTGCAAGACCCCCTATGTTGTCCGGAATTCCATGTTGTCCATGTGTTGTAATGATCCAAATTTTTAGGCGAGGTAATCCTCAATTACTTGTATGATTGACATAAGGTGAACTGTTTTTCGTGTGAGCATATTGTATTGGATGAAATAACTGTTTGAATCAGAGTGTATCCAACCCATCTGAATTCAAGATCACGGCATTTCTAAATCATAATCATATATAAAGGTGGAATAAATCTTTGTTGTGGTTTTGAAGAAATAAATAACAAAACGTATAATTATCTGTGGATATTCGTAATCGAATACAAACTGGATTTGAATTTAGTTTGCCAGGTCCCAGGGCAAACGTGAATGCTAATTCTCCCAAGTTTTGAACGAAGCGGCTAAACACCCACTATAATTTGTGGGCTGCCCGAAGCAAGTGTTTGCGAGATGGAAATTACTGTCTACCCCTGACACTTGACATCCTTATTGACCGGATTTACACTGTTGTCGATAGGGGTAGACTAGTAACTTCAATCAAACGTGACACGACGGCCTCTGAGCCCATTCAGACACGGTGGCGCCAAACGTGGGCGGCAAAACACATTTGATTCAAGCTCGTCTGAAAGACATGTGTCTCTTCCTCCATTTCCCCATTCATACACGGTGGGCGGCAAAACAAACTCTCCGCGTCCGAAATCGATGTAGGCTAATATTTTAAATAGGGGCAGATGTGTAACTTCCATCAGACATGACACAACCGCCCTACCTGTCAGCCCCGTTCATACATCGTTGGCGCCAACCGTGGGCAGCAAAACATCCTCTCCTCGCCCGAAATAGTTACCGGCAAATATTTGGGAGATGCAAGATTACCGTCCTATCCCCAACCAACGCGATGTCTGATATTTTAAACAGGGGATAAGTTCGTAACTTTCCCCCATTTCAGAGAAGCGCGTCCCAAAGTTTGAGATCGCCCCCCCTCCCCTCCATTTCCCCATTGATACACCGTCGGCGGCAAGACAACCTCCGCACTGCGGCCAGCCTCCTCCGTCCGCCACCCCATCCTCCACCTTGCCGGAGCCGCTACCCCTACCCCGTCGTCCACTGCAAGAGATGGACGTCTCTCATCCACGGCGCTGTACCAGGATCCTTTCATCGCCTCCTCTCGCTTCATCGGCGCTGTTTTCCACCTTGCCGTTGCCGCTCCTACGACCGCCTCGTCCATGGCAACATGATATATCCCCCGACCCGGCCGTCTGCCGTCTAAAGTCTTCTTCCCCGCCACCGACAGCCATCGCACCCGCGGCACCCTCAACGTATCAGCATAGGCCTACACGGCGTCGCAAGAGAGGTGGTACTCTTCCATATGTGCTGAAGTTATTGATCTCACCCAGAAAATAGATCGTAATTTGTCTACTATACTTTTCTTGTCCGTACCAAATCGTAGTGGCTAGTTGAAAGCAAGCATTGGTTGCGAAGTAGCTTTGTCCAGTTTGCACCTTCAATTCCGCCATGGCACGGGCACTATACTCGTAAAGCTTATGGTTTCCCCCCTTTATATTCACTACCATCATCGTAGGTGCTTTGTGTCGTGCTAGCATTGCTCCTCAAGAACTCAACCCAAAGCTTACATGTTCAAATATGAATCTGATATGATGCTCATATAACTAAAACAGAGAACGTTTAATTGGTCACCTAATGTTCCTATATTCGTTTCGAAAAGCATGTGCGCCACCCAATCGGTCTAGCTAGTTCCACTTTCCTGATTTTTCTCTTGATGCTTAGGGTTTTCCCTTTTATCTACTCTAGTATGATCTCCGTAGGTGCTTTACGTCGTACTAGCATTACTCCACCCTTCAAGCTAAACAACACAACAGTCAGAATTCGAAAGCTTAGTTGTTCAAATATGATTGTGATATGATACTGATATTAGTTAACCGACACATTTAATTGGTTAGCTAAAGGTCCCACTTGAGTTTCGAAATGCCATTCGCGACATATAGATAGACAGCATAATTACATTTCTTTGTCACTTGTTGACCGTACTTTCTTGTCCATACCAAATCTTAGTTGTTATTTCAAAGCCAACATCGGTTGCTAACTACCCTTTGTGCGGTTTGCAGCTTCAGATCTACCATCCCACTGCCACGGTCAACACTGTACTGATCATGCTTATGTTTTCCCCATTTTATGATGACCACAATCAGCCTACGTGGTTCGTGTCGTAATAGCACCGCTCCACCCATTGAGCTAAACAAGCTTAGTTGTACAAATTCATATATGATATTATGCTGATATTAGTAAAAATGAGAGATGTTTAATTGGTTAGCTAATGTTCCTACTTTAGTTTCGAAATGCTTGTGAGCCACATATGGAGAGACCGGAAATAATAGTATTTCTCTGTGCTCTCTGGTTCATCATGGGTGGCCAACCGACATTGTATTTAAACACTTGTAATATCTTCAATCTGCTTGCTCTTCTGCTCTTCTTTAAGATGATACTCTTCTCTTGCGGTCGACTGGTCATGTCGAGTTGTTATCCCTTAGTATATTTTGAATCTGTCAGGTCAGGTCAACTTGTTCTTCTTTACTATATATTGAAGCTATCATTTGCGAAGTGTCATCATTTCTGGAGCTCTCATATTTTGAGTAGTAGGCCACATTATATTAATGCACACAACAAATTACAGCATGCATGGCATCTTTTAAAAGAATTGCAGAGATAGCACAAAGGGGTTTACAGGGAGGCAAGATTGGATTAGAATCACTTACGCATTACAAAGAAAATCTCACTTGTTTTTATGTTTACATGCATGTCGATATTGAACATTATCAAAATGAATATGAGAATGGGCGCACGAGAGGAATATTATGAACGATCCTTTGGCTAACAAACTTGGCATGGTGGAGGATGGACTATCTTATTCACCCATCAAGGTGCTTGCTCTAACTTTGCAAAGTTGTATTGGTCGCACATATTTTGCATCTAACTTCTTGCATTTCTTCTACTTTGTTACACCATCTGCTTAGTTTAAGCATCATATATGAGTATATGCCATAACTATCCATTTTCTGTACCTATTCCATGTGTCGTCACACTATGTTTTTCCAGTCAAATGTTGTTCTTTCATGATAGATGTCCAAAAGGAAGAGGGTGAGTGCAGATCCTCAAGGAGTACAAACTAGGTATTTGGAAAAGGTAGTGGTACCTGTTAAATCAGAGATAGATCAGCCACAGTAAAACACATGCCCAACCTGTACCACACTTTACCCCTACTCCAGTGGCCAAACCCCTATTAGAACTACTGGGAGCCCAGTGTCAGGTACTGTCTATGATATCAATTCAAAATTTGAACTCCTAAATTTCTGCTTGTGCCTTACCTTCTCTCTTGTATGAAAACTAATTTCAGATGAATCTCCTTGCTCAAAGGATCATACGATCTCAAAACAATAATGGGCTCTGCATTGCTCTTGTAAGTACCTCTCTCCCTTTTGCCTTGTAACGCTGTACTTAATTAATTGCTATTTGATTATGTATCATCGATGCACTGAGCTTCATTATCCTCTGTTTCTTCCAATATTATTTGATCTATATTTACTCTTTGCAAAATGTAGAATAATGGCAACGCTTATAAAGAATTTTCTTTGGGGAATTTATTGAATTATCCTTCCATCAACATGGAGAAGGGCTTTGTCCAGCCCGTGTTAACATGTAATCTAAGTTCATCCTTCTCAAGCCTTCAAACTTTGTTCTAGTATAGATTTGGATAGGCATCATTTCCTCCACTGCTGTTTGCTTTGCTGTTTACATCCGATTGGATGTTTGCAACAATTACCAGTTTCAAATTTTAGTTGTAAAATCATGTTCCTTATGCAGAACAGATCCATTTATTTGCTTATATAATTGTGAAACCTGTTACGTGTCTCCTTGTTTCTCTTTTAGAGTCGTATCTCTTACGCCAGGCAGAACTTTAGGGAAGATAGTGAGCCAAACCATCTTGAGGATGTGAGATGACCACAAGGTCCTGCCTTGATGAAGACGGTGAGTTGAAGCTACTCACGGCAGGTGTGAGACAACCTCCTGCGATCGCTGCCTCAATCAGTTCGACTTCTTCAGTCTCAACTTAAAGCGGAAAGGCTTGCTTCAGCTCAGCTCCGACTTGAAGTCAAAGATGCAATGAAGATGTCAGAGGACTGCTGTGCGCACCATCATGCCTTAAATCTAGTGTTGATGCATCTATCGTTGACACAACTGAGGTCTACTCAGCTTCTTCAGCTGTTTGGGGGGCCTGACCTGGCCAGGCCTAGTGCCTTCTGAAGTGCTCTCAGTTTTGTATATTCTTTTGTCGGCGCGTTTATTTGCACTGGTGGAGAACTTTGATACCCAGTGGATGTAATATGTGCGATAGCCGTGATAGCCTAGCGTAAGTTGCTTGCTTATTTATTTCCTTGCTGTCTTGTTTATTTGTTTTCTTGTAGTCATTGCAGTTCTTTTTCCGCGGTTTGCTAATGGCTGCAATAACCTATTTTTTAAAACTAGGCCACAATAACCATGGGCTAATATTTACTGTAGTGACACTGGGCCTCGTACAGGCCGTAGAAACAGTGGCCCTTCTACGGGCCATAGAAACAGTGGGCCTTCTATGGGCCATAGAAACAATGGGCCTTCTACGGGCCGTAGAAACAATGGGCCTTCTACGTGCCGTATCATCAATGGGCCTTATACGGGCAGTATGATCGATTGGCCAAACATGGGCCAATAACAGGCCGCATTATGGCCGTAAACGGGCTAGAGTTGGAATCGTCCGTTCATGGGCCGACCATAACGGGCCATCGTTAATAGGCCGTATTTCATGACGCTATGAAAACGGCCCAACGTGTTAACGGACCACAAACGGGCCGACTGTAACCACGGGCTGAATTTGGCCCATAAGCAGAAAATGACAGCAACGGGCCGTAAGTAAACGAATGCTGGAAATGAGCCCAAGAAGAAATGGGCTCGAGAAGGCGAAAGATAACATGGGCTAGAAAGCATTAGCGGAATAACAGGCCCTTAATGGGTATAAAGTGATACACTGTTCATTACGGGCCAGTTTCACCACGGGCCGTTAACGGGTGTAAAGTAATACACTGTTCATTAGGGGCCAGTTTCACCACGGGCCGTTAATAGGCCAAGAGTTACATAGGGCCTCATATGGGCTGAAAGACGTCATGGGCCATACATGGGCCAGAAGTGAAAACGGGCTGGAATCATATTTGGTGGCCCAAATGACGGTACTGGGCCTAATTCAGATAGGGCGTAACGGGCCTTGGGTTAGCGGGCTGTAAATGGGCTATATGCGAACAGGCCGTTAACAGGCTTTACATGGGCCGGCCCGCCACCTTTTGACCAAGTCAAACGGGCTGGCCTTTTCACAGGAATGGGCCTCTGTTGGGCCGTGCCATGTGTCAACGTATCATAGGCGCCTTCTTTCCAATGAGTGGATGACATATGTCCCAACGGTTAGCCGACATGTGTTTCCTCCAGCCAATGATGATTTTACACGTGGAAAATCCCCATTGGTCGGGGCTATTAACGGGTTATCGGATCCAAAACCCGACCCGATAGCTTAACGGCGTTCCGTTACGAAAGCACTTCTTCTGTGACACGCGATTTATCGTCATGGAAGTGGAGACTTCCGTGATGATAATTTTGATTATGTCATGGAACACTTCTACGATAGCACAGGTATGACTATCTTGATTCTGTCATAAATTTGTCATGGATATTTGGGAAGAGGACCAGGGCCTATATTTGGGAAGAGGTCATCGTGGAGCCCAAGACGGCGTCACCACCAGAGCTTTTCGCAGGCGAAGACCACTTTTGTCAGGATAGCTTGTACTAGTTGTCCCCCTTCAAATTTTCCCGCTGATGTTGGCTCCCTTCCCGCTCAATATTTGGGAAGAGGACCAGGGCCTATATAAGTTGAGCTAGCCACCACAGTAGGGGCATCGAGCAGTTCATCCAGCTCTCACCCGCTAAGTCACCAAGCACAAGAACACCTCAACCTTAGGAGGCTGTTCTTCCCTCTGTACTGTTCTTCGTCAGCCCAAGAGGCAATCCACCAGCACACACTGGAGTAGGGTATTACACCACAACGGTGGCCTGAACCAGTATAAATCTCATGTCTCTCTATGTTGCGAGTTTGTCGAGTTCATCCGCGAGATCTTAGCGAGCTAGGGCGTAGATCGGTAGGAGGGAAAGACTTCGCGCGCACCCCAATGTTCGAACCTTAAGGGTTTGCCAGAACCCCACATCCGACAGCCATGACGATCGGCACCAGGCGGGCGCCAGGCGGGCACCAGCGCGCGACCACTTTTGTCCGGATAGCTTGTACTAGCTGTCCCCCTTCAAATTTGCCCACCGTTGTTGGCTCCCTTCCCGCTCAAAATTTGGGAAGAGGACCAGGGCCTATATAAGCAGAGCTAGCCACCACAGTAGGGGCATCGAGCAGTTCATCCAGCTCTCACCCGCTAAGTCACCAAGCACAAGAACACCTCAACCTCAGGAGGCTGTTCTTCCATCTGTACTGTTCTTCATCAGCCCAAGAGGCAATCCACCACCACACAATGGAGTTGGGTATTACACCACAACGGTGGCCCGAACTAGTATAAATCTCGTGTCTCTCTGTGTTGCGAGTTCGTCGAGTTTGTCCGCGATATCTTAGCGAGCTAGGGCGAAGATCGGTAGGAGGGAAAGACTTCGTGCACACCCTAGTGTTCGAACCTTAAGGGTTAGCCGGAACCCCACATCCGACATTTGGCGCGCTAGGCAGGGGTGCGCCGGAGCTCCTCTCCACCAAACTGCACCCCGCGCCGCCGCACTTCGCCTCCATGGCAGGTGCCTAGCCACCAGCCTCTGCGACCGACATTGATAGTGGGGCGTCGGGGTACAGATCCCTGGCTCCCGCCCTACGGCGAGTGCGGTGGTCAACCAAGTTCAAGCCAGAGATGCCGCCGCGTTATGACGGCGCGGCAAACCCATCACCGCTCCTGCTGGCGTACGAGGAGGCCGTCCTCGAGGCCGGAGGCAACGACAGGATCATGGCCAACTAGTTCCACATGGCCCTCGCTGGCGAGCCGCGCGCTTGGCTGCTCAACCTCCCGGGATCCACGGTGGCCTCCTTGGGGAACTCCGCGACCTCTTCGCCGCTCGCTACGTGGTGCCGGTGCACCACGCAGTCGCGGCCCTACTGGGCGGCTCTCAAGCACCGCCTTCGGACCGTCGCGTCAAGTCGTTCGTCCGTTAGACGGGGCCACCTCCAAGCGCCCAGGGCTCCGCCGGGTTGGGCCGTGCCGGAGGCCGACCTCACCTTCGGCTCAGGAGACCACCCCGACCCCACCACCGGCTCCGGTTCTCCTAATGCTCTGCACGCCCACCATCTGCAACGTGGCCATTACCAAGACCCTCATCGACGGAGGTGCCGGCCTCAACTTGCTCTCCACAGAAGCCTTCAGCCTTCTTCACGTGCCGCTCGAGTGGCTCAGCCTCAGCAAGCCCTTCTCGGGAGTAGGTGGTGGAGCTGCCCACTCCCTGGGGCAGATCCGCCTCCCTGTCACCTTCGGCACGCGCGACAACTACCGCACTGAACTGGTGGACTTCGACATCGCCTGCAACGGTCTCCCGTACAACGCCATCCTCGAATACCCAACTCTCGCTCAGTTCATGGCGGTGACTCACCCAGCCTACAACCTCATGAAGATGCCAGGGAGCAAGGGTGTCCTCACCATCAAGGGGGACATTAAGGAGGCCGTGACGGCGCTCAGGCTTGCTTTCAAGACCGCGGCGGCAGTACAGCCTGCCGGCGCTAGTACCCCCGAGGCCGAGGGGGCCGCACCTACCAAGAAGAAACAATTGTTCACCCAGGAAGAGGCAGAGACCAAGCAAGTGCCGGTCAACGAGGATGAGCCTTCAGGAGCCACCTTTACCATAGGCACCGGCCTTGGCCCAGGTCAAGAAGAGGCCTTGGTGAGGTTCTTGCGCGCGAACAAGGAGATATTCGCGTCGGAGCCCAATCAGCTGGTAGGGATCCCGAGAGAGGTGATCCAGCATCATCTAATGGTATGCCCCAACATATGCCCCGTGAAGCAGCGATCGAGACGGCAGTCCACTGAGAAGCGGGCCTTCATCGTCCAAGAGACACGCAATCTAGAGGCCGCAGGTGCCATTCACGAAGTTCGATATCCCCAATGGCTGGCGAACCCTGTCGTAGTGCCAAAGAAAGGCGGGAAGGAACGGATGTGCGTCGACTTCACCAACCTTAACAAAGCCTGCCCCCAAGATCCCTTCCCACTCCCGCGCATCGACCAGATTGTCGACTCCACCGCCGAGTGTGACTTGCCGTGCTTCCTGGATGCGTTCTCAGGGTATCATCAGATCAAGATGGCGGTGGAAGATGTCGAGAAGACAACCTTCCTGACACCATGTGGGGCGTACTACTACACCTGCATGCCCTTCAGGCTGCACAACGCAGGTGCAACCTTTTAGTGGTTGATGCACATCGCCTTGGGGCGGCAGCTCGGGAGAAACACAGAGGCTTACGTCGATGACATAGTGGTCAAGTCTCGCGAAGCGAGTACATTTATTCAAGACTTGGAGGATACCTTCGAGAGCCTGCACCAAGTGAAGTTGAGGCTTAACTCGGAGAAGTGTGTGTTCGGCGTCCCCTTCGGCAAGCTGCTGGGATTGCTCGTATCCCACAGAGGATCGAGGCAAACCTAGAGAAGATCAAGGCCATCGAGGTCATGAGCCCACCACAGACCCTCAAAGAGATGCAGAAGCTAGCAGGGCGGGTGACCGTGTTAGGGCGTTTCATCTCCAAACTAGGAGAGCGCACCTTACCCTTCTTCAAGCTCATGAAGAAAAAGGGCCCGTTCGAGTGGACCCCGGAGGCCGACCAGGCCTTCCAAGACCTCAAGAAATACCTTACCAGCCCCTCGGTGATGGTGGCACGACAGCCTCTCGAGCCTCTGGTACTCTACCTTTCCGCCACCCAGTACTCCGCCAGCGCGGCACTGGTGGCGGTTCGGGGGGAGCGCCAAGCCAAGGGCGCACTGCGCCAAGCCGGAGCTGAAACGGTGCAGAGTCAGGAAGGCGCAGCAAAGACATCAGCGGTGGAGACCAAGCTTGGCAGGACAACGTTGCAGAAGCTCCTGAGGACAGTCAAGTCTCAGGAACCCTTCCACCTCAGGAAATGCCCCAATCTCCGCAGGACCTATTGGGGATATTACTACTGGGCGTAAACCGGCCAGGAGAGGCCGGGTGAACTTCATCAGTAGTTATCATACCTGAAGCCCATGAAGACAGACAAAACGCTTCAAGAAGGCCTAGGGCCCAAAGCTAGTTTAAGGCTTGTAGACATAAACCGGTATTGACAATCTAACTTGTACTATAAGGTAGAAAGAGCAGATACCGTGTCGGACACGTTTATGAGCCGGCCTCGGGACTCTGTAAACCGACGGGTGTCAACCCATGTATATAAGGGGACGACCCGGCGGCGGTTCAGAACAACAGACAACAACTCGAGACTCAGGCAAAGCGTATTCGCTCCCTGGTCATCGAAACCCCATCAATTCCATCACAACTAGACGTAGGCTTTTACCTTCATCGTAAGGGGCAGAACTAGTATAAAACGCTATTGCGTCCCTTGTCCGCTTTAACCCCTTTAAGCTAACCCGTAGTGATGGCTCCACGACTAAGTCCTTTCATGAGGACATCTGCCGTGACAAAACCACGACAGTTGGCACCCACCGTGGGGCTATTGCGTGATGGTTTCAAGTTCTTGGAGGGCAACTTCGAAGGACCCAAGGGTTAGGCTGTGGGCCGGATGACCAAGAGTCGTCGCGGAAAGCTCTACATCGACGATGCAGGCTGGGGCCCCGAGGCTGGCTCAATCGAGTACGGGTACCGGATCCCCTTTGGTGGCATACACGTTTTCATCGGCAAGATCAGCGAACCGGGCCCTGAGCCGGACATCTGCACCGACCTCGTCGAAACGGCTCAGCGTGCGAGATCTGCCCGGGTCAAGCCTGTCATGAAGCGTGCCTTCGTGGGAGTCATCCATGGAGGGGAATACGAGGACAAATCGGAATCTGGTGGTGAGACTGTCGTTTATTCCGGCGACGAGTCGTCGATCGGAGAGACCGAGTCGTTATATCAGCTACAAGATGGCCGGATTGGGGGCTGTTTCGATGGCGACAGTATTCCGGACCCCTCTGATCTTCCCAACCGGGTTGGAATCTTCATGGCCGGTACACAATCGGTGCTTCACTCTTCGACCGCAGCAACAATGATTTTCGGATCAGCAGCGGCGACGGCAGGCGGGGCAGGAGGCCCTGTGCGACCACCGGCTCAAGTGTTATCTGATTTATTTTATGTGTTGGCAACGCTGATGGCGGAGGTCAACCCGGCGGATCAGGATGCACACAATGCGGAAATTGCGAAAGTGAAGGACCAAATTACTCAGGCCAAAGCCGATCTAGCAGCTGAAGATACCAGGATGGCCGCAGAGCAGGCCGCTTTGGATGCACAGGCTTACCGGCTTATGCTGGATCAGAATGCGTCACACGAAGTCCTAAAAAGGAGACATCGATCTCGCCTGCCTCCGGTTTATGACGCCAGGAACCTCTTTAATACCCCAGGTGCGGGGACCAGTAATCCGCCGGTAGTAAACCGGGCGGAGGCGCCAGGAGTAGGGGGGGCGGTTCTGCCCCGTTTGACGGATCCGCCTCGTCAGAACAACATTGTGACGCAGCCTGTCCCAACACCGCCAGGCCATTACTCTACTCTGATGGACAATCTTGTCCGGTTGGAGGCTATCCCGATTGAAGGCGATTCTCCGGTGGCAGTTGAGACGCGTCGGGTTAAAGAGCTTCTTCGGACAGTCTTGGTTCAACAGGAGGCTTATTCATATAGTCGTGATCGAATTCATTCCACCCCCCGTCCAAGCCGGAGTTACAGCAGGCGGATGGATGAACCGGCCGTGTCAAGCAATGTGCGGAACCGTGAACCGCCCCGTGGCAACAACCCGGCAGGGGGCGCTGGAGATGCTTGAGCACGCAAGGAGGCCGAGTTAGCGGCGCAGCATGAAGCCCGTCAGCTTACTCCAGTTCGTCCAACCACATCTATAGAGCTAGGAGTTACCTCTAGTTCTTTGGGGGTGCCGTGTCTTGTCCTAGCGTTGCACAACATGCGCCTGCCCAAGGATTTCAAAGGCCCGCGTAAGGTGCCGAATTACACTGTCGATTTATCCCCTGAGACCTAGGTTGAAAGCTATGAGATGGCCATGGAGGTGCTGGATGTGGATGATGCGGCATGTGCAAAGTATTTTACCATGATGTTGGAAGGGACGGCCCGTACTTGGATAAAGAGTTTACCGCCGAATTCTATCAGGTCGTGGCCGAGTTAAGAACCCGTTTTATTCAGAATTTCAAATATACATGCAAGCATCCCATGTCAATTGTGGACTTAGCTGCCTGTGTCTAGGACGAAGGAGAGTCAACAACCCTGTGGGTGCGCCGGGTCTCAGAAATTTTGCATTCCTCGGACCGCATCAACGCGGATACTGCAGTTCTAACATTGGAAGGCAATTGCCGGTTTGAACCCCTGAAGTTGAAGTTGGGACGACTCAAACGTCATTGTAATGACATGGGAACTCTCATGGCTGCACTGGTGAAGTATGCCGATTCTCATAGTACCAAGGATCCCGAGTCTGACAATGATAAGACGGGGAAGGGAAAAAGAAGCGGCAATGCCAAGGGGCAGCACCACAACTCGGTGGGTCATGGAAACGGCGGCAAGCGAAAAGAAGATCACAGCTTGGACTTTGTGGCTAATACCAGCGCGCAGGACAAGGGCCAGTGATGTAAGGGTAAACCGCCCCAGCGCAGTGGAGCGCCGAGCCCTAACCCGGACCGTCTGTCTTATTTGTTGAACCAGCCCTGCCCGAAACATGGGACGAAGGAAATGCTGTCCACACACCTCTGGAAGGACTGCTACATCATGCAAGAGTTCAAGAATTCTAATTCTTTCCGGTATGATAATGGTCCGGGAGGCGGTTCGGGCCACGGATCTCATGGGCCGGGTTATAGTGGAGGAAATTCTGGTTCAGGCTTCCATAGTAATCAGGGCAGAAATAACAGTCAAGGTAATCAGGGCAACCAAGGTGGATACAATCATCAGGGCAATCAGTAGCAGCAGCAGCAGTCGGGTTACCAGAGCAACCCAAAGCAGTTAAATAGTGGGTAGTATCATGTCTTCACCACTAGCTTAGACAAACGTGACCAAAAGCTTCATAAGAGGGCAGTGAACTCCGTTGAACCGACAGTGCCCAGTTACCTGCGCTGGTCTGAGCAGCCGATTGTGTGGAGTAGAGAAGATCATCCACCCCGGGTTGACAATCCGGGTCATCTGGCATTGATGGTGGCACCTCAGGTGGGAGGATATAAGTTCAACAAGGTACTGATGGATGGAGGAAGCAGTATCAATATCCTTTATTATGAAATTTCCCGTCGCATGGGGTTAACAGATAAAAATCTTAAACCCTCCAATACGGTGTTCCATGGTGTGGTACCTGGTAAATCGGCGTATCATGTTGGTAAGATAGCTCTGGAGGTAGCTTTTGGGGATGAGCATGACTCGAGATCAGAAACTTTGACCTTTGAAGTGGTGAAAATCAGAAGTCCGTATCACGCCCTATTCGAAGGCCGGCTTATGCTAAATTTATGGCACGGCCTTGCTATGTCTATCTGCAGCTCAAGATGCCAAGTCACAAGGGAACTATAACCATCCATGGGAGCCGCAAAATTGCTCTGGAGTGTGAAGAAGGTGATGCGGCTTATGCTGAGTCGGTTTGTGCCACAGAAGAGTTAAAGTTTTACAAAGATAATGTTGATCCGGCAGATATGACTTCATTGAAGAAGCCAACTATAGAGCATGATCCGGCCCTGAAGTTTAAATCGGCTGATGAGACTAAGCTTGTTGATTTCGTACCTGGCGATTCATCCAATGTGTTCAGTATCAGCGCTAACTTGGATCTGAAATAGGAAAGCACGCTCATCGAGTTCATCCGTGAGAATTGGGACATCTTTGCGTGGAAGCCTTCTGACATGCCAGGTGTACCGAGAGAACTTGCTGAGCACACTCTTAATGTTGATCCTAAGTATAAACCGGTCAAGCAGTTTCTCCGCCGGTTCAATGAAGAAAGACGCAAGGCTATTGGAGAGGAAGTGGCCAGGCTCTTGGCGGCTTGATTCATCATTGAAGTTTTTCATCCTGAGTGGTTGGCTAATCCGGTGCTGGCCCTTAAGAAGAACGACACTTGGCGTATGTGTGTGGACTACACAGATCTCAACAAAGCTTGTCCAGCAGATCCTTTTGCCCTCCCCCGTATTGATCAAATTATTGATGCTACGGATGCATATTCTGGTTATCATCAGATCAAGATGGCAGTTAAGGACCAGGAGAAGACGGCCTTCATAACCCCCTTTGGAGACTTCTGCTATGTGTCCATGCCCTTTGGGCTCAAGAGTGCCCAGGCGACTTATCAATGGTGTGTGCAGAATTGCCTCCATAAACAAATCGGCCGTAATGTTCATGCCTATGTGGATGATATTGTGGTGAAATCAAGGAAGAAGGAAACATTGATTGATGAATTGAAGGAAACCTTTGATAACCTGCGGGTTTACAAGATGATGCTCAATCCGGCCAAGTGCATTTTTGGTGTACCGACAGGCAAGCTCTTGGCCTTTTTGGTGTCTAACAGGGGTATTGAAGCTAATCCGGAAAAGATCAAGGCCATCACCTCCTTGTCTAAACCGAAGTGTATCAATGACGTTCAACGCTTGGCAGGCCGGATTGCCGCGTTGAGCCGGTTTATCAGCCGCCTTGGCGGGAAGGCCATTCCTTTATGTCAGATGCTGAAGAAAACAGATAACTTTGTCTGGAGCTCTGCCGCAGATGAAGCGTTTGAGGACTTAAAGCGGCAGCTGGCTAACCCGCTGATTCTTTCTGCTCTGGTTGACAAAGAGCCATTATTGCTATATGTGGCAGCTAATGCTCGAGCAGTCAATGAGGCTATTGTGGTGGAGCGCAAGGAGGCAGGAAAGGAATATTCGGTTCAGCGTCCGGTTTATTATATCAGCGAGGTACTTATTGAGTCCAAGCAGAGGTACCCACACTGGCAGAAGTTGGTATATGGGGTTTTCATGGCAAGCCAGAAGCTAAAGCAATATTTCCAAGGTCATCCCATCACGGTGGTCAGCTCTGCTCCTTTGGCAGATATAATCCAGAACAGGGAAGCAACTGGCCGGATTGCCAAGTGGGCTATCGAGCTTGGGCCTCACGGGTTAAAATATATACCTCGAATGGCGATCAAATCTCAAGCACTTGTGGATTTCATCAACGATTGGACAGAACTACAAGCGCCTGAAGAGAAGCCGGATCACACTTATTGGACTATTCATTTCGACGGGTCCAGGCAATTGGAGGGCTCGGGGGCTGGAGTCGTATTAACTTCCCCACGAGGTGATATGTTTTGTGATGTTCTCCGTTTAATGTTCCCTTGCACTAACAATGCAGCCGAGTATGAGGCTTTACTCCATGGTCTTCGGATGGCTAAGGAGATGAACCTAAGCCGAGTTAAGTGCTTCGATGACTCGAACCTAGTGGCTCAACAGGTGTCTGGCACTTGGGGTTCCAAGGACCCACTCATGGCAGCATATCGTCGTGAGGTGGATATTGTTGCAGGTCACTTTAAAGGTTATCAGGTGGATCATGTGGACCGCCGGAAGAACGAAGCGGCGGACGCTTTAAGCCGCCTGGGTTTTCAACGTAAACCGGTTCCACCTAATGTCTTCTTGGATGTTCTGCATAACCCGTCCGTCAAGCTCCCTGGTGAAGAGGATTTGGCTATTCCTGATCCAGAAGCCCAGTTGGTCACAGCTCTTCATGTTATCCCGGATTGGATGAATCCTTATCTGGCGTATATGAACCTGGGCGAGTTACCAGACGAAGAGACTTTGGCCAGGCAGATAATCCGGCGGTCCAAGTCCATGACCATTATCAATGGAGAGTTGCATCATTGCAGTGCGACAGGGGCGTTTCAACGTTGTGTGTCTCCTGAAGAAGGTTGTGAAATTCTACGTGAGATCCACGAAGGAGGCGTGGTCAAGACGCCCGGTTCAAAATCTTTGGTGGCCAAGGCGTTTCGTCACGGTTTCTATTGGTTGACAGCTCATGCTGATGCCGAGGACTTGGTCATACGATGTGATGGCTGTCAGAAATTCTCAAGGCGCGCTCATGTACCGGCTTAAGAATTAAGGATGATTCCAATCACTTGGCCGTTTGCAACTTGGGGGCTGGATATGGTTGGGCCTTTCAAGAGCCTGTTAGAAAGTGTGATGCAGCCACGGCGGTTCAATTCATCAAAAAGGTGATCTTCCGGTTTGGTTTTCCACACAACATTATAACAGACAATGGTACCAATCTGTCAAAGGGTGCCATGAAGGAGTTCTGTCAGCGTGAACACATCCGGCTTGACGTATCATCAGTGGCTCACCCACAGTCCAATGGTCAAGCGGAGAGGGCCAATCAAGAGATTTTGAGAGGCATCAAACCCCGGCTTATGGTTCCTTTGCAACGGACGACGGGTTGTTGGGTTGAGGAGCTACCTTCTGTGTTATGGAGCATCAACACCACACCCAACAGATCGACAGGATACACGACATTCTTCATGGTTTATGGAGCGGAGGCGGTTCTTCCTAGTGACATACGTCATGACTCACCTCGTGTAGCGGCATATGTTGAAGCTGACAACGAGAAGGCACGGCAAGAGGCTCTTGACCTGTTAGATGAGGAGCGTGACATAGCGGCAGCCCATTCAACGATTTATCAGCAAGATCTGCGTCGCTATCATAGCCGCCGGGTTAGAACCAGAACCTTTCAAGAAGGAGATTTGGTGCTTTGACTCATCCAGGATCAGACGGATATGCACAAGTTATCCCCCCCTTGGGAAGGACCTTTTGTGGTCAGCAAGGATCTGCACAACGGGTCGTACTACCTAATCGATGTTCGAGAGCGCAATGACTAATGTAAATCGGAGGAGGAGACCAACCGGCCGTGGAATATTGCTCATCTTTGGCCCTACTATACTTGAGCTATAGGCTCGCTTATGTACATATTATGACAATGTATATATTATGATCAATATAATAAATCGGAACCTCAGCTAAAGTAGGGTATCTGTTGTTTTCTTTCATCATGCGTGGTTACATGGAGCTTCTGTTTTTAGAGCGGCGTCCGGTTTACCCCTTGATTTAGCTTTTCAAAGCTTTATATTATATCACTTGGGGGCTTGGTCGTGTCCGAACCATAGCTACACCTTTTGATAGGCGCAAGGCCATAGCATCACTTGGGGGCTTGGTCGTATTCGGACCATAGTCACACCTCTTGATCGGCTCAAAGCCAACCTGGGGCCAAAGAGAGTGTTGTAAAACAACAACTCAAACATAGGCACCCTTGAGCAATCGCTCAAAAGCGTTACTTGGGGATTCTTTGCTATCGCAATGAACTTAGAATCAATGCTTGTAATTGGGCTATCAAGCCATGGCTTGGAAGCCTAGTGTATACACCTAAAACCCGGGTTAACTTTGCCTCTTTAAGTAAGTCACGCCGGAGTAAACCTGGTATGACCCTTCGAACTTTGACAAGTTACTCTAAACTACAGACCCTGAACTTGTCAAGTTAAAACGATGATCGGTTAAGGATCGCGGACCATCTTAAAAGGCTTTGCAAAAATGGTTTAACTCAGTGGCCTGGCAGCCCATGAAAAGCCTCGAATTTGGGGCCTGGCAGCCCGTGAAAAGCCTTTGATTGAGTTTTTGCTCTCTTTTTGATAAAGATTTATGATGTTTTTTGCGGTGTTATCAACCCGGTTATACTGCCAATTACAAATTGACAGTACACGATCAAATCATAATCCGGAGACTATCTGCCCGGTCTGGTTTTGAATCAAAATCCCATTATGGAGTAAACCGGTGTTTATCATAACCCGGAACGGTTTTACTATAAACCGGCCTTATATAACCAGGAGTTATTTCTCCTCGAAGAGTTGGGTTGGTCAGCCAAAATCATGCCTAAAGGTTGCAGGTATTATATATTTCCATATTTGGTTATATTTCACAACCTAGGTTATAATCTTTGGTAATATATATATGGGTATCATGACCCGCCCGGCGGTAAACCACCAGGGCGCTTTAAGTTTCTTGTCTGCAGGAACAGCTTGAACAAAGGAATATGGATATCATATCTTACGTAGGTCGAATCAAGCAAGCATCAATTGCAAATAAATATGCGCGAAGGCATATCAGAACAAGTATCTTAACTAAGCCTATTACAAGGCTTTCCAGTGCCCAAAAGGATAATTGTTTTCTCAAATACATGTCGCTGCATGTGGAAGATTAAACCGGCCTCCGGTTCATGGTTGGTCACCAGCTTGGCCTGACGGTTGCGGATCATCTCGCGCCGGTTCAACTTCTTCTGCTCTACCCAGCGGCTGAAAATCAACAGTTGCCCAATCGATCCCAGTTAAGGCTTGGAAAACAGCTTCATCACTTATCAGCGTGGACGGTTCAATATCAGGGGCATAAGTATGCTTACGGATTGGCGGGATAAGATTCTGAGCTTCGGGAATTGGTGCAGCAACCCGTTTGTTCTTCTCATCATAGCTTGCTTGATAGTATGACAATTCAGCATCTTCAACCAGTTGACAAGCCAATGGGCGTACCTCCCGGTTTATGATCCGGAGATCATCTTCGCCAAATTCTGTTCCGTCTTCCTTCAAACTGGGATAACCTTGGGCCGCTTCAATTGGATCAAAGTCAGGTACCCATGCTTTTGCCCGGGTCAGTGCAGCCAAAGCGCCCGTTCTAGCAGCAGATTTTTTCAGTTTGTTAACCCGGGCAGGAAGCATAGATAACCTTTCTATGGTATCCTTAATCAAGGTGGGAGGAGGATTGTTGTGAGAACAGTATATATGATCCGCTGCGCGCTGGTATACAACTGCTTTATCAGAGTATAGGCTGCTTTCAGTTTCTTCTGGACATCAGATCCTAAGTGGCAAATATGAGTTCCTGTATCATTACAATGATTAGTAAACCGGCAAATACATGCAAGCATATGTTGAAATCAGGAGTCAAGTATGCTTACCAAACACAGCTGCAGTCATGGCATGAACCTGCCGCTTCACGCTGGTCAATTCATCAACCACCGGTTTAAGAGCGGCTTCTGCTTTCTCAACCCTTTTGATCAAATAGGATTTTTCACTTTCCTAATCCGTCCGCTCCTTGTTGAAGCTTTTTTTCAGTTTCTCCACAGCGCCTAGAGCGCTGGTCAATTCTTTCTTCACCTTGGAGGTTTCAGCTTGTTGCAATTTAAGGTTCTCTTGAAGATCAACGGTTTGGCTCTTTTTCTTGTTCAGCTCGGCCTGCAAAGAGACAGTTATATGATGAGGTGACAGTACACACTTGAAGTACCAAGCACATAACAAGTTATGCCCTTGGTACTTGGGGGCTAATGCATATTTGCTCTTCATCATACATTTTCTACAAGTCCCAAGCATAATACAAGTATTCAACTTGGCACTTGGGGGCTAATGGATATTTTCTCAACAAATGTTGATACGAGAGTTTCTTATATAAAGTCCCGGTTCATCTTTATATAGTTAAACCGGCATTTGGGGGCTACTTCAGTGAAGTTCAGATGCAAAGCATAAAAGTCTTACTAAGTCCCGGTTTAGATTGATATCTTAAACCGTCACTTGGGGGCTACTTGAGTTGATAAGCTGCAATTAAAGAATAAGGGGGCAACATTTATGAAATTACCTCATATCGTTCCTTCATCATATTTACCAAGCCGGCTTCATAATCACTACTGGTATATAGACGGTTCAGGTAGCCGGAATGAAGTTCTTGAGCGTTCAGATGGGCGTAAGTGGACAGATCGGCATTCCATTTACCTTTGCCAATAGCAGAGAATTCCTCTTTGGCAGTATGCCTTGACAAAGCGATAGGATTTCCTGGGTCTGTATGGCCAATGCCAGTAATCAGAATGTCGTCATCCTTCTCCTCAGCAGCCCGTACAGGAGTTGCCGATTTGTCAGTATTTTTTGCTTGACTGACCGGATTGTCAGACCGGATAGGGCTTGTTGGCTGGTCGGCATGGCCGGTGGCATCAACGTCTGCCTACTCAACAACGAAGTCATGATCTTTAGGCGGCGGGTCATTCAACATATCATCAATATTGGCCTCTTCGGGATCTGTAGTTTTCTCCGGTTCAGCAGTTGTGTCTTCCTCTGTCGGTTTATTCAGACGAGCCTTCTTGCTGGGTCTGGGCTTGGCCCTGAGAAAAATAAAAATAAGGATTAGTACAATATATATTAAATAACATATCAAGGATATAAGTAAGAGTATGGCTTACCCAAGCATTGTTTTAAGCGGTGGAAGTTTTGTGGCAGACGACTCGCCAGAGGATGAATGGGAACTGCCCTAATAATTTGAGTCAGACGGATTAATAGGTTGACGAAAACAACCAGCTTTGGGGCGTGAAGTATCAAGGGAATAAGAGACCTCTAATCGGCATTTCCGAACCGGACCGTTCGGTAAACCGGCGGAGGTAACTACCTGGCCGCAATGCCCGGTCGAGCGGCGAGCCTCGTGCTGTTGTGTCTTCACAAGAAAGTTCGTATCCAAATAAGCAAGAGGATGAGAAAATTTAACTTTCCGGTTTGCTCGACGGGTTTTTTAATGATGGCAAAGGGTTTGAATCGGAGGAAAGAACGATTACCTCTACAGCATCGGCATGACTGATTTCAGCGTCGTCCTGACAATAATCATTATCAATAAGGCGTATTAAAAATGAACCAAGTGAGTCAAGTTCTACCTCTAAATTCGGATTACCCACATCATCATCGGCTGGTGGATCGGAAGATGCAGTGGACCTCTTCCTATTGGCAGGTTTCTTCACAACTTTAGTTTTTTGACGGGTTGGCTTCACCGGTTTGTCTTGCAGGGGTTTCTTGTTCCAGACTGGATCATTGCCCTGTCAAGAAAATAATCACACTTTCAGAGAATATTGGGACAGAAGCAATTTCAGATAAACAAGTTATATGATTCTTACAGCTGGCGGTCTGTTGGTGGTGCAGAAAGGGACTAGTCCAGTTTGGGCACAGACATCCTCCGGTTCATTCAACATCTTTTTTACAGCTTCAGTGACTTCATCATTTGTAAGCTGAATGTCAATGTGCCGCTGAGCATCCTTCAAGTTCCCAGTATATTCACACATCAAACCGGGGCGCCGACTTAAGGGTAAAACGCTCCAGCTTATCCAGCAGCGTGCAAGATCAACTCCTGTCAAACCGTTTGCCATAAAGGCCCTGAGCTTTGATAGTTGAGGAGCATATTTGGCCCTTTCTTTGGCGGTCAGCCTTTGAGGAAGAGGATGCGTGTTGCTCAGACGTTCAGGACGGTAACCTGGCAAGGGATTTTCGTCAGCTGGAGACGTGTCCTTGCAATAAAACCAGGTCTGTTTCCACTCTTTGGGGGTGACTGTGGAGACTGGGATGAGGAAAGGTGACTTCTTTTCTTTTCTGAACTGCCATTCCACCCAATTCTGTGTTGGGTCCGTCTTTGAATTTCGTGCGACGGTTTAGATGAAAGAAATCCCTGAATAATTCTACTGTGGGTTCCTCTTGAAGGTAAACCTCACCAAAAACTTGGAAGTGGCAGATGTTGGTCACCGAGTTAGGACCGATGTCTTGTGGGCGTAGTGGAAAGCTGGCCAGTACGTCGCGGAAATTTTTTGAACCGGGAGGGTTGAAACCCCGGCCTAAGTGATCAGCAAATACAACATCCTCTCCGTCCTTGGGTGTAGGATGACATTCCGAGCCAGGGACCCTCCGATGAATGATACCTTTCTGGGTTAAAGCATCCGTTTTGACAAGGTTGTCTAACTGTTCTTCAGTTACTCGAGAAGGGACCCAGTTGCATTCATACACTTGCTTGGCCATGGCAATGAATGATGTACAACATGATAATTACCGGTTTAAGAATTACAGTGGACAACTATGCGGCGGTACAAGGATATAAGCATGTTGTTAAACCGGAGTTGGTAATCCTAAACCGGAATTTACTAAATGAAGGCTATAAGTTGAAGTACATTGGCGGTTCAACAAGGGGACTAATGGTATATACCGGGTCATCAGTCTTTCAAAGTTAAACCGCCTACTCTGACATTGAAGATGCAAGTCTACAGATGTGTAAGTGAAGGACAAACAGGTTTCACAAATTGGCATTATAATTTTGGATCTGCCGTCTATCAGAAAAGGGAAATATATTCAGACCTAAGAAGTAGTACCGAAACTGTGGATGAAGGTTCAGATGGGATCTTCTATTTTAATGAGGTGCATTAGATGGAAAAGAAGAGCTACGGCTATCATTGAACATGATGAACATCAAGGTTTGGATCAAAAGGCTACTATGCAAGCAATGAACACCGACGAACACCGAAGAACACCGAAACCCTAGAACAGATCTATGCCAGAGTTGAAGCAGAGGCGATGGTCGATGGTGGCGGCGGAGCTCCAGAGGTTGAGCGGCACGGGGAAGATGATGACGTGAAGAGGCACGAGGGGAAACGGTGAAAATGACCCCTCGGCCCTATTTATAAAGGCAATGGATGAGTATTAGGCGCAAAAAACGAGGAGCCAGAAATTTGGAAATAAGGCGGAGTTGTCGCCTCGGTTGTTGGAGGCTCAATAATAAAGATGGGTTATACAGAGTTTTTTAATAACAGATGGTGTCATGGCGGTTTACCATGATCTGGGAAGATGACGTCACGGCGGTTTACAAAATTATGAGAAGATGTTGAAGACCAAGTTTTATTAAGTACTGAGGATTGACATGAACCAATTCAAATCAATCTGGGGCCTAATGTTGGGGATATTACTACTGGGCGTAAACCGGCCAAGAGAGGCCGGGTTAACTTCATCAGTAGTTATCATACCTGAAGCCCATGAAGACAGACAAGACGCTTCAAGAAGGCCTAGGGCCCAAAGCTGGTTTAAGGCTTGTAGACATAAACCGGTATTGACAATGTAACTTGTACTATAAGGTAGAAAGAGCAGATACCGGGTCGGACACGTTTATGAGCCGGCCTCGGGACTCTATAAACCGACGGGCGTCAACCCATGTATATAAGGGGACGACCCGGCGGCGGTTCAGAACAACAGATAACAACTCGAGACTCAGGCAAAGCGTATTCGCTCCCTGGTCATCAAAACCCCATCAATTCCATCACAACTAGACTTAGGATTTTACCTTCATCGTAAGGGGCCGAACTAGTATAAAACTCTCTTGCATCCCTTGTCCGCTTTAACCCCTTTAAGCTAACCGGTAGCGATGGCTCCATGACTAAGTCCTTTCATGAGGACATCTGCCGTGACAAAAACCCCGAAAGGACCCGAACCCCGACAGTGCGCCATCCCTCGTCGAACACCCAGTGTACTTCGCCAGCAACGTACTGAGAGACGCGAGGGCACGCTACCCCATGCCTCAGAAGCTCCTGCTCGCACTCTTGGTGGCCTCACGCAAGCTGCGACACTACTTCCAGGGGCACCCGATCAAGGTCGTCTCAGCCTACCCATTGGAGAGGGTGCTCAGGAGCCCTAATTCAGCTGGAAGGGTCGCTGAGTGGAATATCAAGCTGCAAGCATTCCAGTTGGAGTTCAGCACTACCAGGGTCATCAAGGGGGCCGCGCTCACTGACTTTGTGGCAGAATGGACGGATGCCCCGACACTTGAGGAAGGCGAAGACTGGTCTACCTCCCCAGGGAACGAGGCTCCAGACGGCTGGGTCATGTATTTTGATGGTGCCTTCGCGCACCAGGGCGCGGGGGCTGGAGCAGTGCTCATATCGCCCACCCAGGACAAGCTCTACTACGCCGTGCAACTCCGCTTCCAGCACGTCGAGAAGGTCTCCAACAATATCGCATAATACGATGGCCTTATAGCTGGCCTGAAGGCTGCGGCGACCCTAGGGGTGAAGCACCTTACCGTCAGAGGCGACTTGCAACTCTTCGTCAACTTCTCCAACTAGGTGTACGAGACGAAGAACGAGCATATGGAGGCCTACCTTGCGGAGGTGCACAAGATGGAAAAACAGTTCTCGGGCCTGGAGCTGCAGCACGTGCCCCGGGGCACCAACAAGGAAGCCGACGACATTGCTAGGAGGGCATCCAAGCGGCAACCGCAAGAGCCCGTTGTCTTCGAGGAGCGGCTCATCAAGCCATCAGCCACCCCACCCCTTTCAAGCACGGCTCAGCCTCGGGAGGAGCTCCCATAGCCTCCTGCCACAGGAGCCCCGGCCTACGGCCCGACCTCAGGAGCTCGGCTGCTCTTGGCGCTCGAGCCCAAGAGGAATGCTGGACCAAGGAATTCAAGGAGTACCCAACGCACGGGACGCTGCCGGAGAAGGAAGAGGACGCGGAGCGCGTGGCCCGGCAAGCCACGACATACTGTATCCAAGACGGTGAGTTGTACAGAAAACGGCCAAACGATGTCACGCTGCATGCATCACCGATGATCAAGGAAGGGAGTTGCTGATTGACATACACGGCGGGGACTGTGGACACCACTCGTCGTCACGAACCCTTGTCGGCAAGGTGTTTCGTAGTGGATTCTACTGGCCAACAGCACTCAACTACGCAGCCGAACTCGTGAAATCCTGCGAAGCATGCCAATTCCACGCCAAGCAAATCCATCAGCCAGCTCAAGGCCTTCAAACCATCCCGCTCACGTGGCCGTTTGCGGTCTGGGGGCTGGACATCTTAGGCTCGTTCCCTCGGGCGCCAGGGGGATACCGCTATCTCTACGTCGCCATCGACAAGTTCACCATGTGGGCGGAAATGGAAGCCATCTGTACCATCCCGGCCGGCTCTGCCGTCAAGTTTATCAAGGGCCTCGTGAGCCGCTTCAGGGTCCCCAACCGCATCATCACAGATAACGGCTCGCAGTTTACTAGTAACCTCTTCAAAACCTACTATGCTAACCTTGGAACGCAGATCTGCTACGCTTCGGTGGCCCACCCCAGGAGCAATGGTCAGGCTGAGCGCGCCAACGCAGAGGTCCTGAGGGGCCTCAAGACCAGGACCTTCAAGAAGAAGCTGGAGGCCTGCGGCAGGGGCTGGCACGACGAGCTCCAATCCGTGCTGTGGTCCATCCGCACCACCGCTATCAAGCCAACGGGCGAGACTCCATTCTTCCTCGTCTACAGAGCCGAAGAATTCCTTCCTCACGAGGTCAAGCATTGCTCCGCACAGGTCCTAGCGTTCGACAAAACGCAGCAGGACGCCACGCGAGGGATGGATCTCGTGCTGGGGGAGGAACATCGTCGTGAAGCTGCATTAAGGGCGGCAAGGTACCAGCAAGCGTTGCGGCGATACCACTGCCGCAACATTTGCTCTAGGATGCTCGAGACGGGTGAGATGGTCATGAGGCGGGTCCTCTCCAAGGAAGGGTTGCATAAGTTTTCACCCATGTGGGAGGGCCTGTTCAGGGTCGTCCACATCTCCAGGCTTGGCGCCGTGCGTCTGGAGGCACAAGAAGGGACACCTATCCAAAATGCCTGGAACATCCAGCACCTCCGGAAGTTCTACCGATGAAGCAAGGCCCAGAGCCTGTGAAGAAAGGCCCAGAGCCTGTGAAGAAGGCCCGGTGCCTGTGAAGAATCGCCACCCGTGACACTCTCACGTAATAATGAGTTGGAGTTGTACACGCCCCGGAGTCTCAGGAGCACCGGCGTCAGGCCCTGGGGCTCCCGCCCACGCCTAGTGGCAGCACTTAGCTCCGCGCTGGTCAGAAGACTTGAAGACTAGATTAGGTGCCGGACGCGGCTTTTCATTTGCTTTTCGTAGTTGGCTTGCTTTTTCTTAATCGAAGTTTGCTTTTGGCGTTCCTTGCTAATTTGATTCCCTCGCCTTTCACCGCATTTTCCGGCTCTGGTTTACTTGTGTTCTCTCTCTTGCATACCCCGCGAGGGGGCTAGGCAGGCGCCCTCACGAGCATTTTTCTCCTCTCTGCCTTCTCACGAGCCACCCTCGTTCGGGCCCCAAAAGCTGGTGCACCTCTGCTAGTCCGTGCCCCACGGGTACCGTGACGTAAAGCGCAAGGTCGAGGCCAGGGCGAACATCACACCTTTTAATGCACTTCTTGACAAGTTTTTGTAGTTCCTAAATGAATGCAGGACACCAAGGCAAGATGGACACGAGGAAATAAACGCCTCGTGAGTAAGAGGGCGTCCATGATATACCAGGTTAAGTTATCTTTTCGCAAAATAAACGACACGGCACGGGAACGACACGCATAGTGCAATAATCGAGGAACCACAGTTCGGTACACGCCCCCTGGGCCCATATTGGATTCATTCTTGATGCAGGAAAAAGAGTAAAATAAAAGTAAGCGTTGCAGCGGTCCGCGGAGGCAGGCCCCTAGCAGCACCCCGAGCCTAGCCGGGTCCTTCCTCGCGCTTCATGGAGGCGCGGCGACGAGGTGACCCACTGCCACCTTTAAAATGGGCGCGGCGGCACGGCGGCTGGTCGTAGCCGCCACTGCTGGAGCTGTCACCGGAGGAAGAGCCGCCGTAGCTGGACGAGACACGGTCGCCGCCGAGGGCAGGCTCGCCCTCGTCTTCATCGCGACCGTCGCCAAGGCCGAGCACCTCCTCACCATCGTTCGCCTCAGGGCAGCACCCAACGCAGCGAACATCTTCCCCAAACACCCTGACATAGAGAGTCGATCCGCCATTGTACTTGAAGTGGAGGGCGCACCGCCTGCGCAGGTCGCGTGCGCGGGCAAACATCTGCCAGCCGCGGGCCAGAGGTATGTTGCCCACGGCAGAAGTCTTGACCGCAACCCAAGAGGCCTTGCTGCAGCAACCATCCGCCTGTAACCAGAGTCCGCCTGGAGCAGAGGCCGATAGCTCGTCGACGATGAAGCGCGGAAGTTGGAGCCAGTTGCCTGCCGGGTTCTCCGACCAGACGACAAACTCCGGCGACACCTCCGCCTAGCGGAAGCACGGACGGGGGGGGGGGGGGGCGCCACCATAGCGCGCCTCCCCTCGTCAACTGGACCACCATGGCTGGGACGACCCCCTCCGCGAGCCGCGGCGCCGCCTCGATGGTGGGCCATGGCAGGGGTCGCGGCATGCTTGCGCGGACGGCCGCATCCACGCTTGGGCGCCGTGTCCCTCGCGAGGAGCCTTCCCTTTCTCAGCGGTAGAGAACTTCCTTTGGGGTGCCATTGGTGGCACTGCAAGTAATGGAGCGAGGGAGAAGAAGCAAGCAAGCGGGGAAGAGATGGGCGACGGGGGCTCCGCCCCCTCCCCATTTATAGGAAGAGAAGGCCAACCGGCGCCTCCCACGATCGTAGGTAATGATGGTTTTCGTTGCATGTCGCAGGGACTAGTCAAGTCGTGCAGTTGCCGAGGCAGCGTGGGGAAGCGGAGACGCCCACGTCCAATCAACCACCACGCGTCAACCGGGGCCGCAGGCTTTTGCAATACAAAACAAAGACACATCCGTGACATTTTGGGCCGAACCAATTTTTTTCTGTCATACATATGACACTTCTATGACGATAATTGTGACAAAACCCGGTATCATCATAGATGTGGTGGGCTCCTACTTCTATGACAAAAAATCATGACAGAAAATGGGCTTTTCGTCCTGGGCGGGCTGGAGACGCAGCTGCATGACATTCTTTGGGCCGTCCATGATAGAAAAAAACCGTGGTAGAAGCTAGGGCGAGGAAACTTTCGGCGAGTTCCCGTTGCCATCGTGGGGGTCGGGGCCAAGCGCGCTGCTTTCTCTCGTACACGTACACGTGTGTGTGCGAGGCGTTGGCTCTAACTGAACCCGAGCGAGGCGTTGGGCTCTAACTGAACCCGTGCGATTGCACTGCAGGCTACACGTTACTGAACCCGAGCGATCGATCGATGGCTGTTAACTGAACCCGATCGAGCAATTCCTCCGCTACTGCTGCTAACTGAAGCTGATCGATGCTGCCTCTGGGATGAACAATGAGCATTGCGCGCGGGGGGGGGGGGGGGGGGGTTGGATGAGCAGTGTGCGGTGGCGTTGCCACGGGTTGAACAGGACCCCGTGGGGGGGTGGAGGGCTGGATGAGCGATGAGACGATGGAGGGGTGCCCGTGGAGGGGTGGATGAACAGGATCCCGTGGTGTGGAGGGTTGTATGAACAGTAGACGGTGGAGGGGTGCCCGTGGAGGGGTGGTTGAACAGGACCCTGTGGTGTGGAGGGCTGGATGAACAGTGGACGGTGGAGGGGTGGTTAAACAGTAGCCGGTGGAGTAGGGCGTGGTGGAGGCTGGAAGAACAGGGGCCCGTGGAGGCTGGAGGAGGTTGACGGTGGAGATGAACAGTATCCCGTGGAGTCCCGTTTTGCGGTATGCCACACCCCTCCCAATGAACAGGACCCCCGTTTTGACCGTAGCGCTCCAACACAAGTCCGTTTCGTCCATTTTGCGGTACACCACACCCCTCCCGATCAACAGGACACCCGTTTCGACTGTTGGAGGTCTGTTTCGTCCGTTTTGCGGTACGCCACACCCCTCAAGATCAACAGGACCCCCGTTTCGACCGTAGGAGGTCCGTTTAAATCCGTTCTTGATGCGCCACACCCCTCCCGATCAACAGGACCCCCGTTTCGACCGTAGGAGGTCCGTTTCCTCCGTTTTGCGGTACGCCAGGCCTCGTTTCCATCGCCTATTCCGTCCAAGCCCTCCCGATGAACACGACCACGCATTCCGTTCCAACCCAGCCGGTTGGCTCCCACGCATTCCGTTGCCTCCCGATGAACACGACGCATTCCGTTGCCTCCCGATGAACACGACGCATTCCGTTGCCTCCCCATGAACACGACGACGATGTTGTTTCTCCGTTCCGACCCAGCCATGTACACGAGCCCTCGCCGTACGTATGCGCGAGTAGGTGTTCGAGACCCTGCCCGTATGTACACATACGTGGCCGTATTTTCTTTCTTGCACCTGGCCGCTGTACGTACGTGTACATGCTACGTGCGCGCCTCTACTACAACACGTGCGCGCCTCTACATCCACCAGTATATATATGCATTACCGTTCGCGACCAGAATGACAACGCCACGTACGCTTCGACCAGGTGGGTCCCGACCGCCGAGCACTTTCTTGCGTGCGAAGATGTAGCTGGTGGGTCCCGATGGTCGGGGCGAATCGTTTTGTTTTTGCGGACGCACTTCCTTGCGTGCGAAGGTGTAGCTGGTGGGTCCCAGCAGTCAGGGGGGAAACATTTTTTCGTGAAATACGGTGGCCCGTCCGGTGGGTCCCCGCTGTCAGGTGGAGGAATAATTATTTTGCACGTAATAAGGAGGCACTTCCTTGCTGCATCCATGGACCCAGCTGTCAGCCTCTCCACGTATAGTCCATGTCCGATGGAACCCGTTCCTTGACCATGTTGACCATGCTGCGCCGAGAGCAGCAGGGCGGTGGACGACGGCGAGGCCTAGGAAGGGGACGGCGCAGAGCCGGGGAAGACGCGGCAGTGGATGCCCACGCGTAGAGGAGTACGAGGGTTCACTGGTTCGCTACGGTGTGAGGCTGCTGTCACCGCGGAATAACAGGGGGTGTGGGTGAGTAGAGGGATGGCCTGGCCAGCGGTGGGAGTAGTAGGGGGCGGTGAGGCCTCCACCGCATCGCAGCCGGCCACGGGAGGCAGGAGCACGAGGCACGACCGCCGATGGTTTGGCGGCTGGAGCAAGAAGACCAGAGGTTGAAGAAGCACTACGGCCGTTGGATGGACATCGTACAGTCACTGGAGCTAGAATCATGCATATTGACTAAGTTGACAAAGCCCTCCGTCCTCGTCAACTTAGTAGGCCCACAAGTCAGCCTGCCACTGTACTGGGTCCCAGCTAACGGGGGAGTATTCATTTTTTAAAGCGTAATTAAGGAGGCACTTACTTGCGTGCGAAGATATAGCTGGTGGGTCCGAAATGTCGTGGCGGTAACATTTTTTTCGCGAAATATAGAGGCCCTTTCGGTGGGTCCACGATGTCGGTGGAGGAATCATTATTTCAGCGTAATAAGGAGGCATTTCCTTGCGTGCGGCCGTGGAACCATTGTCGGCCTCTCCACGTCTGATCCACTTCAGATGCATGTCGATCATTAACCACGTTGACCAGGCCGCGTCGAGAGCACCGGCGGTCGGCGTCGGCGAGGCCTAGGAAGGAGCGACACGGAGGCGGGGAGACTTCGGCAGTTGTTTCCCACGCTGAGGGGAGTCTGTTGTATGAGGGTTTCTTGGTTAAATGCCGTCGCCGGAGAATAACAGCAGGTGTGGGTGAGTAGAGGGATGGCAAGGCTAGCGATGGGAGTACGGTGGGGCGGTGAGGCCTGCGTCGCAGCACAGCCGGCCACGGGGAGGAGGGAGCATGCAGTCCCGCCGGCACTTGTTTGAGCGGCTGGTGCAGGAAGAGCAGAGATTGAAGAAGCACGACGGCCGTTCGATGGACATCCAACAGTCACTGCTTGTGCGTCAACCTTTTCTTAAGAAAGCCTCAAATCTGTGGAAAACAGCATACAACCCATCTGACATTATTTCGAATAATTTACAGCCTATTTGCTAATTCTTAAGGTTTTTTTGGAGCCCATATTCTTTTTGTTAGCATTACAGCCCATATTGTGGCCACGGTTAAAAGATTATATGAAATTTTGCATATTTCGGTGCGGTCCGAACTGTTTTTAATCCTGAAATTTCGACTCACATTCAAATTGATTTAAAAAATAAATGTATATCAATATAAAATCCAACAAATTCTCCACGCATAAAAATTAATGTAATTTAAAATCTCGAAATGAAAAAAAGAAGTTTGAAACTAATTGCCGGTTTGATGTGTTTTAAAAGTGTACAACCCATTTCTCATTACTGATAGTCCATTTTCTCGGCCAGCCGAATGAAGCTCTCCTCGTCTTGAAAGATTTGCAGCCCAACAGGCCTGACAAAGCGACTTACTTGGCAAATCACAAAAAAACTTGGCTGTGGTCGTGGACCCATCTGTCAGTCTCTCCACGTACAGTACTCTTCCGATGGAAGTCGGTCGTTGACCACATTGACCACGCCGCGCCGAGAGCACCAAGGCGGTGGACGACAGCGAGGCCTAGGAAGGGGATGACGTGGAGCCGGGGAAGACGCGGCAGTGGATGCCCACGCGCAGAGGAGTACAAGGGTTCACTGGTTCGGCTGCAGCGTGAGGCTGCCGTCGCCGCAGAATAACAGGGGGTGTGGATGAGTAGAGGGATACCCTGGGCCAGCAGTGGGAGTACTAGGGGGCGGTGAGGCCGCCGCGACATCATTGCCGGCCATGAGAGGCAGGAGCACGCGGCACGACCGGCGCTGCTTTGGGCGGCTGGAGCAAGAAGACCAGAGGTTGAAGAAGCACTATGGCCGCTGGATGGACATCGTACGGTCACTGGAGCTAGAATCGTTCATATTGACTAAGTTGACAAAGCCCTCCATTCGCGTCAACTTAGTAGGCCCACAAGTCAGCCACCGACTATGGTGGGTCCCAGCTAGCAGGGGGTATTCATTTTTTGGTGCGTAATAAGGAGGCACTTCCTTGCGTGCGAAGATATAGCTGGTGGGTCCGACCTGTCAGCAGGAGGATGTTTTTTCGCGAAATACAGAAGCCCTTCCCACGTACAGTGCACGTACAGTGCGTAATAAGGAGGAACTTTCATTGCGTGTGACCATGGACCTCGTGGGTCCCAGCCGTCAGGCTCTCCACATCTGATACTCTTCCAAAGTGACTCTCAGATGTTGACCACGCCAGCCGAGCGCACCGAGGTGGTGGACGACGGCGAGGCCCAGACTGGAACGACCGGAGATTGGGAAGACGCGGTGGAGTCGCAGACGGAGAGGAGTGGGAAACTTGACTGGTTCGGGTGCGGGTGGGCCTACACTCGGCGAGAGAATAACAGGAGGTGTGGAGTGGAGGGATGGCCTGGCCGTCGGTGGGGTAGCGTTACCGAGGAGCGCAAAAACAACGCCGCTTGGACGCAGAAGGCTGGAGCAAAGTTCCGGCAGCGCCGGGGCAAGAAGACGAGAGATTGAAGAAGAATGTCGGCCGTTGGATGTAAATCAACGCCTTCTTAAACCGACCTCTTGGCCCACATGTCAGCCATGATCCATTTGTTTTTAGTCCATTTGGTGGGCTGGGTGAAACAATGATGTAGCATCTATGCAGCCCGTTTTGAATCCCATTTGCATTTTTCTCGAAATCCGCGGACTTGCTGGGCTGGGTGAAAATATCATGTTGGGCTAGACGGAGAAATGTTATAAAAACGTAAACACATGATTGCACGTCAGTAAAATCTTTGCAAGCTTATGTACGCAATCACTAGGAGTTAACTTGACAAGTTATATATAAAGAATTATTATTATTATTTTGTAAGAACTTTCAACTTATGAAATAAAATATCATTTTAATTTGATGAGTTACTAGTACGTGGGGTATTATTATTATTTAGTCTAGACGTGGGACAGTTGAGTTGGTTCTAGGGGAAAGTACTGGGAGAAAACTCAGTTTACATCGAAAAAGAAAGTGGGAGAAAATTCAGAGACCTGGTGGGTCCACCTTAGGAGGGGAATATGTTGGGAGGAAGGAGATTCAAAGCACGACAGCCGAGTGAACTAGTTTTTTTTACGGACAAGTGAACTAGTTTACATACATAAGCAAATAGCCACTAAAAAGCAACCAGGTTAATGGGTTCTTAAAAGAAATATTTCAAACAAAACAGATAATTACGACACATAGGCTAATGCATGAAACACTCAGATGATAAAGGTGCTTATAAACAGATAAAGTACAACATCTAGACCTTCCTGGCACGCTTGATCATGACGCTGCGGTTGTTCGTGGTACTCGTCGGTTACGGGAAGCGAACCGCCCTCATGTGCAAGATCTGCTGTACATGTCATAGCATCGCCAGAGCGTCCTTGGCCGCGTAGGTTACGTAGGCTAGATTCAGAGGTACCTTCCACGTGTTTAGGTTGTCTTCTTTCATGTTGGCGTACCAGGGGTCGATGATGGTCTCATCGAGGTCAACCACGGAGTCCTTCTCCTGCCCGTTGCTGATGATCTTGTATTGCTTCTGGATGTTGACAAGCTTGTTGCACCAGATGGTCGAATCGTCACGTTCTTCCTTATCTCCACCATAGCGAAGGTGCAGTCGGCGCTGCCGATGAAACGGCGAATGCTCCAGAACCTGGTGCAGCCATAGGACTGAGGCGAGGCAGAGCTTCACCGAGTCCGTATCGTTGGTGTACATCACATTCAACTTGGTGCAGCCATAGGACTGAATGGAGAACTCAAAGGGGAACTCCTTGCTGAAGTCCATATCCAGCAGGCTCAGCCCTCGGATCGCCATTGGAGTCTCTTCGAGTGAACAATTGTGTAGGCGGCGGCAGCAGTTCGTTTTTCAGCTCTTGGGGAACTAGATTCAACTGTAAGCTGAGTGTGTACAGGCGACAACAGTTACTACCCCTCCCTCGTCTGCTGCACGCCCGGTAGAAGATGCACCCTCGGCCACACGTCGGTTCACGAGCGGGTATGTACTGGTACTGTAATAACATAGATAGTGGTCACTTTACTTAAATTTAATTAGCTTTAATAGAAATTTATACTTAAAACAAGCAATGCATTCGCTCGTTCTATCAGTGCCACAGGATCAACATGCACAACAATTAGAATTATTATTCTCAGGACGCACATGATCAACACATTTGTCGCATTTTCACAAAGATAATACTACCAAGTTTGAACTGTTTGTTATGGTTGTTGTCCTCTAGATCATCATGCCGTGTTTCCCAGCTTGCAAGATTTGGAACCAACAAATAAGATCCAAATAATAAGTACAACAAAGATGCCTACACATCTCATTGATTCCCAGCTTGCAAGATTAAGAACCAACAAATAAGATCCAAATAATAAGTACAACAAAGATGCCTACACATCTCATTGATTCCCAGCTTGCAAGATTCAGAACCAACAAATAAGATTCAAATAATAAGTACATCAAAGATGCCTACACATCTCACTGATTCCCAACTTGCAAGATTCAGAACCAACCCATTAGAGGTTTTTGATAAAGTGAATATCGGGATTAAATCCATCTTGGCTAGCCATGTCATACAATCGAAGAACTTGGCGAATGCTCTTGACCGTCACAACAACTGTAGTTGAGTATTCCTGTTGCACAACATGTTTGCAGAGCACAAACAAGGAGACGGGAGAGCATGATTTGACTTTAATAGCGGCCTCCTTGAACTCAACCTCCAGCTCTACTTGGATGAGGTCTGCCTGGAATTCCATGATACAATTCATGCGCCTTTTTCTGCAATTCACCTGAAATGAAGCAAAGATTGCATCATTCAGCTAGCAAGAAGTACTTGCTCTTGTGAGCTGGCAGGTTCTTCTTTAGTAGTTGCACTAAAATTGTGGAACATTAAGTTGGTTGTCCGGCTCATGTAAGGTGCAACAATAATTTTCTTATCCTTTTGTGCAGTTCACTAAAATAAAGTGCCATTGTGGTGACAGTGACGGCTCCATCTTGCAAAGGCTAATAAAATGTTGCACGAGATTACCAGCAGAAACTTGACGGAGATTTTAGAAACTCCAGTCTCCATTTTGTGCAGTTCCACCAATATTGAGAGATGTTGCCCATGTGACATTTTAGTTGAACTGCACAAGACACTCCTTCCAAAAGAAGTGTTTTGTGCAGTTCACCAAAAGGTCATAGTAGCAACAAGGTGAAATGGATATCCCTATCTGCACAAAAAGATAGAAAGTAAACAGTTGCTGGTCAATAAGAATATACGAAACATATACAAAATGAAAAGAAGCATCTTAATTATGTTCATGGCAATTATGCAAGGATAGTAGAAATTTTAAAACGTCAGCAATGCTTCATGTTACCAGAAGCATTACGATCAACAATGAGATTCCTCAAATATGGGATTACTTTAATGGTGGCATTGCTTGTTTACGGACACGATAAATCAACAGCAGCTAAAGAGTTGGTTTAAGGGCATGGGACCGTGGGGACACCAGGACACTCGGCAGCGTAAAGGAGCAACTTACTTATCATCTTTGGGGAAAACAGCGGTAGTGCCATTTGTAACATAGTTTAATTGCGTCTTATCCTTTGGAGGCATTATATTAACAATAACACCGGTTAGACATGTCCCTAAGGTAACAAGCAGTGATCGCTTCATTTTACATGCGCCCTTACATTAACAACAGCAAAAGGTTGGTCTAAGGACATGCGATAGTGGACGCATCAGCACAATGTACCTACAAGGAGGCATAAAGTGGTGATGCCGAGTTTGTTCATGCTATGTGAGGGCAGCAAACCTAATCCTGGAGACCTTGTACTATGTGAGGGAAGAAAATCTAATCCTGGAGACCTTTTACTATGTGAGGGCAGCAAATCTAATCCTGGAGACCTTTTACTATGTGAGGGAAGCAAATCTAATCCTGGAGACCTTTTACTATGTGAGGGCAGCAAATCTAATCCTGAGACCTTTTACTATGTGGTGGAAGAAAATCTAATCCTGGACATACTCTGTTGACTTGTCCACCAGCCGCCACTTTCTATCCTTTTTTCAACCAATAATAGATATGTTCCTTATCCGGTTTGTAATGCGTTTTCCCATTATTTCCCTTTTCAACCAAGAGACCAGTTGGGTATCCGGTCTCTACTACTTTCACCATATTATTTCCTCTTTGAATCAAGTCCTAGATTCATGCTACAACTTTCCCCCTTTCTTCGTTGTTTGAACAAAGCCCTAGATTCGAATGCATGAAGTAGCTTTACCTCTAATAATACTAAAAATTTAGGTAGAAAAAGATGCACATGCAGACACGTGGGGAGCTGGGGCAGTAGAGCAAGGCCGCTTTCGAAGAACTTATACCTGAGGGTCGCCGGGATGTCGGCGGCGGCAGGTCGGATCTGCGGACAATACGGCGGGGAGGAAGAAGGGTCGGAGGACCTCCCGAGCCGGCGCTGTGTCGAAGAAGAGCGCAGGCAGAGGATCGGGCCCCTCCGACAGCTGTGGGTTTCCTCCCTCGGCGGTGATGACCGCGTGAACGATGCACCTTTTAGTCCTCTACACACACCGGCCGAAGGGATCCGGCCGGATCTGTGACTAGCGGTGAGCAGAGAGAAAATGTCGCTACCGCTGTCTTGTTTATATCTGGAGAGGATGAGAGAATGAAGAGAGCAACCCTAGTAAAGCAAGCGCTCAGGCCCCTGCGTCCATATATAGTGGAGTGATTATCTTTTTCTCTCCACAACAAGCGTTTCAATTTGTGTACATGGCATTAAAGAAAAGAAACTCTCTATTTAAGGTGACTACTGTACGACTCCTACTTACTACTTGTAGTACTGCTGTACTGTTCACTTGTGCTCCCCGCCCCTCCATTCATTGAACAACCCCACGGGTGAATAAGCATATAGTAAGTACTGTATTTATATAGAACAAACAAGCTCGAACTATTTTCGCGTAGTTAAAAGTTGAGGGCGGAGCTTTTCCCGGGTAGTACGCACGACAGTTTTTGGGAAGGCGGTTTGACAGAGAGGCGAGGAGGGTGAGCGAGTGGGGCTGTGCGATTTGATGGCGCGTTACTGCTGGAAAGACTTGTGATATGACCACTCACTATAGTCATGAATTATTGGCACTCCGACTGGGGTGATGCCCCCCTTCCGTTCCGCGCTCTAATCTGGTGCATGACACGTCAACCCGGATGCTAGCTCTCCCACATGTCGGAGTAGTAAGGAGCAAAGAATGATGCGGTATATACTAGTACTATACTGCTCCCTCCGTTCCTAAATATAAGTCTTTGGAGAGATTTCACTATGGACCACATACCGAGAAAAATGAGTGAATCTACACATAAAATGCATCTATATACATCCGTATGTGGTCCACAGTGAAATATCTACGAAGACTTATATTTAGGAACGGAGGGAGTACTACTCAGGTCGGAGGAGTGCGAACCACGGCAGCCCAGTTAACCAGCAGTGCGAACCAATTAGCCCAAAGTGAACCAAAGAGTAGAAAACAATGTGGTGATATGGCCATAAAAAACAATGTGCTACGGTCCACACTGTAGCATGTATAGTAACACTCCTCTTTGTTTGGATCCCTGAGTTAGAGCTAGTATGGTTGAAATAGCCTCAAATTATCGAAACAAGAGGGGTTAGTTTGAGCTAGTTTCCTCTAACCCAGCTAAAAAAACTAGCCCGGTGGATAGGTTCTAATTGGGTTAGTTATCCTCGGGCCCACTAAAAGAGAACTAAAAAACTCTCCCCTGCCCGCACGAGATCGCTCCCCCTCTCGCATGACTCCTCTCTGTTCCCCATAGGGCCGCTCGCCCTTTCTCTCCTCCGGCCGCCCTCTCCTTCCGGCCTCCGCCGCCCTACTCCGGCCGCCCTCTCCCTCCGGCCTTCGAAGGTCGCCCCGCTCCACCTTCACCAGTCGTTTTTCTCCCTCTGTCGTGTGCAGCGGCGGCACATCTACCAGGGAGGTCGCGAGAAGGGTGAGTTTGTTCGTTACTTCTCTGTCTCATGGCCATATCAATGATCTTGCTTGCTCTAGCGCTAATTCTGATTTGGAAAAGTAGATCCTGATCAAACTTGGTATAGATTTGTGGTGCACACATGGAATTGTTTGATGCTGCTTGAGGAGGTAATAAATCTTTCTAGAGGCCCAAAGATTCAGGTCACCATTCTAGGTATTTCAATTACAGGCTTGCATTATTTCTAGAGGCCCAAAGATTCAGTTCACCTTTCTAGGTATTTCAATTTCAGGCTTGCATTATTCTAGAGGCCCAAAGATTCAGTTCACCTTTCTAGGTATTTCAGTTTCAGGCTTGCATTATTTCTAGAGGCCCAAAGATTCAGTTCACCTTTCTAGGTATTTCACTTTCAGGCTTGCATTATTTCTAGAGGCCCAAAGATTTAGTTCACCTTTCTAGGTACTTTAGTTTCAGGCTTGCATTATTTCTAGAGGCCCAAAGATTCAGTTCACCTTTCTAGATATTTTAGTTAGAGGCTTGCATTATTTCTATAGGCCCAAAGATTAAGTTCCCAGACGGCGGCAAGCGGCCCTGCTACCCATGCCAGTGTCGACCTCAACTCGCAAGGGCCGGCGTCAGAGGGGTTCCCGGGGCTTGGGCTCTCTGAGCCTTCCTCCAGAGCGACGATGCCGAGCTCCTCCCTCGGTGCGTGAGGGGCTCTGGGCTCCCTCCCTATCGTGAATGACTTCCGTGATGAGTTAGCTCATTCTTTCTTTCATGAAGTGTTTTTTTATTTGGTGAAGCTTGATTGACGACTTGTATGTTTAAGTGGGATATCTCATTTGTATGGACAAAGTAAAAATTATCATGTTTTGCATGTTTCATTTGTATAGATGGTCCGTTTATGTCAATTGTGACCGGAGGAGGCCACAGAAGAGCCGGCCACACCAAGAGGGTGCTTGGATCCAAGGGACTTATTTTAGTCTGACTAAAAATAGTCTCTTTAAGAGGCTAAAGTTCCAAGCACCCCTGACTAAAGAGGGGCTAAAACTAGTTTTGAGACTAAAAAATTTAGTCGTGGGTACCCCTACTAAAATGTGGATTAGTCCTCTCTCTCCTCATTTAACTCCTCTCCTTTAACGCAAAGTAGTTCTGGATTGGAGGGTTTGGAGGATAATAAATGCTCATTAACTTGATTTTAGTCTCTTTAGTATTTGGATCCAAGCATGGGTGAGGCTAGCAAGTTTTAGTCCCACTACTTTTAGTCATGAAACTAAAACGTATCCAAGCACCCTCCAAATCCGGCAGGAAATAGGGTCCAAAGTAGTCAAATGATTGAGATAGAGCATTTATTGTCAATCTAACCCTGCCATCCATACACCTCTTTAGTTTAGAGTTAGTTCAGGGTTAGAATCTAACTCTAACCACTAACTGAGTTAGAGTTCTCCTCGTCTCGGTTCATCGCCATCATAATTTCCCCATTCCTGTGTTTTCAGTATCCTGCGAATCAAAGAAGCCCTTTTTTGCGGGAAAAATCAAAGAGACCCTTAGACTGGTTTCGGTCCGGTCATTTTTTATAAACGTGTTATGTCCAAAATTTAATGAGCGTGCTCCGGTTTCCGTGAAAATAATTTGGTTTCATGTAGTAATTTATTCGTTTATTTATTCTTCTGTAGGGAGTTTGCATGTAAATCGTGAGGTCTCAAATGTAAAGTACCCCGGCATATGCTCCGAGTCGTGCACGCACTACGACCCAGATGCTCTATGTCCCACATGCCGGCGAATGGGAGCACGTGGAAATAGCCTAGGAGTACATATAGGAGGATAAATGCGTGAAATAATATGTCTTGTGAAGCGTGGCAGCGGTTCGATAAGGAGACCTAAAGTGATGACAGCTATAGGTCGACGCACCCAACTAGTGGTACTAGACATACGACTAATTTTCCTCAAAAAAAGAGGCACGAGTGCTCGGTACTCCTATTCTATAAACACGAGTCCCATCTCGACAACAGCGTCCGTACAGCCTAGCTCTCATCCTCGTTTCTCTCTTCTAATTCTAAACTCGGCCGACGCCCGGTGGGCGGGGTGGATTTGCTCAACTGCGGCCCCACCTCACAGTGAAAACATTACGACTGGAATAAAAATGCCATATACTCCCTCTGTTGATAAATATAAGCCTTTTTAGATACTATTTCAAATGGAATACAGCATACAGATGTATGTAGACATAGTTTAGAGTGTAGATTCACTCATTTTGCTCCATATGTAGTAGTCACTTGCTGGAATCTTTAGAAAGACTTATATTTGGGAACGGAGGGAGTACTATACTAATAAAACATTAAGGCCATGAGGCGATGCAGTGCTGGTTACAGGAGGCAAGAAGAAGAGATGCATCCATCGACGACGTCCACCTCCTCGACTCAGGGCGCCGGCCCACCGAACGGCGCCTAAGTAGCAGCGGCTTTCGTGGCCAGGTCGACGTGCTTCTGAACAATGGCGTCCAAAGATTCTAGCCGCTGGAAGAAGGCCAACGTCTTTCTGTCCTTGCTTGCCTTGTAGTGGCCTATGTAGACGATTTCCTCGTAGACATGGATGTGCAGGTCGACGGTTTCTTGCATGGCGAGGAGCTGCGCAGCGAGCCCAGCCTCGAGGTGCACATTCTTTGTTGCAACCTCCGGCACCTACAGGGCCACCAGGGCTTGAAAGAGTTTGTCACCATGGAGGCCGATGAGGGTGGCAGGCAATGAGGAGCCTGGCCGCGCGGGCTGGAGAAGTACGGCAAGGTCGTCCGCGCTCTTCTTGACGGCGGTGAACTTGCGGATGGAGTTGACCATCATGTCATCCATGCGAGAGGCGAAGCCGGCGTCAGTGAGGGCTACGATGCTGCATGGTCGCCACAGCTGCTTGGAACGCTGCACGGTGCGGGGCCACAGGCGGCGCCTTGGATGATTTGGCATGACCATTGCCGCTCGTGTCCATCGCCTCCATAGGTGCTTGTGGCTTCGGTCACTTGGTCTTGGATTGGAGTGAGCAGTGTTGCGCAGAGACTTGGGAGTAGATGGATTGGAGTGGTGGGGCGCATTTATTATATGAGAGTCCAAACTCTGTTGCATTCACATCATGCTGGCTCTATTCTGCTTCTCCAATTAATTACCTCTGCATGTAATTGAGGATGCATCATTGACCGTTCAACGTCTCAGGAACCGCTACCCTCTCCCTCCTTGGTATTCAAGCACCTATGGACCCGTCGACGACGAGGTGCCTATGGTGACTTCGTAAATTTCAAGATGATAGTGACGTGCGTGTGTGCGTTCATAGGGGTGAGTGTATGCATGTGTATATGAGCGCTTGCGTCTGTACTGTGTAAAAAACGTAAATGCGTGTCAAAAAGAGACTAGTCAGTATACTGAATATTGTGCACCTCGGAGAGGAAAACGATAGAACTAGTATGTATTTATTTACGCTGCAGATTCACTCATTTTGCTCGATATGTACTCCGTCTCGGTGTAGTCTAGTCACTTGTTGAAATCTCTAGAAGGGCAAATACTCCTTTCTGGTTTATAGGGCTATACTAGCAAGTAGTTGTACGTACTAGTACAAATAGTGGGCTCACATAGCAATTTTGTCTCATGCAAGAGCCTGGCTATATGCGTGCTCCAATGTTCGCAACTGCAACATTCGGTTTGCGCTTGGCTCTTCGCCTCTTCGAGAAGACGAACAATGATGTTACTACTACTGCTTCTACGGTGTCGAATCCACTTCTGCATGTCCGTCCACCACGAGCGGGATGGATAGCTTGTTGTAGAAGTACTACTAAGAAAAATACTGTCCTCGTTTGCCAGCAACCGCGCGCATGGGTGAGGGAGAAGGCGCGTAGTAAAATCAAGCTTCTCTCGTTGTACAAGTTGACGCGACACATCATAGCACTGGCCCCACATGCTTGCCTCTCAACTTGGCTAAAAGGCCCGCAATGTACAATATATTTGCTGCAACCTCAAAATTTACCCACCACAAATTAAAATATATGTGGTCGTATGCATCGTTCTAATGCAGAGGCCGGGGAGTCCCCCCATTAAAAAGACAAATTAAAATATATATTCCTGTCTTGACCAGATGAGCGTGCAAACTACAATCACCAGTGTGTCAGGTAGGGCCAGAAGACTTTTAATTTTTTTTAAACTTCGAGACGGCCACATAGCATGGAGCCGACCCCAACGATTAAGCTTACAGGCACGGTACACGCTATCCTAGACTACTCTACACATGAAACTGCCAAACGAGCGTCCGGGCTACGCTTGGGTCTTCGCCTCTTCGGGAAGTCGAACAATGATGGAGTACTACTGCACTAGAGGAGTACTATAGTACGCTTCTGGCCATCTGACACCGGTTGAACCGCTGCATGTCCACCGCGTGCGAGAGGGAGAGCGTGTAGCGAAAGCTTCTCCTAGTCTTGCCAGCCACCACACTCATGGGCTTAGGAGGCGCTCCTGCCTTTGCGTATGACAGTGGGCCCAACAGGTGTGTGGCCAACCTGTCATACAGCCAAAGGCAGGTGCAGTTAAGTCCGCGAGGGAGAGGATAATCAAACTTCTCGTTGATGTACGAGTTGACGCGACACGTCAAAGCACTGCACTTGATACGTATATTTCAATAATTTGCGTTTACCGATGCATTAATTACAACACCTGCATGCATGCCGTGACTCTTCTTTTGATACTTGCATGTGTTGATTTAATGCACCTTGAAGTAGTATAAAATATGTGATGGTAAAGCTTTGTAATACCCCGGCCCAAGTTGAGAGATGGTTGTGCACGAGGAGGGCGAGATCATGCAGACCGAACAGGACCCAACGATGGAGCTCTCTAAGGTCTCGATGGACCTCACCGTGCTCCACTGCGCCTTGTGCCTCCTCCCCTTGATGCCTCCAGTGTATGAGGTTCGAATACACCTCGTCCGTTCGGCTGATTAAGCAAGGTGCATGTTTCTTGATTGATGTGTTGTTCGATTGATTTCTGCAGTGCAAGGGAGGGCCCCTGGCCTGCGCCGACTACCGCGTCGAGCGCCCCGGGAACCAGCGGCAGTGCCAGAAGTGCGAGCGCGGCGGTGGCTTCGATGTGCGGAACACGGCGGTGGACTCCGTCCTTTCGTCGGTGAGAGTGGAGTGCCCGCACGAAGGCTATGGGCTCTACTTCACTTACCACAAGCTCGCCGATCACCAGAGCGTGTGTCCGCTCGCGCCCTGCAAATGCCCCATGCCCGTCTGCGGCTAGGAAGGCCCGCCGCCGGCGCTCTACCACCACATCAGCACCGCGCATCCCATGCCCGTGCACAGGATCCAGTACGGCAAGGTGCTCCAGCTGCAAGTGCCACTGTCGGAGCCACGACTCTTGCTGTTCGCAGAGCAGGACCGCCACGTGTTTTTCTTGGTCGACGGCATGCTCGACATCGGCGCGCCTATCACCGTGTCGGTCGTCTGCATCAGAGCGGGGGCGTCCCCACTGCCGCTCTACGTGGCCAAGTTGTGGGCGAACGGCCCGCCGGGGGAGCATTCGACGTGCAGGAGCTGACCTTCTTGACAGTTCAGCCCAAGCTGCTGGCCGGGGCTAAGCTTGTGTCCCTCCACATTCAGATTGACAAGCTCACGTCCTAAATGTTTCTATAGTGCCTTCTATTTATCTTAGTAATATGCTAATATAGGGATTACCTTGGTCTACTTTAGCTTAAGAAATGGTGGGTTTTGGTGGCGATGCAGCAATTACTTCAACATCAGATCAGTAATTTCCAACAGTCGAACGAATATTTTGTGTTTACTGGATATAAAGTTCCTTTGGGTAAGAAGTACTACTTGTCATCTGAATGGATAAAAGGAGATGTATGTAGACGTATTTTAGTTCTAGATATGTCCCTTTTTATCCATTTTGATGACAAGATATAGATGTATCTAGACATGCCTTCCATTTGTCAAAATATAGATGTATCTAGACATGTTTTAGTATATAGCTACATCCATGATAGAGCCAATCGGATGGTTGAGAACACTACAATTTGTAGCTACAGATGCGTGTGTGACTCCCAGATGCAAAGGCCGGGGGTCATCATCCTCCTTTTCAAGAAAAACAGACGCGTGTGTGTGAGGATGCGTGCGTGCTCCTTTTCTCTTCCTGTATAACATACTAAACTCAGAGTACAAGTTTTTGTGCGTGGCACGATGGTGCGTGCGAGAAGTCCCGAGAGATAGGTTTAATGCGTCTGAAAAAAAGACTAGCCTAGAGCTCGCCACGGGCTATTCCTATTGAACGCCCCATTAACCGTAAGATATGTATACGATGGTGCAGTTATTGCACATACACAAAGTACCCCTCGTTTCCAGTTTATAGGGCTTAATTCAAAAATCTCACCAACCAAGATGGTGAGTGGTGGAATATTTTTGTAGTTTGCAAAAGCACCTAATTAATGCTCTTGTTTTTCTCAAAAAATTATGTTTATCAATGCATTAATTGCAATGCATGCATGCATAAAGTACATGCATTGGTCAATTTTCTCTCAATACTTGCATGCAATGATTTAATGCACCTTGGAATCTGAACATGTGTTGGGCAACAACCAAATTGAGCCTTATAAAATGGAAAAACTAAAATTTTGAGATAAGCCCTATAAAACCAGAAAGGAGAGAGTAGAAAAAGAAGTACTCCATCCGGGAATAGTGCCGCACTTCAAAACTAGAACGTCAATAAATTTTGAGCTTGCGTCTCGTCACATTCCAAATTACTCCACGCTATATTGAATTGCAAACCTGTTCACACCAATCACAACCTAAACAGTTTCCCACTTAGTAGCGTATTACTACCACACTATATTGAATTGCAAACCTGTTCACACCGATCACAACCTAAACAGTTTCCCACTTAGGAGCGTATTAGTACTCGGTTATAAATACTAGTATGCCAAGATGACTGCACATTCCTCCTCAACTCCTCATCCACAAAAACAAACAAGTCATTCAGCATCCTTCCCTTTAAATACGCCATGGCCAGCGTGAGTTACAGGTCGAGCTTGCCACTGTGGAGAGGCGAGCATGGAAGCGGAAGCATGAGAGATGTCCCGCCTCGCTGCGAGAGCAGCCGACATGTCCCATCGCACGGAAGTAGCAGCATAGAGGTCCCGCCGCGCCGCTGAAGCAGCACGGAGGTCACGCCACGCCATCGATGCAGCAGACTGGTCCGGCTGCACCACAGAAGCAGCAGAGATGTCCCGCCGCGCCACGAATGCAGCAGAGATGTCCCGCCGTGCCGCGGCGGCCTGGGAAAATTTCTCGCGGGCAGGCGACGACTGTTACAGGCGCATGCATGCGATCGTCCATAGCCAGATGGATCAGATCTCCGGCTGTGCGAGGTTGCAGGACGACATGAAAGCCTCGTTTGAACAGGCTATCGACGTACTAAGGGAGGGCAATGAGAGGCTCTGGGCCGAGCACGGCCTGCTGAGGGAGAAGATCGTCCAAAGTGCAGACCAGCAGGAGGAGACCAGTGCCTTGTTGAAGAGGACCGGCGTCATCGTCAAGAAACTTATGGACGAGAATGACATGCTCCGCAACGAGCGCCAAAGGCTGGTGGAGGAATCCGTGGATGTTCTCAAGCAGTGTCTTGAGGACACGAAAGAGGTCATCACCGCTCTCCGCGGAGACTAGTTCTCGCGGCCTATAGCAACGCATCAAGAAAGTAGAGATCAGCGAGCCAGATCCTTGTCTTCCTTCTTCTTTTGCACTTGTGTATTTCGAGCGTAGACGCATGTGGCTTTTTTAATTATCTTTCTAATGATGTAAGACAATTAATCGTCCTTATCTTTCTGTGGAAGATCAATGTTGCTAGGATGGAATGAAGAAAACTCTTGATGTGGCGACCCTGGCGTTGCTGTTCTTCTAGTTGCTGCTGGGCTTCCTTCAGTTTCCTGGTTTCTTTTGTTGTAATAATCGACTTAGGACGTGGATTGTGTCATCGGTAGTGAAATGTTGGGTTCTAGCGCGGATGTTTGGCCTTTGTTGGCCTCTTGGGATCTTGCGATTTCAATCTGGTAGCTTTTAGTCCTTCGTGTTAGGCTGGAGTTGTGCTGAACTTCTTGTGAATTGTAGTGGTTTTCAGTAATGAAAATCGGAAGGGGCAAGCCCTGCTTTGATCAAATTTTTTTAATCATCCTTATATATTCATCAGTCTTGCTATAAGTCACAGTAGATGCTATATAGGTCCGTCAGATCTTACATCAAGATCCGTGCTTTCAGATTTTCTTTTTTCTCTCTTAAATCTCAGTCGAGTGAGACATAGCCACGCCATTAAACAGAGGCTCGGGCGCCATTAATGGAGACCTTGGGACAGAGGTGGACGGCAGATGGAGGTCAAAGGGCTCTCCTCCTGATAATCACACGCAGGGGTCTGATCGCACGCCTCTCGTACTCAAATAGCTACCCTGCACGGCGCCTCCTAGCTAATAAAAAATGGGGACGCGTGGCGGCACGCAAATGGTAATAGTAAGTAGAACGCCCACGGTTTCAATAATACTTGTATTTTCGATTGAAACGTGACATCACTTGTTCCAGAATGAATTTGTTGATTGTTAATGTGTGCGCCTTCGCAAATTGGACTGCAAATTTACCACAACATGTTGGTGCCATATCATGGCACCAAGCCAAGTTCAGTATTTTCATGCGTGTTTTGGATTTACAGGAATTAAAAAACTAAGTTTCTCAATGTTTCCAACCCAGCCACGACGCCCAGAATTTTGAATTTCATTCCCATTTCTTGCATGGAACCTAGAAATTTACCCGAGGACAAACATGTGATTTTTCAACCAACTTTGGTGCACTGGAACAAGCGCTTGTATTTCAAATTTGAATTATGCACACAAAGGTGACACGTTCCCTCCCAGAACCACGAGCCTTCTTGAGAGAAGCTCCGATTTGCAAGAAGCTTATACAGAAATTTGTTCCGATTCGGCCAATTTTTTTTACCACGGCATGGTACTACCATGACATGACACCATGCCAAGTTTCATGATTTTAAAACCAAGTTTCTCAATGTTCTCGATCGAGCCACGATGCCCAGATGTTTGAAATTTATTCTCATTTTTTGCATGGGACCTACTCCCTGCTTCCATCTATATAGGGCCTAATGTGTTTTTCAAGACAGCCTTTGACTATTGACAAGATTAATAGCCCATGAGATGTATACTATGAAAATTATATTATTGGAAGCTCCTTTGACATACAAATTTGAAGGTATGCTTTGTGTAAGTTGCATGTCATATATTATTGCTCTAACGTTTGGTCAAAGTTAGCCTCGAAAAACGCATTAGGACCTATATAGATGGAAGGAGGGAGTAGAAATTCACCCGAGGACACAAATGTGATTTTTCAACCAACTTTGGTGAACGGGAGCATGTGCTTGTAGTTCAAATTTGAATTATGCATATTAAATGACCAAAAACTCAATTAATGTGTAAATAAGGCCAAACGAAGCCGGAATAATTCCAAAATTTAACAGGGCACTCATGTAGTTATATGTTGCCTTTGTAAATAAACTCAAGAGGGACAACGTATATCGTTTCGCACTCAAAGGTGGCACATTCCCTCTCAGAACCACGAGCCTTCTTGAGAGAAGCTTCGGTTTGCAAGAAGCTTATACCAAAATATGTTCCTATTCGGTCATTCTTTTAACACAACATGGTAGTACCATGACATGACATCCATGCCAAGTTTCATGATTTTCAGACGTGTTTTGGATTTACAAGAATTTTAAAACCAAGTTTCTCAATGTTCTCGGCCGAGCCACGATGCCCAGATGTTTTAATTTTATTCTCATTTCCTACATGGGACCTAGAAATTCACCCGAGGACACAAATGTGATTTTTCGACCAACTTTGGTGCACGAGAGCATGTGCTTGTAGTTCAAATTTGACTTATGCACATTAAATGACCAGAAACTCAATTAATGTATAAAAAACGACAAACGAACCCGGAATAATTCCAAAATTTAACAAGGCACTAATGTAGTTCTATGTTGCCTTTGTTAAGAAACTCAAGGGGGGGGCAGCGTATATCGTTTCACACTCAAAGGTGTACGTTCCCTCTTAGAACCACGAGCTTCCAAATCGGCCCAATTTTTTACCACAACATGTTAGTGCCATGACATGACACCATGCCAAGTTTCATGATTTCCAGGCGAGTTTTGGATTTACATGACGCCCAGATGTTTGAATTTCATTCTCATTTCTTCCATGGGACCTAGAAATTCAACCAAGGACACACATGTGAGTTTTCAACCCACTTTGGTGCACCGGAGCATGTGCATGCAATTCATATTTAGATTATGCACATTTAAAGTCCAGAAACTAAATTAATGTATAAAAAGGCCAAATGAACCCGAAATAATTCCAAAATTTAACAAGGCACTCATATAGTTCTATGTTGCCTGTGTAAATAAAATCAGGGGGAGGCAGCGTATATCGTTTCGCACACAAAGGTGACACGTTCCCTCTCGGAACCACGAGGCTTGTTGAGACAATCTCCAGTTTGGCAAGAGGCTTATACCAAAACTTGTCCCAATTCAACCAAAAATTATACGTATGAAAACAGGGTTTAGATTATCCCAAACATCTCGCTACCTAGACCAATAATGTACTATGATTTGAATTCAACATAAAATGTATACAAATATTTGAATTGGAGAGCGTATGGTACATGTAGTTCATAGTGAAATATGATAACAGCTATATGTATGTTTTTGTTATCAAGATAATATTTAAATTATTGTATAACTTGACAACAATCGTATTCAAATAAGGAAAATCTATTCAAATATAGTCCATATGGTAGACGACAATATATATGTTCACATGGTGGAGTAAAATGTTCATATATGATGGAAGATCAAAATGTACGACTAAATCAATTATAAACCGCAAGATCACCTAACGATATATTCTTTCAACGTAACATGGATTCAAAAATTGAAATTCGAGATCATGGCATCTGTAATCATATAAAAAGGGACATTACTCTTTCTTTGGTGGGAATTGATTTGTTTTTTGTTGTTGTTGAGGGAAGTGCGAATCGATTTGGTACTGTGTAGGGTAATCTTGTTCTCCCGATTTTTTTTACATTTTACTTGTAATTTTTTCAGTGGCATCTATAGCAATATAGTAAAAGGGGACATGAATCTCTTTTGTCTTGTATGAATTGTTTTTTTATACGTTAAGTTTGTTCTGCCGAACAAGGAATCCGCACCTTGTTATCCCGAAATTTTCAACCTCGAGTATCTCTTGTCTCACCTGCTTTGAAACTCCCGCTTCTTCAGCCCGCGCTGCGCCTTGTTATCCCGAAATTTTCAAGCTCGAGTATCTTTTGACTCACCTGCTTTGAAACTCCCGCTTCTTCAACCCGCGTCACGCCTTGTTATCTCGAAATTTGGACGCGCGCGAGAACTCCCTCCTCATCTGAAATCGCTCTCGCAGCCTAGACACGTGAAATCCCCCTTCTACCCCTCAGTCGGAAATGAAGCTCCACGTCGCGGTGTCAAAACCGGTGGGGGTATGCTGGTAACTTACCCTACATTTCGGACAAGCGCGTCCCTAAGCTTGGCTCCCCCTCCCCCTTCGCCCCCCCCCCCCATTGGTACACCGAGGCCGCCAAAACCCGCGAAACCCCACGGTCCTACGTCGGCCTCCCAACCGCCGCCCAGCCGGAGACTCTTCCCCGACTATGTCGTCCACCGCAACATCTCGCCATCCCTCATCCACCACACCGGATGAGGATCTGTTGTCGATCTCGTCGTCTCGCCGGATTAGCCGCCCTGTCCTCCACCTCCAAGGAGCTGCCCCGACATTCGCCTCGTCTATCGCGCCACCTTAATCCCCACAGCGCCGTCTTGACTTGCCCCACCGGAACCGCAGCACCCTCACCAATTCCTCCGATGAAGCCGAGGCCAACTCGGCGCCACCAAGGAGGTTCTACACTCACCACTGCATTTTATCTTTTATTCGATCTCACGGGGCTGCCGATGCTCGATACCGAGCAGACATGGCGTGTCTCCATCGACGGCGCCGTCGCCGGCCACATCTCCACGGCGTCTCTCCCCCATGTCGTTGCTTCCTCGGCGACGACTCCCACAACGGCACTAGCTCCAGTTGCTCCGGCTCTCGCTCGCGCTGCGGCCCTGTTCTTGTTGTCAGTCGCGCTATGCACTGCTCCTGCTTTCGTTCGTGATGCTGCTCTGCTCTTGCTTTCGCTTGCACTGCTGCTGCTGCACGACCTCCGACAGCTACAGGAGTTGCTGCTTTAGCACTCGCTCGCGGTGCTACTGCATGACTTGCTCTCTGCTAGTGCGTTCCTTGCTCGAGCGTCTGCTGATTTAGATCACTGCTTCTCTGCTACTAGTGCTCGAATGCCCTAAACATCTATTGCAATGCTCTGTTACTAGTTCAATCAGTTTTGACAGTAAAATTCATTTTCGACTGTGAAGTTCATTTTCTTCAGTTAAGTTTAGAGTGAACAGTACTTATAGCATCTGTCGGAGCGGCCGTGGCGCTTGATGATCGTTTACATCTAGCACTTTTTGGTGATGTATTTTACATCATCTATTGCAGATGATATTATGGTCCCACTTTAGATTAACATTGTCTGTCTTGTCATGCTTCAGCCTCGTCGCCGTACACCTTAGCGGAGCTGCTCCAACGACGGAACCGTCCATCATAGCGGAGGAGTACCCTCGGCGCCGTTTCCAGAGGCCTCGGATCTTCTTCCCCGCCTCTGACAGTCACACCAGCAACGTCACCATCCTCCACGTCCAACCCAATGATGCTGAGGTCCACGAGGCTATGCCAAAGAGGTTGTATAGTCGTCGCATCACTTTGTTTCTCCATTTCTCTGTTCTTCCAATTCATGTGAGCCAAACACCCAGGTTGACTGAAATCCTATGTTTCCAAGTGCTCTGTTTTGCACGTGCATTCCTATCCTATTCCTATGTTTTTCTTGTCCCTGCGTTTATAGAATCCTCCAATTCTAAGGAGCCCTTACATATTTTCTTCATTTTCAGATAGGCGTCAAAGAAAACTCTGTGTGTTATGTCCTGCTCCTACCGTGCCGTCATACACCCCACCTGAGGTGCACCATCGACAGAAGTGTTCACTGCAGCAAAGATCCCCCCTGCAGACTTCCTTTCACCGCCTTAGATCATCTTCCCCGTTTCCGGCAGCCACGCCAACTGCATTACCATCATCGACTGAGCAGATGAACCTGAGGACTACACAGTTCCGTAAGAGAGGTCACAGTCTTTCGTGTTTGCTTACGTTATACATCGGTTATTATTACCTGCTACTTTATCGTTCAATCTTGAGTTTTGAGTTTCCCATGGGTCTCATATCGAGCCAGCAACGAATAGTATCTATCTACTATCTAGTTCATCTGGGGTCTTCTATGTGGTACATGTTGGGTGGGCAACAAACACTAGATGATCCATTGTCTATCTTTTTAAATTGAAGTTATAATCCACCTGCTATCATAAGTTTTGGATCCATCCACTTGTTTGCTACCATCAGTCTTGATTTTTGCATGCACCCCTGGGGCCTTACAAAATCTAACTATTTTTTTGTTATGCATGTCAGATATTGTACACAAACGTACTGAACATGTAGAGAAAAAGAGAAGACCGTTGCGTGCGAATATAATGTCATGCAGACGCCGCTCCATGGTGGGCTTAAGTGCCCCTCCGGCATTTCCAGGTTGTATTGCAGAGGGAGATAACTGTTGAGATGGGGATTCAGAAGGAGCCGACCACGCCTGTTTACCACCGAGGTGTTTGCTCTAACTCGGCATGCCGATGTTGGTCATATCATGCATATGGTGCCTTGCATTGCTTACATTATACATCTTATATGTCATCGACTTAGTTTAGATTTGCTTTGTGTGAATGCCACCTGTTTGGTTTATATATCATACTCCCACCATTCCTAAATATTTGTCTTTTAGAGATTTCAACAAGTGACTACATACGGAACAAAATGAGTGAATCTACACTCTAAAATATGTCTATATACATCCGTATGTGGTAGTCCATTTGAAATCTCTAAAAAGACAAATATTTAGGAACGGAGGGAGTATATGGTAATTATGCAGTGCCAGCTTCTTTAGCCAGGCATCATATACGTGAATCATGCAATGCCATCCTGCTTAGCTAGTCATCGTATATGTGAATTGTATCGTGCCATTTTTTTTCCATAATGTATTCCATTTGTCAACAATGTTTATACATTCATCTACTCTTCCCGTGCATCAGCCATTTGAGTCGGTCATGGGAAAATCTGGAGTGAAAACAAGGTCTTCTGAGCAGTCAGTGCTACCTGTCGATGCAGATTTCTTGCTGGTTTCAGATAGCTCCTTAGAGGAGGATTTAGAGAGAGATGACCAGTCATATCCCCCCCGGAGGTGCATTCTCTAACTTGGCTGGGTTTATATTGCTCATATCATGCATATGGTGTCTTGCATTGCCATGCCATCTGCTTAGATTAGACATGCTTTGTGTGAATGCCTCATATTTGCTTTCTATATCAGATATATGAATTATGCAATGCCATGTTTTTCAGCCAGTTATCATATAAGTGAATTATGCACCACCATGGAGCCAGGCATCATTGTAGGACCTTGAAGTATGTCTAGAGGGGGGTGATTAGACTACTTGACCAATTAAAAACTTAGCCTTTTCCCAGTTTTAGAGTTTGGCAGATTTTAGCTATCTTAGGACAAGTCAGACCGATTTTAGTAAACCTAGTGACCGTTAGGGTTTTCGGTGGGACTGACATGCATCTCGGTAGGACCGATATGGTTAGGGTTAGGGCATAAGTAATCTCGGTGAGACCGACATACAAACTTCGGTGAGACTGATTTTGGTAATTAGCTAACCAGAGAGTTGGTCAGGTAAACTCGGTGGGATCGATTTCTCTTTTCGGTGAGACCGAAATGTTACAAAAGGGAAACAGAGAGTTTACATTGCAATCTCGGTGGGACCGATCCGCTCTTTCGGTGAGACCGAAAAGTTACGAAAAGCAAAAGAGAGAGTACAATCTCATCTCGGTGAGACCGAGATCCCTATCGGTAGAACCGATTTGCCTAGGGTTTGTGGCAGTGGCTATGACATATGGAATCGGTGGCGCCGGATAGGAAGAATCGGTGAGACCGATTTTGGCTTTAGGTTTAGGTCATATGTGTATGTGAGAAAGTAGCTGAGGGTTTTGGAGCATATCACTAAGCACATGAAGCAAGAGGCTCATTAAGCAACACCTCATCCCTCCTTGATAGTATTGGCTTTTCCTATAGACTCAATGTGATCATGAATCACTAAAATATAAATTGAAGAGTCTTGAGCTTTTGAGCTTGAGCCAATCCTTTGTCATTAGCATTTTGAGGGATCCACTTTCATCATCCATGCCATGCCATTCATTGAGTTTTCCTGAAATGTTCATCTTGGAATAGAATTAGCTCAATGAGCTATATGTTTTTATGAATTACCAAAACCACCTAGGGATAGTTGCACTTTGAATCTCCCCCTTTTTGGTAATTGATGACAACATATAGATCAAAGCTTCGACAATTGATAATAAGAAAAATATCGTCGCTTTGAGAAGTATGTGATAAACAAGAGCTCCCCCTAAATTTGTGCATAGTTTAAGATTTGCTTTGGACTGCAAATGCACAAGGAATTAGGCTCATGGGTTACTCTTCCATGTCACATACATCTTGGTGGAGCGCTCAAAATGATATGAATTGAATACATGCACTCATCACTAAGCACAGTGAATGATCACATAGGATAGATAAGATACTATCATCAAACATGCATAAGTGTAGCTTATGATCAAACACATGATCATCAATGTCTCACAAACATAGTATATCAAGCAACCAAAAGCAAACAAGTTTTGAAAAACCAAAACCACCAAATCAAGAGAGAACAAAAGCAACACTCTCTCTCTCGAAGCCTATGATCTATACATTTTTCTCCCCCTTTGGCAACAAGTTACCAAAAAGTTCATAGAAAATTCATAGTTCTAGATCGACTCTCAGGCTTGATCTTCAGGTGGTGGAGTCCGGATAACACCGAGGGCAAAGCTTGTCAAGTAGATGGAGCTGGAGCTGATGTAGGTGCTGGAGCTGGTGGCACTGAGGCTGTAGCTGGTGCAGACGAAGTGGCTCTGGTGTTAGGAACTGGCACAACAGATGGCCTCTGGGCTCTAGGCACTCTGGCAAATGCATCAGTTGTTGTTTTGCCCTTCCTCTCCTGCATGTCATCTTGTAGTTTCTCCACTGCAGACTGAATCTCAGTTACTTTCACATCTAAGTCATAGAACTTTTGTTCTATGATTCTCTCCAAGCTCTCCTGATTTTGAGTGAGGGTGGCCAATCCTTTCTCAATCCTTAGTGTTGATGCAATTAAGTATCCGAGCTGCTCCTGCTTGTTCTTCAAGAAATACTCAGATGCCTCCTCTTGAGTTGGCATCCTGGCAGCCTTCTCCTTCCTTGCCTTCTCCTTCTTCTCTTGTGCTTGAACTGACGATGGATCATTCTCATTCATGAAAACCTCATTGTCCTCAAAGTCTGGATAAAGTGGAAAATGTTCTTTATCCAATAGATATTTGCCTGTGCCCATCTTTGAGTTAATCAACTCCTGGATCTGAGGGGCATATCCACAACTCCTCTTCTGCCCTATAATCCACATCTTCAGAATATGAGGTTTTCTTCTTCCTTTGCCTGGTGGCAGCTTTAGGCAGATTGCTTGGGGTGCTCCTGCTGCCTTCATCTGAAGAGCTGGAGGGACTAGTGCCCTCACTCAAGTTCACCTGTTCCTCGACTGCTCGATTGTCACTCTCATGTGACATGCCGATCTTGACCACCGTGAAGAGTTATAGATGAGGTAGAGTGGATGAGCATCACAAAATGCAGAGATTTTTGCAAAGAATGACTCAAAATTCAGTTTTAGTTTTCCACGTAAAGCATTTCGGATCAACCGATATTCAAACTCGATGATACCGAAGCAGTTTGAACCTAAATCGATGAACTCGGTTGGACCGAGTCATAGTTTGCGGCACCGAGACTGCTAGGGTTTCATTAAAGTCCTAAAATCGGTCTCACCGATTAGCAATTCTCGGTCAGACCGAGTCTTACTAGTGCAATGGCATAAGCCAAATCGGTGGGACCGAGTTTTTAAACTCGGTGGGTCCGAGATGGTTTCGGCGGAAACCTAACCCTAAATTTTCGAATCAGAACTATTCTAAGGATTGTATTGACTGGTTAGGAGTGTTTCAATCGTGGCAAGAATCAATAAGAACACAATGTCTTTGAGAATCGGACGAGGAAAGCACAGTGATCGAGTCCATACCCTAGTTCGGCGGAGACTCGCTATGGCGGCAACGGCGGGGTTGATTTCCGTTGATGGCGGCGGATACCAACGACAGGGGGCGGCTGGCGACGAGGAGACGATCCGGAGACCACGGAGGCAGAGCGAGCTATTGCGCGGGTGAAGAGGTTCGGAGAAATTTCCAATTTTTTGCCCCCCGTGACTATATATAGCCCGACCATGTCGGTGTGACCGAGTGGAACAACTCGGTGGCACCGAGATGCAAAACTGTGACAGCTATTGCAACTCGGTGTGACCGAAGAGTTCAAATCGGTTGCACCGAGATTGAAAACCTAGATTGACTAAGTGATCTCGGTAAGACCGAAATGGAGGAATTGGTCAGACCAAAAATCACAAAGAAGTTTTGGAAGTTTAAGTCTATGACGAATCGGGGACTCCGAGTGCTCCTCACACAGAGTGGTTCGAATCCGACTTGATCAAATTTTGTGATGTAGCATGAATAGAGTTTGAGACGAGAAAAGCATAGATAGCTAAAGAAGGTTCTTAGGCATTCTTGTCCATCCACTTGGCCAAAGAAAAGAAGCCATTCAATCAAAACAACAAGTGGATGTCCTCGAATGAGTAAAGTATGCAACCAACATGCTCACACAATAAGATGGCAAATAAAATATGTGACAAAGCATGCACAACCAATTCTAGCATCTATCAAACAATTGGCGATGACTAGGTCATCTATATATGAGTATATTGACTTAGGAGTCAAATGAGAACATTTGATCATATGACATACTCAACGGTAAAGCACAAGTGGGGTTACCACTTATACATAAAGCATTTATGTGTACACATAATTAGAGTTGCTTTGACTCAATTCTTAGAGATAAGCTCCCCTAGATGTGAGATCCCCTTAGAGGGATGAACTAACCTTGGGTTTTGTCGATGATGACTTCATGTAGGTGTTTAAGATATGGATGCTCAATGTTGATGTAGATCTTTTTGGAGCAATCCTTTGGAGTGAGTTGCACTTTCAATAACTACATGGGTTAGTCCCACAAGGAACAAACAAGTATATCCATAGGCATAGAGTGATGCACACACAAAATAATGTCCATGAAATCATTAGGTTACCTTGTCCCTTGCCTTACCAACATGAGGGTTTGTGACTCCTTGAACTAGTGCAAGATATGGAAGTTTATTGCACTTGTCCTTGCCGTAATGATATGAGTGAAATATGTTGGCGGAGTCACCCTCAAGAACTTTCTAGTTCTTCTTCTTCTGGATCCACGTCATCTTGATGGGAATCCTTGGAGTTGTAGTTGTACTTGATGAGGTAGAACTTGACGTAGTCTTGGGAATCCACTTGACCGAGACCTTAGGTGCTTCTTCAAATGCATCAATCTCTTCTTGAAGCTTGTCCTTGCCATTGTGGTCATGTGGTGGAAGATCATCTTGTGCTTGTGTTCCCTTGAAGGAAGTAGGATCATACTTCTCTTGTTGAGGAACAAACTTCGTCTTGGGGTATTGATCTTCTTCCCACTCAACTCCATTGGCATTGAACTTTCGTTCAAAACCAACACCTTGATTCTTCCGGTGCCTTCCTTGCTTGCGTACAATTTCCTTGAATTGCTTACTCCCGGCAAGGCTCTTGTATACAGCTTTCTCTATAATTCCCTTTAATAAGCTATTTTCTTGCTCAAGTGCAACTTGGCTAAGAGAATCATTAGTGGAATCAAGAGAACTACTAGAAGCAACAATATTGGATTTAGCATTGTTATTGCTACTACTAGAAGAAGAATCTTTCTTGTTCTTGTTACTAGACTTGACTTGAGGCATGTATGTAGATGAGAGTAAACGCTTGGCAATGTAAGAAGAACTTTTCTTACGGAGATCGTCATTGATTGCTTTTAAGAACTCATGCTCTTGCTCAATATTGAGCTTTTCAAAGCGTAACTTCTCATGAGCCCTTAAAAGTTCTCGATGATCTTCAAAGATAGTTTCATGAGCTAACTTAAGAGTGTTTAGTTCTTTAGTTAGACGCTCAACTTTCTCCTTATCATTGTCATTCGTTTCAACTTGATTAGCATGATTAATTGACGTTTCATCATAGTATTCATCACTAGAGTTGTCAACAAGTAAATCATCATCACCTAGCAAGTCATCTTCATCAACATCAAAATCAATGTACTCGGGGTGTGTTACCTTAGGACCTTTGGCCATGAAGCATCTACCAATTCCTTCATTTGGTGATTCAAATATGTCGTAGGAGTTGGTTGACACAAGTGCTAGACCGGCAACACCTTCATCTTGTGTATATTCGGAGTCGGAGTGATAGCTTCTCTCGGAGTGATGGTCGGAGTCGGAGCGGATACCCATTCACCAACATGAGCTTGATGTGTTCGTTTTGTGTAGCTCTTTGATGACTTGTCCTTCCTTTCCGAATCCTTGCTTCTCTGTGAGGGTCTTCGTTCATAACGATCATCTCTACTCCTCCTCTCTCTTGGTGGTGATTCTTCTCTTCTACTTCTTCTTTTTGGAGAGTCTTCTCTTCTCTTGTAGGGTGCCATACACTCATTGGAATAGTGTCTGAGTCTCCCACAATTGTAGCAATTTCGCTCTTGACTAGAAGATCTTTTGTCATTGTAAGATCTTGACTTGGAGCTTCTTTCTTTGCTTCTACTCTTGTAGAATTTGTTGAAGTTCTTCACCATTAAGCTCAAATTCTTCATTGAAGGTTTGTTTCTCACTTGATGATGTGGGGGCTTCACTTGAGGCTTTGTAAGCACCACTTGACTTGTTGTGAAGTTCCTCCTTATCCTTAAGTGACATCTCATGAGCAACAATTCTTCCAATGACTACTGTTGGTTTGAGATCTTTGTAGTTTGGCATCATTTGAATCAACGTGCACACGGTATCATTCTTTCTATCCAATGCTCTTAGGATCTTCTCGATGATGAATCTGTCAGTCATCTCTTCACTCCCTAAGCCGGCAATTTCATTTGTGATAAGTGCAAGCCTAGAGTACATTTCAGCGACACCTTCACCATCCTTCATTTTGAACTTGTCAAGCTGACATTGGAGCACATCCAACTTGGATTCCTTGACGGACTCGGTTCCTTCATGCATATCAATCAAAGTATCCCAAATTTCCTTTGCATTCTCAAGACGGCTGATTTTGTTGAATTCTTCAGAGCACAATCCGTTGAAGATGATATCACAAGCTTGAGCGTTATATTGCAGCATCTTCAGTTCTTCCGCATTAGCTTCACGGTTCGGCTCTCTCCCATCAAAGAATTCACCTTGCAAGCCAATACAAATAATTGCCCAAACGGTGGGGTTATGTCCGAGAATATGCATTTTCATCTTATGCTTCCAACTAGCGTAATTAGTACCATCAAAGTAAGGACCTCTACGGTGATAATTTCCCTCACTAGAGGCCATACTCTCCTAGGTTGTGAAACCAAGGCTATGACCACCAAAAGCTATGGAAATCAAAGCAAATGGAGACCAAAGCTCTGATACCACTTGTAGGACCTTGAATTATGTCTAGAGGGGGGTGATTAGACTACTTGACCAATTAAAAATTTAGCCTTCCCCAGTTCTAGAGTTTGGCAGATTTTAGCTATCTTAGGACAAGTCAAGCAATCATCACACAACTCAAGCAAGCATGCATAGAGTATATGAGCAGCGGAAATTAAAGCATTCTACTTGCAAGAAAGTAGAGGGAAGGGTTTGGAGGATTCAAACGCAATTGGAGACACAGGTGTTTTTGGCGTGGTTCCGATAGGTGGTGCTATCGTACCTCCACGTTGATGGAGACTTCAACCCATGAAGGGTAACGATTGCGCGAGTCCACAGAGGTCTCCACCCACGAAGGGTCCATGAAGTAGCAACCTTGTCTCCCACCATGGCCGTCGCCCACGAAGGACTTGCCTCACTAGCGGTAGATCTTCATGAAGTAGGCGATCTCCTTGCCCTTACAAACTCCTTGGTTCAACTCCACAATCTTGTCGGAGGCTCCCAAGTGAAACCTAGCCAATCTAGGAGACACCACTCTCCAAGAAGTAACAAATGGTGTGTTGATGATGAACTCCTTGCTCTTGTGCTTCAAATGATAGTCTCCCCAACACTCAATTCTCTCTCATAGGATTTGAATCTGGAGGAAAGAAGATTTGAGTGGAAAGCAACTTGGGGAAGGCTAGAGATCAAGATTCATATGGTAGGAATGGAATATCTTGGCCTCAACACATGAGTAGGTGGTTCTCTCTTAGAAATGGTAAGTCGGAAGTGTAGGTTTGTTCTGATGGCTCTCTCCACGAATGAAGAGGAGGTGGAGGGGTATATAAAGCCTCCACACAAAATCTAACCGTTACACACAATTTACCAATCTCGGTGGGACCGAATCAACAAACTCGGTCAGACCGATTTTAGTAAACCTAGTGACCGTTAGGGTTTTCGGTGGGACTGACATGCATCTCGGTAGGACCGATATGTTTAGGGTTAGGGCATAACGTAATCTCGGTGAGACCGATTACACAAACTCGGTGAGACCGATTTTTGTAATTAGCTAACCAGAGAGTTGGTCAGGTAAACTCGGTGGGACCGATTTGCTCTTTTCGGTGAGACCGAAATGTTAGCAAAGGGAAACAGAGAGTTTACATTGCAATCTCGGTGGGACCGATCCGCTCTTTCGGTGAGACCGAAAAGTTACAAAAAAGGAAACAGAGAGATTACAATCCCATCTCGGTGAGACCGAGATCCCTATCGGTAGAACCGATTTGCCTAGGGTTTGTGGCAGTGGCTATGACATATGGAATCGGTGGCGCCGGATAGGAAGAATCGGTGAGACCGATTTTGGCTTTAGGTTTAGGTTATATGTGGATGTGAGAAAGTAGCTGAGGGTTTTGGAGCATATCACTAAGCACATGAAGCAAGAGGCTCATTAAGCAACACCTCATCCCTCCTTGATAGTATTGGCTTTTCCTATAGACTCAATGTGATCATGAATCACTAAAGTATAAAATGAAGATTCTTGAGCTTTTGAGCTTGAGCCAATCCTTTGTCATTAGCATTTTGAGGGATCCACTTTCATCATCCATGCCATGCCATTCATTGAGCTTTCCTGAAATGTTCATCTTGGAATAGCATTAGCTCAATGAGCTATATGTTGTTATGAATTACCAAAACCACCTAGGCATAGTTGCACTTTCAATCATATATGTGAATTATCTCATGACATCCTTTTTTTCATTACGTATTCCATTTGTCGACAATCTGTGTATATTGAACTACTCTTCATGTGTATCAGCCATTTGAGTCGGTTATGGAAAAAATCTGGAGTGAAAACAAGGTCTTCAGTGCAAGCAATGGTACCTGTTGAAGCATATATCTCGATGGTTACAGGGAGCTCCTCAGAGGAGGATTCAGAGGCAGATGATCAGTCCTATATCCCACCTGAGGTGTATGCTCTAAGTTGCAATGTTTATATTTCTCATATCATGCATATGGTGTCTTGCATTGCTTAGTTTAGACATCATATGCACAATATTGAATTCTATCTGCTTAGTTTAGATATCATACATGCGAGTGCTAGCTGCTTAGTATATGAATCAATTATGTCAATTATATCATGCCATCCTGTATACTTAGACAACATGTATGTGAATCATTTCATCCCAACCTATTTTAGAAAGACATCATATTGTTTTGTCATGTCATCCTGTTTAGGTACTCATCATATGTTGAATTATGCCATTATATCTTGCTAAGTTATCCATCATATATCTGAAACTGTGTCATGCTATCCTGTTTAGTTAGGCATCATATATGTGAAATTGTGTCATCTTTGTCTGTTTGGTTAGACAACATATATGTGAATTACCACATTTGTCTATCATACAATGTCTGTACGTTCAATATCTTTTCTTGTTTATCAGCCATTTGAATTGGAGGGGGTGATGGCAGTATCTAAGGGAGAAAAAACCCGTTCTTCACAAAAGACAATGATACCCGTCGATGCAGATAGAACCATGGTTGTACTGGCTCACAAACTAGCCCCACCACACATAATCGAGACTCTTCCAGATTGCACACTTACACCGTTGGGCAGAGAACTAGCTACAACCCATCTAATCGCAACCCCAGCGGATAGTAACCCACTTCTAGTTGACAAAGCACCATGTCCACCACAGAGTACCCCCACACGAGCAGTTTGTAAAGCTATCGCGGTGCCCAAAGCACGAAGACCACCACATTAACCCAAACTCCATGTTTAAAGCGGAAGAGCAAGCTGTTTTCAGTGTCGATTCTGTAGCTATGGTCCATACTCCTTTGCTGTTGCATCACTTGTATTTACTCATACCAACTACTTTCGAATTTGAAGGATCCAATTGAAACTCCAATGGCGCAATGGTATGTTTTAAACCTATTTCTTTAACTGGATTGATGTTCTAACTTCTTGCTCTATGTTGATTTCAGGTTAAGTTGTATAAACAGGTATGTTCTCATGTGATGCACATTACAAGTGCTGCCAATGCTGTGTAGTTTCTCACACTTACATTCTGTCTATGCTGATGTGTCTTAAAAATATATGAGTTGAACTGTGTCTCTATCTTGATTAGGGAACATAAACTAGAATGATATGGACAGTACGGTGACCATAGTACAAAGATATATGTTTGTTTCATGCTGTTATCCTGTCCACCTTACTACTGAACCAGTTTACCAAAATGAGTTCCGTATACTACTAGCTAAACCTGTGATGTGTCTACTTGTTTCTCTTGTAGTATGCAAACAGAATATTGGAGAAGAGCACCCCACTCTGCAATGGTAGAGATTAATGTAGATATGGTTCAAGATAGTGAGACAACCCTGTTGGTCTCCAAGAAAGGTGATAAAAATGATCTTGTAGACAGTGAGAAAACCCTACAGTCATGCATTGATGTAGTGTTCGAGTTCTTGGCAAGATCGCCGGCACAAGCTCTTCGAACTCGCTGCTGAATCACTTCGCTTCTTCAGTCTCAGCTACAAGCTGAAAGGCATCGATCGGTGTCTTTGCAAAGAAGAAGTCAAGGACCGAGGAAGTCCTGCAGAATTTAGATGCATTTTTTTGTGCAACAGCAAGTTACCGGAGGATTTAAGCGCCAAACAAGAGAAAGTTAATAAGCTTGCTAAGCATCTTGCCAAAGCATTATGGGAACCCAGGATATTGTTTCTTGAACTCTTCAAGTGGTTTCAGATTACGGACTTGTTTTGCTGCGGCGTTTATATGCTGCTTTGTTCCCTATATTTGCACTGGTGGCGAACTTTAATGCCCAGTGGATGTAATATGTGTAATAGCCGTGATAGCCTAGCATAAGTTGCTTGCTTATTTATTTCCTTGTTGTCTTGTTCATTTGTTTGCTTGTAGTCGATGCAGTTCTTTTTCCTTGGTTTGCTAGTGGCTGCAATAACCTATTTTTAAAACTAGGCCACAATAACCATGGACTAATATTTCTTGTAGTGACCTTGGGCCTCCTATGGGCCGTAGAAACAATGGGCCTTCTACGGGCCATAGAAGCGATGGGCCTTCTACGGGTCAGAGAAGCGAGGGCCTTCTACGGGCCGTAGAAACAATGGACCTTCTATGGGTCGTATCATCAATGCGCCTTATACGGGCCGTATGATCGATTGGCCAAACATGGGCCAATAACAGGCCGCATTATGGCTGTAACGGGCTAGAGTTGGAATCGTCCGTTCATGGGCCGACCATAATGGGCCATCATTAATAGGTCGTATTTGATGACGCTATGAAAACGGCCCAACGTATTAACGGTCCACAAACGGGCCGAATGTAACCACGGGCTGAATTTGGACCACAAGCAGAAAATGACAGTAACGGGCCGTAGGTAAACGAATGCTAGAAATGAGCCCAAGAATAAATGGGCTCTGAGAAGGCCGAAAGGTAACATGGGCTGGAAACGGCCCAACGGAATAACGGGCCGTTAATGGGTATAAAGTGATACACTGTTCATTACGGGCCAGTTTCACCACGGCCGTTAATGGGTGTAAAGTGATACACTGTGCATTACGGGCCAGTTTCACCACGGGCTGTTAATAGGCCAAGAGTTACATAGGGCCTCATATGGGCCGAAACACGTCAAGGGCCATACATGGGCCAGAAGTGAAAACAGGCTGGAATCATATTGGATGGCCCAGATGACGCTACTGGGCCTAATTCGGATAGGGCGTAACGGGCCTTGGGTTAGCGAGCTGTAAATGGGCTATATGCGAATAGGCCGTTAACAGGCTTTCCATGGGCTGGCCCGCCACCTTTTGACCAAGTCAAATGGGCCGGCCTTTTCACAGGAATGGGCCTCTGTTGGGCCTTGCCACGTGTTGACGTATCATAGGCGCCTATCTGAACCAGTGATGAGCTGACACGTGTTTCGTCCGGCCAATAAGAATTTTACACGTGGAAATTTCCCATTGGTCGGGGCTGTTAACGGGTTATCGGATCCAAAACCCGACCCGATAGCTTAACGGCGTTCTGTTACGGTGGATGCCATGTGTCGGTCATCCTTGACGAAAGCACTTGTGACGCGCGAGTTATCGTCATGGAAGTGGACACTTCCGTGATGATAATTTTGGTAATGTCATGGAACACTTCTACGACAGCACAGGTATGACATCTTGATTCTGTCATAAATTTGTCATGGATGTACATGCATGACAAAAAACGCGACCTACCGTGACAAACATGTATCATCACATAAGTGAATTTTTTTGTAGTGTTGGGGCCCGCGACGCTCCGAACTTGACCCTTGGCTTCGCCGCGAAGCCAAGCCCGAGCGCACCTTGGGCCCGTGGCCTCATCGCCGGCTGCTCGGGAACGGGGTCCCAGACTTTCCTCACGCTGCCCACGGTGTGGCTAAGCAAGAGTCAGACGCCCATCTTCATCGATAAGGCATCCAAGACCCTCACGAGGGGCCAAGCCTCACGAGGTGGACAATGCAAGACCTCCTCAGGAGCGGCCTAGTCAGGCAGGCTCACGAGGAGCAGAGATATCAAGGCAGGGCAAACCTCACGAGGCTCTCGTGATGTGAGCCATGACGATCGGTACCAGGCGGGCGCCAGGTGGGCATCAGCACGCGCAGCGTCCTAGTTTCCTCTTTGGTACTAAGGAGGCCAACGCAGGCGAAGAGTACCGAGGCATCAGGCAAAGGTTGCTATATTGGTGCAACGAGACCAAGACCAGGAGGACGGCAAGACGGAGGTCATCGTGGAGTCCAAGACGGTGACACCACCACAGCCTTTCGCAGGCGAAGACCACTTTTGTCAGGATAGCTTGTTGTTGGCTCCCTTCCCGCTCAACATTTGGGAAGAGGACCAGGGCCTATATAAGTAGAGCTAGCCACCACATTAGGGGCATCGAGCAGTTCATCCAACTCTCACCTGCTAAGTCACCAAGCACAAGAACACCTCAACCTTAGGAGGCTGTTCTTCCTTCTGTACAGTTCTTCATCAGCCCAAGAGGCAATCCACCACCACACACTGGAGTAGGGTATTACACCACAACGGTGGCCCAAACCAGTATAAATCTCGTGTCTCTCTGTGTTGCGAGTTCGTCGAGTTCGTCTGCGAGATCTTAGTGAGCTAGGGCGTAGATCAGTAGGAGGGAAAGACTTCATGTGCACCCCAGTGTTCGAACCTTAAGGGTTTGCGGGAACCCCACATCCGACACAGTATTTCCCCATGTATATAGTATAGTCTGAGCACTGTAACGATAGTTAGATCGATTGTATGCCCTTTCTTGATTGATTGAGTGATATGATATGACCGTGTTTGTCTCATGTGCATATGGGTAGTGCTTTCTCACTAGACCTCATTCTATTCTAATCTCTTCCCTCTAAACCCATCAGATGCCTCCGAGACGTGATACCGGATTTGTCTTCCCACCGGAGCTCACTCAGTTGATCCAGCAGCAGAATGCCTTGATGCAGTTGTTAGTTCAGAACCAAGGCAACAACAACAACAACAACAACCCACCGCCACCACCTCCAGTTGACAACTTAGCCCGTTTTCTGAGGTTGCAGCCGCCGGTGTTTTCCAGTAGCGTCGAGCCAATAGTTGTAGATGACTGGCTGCGCAGGATTGGAAGGGAGTTGACCACCGTAGGTTGCACATATACTGAGAAGGTGCATTTTGCCGCACACCAATTGGATGGACCAGCAGCCTCATGGTGGGAGAATTACATAGCCACTTTTCCTATAGCCAATATCACATGGGATCAGTTTCAGCAAGCATTCCGCACAACCCACGTCTCAACTGGAGCTATGAGCATGAAGAAGCGTGAGTTTCGCTACTTACGCCAGGGAAATCGTATTGTGGCTCAGTACGTAGATGAGTTTAGTAAGCTATCTCGTTATGCCCTAGATGATGTGGCCACAGATGCCGCGAAAAAGGAGAAGTTTATGGAAGGGCTGAATGATGAGATGAGTATGCAGTTGATGGTGGCAACATTCAACAACTACCAGGAGTTGGTAGATAAGGATCTTATGATTGAAGGGAAGCAGCAGCAGATTGAGAGCCGCAAGAGGAAGTATGGGCAAGGGAAGTACAATTCAGGAGCATCGCAGAAGCCTCGTTTTACCCCGAACTTGGGAGGATTTACCCATAACTATGGGGGCCACACCCATAATGGAGGAAGTTCTCATAACCACAATGGCCCTAAGAATGGGAATGGTAATGGAGCAAGCAGCAATCAGAACCGCTCTAACCCAGCCATACCCGCCAAGAAGGACCAGAGTCACGTTACCTGTTTCAAGTGCGGGAAGACCGGGCACTATGCCAATGATTGTCCGGAATTGAAGGACGGAAATGGCAATGGAAGCGCTAGGAAGAAGCCCAACCCTTTCAAAAGAGGACAAGTGAACCACGTGAACGTGGAGGAGGTCGAAGAGCAGCCTGATGCAGTTATCGGTAAGTTTTTGGTTAAGTCATTTACCGCCCTTGTTTTATTTGATACTGGTGCATCGCATTCATACATTTCAAGGGGATTGTGGACAAGTTTAAGTTACCCACTGTCGGTGTCAAAACAGGCAGATCTCGGGTAGGGGGTCCCGAACTGTGCGTCTAGGCGGATGGTAACAGGAGACAAGGGACAAGATGTTTTACCCAGGTTCGGGCCCTCTTGATGGAGGTAAAACCCTACATCCTGCTTGATTAATATTGATGATGTGTGTTACAAGAGTGGATCTACCACGAGATCAAAGAGGCTAAACCCTAGAAGCTAGCCTATGGTATGATTGTTGTTCGCCCCTACGGACTAAAACCCTCCGTTTATATAGACACCGGATAGGGTTAGGGTTACACAGAGTCGGTTACAAAGGTAGGAGATCTACATATCCGTATCGCCAAGCTTGCCTTCTACGCCAAGGAAAGTCCCATCCGGACACGGGACGAAGTCTTCAATCTTGTATCTTCATAGTCTTGCAGTCCGGCCGATGATAATAGTTCGGCTATCCAGACACCCCCTAGTCCGGAACTCCCTTAGTAGCCCCTGAACCAGGCTTCAATGACGACGAGTCCGGCGCGCATATTGTCTTCGGCATTGCAAGGCGGGTTCTTCCTCCGAATAATTTATAGAAGATTATGAACACCATGATAGTGTCCGGCTCTGCAAAACAAGTTCCACATAACACCGTGGAGAGAATAATTTTTGCACATATCTGCTGACGCATTCCGCGGCGTGACATCACACCACGGCCAGGCCTTTATATGAATCGTTTTTTATTGTTCCACCTCAGCGTGTTTAGCGAGGCGGTTTCCTTGTCACGTGTTATCAAAGCGTAGATCGTGCCCCCTTATTCCGGGATTCTCATCAATACGGACGTGGGTAACCCAACCGTGCCTGTTGGCCTGCCTTCTCTATCAAAGGCGAGTCCTAATCGACCACGGGGTGGGATCTTGGTATTCAACCTCTTTATAGTGAGACCAAGGCCCTCTTATTTTTACACCCTCCATCGAGTTCGCCTCGCGCTTCGAGTTCCAACACCCAAAGCTTCAGATTCAGGCGCTTCGGACTTTCGATGATGTCCGGCTCCGACTAGCACGGCCGATGGATGTCTTCCTCCGTCACAGAAAAAGATGTGCTGAAGCTGCGAGACGCCAGGTATCTGACCGGCGAGATCTCGCATAGGCTGCCTGCTCCAGGGCAGGTCACTCCACTCCTGAGCCCGGCGAGAACGTGGTGTTCACGTCCCACTTCCTTCGGGGTTTGGGCTTCCTGACGGACCCCTTTGTGCGGGGGCTCATGTTTTATTATGGGCTTGATTTCCATGACTTGAACCCGGAGTCCATCCTCCATATCTCGTCATTCATTGTTGTATGTGAGGCCTTCCTCCATATTACCCCCCACTTTGGATTGTGGCTCAAAACCTTCAAGGTGGAGCCAAAGACGATCAAGGGGCAGCAAGCAGAGTGCGGAGGGGCGGTCATAAGCAAATGTACTAATGCTCCGTGGCTCGAGGGCTCTTTTCAAGAGGAGCTTGGTTTGTGCCAACGGGAGTGGTTTTATAGCACCGCTCCTAGGGGCACCAAATGGGCGGCGCTCCCTGCCTTTCGCTCAGGTCCACCACAGCGGCTGGCGTCATGGGTCAACAAGGGGCTCGACTGGGGGCCATCCAAGGATGTTCCCCTGCTGCAGGGCCGTATTCGAGATCTCCAGGAAAGAGGGATCAATCTGGTGTCAGTGGCGCAGGTTATGGTGATCCGGCGCCTTCAGCCCTGCAAACGTCGCCCCCTCCGCCTGTGGGAATTCAATCCGGAGGGACCATGAGCTCTCCAAAATTTTATGGGCACGACGCCCGTGCAGATGTATAAACTGTTCTTTGGATCACAAGAGAAGTGTCCGGACTTGACCGAGGACTCAGGACTAAGCTGCAATCGCCCAGATACTCAAGTAAGTAGTCCTGTAACCGGACAAGCTTTTCATTCATTTATTTTATATATATGCCCTTTAAAGGAGCCGTTTCTTGAACAGGAGTGGATAACCAAGGCAAAGTTGATAAGGTGTCCGGCTCCCCTCCCAGACACCACGCCGGATCCCATGTTGACCAAGATGTTGAAGGTCGCGCCTTTTGAAGAAGGCAAAGGGAGGAGCGGGGGAGCAACAGCCTCTGCGAAGGAGGCTATCAAGGAAGGAGGGATTAAGAGTCCCACCTTACGAGGAGAGAAGAGGACCGCTTCAGAAGATCCGGAGGTCAAGGCCTCAAAGAAAGGAAAGGAATCTTCGGCAGAGTCCAAATACTGGAAGTAACCCAGCCGCATTATTTTCCCAAGGGGATCAGCCCTCCAGCGAGCCGTAAGTAGAAAGAAGGGGTCTTGTAAATAAGGAACATCCCTGTATTTATTTATGAAGATAACCGAAATTGTACCTTGTAGTTCAGACCTCAGCCCTTCTCAGCAGAACTCGTCTTTGGGGAATCTTCTTCCGGAGATGATGGAGAGCGAAACGCCTCCACTTGTCGCACCCTCATGTGAAGCAGACGACCCGGAGGTGTCGTCGCGGAGGGTTCCCCCAAGTCTGGCGGGGGCGGAAGGTCCGGCGCCAAGTGGTGTGCGGTCGGAGGAGCCGAAGGATCTGCTCAGCGAAGCGGTTATCTCGAAAGATCACCGTGCTCTAATGGGTACGGTGATTGAAAGAGTTGCATCCGCAGAGAGTGGATTACGAAGCCGTCGAAGCTTATCGACGGGGTTTGAGGTACGCAAAAATATTGTACCTTCGGCGAGTTATGCATATAAAATGCGCCATGTATAGATAGTAGCCCTCGAGACTCGGTATGTTGTCAAAATTGACGACGTACGAGGATCAAATTTCGCTTAACATATCGCCGCTCCTAAACAGGTGGCGTGGCGTCCGGAGGCCACCGGATCGATGAATATGCCGAACTAAAGCGGCAGCTTGATGAGGCGGATGCGGACATCGTCGGGTCAATAAACGGTTTGACGAGTCACAAGGTATGCGACTTCTATGCGGACACTGGTAAGGGAGCTTGACGCCCATGTCTTATCGCTTTGTATGCTTAATGCAGATGGTGCCGCTGCCGTTGAGGAGCTGCGGGTAGAACTCGCCCGAGCGAAAGAGCAAGCCAGGAGTAGTAATGCGACCGCTTTAAAGGCGGCCGAAGAGCTAGAAGCTGAACGGGCTGCTCACTGCCGAAGCAAAGAGGAGATGGCCGATATGGCCAAAAAGTTAAGGAATGCTACCAATAGCTGCGAGGTTCTTCAAAAACAGCGTCAAGCGGAACAAGAGGGCCTAAAGAAGGCCTTCGCCGAATCCAAGAATGCCCAATCGGCTTTGAGAGCTGCCAAGGAGGAGCTGAGTCAGGCCAGGGCAATTGCGGCTGGAAAACCGTTTCTCCTGCGGAGGAAATATACAGATCCAAAGTATGCTCAGTTGGATAAATTTTGGAGTTCAGAGGATGCTTATCTCGACTTGGCGGCGAAGCGCCAGGACGCTGTTGAGCACTTCCGGGGCCGAAGGGGCGCGAAGGGAAGAGCTATATTGGTCGAAATTCCATAGTCCGAGGCGTCCCTTCGCCGCTGACCGATCGGTTGGCCAAATGGGCCGAGCCGAATCGATTGTCCGGATTTGCCATGAAGCATGTCTTGACTCACTTGTGGCCGGACGGACCCCAGCCGAAGAGCTATTTTGGTTTAGTGCAGCAGTTTCTTGGTGCGGTGCCGCGTATCGACGCAATGAAGCGATCGGCGTGCATTGAGGGAGCGCGGATGGCTCTTGCCCGTGTCAAGACATACTGGGCAGAGATGAAGGCCACTGACGTTGCATCCCAGGATTCGGACAGAGGCCGAGTACCTGCCGAGCACTACTTTGAAGAAGAACTGCCGGGCGCTCGTTTAATAGAGACGCAGTGCTCGAAGGATATTATGTTTAAATGACATGTATGATTTGTGAAAACAATGTTTTCAATGTAATATAAGTGCTTTTTATACTTGTGCGTTCAAGTAGTAAACTACTCCTATGCGGCCGCTTATGTATATGTGTATATAACTTTGAAAGATGGCAGTCCTTGGCTTCAGCCCCCACGCACATAGTGCGAGGGTGTTTGCAAAAAAAGGCGCTTTTTCACACTTAATCCAACGTCTTGGTCCTGTTAAGGAGGTGATAGCGTAGCAAACCAGGCAACCGGACTATGATGCTTTATCACTTTCACTTAGCCATAGGAGTTCGAGGGTGGGGCTACTATATAGCCCCTGGGGGCACCGCACTCTCCCGAATTCGGGGTGCGTATGTGCCTGACCGAAAACCGGTCCTTCGTTAATGCGGAGTAATTCTAAACATTCCTGTGAGTCATCGAGTGGTTGACCAGTCTCTCTCTATATCATGACAGTCAGTTTTCGGCTTTCTCTACTGAGGTGCTCGCCCGGCCAACCGGGCACAATCGCAGTAGTTCTCCGGTGCCGCGTTAGCCGTGGAAATGGAACGTAAGGCAGCAAAACACAGGAGCCGGGCAACCCAACATTTGACCAAAGACATGATTCGGAGCTGATGCATATAAGGCCTAACTCGAGACGCCGAATACTCCCAAAGGTATTCGGTCTTTTTGAAAATGGGAAAAATAAGGCCCTAAGCCCTTTGTGTCCAGGTACGCGCAAAAATTCTGGTGCGGCCAATGCCAAAGCACCAGCCTCCTCCTCAGTTATATTTAAGGAACTGGGGGAATGTATATCTACAAGATACAGTGATTAAAGGTTTACGCAGGTCTTAATCTGAAAAGAATCCTTGCAACGGGTCCCCGCCGCACGCGTCTGCTGTGTCTCCGTTGTGCCGTATCCTGGATGGGTGTAGCACGTTGTTCATCTATAAAAGAGAGGAACTTAGTTTGAAAGAAAAAGGAGCGTGCGAAATATGTACTTAATATTAAATGAACAGAGTACAGTTCAAAGAAGTGAACAAAATTGAGCTTTATTGTCTCTTGTTATATAAGCATGCGTCCCCTCGTATGGGGGTATGCCGCTGGTAGGCGCCGGACTCGTCTAGCCGTGTCCGGGGTTTGAACGACCAATTCAGGTTCTTTGCCTAGCAGAGCCGGATAGCTTTGGGGCTGTCAGGGCAGTCTCCCGTTCTCCCGTGCTTGAGTAACACTTAATACTTCCCTTTAACGAGATGATGCCGCGTGGACCGGGCATTTTAAGTGTTAGAGATGCATAATGCGGTATTGCGTTAAAGCAGGCGAAAGCTTCGCATCCCAATAGTGCTTGATGGCTACTTTTAAACGGGGCGACATGGAAGAGTAACCTTTCGCGACGGAAGTTGTCGGATGAACCAAACACAACTTCTAGCAGTATGGAGCCCGTGCAGAGGGCGTATGGGCCGGGCAGTACTCCTTTAAAGGAGGTGTTGCTACGGCGAATTTTGGTTGGGTTTATCCCCATCCTGCGGATTGTGTCCTGATATATCAAGTATGTCACTGCCGCCATCCATGAGGACATGTGTAAAATGGAATCCGTCGATTATAGGATCCAATATCAAGGCAGTCCATCCTGCGTTCCGGATATTATCGGAATAGTCCTGATGGTCGAAGGTGATTGGTTTTGACAACCAATGTGCTGCGCGCTTTTTAGGGGGCGCCGCTTTGTTTTTCCTTTTGATCACGTGAAGTGAGTTTACTGTTTGAAAGCTGCTAAGGCTTCGGCATCTGGACAGTCGACTATTTGGTTCTTTGTTCGGCGACTGTCGCCGTATTTATCTGCGGTGCTGAATACTTTGCTCCATCTAATCCTGAGTGCATCTTCCGCTGTTTTGAGCTTCCGCTTCTGCTTTTTCAGGCTACGCGCAGTGGCGACGAGCCTTTTCTGGAGGTCATCTTGCTCCAATGGTTTGTCCGGTGTGAGATCGTCCGGACTGTTGTCTTTGCCGGGGACAGATTGTTTATCCAAGTTATCTTGTTCGGACGATTGCTCGATAGCTTGTTCGTTGTCCACCAATTCTCCCTGCTCTATGGCTGGGTCTTTGTTGAGGCGGGACTTTGTTCGGTGTTTACGTTGCCGTTTTGACTACTTTTCGAGGGGTTTATCCTTCGTAGCGTCCCATTGCTCCTCGTCTTCATTTTCTTTAGGTGTATCCACCATGTATACATCATGGGATGAGGTTGTCCAGCATCCTATAGGTGCTGGTTCATTGTTGTCTCCTACATTGTCGCCCATACCGCCGATGTCTTCGGAGTCGAAATCGAGCACGTCGTGTAGGCTATCGACAGTGGCTACGAAGTGGGTGGTGGGTGGGCGTTGAATTTCTTCATCGTCAGTATCCCAACCTTCCTGACCGTGGTCCGGCCAGGGCCTTCTGGATAAAGAGGGAGACTTTAGCGAATTCAGGATGTCGCCAAAGGGCGAGTGCTGAAAGAGGTCCGCGGCCGTGAACTCCATAACGGGCGCCCAATCGGATTCGATTGGCAAGGGCGCGGAGGGTTCGGAGTCTGGGGAGGAGTCCGGCACCCTGGAGTCTAGGTCTTCGCAAAGGACAGGGATGGAGTTCGGCTCGATCACCTTAGAGATTAAAGCCCCGAGGCGGTGTCCAACCACTCGTCCCCGATCGGGGAGTCCGGCTCCGGATTAAGGGTCGGAGCGGATTCTAGTGCGGCCTCCAGGGCACTGTTCGGCTATAGAGCTAGAGCATGCCCATCGAGACAGTGCGGCGCGCTTGGCTGCGACTCGAATCCGTCGAAGATCAAGTCTCCGCGGATATCGGCCGTATAATTTAAACTTCCAAATCTGACCTGACGTCCAGGGGCGTAGCTTTCGATCTGCTCCAGATGGCCAAGCGAATTGGCCCGAAGTGCAAAGCCGCCGAACACGAAGATCTGTCCGGGGAGAAAAGTCTCACCCTGGACCGCGTCGTTGTTGATGATCGAAGGAGCCATCGGGCCTATCGGTGACGCATACAGAGGAACTCTCAATGAAAGCACAAATGTCGGTGTCAAACCGCGGATCTCGGGTATGGGGTCCCGAACTGTGCGTCTAGGCGGATGGTATCAGGAGACAAGGGACACGATGTTTTACCCAGGTTCGGGCCCTCTTGATGGAGGTAAAACACTATGTCCTGCTTGATTAATATTGATGATGTGTGTTACAAGAGTGGATCTACCACGAGATCAAAGAGGCTAAACCCTAGAAGCTAGCCTATGGTATGATTGTTGTTCGTCCTACAGAATAAAACCCTCTTGTTTATATAGACACCGGATAGGGTTAGGGTTACACAGAGTCGGTTACAAAGGTAGGAGATCTACATATCCGTATCGCCAAGCTTGCCTTCTACGCCAAGGAAAGTCCCATCCGGACACGGAACGAAGTCTTCAATCTTGTATCTTCATAGTCTTGGAGTCCGGCCGATGATAATAGTTCGGCTATCCGGACACCCCCTAGTCCGGAACTCCCTCACTCACCTTAGCCCTTAGGACACCCTTGCTAGTGAGCTCACCCGGTGCAGAGTATATGGCCAGCCGATGGTGCGACCGGTTACCCTTAACCATTGGCAACCATGTTTTCCCCTCAGACCTCATAATTTTGGAGTCACAAGGATTGGATGTGATACTGGGAATGGATTGGCTATCGAAGTATGGAGGAAATATTGACTGTGATAGTAGGTCAATTCTACTCACTACCCAGGAGGGAAAAAGGATTAAGTATGTATCCAGGCATGCGCCTAGGAGGACTCAAGTAAATTCTCTCATGGGAGTTTTTCGGGAGGAAGTGCCTGTAGTAAAGAATTACCCAGATGTATTCCTAGAGGAGTTACCAGGTATGCCGCCAGATCGAGACATCGAGTTTTTAATAGAGCTATTTCCAGGCACCGGACCGATATCGAAGAGACCATACCGGATGCCCGCGAATGATCTGGAAGAGATCAGGAAGCAGATTAAGGAGTTATTGGATAAAGGTTACATTCGACGAAGTTCATCACCATGGGGAGCCCAGTGCTCTTGGTCGAGAACAAAGGTGGATCGTTAAGGATGGTTGTTGACTATCGTGCGTTGAATGAAGTGACGATCAAGAACAAGTACCCACTGCCAATGATCAATGATTTGTTTGACTAGCTGCAAGGAGCTAAAGTGTTTTCGAAGATCGATTTGCGATCAGGATACCATCAGCTGAGGATTCGAGAAAAGGAATACCTAAGACAACTTTTACCATGAGGTATGGGTTATATGAGTATACGGTTATGTCATTCGGATTGACTAATGCCCCTGCGTAATTCATGAGTATGATGAACAAGGTGTTCATGGAGTTCTTGGATAAGTTTGTGGTGGTGTTCATTGATGATATCCTGGTCTACTCAAAGAATGAAGAGGAACACAAGGAGCATTTGCGTTTAGTTCTCGAGAAGCTTAGGGAACACCAGTTGTATGCCAAGTTCAGCAAATTTGAGTTTTGGTTGAAGGAAGATGGATTTCTTGGACATGTTATATCAAGAGAAGGTATAGCAATGGATCCTACCAAGGTTAAGTCAATCACCGAGTGGTTGGCACCCACTTCAGCTGGAGAGATCCGAAGTTTTCTTGAACTTGCGGGATACTACCGGAGATTTATTGAGAATTTTTCCAAGATTGCAAAGCCTATGACGACATTGTTGAAGAAGGACACCAAGTTCCATTGGACTGAAGAATGTGAAGCATGTTTCAGGAGTTGAAGAAACATCTTACTACAGCCCCAGTGCTAATTCTACCGTATATACGCAAGGGTTTCTAAGTGTATTGCGACGCATCTCGCTTAGGACTTGGAGGTTTACTTATGGAAGATGGAAGAGTTGTTTCATATGCCTCACTCAACTTCGACCGCATGAGTTGAATTATGCCACGCATGATTTGGAATTAGCAGCCGTAGTGCATGCGCTCAAGACCTGGAGACATTTTCTTATTGGAAACCGTTGTGATGTGTACACGGATCATAAGAGTTTGAAGTACATTTTCACACAGAAGGAGCTGAACCTCAGGCAGAGGAGATGGTTGGAGCTTATAAAGGATTATGATATGAAGCTGCACTATCATCCAGGAAAGGCCAATGTCGTAGCTGACGCTTTGAGCCGGAAGGGTTATGTCAATACCCTCGTAAACGGAGGAATGCCCAAGGAGTTAGCGGAGGATCTAAGGGAGCTACAATTGGAGATAGTTCCTAAAGGTTTTGTTGTAGCATTAGAGGTTCATTCAACATTATTGGGAAAGATTTGTGAAGCTCAGAAGGATGACAAGGAGATTCCTGAAATAAAGGAGAAAATGAGCAAAGGAAAATCCAAAGGTTTTCATGGGGATGAGCATGATACCTTGTGGTTTGAGGACCGCATTTATGTGCCCAATAATGCAGAGATCAGGAAGCTGATACTTCAAGATGTATTTGGATTTGAAGGAGCGTTTCTGGTGGATAGGTATGAAGAAGGATATTGCCGAGTATGTAGCCGTATGTGATGTATGTCAGAGAGTGAAGGCAGAACATCAGAAGCCAGCAGGATTACTGCAGCCTATGCCGATACCCGAACGGAAGTGGGATAAGCTTGGCATGGATTTTATAACCGGATTACCCAGGACCCGATCGGGATATGATTCTATCTGGGTAGTAGAGGATTGCTTGACCAAGGTAGCTCACTGTCGGTGTCAAAACCGGTGGATCTCGGGTAGGGGGTCCCGAACTGTGCGTCTAAGGCGGATGGTAACAGGAGGCGGGGGACACGATGCTTACCCAGGTTCGGGCCCTCTCGATGGAGGTAATACCCTACTTCCTGCTTGATTGATCTTGATGATATGAGTATTACAAGAGTTGATCTACCACGAGATCGTAGAGGCTAAACCCTAGAAGCTAGCCTATGGTATGATTGTTGTTGTCCTACGGACTAAACCCTCCGGTTTATATAGACACCGGAGGGGGCTAGGGTTACACAGAGTCGGTTACAAGGGAGGAAATGTACATATCCGTATTGCCAAGCTTGCCTTCCACGCTAAGGAGAGTCCCATCCGGACACGGGACGAAGTCTTCAATCTTGTATCTTCATAGTCCAATAGTCCGGCGAAAGGATATAGTCTGGCCGCCCAAATACCCCCTAATCCAGGACTCCCTCAGTAGCCCCTAAACCAGGCTTCAATGATGATGAGTCCAGCGTGCAATTTGTCTTCGGCATTGCAAGGCGGGTTCCTCCTCCGAATACTCCATAGAAGATTGTGAACACAAGGATAGTGTCCGGCTATGCAAAACAAATTACTCATACCACCATAGAGAGAATAATATTTCCGCACATCTAATCTGTTGACCGTTTTTCATAATGTGACGTATTGCCGCGGTCTGGCCATGACGAATCGCCCTTCTCAATCAGCCTGCCACTCCATGTTTTGCGAGGAGATTTTATTGGCACGTCTTGTCGAAGCAGAGATCCTGTCCCCCTTATTACGGGATTCTCATCAATACGGATGTGGGTAACCCAATCGTGCCCGTTGGTATGACTCCTTGATTGTAGGCAAGTCCCAAACGGTTACGAGGAGGACGCTTGGTATTCACCCTCTTTATAAAGAGACCAAGGCTTGTCCTTTTTTCCTCTCAAACTCAATCGAATCCCCGCCTCCGGGGCCCAACATCCGAGGCTTAGGTCAGGCGCTTCGGACCTTCAACCATGTCCGGATCCAACCTTCAAGGTTGGTGGATGCCTTCCTCTGTCAAAGAGGAGGACGTCAAGAAGCTAAGAGAGGCCAGGTTTCTGACCAGCGAGATCCCGCACAGGCTGCCGGCTCAAGGGCAGGACATTCCCACTCCCGAACCCGGCAAGAGCGTTGTATTCATCTCTCACTTCCTTCGAGGGCTAGGCCTCGCTCTAGATCCTTTCATTAGGGGGCTCATGTACTATTATGGGCTGGATTTCCATGACCTGGCCCCGGATTCAGTCCTTCACATTTCGTCGTTCATCGTCGTATGTGAGGCTTTCCTCCGCATTACCCCCCACTTCGGCCTGTGGCTCAAGGCTTTTAATGTGAAGCCGAAGATGATCGAGGGGCGACACGCAGAGTGCGGAGGTGCCGTAATAAGCAAAAGTGTCAATGCCCCATGGCCAGAGGGTTCCTTCCAGGAGGTGTCCAGCTTATGGCAACGGGAGTGGTTTTATATCACAGCTCCCCGGGGTACCAAGTGGGTGGCCGCCCCTGCCTTTCGCTCGCCCCCCCCCCCCCCCGCCCCGACTGACGTCATGGATCAACAAGGGGCTGGACTAGGGGCCAGTAAAGGATGTGCCAACATTGCAGAGCCGCATCCGGGACCTCCTCGAGAGAGATGTTAGCCTGGCCACGGTAATGCAAGTCATGTTAGTTCATCGAGCCCTGCCCTGCAAACGTCAACCCCTCCATATGTGGGAGTTCAACCCAGAAGGACCGCGAGCTATTCAGCACTTCCTCGGCATGACTCTCGAAGAGATGTACAAGTTGTTCTTCGGACCACAAAATAAGGTGTCCGGACACCACCGAGGATGCGGGTGTGAGCTGCAATCATCCAGATACCCAAGTAATTAGTCCCGTAGCCGAACATGATGTCTTTTTATTTATCACAACATCATTCTGAAAAGTCGCTCTTTGACCAGGACTGGGTAACAAAGGCGAAGATGATCAGGTGTCCGCCCCCCTTCCTGAGGTCTCACCGGATCCTGTACTAGCCAGGATGCTAGAGCTTGCGCCTTATCAAGCGCCCTCAGGGGAAGATAAAGGGGGGAATAAAGAGGCTGAAAGAGGACCTCGCTCACTGGTCATCCAACCTGGGGGGAGTTAGCGCCTCCGCGAAGGAGGATAACCGGGGAGAAGAATCTGAAATTCCCTCTCCCCAAGGGAGGAAGAGGACCACCTCTGAAGACCCGGAAACAATGGTTACCAAACGGGGGAAGAAATCCTTGCCAGAGGGTCCTGCCTCGGGGGCATCCTTGCCGCACAGTGCCTGCAAGGGGATCAGCCTCCCACCGAGCTGTAAGTAAACAAAAAAGTGCTTAATAGTAAAAATATCCTACTTTACCTCTGAGGACAATAACCGAGACATATATCTTGTAGTTCGGATCGTAGCCCTTCTCGACAGAGTTCGTCTTCGGGGGATCTTCTTCCGGAGATGATGGAGAGCGAAACACCTCCCCATGCCACCCCGCCTCACGAGGCGGGTGACACTGAAGTGTCGTCGCGAAGGTCTTCTCCTGATCCGCCAAGGCCGAGGGTAATCCTCGGCCGCCCAAGCCCTCAAAGATTCGGCTCCTAAGGAGAGCAACAGAAAGAGTCCGGACTCATCTGGTGTGTGATCGGACGCACTGAAGGATCTTCTGGAGCAAGCGGCTATCTCAGAGGCTCATCCTACGCTAATGGGTATGGTGATTCAGAGGATTTCATCCGCTGAAAGCGGATTGCAAGAAGCATTTATGAGTCTGCTGAAAGGCTTTGAGGTACGTGAAACAGTACCGCACACGTTAGGTGTGCCCTATGCAGATAGTAGCCCCTGAGACTCTGGTTGCCATCGAGAACGGCGGTAAACGGAGGATCGTTGTCCCAAGTGATAATCAGGCTGCCTTTATGTGCAGGTAGATGAAGGTCCGGTGGCTAGCCTGTCGGGACCCCGATCCTAAGTCACACCGATCTAGCATGTAACACATCATATCACTTTGCGGCCTCACGCACGGTATTCCCACGGGTGTCGCCTTACCATGGCCTCGACCGCTTGCGCCTTTTGGCTCACGATATGATAGTGTCGCTAGCATCCATATGATGAGAACCCGGGCCGACATGACTAGTCGTGAACCCAAAGTGGCACTAACCTATGGGGACAGTATACATGAATCACATCGAGCATGTCGGTCATCAATGTATGAATTGGCTGTAGCATCTGGCTAACAGGACTCCGGTATCCCGGGCTGTAGCAGGCTAGGCAGGACTCGAATATCACCGCGTGACATTTTCCGAAGGAATGTATATAGGAACGAAGTGAAACACATGCCGCTACCAAGTGTCCAAGCGGTAGTCTTGGGCTAGCAGGACTCCGTGAACTGGGCTGTAAGCGGACTACTATCGCCGTAAGCACGAGACTACATTTCCCATAAGAGAGGCTACCAAGGATAAACAACTAGGTTGTCGGATCCCACACATAGCAATACAAGTTACACGTGACGCATAACATGCAAGTATGTGCTGTACAACATGGCATCACAACATAACGCAAACTCAGATAGATAAAGGCCCGTAAGAGCCACATAGCATTAAATACAAACAGGGGTCACATGACCCATCATTCAGAGCATACAAGCAACAAGCGGAAGCATTACATGTCCGAAAGTACGCATAACTACAAAAGAAAAACGCTGAGAAGCCTGACTATCTACAAGACCCTCCCAAGGGTACAAGATCGTAGCTGAGGTAACAAGCTACTCGTCGAAGTCCAAGCGGAACTACTAGTTAGACCGAAGTCTCCGCTCCAAAACATAAATAAAGAAGACGTGAGTACAAAGGTACTCAGCAAGACTTACATCAGATCCTAACATACATGCATTTGTATCAAGAGGGTAATGTGGGGTTTAGTTGCAAAGAAGCCAGCTTTGACTCTGTGGCTATCCTGTTCTCGACTACCGTAACTTCTTTGAGGTGATATGGCGCTACGCAGTCCACTAGTCACCACACAATACACTACTATGGATTCATCCCCGCCTCCATACGAGAAGGCCATCCATAGCACTCACACTTGTCTTGAGCATTTTAGAGTATCCACTTCAAGTTGTCTATGTACCACGTAAGCATCCAAGAAGTCCATAACCGAGGACATGGCTATTCGAATAGATCATGATAACCCTGCAGGGGTGTACTTCTTCACACACGCTCTCGCCACTTACCGCCATATACACGTCATGTATCTCGGCAACCATCAAGCGGAAGCCTGGCGAGGGTGTCGGCCACGACCTGACTAACCACACAAGACTCTAGTCCAGGTTTATCGCCTATTTGGTTTCCATCCGCAAGGAGATTCGGCCGGGGTGTCGCTCACGACCCCAAACGATGTGTGCAGGGTTCCCAAGCCCACCTCGCCGGATGGATCTACGCTTGGTACACCGTGCCACTTGTGCCTAGTCTGTCCCAAGCCCACCTGGCCGGGTGCCACTTGGTAGACTACTAGCACTACCTACAAACACCAGAAACTAGTTGCGACTCCTGGACAGAGATCAAGTTGGTTAATAAGTCGAGAGGGGTCGAGTTACCGGAACCCAATGTGTGGTAGTATCGAGTCATTGGACAACATACATAGAACTCAGTGCTTAAGGACGGTTCCAGTGAGAAAACCCACCATGTACTCCTACATGGCCTCTCACCGCTACCTTTACCAAATCGTTTTCACACATTTCACTCTCAGCATAAGAATCGTAACACTCCAATTCATTCCCAATGAATCAGACCTGAGACAACTCTAAGCAATAGCAGGCATAGCATGGTAGGAACACAACATGGCTCAATCAACTCCTACACATGCTAGTGGGTTCCAACTATTTACTGTGGCAATGACAGGTCATGCAGAGGAATGGGTTCAACTACCGCAGCACAAAGTAGCAGATGAATCATTGTTGTCCTAATGCAATAACTGAGAGCAGGAGCGAGAGAGTAGGATTATATCGGAATGAACAAGGGGGTTTGCTTGCCTAGTAGATCAACAAGGAAGGAACTGCTCCTCAGACAGGTACTCTGGAACGGTCTCCGGAGCAGGACCTATCGAGAAGGAATGGTGCCAGCAATCAATACACAATCATATGCAACAATATGATGCATGAACATGGCATGTAGATGTGATGTTGTTTGAGCTAATGCAACTAGCATTCGGTTTGGAAGAGGTCCATTTGAACCAAGAGTTCAAATGCAACTCCAAGTTAAGCTTTTATATATGCCATTTACATGTTTTCACTTATACAGCATGTATAAGTTGGTTTGTCATGCATGAAACTAGTACAGATGGACAGATTGCATTTTTTTGATAATTTTTCATATATAAATTATTTCAATCTGAGTTACGGTTGAAGTTCTATGATTTTTTGAAGTTTGAATCATTTTTCGGAATTTCTGATTTAATTTAAATCCAGAAAATAAATAATTGTCGACCAAGATCGCGTCATTCTTGTGTCAGCAAGTCAACAGCGCTGACTGGTCAAACCTGACGTGTGGGGTCCACACGTTAGTGACACGGGTTAAACAGGGGGTTAGTTTTAACTTAATTAAAGGTTTAGTGGCACTGGGCCCACTGGTCAGTGTCAGGGGCGTTAAAAGGCGGTGATTAGCACTAAGCTAATCACCTGACGGCCAGGCCCACGTGGCAGGGGCTCAGGCAGCGGGCTCGCCGCGCGGCTCTCTGACGCAGTCCGCGCCACGAGCCACGGGTGGCGTCGAGAGCACCGGGCGTAGCCCGGCTCTCGCGCATCCGGTGGGGCGGTGGGAGGAGCTGGGGCAGGCTCGCGGGCGGAGCTCGCGGGCGGCGCTTCGAGCTCGGCTCGAGCGGGCGTGGCGCCACAGAGCTGAGGAGGCAGGGGAGAAGGGGAATTGATGCAGTGGCTCACGGCGGACTCGATGGCGTCGACGGCGAGCTCGGGGACGCGCTGTGGTCGACGGGGCGGCGATGGGGATCCACGGCGGCCGGCGGTGAAGAGACGATGGTGACGACGATGGAGGCCGTCCGGGGGTGCGTGGCTCGACGAGGAGGTAGAGGGGGTCGCGGCGGAGCTGGGGAGCGTGTCAGGGAGGTGTGGCAGTGGCCGAGGCCACGGTGGCTGTGGACGGCGGCGACGGCGATTTCGGCCGCGAGAGAGGGAGCGAGGGGGAGGAGGGGAGAGGCACGGGAGAGAGAGGAGAGTGGTCGGGGCGACGCCCGGGTCATCCAAATGACGAGGGGAGGACACGCAGTGTGGGGAGGAGGTGGCGGCTGGCGGTGTGGGCGGGCGGGCACGCCAGGCCCTCCTGTCGGGGAGGAAGACGACAGAGGAGGGGGCCCAGATGGGCTGGGCTGGCCAGCTGGGCCGGCCAGGCCGCACAGGAGCTGGGCCGCAGGTAGGTCCAGGTAAGATTTTTCCCTTTTATTTCTTTTCCTATTTTTCTGACATTTGTTTTGATTCAATTAAAATACTAAATCATTTTATTTCCTTATGCCAAATTTTGCAGGAGCTAACTATATTATTCCAGAGCTCCTCAGCCACTAGCATAATTATTGGACATATATTATATATATAACAATATATATCCAAGGCAAATAATTACTGCATTAATTCCAAATGCCCAAAATAATTACTTATGGACTCCTAAAAATATCGGTTTGATTTTTATCTCTGTCCAATATTTTCAGAGGGCAACATGAGCATTTTCTTGGACCTTTTTGGAGCAATTTTTACTTGGGTCAATTTCCAAAAATGATTCTGAGGGTTTCACAAATCCCCATTTCAATTTAAATGGAATTTAAACATGATGCACAAATGACCAGCTAGTCTAGGTCATACCAGAACTAGGGATGTGACAACTTCGCCTCACTTGAAAGAATCTCGTCCCGAGTTTCGTGGGTCGATGGAAAGAAAGCGGGGTACTCGATCAAAGACGCATCTTGTCGCTCCCGGTAGCTTCTCTCTCGGAATGATGAGACCACCGAACCTTGAGAAACTTGATGTTATGACGCCGAGTGACACGCCTCTGCTTGATCAAGAATGCGAACAGGGTACTCTCGATAGGTGAGGTTATCTTGGAGATCAAGAGTTTCGTGGTCCACTCCACGGATGGGATCCGAGAAGCAACGCCTGAGTTGAGAGACGTGGAAGACATCATGAACTCGAGAAAGATGTGGGGGTAGTTCCAACTGGTAGGCAACCTCTCCTTGTTTAGCAAGAATGCGATAGGGACCAATGTAACGAGGAGCCAACTTGCCCTTGATACCGAAACGATGGGTACCCTTCAAAGGGGTAACCCGAAGGTAAGCCTTGTCGCCAACTTCATAAGCCACTTCCTTATGACGACGACGATCATACCGACTCTTTTGACGAGATTGGGCTGTTTTCAAATTCTCACGAATGATGCGAACTTGCTCTTCTGCCTCCTGGATCATGTCCGGTCCAAAGAATTGTCTTTCACCGGTTTCTGACCAGTTCAAAGGTGTTCGACATCTTCGTCCATAGAGAATCTCAAAAGGAGCTTTCTTGAGACTGGATTGATAGCTGTTGTTATAAGCAAACTCGGCGAAAGGAAGACATTCCTCCCAATCCATACCGAATGAGATAACGCAAGCTCTAAGCATTCTTCGAGAATTTGGTTGACCCTTTCCACCTGACCACCGACCGAGGGTGGAAAGCGATACTGAAGGAAAGATGGGTTCCCATGGCAGTTTGGAAACTCTCCCAGAAATGAGAAGTGAAAAGACTGCCACGGTTTGAATTAATCTCTAGTGGAACACCATGAAGTGACACTATTCGAGAAATGTATAAGTCAGCGAGCTGACTAGCAGTGATACTCTCTCAAACAGGTAGGAAGTGAGCCACTTTGGAAAGACGATCAATGACTACGAAGATAGCATTATTCCCTTTCTTGGTCCTGGGAAAGCCGGTGATGAAGTCCATACCAACTTTATCCCATTTCCACTCGGGAATAGCTAAAGGCTGAAGAGTGCCAAAGAGGTCTCGATGCTTTCTTTAACGCGACGACAAACGTCACAGTTAGCAACGAAGTCGGCGATTTCTCTCTTCATCCTAGTCCACCAGAACCTTTGGTGTAGGTCCTGATACATCTTAGTACTACCGGGATGAATCGTGAGAGGAGATTCATGCGCCTCCTTAAGAATCAATTGTCGAAGATGTTGCTTCTTGGGGACCACCAGGCGGTTCCCAAAGAAAACGACACCTCGATTATCTATAGAGAAACTACCAGCAAAACCCTTGGCAATGTTTCTCTTGATCCGGGTAATCCCCAGTATCATGCTTCGGGCTTCTATGATGTGATCCACAAGAGTAGGTTTCGCCACCAAGGTAGAAAGGAACCGTGAGGAGCAATGTGAAGGTTAAGCTTACGAATTCCTCATGGAGAAGTGGTTGACCCTGCCGCAACATGAGATTGTTGCAATAGGATTTACGACTTAAGCGCATCACCATGACATTAGCTTTGCACTGGGTGTAGGTAATCCCTAGATCATAATCTGAGATCAACTCCAACCATCGTCTTTGCCTAAGGTTCAAATCTGGTTGGGTGAAGATATACTTGAGACTCGGGTGATCAAGATAGATCTCGCAACGCGTTTACCAAGAAGGTAATGTCGCTGTGTCTTGAGTGCATAGACTACTACTGCAAGCTCTAGATCATGTGTAGGATAATTCTCCTCATGTGGATGCAATCGACGAGATGCATAGGCAATCGCATGACGATCCTGCATAAGAATGCAACCTAGTCCTCGCCGTGAGGCGTCATGAGATAATAAATTCTTTAGTGAAATCCGGTGGCACAAGTATGGGAGCAGAAGTCGACGCCTTTTCAGCCTCGAAAACTGTACTCACACTGTGGGGACCACTCAAACTTTTTATCTTTCTTGAGAAGTTCCATGAGGGGTTTAGCTACTTTGGAGAAGTTTTCAACAAAGCGGCGACAATAGCTGGCTAGACCAAGGAAACTCCTAACTTGTTTAACGGTTTTGGTGGAGTCCAATCGAGAACGGCCTGAACTCTCTCGGGATTGACAAAGCAATGCCCTTACCGTAAATCACGTGGCCTAGGTAGGTCACTTCCGCAACCAAAATTCGCACTTGGAGAACTTCGGCATAAAGGCGGTGCTCTCGAAGTTTTTCTAACACAAGTCTAAGATGTTCGGCATGCTCTTCCTCGTTCTTCGAGTAAATAAGAATATCATCGAGGTAAACCACGCATTTAATTTGTCTAAGTACTCCATGAAGATCGAGTTCATCAAGCGGAGAATGTAGGCTGGAGCATTGGTTAGACCAAAGGACATGACGGTGTACTCGTACTGGCCATAACGAGTGACAAAGGCTATCTGGGGGATGTCCCCGTTTCTGATCTTGATTTGGTGGTATCCTAACCTCAAATCCATTTTGGAAAACACTGAGGATCCAGCGAGCTGATCATACAGGTCGTTGATCCTGGGAGCGGATACTTGTTCTTTATCATGACCAAATTAACGGGACGATAATCTACAACCATCCGGTCCGTACCATCCTTCTTCTTGACGAAGAGGACGGGGCAAGCCCAAGGAGAAGAACTAGGACGGATGAATCCCTTTTGCAAGGACTCATCAAGTTGTTTCTTAAGCTCGGCTAGTTCTAAGGGTGCCATATTATAAGGTCTCCTAGAGATTGGAGCGGTTTCTGGAATAAGATCTATGATGAACTCTACATCTCTGTCAGGTGGAATACCTGGCAGTTCCTCTGGAAAGACATCCGGAAAATCACGGACTATCGGGATATCTTCAAGGTTTGGAAGAGGGCTGGCATTAAGAGAATAAAGTTGACGCTTTGCAACTCTAGTGGAGACAGTGACTATCTTGCCAGATGGGTGTGTAAGCTAGACAGACCTAGTTTAACAATCAATCTTGGCATGATGAGCTGTCATCCAGTCCATACCCAAGATGACGTTAATATCTGAAGACTTGAGGGCTATAAGTGAGGCAAGGAATACAAGTCTGTCAACAAGGATTTCGTTACTATGGCTTACGGAAGAAGTTTGCCATTTGGATCCAGGCGTTTGAATGAGTAGCGGGGAGGGCATATCACAAAATGACATGTCGTGCAAGCGGGCATAGCTTTCAGAAATGAAGGAATGAGATGCTCCAGTATCGAATAGAACCGAAGCTAGATGATAGTTGACAAGGAGTGTACCAAGAACGACATCTGGATCATCATGAGCGTCTTTAGTTGAGACGTGATGCACACGTCCATGTTCAGTGGGAGCTGACTTGGCATCAACATCTTGGCGCGATGGCTTACTACCACGGCCAACAGACTTCTCGGGCTGGGGTGGAGCAACTCTGTCTCGAGTACAAATACGGGCAATGTGCCTGGCTCTCCGCACTTGTAACAAATCTTGGAGGTAGGACGTGGACCCGTATTGGCAGGTGGTCCACCAATAGGCCTGGGTGGTGCATACTGCTGAACTGGATGAGGTGCCACATAAGATGGCCTTGGTGTTTATCCAGGAGGAAGAGCGGAGTTCGGAATCCAAATCCGGTAACCGAGAACTAGAACCGGAAGAAGATCCCAAATCACGGTTGTGCTTACGAGACTCCTCGTAAGTGAGCCGAGCTGTCTCTGCATTAATGGCCTTGTTCACCGTGAGCCTGGAATGTATCACAATGATGTAGGTGGAGATCACGACGCAACTTGGGGTTGAGACCCTTCCGGAACCTAACCTGCTTCTTGGCGTCCGTGGACACCTCTTCTGTAGCATAGCGGGCAAGGTTCTCAAACTCTCTGCTGTAAGCATCAACAACCATCTTACCCTGGATGAAACTACAGAACTCTTCTCTCTTGCGATCGATAAGGGCTTCAGGAATGTGATGCTCGCGAAAAGCCTCAGTGAAATCTCTCCAGGTAGGAATCTGGCCAGCTGGAAGCATAGCCTCATAGTTCTGCCACCAAAGACTAGCATGACCTTCCAGGTGGTATGCAGCATAGGTGACCTTGTCAATTTCAGCTACGTTCGCAGAAGGAGCTTGCGTGTGATACTACGGAGCCAGTCATCTGCATCGAGTGGCTCGATGGAATGATGAAAGGTAGGTGGGTGCAAGCGAATAAAATCATGAATGGTTGCAGACCCTTTGAACTGTTGTGCGGTGTTCTCCTCGATACGTGCCAACAAGCGGTTAGACTCACGCTTGTTCCTCTCCATCTCTAACATGAACTCTGCCAACGAAGGTGGGTCGGGAGGATCCTCATCCCTACCATCTCCGTGGTTCTGACTACGAGCAACAAAACTTCGCTTAACTGATGACATCCTGAGAAACGAAACCAAGGACGGAATCAACATCACTACATACTGAAAAAAAAGTAGGACACAGAAATTAGTAACTCTCGAACTCTTGGGGCAATTCCGGCAGCATAACGGCAGTAAAATGCTCAGAATGAGACATCCTGCTAGAATGGGGTAGTAACATGCTCAACATCTTCACTCAAGGTTCTGGGTTAATACTAAACAGACTACACCGGAAGTACTCGAAAACTGGGGTATGACTCTAATCAACCAACCCTATGGAGCTACGGAGTAGTAACACGTGATCCTGATAGACAGAAGAGAAAGCCTAGTTCCTTAACCCCGTAGGAAAGATAGGACGACTCGGATCAGAAGGCCATGAGATAAAGGAGTAAAAAGAGCCTTACGTTCCCTTCCACAATCAATCCCCTTACATAACTAAAGAATTTCTAGACTCAACTTCGACCAGGTTGGCTTCGAAATCCTACAGGCAGTCAGGCTCTGATACCAAAGTTGTCGGGACCCCGATCCTAAGTCACACCGATCTAGCATGTAACACATCATATCACTTTGCGGCCTCACGCACGGTATTCCCACGGGTGTCGCCTTACCATGGCCCGGGACCGTTTGCGCCTTTTGGCTCACGTATATGATAGTGTCGCTAGCATCCATATGATGAGAGAACCGGGCCGACATGACTAGTCGTAAACCCAAAGTGGCACTAACCTATGGGGACAGGCATACATGAATCACATCGAGCATGTCGGTCATCAACGTATGAATTCGATGTAGCACTGGTATAACAGGACTCCGGTATCCCGGGCTGTAGCAGGCTAGGCAGGACTCCGAATATCACCGCGTGACATTTTCCCGAAGGAACAGACATAGGAACGAAGTGAAACACATGCCGGCCAGTCAAGTTTACAAGCAGTAGTGTTGGGCTAGCAGAACTCCGGTGAACCGGGCTGTAGCGGACTACTATCGCTCAGAAGCACGAGACTACATTTACCCATAAGAGAGGCTACCAAGGATAAACAACTAGGTTGTCGGATCCCACACATAGCAATACAAGTTACACGTACGCATAACATGCAAGTATGTGTTGTACAACATGGCATCACAACATAACGCAAACTCATATAGATAAAGGCCCAGAAGAGCCACATAGCATTAAATAAAAACAGGGGTCACATGACCCATCATTCAGAGCATACAAGCAACAAACGGAAGCATTACATGTCTGAGTACAGACAACTACAAAAGAAAAAGGCTGAGAAGCCTGACTATCTACAAGACCCTCCCAAGGGTACAAGATCGTAGCTGAGGTAACAAGCTACTCGTCGAAGTCCAAGCGGAACTACTAGTTAGACCGAAGTCTTATTTGCAAAACATAAATAAAGCGGGCGTGAGTACAAAGGTACTCAGCAAGACTTACATCGAGATCCGAACATACATGCATTTGTATCAAGAGGGTAATGTGGGGTTTAGTTGCGACAAGCCAGCTTTGACTCTGTGGCTATTACGTTCTCGACTACCGTAACTTCTTTGAGGTGATATGGCACACGAGTCCACTAGTCACCACACAATACACTACTATGGATTCATCCCGTCTCCATACGAGAAGGCCATCCATAGCACTCACACTTGTCTTGAGCATTTTAGAGTATCCACTACAAGTTGTCTATGTACCACGTAAGCATCCAAGAAGTCCATAACCGAGGACACGGCTATTCGAATAGATCATGATAACCCTGCAGGGGTGTACTTCTTCACACACGCTCTCGCCACTTACCGCCATATACACGTCATGTATCTCGGCAACATTCAAGCGGAAGCCTGGCGAGGGTGTCGGCCACGACCTGACTAACCACACAAGACTCTAGTCCAGGTTTATCGCCTATTCGGGTTCCATCCGCAAGGAGATCCGGCCGGGGTGTCGCTCACGGCCCCAAACGATGTGAGCAGGTTCCCAAGCCCACCTCACGGATGGATTCACGCTTGGTACACCGTGCCACTTGTACCTAGTCATCCCAAGCCCACACGGCGGGTGCCACTTGGTAGACTACTAGCACTACCTACAAACACCGTAAACTAGATTGCGACTCTGGGCCAGGAGATCAAGTTGGTTAATAAGTCGAGAGGGGTCGAGTTACCGAACCCAATGTGTGGTAGTATCGAGTCATTGGACAACATACATAGAACTCAGTGCTTAAGGGCGATTCCAAGTGAGACAACCCACCATGTACTCCTACATGGCCTCTCACCGCTACCTTTACCAAATCGTGTTCACACATTTCACTCTCAAAGATCGTAACATATCGTAACACTCCAATTCATTCCCAATGAATCGACACGACACAACTCTAAGCAATAGCAGGCACAGCATGGTAGGAACACAACATGGCTCAATCAACTCCTACACATGCTAGTGGGTTCCAACTATTTACTGTGGCAATGACAGGTCATGCAGAGGAATGGGTTCAACTACCGCAGCACAAAGTAGCAGATGAATCGTTGTTGTCCTAATGCAATAACCGAGAGCAGGAGCGAGAGAGTAGGATTGTATCGGAATGAACAAGGGGGTTTGCTTGCTTGGTAGATCAACAAGGAAGGAACTGCTCCTCAGACACGTACTCTGGAACGGTCTCCGGAGCAGGACCTATCGAGAAGGAACGGTGCCAGCAATCAATACACAATCATATGCAACAATATGATTCATGAACATGGCATGTAGATGTGATGCTGTTTGAGCTAATGCAACTAGCATTCAGTTTGGAAGAGGTCCATTTGAACCAAGAGTTCAAATGCAACTCCAAGTTAAGCTTTTATATATGCCATTTACATGTTTTCACTTATACAGCATGTATAAGTTGGTTTGTCATGCATGAAACTAGTACAGACGGAAAGATTGCATTTTTCTGATATTTTTTCATATATAAATTATTTCAATCTGAGTTACGGTTGAATTTCTATGATTTTTTGAAGTTTGAATCATTTTCTGGAATTTCCTGATTTAATTTAAATCCGTAAAATAAATAATGCGTCAAGACCTTGTGTCATGCTTGCGTCAGCAAGTCAACAGCGCTGACTGGTCAAACCTGACATGTGGGGTCCACACGTTAGTGACACGGGTTAAACAGGGGGTTAGTTTTAACTTAATTAAAGGTTTAGTGGCACTAGGCCCACTGGTCAGTGTCAGGGGGGGTTAAAAGGTGGTGATTAGCACTAAGCTAATCACTTGACGGTCGGGCCCACGTGGCAGGGCTCAGGCGACGGGGCTCGCCGCCGGCGACCTCTGGACGCGGCGGAGTCCGCGCCACAGGCCACGGGGGAGGCGTCTGAGAGCACCGGGCGTAGCCCGGCTCTCGCAAGATCTGATGGGGCAGGTGGGAGGAGCTGGGGCCGGCTCGCCGGAGCGGAGCGGGCATGGCGGCCGGAGCTTCGGGCTCGAGCGGGCGTGGCTCTGAGCTGGGAGGCAGGGGAGAAGGGGAATGGATGCAGCTCACGGCAGACTTCGATGGCGCTGACGGCGAGCTCGGGACGCGCTGTGGTCGACGGGGCGGTGATGGGGATCCACGGCGGCCGGCGGTGAAGAGACGATGGTGACGACGATGGAGGCCGTCCGGGGGTGCGTGGCTTGACAAGGAGGTAGAGGGGGTCGCGGCGGAGCTGGGGAGCGTGTCGGAGGTGTGGCAGTGGCCGAGGCCACGGTGGTCGTGGATTTGCGGTGACGGCGATTTCGGCCATGAGAGAGGGAGCGAGGGAGGAGGAGGAGAGGCACGGAGAGAGAGGAGAGCTGGGCGGGCGCGTGGCGACGCCTGGGGTCATCCAATGGACGAGGGGGAGGACACGCAGGCAGGGGAGGAGGTGGCGCGGCTGGCGGTGCGCTGCCGGGCACGCGCCTGCCCTCCTCTGTCGGGGAGGAAGACAACAGAGGAGGGGCCCAGATGGGCTGGGCTGGCCAGCCGGGCCAGCCGCATGTGAGCTGGGCCGCAGTAGGTCCAGGTAAGATTTTTCCCTTTTATTTCTTTTCTATTTTTCTGACATTTGTTTTGATTTAATTAAAATACTAAATCATTTTATTTCCTTATGCCAAATTTTGCAGGAGCTAACTATATTATTCCAAAGCTCCTCAGCCACTAGCATAATTATTGGACATATATTATATATATATAACAATATATATCCAAGGCAAATAATTACTGCATTAATTCCAAATGCCCAAAATAATTACTTATGGACTCCTAAAAATATCGGTTTGATTTTTATCTCTGTCCAATATTTTCAGAGGGCAACATGAGCATTTTCTTGGACCTTTTTGGAGCAATTTTTACTTGGGTCAGTTTCCAAAAATGATTCTGAGGGTTTCACAAATCCCCATTTCAATTTAAATGGAATTTAAACATGATGCACAATTGACCAGCTAGTCTAGGTCATACCAGAACTAGGGATGTGACATAGCCGGACTGGTGAGTTTGCCGAGTTGAAGCGGCAACTTGATGCAGCGGATGCTACATCGTGCTTGTCAACAAGCGGCTCGATGAGGCACAGGGTATGTGATTTCTCCGGTGATCCACACAAAGTAAGAGGAGCGTGATGCTAGTATCTTTAATATGTTTGTATCTGCAGATGGAGTTGCCGTCGTGGAGACCCTTCGGGCGGAACTTGCCCGAGCCAAGGAACAAGCCAGAAAAAGTGATGCGGCCGCTTGAAAGGCGGTCGAAGAGCTAAGAGCCGAACAGGCTGCGCATTGTCAAAGCAAGGATGAGATAGCCAAGATGGTTGTGGAATTGAAGGAAGCCGCCGACCGTTACGAGCTTCTTGAAGGTGAAAGTCGAGCGAAGGTAACGGACCTGGAGAAGGCCACGGTGGCTGCCAAGGACGCCCGCTCTACAATCAGAACGATGAAGGAGGAGCGGCACCATGCTAGGGATATCGCGGCTGGGAAGCCCTTTATGCTGCGGATGAAGTTCGGAGATCCTACGTACGCTCCTCTTGATTGGTTATGGAGTTCTGCGGACGCGTATCTGGATTTGGCAGCTAGTGCTGCTGGCGCAGCCAAATACTTCAAAGATCAAAAAGATCGTGAAGTGGAAAAGTTATTTTGGTCATAATTCAATGCTCCAGCGCGTCCGCTTCGGTTGACCGAGAGAATGGCCGAGTGGGCCGAGCTCCACAGGTTGTCCGGGCTAGCCATGAGGTCTGTTGTGGGTCATCTATGGCACTTGCCCGTGTCAATACATACTGGGCAGAGATGGAGGCCACCGCTATTGCAACCCAGGGTTCGGCCGTGGGACGAGTAGCTGCCGAGCACTACTTTGAAGAAGTCCTTGAAGGCGCTCGTTTAATAGAGGCTCAATGCTCGAAGAATATTATGTTCTAATAACATGTATTCCCATTGTGAAAACAATGTTTTATTGAGTTATAAATGCTGTGTTTATACTTTTGCTGAAAGTATTATGATGCCTCTGCGGCCGTTTATGTATATATGTATATAACACGAAAGTTTGCGTCGTTTAGCCAAATTTACGCATATAATGCGGGGGTGTTCGCAGAAGAGGCGTGTTCACACTTGATCCAACGTCTGGTCCATTAAGGAGGTGATAGCGCAGCGAACTAGGCAATCGGACTATATTGCTTTAACACTTTCACTTAGCCATAGGAGTTTGACGGTGGGGCTACTATATAGCCCCTGGTGGCTCCGCACTCGTCTAAATACGGGGCGCGTACATGCCTGGCCGGGAAATAGCCCTTCGTTAATGCGGAGGAATCCCAAAGATTCCGCTAAGTCGTCGAGTGGTTGACCAGTCTCGCGTTTTATCATGACGATCGGTTTGGCTTTCTCTCGAGGTTACGGTCCGGATGAACCAGGGCACAATCGCAGTAGTTCTCTTGGTGCCACCCTAGCCGATAGAGCGGAACGTAAGGTAGAAAAACACAGGAGCCGGGCAAACCCAACATTTGACCAAAGACATGATTCGGAGCTGATGCATATAAGGCCAAACTCGCGACGCTGAACACTCCCTAAGGTATTCGGTATTTATAACATATGCCGGGCTGAACAATGCGCTTGATAATGAACCCCGAGTGTCCAGGTGCGTGCAATATTCTGACGTGGCCAAATGCCAATAACGTCAGCATCCTTCCTGGTTGTACTGAGAATCCGGAGGATGTTAACAACAAGAGACAGTAAAAAGGTTTACGCAGGGTCTTAATCTAAAAAGAAACCATTGAGTGGGTCCCTGCTGCACGTCTGCGCCTGTGTCTCCGTTGTGCCGTATCCTGGACGGGTGTAGCATGATTATCATCTGTAAAAGAGAGGAACTTAGTTGAAGGTTGTCATGCAAAAAATTGGTTATTCTAAACAAACCATTTAAAATTCAAGATAAGTAAGGTTGAGCCGAACTAGCCCTGTTTACACGCGAGAAGCCCCTGGTACCGTCTATAAGGGTATAATCATCAAACCAATCTCAAGTATATCTAACGATGCGCCGGACTTGTCTAACCGTGTCCGTGGTCTTAACGACCGGTCATTTGTTCTGGTTGGTGAGGCCGTCTAGTGTTCGGCTGTTAGGGCAGCCGCACGTTCTTCCGCGCGTAAGGAACGCTCAATATTTCCATTAACTGTGATGGTGCCGCGCGGGCCAGGCATCTTAAGCTTAAGAGAAGTGTAATGCGGTATAGCGTTGAAACGAGCGAAAGTTGTTCGTCTGAGTAGTGCTTGATAGCTGCTTCGGAATGGAGCAATGTCGAAGTGTAACTTTTCACTTCGGTAGTTGTCAGGTGAGCCGAACACGACTTCTAGTATTAGAGAGCCCGTGGAGCGGGCCTCTGTGCCTGGTATTACTCCCTTGAAGGTAGTATTACCGTGGCTGATCTTTGTCGGGTCTATCCCCATTTTGCGGACTGTGTCCTGATATATCAGATTTAGACTACTGTCGTCGTCCATAAGGACTCGTGTGAGATGGTATCCGTTTATTACCGCGTCTAACATCAAGGAAGCCAATCCTTCGTGCCGGATGTTTATCAGGTGATCCCTGCAATCAAAAGTGATCGGGTGAGCCAACCAGAGGTTGGACTTACGGGTGACAGGCACTACGGCTCGTGTGTCTCGGAGTGTATGTTTGCTTCCCCTCTTCGTCACATGTATCATGTTCACTGTTATGACCTCTGGTGGGAATTTTTTCTGTCCCCCAGTGCTTTGCTGGCGAGGCTCATCCTCGTCTTCACTTGGTGTTTCTCTCCCCTTGTGTTCGGCGTTTAGCTTACCGGCCTGCTTGAAGACCCAGCATTCTCTATGGGTGTGATTTGCAGGTTTATCGGAGGTGCCATGAATCTGACATAGTTTGTCTAGAATCTTGTTTAGGCTGGATGGTCCATCTCTGTTGCCTTTGAAAGGCTTTTTCCGCTGACCTGGTCGAGAGCCCCTGAATCCGGCGTTTACCGCCGTGTTATCTGGGCTGTCTTCTTTATTCTGGCGCTTGTTTTTACTGCGTCGTGGTTTTCCATTGCCATCCCTGACTTCGGATGTGCCTGGGTCGCTGGTGCTACTACGAGCTAGCCAACTATCTTCGCCCGTGCAAAAGCGGGGCATGAGGCCTGTCAGGTCTGCCATTGTTCTCGATTTTTCTTGGCCGAGGTGTCTGGCGAGCCATTCATCTCGGACACGGTGTTTGAAAGCTGCTAAGGCTTCGGCGTCCGGGCAGTCGACGATTTGGTTCTTCTTAGTAAGAAATTTGTTCCAAAGCTTTCGGGCTGACTCTCTGGGCTGTTGAACAATATGACTTAAATTGTCTGCATCCGGAGGTCGGACATAAGTCCCTTGAAAATTAGCCCGAAAAGCATCTTCAAGCTCCTCCCAACTTCCAATTGAGTTTTCAGGGAGGCTTTTCAGCCAGTGCCGAGCTGGTCCTTTCAGCTTGAGGGGCAAGTACTTGATGGCATGGAGATCGTCTCCGTGAGCCATATGAATATGGAGGATAAAGTCCTCAATCGAGACTCCAGGGTTTGTGGTTCCGTCGTACGCCTCTATGTTCACTGGTTTGAATCCTTCTGGAAATTCATGGTCTAGCACTTCATCGGTGAAGCATAGGGGGTGTGCGGTGCCCCTGTATTTTGTTGTGTCGAGGCGTTCTGACGGTTGTAGTGTTCGGTTTTGGTTGTGCACTGGAGCGCGTTTCCTTGATCCGTAGATGGATCTGGTTGCGCCGGTCTTCCGATGCGAGTCTTCGTGTGTAGCGTGTGCAGACTTATTGCCGCCACAAGGTGGTTGATCCGACCGGTCGGCCATTTTATTTTTTGGCTGTGTGGGCTCTAAAGCCTCACCATCAAATTCAGGCAACAGCTTGCGCTTTGGGTAGCTCTTCGTGTGGTAACTACAACCATACTTTTCTTCGTTGTCAAGCACTTTGTTCCATCTACTGTTGAGCGTATTCTGCGCGGCTTGAAGCCTTTGCTTTTGCTTCTTCAGACTCCTCGCGGTGGCAATAAGCCTTCTGCGGAGGTTCTCTTGTTCCAAGTGCCTTTTCGGGATGATGTGTACACCTTCGTCCGGACTGTTTTCCTCCTTGGAGGGAGGTTGGTGGGTTTTATCCTCGGCGTCGCCGTGTTCGGACATCCGATCCGTACTATGTTCGCCGTTTGCGCCTTCATCGCACTCTTCCGCTGGGTCAGTGTGGTCGTTGTTTCCTCTGGAGTCGACCGGGGTGTTGTTTTCTCTTTCGCTGTTATTGTTGTTTTTGCTGAGGCGGGGTTTAGCGCGGCGCCTACGTCGATGCTTTGTTTTCTTCTCGATGGACTTGTTCTTTGTTGCTTCTTTCCTTTCCTCGTCATTGTTTTCTTTGGGTATATCCACCATGTATATTTCATGTGATGAAGTGGAGGTCCAGCGCCCTGTCGGCGGTGGTTCCTGTTCGTCTCCTATATCCTCGTCCATACTGTCGATGTCTTTGGAGTCGAAGTCGAGCATGTCGGTTAAATCGTCAACAATCGATACTAAGGGGGTGGTGGGTGGGCAGCGAATTTCTTCGCTGTCTGTATCCCATTCCAGCCAGACATAGTTCGGCCAAGGTTCTCCTGACAAGGAGAGAGACCTTAACGAATTTAGCACATCGCCGAAGGGTGAGTGCTGAAAGATATCCGCGGAGGTAAACTCCATGATCGGTGCCCAATCGTATTCGATAGGCACGGACGCAGGCGGTTCGGAGCCCGTGTGTAGGATCGAAAGTATGTCTAGAGGGGGGGATTAGACTACTTGACCAAATAAAAACTTATCCTTTTCCCAATTTTAGTCTTTGGCAGATTTTAGCTATCTTAGCACAAGTCAAGCAATCTTAACACAATTCAAGCAAGCATGCAAAGAGTATATGAGCAGCGGAAAGTAACGCATGCAACTTGCAAGAAATGTAAAGGGAAGGGTTTGGAGAATTCAAACGCAATTGGAGACACGGATGTTTTTGTCGTGGTTCCAATAGGTGGTGCTATCGTACATCCACGTTGATGGAGACTTCAACCCACGAAGGGTAGCAGTTGCTTGAGTCCACGAAGGGCTCCACCCACGAAGGGTCCACGAAGAAGCAACCTTGTCTATCCCACCATGGTCTTCACCCACGAAGGACTTGCCTCACTAGCGGTAGATCTTCACGAAGTAGGCAATCTCCTTGCCCTTACAAACTCCTTGGTTCAACTCCACAATCTTGTCGGAGGCTCCCAAGTGACACCTAGCCAATCTAGGAGACACCACTCTCCAAGAAGTAACAAATGGTGTGTGATGATGAACTCCTTGCTCTTGTGCTTCAAATGATAGTCTCCAACACTCAACTCTCTCTCACAGGATTTGGATTTGGTGGAAAGAAGATTTGAGTGGAAAGCAACTTGGGGAAGGCTAGAGATCAAGATTCATATGGTAGGAATGGAATATCTTGGCCTCAACACATGAGTAGGTGGTTCCTTCTCAGAAACAACAAGTTGGAAGTGTAGGTTTGTTCTGATGGCTCTCTCCACGAATGAAGAAGAGGTGGATGGGTATATATAGCCTCCACACAAAATCTAACCGTTACACCCAACTTGCCAAACTCGGTGGGACCGAATTGGTAAACTTGGTCGGACCGATTCAGCAAATCTAGTGATCGTTAGGATTTTCGGTGGGACCGACATGCAACTCGGTAGGACCTATTACACAAACTCGGTGAGACTGATTTTGGTAATAAGCTAACCAGAGAGTTGGTCAGGTAAACTCGGTGGGACCGATTCGCTCATTTCGGTGAGACCAAAGTGTTACAAAAAGGAAACAGGGAGTTTACATTGCAATCTCGGTGGGACCGATCGCTCATCTCGGTGGTACCAAAATGTTACGAAGGGAAACTGAGAGATTACAATCCCATCTCGGTGAGACCGGGATCCCTATCGGTGACATCTGAACTCGGTGGCGCCGGGTAGAAAGAATAAGTAAGGCCGAGTTTGACTTTTGGTTTAAGTCATACGTGGATATGAGAAAGTAGTTGAGGGTTTTGGAGCATATCACTAAGCACTATAGAGCAAGAAACTCATTAAGATACACCTCATCCCTCCTTGATAGTATTGGCTTTTCCTATAGACTCAATGTGATCTTGGATCACTAGAATATAAAATGTAGAGTCTTGAGCTTTTGAGCTTGAGCCAATCCTTTTATCCTTAGCATTTTGAGGGATCCACTTTTCTCATCCATGCCATGCCATCCATTGAGCTTTTCCTGAAATATTCATCTTGGAATGATGTTAGCTCAATGAGCTATATGTTGTTAGGGATTACCAAAACCTGGGGATAGTTGCACTTTTAATCTCCCCCTTTTTGGTAATTGATGACAACATATAGATCAAAGCTTCGACAAATGATAATAAGAGTGAAAAACATTGTCGCTTTGAGAAGTATGTGATAAGCAAGAGCTCCCCCTAAATTTGTGCATAGTTTAAGATTTGCTTTGGACTGCAAATGCACAAGGTGTTAGGCTCATGGGTAACTCTTCCATGTCACATACATCTTGGTGGAGCGCTCAAAATGATAATGATTGAATACATGCACTCATCACCAAGCAAAGTGAATGATCATATAGAGATAAACGAGATAATGTCATCCAACAAGCATAAATGTAGCATATGATCAAACACATGATCATCCAGGTATCACAGACATAATGTATCTCAAACAAGCAAATTAAGTTCAACCACCAAAGCAAGAGAGAACAAAAAGCAACACTCTCTCTCGAAGCCTATGATCTATACATTTTTCTCCCCCTTTGGCAACAAGTTACCAAAAAGTTCATAGAAAATGCATAGTACTAAATCGTCTCTCAGGCTTGATCTTCAGGCGGTGGTGTTGACAGAACGCCAAGGACGAAAGCATCAGTTGATGTAGATGGAGCTGGTGGTGTAGGTGCTGAAGCTGGTTGCACTGGAGCTATAGCTGGTGCAGATGAAGTGGCTCTGGTGTCTGTCACTGGCACTGTAGCTGATCTCTGAGCTCTAGGCACTCTGGCAAATGCCTCTGTGGTTGTCTTGCCTTCCTCTCCTGCATATCATCCTGAAGCTGCTCAACAACAGCCTAGATCTCAGTGACCTTCACATCCATGTCATAGAACTTCTGCTCCATGATCCTCTCCAAGCTCTCCTGGTTTCGTGTCAAGGTGACCAGCCCCTTCTCAATCCTCAGAGTGGATGCAATCAAGTAGCCAAGTTGATCATGTTTGTTCTTCAAAAAGTACTTAGATGCCTCTTCCATTATTGGCATCATGGCAGCCTTCTCTGTCCTTCCCTTCTCCTTCTTAGCTTGTGCTTGCACTGAAGATGGTTCATCTTCATCCATAACCACTTGGTTGTCCTCAAAGTCTGGATAGATAGGCATATGCTCCTTATCCAACAGGTATGTGCCTGTGCCCATCTTGGAGTTAATCAGCTCCTGGATCTGTGGGGCATATCCACAACTCCTCTTTTGGTCAGCAACTGTCCTCTTGATAGTCTCAACTATAAGGCTCATGACCTTGAACTTCTGTGGCACATCAAATAGGTGTAGCAAGTTTATTGCATGGCCTCGGATCATGTTGTGATCACCTGACTTGGGCAAGAGAGTATGCCTGAGGATCCAGTTAATGGTTGGCAGTCCTGACAGAAGATAATGTACTGATCCAAACTTGTGTAATTCTATTGCAGCATCTGGGATCTCCTTGTACATATGTGCCATAGAGTTGTGATCCATCTTCTTCTTGGCATAGACATCCAAGTCATCCTCTTCCTCCTTAGGTGCATTGATCAGATTTGCCCATTCCTCAATAGTTGATTGGTACCTTGTACCTTCAGACATCCATACTATCCTGCCATCTGGATAGAAGTGTGCTGTGGAGTAGAATTGCATTATGAGCTCCTCATTCCACTTTGTGAGCTTCTGCCCAACAAAGTCTGCAACTCCACATGCACTGAAACTGTCATACACACCAGGATAGTGTTCCTCATTCTCCTTCATGTAGGTCCAGTCCACCCACCTCATGTCACACACTATTGGCTTCTTGTCCAACAACAGTGTCTCATAGAAATCCTGTTGTTCCTTTGTGTGGAACCTATAGTCAACAGCAGTCCTCCTTCTGGTGGCATATGGATCTGACTCTCTCCATAGCCTCAATCCTGAGTCTCTCCTAATCTTCATGTTCTCAGCTACAGGATCAGCATCATTATGATCTGGAATTTTTGGCTTCAATTTTCTAAAGACATGTGTCTCATCATCTTCTTCCTCAGCAACAATTTCAGGCCTTGGAGCCTTGTTCTTCTCAGCAACTGGAATGTTCCTGGTACCCCTCTTACGTACAGTCTTGGATTTGGAGGCAGCTTTGGGTGCTTCTTTGGGCTTTGATGATGCAGCACCTGTCCTTATAGCATCACCCATAAGCTTCTGAGCCTTGGGTGCTGGTGCAGCAACCTCTTCTGCTTCCTCCTCTTCCATCATGGAAGGCTTTCCAATAACTCTGTCCATGGTCTTCTTGACCCTTTCCTTCCTCTTCTTCCCTTTAGCAGCAGCCTCTTTGGGTTCAGATTCCAATGATGCTTGAGTGGAGGCTCTGGCTTTAGACATGGGAATCCTTTCGGCAGGTACTTTGGTCTTCATACCAGGTTGGTGGCAGCAGATGTGCCATACTCCTTCTTGAGCACTTTTTCTTGGAAGTGGCATCATCCTCTACTGCCACATAGTCTTCATCCTCAGATTCTGAGGTTTTCTTATTTCTTGTCCTGGTGGCAGCTTTGGGTAAGTTGCTTGGAGTGCTCCGGCTACCCTCATCAGAGATGCTAGAGGGACTAGTGCCCTCACTCATTTGAATCTGCTCCTTTGACTTGTTCTGGCTGTCACTCAGATCAGACATATTGCAAACACTGGCTGCAGACCCTGTGAATAGATATAGATGAGGTAGAGTGGATGAGCATCACAAAATACAGAGGTTTTTGCAAATGAATGATTCAAAAAATTAGTATAAGTTTTCCATAGAAAGCATTTCGGATCAACCGATTTGCAAACTCGGTGATACCGAAGCAGCTTTTGGAACCTAAACTAGTGAACTCAGTCAGACCGAGTCACAGTTCGGTGGCACCGAGACTGCTAGGGTTTCACAAAGTCCTGAACTCGGTCACACCGATTTGCAATTCTCGGTCAGACCGAGAATCACTTGTGCAATGGCCTTAGCCGAATCGGTGGAACTGAGTTCGCAACTCGGTGGGTCCGAGATGGTTTCGGCAGAAACCTAACCCTAAATTTTCAATTCACTTCTAGACTATGGATTTTTTTGATGGATAGAATAGTTTCAATCGTGGCAAGAATCATGATGAACACAATGTGCTAGGAATCGGACGGGGATAGCACCGTGATCGAGTCCATACCCTAGCTTGGCGATGAACTCGCTTCTGGCGGCAACGGCGGGGTGAATTCCGTTGATTGGCGGCGGAGACCAGTATCGGAGGCGGCTGGCGACGAGGAGGACGATCCAGAGACCCTGGAGGCAGAGCGAGCTATGCGCTGGCGAAGGGGTTTGGAGAAAGTTTCCAAATTTTTGCCCGTGAGTATATATAGCCCGACCCTGTTGGTGTGACCGAGTGGAACAAATCGGTGGCATCTAGATGCATAACTGTTGACAGTTACAGCAACTCGGTGTGACCGAAAAGTTCAAATCGGTTGCACCAAGATTGAAAACCTAGATCGACTTAGTGATCTCGGTATGACCGAAATGGAGGAATCGGTCAGACCGAAACGCACAAAGACGTTTTGGAAGTTTAAGTCTATGACGAATCGGGGACTCCGAGTGCTCCTCACACAGTGGTTCGAATCTGACTTGATCAAATTTTGTGATGTAGCATGAATAGAGTTTGAGACAAGAAAAGCATAGATAGCTAGAGAAGGTTCTTAGGCATTCTTGTCCATCCACTTGGCAAAAGAAAAAGAAACCAATCAATCAAACCACAAGTGGATGTCCTCGAATGAGTAAAATATGCAACCAACATGCTCACACAATAAAATAGCAAATTAAATATGTGACAAAGCATGCACAAACAGTTCTAGCATCTATCAAACAATTGGCGATGACTACGTCATCTATATATGAGTATATTGACTTAGGAGTCAAATGAGAACATTTGATCATAGGTCATACTCATCGTTTAAGCTCAAGTGGGGTTACCACTTTTACATAATGCATTGATGTGTTCACACCATTAGAGTTGCTTTAGCTCAATTTTTAGAGTAAAGCTCCCCCTAGATGTGAGATCCTCCCTTAGAGGGATGTACTAACCTTGGGTTTTGTCGATGATGGCTTCATGTAGGTGTTGAAGATGTAGATGCTCAGTGTTGATGAAGATCATTTGGAGCAATCCTTTGGAGTGAGTTGCACTTTCAATACCTACACGGGTTAGTCCCACAAGGAACAAACGAGGATATCCATAGACATAGAGTGATGCACACACAAGATGATGTCTATGAAAGCATTAGATTACCTTGTCCCTTGTCTTACCAACAAGAGGGTTTGTGACTCCTTGAACTAGTGCAAGATGTGGAAGCTGATTGTACTTGTTGTTGCCAAAATGATATGAGTCACCCTCAAGAACTCTCTAGTTCTTCTTCTTCGGGATCCACATCATCTTGACGGGAATCCTTGGAGTTGTAGTCGTACTTGATGAAGTAGAACTTGTCGTAGTCTTGGGAACCCACTTGACCAAGGCCTTAGGAGCTTCTTCAAATGCATCAATCTCCTCTTGAAGCTTGTCCTTGCCTTTTTGCTTGTGGTCTTGTGGTGGAAGATCATCTTGAGCTTGTGTCCCCTTGAAGGAACTAGGATCATATTTCTCTTGTTGAGGAACAAACTTCATCTTGGGATATTGATCTTCTTCCCACTCAACTCCATTGGCATTGAACTTTCGTTCAAAACCAACACCTTGGTTCTTCCGGTGCCTTCCTTGCTTGCGTATAATTCCCTCAAATTGCTTACTCCCGGCAAGGCTCTTGTAAACACCATTCTATATAATTCCCTTCAATAAGCTATTTTCTTGCTCAAGTGTAACTTGTCTAAGAGAATCATTAGTGGAATCAAGAGAACTACTAGAAGCAACAACATTTGATCTAGCATGATTATTGTTACTACTAGAGGAAGAATCCTTCTTGTTTTTGTTAATGGACTTGACTTGAGGCATGTAAGTAGATAAGAGTAAACGCTTGGCAATGTAAGAAGAACTTTTCTTACGAAGATCATCATTGATTGCCTTTAAGAACTCATGCTCTTGCTCAAGATTGAGCTTTTCAAAGCGTAACTTTGTTTAGTTCTTTAGTTAGAAGCTCAATCTTCTCCTTATCATTGTCATTCATTTTATCTTGATTAGCATGATTAATTGACGTTTCATCATAGTATTCTTCACTAGAGTTGTCAATAAGTAAATCATCATCACCTAGCAAGTCATCTTCATCACTATTGAAATCAACATACTCGGGGTGTGTTACCTTTGGGCCTTTAGCCATGAAGTATCTTCCAATTCCTTCATTAGGTGAATCAAATATGTCATAGGAGTTGGTTGACACAAGTGCTAGACCGGCAACACGTTCATCTTGAGTATATTCGGAGTCGGAGTGATAGCTTCTCTCGGAGTGATTGTCGGAGTCGGAGCCGGATACCCATTCACCAACATGAGCTTGATGTCTTCGTTTTGTGTAGCTCCTTGATGACTTTTCCTTCCTTTCCGAATCCTTGCTCCTCCGGGATGTTCTTCGTTCATAACGATCATCTCTACTCCTCCTCTCTCTTGGTGGTGATTCCTCTCTTCTACTTCTCCTCTTGGGTGATTCTTTTCTTCTTTTGTGGGGTGTCGTACACTCATTGGAATAGTGTCCGGGTCTCCCACAATTGTAGAAATTGCGCTCTCGACTGGAAGATCTTTTGTCATTGTAGGACCTTGACTTGGAGCTTCTCTCTTTGATTCTATTCTTATAGAACTTGTTGAAGTTCTTCACCATTAAGCTCAATTCTTCATTGAAGGTTTGTTTCTCACTTGATGATGTGGGGGCTTCACATGAGGCTTTGTAAGCACCACTTGACTTGTTGTGAAGTTCCTCCTTATCCTTGAGTGACATCTCATGAGCAACAATTCTTGCAATAACTTCCGTTGGCTTGAGATCTTTGTAATTGGGCATCATTTGGATCAATGTGCACACGGTATCATATTTTCCGTCCAAAGCTCTTAGGATCTTCTTGATGATGAATTTGTCGGTCATCTCTTCACTTCCTAAGCCCGCAATCTCATTTGTGATAAGAGCAAGCCTAGAGTACATTTCAGCGACACCTTCACCATCCTTCATTTTGAACTTATCAAGTTGACTTTGGAGCACATCCAACTTGGATTCCTTGACGGAGTCGGTACCTTCATGCATATCAATCAAAGTCTCCCAAATTTTCTTTGCATTCTCAAGACGGCTAATTTTGTTGAATTCTTCGGGGCACAATCCGTTGAAGAGGATATCACAAGCTTGAGCGTTGTATTGCAGCATCTTCAACTCTTCCGTACTAGCTTCACGGTTCGGTTCTCTCCCATCAAATAATTCACCTTGCAAGCCAATACACACAATAGCCCAAACGACGGGGTTATGTCCAAGAATATGCATTTTCATCTTATGCTTCCAACTAGCAAAATTAGTACCATCAAAGTAAGGACCTCTACGGTGATAATTTCCCTCGCTAGACGCCATACTCTCCTAGGTTGTGAAACCAAGGCTATGACCACCAAAAGCTATGGAAATCAAAGCAAATGGAGACCAAAGCTCTGATACCACTTGTAGGATCGAAAGTATGTCTAGAGGGGGGATTAGACTACTTGACCAAATAAAAACTTATCCTTTTCCCAATTTTAGTCTTTGGCAGATTTTAGCTATCTTAGCACAAGTCAAGCAATCTTAACACAATTAAAGCAAGCATGCAAAGAGTATATGAGCAGCGGAAAGTAAAGCATGCAACTTGCAAGAAATGTAAAGGGAAGGGTTTGGAGAATTCAAACGCAATTGGAGATACGGATGTTTTTGTCGTGGTTCCGATACGTGGTGCTATCATACATCCACGTTGATGGAGACTTCAACCCACGAAGGGTAACGGTTGCGCGAGTCCACGGAGGGCTCCACCCATGAAGGGTCCACGAAGAAGCAACCTTGTCTATCCCACCATGGCCGCCGCCCACGAAGGACTTGCCTCACTAGCGGTAGATCTTCACGAAGTAGGCGATCTCCTTGCCCTTACAAACTCCTTGGTTCAACTCCACAATCTTGTCGGAGGCTCTCAAGTGACACCTAGCCAATCTAGGAGACACCACTCTCCAAGAAGTAACAAATGGTGTGTTGATGATGAACTCCTTGCTCTTGTGCTTCAAATGATAGTCTCCCAAACACTCAACTCTCTCTCAGAGGATTTGGATTTGGTGGAAAGAAGATTTGAGTGGAAAGCAACTTGGGGAAGGCTGGAGATCAAGATTCATATGGTAGGAATGGAATATCTTGGCCTCAACACATGAGTAGGTGGTTCCTTCTCAGAAACAACAAGTTAGAAGTGTAGGTTTGTTATGATGGCTCTCTCCATGAATGAAGAGGAGGTGGAGGGGTATATATAGCCTCCACACAAAATCTAACAGTTACACACAACTTGCCAAACTCGGTGGGACCGAATTGGTAAACTTGGTCAGAACGATTCAGCAAATCTAGTGACCGTTAGGATTTTTGGTGGGACCGACATGCACTACAAGAAATATGTCAACTTGTGACCACCACTATTGGTCACTGAAAGGTCATGGTTTTTCATTTGCGACCTTTTTGTGACCAAAAACAGAAGGTCAAAAGCTTGCGGTCGTAAACTGACTATAGCGACCTTTCTTCTGGAATGGTCGAAGACGTTTATGACCAAAATATATCCACTGTGGCATTTTGGTCACTAGCAACCTCCCCAAGCCACGTAGGCATCCAGCATGGCAAGCTGATGTGGCACAAGATTCAGCCCGGTCCAATTCGGTTTTCTACATGGGCCTAGCCCAATAATTCGGCCTTTTTAATGTACTTTTTCCTATGCTTTTATTAGCTACATGGGTCTAGCCCAACAATTCAGCCTTATTGATTTCTTTGCGTGGCCCTTTTAACAGCTGATTTTTTTGATCATGTATTTTCTGGGCCATTTCTTTGCTGGGCCTCTCATGTTTTTTATATGTATCATGGGTCCACTAGTCAGATGGATCCCAGTTATCATGTTCTGATAAGTGGGTCTAAGTTGTCAGGTGTAAGTGGGTCCAACTTGTCAAGGCCATATTCCTCATTTCATTCTGACAGTAAATAAATAACCAATATTATTGGCACAGACAAAAAACACATATAATACTTCAAATAACAACAGCCAGATTCAGTATAGAGCTAGATTCTGTATGGAGCTCCGGCTCTACAAATAACACACAATACAATGGTGCTCCTGCTCTACAACTAACTCTACAAGTGGAGTAACTAATTTACAAGCTCTACAAGCACTATATTCTTCAGGATGGAGCTCCTTCGATAGCATTACAAACAGGAAAATGCACCTGCTCCTGCTCATAGTCAGGACTGAGCTAATACGGTCGCCCTGTTACATGAATCAGCCGAGAAGAATAAGAAAACTGGAGCCAATATATTATGAAGAGACCATTCAATAAAAAGGACAAGTTCTTCAGAATGATAACACAAATTCAGCTAGTACAATGCTTTTAGAAGTTACAAAAACTAACGATTACTACATGGCAGATCATCATGAAGAGTATAAACACATCTTAAATCTTACTTGTAAAAACAGAATACATTAGTGCAGGGGAGTTCAGGTAGAAAACATACTGCCACAGTGTGCCCCTGGTTAGCCCGAATCAATGACTCGCCATACTCCTCCAACAGACTGAACCTCTACTTGCTGTCTCACCTGACCGCCTACACGCAAGAAGGCAAAAAAACATTTACTTAAAGCACCTTACAATTCACAACATGTTCGAGACTGACCCAATTAATTTTACAGCATATATAGATTTCACAATCAACGTTCATGGTGCTAGGCTGCTAGCTATCAAGATGAAAACAACATGTAGCAGATACATTGTACAAACAGGAATTTGGCTGAAATCCTAGGTCACAAACCCGCAACATCGCATTAACACTGCGTGTGCAATGATTTGGCTAACAAGTGCAAACAACAGGAAACACATACTATAGCACAACTAAGAACAGCACAGGCCATCGCAATAATATAACCAGTCAAGGGCTGCTCTAAGCAAGCATACTTGCAAATGCAAATTCAACTTTCTAGTTAAATGCTCTACATGTCTTCTAAATTGCTCGACACATAAAAATAGCGCAAAATACTTCATGAAAGCACGAAATCATTACATTGTACTAGTACTGAAACAGAAACAGGAACAAATCGAGCATCAGTCCAACGCAGGTCGGGAATACAGCAATACAGTATCAAAAATAAACTACTAGAATACATAGAAATTCCATGCAGATGAGTAATTCCATAATACGGTTTCTTTTTTTGAAGAGTTGCATATCACAATAAAAATAGATACAATGTTTAATTGCCCGAGGCCAGAACAATATAGTAAAGAACAGAGAACATACAAGGCATGCATACATTATTAATTAAAAGAGAGGATCTATCAATAAGGATGAGTTAACCCATGCATTCCTTACATATGAGAGCATTAGAATACAGTTAACAAATGCACTTTCACCGTCAAATCTGAAGTAATACAACCAATCATAGTTAAAATGGCTGGGATGTAACTCATATCTATACGCAGATCACATACTAGCATAGATCTTAAACGAGCTGAGTTAAGGAAAAATTAATTACTGAAACAATTCTAACAACAAGCTGGTTAAGCAGTGCAGCCTTCCAGGTACCATTGCATACACAACTTATAATGTTACCATCAAACTTCCACATAAATGACAAGTCAAACATGCTATTGGACAACAGAATTTAGCTCATACAATGCAAAACTATTGTACACAAAACCACCGTTTGGATCTATCTAGCAAACCGTTTTAAGAACAAATCACATCAAGACATGGACAATAAAGGCAATCATTTTAGAAGGCTTGGACTACATATACAAGTTGATCATCGAACCAACATAGTTTAGCTTATGCAGTTCAAGAATTATACTCCCTCCGTCCCAAAAAAATTGAATCAAAATTGTACTAACTTTTTACTAAAGCTAGTACAAAGTTGAGTCACTTATTTTGGGACGGAGGGAGTACTTGACATTGGAATGCTAGCACGTGGAAATTGGAAGAACTAAAACTGCATCCACCGGGCAGAAACATCTGTGCATGGCTGTTGCACGGAAAAAGACTGCCTGAGTCAACCTATTATTTTGCTTCGGATGAAGATGATCTACAAAAATGAGTAAGATATTATTCGCATCAGCTGAACTAGCAGTAGTGCATCTAACTGAGATACGGATAAAGATAGGTAAAAGCTAAGACAAAGTAGCTACTGGCCTGCTACATCAAGGAATCTCTCTCTATCTCTCTGCTTGCATGTTTTCAAGCACACGAGGGAAAACTAACAAGCTACCAGTACAAACCTAATTAACGCATGCATATGGATCAGTACAAATTAACGCATGCATATGGATCAGTACAAATTAACTAAGAAGCTACCAGTACATCCCTTGAGGTCAAGCAGCTCGAAGATGAGGCTCCACGTTGCGTGCACAACTACAAATTAACGCATGCATATGGATCAGTAAAGGAACGCCCCAACCAAAAGCGGAATGGGAGGATCAGAGTAAGCAAGAGCAGGTGGAGGATGTGTGCGGGGAGGGGGGAATGTCAGTACCTGGAACCAGACGAAGAAGGTGCAAGACGGCTGCGTGAGAATCCTCTCGGTGCCGCCGCCCCCTCCTAGTGAGTGCAGATCCGGGGCCTCACTTGGTCACGGCCAGATGTGACCCTTGTCGAGGACGTGGCCGACAGCCGCGAGGACGAGCCAGATGCAGCTCGTCGTGGATCTGGGAGGGCCGCTACGTCACCTGCTCGATCCGGGAGCGCCGGTGGTGTGTGCACCTGCGTGAGGAGGGAAGACACAACACGTAAGGAAAAGGATGGGAAGCCAAGGGGAGAACAGCAAATCGACAGATTGCCTTACCTATACGAGCAGCAGAAGCACGCGCGGATGGCGTCGTCGGCCGAGCGGAAGCAGACGTGGGGATACAGCCAACTCGCCATGGAGATGGAGCACCAGATCCAACCCATGGGCGGATGTGGAAGCCGACGCTATGGAGGAGATGAGCTCCAGGTCCAGCCCCTGGACGGATCTAGGTGCCACTGCCATGGAGATGGAGCTCCAGGTCCATGCCCTTGGCGGATCTCGGAGCCGGCACCTGACCTGCTCGCCTGACCTGCTCGCACGTACGGTACAGGGGGGTGGCCGGGGAAGGATCGACGGCGGTGTCCAGGGAAGGATCGACGGCGGTGGGGGTGAGTCGAGGAGGAGGAGAGCCGTCGCGAGCGAGCGCTTGGCAGGGGCGGCGGCGCTGCGGATCTCTGGTTCGTTGGGGAGAGAGGAGATCGTGCGGGACGGGTCGAAGGAAAGAAAGAAAGGGAGGCGGGGGTGTAGAAGGAAAAACGCCAAGGTGAGGGCAGATGGGAGCTAGGGTTTCTTTTCGTGTGAGAGAGATGGATTTTTTTTCTTTGGTAATAGGATGTGGAAAGGCAGCCAGCCAATGGCATGCGAGTCCACGGATCCATCCCCAAGATCAAATCCTGGCCATCCACTTCTCTCGCATCCAACATTCCAAAACTCTCTCCTCGCCCAACACTCCTCTCTTTTTATTTTTTTCTCTTCTTTTTGATTCGATCGATTTTCTCTTTGCCTCTCTTTTTGCAGGCAAGAGCGGGCAGAAATCTCGGGGCTTGGCGCGGGTGAAATCGAACCAAAAATTCCGTGTTGGGGTGAGTCGCGGCCACGAAGGAGGACGTGAAGGGTATAGGTGGGGGTGATAATGGGCGTGGTGGTTTTGCGCGATGGCGACGGGTGCATGTGGTGACTCGCGAGCAACGATGCGGTAGGGCCGCACACGTGTGCCAGTCAAGCCGAGGCGTGGTCAAGACGGGGTCATGGCACACTATTGTGAAAATGTTGGAATGATCATGGCACAATTTTGTTAGCCTAACACATTCATGGCATAGTTTCTTCAAATGATCTCATATTGTGCACAAGGATGCATCTTGGAATGACAAACAATGTTGTCTAAAGAAGTTCTCATTTTCTTTGGAAGAGAAATTCATTTTCCATTTTTCGAGTGCCCAAAATGAGTTTTTTGTGAAGGACCTACCATATATTTGTTGCAAAATTGGACCTAATCAATTTTATAAAATACTAGGCCATATATAATGTGCAATTGACAAAATGGTTGGGTGTCAAAAGTTTTGATCCACCTCTGGTGAAAAAGACAAATCCCCGCCGATTCAGTTGGAAGCGGGTCAAATTTGAACTGCAGGTGCCTCGTAGTTTGCTCTTTATTTTTCCCAAAAATCATTTCTAGGTAAATAAGTATCTATGTAATCAGAGAAACACCAAAAAAATTACAAGATTCAACCACTAGCTAGGAACGGTCATGCCCACCGTTTTGACCGCATTTTGAAACGGGCATAAAAAATTCAAAAAAATCAAAAAATTGGAAAACCTTCGCATTGTGTCATTATATGTGACCAAGTTTCCAGGAAAAATAATAAACTTGTAATACGGTAATTATTTTAAAACAGTGTTCTCAGAAATGAACTATCATGCGTGAAGATTCATGGCTTTCAAGCCAAATGATCAATCTTATGGCCACATTCATGGCATAGTTTGTTCAAATGATCTCATACTGTGCACAAGGGTGCATATTGGAATGGCAAACAACGTTGCCGAAGGAAGTTTTCATTTTCTTTGGACGAAAAAACCATTTTCCATTTTCTGAGTGCCTGAAATGAGTTTTTTTGTTGAAGGAACTACCAAATAATTGTTGCAAAATTGGACCTAATCAATTTTATCAAATACTATGCCATATATAATGCACAATTGACAAAATGGTTGGGTGCCAAAATTTTTGATCCACCTCTGGTGAAAAGACATTCTCGTCGATTCAGTTGGAAGCGGGTCAAATTTGAACTGCAGCTGCCTCATAGTTTGCTCTTTATTTTTTCCAAAAATCATTTCTAGGTAAATAAATATCTATTTAATCATAGAAATACCCAAAAAATTCCAAGATTCAACCACTAGCTAGGAACGGTCAAGCCCGCCGTTTTGACCGCATTTTGAAACGGGCATAAAAATTCAAGAAAAATCAAAAAATTGGAAAACCTTCGCATTGTGTCATTATATGTGACCAAGTTTCCAGGAAAAATAATAAACTTATAATACGGTAATTATTTTAAAAATGTGTTCTCAAAAATGAGCTATCATGCGTGAAGATTCATGGCTTTCAAGCCAAATGATCAATCTTATGGCCACATTCATGGCATAGTTTGTTCAAATGATCTCATATCATGCAAAAGGGTGCATCTTGGAATGACAAACAATGTTGCCTAAGGAAGTTTTCATTTTCTTTGCACGGAAAATTCATTTTTCATTTTCTGAGTGTCTGAAATGAGTTTTTTTTTGTGAAGGAACTACCAAATAATTGTTGTGAAATTGGACATAATCAATTTTATAAAATACTAGGCCATATATAATGCAAAATTGACAAAATGGTTGGGTGTCAAAAATTTGGATCCACCTCTGGTGAAAAAGACAAATTCCCATCGATTCAGCTGGAAGCGGGTCAAATTTGAATTGCAGCTGCCTCATAGTTTGCTCTTTATTTTTTCCAAAAATCATTTCTAGGTAAATAAGTATCTATTTAATTAGAAATGCATGGTTTGATGGCGAGACATTGATGTTTGGACGGTGGCGGCGCCCCCAACTCTAGAGCACGTGGCTGCGCATGCCCGCCAGCGTGGTCACCAGCGTGACCTTGGCGTTGCCTTCTGTTATGGGCGGCCTAGGCATGTATAGTGGGTTGGGCACTCCCCAGGTAGGTGCTAGGAAGAAAATCACAACATAATATTCTCACGAGGAGACCGATCGATGCTCAAACATGAATAAGCAGCCAAGTGTTTGATTTGCGGTACAGAAAATGCACATGGCCAATGGGCGTGAGTTTTGGCTGAGGATGATCAGTTACTAAGAAGACCATCTTCATAAAATTTCACCTCAAAAGGAGGAGCCTAGGTGGTACTTGCTTTACAAAGTACCACACTGGACATAAATACGAATGTTGAAGCTGGGCTCAAAATAATGAATGGATTGAGCTGGCATTTGGTGGAGGATGGTTATTTGGACATAGGAAAGCACTGTAGAAAATGGATACTATTTGGAGATGCCAAAGTGGTACTTCCTTCACAAACTGTTGTTCTGAACAAAATAGGAAAATGAATATTTTTTAATTATTTTTGAACTAGGCAAGGAAGGTTTTTACATATTTGACGAAGATATGACCCAAAGAATTTATGAGATTTTTTTGGGAATTTTGGGAATGACAGAAATATAGGTTGCTTCACAACCTAGGGCAAAAACTGCCACATAGACATGACACATAGGCAAAACTGATGAGGTGGCGCCTAGTCATCACAACCCACCACAATCTACAAGGTTATGACCATCTATATTGGTTGTTAACAACTAGAAATAAGGCAGCGGACCAGCACTGTTTGCTTTATGACCATTTCGTGAAAGGAAATTACGACCTTTCTGACCAAAATGGTCGCAATGGTTTAGGGTTTGGAGCCCCCCGAACAGCTTTTGACCAATTGGTCTCAAATGGTCATAGATCTATGACCAATTCTTCCAGGGTCACTGACAGAAGGTCACTAGTTGACATATTTCTTGTAGTGATGCAACTCGGTAGGACCGATATGGTTAGGGTTAGGGCATAACGTAATCTCGGTGAGACCGATTACAGAAACTCGGTGAGACCGATTTTGGTAATAAGCTAACCAGAGAGTTGGTCAGGTAAACTCGGTGGGATCGATTCGCTCATTTCGGTGAGACCGAAATGTTACAAAAGGAAACTGGGAGTTTACATTGCAATCTCGGTGGGACCGATCGCTCATCTCGGTGGTACGAAACGTTCTGAAGGGAATCGAGAGATTACAATCCCATCTCGGTGAGACCGAGATCCCTACCGTGAGACCGATTTGCCTAGGGTTTGTGGCTGTGGCTATGACATCTGAACTCGGTGGCGCCAGGTAGAAAGAATCGGTAGGGCCGAGTTTGACTTTTGGTTTAGGTCATATGTGGATATGAGAAAGTAGTTGAGGGTTTTGGAGCATATCACTAAGCACTGTATAGCAAGGAACTCATTAAGCAACACCTTATCCCTCCTTGATAGTATTGGCTTTTCCTATAGACTCAATGTGATCTTGGATCACTAAGATATAAAATGTAGAGTCTTGAGCTTTTGAGCTTGAGCCAATCCTTTTATCCTTAGCATTTTGAGGGATCCACTTTTCTCATCCATGCCATGCCATCCTTTGAGCTTTTCCTGAAATATTCATCTTGGAATGATGTTAGCTCAATGTGCTATATGTTGTTAGGAATTACCTAAACCACCTAGGGATAGTTGCACTTTCACCGTGGCCGGGGACAAATCCAATGGTTCGCCAGCTCTCGCGAGTGGTAAAGTCAGTATTCGGCTCTATCGCCGCTGAGAGTGCGGCCTCCAAGGCGGGGTCTATCCACCCATCCTCAGATGGCGCAATTTGCTCCAGATCGAGGGCTGGAGTAATTAAAGGTGCGATCTCCCGAACACTGTCCGACGGTAGAGCTAAATCATGCTCGTCGTGATCGTGCGGCGCACCTGACATGGGCTCGAATCCGTTGAAGATCAAGTCTCCACGGATGTCGACAGTGTAATTCAAGTTCCCGAACCTGACCTGGTGTCCAGGGGCGTAGCTCTCGATCTGCTCCAGATGGCCAAGCGAGTTAGCCCGTAGAGTGAAGCCGCCAAATACGAAGATCTGTCTGGGGAGGAAGATCTCACCCTAGACCGCATCATTACTAATGATCGAAGGAGCCATCAGGCCTTACGGTGACAACACAGTGGAACTCTCAATGAAAGCACCTATGTCGGTGTCAAAACCGGCGGATCTCGGGTAGGGGGTCCCAAACTATGTGTCTAAGGCGGATGGTAACAGGAGGCGGGGGACATGATGTTTACCCAGGTTCGGGCCCTCTCGATGGAGGTAATACCCTACTACCTGCTTGATTGATCTTGATGATATGAGTATTACAAGAGTTGATCTACCACGAGATCGTAGAGGCTAAACCCTAGAAGCCAGCCAATGGTATGATGGTTGTTGTCCTACGGACTAAACCCTCCGGTTTATATAGGCACCGGAGGGGGCTAGGGTTACACATAGTCGGTTACAAGGGAGGAGATCTACATATCCGTATTGCCAAGCTTGCCTTCCACGCCAAGGAGAGTCCCATCCGGACACGAGACGAAGTCTTCAATATTGTATCTTCATAGTCCAACAGTCCGGCCAAAGGATTGTCCGGCCGCCCGGATACCCCCTAATCCAGCACTCCCTCACTCACTTTATCCCGGTGAAAACCACCTATACCAGTGCGAAGTTGGCCAAGATATACATGACTAGGATCGTATGTCTGCACGGAGTTCCGAGGACCATCGTATCAGATAGAGGAACACAGTTTACTTCAAAGTTTTGGCATCAGTTGCACCAGACTTTGGTACCAGGCTGGAGTTTAGCACAACTTTTCACCCACAGATAGATGGACAGGCTGAGAGAGTCAATCAGATTCTGGAGGACATATTGAGAGCTTGTGCGCTAGATTATGGATCTAGTTGGGATGATAATTTGCCATACGCGGAGTTCTCGTACAACAACAGCTACCAGGCCAGTTTGAAGATGGCACCGTTTGAAGCCCTGTATGGAAGAAGATGCCGAACCCCGTTGATGTGGGATGAAGTTGGAGACCGTCAGTTGTTTGGACCAGATTTGATTAAAGAGACAGAAGAGAAGGTTAAGCTGATTCGAGATAGACTGAAGGTAGCTTAGTCCAGGCAGAAGAGCTATGCCGATTCAAAATGCAAGGAGGTAGTCTATGAAATCGGAGACAGAGCATATCTTCGTGTGTCGCCTCTGCGAGGAGTTAAGCGTTTTGGAGTTAGGGGAAAGTTAGCCCCGAGATTTGTAGGACCGTACCGAGTTTTTGAACGTATGGGAGAGGTTGCCTACAAGTTGGAGTTACCCGAAGGACTATCGGGTTTCCCAGTTGAAGAAGTGCCATGCAGAGATGGCCGACATTCCTCTAAGAGATACAGTGCCCCTGGAAGCAATTCAGTTGGATAGTGATTTGACATATGAGGAGAAACCAGTCAAGATTCTTGAATTTGCCAACCGAGTTACCCGCAACAAGGTTATCAAGTCTTGCAAAGTTCAGTGGAGCCACCATACCGAGGATGAAGCCACCTAGGAAAGAGAGGATGATCTACGCAAGGACCACCCACACCTATTTTCTAGCCAACCCGAATCTCGAGGACGAGATTCATCTTAAGGTGGGTAGGTTGTAACATCCCAAATTTTCAATTTGGAATGTTATGCATAGGTCGTTCATGCATATCATATTTTATTGCTTTTCGTTTCGCGATCCTCTAAATTATAAGCAACTCAAGGACCCTCGGAGAGACTTGGGGATTTCACCGTTTTCATATTTGAATTTTATCAAATATTGAAACAAGGATAATTTTGGTTTAAATTAATTTTTCTCTCCAAAAATATTTCATATCAGAATATATGAGAGGAGATAATATGACTTCTCCAAAATAAATTAAATATTGGAGGAAAATATTATAATCAAATAAATATATTTTATTTGGGTTTTATTGCTATTTTATTTGAATTAGGAAAATTATGCGTTTTTCAAAATTGAATTAGAGGCCAAAATAAGTGTTCACCTTGTCCGACATATTTTTAGAGGACGGGGAAAATTTATTTCAGGATTTTTGGAGTCCGTTTAGTATTTCTTTTCTTCGTTTTTCTACGCGTCGGATTATTTAAAAAAAAGTGAACCGCCTTACCGGGCCGTGTCCGCCTGGGACACCGACCCGGCCGGCTTGATAAGCCGAGGTCCGCGGCCCCAAGGCCCCAGCCCACCTCGCGCCGCGCCCCCAAACCCTAGGCCGCGCGCTGCGCCGCCGCTGCCCGATCCGCCGCCTCATGGCCGAGATCGCCGTCGACCTCACGGAGCCGCCGCTCTGCCTCGCAGGACCGCCGCCGTTCGCTGCCGTTTTTTCTTTTTCTGGTTAACCGTTCGATTTTTTCGAAACCCTAGATTCGGTTTTTTAGTTAGATCGGTTTTTGTTCGGTTTTCCGCCATTATTTCTCGATCGCGATTTCTACCCTGATTTTCATTTTAGTTTATCTTTTCGCTCATTTATCCAAATTAGGTGAAACAAGCGCCTAGGTCTTCGTCTCTAAGCCCTATTTCTGTTTAACCGACTTGAACAAGATTTTGGTACTGTAAAATTTGACTTTAGTCCAGATTAGTAATCAGATCTTGTTTTCTTTCGCAGTTTGAGTTTCGTTGCTTCGTTCTATTTGATTATTTTTGCAAACCGGAGTTCTTCAGTTGCAAACCCGTGTGTCTCTGCTTGATTGCTTATGTATGCTATTGTTTGTTTGCGATAGAATTCCCGGAATGCGAAGCGTGCTACTACGAGTCTTTAGGATTTGCAGATCGTCAGCAAGGCAAGTAACACATTGATCATACTCTTTTCATACCCAGTTTTTATGCATTAGTTTCAACCCTCAAACATTGCATGATTAGGATGTGATTAACTTGTGGGTATCGGGAAGTAGTTAATGAGGTAGAACCTATTGCTTTTTTTATCAAACCCTTGGGAGTTACTTCTACGTTATGCTTATATTGCTATGCTATGCTCGTAGACGTGGATTGGGTTTGAGAGATCCATGACAGGTGTGAGTATTTAATTAATGGTTCAATTAAGGTGGCAACTCTAATACACATCGGGGTGGATTGTTGGTTTGGGCACCTGGGGTTATACCAGTGTTGTCCTAGGAGATCCCGGGGTTATACCGTGTGATCCTCCTACGGTCCTCCATCCAGGCTCAAAGGGATCATAAGATTATTGATGCTAGAAACTTCCGTGTGCAGCCACAAGCAATTATGGGCTCTAGCATAGTCGAGTATGTTGCATGACCTCTTCCAGTGGTAGGCTAGCAGATGTAGGGGATGTAGGTTGGTACTGTCTACCCGGGGTTAGAGTTAATCTTCTGAAAGACTGTGTCTCGGTCATCCGTTTCTCAAACACCGTGCAGTGCGAGAAATCCAACGGAGGAGATCGAGTCTTGTGGGGAAAAGTGCGCAAACCTCCAGAGTGTATAAACTAATCATGGTTAGCCGTGTCCCCGGTTATGGACATCTTGAGTATCTGGTTCTTGGATTATCATATGGATCTCATCACTCTAAATTAATTTGTTGGGTTGTTAATTACTTTTAATTGGGATTGAGATGGGGGTACCATTCTCAATGTTTCAACTACCATGATAGTTAAATAAAATATATTCCTTTGTTGTAGGGAAAAATTGGCTTTTCGCAAAACATATTAACCGTACAGCCTCCACCAGCCATATATGCATGTAGTGATAGCCTTTATTCTATTCATTACTCTACTGTGTTACTATGCCAGCATATTCCATGTGCTGACCTGTTTTCGGGCTGCAACGTATCATGTTGCAGACTTTTCAGACGAGGAGTAAGGTTCGCTAGGCCGTTGTCGTGCACTCAGCTATGCCGTTGGAGTTGATGGACTCACTTTATCTTCCAAGCCTTCCGCTGTTATCGTATTAGATGGCCTTAAGCCATATTCATTGTAATAAGTTCTCTTTTGAGACATTCGATGTAATAAGTGTGTGATTGCTACTCTGTTATAAACCCTTCGAGTATTGTGTGTGTCAGCATTACCGATCCAGGGATGACACTTATGCACAGAGACTTGACCATCTGAGGTCGGGTCGCTACATGGGTCCACAAATGGCCCAACTAAAATTTGGGCCGAATATAGGACGGATTAAGGTGTGGGCCTGTCGCAAAGTGTGAAGGCCCCAATGGCCTTTCGGGCTCAAGAAAGATGCAGGCCAGCCCAATTGTGGCCCACTAAAAACCAGGCCCGTCAGAGGCGAATGTTTCGGCCCGGTCAACTACATCAGTTTTTTTTCAGATAGCGAATGATGGCGGTAACTAGTAGGAATTAAGAACAAACCTACTCTATACAATAAAGAAATTACGGCATAGTAACTTAGAATAAACCTGCACTATACAATAAAGGATTTATGGTATATTACATCCACTGGGCATCGAAGTTCCCCACCAGTGATCATAAAGCGCAACGAAGAAGCACATTACAAAAACTGGCCACCATTGCAGCGTAACAAAATAATACTAAACCGAGACCACTTCCAAGACAGTTCAAGAAAGGTTAGCCTTGCACAGGAACTGCTGCACAAGCTGCTGAGCAAGGCTGTGAGACCGGCCTAGCATGTCGGTCATAGCTTCCAGGTGTAGCTGTTTAGCAATGAGGTTCTCATTGGTGTTCTCCGCAATCTTTCTTAGAGATAGGACTTCAAGTAAAAGTTGAGTTATAGAATGCCTTTCTGCTAGAACCTGGGACTGAAGAAGTCGAACTGATTCAGAGAGCGAATTCTCTGAGCTTGTCTGACTACTAGTCTCAAGTCACTTGAACACTGCATCAAGACAAGACTTTGGGGTTGTCTCGCTATCTTCAAGATGTTTTGCCTTCTTTGCTGCAATATACGTTGGGTTTGTCTCACAGCCTTCAGCAGACTTGTGCATGCCATCAGGCATATCACCTTAAACAAGCAGATAGATGACAGGTTTTCCACGTGTATAAACAATGATGACAATTGTGTTGTCAATTCCATCCAATTTCAAATTAGAAAATAAAGAGTAAGTACAAAATATCAATAGCATAATCTGGCATTGTTCATAACGCAGGGAGCTTCACCACACTACTGGATTACCATGTCAACATAACAAGCATAGATGAAGGGTAAAGACAATCATTGTATCTATTTTGGTTAATGTGCATGGCATGCTGTTCATATCATGAGCCACATCAGTAAGGTAAAACAGGAGATGACAAGGTGCAAACGTGGGCTGCTTCACCACACACTGGATTGTAGATCCACAAAAACAAGCATACATATAGGGAGTATTGAGTAATGTGCATGGTATGAATAAGGAATTTGGTTTTACAAGTAAAACTTGGAACTTATGGTTCTTGCGAACATGCATTTTGATAGAAACAACAAACTAAACAGCAGTGAACGATAGGGAGTATGAGAAAATTGAACAGCAGTTGAGGATAAAGGCTTTAGAAGGAATGACTTACATTAACAGTTAACACCGGCTTTATAATGCCCTTCTCCATGTCAAGGGAAGGATAACTCAAGAATTTCAGCATAAAATCTTCTTCATAAGCATTGCGTGTACTCTATATTTTGTAGAGAGTAATTATAGATATGATAATACTGGAAGGGATAGAGGATAATGAAGATAAGATGCAGATTCATGCTACATAATCAACTACCAATCCCTGGAGGTACAAGCGTTACAGGACAAAATGTACTGACAAGACCAATGGGCTACACTTCTGCACTAGCATTGTCTGTGTATTCAACTTTTTGGTAAGATTAAATATATATCTGATATCTTTTAGTAAATGGTGGGCGAGGGAGATAAGATGCAGAATGCTACATAATGAACCGATCCCTCTTCCCATAATACAAGAGTGTTTTGAACACTAGTGTACTGTACAAAACGTTCTTATATTATGGGACGGAGGGAGTAGCTGTTAATGTAAGTACAGTGATAGACGACATTCAGTCCTTACAAGAGGACTGCAGAGCTAAACCTCTTCAAAAGCATTGGGTTGATTCTAAATTTATGTAAGAGTCCATACGAATCTTATAAAGTCCACCAAATGGATGATAACGAGGCTAACATGGGCAGTGATGCTACATAATCAAACAGCTATGAAAGTAAGTATGGTCATACAGGGAAGAGGTACTCACAAGAGCAATGCAGTGTGCAGTATAGTTGCGAGATTCTGTGGTCCCTTGAGAATGAATGTTCTTCTGCTAATAGTTTTCGTACAAGTGAGACGTTAAGGCAAATGAAGAAATGTAGTTCAAATTGTGATGTGATATCATAGACAGTACCTTACGCTGCAGACGAGACCAATGTGTAACAAGATTATTCTAGTCAGTGTCGGATAAATGTAGCATCGGAGACTTTACAGAAATTTCGTTTAGAGGCTTGCCATCGAAGTGCGCTTGCCTCAGGTAGGAATGATACTTCATCAACGAGTGCTTGAAAAGAGCAACCAACCCTTGCTCGTCTTGACAATCCAGTTTGGTAAATCTTGTGTCTTCTGACACAAGATTTCTGTTTCTTTTATTCTAGTCGCCTATTTAAAAGAATGAAATCTTGTGTCTTCTGTCAGCAGAAACATATGCAGTAATTACCATGAATAACATTAGTAAATTACTTACACGTAAGTTGCGGAGGAAGACTGGAAATTGTTCTGTGTCTGCGGTATAATCTTTCCATGAAGGAAAGATGCGCACAAAGTTCCTGACAACAATATAAGCTCCGTCTTCTAAACTAGGAAGAGATGGAACAGTGGTCCTATTTACTGCAATTGGGGCTCTCTCTGGTTCAAAAAGGGATTTGGCAACTGGATTTGGTGTACTCTTTGGTGGAATGGGGGTTTTGCATAGTAGAGCCGGTGCTATGTCAACTGGCATCATCATACTATTTGCTTGATTGGGGTGCATTGAGTTGGGGCATCAGAAATGACCAGTGTAGTAGGGCTAGAGTCTGCTAGAGTTGGGGTGTTTTGCGGGTCAGGTGATATTGCAACTACACGTAATGGGTTGTTTGATTTATCAGGTGTCACTACCATTTCCAAATACTTTGCTTGTGCTCCTCCGCGATCAGCAATCGCCCTCTTCCTTTTGAACGTCTGATACACAAGAACAACATTTGAATGGATAAATATGGTATGATGATAGATGGAATATGTCTTTGAAAATGGATAGGCAGGGCGTATTCACATACACGATGTGTAAACTAAGCTAATGTCAGTGCAACAAAATAGAAGCAATGCAAAGCATCAGTTGCAAGATATGTGCGACCAATATAACCGTGGAAAGTTAGAGCAAGCACCTTGATGGGTGAATAAGATAGGGCATCTGCCTCTAACTCCTCCACTAGGGAGCTACATTGACTTAGGTCTCCCTCTAGATCAGAATCACTGTTAGGATCATATTCTAAGCATGAATCTGTAGGTGGAGAGCGTTTGCATTGCATTGCATACAGACTTGATTTCAGTCCCTTAATGCCAAGTTTGATAGTCATGGCATTGTTCTGTTTTATTCTTTTCATGTGCGCAAGCTCATAATCATTATGATGTTGTTCAGAATATGAGATTCATGAAAACATAAAAAGTAGTCAGATTATCTATGGAATGCATTTTGGATTCAACTCAAGAGTGTCTCCTATAAACCCTACATATGCGAAGTTCACCCCAACCGTCTTGACGGACCACACACGTAAATACAAACCCCTTATATCTCTATAACAAAGTGACACACATTTCAAAACTGAAGTAGGAACATTAGAATCATATCAAATTCGTATTTGAACAAATAAACCAAGGAATTATGAGTGGCATAATGTTTAGCTTCACAGGTGGAGTGTTGGTAGTGCGATACAAAGCAAGTAGGCAGATTGTATTCCATGTAAAAGATCATAGCCTATGTAAAAGCTGGAAATGACACTTTCTTTCTATTCAATGCAGTGTTCGTTTGCCCACACATGATGGAAGAGATCACACAGACAAATACTATTCACTCATGTCTACGTTTCCAGTATTTTGAAATAGGGTGGTCCACCCTAAAAGAATATTGACAACAAATATGAGAAGGCAAGCAAAGATGTACTGAATCAATCATTTACTTGTGAGCTCACTAGGACAAGTATGCAGAATTGTAAGTGCAGTAAGAGACCGTCCAAAATCTGAATCAAGAAGTTTGTGTAGCACTTACTGTTTGCAACTAATCGATGTGAATAATTGGATATCATATCGAATGAGTAAGAAAGACAAGTAAAATTGTCAACAAACCTGGCCTACAGTAGTAATCTGGGTCAATGTCACTACGACCAACAATCCAAAATGACTAGTGTTTGTTCCTAGGGCCGGAAATTTGGAACCCTGTGAACTTTACAGGTACTAAAGATTACTAAAATACATCTGAACCATTAAGTGTAGGTAGCACTCAGCACACAACAAACCCTAATGATAGTCATGCCTAATGATAATGAATCAATTAGAAAATGGGTGATGAGGAGTGGCTGCTGAAGTGCTAAGTGTTGAGGACGTATCTCAGGATAAATCGGGTTGGCTTTGTGGGTGCTCCACGCCTGAGCCCTGAACAGACTGGGAAGGTAGGCACGGCAGCGCGCCCGGGCAGCGGTGATGTTGTAGGGCGAGCGACTCCTGACCTCAGTCCGGCGTCTCCTCCTAGAGTCATGCCGTCCGGGGACGGCAAGTCGCCGGCGAGGCAGGCGGCTGGGAGCGAGTAGAGATCGGAAGCGCGCAGCAGAATAGAGGGGAATCGTGGCCTAGGACGACCCAAAATCCCAAGGTGGGCCAGCCCACCGTGGGCACACTGTAGAGATACACACCCGAGCGGCAAACATGCATTTTCAAAACTAAATTAGGAATATTTAGCTGACCAATTAAACGACTCTGTTTTAATAATATTAGATTCGTATTTGAACAACTAAGCTTGTTTAGCTTGATGGGTTGAGCAGTGCTATTATGACACGAAGCACGTATTCTGGTCGTATAGTGATCATAAAAGGGGGAAACCCTAAGCATTTTTTTCTGAGCAAAAGAGAGTTTCCCCTCCGATTTCTATTAAACAAACCACCACGCAACCAACATGATCAATTAAACCGTATTATGACTGTGCCATGGTAGATTTAAAGCTGCAAACCGGAGAAATGATATTTGCATCCATTGTTTACTTCGAACTAAGAACTAAATTCTAAGAGCTGAAAAGAAAGTAGAGTAACCAAGTTACGATCTATTTTCTGGTTGAGATGAAAAAGTTGAGGAGATATGAAGTACCACCTCTCTTGCAACGCCGTGTAGGTATCGGGGTGTGATGGTTGTCGGTGGCATTGAAGCAGATCTGCGACAGTAGACGGGTGCATCGGGGGATAAGTCCTGTTGCGGTGGAAGAGAAGGTCGTGTGAGCGGCCACGGCAAAGAGGACGACGACACCAATGAAGCGAGAGGACGCGATGCAAGGCTCTTGGTCCGTCGCCGTGGATGAGAAATGTCCATCTCTAGCAGTGGACGACGCGGTCTTGGTAGGCGCTTCGGCATGGTGGAGGACAGTGGCGATGGATGGGGCGGAGGACGGCGACGATGGATGGGGTGGCGGACGGAGGAGGCTGGTGTGGGGATGGTGTTCTAGCACGGATGGTGTATGAATGGGAAAATGGAGGGAGAGGTAAAGGGAACCATGTTTTGGGACGCGCCTGTCAGAAATATGGGAAAGTTAAGAACTTAGCCCCCGTTTAATGTTTGGATGTCCCGTCGGTTGGGGATAGGACGTTAATCTCGCATCTCGCCAATATTTTCCTAGAGCAATTTCGGTCGAGAGAGGGTGTTTTGGCGCCCATGGTTGGAGCCCATGGTGTATGAACGGGGCTGACAGGTAGGGCGGTTGTGTCACGTCTGAGTGAAGTTACAAACCTTCCCCTATTGAAAATATTTGCCTACATTGATTTCGGCCGAGTCGAGTTTGTTTTGCCGCCCACCATGTATGAATGGGGAAATGGAGGGAGAAACAACGGTCTTTCGGACGAGCTTGAATCAAATGTGTTTTGCCGCCCATGTTTGGCACCCACCGTGTCAGAATGGGCTTAGAGGCGGTCGTGTCACGTCTAATTGAAGTTACTAACCTACCCCTATTGAAAGCAGTGGAAATCGGGCTGATGGATTGTCCGTGTAATGGGTAGACAGTAATTTCCATCTCCCAAACACTTGGCTGCGGGCAGCCGACTTGGGAGTGGAAATTTTGCCGCTTCTTTCGAATTTTGGGACAACAGGCATCCACGTTTACCCTGGCAACTAAATTCGAATCCATTTTGTATTCCTATACGGATATTTATAAATCATTCTATGTGTTTTTATATATCTTCAAAAGCACAACAAAGATGTATTCCACTGTCATATATGAATATGATTTACAAATGCCGCTACTCAAATTCAGAAGCTAGAATCAAGTTTAAGGTGAATTCGAATATTTGGAACACTTTATGTCCAACTCAAATGTCACACGCAGCATAATGTGTACTCCCATTTAAATATGTTCTGAGGCGATGTATCAAGATTCAAATACCGAGTCAATCAACCAAGAATGTACATAACTAACAGACATATAAACACCTATAGAGTATATGGATCAATAATATCAACTAATACATAAGCCAGGACGTTGTACTTTTTTTTGCTAGAACAACATCCTTTTTTTAGCGAAGCTACTACATCATCTTGGCCCTTTACGATGCGTGCCACTTATGGTCCATCTATACTATTATTATTGTCGAATGCACATTCAGCCCGATTGGCATATTTGTAGGTCTGGCACAACAATCAAATTGAAATGTCTCCGAGTCTTATCAATTAATACAGACTTGTGCTCAAATAAAATTACAAACCAAAATACAAAAAACAATTATTACATGATCTCTAAAACAAATGGTTTGATTGATTACACGAACAAACAACACAAAAGGTTATTCAACGATGGAAAGAACATTTCACCTATGATTTACCAAGTGGGAATTTAATTTCCTTTTTTTCCTTCAGGACCTTAACTATGCGGTCGGGTCTCAAATTTTGCTTCGCTTTTGAAATCCACCAAATATTTAATGGTTGTCTTGAGTACTGCTTGTGATTGTGTTGTTTGCTTCCTCAACATGTCAACTTCATCTCTAAGTGCAGAAGCAGAATCTCTTTCTACCACTAGTTTAGCCTCTAGAGCATCAGCAGTTGGCAATTCATGATGCACGATTGGGCCGGTGCCACTGCTGTGGGATGATACAACGTCCATGGGGACCTCACTCTTTGATCTTGGGCTAACCTGTTTTGCCATTAAAGTTCCGATTGGATTCCGAAAAGTTGAAGTTAGCAAAACATCTCAACTGGGAGTTATAACAGCAAACCAGTTAAACAAACAAGGAATTAAAGAGTTTCAGTTGGATGGTGAAAAGTAGTTATTAACATCATTGTAAACAAACAAGTTTTGCAAATGGTACCTACTGTGGCATTGGAGTTTCTCTTGGATCCTGAAAAGTTGAGTAGCCAGTAACGTGATTATAGCAACCAGTTGCAGCAGAAAAGCAGTTAAACAAGCAAGTTTTGCAAAAGGAACCTGTTGTGGCATTGGAGTTTCTCTTGGATCCTGAAAAGTGGAGTAGTCAATAACTTGATTAGAGCAAGAAGTTACAGCAGCAAACCTGTTACACAAATATATTTTTGAAAATGTACCTGCTGTGCAATTGGACTTCCAATTCGATCCTGAAAACTTGAAGTTGGTAAGATGATTACAGCAACAAGTTACAGCAGCAAACTAGGTAAACAAGGAATTTTCTGAAAACATACCTGTTGTGCCAATGGAGTTTCAGTTGGATCCTGCAAACTTGAATGTTAGCAATCAATAAATAAAGTTTTGCAAGAGCCATAAAGAAACTAACATCAAACTAGTAAAACTAACTGGTTTTGGCAACGTATTTTACACATGAACTAGTAAAACTAACAAGTTCTTGGCAATGTATTAAAGTAACAAGTCAGTACCGTTTACCAGCAACACAGACATCTGTAAATTTCTTTGATGTAAGCAAAATGATTCCAACACATATATAAGTTAAAAAGACGGTGTCCCTCATATAAACCTGACAGTTGTCTATCTATGAACATGCAAACATTACTTGTGCGACAAGTGATAACAGCAAACCATTTAAACAAACAGGGTATCGGAACCTAAATTACACGTGAATTCTGCTGCACCCTACAAGTACATATGACCAGCTATCTACGTGCTTAAGTAGCTATTTAAGTTCAGGCAAACAGGTAATTCTTAAAAGTAAGTATCAAACACATAGATAGGCGCAGTCTATAATAGGATTAATAGGCTATGGCATTATGTAATCAGTAGCAAACTAAATTAAGCGAAGCAACGTAATTGAACAATTTTGCAATAAGTGGCTAACTAAAATTCCGAGAAGCAGATAACTGAACTTACGCTAGCTCTTTGTACATGCACACTGCAACTTCTTTTTCGCTTACAAGGTTCTATGAAGGAGTCCATGGCATCAATTGCTTAGATACGCAGTTCCAATACTTCTTTCTTCCCACACTGCATTGGTAAGTCGAATGGTTAATCTGGTAAGATGGTGCGTCCTTGATATGTTATATGAGGACGTGTAGTCAGACTAGTGGTAGACACACACATCACACTGGCTTTTACTGTATATTTCATGCGATTTCATTTGGCATATCGAGATCTAAGCAATATACCATAGGATGAAAAGACTGGCATCCTTCACATTATTGGCGAACTTAGTTTATAGGAACAAGCAATTCAACCATTTTGTGGGTAAATCGAAAGCGCCACTGGAATATTTTTCACTATCCCAATCATACACACAAAAAGGGGCGACGCCACCATAGGGGCTGGTATGGGCGGCCGCCTCAGGTGGCTGGAAAGTGTGCACCTAGTTTGAGTCGTGCAGGCTGGCCCAGGCTAGTTTTATTCGGCCCAACGCACAAGCAGGCAATGTAAAAAATGAAGAAAAATGTTTCAATTTGGATGAGCAAATAACGTAAGTGCAAGGCAGGCCCTATAGCAGGCTCATGGCCCGAACGAGCGCCTCCCATATTGATCGACAGCAGGAAAAATCCCAATAAGTTCGCTCCAGCCGCCAGTCTGGTTCACTCCTAACCTAGTCGCCGCTGGACAGACCGACACAGCACTTCCTCGCACCCTCGTTGGAGGGCAATCGCCATGCTTCAATCGAACGGAAGGACAAGAAGATGAAGATCCAACCCTGGGTGTAGGCTGTGTGGGAGGCAGTGGCGGCAACACGAGCATGGCATCGAGCTTGCGCAAATGGACAGTCATAGCTTGCAAGAGTAGCATGCGCAACGAGCAGGTATAAAACGTCCCTGATTATATCTAATTCAACTGTTCAATTTCTGGCCAATAGTTAAAGCTGACGGTGTTGTAAAACTGCTTGTATGTAGGGAATCTATGAGAAAATGAAGCCAATTTCTGCTTATTTTATAACTCCCCCAATCAATACTGAATTGACTGAATCTGATGTATCTAATAAAGTTTCCGGTGCAAACATACAAGCTCATGTTGTTCTTGATCCTGAAGTGTCTAATGAACAGACTGCTAATGAAGGATTTGATGCAAACATTTTACATTCTCCCGGTGATGAACATATAGTGTCTAATGAGGGATCTAATGCAAGCATTTTGCAAGCTCCCATTGAAGGACTTAGTGTCTAATGATGATATGCTATGTTGAGAGAGACATAGAGATTTGCAGGCATTGATGAGAAGAAAATTATAGTACATTTTCATGGCTTGAGGAAACGTCGAGGCCATCTACCAGAAAGTCCCCGTATCATGACAACGTAGCATAAATACTTTTCTAATCTGTTGTTTGAAACTATTGGCATACTTGTGCAGGATAGATATATTGATACGCAGTTATGACCGTTGATTACAGTGCAATTACACTTCGATATTTTCAGCCAGAGAACGAATAATGCAAGCAGGTACAAACCATGTTAGTAGTCCTTGTACACCATGTTGCATTTTGTGTTTTTTGGTGCTTGCATCATTTAGTGTTTTATAATGTGAACTACTTTGGATCATTAGCTGGTTTTCAAAGTGCATGTAGTTTCACATTTCTCAAGTTATGTTGATTTCCGGAGTGCAAGTGCCTTCGTATTTTTTAAGTTAAATGTTCACCCCTGGTAACTTGAATTCGTGGATCCGCCACTGCACACAAATCATACACGCATGCCAGTACAAATTAAATGAATTGCAGGGACTTACGCTAGCTCGTTGTACAGGCTCACTGCAGCTCTGCTTGCGCTTGGGATGTTACATGTACAAGTCCATGATACCACTTGCTTGGATGTGCAGGCCTTGTGCTCCTTGCATCCCCCTCTGCATTTTTGACACGGCGAATGGTTTATCAGATAAGAGGAATCGACCTTGCTGTTGAACCGGAGGACAGATACTTACAAGGTTATACGGGTCTGCAGGATGTGTACCAGATCCCGTAGCTCCGTCATGCTTCGCTAAAAGATGGTTTTGCTTGTTTCAGATGATATCTCCAAAAGAAATAAGAGTTAAAGTCAGAATTGCATAGGCGTGTAAGCTAAGAGAGCAGTGAAAGGATATCCAAACATCGTCGGAACAGTGCACAAGGGAGTGATGTGTGGATACCTAGTTCGGTCGGCGTTTGGGCATGCTCGCCTAGCTAGAGTGCGGGTCACTTCAGAGCCATTGAGGGTGATGCGCTGGCGTTGGCTAGCCGCACACGGATGCAGATCTTGTGTGGAAGTGGAGCGCTACGATGCGGTGGACGAGACCGTTGGTGAAGCCCCAACGGCCTCGGGGGGCGGAGGTGCGAGGATGTGCTCGGTGAAGTAGCCCCGGTGAGGTGGGAGACGGCGTCGGTGAAGCGCACCTGATGTGGTGGAAGTCAGTGTCTGTGAGGAACGTCGTATGCGGCGGCCGACGTTGTCGGTGGACCACCCGGTGCGGTGGACGAGGGCGTAGATGAGGTAGCTCCAGTGCGGTGGTGAAGCGCGACCATTGTCTTCGTCATCATCGTCCGGCACAGAGGTGGGGAAAGAGATGAGGGGCGATTCGAACTTTGCTTGGGTTGGCGGCGAATTGGGGATTTGAGCAATCTGGGCGCGGAAGGGGACGGTTGAGAAGGGAGATTTTGCAGGGCTAGAATTGGGGCCGCCAGATATTTCTATCCGAAACGTGGAAGCGCGTACTTATTTTTTCATCATCCTTTTGGGGGGGGGGGAGGGGTGGGTGGCTGGGTGCTAAGCGTCTGTATGACACACACGACCACCACGACACGACCCTGGTCTGCCTGGTGCGCCTACATTTTAGAGGAAATCTGAGAATGCAAACCAATCTTCTTTCATTTGCAAACGAATCTGTATGTATTACCATTCCCTTGTTTTCCTTGCAAATAATTAGTTAGTCGAAACGAGATACTATAAATTAATTAATGAGGAATTATTTGAAAAAAAATGAAACGGTATCCACGCTAACATGGATTAGAGTGCGTGCCACATAATTAGTTATTTGAATTAGAGTGTGTGTCACATAGCAATCTCCAATTCTACTGTATCCACGCTACTTTTTTAATACAAATTCATATGTATATGATGAACACCATGGTAGTGAGAAAACTTTTGGATGGATTCAAACATATGACCGACAAAAATAGCACAACAATCGAGTCAATGTCAACTTTCCCAAACCTAGTATGGCACGAATTCAAAATAATTACCCATATGCATGGTCCTCAGTTCAAATCTTACAATGTACACCAAATTGAAACATCGATATTAAGTCCAGTACTATCCACATTCGAATGTTGTTTTTAGCCACCACCCCCCCCCCCCTCGGCACACACGCTACATACTTCCTGTATCGGCAAATCTTCCTCTCCTAACCACCTTAGGAAGCTATCGGTTTCCGACATGTGTTCATTCTTTCTCTCCATGTTTCGATCTCTAACTCTCTCAACTATACAACCCCCTTTTCCCACTATGTTACCAAATGTATTTACCTCACACACCCGCCATTGCACCCCATGTCGAGCTCTCTCTCTCTCTCTCTCTCTCTCTCTCTCTCTCTCTCTCTCTCTCTCTCTCTCTCTCTCTCTCTCTCCCTCCCACCCTCTCTCGCTAGATACATGCATTGCCTGTCTAGCCCCCAACTTCTCATGCACACGTACACACATTGTCTATCTAGGTCACTCCCTCGAGATCGTCTCACTCTTTATTCTGCATGGCGGGCCACACTCGCTCAATATCGCTCTCTTTATCTGAGTCTCGATTAACCTCATTTTCTTTCACACACAAATGATATATCTCCCTGTTCGGGCCTCGATCGACACACTTTATACTCTCTCACGCAGTTTGTCTATCTAGGTCAGTCCATCCAAGCTGCCCACACTCTTTCGACCTCATGGCGGGCCACACTCGCTCAATCTATCTCTCTCTCCCTCCCTCTCTCTCTCTCTGTCTCTCTTTGTATGTCTCGATTGACCTCGCTCTTTCTCGGACACAAACGATATATCTCCATGTTTGAGCCCAATTCGACATATTCATATTGTATACTCTCTCACGCACATTGTTTATCTAGGTCATTCTCTCCAACCCGTATCACTCTTTCGATCGCACAACGACCCACACTCGCTCAATCTCTCTCCCTTTATATATGTAAATGATTGACCTTGCTTCCTCCCACGCACAAAATATATCTACATGTCTGTGACTGGATCGCTCTCAGGCTCTATCTTACAGCCCTCACCCTTCCCAAAAGCTCAATCGGACAATATCTCTCCAGAGCATATATATCTTTTCAATGAATGTCGGACCACACTCACTTTGTCTCTCTATTTATATATCTCTTGATTGACCTCGCTTTCTCACACTGTATCTTCCACACATTGAAGCTACCTCTCCATCCCTCGCAAAGCCGGAGCTATTTACATTGCGAGGGGGACTCCAACCTTGGATTAATTTGTGTAGGCATTTATCCCGGTGGTAGATTATATTTTCGTAGCATTCGGCCCACAACTACTCCAAACACCGTTGCAACCCCCGCTGTCGGTGTCAAAACCCGCGGATCTCCGGTAGGGGGTCCCGAACTGTGCGTCTAAGGCGGATGGTAACAGGAGGCAGGGAACACGATGTTTACCCAGGTTCAGGCCCTCTCGATGGAGGTAATACCCTACTTCCTGCTTGATTGATCTTGATGATATGAGTAGTAAAAGAGTTGATCTACCACGAGATCGTAGAGGCTAAACCCTAGAAGCTAGCCTATGGTATAATTGTTGTTGTCCTACGGACTAAACCCTCCAGTTTATATAGACACCGGAGGGGGCTAGGGTTACACAGAGTCGGTTACAAGGGAGGAGATCTACATATCCATATCGCCAAGCTTTCCTTCCACGCCAAGGAGAGTCCCATCAGGACACGGGACGAAGTCTTCAATCATGTATCTTCATAGTCCAACAGTACATCCAAAGGATATAGTCCGGCTGTTCGGATACCCCCTAATCCAGGACTCCCTCAGTAGCCCCTGAGACAGGCTTCAATGACGAAAACTATTATGGGATCAAATTCATATATTGAAGTGGTATGCTTGGCAACTATGCGTGAGTTATGATTATACTTGTTGCTCTAGGATGAAGGCTCCACACCTTCCCTTTTCATGCAAATTCAATGATAATAAAACCTTAGCTTCTTGTGCTAATGGTATATATGATTATTATTATGTGGAACAAATAGAAGAATTTGTTGCTTTTACGGGTGCTTATGAAATTGAATCTATGTGTAAGGAGTTTGAAGATTTTGATGATGCTGTTTATAGATCTGAAAATTTAGCTATCCTCAAATATTGCTATGAAAATTATGAATACAATGCCGATATTAATGCACTTATTGAGAAAGTCTCCGCTGTCCAAGAAGAGACTAATATTTTGCAGGAATCTATGGAAGAAGAAGTTGATGAAACTGTGAGCTCATTAGATGAAAAAGATGAGGAGGAGAGCGAAGAACAAAAGGAGGAAGAGCGGATTGATCACCCGTGCCCACCTTCTGATGAGAGTAACTCTTCAACTCATACATTGTTTAGTTCCCCTTCATGCTTACCGAAGGATGATTGCTATGATGACTGTTATGATCCCTTTGATTCTTTTGAAATATACCTTTTTGATGATGATTGCTATGCTTGTGGCCAAGATGCCAATATGAATTATGCTTATGTAGATGAAATTGTTATAGTTCCTTGTGTTAAACATGAAATTGTTGCTATTGCACCCACGCATGATAGTCCTATTATCTTTTTGAATTCTCCCGACTACACTATATCGGAGAAGTTTGCCCTTAATAAGGATTATATTGATGGGTTGCCTTTTACCGCTACGCATGATGATTTTGATAGATATAATATGCATGTGCTTGCTGCTCCTACTTGCAATTATTATGAGAGAGGAACTATATCTCCACCTCTCTATGTTTCCAACACGATAAAATTGCAAGAAACTGTTTATACTATGCATTGGCCTTTACTGGGTGTGCATGAATTGTTCTTTTATGACATACCGATGCATAGGAAGAGAGTAAGACTTCGTCATTACATGAAAGGAGACTCAAGCGTCTAAGCTTGGGGATGCCCCGGAAGGCATCCCCTCTTTCTTCAACAAGTATCGGTATGTTTTCGGATTCATTTCATTCATGTGATATGTGCAAATCTTGGAGCGTCTTTTGCATTTAGCTTTTATTTTATTTTATGCACCATGCTAGTATGAGATGGTCCTTGGTTGATTTATAGAATGCACATTGCACTTCACTTATATCTTTTGAGTATGGCTTTATAGAATGCTTCATGTGGTTCACTTATATCATTTGAAGTTTGGATTGCCTGTTTCTCTTTACATAGACAACCGCCATTTGTAGAATGATCTTTTGCTTCACTTAAATTTGATAGAGCGTGGGCATATCTTTTGTAGAAAGAATTAAACTCTCTTGCTTCACCTATATCTATTTCGAGAGATGACGGGAACTGGTCATTCACATGTTTAGTCATAAAACCCTACATAAACCTTGTAGATCACTGAATATGATATGTTTGATTCCTTGCAATAGTTTTGCGATATAAAGGTGGTGCTATTAGAGTCGTGCTAGTTGAGTAATTGTGAAATTGAGAAATACTTGTGTTGATATATACATGTCCCGTAGCATGCACGTATGGTGAACCGTTATGTAACGAAGTCGGAGCATGAGGTGTTTATTGATTGTCTTCCTTATGAGTGGCGGTCGGGGATGAGCGATGGTCTTTTCCTACCAATCTATCCCCCTAGGAGCATGCGCGTAGTACTTTGTTTCGATGACTAATAGATTTTGCAATAAGTATGTGAGTTCTTTATGACTAATGTTGAGTCCATGGATTATACGCACTCTCACCCTTCCATCATTGCTAGCCTCTTCGGTACCGTGCATTTCCCTTTCTCACCTCGAGAGTTGGTGCAAACTTCGAAGGTGCACTGGGCCAAGATGGACGCCGAGAAGCTGGTGAAGGAGGGGCCGCTGCAGGGCAAGGAGCATCGCCACCCTGAAATGTATTATCAGGGTGTCCTGAAGGGTGCCCGTCTTGTGGCGGACGAGTGTTCCAAAGATGTAATTTTTGAATGAACTTGCTCATGTGATCCTGTATTATGAAAACTAGTTCATGTGCGCTATGCAAAGCTTTTGTATTTAAAATATTACCTTCTGTGCGGCCGTTTATAAAATCTTAGAGTTGGCCAGTCGTCGGCTTCTGCCCCCATGCAACTAGTGTTGGGATGTTCGGGATAAATCTGAGCACTCTTTTTCCCATCTTTGGGTCCTTCGAGGGAGGTGCTCAGCGCAACGAACCAGACAATTGGACTATAATGCTTTATCACTCTCACATAGCCATAGAAGTCTACAATTTTAAATCTTGGCGAAGCCCCTAGTATTCGGAAGGCCGAATTTGGGGCGCTATCCACGCCTAAGTCGGACAAGGCCGACCCCTCGCCCGAAGCGGAAAAAGTCGTTAGGGACTTGAGACCTCTCGAACAGCGACCAGCTCTCGCCTCATCCTGACAATCAGTTTTAGCTTTCTCTACTGAGGTGCTCGGCCAGAAGAACCGGGGCACAATCGCAGTAGTTCTCCCAGTGCTACCTTAGCCGATATAGCGGAACGTAAGGTACCAAAACATGCGAGCCGGGAAAACCCAACTATTGACCCAAGACATGACTCGAAGCTGATGCATATAATGCTATAAGTTCGGGGTGCCGCACTGTCGAAAGTGTTCGGACTTCTCATGCCGTATTATGGGGTATACGGAAGCCCCTGGCATATTGGCCGTACTAGACTGTACGGGTGCTGACTGTTATAAAAGAACATATATACAAAAAGAATATAGAATGCAATAATAGACTAGTGCTATGCATTGTTTATTTAAAAAATGCGTCGAAGCGCACTGATACAAGTAGTGTGATAAGCAAAAAATAGGAGTATTTGACATGTCTCATCCAAGGGCAGACTGCGGACTGGTATTTAAAGCAGGTATTACACTCGTTAGCAGAGACCACCTGGGGATTCCATTGTGTGACGTAGCTTCCTGCCTCCTTCATTGTTGTATCATGTGTCCGGCAATCGTATTGCCGGATAGTCCTTCCAGGGAGTAAAGTCCTGAAAGAGAAAGAATGATAGCGGCAGCAAGCCCCTAGTGCGGTTGAGCCGCATTGTGGGACGTGCCATGGTCGTGCCCCACCTACACCCATGGTATTTTTAATGCGTAATTATATACGCGCGGCGCGGATTTCGCCATTTAGCTAAGGCTAGGGCGGGGGCCGAATTGCTAGGCGAGCTCTGAGCGTGCCAGGCGATCCTGTTGCAGGTTGCTCCGGACACGCTTGACGGTGTCCGGGGTTTTATCGCCGAACTGGTGGATTGCCTTAAGAGGCTGCTTTGTGCCTCCGCTGCGAGGGCCGCAATGTGCTCCTTCCAGACGGAGCGAGCGCCTGTGTTTCCATTGATCGTGATGACCCCCTAGGTCCTGGCATCTTGAGCTTAAGGTATGCATAATGCAGATCTTGCATTGAATCTTGCAAACGCGGTTCGCTCGAGCAAAGGCGTGATAGCCGCTATGGAACAGACGATATCGAAGATTAACTCCTCGCCGGAAGTTGTCCGGAGATCCGAAGACCACTTCCGGTGTGATTGAGCCCGCATAATGGGCCTCTACACTGGATGACGCCTTTAAAGGTTTTTTGTGGGTTTGATCCTCGAGGGTCTATACCCATTTTGTGCAATCGTATCCCGATAGAGCAGGTTCAAAGCTGCCGCCGCCCATAAGGACTCGAGTGAGGTGAAATCCACAATGATGGGGTCTAAGACCAATGCGGCAGATCCGCCATGACGGATACTAGTGGGGTGGTCCCTGCGATCGAAGGTGATCGGACAAGAGGACCATGGGTTGAACTTTGGGGCGACGGGCTCCATCGCATATACGTCCCTTAGTGCATGCTTCCGTTCCCTCTTGGTGATGTGGGTTGCGTATATCATGTTCACCGTCCTCACTTGTGGGGGGAACCTCTTCTGTCCTCCTGTGTTCGGCGGCCGTGGCTCCTCCTCATCATCGCCGTGCAACCCATTGTCCTTGTTTTCGGCGTTTAACTTACCGACCTGCTTGAACACCCAGCATTCTCTGTTGGTGTGATTGCCTGGCTTATCCGGGGTGCCATGTATTTGACACGAGCGATCGAGTATGCGGTCCAAACTGGACGGGCCCAGAGTGCTTCTTTTGCATGGCTTTTTTCGCTGACCGGGTTTAGAGCCTCTGAATCCGGCATTGACTGTCGTATCCCCGGTGTTATCGCCGTTGTTGCGGCGCTTGTGTTTGCTATGATGTGGCCTGTCGTTACTGTCATTGGTATCCTAAGTACCAAGGTTTCTTGATATGTTGTTGCTACGAGCCAGCCAGCTATCCTCTCCCGTGCAAAAGCGGGTCATGAGTGTCGTGAGGGCTGCCATAGACTTCCGCTTTTCCTAGACGAGGTGCCGGGCGAGCCACTCACCACGGATGTTGTGTTTAAATGCCGCTAAGGCCTCTGCATCCGGACAGTCGACAATTTGATTTTTCTTGGTTAGGAACCGTGTCCAGAATTGCCTGGCCGATTCCCCTGGCTACTGAATTATGTGGCTCAAGTCGTCGGCATCTGGTGGTCGCACATAAGTGCCCTGGAAGCTGTCGAGGAATGCGTCTTCCAGATCCTCCCAACAGCCAATGGAGTCTGCTGGCAAGCTATTCAGCCAATGCCGAATTGGTCCTTTAAGTTTTAACGGGAGGTACTTGATGGCATGTAGATCATCACCGCGGGCCATGTGGATGTGGAGGAGGAAGTCCTCGATCCATACCGCGGTATCTGTTGTGCCATCATATGATTCGATATTTACAGGTTTAAAGCCCTATGGGAATTCATGCTCCATTACTTCGTCAGTGAAGCATAGGGGGTGTGCCGCGCCTCTATGGTGGGCTATATCGCGACGCAGCTCATATGAGTCTTGCCTGCTGTATTCGGCCTGGCCGGATTTGCTTTTATTGTATCCGGCGTGGCGGTCACCGTCCCGCGTAGGGGCGTGCCCTCGTGATCCGTAGATCGATCTTGCGTGTTTTACCCTGTCTTCCAATACGTCTCGCAGGTCTCGCGTGTTTCCAGGTGCCTTGGTATTTTTGTTTGAGTGGCGGCGGGGTGCGGGCTGAGCTTCTGGCTGAAATGCCTCTCTGTCTCGGCCACGAGGTGGCCGATCAGCCTCGTCATACGCTGGTGATGTAGGTTTCAATGCTTCCTCCTCAAGTCGGGGTAGCAACCTGCGCTTTGGGTGATCCTTGGAGGGGCGTTCGAGTTCGTACTCCTCGGCCAGAAGGACTTCGGTCCATCTGTCTGCTAGCAAATCCTGATCAGCTCGAAGCTGTTGCTGTTTTTTCTTCAGGCTAATTGCTGTGGCTATAAGCCGGCGTTTAAAGCGCTCCTGCTCGACGGGATCCTCGGGTACGACAAATTCTTCATCGTTGAGGCTCACTTCGTCCTCGGAGAGCGGCATGTAATTGTCATCCTCCGCTTCTCCCTCTGCCGCTCGCTCAGGAGGTCTGGCTTGTTCATCCTCCGGCTCTAGATCTTGCTGGAGGGGATTGTCATCATGTTCGGCACTGTCCGGAGTACTGTTATCTCCTGTGCTGGTATCACCACTTTTGCTATGGCGAGACTTAGAGCGGCGCCGCTGACGTCGGCGCTTGGGTTGCTTCTTGGAGGGGTCATCCTCCGCTGTCTTGTCGCCATTGCCTTCTTTGGGGGTATCCACTATATATATATCGTATGATGATGTGGCGGTCCAGCGCCCTGTAGGCGGTGGTTCCTGTTCGTCTCCTGCATCGTCGTCCATACCGTCGATGTCTTTGGAGTCGAAGTCGAGCATGTCGGTTAAATTTTCGACAGTGGCTACTAAGTGGGTGGTGGGTGGGCAGCGAATTTCTTCATCGTTCGCATCCCACTCTAGCCGGACATAGTTCGGCCGAGGTTCTCCTGACAAGGAGAGAGACCTTAATGTATTTAGCACGTCGCCGAAGGGCGAGTGCTGAAAGATAACCGCGGAGGTGAACTCCATGATCGGCGCCAAATCGGATTCGATAGGCATGCGCGCAGGCGGTTCGGAGTCCGTGGCCGGAGACGAGTCCAGCGGTTCGGCGCCACGGTTCTTGTGAGGGGTAAGGTCAGTATTCGGCTCTATCGGCACTGAGGGTGCAACCTCCAAGGCGGGGTCCATCCGCCTGTCCTTGGATGGAGCAGTCTATTCCGGATTGAAGGCCGGAGTGGTTGCTGGCGTGATTTCCCGAACACTGTCCGACGCCAGAGCTACATCTTCCTCGTCGTGATCATGCGGCACACCTAGCATGGGCTCGAATCCGTAGAAGATCAAGTCTCCACGGGTATCGGCAGTGTAATTCAGGTTTCCAAACCTGACTTGGTGGCCAGGGGCGTAGCTCTCGATCTGCTCAAGATGGCCAAGAGAGTTGGCCCGCAGTGCGAAGCCACCGAATACAAAGATCTATTCGGGGAGGAAGACCTCACCCTGGACCGCATTGTTATCGATGATCGATGGAGCCATCCAGCTTTACAGCGACGGCACCAGTGGAACTCTCAATGAAAGCACGAATGTCGGTGTCAAAACCGGTGGATCTCAGGTAGGGGGTCACGAACTATGCGTCTAAGGCGGATGGTAACGGGAGGCAGGGGACACAATGTCTACCCAGGTTCGGGCCCTCTCGATGGAGGTAATAACCTACTTCCTGCTTGATTGGTCTTGATGATATGAGTAGTACAAGAGTTGATCTACCACGAGATCATAGAGGCTAAACCCTAGAAGCTAGCCTATGGTATGATTGTTGTTGTCCTATGGACTAAACTCTCCGGTTTATATAGACACCGGAGGGGGCTAGGGTTACACAGAGTCGCCATAAGGGAGGAGATCTACATATCCGTATCACCAAGCTTGCCTTCCACGCCAAGGAGAGTCCTATCTGGACACGGGACGAAGTCTTCAATCTTGTATCTTCATAGTCCAACAGTCCGGCCAATGGATATAGTCCGGCTGTCCGGATACCCCCGAATCCAGGACTCCCTCACCCGCACCTCCCCCAATTTATTTCCCTCTGGCTCGGTCATCGCTCTGTCGCACGTCCTTTCTCGCCTTCAACATCGCACCATGGTATTATTGCAAAAAACTCTGATTATTACAAATAAGCTACAAAACTACACACCGATATTCCACTTGGAATGGAACAAATTTCAACCCTCAAATTCAAGTGCCACAAATTACACATGAGGGGCCCACCTGTCATGAAACAAATTTGGACCCATATACAAATTAAAAAATAAAGGACGAGGATCGAACATGCGACCAGGGCCTTCAAGCCGCACGTCAATAGGCAACATACGTAGAACATCAATGTTTGTTTTACCCCCCTTTGTTCATATAATGTTTTTATATTACCACAGCCTATTTAATGGATAACATGTAATATTATTTTAGTACATTAGTGGGACCAGCTCGTTAGCACGTACTATTCGCCTTCACTTACTGGTGGGTTCCATATGTGCTCTCTCTCTCCTCCCCTTCTGCGTTTAGACGCACAGGCAAACACGAAGAACTCGTGGGTGATGTTGTTGTTGACCATATCTGGACGCGTTTACAAGTTACGACACGAGTTTCACGTACTAGTAGTACTAGTCAATCTGTACGTGCAATGCACGTTAATTTGGAAGTATATTAAGTGCATGCGGATATTAAGTAGGATATTATTTGCGTGTTATTATGTGATTAGCATTATTTTTGGCATGAAATTAACTGCATGCTAAACGTGTTGAGCGCTCGACATTGAAGCAGTCTAGGTCGTTGGATGAGAAGGAATACATGTGGCTTGATGACGTTTTATATTTAATTTGATACGGCTCTAGTAGAACATTCAATCGATCAAACCATAGATTTCATTCAGTCCGACTCCGACTTTACATTCATACGACGATCCATCTAAAATAAACAGAAATGATAAACATTCGGATTTTAAGCATGGCAATCTGAATGTTTTTAATGGCAAAATTAGATTACGCGGCGGCGGCGGGGTGTCTTGCGGTGGGAAGTGGCTCCTCTGTCATGCTCTGTGTGTCGTCGGGCCACTGACCGACGGCGACGGCGACGGCGACGGTGTCGTCTTGCGCTGTTGTTGGCGTACTCCTAGACGTTGGCCCTAGCTTCAAGGAAGGCCACAATGTTCTGGACTTCGGTCTCCAGGAGTGAGTCAACTGGCGGGAGGAGGCGACTGGCGTTGGTGAAAGGAAGCGGTCGACGGCGGCCATCCATGCCGCTGAGGGGGGCGCTGGCACCCGCGCGGGGACAGGCGCTGGCAATGGCGCGGCGGAGATATTCGTGTGCACGGGCACCGGCACAGGCGCGCACGTCATTGCACGTGCAGGCGCATGCGCTCGCAGGTGCAGGGGCACTAGCATGGGCGTGCACATCATTGCACGCGCAGGCGCATGCGCTGGTAGGTGCACGGGTGCGTGAAAGTTGACGGGGACCTCGTGGAATCCCGTGGCATCAAGCTCGGCGACAATGTGCGGCTCCTAGCCCATCAATGCCACGGGGATGGGCGCTGGCACAGCCAGGGCGACGGGAGCGGGGACAGGCGCGGCATCGTCCCGCAAGGCCGGTTCAAGCTCGTCCCAAAGCGCCTTATGTTCTTGAGACTCCGGCTGGGTGTCTTCCTCAGGAAACTGGAAGACTAAGGGCAGACCATCGTGATGCGGCATGGCGTACGTTTAGGTCAGGCTGGTTGGAGATAGACAACAGGAGAATCGGAGAGGAAGAGAGAAGATTGTAGCGATACCTGGTAGTGCGGGGTTGATTTTAAACTACGGCGCTGGTGACATTAAAAGTGGGAGCAGTTGGGATGAAGATGGGCAGCGGAGCCTGGTCAAAGGGCTCACCTCCCGGTGAGCCTGCGCAGCGGTCTGCTCGCACGCCTCCCGTCGACTCACACGCTTGCTCGGACGGCCCTGCCGATGAGAAGCGGGACTCGCGCCGGCACGTAAACGCCCATGATTTCAATAGTGAAAGCATTCGCCTTAACGTGACAGGTCTTTGTTCCAAAATACCTTGGCTCTTCATTTGTGCAACTTGTCATAAGCAGCTTGTCTCAAATTGAAGAAAAAAATTATGAAGGAATATTTGTGCCATATCACGTGACCATGCTCAGTTTCATGAATTTCTCGTCACTTTTGGATTTTCTGAAATTTAAAATCCAGGATTCGAAACAATATCATAACCTACATCATGCAGTAAATTTTCAAGCGATACATTTGTCCTGTTGTATTCCTTAAGAAAGGATTTGGTCAAACATTTTCCTTAGTTAGACTTCAGACATGTTATATATGCAGAGTAAAAGGATAATCCATCCGTACCAGTGCATTGCCTGATATATTAACTCTTTTTTTAGGATTCCCTGATATATTAACTCAAGTACTAGGCACGAACAAACGGGCTCAATTTTGTGCTCATCCTGGTGTAGTAGTTGTAGTACTAGGCAATGCAGATGACGGGTGACCTTGGGGAGCGGCAACCGAGGGAATTGAACAGTGCTCGACACAGTAGGTAACATTGTCTAGTTACTAAATCATCCCTCCATTGTTCATCGATAGTCATTATGGACCGGGGACATGAGGGGAATTTCCTAGGGCTGGAATTCTGGCCGCCAGATATTTCGACTCGAAACGTAGAGGCTCGACTGGTTGGGGTTGGCTAATGTGCATACCACGCACGCCACCAGAAGGACACGCGCCCGGTTTTTTTTTTGAGGATCAACGCGAGCCAAGGTCTGGCTGGTACGTCGTTGGGCACCATTCGAGATTACGAAAGGAATCTTTTGAATTGCCGAACGAATCTATGCGTATTACAATGCCCGTATTTTCCTTGCAAATAGTAATCTCGACATGGTAATTGATTTATGATGAGTTCTTGAATTAGAGTGAGTTTGTGATATAGTGATCTCAATGTGGATTTAACATTTCATGGTATCCCTAGTAAGTTTTTCACTGGAAATTCAAATTTAAAAGATGTACAATATGGTGGTGAGAAAACTTTGTATGTATCAAGCATATGACCACACACACACACACACACATACACACACACACGAACACAACAACAATCCAATAAGTATAGTGCATCTATTTTTTCCAAACCATGCATGTATGACATGAATTCAAAAATACTCCTTCTATTCCTAAATATTAGTCTTTTAGAGATTTCAACAAGTGACAACATACGGAGCAAAATGAGTGAATCTACACTCTAAAATATGTCTATATACATACGTATGTGCCAGTCCATTTGAAATCTCTAAAAAGACTAATATTTAGGAACGAAGGGAGTAAAATGTAAGACATGCATGGTCCTCAATTCAATATTTAAAATGAACGGGAAACTGAAACATGAATATTAAGTCTAGTACTACAGTACATGCAAATGTTGTGTTTAGGCGGAGCTATGTAGATTGTCGGGGGTAAACCCCTCGACCTTAGATAAATTTGTGAAGCTCTGTTTAGGATTGTTGAGATTATATTTGTCCCCACCCTAGCTCCCAAACACCGATTGGTTGTGCACCCCCCTCCTCCCAGAGATAATATCATGTGCCCCCACACCTTAGATGCTATATGCTGATACGAGTTGCTTGGAGCTTGTAAATATGAGATATAGCAGCTCACGTGATGTCTTAATATTTTTATAGGAAACCTTAATGAGTTTGAGAATTGCACACAATTTGTACAAAAACTACTCAGATGCCCTTGGATCCCATATCCAACGACCTCGAAGCTCGTATCACCGTAGCATCCAAGCTGCGAGAGCACCTGATGTTTTCTCGCACGGGAGAATATGAGGTGCTCCCGCACCGTAGATTCTATGGTGATACGAGTTCACGGAGATCTAACGGCCCACAGTAGGAGGTTTGAATGTTTTTGCAATATACGACTGAGAGAGTTTGGGAATTGCGCAGAAAGTACAAGTACTACGCATGTGCCATCTGATCACAGATCATACGACCTAGATGCTCGTATCACCGTAGCGGCTAATTAAGCTATGGGGAGCACCTAATATGAGCAACTGGGAGCCGTTGGATGCAATATGCAGCGGCACACATGAGGCCTGGATGTTTTATTTGCAAAAAAAACTTTGGAGAGTTTGGAAATTGCACATAATTACAAAGACTACTCCCAAGCCATTGGATCTCACTTCCAACGATGTAAAAACTCGTATCACCATAGCATCTAAGCTACGGGGTGGATGTGATATTCTATGCCGTTGTCATTTTTGTCTGTAAACTTGCAAAATCCATGTAACTCGTGCCGTTACTTGTCTAACCGCGCAAAGTGTTTGTTCAAAAAAACCATCCTACACTGAAATATCGGAACAACACACGGGGTCCCACTTTACATTTATCAAATTTGGACCTAAAACTAACAAATCTGAAACACGAGATTCGAACTGGCAACCTGGACTACAAAGCGTAAGTCGATAGCCTGAAACAACAACGGTTGTTGGCTTTGTCCCATAACTTGATTTTATACAGTATTACATTGAGTAGAGTAGAGGGAGTGCCTCGTCAACACGTGCATGACCGTTGACTCACTTACAGGTGGGTCCCAGGTCTGTGATCTCTCTCTCCTCTCCATCGTCTAACCTTTAGACGCACGGGCACACACGAAGAGCGGTGCTAGCTTGCCGTGGTGTTATTAGAACTAAAAAATCTTGGAAAATAGAAGAATTGCCTAGAACAAGAGACATTGTGGCTGGTCGAGATGGAGCTAACCACACCTATCCTCCGTGCCACGTTAGCATGATGAAGCTGTGTGGCTAGTGGGGTGTTTTTGACCGACTGGCTGGGTCCCCAGGTCGAACCATAGGTACTACTACGTCAGATACAATATATTTTTACACACAAATTTTTCCTCTGTGCCGAGACGTGGCACACCCTACCACGCGGTTTCGGGGTCCTCCTAGGTGGTGCACACATATATTCTTCCTTGCCGAGATGTGGGACGCCCTACCGCGCATTTTCTCGGTCCTCCTCAGTCGTAGCGCTGAAGCAAGTAAATGAGTAGTTAAATCACGAAAGACCACCTTTCCCACCGAGTACATCAGTGAAGCACGGTGGCTAGCTAGTTGGGCTAGTGCGACCGATTAGCTAGGCCGCCGCCACATTTGTTTTTTCACCCTTTTTTATCTCCTTGCCGGCATGTATATTTAAAAATCCACCCTCTAGTCTTTGGGTGCGGCAGGCGCGGCAGGATTTTTAATTTTTTGATTGACGGGAGCAGGCGTGGAAGGATTTTTAATTTTTTCATTGACGGGAGCAGGCGCGGCAGTAATTAGTCACGATGACTCCGCCTGTAAAACCCACTGCTCCCTGATGTGAGGTGTCGTCGACTGGTGTTTTCCCATGGTGAAAACCTAAAGATTCCCCACTCCTCGGCTGGCTCCCTCCGCCTTGCCATAGATTACACTGCCTTTCAGCCATTTCGCCCCCTTTGCTTCCTCTCCCCATTGCTTCTACCTGGTGCCATGGCGGCGCATCAGATCACGGAGTCTGAGGTGAGGCGCCTGACCCAGGAGCTCGAGGCCAAGGATGCGGAGCTCAGGGCCAAGGACGTGGAGCTCCGTGAGCTCAAGGAGGAGAGTGCCATGCGGGAGTTCACGGAGCTTCAAAAGCGGCAGACGTCCACCACAAAGATGCTCGAGGCGTCGGCGGCGTTGCTGCAGAAAGCGGGAGATACAATAGGTCGTCAGGGGAGGCGGCTGGAGCGCGAGTGGGCCGATCGTGACGAGGTCCAAGATCGCCTCAGCCACTTGGTGGACCAAGCTGCCACGCACGTGTTGCGGCTGCGCGATGCCTACCGTCGTGTCAACGCGACCATGTCGGTCGTCAGGCTAAACCCGTTCGACCACCATGTCGACTTCAATGAGCTGCGACTTCCTAACCTAGTCTCTTTCTTCACCTATATCTCCGAGGAGCTGAGCCGTCTCTGCGTGATGGTGGGGCGGAGCTGGACAAGGAGGGGTTGCGGGCTGCCGTCGCCGTTGCCGGGCGAATCCTCTCAGGGCTCCGTCACCGGAATCCATTCGTGCCATTGGACGCCGTCTTTGACGAGCTGGCTCCCGTCGACCGGGAGCGGGCTCTGCGGGCCGTTGCACCCTGCATAACCAACGTCATGTGCCTCGACAAGCAGAGGGACTTTGGTGGTGTTAAGGCGTTCTCTGCATGGGCATGTCCATGTCTTGGCGCAACATGACCGTTGGATCAAAATCAGATGGTGCAGATCAGTCACTGTAGCACAAAGCGTCACTACAAAAAAAGACACATCCGTGACATTTTGGGCCGAACGAAAAAAATTGATGTCATACATATGACACTTCTATGACGATAATTGTGACAAAACCCGGTATCATCATAGATGTGGTGGGCTCCTACTTCTATGACAAAAAATAATGACAGAAAATGGGCTTTTCGTCCTAGGCGGGCCGGAGACGCAGCTGCATGACATTCTTTGGGCCGTCCATGATGGAAAAACCGTGGTAGAATAGAGGGGGAGGAAAATTTCGGGGAGTTGCCGGTTACGGTGGGAGGTCAGGGGCGGAGTGATGCGCGTTTCTCTCGTACGTATGCGCGTGTGTGTGAGGCATTGGCTCTAACTGAAGCCAAGCGAGGCGTTGGGCTCTAACTAAACCTGAGCGACAGACCGCAGTTACGCTACATCGAACCCGAGCGATCGATCGATGGCTGTTAATCGAACCCGATGGGCGATTCTTCGCCATCTGCTGCTAGTGAGCGTCGCGGGGGGGGGGGGGGGGCCGGGGTTTGGATAAACAGTGAGCGGTGGCGTTGCCTCTGGATGAACAGGAACCCGTGGTGTGGAGGGCTGGATGAAAAGTAGACAATGGAGGGGTGGCCGTGGAGGGGTGGTTGAACAGGACCCCGTGGTGTTGAGGGCTGGATGAACAGTAGATGGTGGAGGGGTGAGCGTGTGGAGGGGTGGTTGAACAGTAGCCGGTGGAGTAGCGCGCGTTGGAGGCTGGATGAACAGGAGCCCGTGGAGGCAGGAGGAGGTCGACGGTGGAGATGAACAGTATCCCGTGGAGTCCTGCTTATGCACGCCACACCCCCGTTTTGACCGTATAGCGCTCCAACACAAGTCCGTTTCATCCGTTTTGCGGTATGCCACACCCCTCCCGATGAACAGGACCCCCGTTTCGACCGTATCGCTCCAACACAAGTCCATTTCGTCCGTTTTGCGGTACACCACACCCCTCCCGATCAACAGGACCCCGCTTTGACCGTAGGAGGTCCGCTTTCTCCGCTTTTGCGACGCGCGGACCCTCCCGATCAACAGGACCCTGCTTTCAAACGCGTGGCGGTCGAACACAAGGCCGCTTCTCCGCCAGCGGTACACCAGGCCTCGTTTCCATCACCTGTTCCGTCCAAGCCCTCCCGATGAACACGACCACGCATTTCGTTCCGACCCAGCCGGTTGGCTCCCCATGAACACGACGAAGACGATGTTTCTTCGTTCCGACCCAGCCATGTAGATATGCGCGATAGGCGTTAGAGACCCTACCCGTATGTGCGTGCATGGCCGTATTTTCTTTCTTGCACCCTCGCCGCTGTACGTACGTGTACATGCTACGTGCGCGCCTCTACTACGACACGTGCGCGCCTCTACATCCACTAGTATATATGTACGTACATGTTCACGACCGAATGACAACGCTACGTACGCTTCGACCAGGTGGGTCCCGACTGTCAGGCACTTCCTTGCGTGCGAAGATGTAGCTGGTGGGTCCCAGTAGTCAGGGGGGCGAATCGTTTTGGTTTTTTTTTGCCTGGACGCACTTCCTTGCGTACGAAGATGTAGCTGGTGGGTCCCAGCAGTCAGGTGGGGCGAATCGTTTTTTTTGCCCGGACGCACTTCCTTGCATGCGAAGATATAGCTGGTGGGTCCTTGCTGTCAGCGACGGTAACATTTTTTTCATGAAATACTGAGGCCCTTCCGGTGGGTCCCTGATGTCAGGTGGACAAATCATTATTTTGCGCGTAATAAGGAGGCATTTCCTTGCGTGCGCCCGTGGACCCACTGGCCGGCCTCTCCACGTCTGATCCACTTCAGATGCATGTCGGTCGTTGACCACGTTGACCGAGCCGCGCCGAGAGCACCAGTGGCGGTGGACGACGGGCGAGGCCTAGGAAGGAACGGCACGGAGGCAGGGAAGACTCAGCTTGTTTTACGCCGGAGGGGAGTACGATCGAATGAGGGTTTCTTGGTTCGTCTGCCGTCACCGGAGAATAATAGCAGGTGTGGGTGAGTAGAGGGATGGCTAGGCCAGCGATGGGAGTACGGTGGGGCGGTGAGGCCTGCGCGGCAGCATAGTTGGCCGCAGGGAGCAGGTAGTCCCGCCGGCGCTTGTTTGAGCGGCTGGAGCAGGAAGAGCAGAGTTTGAAGAAGCACGACGGCCGTTGGATGGACTTCCAACCGTCACTGCTTGTGCGTCAACCTTTTATTTAGGAAAGCCTCAAATCTGTGGAAAACAGCATATAGCCCATCTGCCATTATTTCTAATAATTTACAGCCCATTTGCTAATTCTTAAGGTTTTCTTTGGATCCCATATTCTTTTTGTTAGCATTACAGCCCATATTGTGGCCACGGTTAAAAAATTATACAAAATTTTGCAAATTTCGGTGCGGTCCGAACTGTTTTTAATCCCGAAATTTCGACTCACATTCAAACAGATTTTAAAAATAAATATATATCAATATAAAATCCAACAAATTCTCCACGCATAAAAATTAATGTAATTTAAACTCTTGAAATGAAAAAAAATACTTGATACTAATTGCCGGTTTGATGTGTTTTAAAAATGTACAGCCCATTTCTCATTACTGATGGGCCATTTTCTCGGCCAGCCGAATGAAAAGCTCTCCTCGTCTTGAAAGATTTGCAGCCCAACAGGCCTGACAAAGCGACTTAATTGGCAAATCACAAAAAACTTGGCTGTGGCCGTGGACCCAGCTGTCAGTCTCTCCACATACAGTACTCTTCTGATGGAAGTCGTTCCTTGACCACGTTGACCACGTCGCGCGGAGAGCACCGCGGTGGTGGACGACGACGAGGCCTAGGAAGGGGACGACGCGGAGCCGGGGAAGATGCAGCAGTGGAAGCCCGCGCGGAGAGGAGTACGAGGGTTCCCTGGTTTGGCTGCGGTGTGAGGCTGCCGTCGCCGCAGGGCCTGGCCAGCAGTGGGAATAGTAGGGGGCGGTGAGGCCTCCGCGGCAGCACAGCCGGCCACGGGAGGCAGGAGCATGCGGCACGACCTGTGCTGCTTTGGGCGGCTGGAGCAAGAAGACCAGAGGTTGAAGAAGCACTACGGCCGTTGGATGGACATCGTACGGTCACTGTAGCTAGAATCGTTCATATTGACTAAGTTGAGAAAGCCCTTCGGCCTCGTTAACTTAGTAGGCCCACAAGACAGCCTCCCACCAAGGTGGGTCCCAGCTAAGCTGGGGAGTATTCATTTTTGTGCGTAATAAGGAGGCACTTCTGGTGGGTCCGAGTGACAGCGGGGAATGTTTTTTTCGCGAATACAAGGTGGCCCGTCCACCGGGTCCCAGTCAGTGGGCAAACGTTTTTCACGAAATACCGGTGGTCCGTCCGATGGGTCCTTGCTGTCGGTGGAGGAATAATTATTTTCCGCATAATAAGGAGGCACTTCCTTGCGGCTGCCGTGGACCCAAATTTGCCGCCTCTTCACGACAAAGATTCTTCCGATGGAATTCGGTCGTTGACCACATTGACCACGCCGCGCCGAGAGCACCACGGCGGTGGACGACGGCAAGGCCTAGGAAGGGGACAACGCGGAGCCGAGGAAGACACGGCAGTGGATGCCCACGCAGAGAGGAGTACGACAGTTCACTGGTTCGGCTGCGCTGCCGTCGCCTCAGAATAACAGGGGTGTGGGTGAGTGGAGTGGAGGGATGGCCTGGCCAGCGGTGGGAGTAGTATGGAGGCGGTGAGGCCTCCAAGGCAAGACAGCCGCCACGGGAGGCAGGAGTAGGCAGACGACCGGGCGCCCGCTTTGGGCGGCTGGAGCAAGAAGACCAGAGGTTGAAGAAGCACTACGGCCGTTGGATGGACATCGTACGGTCACTAGAGCTAGAATCGTTCATATTGACTAAGTTGACAACGCCCTCCGTCCCCATCAACTTACTAGGCCCACAAGTCAGCTTCCCACCAAGGTGAGTCCCAGCTAGCAGGGGGAGTATTCATTTTTTTGTGCGTAATAAAGAGGCACTTCCGGTGGGTTCGAGATGACAGCGGGGTGAACGTTATTTTCGCAAAATACGGTGGCCCGTCCGGTGGGTACTAGCAGTCAGGGGGGGAAACGTTTTTTTCGCAAAATAAGGTGGCCCGTCCAGCGGGTCCCTATTTGTCGTGGAGGAATAATTATTTTGCGCGTAATAAGGAGGCACTTCCTTGCGGCCGCCGTGGACCCAGCTGTCAGCCTCTCCACATACAGTACTCTTCCGATGGAAGTCGGTCGTTGACCACGTTGAGTACGCCGCGCCGAGAGCACCAGGGCGGTGGACAACGGCAACGCCTAGGAAGGGGGCGACACAGAGCCGGGGAAGACGCAGCAGTGGAAACCCGCGCGGAGAGGAGTACGAGGGTTCACTGGTTCGGCTGCGGTGTGAGCTGTCGTCACCGCAGAATAACAGGGGGTGTGGGTGAGTGGAGGAATGGCCTCCGCGACAGCACAGCCGGCCATGGGAGGCAGGAGCAGGCGGCACGATCGGCGCTGCTTTGGGCGGCTGGACCAAGAAGACGAGAGGTTGAAAAAGCACTACGGCCGTTGGATGGACATCGTACGGTCACTGAAGCTAGAATCGTTTATATTGACTAAGTTGACAAAGCCCTTGGTACGCTGCAACTTAGTAGACCCACAGGCAGCCTCCGAAACGGTGCGCCCCAGATGTCAGGGGGAGGAATCATTTTTTGGGCGGCCAAAGCTAAGAATATCCGAGATTGAAGAAGAAGCACGACATCCGTTGGATAGACATCCAACGGCCACTGCTGCTAGAACCGTATGTTTACTATAATAAGTTGACAAAGCCTTGCATACGCGTCAACTTAGTTTTTTAGGGGATGCGTCACTTAGTAGGCCCACAAGTCTGTGGCAGAGAACTTATAACCCATTTGCGTTTTGTAAGAATGTACAGCCCATTTTTGAATTCTAATGGAATTTACAACAGCCCATTTACAGTTTGTTAAAAGTACAGCCCATTTTCTAGCTAGGACAACGATTAATAATTTCAACCAACCGTTGAAGACAGAATTCAATAAAATTTCCCACATTTTGATGGGATCCGAAATATTTTTATCCCGAAATTTCTGTTCAGATTAAATATAAATTTGTATTACGTAAAAATCCAACGAAACATTGCGCGCGCAACAATGAAAATTTAAGATTTTCAAAATCCATAAATAATATTTTATAAACTAATTTCGTGTTTGGTGCATTTTTTTATAGTTACTGCCCAGTTTTTATGATTACATCCCATTTATTATTTTTAAAGCCCATTTTCCTGTTAAGCCTAATGCATCCCTCCTAGGAAAGATTTGCAGCGCAGCGGGGCGGAGAATAACAAGTTGACCTTGCCTGGGTATTCCTCAAAAAGACGATAGCTGGGCTAGCCATTTTCATCTTGAAAAAAGTAGTATCTGGGCTGGATATCCGCCTGGGCTAGACGGCCACAACCCACCCGATTAATACCCTGCTCTCCTCACGAACAACAACGAAATCATCGCCAAGAAAAACTCTGTAGTGCTCATGCCTCAAAAACACAAATCCGCTTTCGAGCTGTTTGGTCCCAGTTGTCGGCCGCACCTTGTGCAATTCTCTCGTTTATATTGACTACATAGGTTGACAATGGTGTGGGACCGTGATGTCAGGAAACCAGGAGAAAGCAAAAAAATATAGTTGTACATAATAAGGAGGCACTTGCGTACGTACGGCTATGGCCCTAGTGGGTCCCTAGTGTCATCCAGTCAAAATAAAGTCATCTCCTGAATCCTCATGTTTGTTGACCATGTTAACAATGCTCGGCGCCACGGCGAGCGCAACAACTCGAAGGACAACGGAGAGGGCCTTGCGGGCCCTACGGAGGTCTGATACAGCGCTCGCTGCGCATTCAGGAAGCCAGGATCATCGGACACCTATCAGCACTTTCGAGAAACTAAGACGGCATGAAACGGTAAGGCCGCGCTTGGGAGCTCTGGTTTATTTCAAACCTGTATTAACATACAAGTGTAATTTACTCGTCATCGGAAGGCCCGAGGTCTGTAAGTAAAACCGGCGGGTTACGCATGTAATTTGAGAGACCAGTGTATATTTTACGAGCATTGCTATATGGACGACGTTACCAGATGATACATGCACGACGTGCGTATCATGCCATCCATGGGCAAGGCTGAAACAACAGCTAACAGCTGGATTAGCAATCGTCTGAGTGTCGTTCAACGTTTTTATCGTGTGTGAAGTACTTCCGATATTTTACTAGTCGAAATCGACCAACCAAGCGCCTTCGCCCGAGACCATCTGCTTTAATTTACAAGCGTCAGTTTTACTAGCGGTTTTGGTTGGAAAATGACGATCCAATCACGGCCTAATATCATGAGTTGGTTGGAAGATCATATGATTTCATGTCTAACCTACCCGACATGTCGTATAGGCTATGAATGAAACATCAGACGATGAACTTCTTACGCACGGAAACAATGTAAGAGGATGATCTTCTTAACAAGCAAATCACTGGCATTAGATCGACATGCAAAACAATACGAAGAATTATTCTTAGGAGGCACGGTAAACAGCTCGTGATGCCGCATGCCACAACATTCCAAGCTCAAATTTGCAATCAAACACAAGGCCTGGCATTACATAGACAATATTCAGAACAAACTCTTAACACAAGAATATCTCAGCAGAGTAACTATTCACTTCTAAACTGAACACAGGAATAGGAAAAAACACTTGACGCTGCTCACAGCAAGGGCGTCCCACTCAAAAATATCAAATGCATGTCTGCTGGCTAACATCAATGAGCAAATTTTGACAAGGTTTTCCAATTCCAATATAATAAACTAACGTCTTCTTGCTAACATCAATGAGCAAATTTTGAGAAGGTTTTCCAATTCCAATATATTAAACTAACGTCTTCTTGCTAACATCAATGATTAAACTTTGACAAGCTCCTCCCCTTCAAAATCTGTAATGCCTATGATCGTGTCCTGTCTTAGCTTCTTGTACTTGTTTGGGCACTTTTTGCCCAGGGCACTCCACGTGTTGTTAAATTGCCAATGGTCTCTGCAGACTAGTCATGTCACCGTTGTCTAATAATACATCAGAAAGCTTCTCGGTCATTCCTACGTAATGTACCGCATCCAAAGGATCGCTTCTTTTTGCAAAGTGGAATGACCAACTGGACCCAGTAACGCAGTAGTTTGCCTTGGACACATTGGCTCCTTTTGTGCAGTTCAACTAAAATCGAAGTCGGAATAAAACCGAGCTTTAATTTTGATATCCCTGTAAGCAAGAATAGGTATAAGGGAAACAATTACTGAGAAATAATGGTTGATGACTTGTCTTAATGGGAAACAAATCAGGAGAGGAGCAATTCTCCATCAGTGTGATTCATTCATATTGACTGAGACATTATCTTAACAATGCCTTGGTTCAACATGTATAAAGAACGACAAAGCGTAAAAGTAACATTCCTAAAATAATGCAATCAAATCAAGCAAAGTGTTTCACGAAGCGAAGCAAAATGTCATAATAGCAACAAGTTGAATAGATATCATGTGGTAGAGACCAAGATTTGAAACAACTCGACAGAACACTGAAACAAATCTCGATCTCCTTTTGTGCAGTTCCACCAAAATTAAGCAAAGTCACCGTGTGACATTCAAGTTGAACTGCACAAAACACTCTTAAAACATAAGTGTTTCGAGTAGCGAAGTAAAATGTCGCAATAGCAACAAGTTGAATCGATACCCCTGTTTTAACAGAGGCAAAAAAGGAAACAATTACTTGCCGATAAAGGAGGATGAAACAAACAGTGACAGAAAGAAGCATCTAACTTATCTTGATGGAAAACAAAGTTGGATAGTAGCATTTGTAAAATGGTAGCATTGATTCGTATTAACAGAGACACTCTCTTGAAACAACATTCGTTAAAAAATATAATTTACTTTTAACAGTGGCATTGCTTCAATTTTCCGGCGGCATTCTTAGATTAGCAACAACAAAATAGTTGTATGGGACATGCTAGCACCATGTGCGTCCACACGTATAAATGGGTGGTGCAGAGTATGTAGCCAAGCAGCATATCTGTGTTGGTCCCATATTTGTTCTCTTTGAACTATTTTCCTATGTGAGGGCAGAAAATCTAGTCCTACACAAACTACCCGACCCCCCAGTTTCTTTCCGTTTTCAACAAAGAGATCGGTTCCTTACAGATGTGTGTACTGGGTTACCCCCTTTTTCCTTTTCGACCAACAAAGCGGCCGGATAGCCGCCTATACTACTTTTCCTCCCTCCTTTCCTCATTGAACCAGGTCCTAGATTCATGCTCCACCCCACCGCACCTTTCTTTCCTCTTTGAACCAAGACCTAGATTCGACTACAGATTAAAAAATATCCACATGCAGCTAGAGCAACGACGGTTTCAAAGAAACGTATACCTTACGGTCATCGGGATGTGGGAAGGCATGCGGCAGGAGGCCGGATCAGCCCACACTACGTACGGCAGCGAGGAAGAAGGGGTCGGTGGCCCTCCCGCACAGGCGCTGGGTGAAAGAGAACATCGCAGCCGGCAGTGGATTGCCTCCCTCGCCGAAGGCGATAGAGTTAACGCTGCACCTCCTCCCCTTCCCGGTGCGACGGGATATGGACGCCTCCTTCACCAGCTGTGAGGGGGGAGAGAGAGAAGAGGCCAACGCAGTATTGTTTAGATCTGGTGAAGAGAGGGTGAGAGATTGTGAATATAGCAAACCCTAGCAAATGAACGCTGAGACTCCAGCGTGTAACATATATGTATTGCGGCGAGCGTGTGGAGAGTGCAAACCCTAGCGAACAAGCGCTGAGGCTCCCGCTTATATGTATACTCCCTCTGTAAACTAATATAAGAGCTTTTAGATGACAAAAGTAGTGATCTAAATGCTCTTATATTAGTTTACGGAGGGAGTACTAATGTAGTACGGACTAAGCTCCGGTGCCTTCACTCCATCTGCTTTGGCTGTATGACAGGTGAGCCAGCCACATTTTGGGCCCACCTTTCATAAACCCAAAGGCAGGTGCACTAAGTCAATGAAGCTGCGTCCATATAGTACTCTCTTGTGTATACGACTAATATATAGTGGAGTGGTTTTCTTATTCTCTCCATAACAATCGTTTTAAATTGTGTAAGTACAAAACGAAACTCTTTATTTAATGTACAGAGGGAGTACTACTTCCGATGAACTAACGATCCACGCCCACGCCCCGGTCGCACTTCCTGTCCTTCATGTGTGGTACACTACCCTCCCTTAAGTGAACAACCACACATGCGCCAAATTATCGAAAACGTGTGAGAGTGTGTACAAATAAAGAATTTTAATTTCAATTATCGGAAAGGTTTGAGAGTATTACAAAGTTTGACTTCAGTCAAATCTAATATGCGGAGTAAATAAAATGGAGGGCTACTACGTCCATCCGGTTTTTAGTCCACACCATTTTTTAAATCAAAGTTAATAGCTGGACAAATAAAATTACAGGGGAGCTGGAGAAAAAGTTGTGATAAGGCTTAGAAATCAATACAAAACTTATGCTCTTAGTACCAACGTCGATCCTTCTTCGAGGAAACATTTGGTTCATAGCCAATTGTGTGAAAAAATTGCACCAACGTGAAAGACGACTGCGTCTCCAACGCAACCAAGGTGATCTGACGAAGGATATCATCTTTGTGCGTAACAAGCAAAGAGCACTGATGGAAGAAGCTTGTTTTTTCATTGAAAATCGATCAGCTTCACTAGCTGACGCAACCATGAGGCGCGACCATGAGCATCGATAGGTCATCGTGGTGATGCATCATCCATTTGGCATCAAGTTTGGGTGAGGCACCTATGAAGTTCGACAAATCCTCACCGTGGTCTATTTCTTCTCAGTAATCAAGCTCGAGGAAGGAAGAACCACGTGGCAGAGGACAAAGGAGGCGGAACAACAATGGCCATCCAATTTTGTGCAGTTCCACTAAAATTGAGGAAGACATGCCCGGTATGGAGACACGCATCGCTATTTCCAAAAATATAAAAAGGGTTAATGAAAAGTACACCAACAAGCGAAGCATCATAATTATATCTTGATGGGAACTAAACCAGGATACCCGAGAAAAAAAGCATTTCTTCATTTAACCAGTGATAGTACTACCACCATATGGACAATGGCCGCACAACCACCATGTACTTTTTGTCGAAACAACATGTATACGTCCACCTAGTATAATAGTACTAGTAGGTGATGTTGGACCAGCCGATGAACCCTAGCTACTATGCATGGGGAGATGGGGAGTAGTCGCGTAGAAGAAAACCCGCACACAGCAACCTGGGGAGCTGGACCAGTACAAGAAGTTATACCTCAGGTGGGCGAGATGTCGTTTAGGCGGGCGGGCAACATCTGCCCACACGACGGCAGCGAACAAGGGCGCGGAGGATCTTCGTTCGTGCCAGTGCCGGCTCCGAGAGGACGGTGCGCATCGGCTCCCCCCGTCGCCGACGGCGACAACGTCAACGCTGCACCTCCTCACCTCTCGCAGCGGACGGGATTCGGCCGGATCTGTGACCACCGGTGAGGATAGAGATAGACTGGACATTGTCATCTTGTTTTGATATGGAGAGCGTGAGAGAGCGAGACGCGAGAAACTCTATCAAACAAGAGGCTATAACGGAGTAAAAAAATCTCTCCATAGCAGTGGTTTTAAATAGAATACGCGCGTTCCCGGAAATAAGAAACGAAAACTGGCGGACAAATTTTTAAGGGTCTGTCTAGGACACATCTAGATGTGACATAGTTATGTCACATCTAAGTTCATGTCCACTCTGTTCGTGGTCTTTTTTTTTGTCCTAGTTTTTTGTTTCTTGTTGCTACATTATATACTTGTGGGAGCATAGATGTGATATCCTTAAATAATATCTAGATGTGAATTGGACGAACTGATTTTCTAACGTGCCAAGAAAGAAAACTCGATCAAAAACACGCCCCGCCTGTGTCACGAGAGTCGTCCGCCAAGACACACACATAGACATAGACATGCATATCCGTGTTTACGTAAAATTCCATTTCCATCTCCATCTCCAATCATATTTGTCCAACTGGCACATTATTTACGTTGTTAATTATATACGCAACAATATTAACGTACAGAATCTCTTATTTGCGCACGTCCGGACCGCTGCCACGGCCGGTTCTGACCAACCCGAACCCTCTTCATCTCCGGCGCGTGCTTCCCGCCCGAAATGGTCAGTGCCGCATTCATGCCCGGCGAGAGCGGGCGCGACCTCTCACTGGCGCCGGCATTGAAGCGGCGCACCGGCCGAGAGAGCATCGCCCGCGCCGCTTCCGGGTGCATGCGGCTGCTCCGCGTTCAAAGGTCGCAATAGCCGGCTACAACATGCATGTAAAAAGTTTTTGGGAATCCGTGCTACAGCTAGCTGTCCTCCCCCAACTCGTCAATCTCTTCCAGTAGTGCTAGTAGTACTCCATGACGCGATCCATCGACAAGCAGGCGGGAAAGTTATCGTATACTCGGTTTGCAGTGAGTGGCATGCCGAGCAACCGTGTGGGGTCGAGCCGTGGAGGAGGGTGAGACACGAACACGACAGACGTGATTTACTGTGTGATTTGACTGCTCCTTAGTGGCCCCTACACGTACTCACCCTAAGTTTATGCAATAGTCACATGTACGCATGGACGCAAAAAACGCGCGCGACACCCTAATGCATGCATGTCCGAGCACACGACGGAACACACACGGTCACGCTAAGTGCTCAACCTACACGTGCATGCACACACATACTCAGTCAGGGTGAGCTAGTGACCGTATAAACACAGGAAAATATATATATTGAGCGTAATGAGCGTATTATGAAGTCCATCGACCGTATTTTTACAAATATACAAAGGATGCAGTGTATTTATCTCGTTTGAAATTAATCCATATTAACTAGAGAGGAGGCAGTATGGACTAGCATTACTTATGCGGTGGCTCGCAGGACAAGGAGAAACTTTTGACTAATGCAAGCTCTCCCTCGCTCGAGCGGTGGACGCGGCAATGATTAATTCGGTGTCGATTGCGAGAAGCATACACTATACTACTAGTGCTACTATTGTCCGACTTCCCGAATAGGCGAACAACCAAGCGCAAAGTTTACTAATATAGTCTATAAAGGTACGTACTATACTAGTACTAGGAACCGGATGGAGGAGCGTCTGCACTCTTATTATAATTTTAAAATGTGATAAAGCAATCTTCAACACATTTGGTTATCTTCGAGGGTTCTCGCATGTGATAATGGAAGTTGATTGCATGGAACACTCGCCACAATTCACGCTTAATTCTGGCTCATATCGTGTTACAAATAGTAGCGCTCGGTAATATTTCCTCTTTTTTTGTTATTCAACATGTAAACAGGTCAGCAAACCTTGCGGCGCATCTTCGTGCGAACCGTGATTGCTGCACTTTGAATTTGGCCGAGAGCTGGCTTGATGAAACACCTCGCTTCCTACTTCTTTTTTTGCGGGGTACCTCGCTTCCTAGTGACCAGTGTCTTGGCTGATCGTCCTAAGAATGCTTATATATGAATAAAGCTCTCTCATTTACCCGCAAAAAGGATTGAGCCATATTAACCGGAAAGGAGGGAGTATGGACTAGCACTACTTTTTGGTGTGTCTCGTCAACTTGCAGAACAAGGAGAAGCTTGTAGGACAAGGTGAAGCTTGCTTACGCCTTTTGACTAATGCAACCTACCCTCGATGGACATGCATCAGTCCATTCGGTGTCAGATTGTCATAGGCATACACTGTAGTACCCAACATGCGGAGTACCATCATTGTTCGACTTCACGAAGAGGCGAAGAGCTGCCGCAGAGAGTACGAGTAGTACTACAACTAGAACCGCATGGTGGAGCGTTTTTACTCTTATTTCTTTTTATCTCTAATAAAGTACATGTTTATTCCGGAGAAGGGCGGAGAACGGCAGCCCAACATGGCAACATGTAATGAATGATATCGGTCAACCAACCATGCTCGAATATTTCTTGGCCTCCATGCGAACCCGTCTGTGTGTTCTCGCTCCTCGTCTCTCTCAAGGAATGGCGGGTTGGCTCTTTGCCGTCAATTGAGATCGGTTTGCTCACACTCCTGTCCCACATGTCGTTGATATGCCAAGAGGAGGTGCGTTGACCGACCGCCATACGCTGCATTTGGTTTTGAACCTTCATACTACTCCTCCCTCTCACACACTTTACAGGTATGCCGCTTCATTATGATGCATTTCTCTCAATGCATTTCCACCACCAGAGAGACTTTAGACGCGTTTGGTTTAATGCTCAATTAATTAGGGCGTGGTAACCGCAATCAAGTCCACAATTTTCTCTCCATGTAACTACGGAATGGAGTAAGAGCATGCATGTGTGTACCCGGGGTGGAAGCACTGCATGCATGTGTGTACGCATTATTCCCTCTACAAGTAATAGACGCCGTGCTATAACTACCAATGCTATTTTTCAGGCCGATCGCTAGTCGCCTTGGTCCCACAGATCTTTTTTCTTTTTTTTTGAAGCGCGCTGTATAAACAGTGACGGATGGAGTAGTATGAGCGGATTCAAAGAAGAGTGTATTGATGGTTGCTTCTTCAGAGCAACTTATAGTGGGAAAGGTGGGGCTTACGATTTGACTGCTCGTTACTCACTATTAATGCGGTGCAACGACCGGGCTGAGTCTCCCATGCGGTTGTGCACTACCCCCTCGGTTCTTAAATATACTCCAGAGTATATTTGTCTTTCTAGAGATTTCAACGAGTGACTACTCAAATATTTGTCTTTTTAGAGATTTCAAATGGACTGGCACATACGGATGTATGTACATATTTTAGAGTGTAGATTCTCTCATTTTGCTCCGTATGTAGTCACTTGTTGAAATATCTAGAAAGACGAATAGAATATTTAGGAACGGAGGGAGTACACATACGAAGCAAAATGAGTGAATCTACACTCTAAAATATGCCCGTTTGAAATTTGTCAAAAGACAAATATTTAGGAACGAAGGAGTATAATTTTGTGTATGGCACATGGACCCAGATGATGAAGAGGCTTCTGGCAATGCTATCAAGCTTCCATCATTTGTTTACATAATTGACGTACTATACAAATAATTTTCCAAATGAGACATGAAATTGTACAATGGTGTGAGCTTCCAGCTTGCTTCGCGTGTCTTGCCATCGATGCTCTTTCGTAAACAGTAAAAACTAACTTCCTTGCTAATGCATGTCAATTATTAGCAGATCGTAGCTAATAATTACATCACAAATCAAGACAGAGTTGTGCGAAGGTGTTAAATTAAAATTGATCCATGCTTTCATTGGCAGCAACGTCCCCCAGCTGCTCTAAATCAACAAGGCATGTTGGGAAAAAAAGTAGCTGTCTGGAGCATGCAACATTCCGATCATTTTGTGCAGTTCCCCTAAAATAGAATTGAGCGTCCCTGTTCCAAAGATATTAAGTGTGATTACGATAATAGAGGACTGATGATGAAACAATAAACACATAAATAGAAGTCGGTCACCTTTGCAGTCTCTTTTAAGACTAACTAGTTGGAGAAGATTAGGCTCGGAGTTGGATGAGGAGGATAGAGCAAAACCAATCTCCCTTTGTGCAGTCTCTACTGACGTTGCCCATGTGACATTTTAGTACAACTGCACAAAACACTCTTAAGAAAAAAGTGATTTGTGCAGTTCACCAAAAGGTCGCAATAGCAACGAGGTGAAATGGATAGCCATGTTTGGAAAAAAGAGGTAGAAAGGAAACAATTACTGGCCAATAACAGTTGATGACACATGCGATGACAAGAAAGAAGCATATTCCTTGCCCTAAGGGAAGATAGTGTTTGTCTAAAACGGTGTGAGGACGAGAATGCAATATGGAAAGTACGCTGGACGAGCTACGTTTTGGGCAAAGAACTATGGAAGATCCACATGCAGCGACGTGGGAAGACGGGCAGTGAAGCAAGGCCGGAGGGGATACCCGGAGGTCGTCGGGATGTAACTAGGTGACCGGCGGCGGGCGGAATCTGCGAGCAGGTGGCGTAGGCCCAACCACGCCGGAGCTTGGTCAGAGAGAACGGCGCGGGACGTGCTGCCTCGGCGCCGTCGAACGGAGAAACGATGCACTTCCTCCCTTTCCCCCGGCGGACGGGATGCGGCCGGATCAATGACCAACGGTGAGAGAGAGAGACAGGCCACCGCACTCCCTTTCCCTCGGCGGACGGGATGCGGCCAGATCAGTGACCAACGGTGAGAGAGAGAGAGGCCACCGCAACCTTGTGTGAGATACTCTAAAGAGCGACAAACCAGGCAGGCAAGGCTCCATTGTATATAGTGAGCGGACTACCTTTTTCTCCATAAAAATCGTTTTATGTTCTGCGTACGTGCCATTGAGCGCTATAACTTTATTTAAAAATATCGCGCAACGCTGGCCAAGTCGAACTTTGTTTCATGCAGGCGTGGTACACGACCTCCCTAGGTAAACAACCGCTACACGCGTTCAAATTAGCACGTGGGCTGCCATTTCGTAAAGAAATGAGCTCCACCATGTACCCGCGCGGGTGTGGCTGGGCACGGAGAGTGAGTACGTGCACGGTGCACTTATTCTCTTCTTGTATATGTACACCACCTACGTGGGGTTGTGTGAGAGAGATACAAACCTAGAGAGATATAGTGTGTGGGTTCTTGAGAGTTTTTTTTGGGGGGGGGGGGGGGGGTTCAATAAAAAAAAGTAACATATGCAATGTGTGTGAAATAGAGTCCTGGATATAACATATATATAGAGGGGCGATCCACGAGAAGAGAGTGGAGGTATCACCAGCTTGAGGTGTCCATAGAATCGAAAAGAGGGATGATGTGTGTGTGTGTGTGTGCGCACGCGTGATCGATAAAGAGTGCCATCGAATTTGTGTGTGCCCACATCAAAGATATAGAGTGGCTGGCCTACTGGAACGTGAGAGGGGACATGTGCAGTTTGTCTACGTGGCATGGATACCTACTGCAGCGCCGACTATCGGTGTGTGGTGGGGGAAGAGGGAGGCCCAATTAACTATAGAGGTACAATGGCTGGTATATGTGTGGAGGAGGAGAGAGGCCTACCTCATGTATTAAGGAGATCGATCGGCCTCATGTATTAAGGGAGATCGATCGGCATCCATGCATATGTGCATGAGAGGAATAAGGTTGGGAGAGAGACAGAGCTAGAGTGTTGGAGGGGGTGGTAGTGGAGTTGCTTCTAACAAATGGTGGGATAGGCTTGCTAGACAAACGGAGGGCACGCATAATATCGAAGAAGAGAGGAGATGGCTGCTTGTTGTCTGTGCACGTGCGCGTGAGAGACGGGTCAGAAGCCATGCACGAATGATGAGGGGGGACGATGTGGCTGCGATAAGCAGACATAACTACATAGGAAGATCAATCACCCTTTGTTAGAGAAAGGAGAGACATAACTTGTGAGGTACGTCGATCGATGGGGGGGGGGGTAGTTAAAGTCGATCCAGGTATATGTTGGGAGATCGGTCGGTATACATGCATGTGTGTGTTAGAAGCAAACGAGGCACGGGGAGAAGGATGGAGATAGAGGGATGCATGTAGGAGGTGGTACGAGAGGCATACTATATCGAGCGGGGAGGAGTGTGCGAGTACGAGAACGATGAAAAGAGTGGTGGGAGTGAGGCATGGACGGTGACAAGAGAAGAGGAGAAGCTTGTGTTTTTGCTAGGCACACCAGGCTAGAGAGGCATATCGATCGATGTGTGCCATAAAGAAGGAGCTGGGGGGCCTACACACACCGTGGGTGAACGACCTAAAGTGAAAAGACGAATTTGCGCGATGGAGCTAGAGAATGCTGAGGGAGGGTGAGAGGGATGCGGGCGTGTGCATGCACAAGAGAAAGTTAGCGCTAGCTACAAAGATAAGAGGGTTGTGTGGGTGTAAAAGACGAATAGAGATCATATATACTTCATTATAAAAAGTGAATTCAGATATTTGAAGAATTTATCATAGTGTTTTAAACCGACGTATGTGTGAATATATATAACGGTGATACACATGGTGTGTTTATGAACATGTTATACTACATTTAATATATTTTATCTCTACTCTTATAAAAAAACGGAGTTGTTGATGATGGTGTGCCTGCCATCTTGCATTATAGGTCGTCCAATTTATATCTGGCGTATAGCAAGGAAACTATGATGGTTGAAGTTGACAACAATCATGATTGTAGATTCTTATTGAAATAGAGAAACGAATTCAAATTTAGTTCGAATTGCAGCGGTAGTATAGACATTTGGAATGCACTAAAATGTTGGTATTAGTAGGTTACATGCATTATATAGCAAAGCGAAAAAAATTAATCGGACATAACATGGATTCATACTCCTCCTTCCATCTATATAGGGCGTAATGAGATTTTTAAGACCGCTTTGACTATTGACAAGATTAATAGTACATGACATGCACAATATGAAAATTATATCATTGAAAGAACCTTTCATGCACGGGTTAACGGTGTGCTTTGTGTAAGTTGCATGTCATATATCATTGCTCTAATATTTGGTCAAAGTTAGCATCGAAAAACGCATTAGGCCCTATATAGATGGAAGGAGGGAGTAGCTTTGAATAGCATTTGTATAGTAAAACGGGGCAAGACTCTCTCTTTGTGTGGTGTGAATAGTTTTAATTTTTTTGTTTTCTTTTTGGTTGAGGGAAGTGCGAATTGATTTGGTACGTACAAGTACAATATTACTATGCAGTCAAGAAAAAGTACAATATTACTACACGTTAGGCTTGTCCCTAAAATTTAACCCGCGTCTTGTTATATCCCAAAAATTCAGATATCGTGCTCCCAAAACTGGCGCCTTCACAACCCGCGCCTTGCTATCCCGAAACTACAACGCGCGCGAAAACTCCCTCCAGCTGCCAAATCCCGACATGCGAAATCCCCCTTCTAACCCTGAGCCGAAAGGGCCGCTAGTTCAAATCGGGGGGTACTTTTGTAACACACCCTACATTTTGGACAAGCGCGTCCCTAAGTCATGCTTCACCCTCCCATCGCCCCTTTTCGCCATTCGAAATCCCAGGCCACCATAACCTCTCCGCTCCAGCCACGAAACCCCACCCTCCTTCGTCCGCCACGTCACCGCTGCCCAGCCGGAGCCTCTTCCCCGATGACGTCGTCCACCGCAAGAGCTCGACGTCCCTCGTCCACCTCCCCAGATGAGGATCCGTCGTCCATCTCGCTGTCCCGCCGGTTCAGCCGCCCCGTCCTCCACCTCCAAGTAGCTGCTCCGACAATCGCCTCGTCTATCGCGGCTGCTCCATCCCCACAGCGCCGCCTTAACCTACTCCACCGGAACCGCAACATCCTCACCGACTCCTCGGACAAAGCCGAGGCCTACTCGGCGCCACCAAAGAGGTTGTACACTCATCGCATCGTACCTTCTCCTTAACTCGACCTCCCAGCGCCGACAGTGCTCCATCCCGCACCGCCATGGAGCGGCTACCTTGAAGCCGGCGCCGCGGGCGACATCTCCACGGCGGCTCTCCCCCAGTGCGAGGCCCCTTCGGCGGCGGCGTCCATACCAGCCGGATATGCTGCTGCTCCTACTCTCGCCGCTTCCTTCGCTGCCGCTTTGCTGCTCCGGCTCTCGCCGATCGCTTCGCCCAGAATCTGCTCTTGCTCTCCCCTCGCTTCGTCTGCTCTGCTCCGATTAAGCCACACTTGGGCCGATGAATCGACTTTTGGGCGATCGATTTTTCAGGGGTTGGGGCGGGGCTCACTGGATTTAAGGAAGAACCACCATGGCGGGACGGGGCTCACCGGAGAGGTACCCCACTATCTATCTTAGGGTTCAAGGTGGGGGGCGGGGGGGCCTAGAGGGCTGGCCGGGGCGGTGGTGGCGAGTTGTTTCGGGCCGGCGAGACAACGCTGGGGCCGGCGGTTCGGGCGGTGGTGGCAAAGTGCCTGGGGTGTGCAGGTTGAAGATGAACTGCAGCCCTCCCTAAACTACATGTCGTGTGTCTCTCTGCTACCATTGCGTTGGGCCGACAAGAGCATTCAGATTCCATGCTTAATTTCAGTTTCGACGCTTAAGTTCAGAGTCACAGCTTTTACCTCATCTGTTGTAGTCAGGTGGTTTTTGGTGATGTTATTTTTACATCCATTTTTCATCATCTATTGGAGATGCTATTAGAATCCCACTTGAGATTGACGATGTATGTCTTGTGCTGCTTCAGCCTTGACGTCTTACGGCTGACCGGAGCTGCTCCAACGATAGAACGATCCATCACAACAGAGCAGTGCCATGGATGCCATCTACAGATTCCTCAGATCTTCCTCCACACCTCCGACAGCCACCTCTGCCTCAATCGCTTCAAATGACCAACCCAATGATGCCGAGGTCGACACGGCTACGCAAGAAAGAGGTTGTACACTTGTTGCGTCAGTTATTACTATACATTCACGTCGATCCATTAGGGTTATTTTGGTTCAACGGAAAAACGTTGATCCACTGGTTGTTACCATCACTCTAAATTTCTGCATGCTCTCCTTACATAATCTCACCATATTTTTTTCATATGCTTGTCAGATATTGTACACAGTCATGCTGAACATGTAGAGAAAAGGAGAAGAATTTTGCACGGCAATACAATGTCATGTAGACATTGCTCCATGGTGGGTTCAATGGAAAACCATCCCCACCCCTCTCCAGATTGTAATCCAGAGGAAGATATCTGTTCTGAGGCGTATTCAGACGCCGCTGACCACTCCTATTTACCCCCCAAGGTGTTTGCTCTACCTTGGTATGATGATGTTAGTCATATCATGCATATGTTGCCTTGCAGCGCCTACTTTTGACATCATATATGTCATCTGCTTAGTTTAGACATGTTCTGTAATGCCACCGCTTTAGTTTCTATATCATATATGGGAATTATGCGCCTCATGTCTTTTAGCCATCCATAATATATGTGAAATGTGCAATGCCATCCTTTTTAACCGGGCATCATATATTTGAATGATATCTTGCCCATCCTTTTCTTCATTACATTTCCATTTGTCGACAATGTTTGTACATTAAACTACTCTTCCTGTGAATCAGCCATTTGGGTGGGAGATGGAAAAATCTGGAGTGAAAACAAGGCCTTCAGAGCAGACAGTGCTACCTGTCGAAGCAGATCTCTTGTTGGGTCCCGATAGCTCCTCAGAGATGGATTCAGAGATAGATGACCAGTCCTATTCCCCCACTGAGGTGTATGCTCTAACTTGGCACGGTTATACTGCTCATATCATGCATACGGTGTCTTGCATTGCATAGTTTAGACATCATATACACAATATTCAACACCATGTTCTTAGTTCAGACATCATATCGAATGCCCTGTGTTTAGCATATAAATCAAATATGTGAATTAAATGATGCGATCCTGATTACTTAGATAACATGTAGGTGAATTATGTCATGCGATCCTGTTTAGTTATTCATCATATCTTTGAATTATGTTATGCTATGCTATCCAGTTTAGATAGACATCATATATGTGAAATTATGTCATGCTATCTGCTTTAGTTAAACAATATACATGTCAACTATTTCATGCCCTCTTTTTCCACACTATCTATTGCATCTGTCTCTTGTACAATGTCCGTACATTCAACTATGTTTCCTGCTTATCGCCCATTTGAATTGGAGCGGGTGACGCCAGATATCTAGCGGAATAAAAACACGGTCTTCAAATAAAGCAGTGCTACCTCTTGGTGGAGATAGCACCCGGTTGTACATGCACAAGAACCAGCCCTACCACACATAACCCAAACTCTCGCAGAGATTGTACCCCTCATGCGATGGACAGAGAACCAGCTTCACCCAATCTAACCCCAACCCCACCGATAGTAACCAAGTTCCTATTGACACAAAGCACCATCTCCACCACGTAGCTCCCAAACAACAAAGAAGCTAGTAAGGCAGCTCCAAAGTGCCCGTGAGGGCCAAGATTATCACGGCGAACCCCAACTCCACCAGTTAGTACGCCTATTCCTGTGGAGGAAGCACAACCATCCAGTCGTAGTTTAGCATCTATCGCATTTGTTGTTGTTAAATCGTATGTGCGTATCTTCCCATCTTGGAAATATTATACTGAAGATGAAGGAAAATGCCGATTCAGGTGTGTTTGTCCAGAGTCATGTGTAAGTAATGTTATTCATGGCAATTACTTTGCTTCGTCCCCATACATCCTACCTCCATGATGGTTATAATACAGCAAATTTTCCCATTTTTCTCTATAGAGAAGGACCGATTTGGAAACTTCAGGATGAGGTAACCTGTGCTAATACCTCTGCTATCTTCAAAAATGCTTGGTGGCAGTATCGTAATTACACAAGAAAACGATTTCACCGCAAAGAAACTCATCAAATTCCCTTTACGTTCTCCTCGAGACACATTTATCGGACGATGACCGGGAACGCTTTGTTCTATAATCGTCCCGAACCAAGAATGTGGTAAGGTCTATGAGCTCATTTTTTATTTTTAAGTATTTTATTCTTGCGTCTTACTTTACTCGCTCATGTAGAACAAGTGCCTAAACCTCAAGAACAATTGTTCTAATTTAAGATTCCATTGCTATCATAGTTCAAAAAGCGCTAGGCGTTAATTGTGCGTTTGCCACCGCCTTTGCGCTTTTATCGACCAAAGAGCATGCTTATGCGCAGTTATGCATAGATTATGCGTAGTTATGCGCAATGCGTTTTGCCAACGCCTAGAGCCTAGGCGCGCTTAAGCGCTCACTTAGGCGCACCTTTTTTAACTATGATTGCTTTGCTCTTGTATCACCGTATGCATCGATACGAACTTATTTTTAAATTGAAGGATCCAATCGAAACTCCAATGGCACAGCAGGTATGTTCACGCATGTTTGTTTAACATGTTTGCTCTTATCAATAGCTCTGTTGATTTCAATTTCAATTGTGTATATAGTTGACTTTCATATCATGCACATTACTAGCATCACAACAGAGCCAATAGTGTTGTCGTACATGTAGACCCGTGGTACCCATCTGAAATCTTGTTGTGCCGTGTAGTTTCCCACGCTTTGTATTCTTTCACTGCTGCTTTGTCTTGAACTGATATGATTTGAACGGTGTCTCTATTTTGATTTGGCAAGACAATGAAGTGACCATAGGACATAGATATATGTTTGTTTGATGCTTTTACTATGTACTAGTACTTGGCAATAGAAGACTTGGTAGTTTAATCATGTCCACCTTACTAATGAACTGGTTCACCAAAATGAGTCTCATATACTAGTACATGCTAAACTTGTTATGTGTCTGCTTGTTTCTTCTTTTAGAATGCTGACAAAATATTGGGGAAGAGTGCCTTATTAAGCAATGGTAAAGGAAGTAATGCACATAAGGTTCAGGATAGTGACACATCCTTGTTGGTCTCCAACAAAGCTGATAAAACATCTAAGGAAGACTGTCTTGAAGACAAATGAGACAACCCCAAAGTCCTGTCTTGGTTTAGTGTTCGAAAGCATCGCCACTACCGCATGCACAAGCTATTCAAACTCACCGTCTGAATCAGTTCGGTTTCTTGAGTCTCAACTACAAGTCGAAAGACATCGATCACCGTGTCTTTGCGACAAGAAGGGGAAGGACTGCAGAAGTCCTGTGAGCATTCAGATGCATACTTTTCCGTGCAACAAAGAAGCGTTGGAGGATTTTAGCGCCAAACAGGACAAAGCAAATCAGCTTGCTAAGCTTATTGCCAAAGACGGTGGATACCTGTGGATAACGCTTTCTTGAGCTCTTCCAAGTTGTTTCGGTTATGCTCGTTTTGCTGCCGCGTTTATTTGCACCGTGGCCAATTTTGACGGCCAAGTGTATGTAATATGCTGCTTTGTTCCCTATATTTGCACTGGTGGCGGACTTTGATGCCCAGTGGATGTAATATGTGTAATAGCGGTAATAGGCTAGCCTTAATTGCTTGCTTATTTATTTCATTATTGTCTTGTTTAGTTGTTTGCTTGTAGTCACTGCAGTTCTTTTTCTGTGTTTTTCTAGTGGCCACAATAGCCTATTTTTGATAACTAGGCCAAAATAATCATGGCAACACACGGACTGTTGTAACCATGGGCCTCCTGCAGCCATATGATCCATGGGCCTTCGCTCGCCATAGGACCATTGGCCTTCTACACGGGCCGTAGGATCCATCGGCCTTCTATACGGGCCTTAGGGATCAATGGGCCTTCTACGGGTCGTAGGGTCCATGGGCCTTCTACGGGCCGTACTATCCATGGGCCTCATACGGGTCGTAGCATCCATGGGCCTTCTACGGGGCGTATCATCATTTCGCCAATCATGGGCCGTACTATTCGTGGACCATAACGGGCCGTTAATAGGTCGTATTTGATAACTCTATGAAAACAGCCCAACGGTTTTTTTTACATGAAAACGGCCCAACGTATTAATGGTCCGCAAACGGGCCAACTGTAACGACGAGTTGAATTTGGCCCACAAGCAGAAAATGACAAGAACGGCCGTATGTAAATCGAATCGTCGCAAATGAGCCTAAGAATCAATGGGCCCCGAGAAGGCCGAAGATAACTTTAATGGAAACGCCCAATGGAATAACGGGCCGTTAATGGGTATAAAGTGATACATTGTTCATTATGGGCCAGTTTCACCACGGGCCGTTAATGGGCCAAGTGTTACAAAGGTCCTCATATGGGCCGAAAGAAGTCATGGGTCACACATGGGATGGAAGTAAAAACGGGCTGAATCATATTGGATTGCCCAGATGACGCTACTGGGCCTAATTCGGATAGGGCGTAACGGGCCCTCGGTTAGCGGGCTGTAAATGGGTTATATGCGAACAGGCCGTTAACAGGCTTTCCGTGGGCCGGCCCGCCACCTTTTGACCAAGTCAAACGGGCCGGCCTTTTCGCCGGAATGGGCCTCTGTTGGGCCGTGCCACGTGTCGCCGTATCATAGGCGCCTTTGGTCCAATGAGCGGATGACATCTGTCCCAACGGTGAGCCGACATGTGTTTGCTCCAGCCAATGATGATTTTACATGTGGAAAATCCCCATTGGTCGGGGCTGTTAACGGGTTATCGGATCCAAAACCCGACCCGATAGCTTAACGGCGTTCCGTTACGGTGGATGCCATGTGTCGGTCACCCTTGACGAAAGCAGTTCCCTGACGCGCGATTTATCGTCATGGAAGTGGACACTTCCGTGATGATAATTTTGGTAATGTCATGGAACACTTTCACGACAGCAGTGTATGACTATCTTGATTCTGTCATAAATTTGTCATGGATGTACATGCATGACAAAAACGTGACCTACTGTAACAAACACGTATCATCACGGAAGTGTATTTTTTTGTAGTGCGTGTGGGTGTGTTTGGTTGCATTCTCATCTCAATATAGTTGTTCCCTCTTCGTGTATTTGTGTTAACCTACTAGTGTGGACTCATGCACCCTTCACGCACTCTGCCAAACACCCAAAAGTGGGTCGAGAAGGGAACTTCTGCTCCCATCATGTGCACCCTTCATACACCCTGCCTAATACTGAGTCGTCGTGTTTGATATGGTTCATGTTTCGTGGAGTACGGTAGCACCATACTCCCCGTGCGCTGTAGACCTAGTTCTGTTAACATTGATCTCACCGTTCATTCTCGACCGGACAGTCGAAAAAGCAGTACTATGTTACATTACTGTTCATATAGTTGACATGCGCACAACATCATTTGTTATCGTCAATCTTACTACACTAGCAACAAGATTATGTAGTACTGACGTATGAACCACTGCACATGCCTAGTAGTAGGAGCACTGTGTATGTTCAAGTGGCTACCGTGTTTCGCACTCCTCCACCATAAGAGTGGAAATGCTTGCTGTAATCATTTTTTTCTTCAGAAAAAATAGTGCACTCGCTCTACCATGCGGATCCTCCTCGACGGTCGTCGGGAACTTTGCTACTCACTTTTGCCGTCGTGTGGGACAGCCATCATCAGGGTCCACCAGCCATGCACTAAATTACTCCGTAGTAGAGTGCCCAATTGCACGGTAGACTTCCTCGATCGAAGCATCGCAGAAATGCCTAATGAGCCGTCAAATCACAAAACCCCTTCCTTTCCAGCAGTAAGTTGGACGGACGAAGCAACCATCATTTCACTCTTCTCTCTCAGCTTCCTCTCTACCCAACCCTCTCTTCTCCCTCATCTTGTTCCTCATTTCTTCAAGAAAATCCCGACCTCCTTCTGCCATTGTTCCTCTCTCCCAAAGAAGAAAAGGTGAGTGCATCAATGGTGTTGATTCTGGCCAAGGCCCGGTCGTGCAACCCCGAGACTGATCCTATAACTCCCTCTTTGTTCTTCTTTTGGGTTTGTGATTATAGTTTATTTTCTTTTATTTTTATTTGACAGTTTCTTGATGGACGCTGGAGCACCGGCCAAAGTGATGTCTATGGCTCTGGCAAAAACCGTCGAGGCTCATGGTACGAAGAAGCGCAAGCACCCCGCCGAGACTACCGCAGACAAGCTCAAAGCCATTGCCTTGTCCAAGCCCCCTTCTCCGGGATCCCTCATTAAGCAAGTCCAGGTAATATCTCTTCTTGACGATCTTTTTCTCGATCTTGATCGTGTTTTTCCATCTAACATGCAGTACTAGTACTAGTAGTACCACTTTCTGGGTGATCTTGCATGTGATTTTTGTGTGCCAAATGGCGGTTCTAAATTCCTCTTTTGACCAAAACATCTGAGTGGTTGACACTGATTTCTTATAGATTACTTTCAAGTACTTTATGAACATCAATGCTACCTTTGAAGAGGGTATATTTGCATCAGTAACTTGTGTTATGGATATTGCAGGTAATCCCTCTGCTCTCATGCCTTTCAAGACATGTTCTGGTGTCTTTGTTCACTCATTTCTGTGCGTATATGTAGTCATATATGGAGTAAAATATCGAAAATCATCTTATATCTCTGAACAGAGGTAGTAATAAAATATTTGGTTTCTATTTGAATTAGAACCAGGTCCGCGGTGGAGATGAAGTTCTCAAAGTCATGCCGTGTGAACTGGAAGACCTGAGGATGAGTTCTACTGCTAAACTATCCAGTTGTTGCGTCCTTGTTGCCACGTGTCCTGAACTAGTGTTTTCCTGTAGCATTGTTGTTAGGCGTGTTCTCGAGGCTATACTTGACCACAACAATTTCCTGGTTGTCCCTTCGATTACGAAGGGTGTGGTTCTTGTAAAGCTTCCGGATAAATCTGATGCGGCATGTCTTCATCGTCATGTTTTTGAGTGGAAAGACCACACTGTTAGGTTCTCCAAGGTTGATGAGATGGTGATGGTGCTGGTAGACATCTCTCACGAAGTCCATGGCCTAGTCAGTTATGTGGGGTTCATCCCGTAGGTCGGTGACAAGAAATAGTCTGCAGAGTTTAATTAGTGCAACTTTGCTTGTCTGTAGTAAGTACTATTGTTCAGTACTTCATTTGTGTTTGTGAACCATGTATTGTTTAGTACTGCCGCTTTTGGTGTGTGGTGAGTCCTGAGAACAGTCTATCTTAATGTCTGTCCACTCAATTTAGTTTATATATTTTGAAGTATCCAGATCATCTTTTTTGTGAGGACGGTTTATCAATTATGGTTACACTCCAATACCTGTATGCATTGCACGCACCCACCAGGATTTCCAGTCCCATGGATGTTCGGTCCATACGATTTGTCACGACCTTTGGACTGTCCCCGCTAGGGAGTAGGCGGGGGCCCTGCATGCCACGCGTAGTTGGACAACCAATCTTCTGTTTAGTACTTCAACATAGTGATTTTCTGGTAAGGATTCACTCATGTCACATCAAGTAAATCTTATTGATTTACTGTCTAAACCTTATTGATTTAATGTATTGTTTTCTTTCTTTTGCTGCTATTTTACGATGTAGGTTTTGCCATGTGACATCCATCACAGAATAAACTGTTTGTTTTGCTCTACGATGGATATTTTTGCAGGTTTCACTTATTATATCGTGTCAGTAATGAAGGCACTGTCCATCACTTATATTACTGGAAAAAATTGGACCAGTCTGTTGTCTGAGTACAAGCTGAATCCCTATGATGAACAGCAGTTTGGTTTAACAAACACCCCACAATTAGTCCTTCTTGCGTTTAAAAGAAATGAAGAAAAAGACTGGATCACGGTCACGGAGCCTAGTCAAGTTAGAAAGCTCATCGTAGCAGATCAGACACGATTGTCGCTGTCTCGCACATCGGTACCACCTTCAGCAAGGGATCGAGCACAGACAGTTGCTCTATACCGACAATGGCAAAGAACTTCGGTCCGATCCAAATGAGGATTGGGCACCGACCGCGTCAGCGGACTAGGGTGATCTACTGGAGAATCGGGCATCGACACCGGCACCTGCTACAACACCGGCACTAGCTCTACAAGGAGCACCATCTCCGGCAGCAGCGGTGGCACTACCAGTCACACCGGCACGGGCACCAGCAACGGCTTCGACACCTGCACCAACACTTGCACTTGCATCTGCTCCAGCCCGTGCAGCGGCAATGGAACCAGCAGTTGCACCGGCAACAGGCTGGATTGCAGTTCGCACTTCATATACCAAAGTCCTTACAAAAACCGACATGTCCACCTTCTCGGTAAGCATTGGCCGGCAAAGTGCTTCATTCTTTTTTCTTTCCAAGTTGTTTCATATGATTCACTGTGTTGATCTAACTGTTTGTGTATGTCTTCTTGTTTGCAAACGGAGGATTCCCAGAGCAACGAGGGAGTCGTTCAACAATCCGGGCGACCGCGGCCAAATTTCTCTTACCATGCGCAACCTTGGTGTGAATGAACCTGCTCAATATACCGTAAGTACAAAGGATGGTCGCATGATGATTGATGCTAAAGGATGGTCAAGGTTCAAATCTAAATCATATCTTGCGGTAGGGGATGATGTCAAAATCGAACTTCCTCGGCAAGGAGAGCTGGTCCAAATCAACTTTGATATTCTTCAAGAGCGATGACGCTTGGCCGAACTGATCTATCCTCCGAGAGATTTTGATGTAATACTCTGGCATGGTGAAATAAGTGTCCTGTGTGTATAAGTAGTACGACAGTATCGTTGATAGAATTGCAACTCTAATTGCTTGTTAGGAACTATCGTTTGATTTCATTCCAACAGCTGCCGTGCTTTATTCAATTTTGTGTATTCGCCTTGCGACAACATCTAAAACCAGCGCCGTACTGACCGCTTGCAATATGAAAAGCACTGAGATAGAACACATGGGCCCCCAAACATGCAGGCCCACCTACCGTGGCCCAAAGTCCGTAACCGTGAGCCTGTCTGAGTATTTCTCAGCTGAACCCCCATAATGCCCGTGCGTTGCACGTAACATCAAGATGCATTTGTATGAGTATTTTATCTTGTGAGAGAAAAGGATGAATGAGGGAAGGCCTTATTTGCAAATGTGGAGAGGTGTGTGGGTACCTTTTTGCAAAATTGCCATAGTTTCCTTCCTATCCGTCAGATATAAATCGGACGGCCTATATTGCAGGATGGCAGGCACACCATCATCACCAACTCATCTATACCGTGTTAAAAAACTGTTTTTATAATTATATATGTTATATATATTCCCCTTGATGTTTCTTATGTATAAAGTTATGATATAAAAGATCTTTATATTTCTTTACAGAGGAGTATCTCTTTGTCAAAAATATATTTATGTGTAACTAGTTACTCTTGTCTTTCTACTTCCTTTCGCTGATATGTGGGGCATCCGGCAACGGGGTCCACGTGCCATATGCACCAAATTAGAGTGCCCAACTGCACGGTAGACACACCCCGGTCGTAGCGCCGCAGTAATGCCCAACGAGCCGTCAAATCACAAAACCCCCATCTTTCCTGCTTTAGCAGTAAGTGACACGTCTCCGTCGTATCTATAATTTTTTATTGTTCCATGCCAATATTCGACAACTTTCATATACTTTCGGCAACTTTTTATACTATTTTTGGGACTAACATATTGATCCAAAGGTGCACAGTTCTCGTTTGTTCCATGTTTTATGTTTCGCAGAAACCCCATATCAAACGAAATCCAAACAGGGTAAAAACGGACGGAGAATATTTTTGGAATATTTGTAGAATATGGGAAGAAGAATCAACGCGAGACGGTGCCCGAGGTAGCCACGAGGCAGGGGGCGCGCCTGCCCCCCTGGGCGCACCCCTGACCCTCGTGGGCCCCCGTAAGGCGGTTGCTGCTCTTCTTCGGCCGCAAGAAAGCTAATTTTCAAGAAACAAAATCTTGGCGAAGGTTTCAATCCAATCGGAGTTACGGATCTTCGGATATATAAGAAACGGCGAAAGGGCGTAAACCGAGCGAAAACAGAGAAAGACAGAGACAGATCCAATATCGGAGGGGCTCTCGCCTCCCACGCTTATGGAGACCATGGACCAGAGGGGAAACCCTTCTCCCATCTAGGGAGAAGGTCAAGGAAGAAGAAGAAGGAGGGGGCTCTCTCCTCTCTTCGATGGCGCCGAACGCCGAGGGCCATCATCATCACCATGACCTTCACCAACACCCCGCAATCACCAACATCTCCATCACCTTCCCCTCTATCTACTGACGGTCCACTCTCCCGCAACCCGTTGTACCCTCTACTTAAACATGGTGCTTTATGCTTCATATTATTATCCAATGATGTGTTGCCATCCTATGATGTCTGAGTAGACTTTCGTTGTCCTATTGGTGGTTGATGAATTGCTATGATTGATTTAATTTGTTTTTGGTTATGTTGCTGTCCTTTGGTGCCTATCATATGAGCGCGCGCTTGGATCACACCATAGGGTTAGTTGTATGTTGATAGGACTATGTATTGGTGGGCAAGAGTGACAGAAGATTCAACCTAGCAAAGATATTGATGCATACGGGATTGAACGGGGACCAATATATCTTAGGGACAAATGCATTTTTGCCCCTAGTTGGAACCTACCCATGGGTTTTGCCCTTACTTTTCGATTCTGCTCAGTTTTTCCCTTAGATTTTCCTCCAGGGTCGCCCGAATGCCCTTTGACTGTTTGACCAATAATTTGAAAATTCATAACAAATTGATATGAGCTCAGAAAAATGCAAATAAGATATCAAAATGTTCAGAGAAACATTACCTTTATTTTTATGTCATTTGCATTCAGGACAAAAGTACCGTTTAAACTACCGAAGGTTATTAATGTTATTAACATTAATAACCATTATTAAAAATAAAAAGGTATGAACAGTAATTTTTTCAGGAATAAAAATTACATGCAAATGTAGGTGACATTTTCTGAACATCCTGGTATCTTATTTGTATTTTTCCGAGTTCATATCAACTTGTTACAAAGTTTCAATATAATGATCCAAGTTGTTTGAACATTCATAACAAGTTGATATGAACTCAGAAAAATGCAAAAATGATATCAGGATGTTCAGAGAAGATCACCTACATTTGCATGTAATTTGTATTCATGAAAAAAGTATTTTTGTACCTTTTTTATTGTTAATAATGTTAATAACATTAATTACCTCGGGTAGTTTAAATGATACTTTTGTCCTTAATGCAAATGATATGCACATAAAGGTAATGTTTGTCTGAACATTTTGATATCTTATTTGCATTTTTTTGATTTTGTATGAATTTGTTATGAATTTTGAAAGTATTGATCAAACAGTCAAAGGGCATTCGGGTGACCTCGGGGCAAATCTAAGGGCAAAACTGAGCAGAGTCGAAAAGTAAGGGCAAACCCCATGGGTAGGTTCCAACTAGGGGCAATAATGCAATTGTCCCTATATCTTAATGATGTGGTCGGGTGTTACCTTAATGAGCGTTAGTAGTTCTGGATGCTTGCTAATAGTTCCAATCATAAGTGCATAGAATTCCAAGTCAGGGATGACATGCTAGCAGTGGCCTCTCCCACATAAAACTTGCTACCGGTCTAGTAAAGTAGTCAATTGCTTAGGGACAATTTCGCAACTCCTACCACCTTTTTTCCACACTCGCTATATTTACTTTATTGTGTCTACAGCCCCTAGCTTTTATTTGCGTGCTCTTTATTATCTTGCAAACCTATCTAACAACACCTACAAAGTACTTCTAGTTTCATACTTGTTTTAGGTAAAGCGAACATCAAGCATGCGTATAGTTGTATCGGTGGTCGATAGAACTTAAGGGAATATTTGTTCAACCTTTAGCTCCTCGTTGGGTTCGACACTCTTACTTATCGAAAGAGGCTACAATTGATCACCTATACTTGTGGGTTATCAGTAAGCTGGACGGACGAAGCGGCAATATTTCACTTGGCCCGAATCCCCTTCTCCCTCGTCTGCTTGTTCAGAGAAAACCCCCGCTCGGAGATTGCATATGGTTTTCTCATGGAGAACCTGGTACGAATTCTTCATCCATCCCCGATAAATCCAAGTCCCTTGGTCGCGGATACCCCTAGGATGGCATCCGCCACCGTTGATGCATTTTTCTTCCTACTGAATCTAGCGTGTTTCATTTGCAGTGCCCAAAGTGCGAGTACCCTACAGGTTTCTGCGCCCTCGGCGAGATGCCACACTTGTTCCTTCTCATCCTAACACAGGGTTTTAAAATGCGCACAGTATGTTCCTAGAATCCTCTTTTCTATCCGGGAGGGTGGGGTTTTTTGAACATGTTGTCTACAAATTTGGAGATTTGGATTGCTATATTTGGATAAAAGGTACTAGTACCATGGTCAACACTAACGTGAAGGAGGAAATTATTTCTAGATTTGGATATAGGGAATACATTGTGTTCTCATATTATTTTTCCTGCGGTGCATTCCTTCCTCTGCCAGAACACATGTACTCAAGATGCTCGGCCTTGCCATAACTGAATACACCAGTTTAATGGTCACAATGAAGACAAGCCATGGATAAAAGTTTCGAGTTGGGTTCATGAACCAAGAAGAGCGCTACCTTTTTATGGCCGAACTTGGATAAACTTTCTCAAGTGTTACGGACTGAAAGTTGGCGCACGAATGTTGATGGAAATATTAGAACCTGGTCTCATCTTCACTGTGATCTTCCACCCCAAAGTCGTTCCAATTGTTCATCCATGTTAGTTTTGTATCTAGTTCTTGCTTCTTGCCTCAATTACTTCTTAATCCACCTATTTTTTCTAACTAATCATAATTTAACTTTAGAAGTAGCAACGAATCTCTCACGAAGAAGCTACTTCTAACTAATATTTTCTTATAATTGGTGGCACGTGTAGGTTTTTTTATAGTTAAGCAGGTTACTCGTTTGTTATTCTATAAGAACTCGACTGTTACTCATGGCACTAAAGTTGAATTGGACGACATCCACAAGTTCCTACACTTTATTGATTCTCTTGAGGTCCTTGTGGGGCGTTTCAATGGTGGAAGGCCACGTGGGATATGTGTGCAACTGCTGCACTAGTTGAACAGGTCCAACTGTGTTGATAAACTTATGGTACGAGCTATTTTCTGTTATATATGTTGTTCATAAGCTCTTGCTTATGCACAATTTTACAGCTGTGATCTTCTTGAAATAGGAACTGCCCAGGTCTATTGTTCCTATACAAATGCCTGACCATGGTCGGGTTAGACTTGCGCTTGGTCACAACATGATGTTTATGTCGACCTACTCCATTCCCCTTGAAGGTGAAAAGATACTTATTCATGGGTGGTGTCAAATAATGAAGGCCCGCCCATCTTGAAGAATAGGACAGAAGATTATGTTCCTGCTTTTCCATCGCTCTAAAGAGAATATCCTGTTTATTGACCACATTGCGAGATGAAGCCACTTTCAGAAGGTTGTGGATGCGCAGGGTGGCGCCTGGGCCTTGTCCTGGGGCTTGGTGGGCTCACCCTTTGGTTAATTGTAGGAAAATTAGCACTATTCGAGGCGTGTTTTGTACGGGTGAACCTGTATAAGTACTCATACTGCTTTCAGCTATGGTTGCTAAGTGCCCCTGCTGGTTTCAGTTAAGGTTGTTAAGTACTCCTGCTGCTTTTACAGTCTGTCGTGTTTCTTCAGTCCTGTCTTCCTCCAGCCGCCAAAACCAAACCCGGTAGCCCGTGGGCCGCTTCCGCCTCCCATGGCTGGCTGCACCTCAGCACACGCATCGCCGCCCCACTGTCTCCTAAATCATTAACGCTGACCTCTGAGTCCTCGTTGCCGATCCTCCAGCAGGCTTTCTTTGCGCTTCGCCCTTGAGGCCGCCCTCTCGCGTTGTCAACATGGTCAACAAACAAGAGGAATCGGCAAATGACTGTCCATGGAGAGGATGACAGTATGGGCCCACCATGTCCATGGCCGGACGCAAGGAAGTTCCTCATTTTTTGTTATATATTTATATACTCCATTGTCAGCATATGGAAAAATAAAATGCTTCCTGCTAGTGGTTTCCTGACATCTGGAACCCACGACATTGTTAGCGTATATAGTCAATAGACAAGAGAACAGCACAAGATCGGCTGACACCTGGGATGTAGCTACTCGAGCAGTATTTTTTTTTTGTTATTGTTGAGACAGAGCAGGGTTTCAACTGGGTTGTGGCCCGTCTAGCCCAGGCTTAGATTTTATGTTCACCACATGACCAGCCCAGCTATTTTTTGTTTGTGAAAATGAGCATAGTTTATTTTTTCTGAAGAATACCCAATCCAGGCCTACTTATTTTTCATACGATGGGCTGCAACTCTTTCAAGACGCCTGCAAATCTTGTAAGTAATATGAAATGGGCTGTAAATATAAAAAACAGATGACAAATTGGCAATTACTTTATAATTTCTGAATTTTTTCACATTTTTAGATTCCAATTTCATGGGCTTTTACCTAAATCAAATATATATTCAAAGTACTTTAAATCTGGCTCGACATTTCGGTATTAAAAATAGTTTGGAACCCACGGAAATATGCGAAATATGGTTTAAATTTTTAACCCTGGCCCTGGCCAACAAAAAAATAGACTGCAATAAATTGCATAAGAAGTTGCAATGAGCTACATATATATTATTAAAAAATAGGGAATGGTCTGACTTGTGGGCCTATTAAGTTGATGCATATGCAAGATCTTTTTTACTTATTATATACGACAACAAACGATTCTAGTAGACGTAATCGTTGGATGTCAATCCAACGGCCGTCGTGTTTCTTCAATCTCTGATCTTCTTGCTCCAGCCGCCAAATCCAGCGCCAGCGGGACCGCCTGCTCCCGCCTCCCGTCGCCGGCTATGCTGCCACGCAGGCCTCACCGCCCCCTAGTACTCCCACCGCTGGCCAGGCCATCCCTCTACTCACCCACATCCCTCCACTATTGTGGCTTTGCCGCCTCCGGGCCATTCCCTTCCTGGGTCTCACCGTCGTCCATCGCGCTGGTGTTCTTGGCACGGCGTGGTCAACATTGTCAAAAAATGACAACATCGGAAGAGGAACGTACATGGAGAGGCTGACAGTTGGGACCCACATGGTCCATGGCCGCACGCAAGCAAGTACCTCCTTATTACGCCAAAAAGAATGAATACTCCCGCTGATGGCTCGGACTCACCAGCTATATCTTCGCACGCAAGGAAGTGCCTCCTTATTACGCACAAAAAAATGAATACCCCCTGCTAGCTGGGACCCACTATAGTGGGAGGCTGACTTGTGGGCCTACTAAAAGTTGACGCGGACGGAGGTCTTTGTCAACTTAGTCAACAAACGATTCTATCACCAGTGACCTTTGGATTGTTAACATCCAAAGGTCGTCCTGCTTCTTCAACCTCTGATTTTCTGCCTCCAGCCGTCCAAACCACCGCGTGCTCTTGCCTCCCGTGGCCGGCTGTGCTGCCACGGAGGCCTCACCGCCCCCTACTAATCCCACCGTTGGCCAGGCCCTGCGGCGACGGTAGCCTCACACCGCCACTACTAGGGAAAACCCTAGCAGTAGCGCTGGTTTTGTGCTCACTAGTAGCGCGGGTAGGCGTGCTACTAATAAGGCACTACAGCTACTGCTTAGCAGTAACGCATGCCCGCACGCGCTACTGCTAGGATGAATAGCTGCAGCGTTTGTTCACTCCCACGCTACTGCTAATGTAACTACTGGCAGCGTGTTTTCTCTCCATTGCTACTAGTATTCTTTTTTTATTTTTTTATTTTTAGTGTATTTATTCTCCATCGTACAAATATTGATACAATACCAGTTATGAGGTTTACATCATTATGTCCATAACAGTGTGTCAAATGAAGGTGGATTAGGTTCAAGTGGAGGCAATATGTGGTGCATGTCAAAAGTATACTACTAATCCGAACTTGATCTAGTTTGGACTAGTAGTACTTTCGATGTGCACCACATGTTGCCTCCACTTGAATCTAATCCGCCAAAGACAAGATATTTAATCATCATCATGGTCATTACCAACAACAAGATTTATTTAATCACCACTAACACTAGCTAATAATAATCATCATAGTCATTACCACCAACACTAGCTATTTTATCATCATAGTAATAGTGTAGCACATCATCATCCTCAAACTCATTTCTAGCTAGCTAATCACTCCTCGCTGCTCTCTCTTAGGTAAAACAACATAAAACATGTGTAGCTCTCCTCCTTGATCAAGTTGGAGCATGCAGATGAACCTGTCTCCTAATCATGGGTAGCGCCTCCGCTTGCTGCCCCTAGTACTTCTCTCAAGGCTCCCCATCACATATTTTGTCTAGTCTTGCACTATTAAGCATCTGTCGCTAATCTTGAATGCACTAAAGTAATCTGTAGGATATCTTGGCCGTAAGCTGATAATACTCATGGTACCTTTAGTCTCGACCCCATAAGACACAACATTCATCATGGGTCCCTGTTGAAGAACATCGTATGGTAACATACTTAGCAATGAAGTTTAGCTTCAAAAATAATGTATGGAAAAGATGCACTGAGGACAAATAGTAAAAATCTTACCATCCTTCCTAAATAGATGTGACTGTAGTTCATTACGAACACTATTGGTCGACGTTTTCAAGATTAACATTTCTAAATCTAGGAAGAAAATTTGTCTTGACATTATCAAGATCCTCAAGCCATGAAACATAATGACTTAGCTCCTCGCAGCTTTAGTTCAGCCTCGGACGGTAGTAGGTCCCATCTACTAAGCGCTGGACATGTTTGCTTGCACGAAATAAGTCGACAATACAAATTAGTTGTCAACTATTTTGAATAAACAATATCAAAGACATATGGTTGAGAAACTTACATAATGGTATAATCGAGGCGTGCTCGCACATCGACCCGGATGTCGGTATTACCTTCAATATCATCTTCCGTACGAATATCAAAGGTGATAACCATATCAGGCTCAAATGCATAAGTCTTGCATAGTGCTCACCATGTTTTGCATCCAAAATAGGTGTAGTCTTCTGAATTGTATAATTTTGCGTGGAAAATATAACCATGCTCGGTCTTCAAATAAACTTTCTTTACCTCCGTAGTATGACTGAAACCTATCTTATCCAATACAAAAACTCTTGCATGGCGGGGATACGCTTAGTAGAATAGTAAAAAATATATAAGTTGAAGCAAATAAAGTAGATGTCATGCTTAATTACGAAAAAAGACTTGTCGTTATGACTTACTGTATCCACTTCGAAGTTCTCGTCCAGCTTGATGCTGAAGCACCTATCATCATCTAGGAAGATTCCGTCGCACAGGTCGCGCTCGTCTTCGCAGTATTTGCAAATACTGAAATCCTTTTCATCATCAGACATTTCCTATGTTCATAGTTAAAACATTAATTGAAAATCGATCAAAGACAACTACCAGGATACTCAACACAAAAATCCGGGGCACTCGATATTTCCTACATATTCTGGCACAAGTCATGCCAAAATTCACAGAAAAATCCGGCATGACCTTTTCTTAAATATGACATATCGAGCGCCTGAAATTGGCCGGAACGGAAATGAATCAACACTCCGGCAAAACATAGGCCACTCGAAGGTGTAACCTGCAAACATGACCGGCCACTTGGATATTGAGCAACAAAAGATATACATTTCAAAATATCTTATAGGACTCAAATTAGCATGCATTCAATAAGCAAAAGTAAATCATCTCATGCTTCCGTACATCGTCGAATATTATCACTAATACATCACGAATAGTATCATACATATAACATCACTAATACAACTAAAAACCTAGCGCACGACGGGTATCGGCGCGGGCGGTGGACACCCACAGAGAAGGAACCATCACAGGATCATAGCTCCAGTGAGATCCTTGGAGAACCTGCCAGGTATTGGAGAACCTGTGCTCCAACGCAAACAAGTAGCGACGGACGTGCGCGGCCTTCTCACTGACACGGTGACGCACCACCTCCACGGAGTCCTCGAGCCTCTGGACCGTCAACGCCTGTGACCGTCACCAAAGAAGGTTCGGGTCAACGACAGTGGCTCCTCACCAACCTGCGCCCCGGTAGGTAGCGCCTCAAGTACCACCTCGGCGGAGCCCAGTCCCGGACATGGCCCATCTGGTCAAGCAGGTGTCGTCCTCCGCCGACTCAACGACGAGGATGCGGGATAGGCATCGTCCACGTCGATGCGGGAAAATTTGCTTTAACTAAAAAATAGCAACAAGTTCTTACTAACTAGTTCTATTAATTCAAGTAGTTCTTACTAAAAATAAACTTACTATAAATAAAAATATTCTAATACCTAATTAGTACCTAGTTCTTACTAACTAATTAGTACCTAGGAACTACTGCCCTAATTACCATCTAATTTGATGAACCTATAGGGGTGGAAAGTGGTAGCGGATATTCCAATTATCCAACTATAAAGTGAAATAAGTGGTCAAATTTTACTCGTTTTATGATTCATCTTAGAAATTTGATTCGTTTCCACCCTTACATGAACCCTAACTCATTTGCCGCATCCGCATCTGATTTGTTTGCACTCTTACATGAACCCTAACTAATTTGATGCAACTAAAATATAAAAACACCCTAGGTAGAGGTAGGGGAGAGGGAGGAGCAGGCGTGCTCACCTCGGGTGCCTGCGATGAGGGAGGGGCAGGCGGCGTCGAGGTCAGGGTCGGGGCTCGGGCGCGCGGTGGATGGCGGCGTCGCGGTCGGGGTCGGGCGGCGCCTGTGGCGTTGAGGTCGGGGGCGGGGCGACGTTGAATTTGGGGTCGGGCGGCATAGAGGGTGTAAGGAGAGCAATGTCAAGTGACGGCGGCAAGTAGAGTGTGGATAGTTGGATTTGGGGGAAGTGGCCGTGGGGAAGGACGAACCCCGTGGTTAAGTCAGAAGTAGCAGTAGCGCGTTCCAGGAAGAGCGCTACTGCTACGTTAGCTACAGCGCTTTCTGGGATACACGCTACTGCTACTCCTTTCTCTTTTTTCCCTTTTTCATTTAGTTTTCTTCACATTTTTTTCCTTTCACCTTATTCTATTTCTTTCATTTTCAATTACCTTTCTATTTGCTTTCCATTTAATTTTATATCCTTTAGCAGTAGCGAGTTTAATTTAAAACGCGCTACTACAATGAAAGTAGCGGTAGCGCGGTTCGTTATAGGTCGCTACTACTATGTGTAGCCTATCGGCTAAGCCGTGGGAATTTTAGTAGTAACTTGTTTAGGGCAGCACGCGCTACTGCTAGAACTTTATCTGCAGCGCGGTTTGCCCAGGCGCGCTACTGATAGTTAGCACCAGCGTGCTTTTTTGACCCTCGCTGTTGCTAAAGTTCTGTGTATAAGGTTTTCCCTAGTAGTGCGCAGCCGAACCAGCGAACCCTCGTACTCCTCTCCGCGTGGGCATCCACTGCCGCGTCTTCCCCGGCTCCGCGTCATTCCCTTCCTAGGCCTCGCCGTCGTCCACCGCCTTGGTGCTCTCGGCGCTGCGTGGTCAATGTGGTCAACAGAAGACTTCCATCGGAAGAGTACTATAGGTTGAGAGGCTGACAGCTAGGTCCACGGCCGGAGCAAGCAAGTGCCTCCTTATTACGCGCAAAATAATTATTCCTCCACCTGACAGCAGGGACCCACCGGACGGGCCACCGTATTTCGTGAAAAAAACGTTTCCCCCCTTACTCCTGGGACCCACCGGCTATATCTTCGCACGCAAGGAAGTGCTTCCATATTACGGGCAAAAAAAAATTCGCCCCCTGACTGCTGGGACCCACCAGCTACATCTTCACATGGAAGGAAGTGCCTGACAGTCAGGACCCACCTAGTCGAAGCGTACGTAGCGTTATCATTCTGGTCGCAAACATGTATGTACATACGATCGGTCTGTCTGCAGGCTACAGCGATGAACCGTGGCCGTGTAAGGAAGGGCACGTGTCGTAGTAGAGGCGCACAGGTAGCATGTAAGCGTACGTACAACGCCCAGGGTGCAAGAAAGAAAATACGGCCACGTACGTACATACGGGCGGGGTCTGAAAGGCCTACTCGCGCATACGTACGGCTGCTACCTCTTGAGCAAGCATTGGTTTTCCCATGAAGAGGGAAGGGTGATGCAGCAAAGTAGCATAAGTATTTCCCTCAGTTTTTAAGAACCAAGGTATCAATCCAGTAGGAGGCCACACACAAGTCCCTCGTACCTACACAAACAAATAAGAACCTTGCAACCAACGCGATAAAGGGGTTGTCAATCCCTTCACGGCCACTTGCAAAAGTGAGATCTGATAGAGATGATAAGATAATATTTTTGGTATTTTTATGATAAAGACTAAAAGTAAATAAATCAAAAATAAACGGCGATAGAAACAGCTTGTTGACGGGAGATTAGTATGATGGTAAATAGACCCGGGGGCCATAGGTTTCACTAGTGGCTTCTCTCAAGATAGCATAAGTATTATGGTGGGTGAACAAATTATTGTCGAGCAATTGATAGAAAAGTGCATAATTATGAGAATATCTAGGCATGATCATGTATATAGGCATCACGTCGCGACAAGTAGACCGACTCACCTGCATCTACTACTATTACTCCACACATCGACCGCTATCCATCATGCATCTAGAGTATTAAGTTCATAAGAACAGAGTAACGCATTAGGTAAGATTACATGATGTAGAGGGATAAACTCATGCAATATGATATAAACCCCATCTTTTTATCCTCGATGGCAACAATACAATACGTGTCATTTCCCCTACTGTCACTGGGATCGAGCATCGCATGATTGAACCCAAGCTAAGCACTTCTCCCATTGCAAGAAAGATCAATCTAGTAGGCCAAACCAAACTGATAATTCGAAGAGACTTGCAAAGATAACCAATCATACATAAAAGAATTCAGAGAAGATTCAAATATTGTTCATAGATAATCTTGATCATAAACCCACAATTCATCTGATCTCGACAAACACACCGCAAAAAGAGTTACATCGAATAGATCTCCAAGAAGATCGAGGAGAACATTGTATTGAAATCCAAAGAGAGAGAAGAAGCCATCTAGCTAATAACTATGGACCCGAAGGTCTGTGGTAAACTACTCACACATCATCGGAGAGGCTATGGTGTTGATGTAGAAGCCCTCCATGATCGATGCCCCCTCCGGTGGAGCGCCGGAAAAGGCCCCAAGATGGGATCTCATGGGTACAGAAGGTTGCGGCGGTGGAATTTGGTTTTCTGGTGCTCCTCGATGGTTTCGGGGTATGTAGGTATATATAGGAGGAAGAAGTAGGTCGGTGGAGCCACGAGGGGCCCACCAGGGTGGAGGACGCGCCCAGGGGGTAGGCACGCCCCCTGCCTCGTTACCTCCTTGATGATTTCATGACGTCCACTCCAAGTCCTCTGGATCATGTTTGTTCCAAAAATAACTCTCCCGAAGGTTTCATTCCATTTGGACTCCGTTTGATATTCCTTTTCTGTGAAACACTAAAATAGGCAAAAAAAACAGCAATTTGCACTGAGCCTTGGGTTAATAGGTTAGTCCCAAAAATAATATAAAAGTGTATAAATAGGCCCATTAAACATCCAAAATAGAATATATAATAGCATGGAGCAATAAAAAATTATAGATACGTTGGAGACGTATCAAGCATCCCCAAGCTTAATTCACCTTTCGTCCTCGAGTAGGTAAATGATAAAAACAGAAATTTTGATGTGGAATGCTACTTAGCATATTCTTCAATGTAATTTTCTTTATTGTGGCATGAATGTTCAGAACCGAAAGATTCAAGATAAAAGTTTAATATTGACATAAATATAATAATACTTCAAGCATACTAACAAAGCAATCATGTCTTCTCAAAATAACATGGCCAAAGAAAGTTATCCCTACAAAATCATATAGTGCGGCTATGCTCTATCTTCATCACACAAAGTATTTAAATCATGCACAACCCCGATGACAAGCCAAGCAATTGTTTCATACTTTTGATGTTCTCAAACTTTTTCAATCTTCACGCAATATATGAGCGTGAGCCATGGACATAGAACTATAGGTGGACTAGAGTGGTGGTTGTGGAGAAGACAAAAAAGGAGAAGATAGTCTCACATCAACTAGACATATCAATGGGCTATGGAGATGCACATGAATAGATATCAATGTGAGTGAGTAGGGATTGCCATGCAACGGATGCACCAGAGCTATAAGTGTATGAAAGCTCAACAAAAGAAACTAAGTGGGTGTGTATCCAACTCGCTTGCTCACGAAGACCTAGGGCATTTTGAGGAAGCCCATCATTGGAATATACAAGCCAAGTTCTATAATGTAAAGTTCCCACTAGTGTATGAAAATGACAACATAGGAGACCCTCTATCATGAAGATCATGGTGCTACTTTGAAGCATAAGTTTGGAAAAAGGATAGTAACATTGTCCCTTCTCTCTTTTTCTCTCATTTTTTTTTTGTTTGGGCCTTCTCTTTTTTTTTGCCTCTTTTTTTCTTTTTTTTTCTTTCGTCTAGAGTCTCATCCCGACTTATGGGGAATCATAGTCTCCATCATCCTTTCGTCACATGGTACAATGCTCTAATAATGATCATCACACCTTTATTTACTTACAACTCAAGAATTACAACTCGATACTTAGAACATAATATGACTCTATGTGAATGCCTCCGGCGGTGTACCGGGATATGCAATGAATCAAGAGTGACATGTATGAAATAATTATGGAGGTGGCTTTGCCACAAATACGATGTCAACTACATGATCTTGCAAAGCAATATGACAATGATGAAGCGTGTCATAATAAATGGAACGGTGGTAAGTTGCATGGCAATATATCTCAGAATGGCTATGGAAATGCCATAATAGGTAGGTATGGTGGCTGTTTTGAGGAAGGTATATGGTGGGTATATGATACCGGCGAAAGGTCTTGTGATTATTAGAGAGGCTAGCAATGGTGGAAGGGTGAGAGTGTGTATAATCCATGGACTCAACATTAGTCATAAAGAACTCACATACTTGTTGCAAAAATCTATTAGTTATGGAAACAAAGTACTACGCGCATGCTCCTAGGGGGATAGATTGGTAGGAAAAGACCATCGCTCGTTCCTGACCGCCACTCATAAGAAAGACAATCAATAAATAAATCATGCTCCGACTTCATCACATAATGGTTCACCATACGTGCATGCTACGGGAATCACAAACTTTAGAACAAGTATTTCTTAAATTCACAACTACTCAACTAGCATGACTCTAATATCACCATCTTCATATTTCAAAACAATTATCAAGTATCAAACTTCTCTTAGTATTCAATGCACTTTATAGTTTTTATCTTGGATGCCTATCATATTAGGACTAATTTTATAACAAAAGAAAATTACCATGCTGTTCTAAAGGACTCTCAAAATAATATAAGTGAAGCATGAGAGATCAATAATTTCTATAAAATATAACCACCACCGTGCTCTAAAAGATATAAGTGAAGCACTAGAGCAAAAAAATTAGCTCAAAAGATATAAGTGAAGCACATAGAGTATTCTAATAAAGTCCGAATAACGTGTGTCTCTCTAAAAAGGTGTGTACAGCAAGGATGATTGTGGTGAACTAAAAAGCAAAGACTCAAATCATACAAGACGCTCCAAGCAAAACACATATCATGTGGTGAATATAAATATAGCTCCAAGTAAAGTTACCGATGGACGAAGACAAAAGAGGGGATGCCTTCCGGGGCATCCCCAAGCTTAGGATTTTTGGTGTCCTTTGATTTTACCTTGGAGTGCCTTGGTAATCCCCAATCTTAGGCTCTTTCCACTCCTTGTTCCATAATCCATCAAATCTTTACCCAAAACTTGAAAACTTCACAACACAAAACTTAACAAAATATCCCGTGAGCTCCGTTAGCGAAAGAAAACAAAACACCACTTCAAGGTACTGTAATGAACTCATTCTTTATTTATATTGGTGTTAAACCTAATGTATTCCAACTTTTATATGGTTCATAAGCTCCATTACTAGCCATAGATTCATCAAAATAAGCAAACAACACACGAAAAACAGAATCTGTCAAAAAAAGAACAGTCTGTAGTAATCTATATCAAACGTGTACTTATGGAACTCCAAAAATTCTAAAATAAATTGCTGGACGTGAGGAATCTATATATTAATCATATTCAAAAAGAATCAACTAAATAGCACTCTCCAGTAAAAAGTTGTAGCTAATCTCGTGAGCGCTAAAGTTTCTGTTTTTTACAGCAAGATCGCAAAGACTTTCTCCAAGTCTTCCCAAAGGTTCTACTTGGCACAAACACTAATTAAAACACAAAACCACATATAAACAGAAGCTATATGGATTATTTATTCCTAAACAGAACCAAAAAGCAAAAAAACTAAAATAAAATTGGGTTGCCTCCCAACAAGCGCTATTGTTTAACGCCCCTAGCTAGGCATAGAGGCAAGGATAGATCTAGGTGTTGCCATCTTTGGTGTTGAGAAAGAAAAAAGAAAATTTATTATCTATAGCGTTTATCTCTCTATTTTGATAAAGCACGTGGCCATTAAAGGTGGAAGAAAGATTAAGCACGCTACGAAAATTCGCATCTAAGCTAGCTTTCATCTCTTTGATAATTTCGTTTTGGTAAAAGCACAAAAGAGAGGTGGATTCACCTTTCTCACTCATAGGGTGCCCAAATATAGTTTTCATCTTTTCATAGGTATCTATGGGATCCCCTTCAAGAAAACCCTCTTAAAAAATGGAATCTAAAACTTGCATGAATGAAGCGGCCAACCCAACATAAAAGCTTTTTATATATATCTCAATTTGATATTGGGGCACATAGCTAGCTCGGATCCTTAAAAGCCTATCCCAAGCATCTTTCAAAGACTCATCAAGTAAATAACGAAAAATTCCGGGATCATCTTCATCGAAATTATTCAAACCCTCGCTGACAACCCCAGTAGGTCTTTCCATAGCACCATTATTTATAAGCTTAGAGAGGACAGAGGGACTATCCAAAGTATTAAAACCATGGGAAAGCCCATGGCCCTCTTTGATTCGGCCATGGCATAAGAAAAACAACGAGAAAGAGGCGAACATAAAGAGGGGGCGAATGAAACGGCATGGGTGAAGTGGGGGAGAGGAAAACGAGAGGCAAATGGCAAATAATGTAATGTGAGGGATAAGAGTTTGTGATGGGTACTTGGTATGTCTTGACTTGTGCGTAGACTCCCGACAGCGGCGCCGAAATCCTTCTTGCTACCTCTTGAGCATGCGTTGGTTTTCCGTTGAAGAGGAAAGGGTGATACAGCAAAGCAGCGTAAGTATTTCCCTCAGTTTTTGAGAACCAAGGTATCAATCCGAGGGAGGCCACATGCAAGTCCCTCGTACCTACACAAACAAATAAGAACCTTGCAACCAACGCGATAAAGGGGTTGTCAATCCCTTCATGGCCACTTGCAAAAGTGAGATCTGATAGAGATGGTAAGATAATATTTTTGGTATATTTATGATAAAGACTAAAAGTATAGAAAGCAAAATAAACGGCGATAGAAATAGCTTGTTGACGGGAGATTAATATGATGGTAAATAGACCCGAGGGCCATAGGTTTCACTAGTGTCTTCTCTCAAGATAGCATAAGTATTACGGTGGGTGAACAAATTACTGTCGAGCAATTGATAGAAAAGTGCATAATTAGGAGAAGGCATGATCATGTATATAGGCATCACGTCCGCGACAAGTAGATCGACTCCTGCCTGCATCTACTACTATTACTCCACACATCGACCGCTATCCAGTTTGCATCTAGAGTATTAAGTTCATAAGAACAGAGTGACGCATTAGGTAAGATGACATGATGTAGAGGGATAAACTCATGCAATATGATATAAATCCCATATTTTTATCCTCGATGGCAACAATACAATACATGTCATTTCCCCTACTGTCACTGGGATCGAGCACCGCATGATTGAACCCAAAGCTAAGCACTTCTCCCATTGCAAGAAAGATCAATCTAGTAGGCCAAACCAAACTGATAATTGAAGAGACTTGCAAAGATAACCAATCATACATAAAAGAATTCAGAGAAGATTCAAATATTGTTCATAGATAATCTTGATCATAAACCCACAATTCATTGGATCTCGACAAACACACCGCAAAAAGAGTTACATCGAATAGATCTCCAAGAAGATCGAGGAGAACTTTGTATTGAGATCCAAAGAGAGAGAAGAAGCCATCTAGCTAATAACTATGGACCCGAAGGTCTGTGGTAAACTACTTACACATCATCGGAGAGGCTACGGTGTTGATGTAGAAGCCCTCCATGATCGATGCCCCCCTCGTGAGCAGCGAAAAGGCCCCAAGATGGGATCTCACGATGCAGAAGGTTGCGGCGGTGGAATTAGGTTTTCTGGTGCTCCTCGATGGTTTCGGGGTACGTAGGTATATATAGGAGGAAGAAGTAGGTCGGTGGAGCCATGAGGGGCCCACGAGGGTGGAGGACGCGCCCAGGGGGGTAGGCACGCCCCCTGTCTCGTGGCCTCCTTGATGATTTCTTCACGTCCACTCCAAGTCCTCTGGATCATGTTTGTTCCAAAAATAACTCTCCCGAAGGTTTCATTCAGTTTGGACTGCGTTTGATATTCCTTTTCTGTGAAACACTAAAATAGACAAAAAAACAGCAATTTGCACTGGGCCTTGGGTTAATAGGTTAGTCCCAAAAAAAATATAAAAGTGTATAAATAAGCCCATGTGACGCCCCCGATTTGACCGTACACTAATGATACACACAAACGTGTACGATCAAGATCAGGGACTCACGGGAAGATATCACAACACAACTCTAAAACATAAATAAGCCATACAAGCATCATAATAGAAGCCAGGGGCCTCGAGGGCTCGAATACAAGTGCTCGATCATAGACGAGTCAATGAAGCAACAATATCTGAGTACTGGACATAAGTTAAACAAGTTGCCATAAGATGGCTAGCACAAACTGGGATACATATCGAAAGAGGCGCAGGCCTCCTGCCTGGGATCCTCCTAAACTACTCCTGGTCGTCGTCAGTGGGCTGCGCGTAGTAGTAGGCACCTCTAGTGTAGTAGTCGTCATCGTCGGTGGCGTCTGGCTCCTGGGCTCCATCGTCTGGTCGCAGCAATCGAGTAGAGATAGGGGGAAAAGGGGGAACAAGGCAACCGTGAGTACTCATCCAAAGTACTCGCAAGCAAGGAGCTACACTACATATGCATGGATATATGTGTAAAGGGCCATATTAGTGGACTGAACTGCAGAATGCCAGAATAAGAGGGGGATAGCTAATCCTGTCGAAGACTACGCTTCTGGCAGCCTCCGCCTTGCAGCATGTAGCAGAGAGTAGACTGAAGTCCTCCAAGTAGCTTCACATAGCAATAATCCTATCCGTGATCCCTCCTCGTAACCACGAGAGAGAGCGACCACCGGGTTGTATCTCGCACTTGGAAGGGTGTGTTTTATTAAGTATCCGGTTATAGTTGTCATAAGGTCAAGGTACAACTCCAAGTCGTCACATTATCAAGATCACGGCTATTCGAATAGATTAACTTCCCTGCAGGGGTGCACCACATAACCCAACACGCTTGATCCCATTTGGCCGGACACACTTTCCTGGGTCATGCCCGGCCACGGAAGATCAACACGTCGCAGCCCCACCTAGGCTCAACAGAGAGGTCAGCACGCCGGTCTAAACCTAAGCGCACAGGGGTCTGGGCCCATCGCCCTGAGCACACCTGCACATTGCGTGGGCGGCCGGAAGCAGACCTAGCCTAGTGGCGTTCCAGTCCAATCCGGCGCGCGCCGGCCACGTGACGTCACGAAGTGCCGGCCGATACCACGACGCCGAAAGTGCCCATAATTGTTCCCGCGTAGTTGGTTAGTGCGTATAGACCAAATGGCCAGACTTAGATCAAATACCAAGATCTCGTTAAGCGTGTTAAGTATCCGCGAACGCCGACCAGGGCCAGGCCCACCTCTCTCCCAGGCGGTCCCAACCCGCCCTGTCGCTCTGCCACAAAGATCCACACAGAGGGCCGTCGGGACAAGGTCCTTTCAGCCCCCAATCCGTGAATCACTTGTGGGTGCTCCTCGAGCCGACCCGACTTTAGTCACCACATGTATCATGTATAGTATATAGTATATACCCGTGATCACCTCCCGAGTGATCATGGTCATCCTATACTAAGCAAGTAGGATTGCAGGTAAAGGTAACAACAGTAGTAGCAAGGACAGGCTATGCATCAGTATAGGATTAACGGAAACAGTAACATGCTACACTACTCTAATGCAAGCAGTATAGAGAAGAATAGGCGATATCTGGTGATCAAGGGGGGCTTGACTGGTTGCTCTGGCAAGAAGGGGTCGTCAACACCGTAGTCGAACTGGGCAGCAGCAGCGGCGTCGGTCTCGTAGTCTACCGGAGAGAAGAGGGGGGAGAAACAATGAATACAATGCAAAAAGATTCATAACGATGCATGACAAAGCAAACAGCGGTGTTAGGTGTGCCCTAACGCGGTAGGAGGAGATACCGACGAAAGGGGGAAACATCCGGGAAAGTATCCCCGGTGTTTCGCATTTTCGGACAGATGAAACAGAGGGGGAAAGTTGTGTCTTTGCTATGCTAGGGATATGAGGTGGTCGAACGGGCTGCGTATCCGGATTCGTCTCGTCGTTCTGATCAACTTTCATGTAGAAAACTTTTTCATCCGAGCTACGGTTTAATTCATATGAATTTTCAAAGATTAAAACATTTTCTGGAATTAGTATTATTATAAATTCATTATGACATCAGCATGATGTCAGGGTGAGGTAAGCAGTCAACTGACCCGCTGACTGGTCAAACTGACCAGTTGGTCCCACTTGTCATAGACAGAGGGGCAGACAGAGGTTTATTTTAATTAAACAGAGTTAATTAACAGATGGGCCCCACATGTCAGTGACCCATTAAACTAACTAATTAAGTTCATTTACAAAATCATTTTAATTAGTATAATTACGCGGTGGGACCCGCATGTCAGTGCCACTGGGCTGCCCGATCGTGATTGATCGAGTCAACCCAGTCAACTGGGGCCCGTGGGGCCTGTTGGCAGCGACCCTGGGGGTGGCCCCAGGTCGGCCACGTCGGATGCCAGTGCCGGAGTTGGCTTCGGCGAGCCAAAACACGACGGAGGGCGCCGGCGAGCCTCGGATTTCGCCACGGTGGCCCAAAACGGGTGTGGCTACTCCGTTCGAAGCTAACGACGTCGCGCGTCGCATGGAGCTACGGGTTGGTCTCGGGGATGACCGGAACCACGCCGGCGAGCAGCGGAGGTGGCGACTCGTACGGGTGGATGTCGGAGACGGCGGAGCAGCATGCTACGGAGCAAAAGAAGAGGCTAGGCAGGCTCTACGTGCGCGGGCGAGCTAAACGGGCACTGGAGCGGGACCATTTGGTCGCCGGAAGCTCGTCGGCGATGAGCTCCCGCGGTGATGGGCTCGGGCACGTACGAGGCGGCGACTACGAGCACGTTGGGGCGAGGAGAAGAGAGCGGAGAGGAAGGAGAGCTCACCGTGGAGCACACAAGGAGGCTCGGTGGCGGTTTAGGAGCTGCAGGGGCGGCGTCGGAGACGAAGAAGATCGACGGCAGCCGGAGATGGGGACGAAGGGGATCCGATGCTGCAGCGCCTCCGAGCTCGGTGAGGCCACCAGACGAAGGAGTCGACCTGGCGGAGCTCACCGACAGGTGGTCAGCGGCAAGGGCCGCGGTGGCGCGACACTGATGGAGGACGGCGGTGATGGCGCTCGGGCGTCGATGGGGAACGAGGGGGAGAGGAAGAGGCCGAGTGGGCGAGGGAAGTGAGCGGGGGAGTGCGGGAGAAATATCTCGGGGGCGGCCTCGGTGGAGGCCTTATCCTCATCGCCACGACGGCGAGGTGGTCTGTGGCAACCTTTGTCATGATCTTGATCGGAGGAGCGATGAAGGGGGAGGCAACTCGGTGGGTTGGGTGGCCTGGCTGGGCCGGGTGGGTGCATGGGCCGGCCCGTTCGGACGGCTGAGGCCAGCTGGGCCACTTGGCCCAGCAGGGGGGGCTTTCTCTTTGTTTTCTTTTGTTAGTTTAGTTTTTCTCTTTCGTATTTTCTTTTCTTTTATTTATTTACTTTTCTATTTTAAATCATTTTAAATTATTTAGGCCTTTTATAAAAATGTGTTTACTACACCATATTTATCTATGTAATGTTTAGTACAACCCGAACATTTTTATTTTAATGTTTGAATATTTTTATTATTTACCAAAATTTGAATTTGAATTTTGGACGGTTTTGATCTAACAATAGATTAGCAAAAAGAACTGTGGTGTCGTGGCACCATTAGCGTGGGATTGCTGTAGCTTAATTATCCGGGCGTCACAATTCTCCTCCACTACAAGAAATCTCGTCCCGAGATTTAGGAGCGGGAGTAAGGGGGAAGGGAATTGGTTACGAAATTCTAACGGGTCTTCTCGGTGTTGGTTGCTCTTCTCGAAGAAGTTAATCCCTTTCGTTGATGTCTTCATTTCTCTGCTTCGGTCATCATGATGAAGTAGGCATCCTTGCTTCGGGACTCCATCTTACTTATGAAAGGATATGGGTGTATTTCGGAAGGCGGTCGCCATGTTGTTGCTTATCTAGTAGATAACATCAGGGAAGGTGGCGGAAAGTAACTCTCAATTTGAAACTTAAGACATTATCGAGAGCAAAGTAAGAAGGTGCAAAATAGGAGTTCCAAGTGCATAGGCAATCGTTCGTCGCCTGTAACGACTTGTGAAAAGGGATTCAAATCAATGGAATAAGTATTGCGTCTGATACCAGAATAGATCACAAGGTAGTTGGCTCATGAATTACATATGAAGTCAAGCGCGAGGAATATCTTTGGCAACATGGTGTACAGGAGAGTCAGGTTTCGATCCTGTGGAACTGTGGGTTATGGGCCCACCATGTGGGTTAAAAGTAGAAAGGGTGGTGACGTCTTGCACGATCATGTAAGCTAGGCATGCCGGAGGATAGCCTGTCAGTTATGTCAGCAACAACATCGGTACCAAGGGCGAGGGATGAAGAGAACCATTTTCCTGCTCGTTGAACGAGGCGGACCAATAGGCAAAGTTCTCTTCCATTGGTGGTTACCGAAATGTCATCAATAATGGTAACAGGGTCTTGCTGACAGAGTTGTACACCGAGGTGTTTACACAAGCAGGAGAATATTACTGCTTAGATCATATAGTTCACAAGAAACGTTAAACCAACCAATGGAAGGAAAATACGATATCAGTTTAAACAAAACAATGGAAAGGGAAAATGTGTTTAAACACATATTTCAGGGGTATATCCTTCCCAAGGACAAACAGAGCATGATATCCATGACAGGATATAATGTAGAAAACCCTTTAGGTAAGGGGAGAGGAAGTTCATGACATTACCCATACAATGGTGTTTTGATAATTAATAAAGAGAATTTAGCATTGTGCTTCAAATGCTCTTATTGAAAATCGGAGTACCACAGACATGCTTCGAGATAGCATTAACATGGTCATTGGGTAAAGATTAGACTTTGGATGAACAAGGATCCATCGGGAACAACTTATATATTAAGTCTTACAATTTCCTCATGGAAGAATAGATAACCTTGCTAAAAGAAAACTATAACAATAGGTCCTCCGGCCAGGTGTGCTAGGCATGCCATCACCTTGCCGAGTCATAAAAGACCAGTGTTATAACTCTTGGAAAAATGTTCCAACCATCATATCTGACCGAGATTCAGATCTGATCGGTGTTAGGATACCTCAGACTCAGGATGCCTGTGAAGAAAAGGTGCAAAACAGATTAACGAGACGACATTGTAAGATTCTCGGGAAATTTACTACAGAAGCGAGTTCCGAAACAAAAGCTCATCATTAAACCAACGAAGGGATAAGGTGGTAGTTGATGAACTCAGCGACAATTCATCAAGACTTCCAAAAGATGGGTTTCCACAATTATGTGAACAAGGAGATAACATTAGTCAGATCAAATGATATAATGATGTATGCTCGAGAAAAACATACACAATTAAACATTGGTTGAAAGGTGCACCCGAAATATGGGCTTAAGTAGCAAGATCAATGTTAGAATGGTGGTTCGATAACCAATGGTCTAAGAATGAAATATCGACCATTAACGTCGAAGCAATAGGGTTGCTAGCAGTTTTGAAGTCGCACATCATAGTTCGATTGTCGGTTTTCCGGTCGGAAATAACACGGGGACCAAGGAATGAACGGAGATGGCGAGAAGTATTATTATATCAAGAATTCTTAAGAGGTGGTGAAATTCTCACCACATTCTTGACAGAAGAGATGGTAATACTTCCAAGGTAAAGAAGAACAAATGCTGGGTAGCAAGGATCTCAGGTATAACACAAAACACGAACAAGTTTGTGTTGAACGGAAGGAAATAAAGTGGTCGGTGATAATACAAATCATTGAGGGCAAGAATGGTATTTCTCATCAAGAATTCGACTGATATTCTTTAAGGAGTCAAAATTTTGATGATGATTACGATAAATTTTGTCGAGAGATTTCATGAGGATGTAATCGATCAACGACAACATCAAGTCAAAGGAATGATGAAGCAAGAGGTTATTGGAACCACAGTTACGACACAAACTCGAACTCAAGCTTGTTGTTTAAGGTGAAAGGGTATGACGAGGAAAATCGACGTAAGCTTAGCTATCATCGCAAATTGGTGCTCCGAGAATAAGGACCAGGTAGCTCAGTTAGAATCATCACGACAATGATATAGCCAAACAGGCTAGGAATGGCGTGATCGGGTACAAACTCGTACTTATAGAAGCTATCTTGAAGAGTTGTTGAACCTTAGTGCGGACTCGGTTCAGTTATCGGTGTCTTTGAGTGTTTAATAACTCAGAGCCCGTGAAAAATTGGAATCAGTGGGAAGGTAGCACTTGATGAAGAACTCATAAGAAGTTATGCAGTTCCATGATAATCTCGAGATACCAGGGGGGTAATACTCGACACAAGATCAAAGTAAAGGTTGGACTGGTGTATTGATCCATAGAAGACAATTGTTTTAACTTGTCCGAGAAATGGAATCAAAGAAGAACAATCATGGTCGGAACCACGGTTGCAAGGGATCAATTCATAGATACCATATGTTAGTTATCAAGGAAATAGTTATTATTACAAGAAGCTTCCATGATAGGATATACATCGCGTCCATGGGCATGAATACAAAGTTCAAGGTCGACTCCCACTTCCTCAATGCATAATCTCCCATTCACCTCTCGTATTTCGAAGATGACATTAGTTGTTGAAAGTTTTACCTGGTGCAATACCAGATAAGTATGACTTCGTGAAATCTTTCAGGTTCACACCGATGAGGGAAGGCGTTGGTTCAATCCCATCGGGCTTCTACTGAACATATACCATAAGCTTCAAGAGTAAATATCACCAGCTCAAAAGTAGAGCATGGTTGACAAAAGGAAAGGATACAATTTAACAAAGGCATTATGTATTGGAGAAGGACTCACAAGGTGATTAATTATTAAGGACACTGTCGGATATAATAATCCAACAGTGGATATGGCGATCCACAGTGGAGCTGAGGTGAGTATCGATACCCAATCAGAGGAAGAAAGAATGCAAATGCAACAGGTTATGGATTCATCTGAATAATTCAAAGCTTAAATGCAAAGGAATTATGATTTCCAAAACAAGGGATCAGAAGCAGATGTTCTGATCAAGGATGGATCACTTGAATATACGGAGGCACAATCGATTTACGTATAGTTTGGTCGAGAACCAGCTCATGTTCAAAATGACGTCTGAGCCGGAAAGATAATCCTAGGATTCGACTGATGATTGTGAACATTCACAATGTATTGAATCATCAGACTCAAAAATGATGGTGACAAAGGATGCCAATATGATTACTATTCTTATGGGATTAATCATAATGAAAGCAAACAAGAAATTCCAGAGCAATAGGTTGCTGAGGATTTTGAATATCGAATGGTATTTGAAGACTTTTGTGTAACACATGAACAATCGGGGATGAGCGGATACTCGATAAGTGCGAGAATTAACCGTAGGGGTATTCAGGTGACAAAGAACAGCAAGGCAGTAAGCTCAAAGGATTATCAAACAACGACGAGTGTTTCGGGGTATCTTGTAATAACAAGACCAACTGGGGATGAATGTAAGAATAACAACTGCAAGTAGTTATCCATAAGGGTTTACGGTGGAAGGGGAATTGCAAACGCGATGAACACAAGTTCTCGAGTTAACAGCGGAGAGCATCTTCGTGGTCTTCGCAAATGCGTGGGGCGATCATCGGTAATAAGGGGCTCTCCGGGTGAAAGTGATAACGAGATCCTAATGTTAGATTTAGTAAAATTCATTTAACCCAAATAGAGGAGAGATCAGAGTCCCAGAGTAATGGTCAAGGAGTAAAATATCCTAATACCACCCAATGGTGACGTGGGCCCGTAAGCCACACAACCATGTTAGTAAAAGTTTTTCAACGACTAGACTCGACTTCGGCCAAGGAGTTGGAAAGGGGGATTCCTACAGGCAGTCGGCTCTGATACCAACTTGTGACGCCCCCGATTTGACCGTACACTAATCATACACGCAAACGTGTACGATCAAGATCAGGGACTCCAAGTCGTCCTGTTACCGAAGATCATGGCTATTCGAATAGATTAACTTCCATGCAGGGGTGCACCACATAACCCAACACGCTTGATCCCCTTTGGCCGGACACACTTTCCTGGGTCATGCCCGGCCACGGAAGATCAACACGTCGCAGCCCCACCTAGGATCAACAGAGAGGTCAGCACGCCGGTCTAAACCTAAGCGCACAGGGGTCTGGGCCCATCGCCCTGAGCACACCTGCATGTTGTGTGGGCGGCCGAAAGCAGACCTAGCCTAGCGTGCTCCACCAATCCGGGCGCGGCCGTCACCGGCCGACGCCACGGCGTTTGCCGATACCACGACGCCGAAAGTGCCCATAACTGCTCCTGCGTAGTTGGTTAGTGCGTATAGACCAAGTGGCCGACTCAGATCAAATACCAAGATCTCGTTAAGCGTGTTAAGTATCCGCGAACGCCGACCAGGCCAGCCCACCTCTCTCCCAGCGGTCTCAACCCGCCTGCCGCCGCCACAAATATCCACACAGAGGGCCGTCGGGACAAGGTCCTTTCAGCTAATCCGTTAATCACTCATGGGTGCTCCTCGAGCCGACCCGACTTTAGTCACCACATGTATCATGTATAGTATATAGTATACCCGTGATCACCTCCCGAGTGATCACGGCCCGATAGTATAGCACAGCAGACGGACAAGAATGTAGGGCCACAGATGGAAATACTAGCATCCTATACTAAGCAAGTAGGATTGCAGGTAAAGGTAACAACAGTAGTAGCAAGGACAGGCTATGCATCAGGATAGGATTAACGAAAGCAGTAACATGCTACACTACTCTAATGCAAGCAGTATAGAGAAGAATAGGCGATATCTGGTGATCAAGGGGGCTTGACCGGTTGCTCGGCAAGAAGGGGTCACAACACCGTAGTCGAACTGGGCAAAGAAGCAAGGCCGTCGGTCTCGTAGTCTACCGAAGAGAAGAGGGGGAAGAAACAATGAATACAATGCAAAAAGATGCGTAACGATGCATGACAAAGCAAACAGTGGTGTTAGGAGTGCCCTAACGCGGTAGGAGGAGATACCGACGAAAGGGGGAAACATCCGGGAAAGTATCCCCGGTGTTTCGCATTTTCGGACAGATGAAACAGAGGGGGAAAGTTGCGTGTTTGCTATGCTAGGGATGTGTGGTGGTCGAACGGGCTGCGTATTCGGATTCGCCTCGCTGCTCGATCAACTTTCATGTAGAAAACTTTTTCATCCGAGCTACGGTTTAATTTATATGAATTTTCAAAGATTAAAACATTTTCTAGAATTAGTATTATTATAAATTTATTATGATATCAGCATGATGTCAGGGTGAGGGAAGCAGTCAACTGACCCGCTGAATGGTCAAACTGACCAGTTGGTCCCACTTGTCATAGACAGAGGGGCAGACAGAGGTTTATTTTAATTAAACAGAGTTAATTAACAGATGGGGCCCACATGTCAGTGACCCATTAAACTAACTAATTAAGTTCATCTACAAAATCATTTTAATTAGTCTAATTACGCGGTGGGACCCGCATGTCAGTGCCACTGGGCTGCCCAGTCAGTTGATCGAGTCAACCCGCCAATCGGGGCACGTGGGGCCCGTTGGCAGCGACCCTGGGGGTGGCCCCAGGTCGGCTACGTCAGATGCCAGTGCCGGAGTTGGCTTCGGCGAGCCAAAACACGGCGGAGGGCGCCGGCGAGCCTCGGGATTTCGCCACGGTGGCCCAAAACGGGTGTGGCTACTCCCGTTCGAAAGCTAACGACGTCGCGCGTCGCATGGAGCTACGGGTTGGTCTCGGGGATGACCGGAACCACGCCGGCGAGCAGCGGAGGCGGCGACTCGTACGGGTGGATGTCGGAGACGGCGGAGCAGCGTGCTACGGAGCAAAAGAAGAGGCTAGGCAGGGTCTACGTGCGCGGGCGAGCTAAACGGGCACTGGAGCGGGACCATTTGGTCGTCGGAAGCTCGTCGGCGATGATCTCCCGCGGTGATGGGCTCGGGCACGTACGAGGCGGCGACTACGAGCACGTTGGGGCGAGGAGAAGAGAGCGGAGAGGAAGGAGAGCTCACCGTGGAGCACACAAGGAGGCTCGGTGGCGGTTTAGGAGCTGCAGGGGCGGCGCCGGAGACGAAGAAGATCGACGGCAGCCGGAGATGGGGACGAAGGGGATCCGATGCTGCAGCGCCTCCGAGCTCCAGCTGAGGCCACCAGACGAAGGAGTCGACCCTGGCGGAGCTCACCGACAAGGTCAGCGGGCGCGGGGCCACCAGAGGCCGCGACAACGACGGAGGACGGCGGTGATGGCGCTCGGGCGTCGATGGGGAACGAGGGGGAGAGGAAGAGGCGGAGTGGGCGAGGGAAGTGAGCGGGCGAAAAGGGAGAAATATCTCGGGGGCGGCCTCGGTGGAGGCCTTATCCTCATCGCCCTCGACGGCGAGGTGGTGCGGCGGGGCGCGGCACTGTCGCGGTGCGGTCGGAGGAGCAGTGAAGGAGGAAGGTGACTCGGTGGGTTGGGTGGCCTGGCTGGGCCGGGTGGGTGCATGGGACGGCCCGTTCGGACGGCTGAGGCCAGTTGGGCCACTTGGCCCAATAGGGGGGGGGGGCTTTCTCTTTGTTTTTTTTTGTTAGTTTAGTTTTTCTCTTTCGTATTTTCTTTTCTTTTATTTATTTACTTTTCTGTTTTAAATCATTTTAAATTATTTAGGCCTTTTATAAAAATGTGTTTACAACACAATATTTATCTATGTAATGTTTAGTACAACCCGAACATTTTTATTTTAATGCTTGAATATTTTTATTATTTACCAAACTTTGAATTTGAATTTTGGACCGGTTTTGATCTAACAATAGATTAGCAGCAGTAACCGTGGTGACGTGGCACCATTAGCGTGGGATCACTGTAGCTTAATTATCCGGGCGTCACAGCCCATTAAACATCCAAAACAGAATATATAATAGCATGGAGCAATCAAAAATTATACATACGTTGGAGACGTATCAAGCAACCCCAAGCTTAATTCCTGCTCGTCCTCAAGTAGGTAAATGATAAAAATAGAATTTTTGATGTGGAATGCTACTTAGCATATTCTTCAATGTAATTTTCTTTATTGTGGCATGAATTTTCAGATCCGAAAGATTCAAGATAAAAGTTTAATATTGACATAAAAATAATAATACTTCAAGGATACTAACAAAGCAATCATGTCTTCTCAAAATAACATGGCCAAAGAAAGTTATCCCTACAAAATCATATAGTGTGGCTATGCTCTATCTTCATCACACAAAGTATTTAAATCATGCACAACCCCGATGACAAGCCAAGCAATTGTTTCATACTTTTGATGTTCTCAAACTTTTTCAATCTTCACACAATATATGAGCGTGAGCCATGGACATAGCACTATAGGTGGACTAGAATGGTGGTTGTGGAGAAGACAAAAAGGAGAAGATAGTCTCACATCAACTAGACATATCAATGGGCTATGGATATGCACATCAATAGATATCAATGTGAGTGAGTAGGGATTGCCATGCAACGGATGCACCAGAGCTATAAGTGTATGAAAGCTCAACAAAAGAAACTAAGTGGGTGTGCATCCAACTCGCTTGCTCACGAAGACCTAGGGCATTTTGAGGAAGCCCATCATTGGAATATACAAGCCAAGTTCTATAATGTAAAGTTCCCACTAGTGTATGAAAATGACAACATAGGAGACTCTCTATCAAGAAGATCATGGTGCTACTTTGAAGCACAAGTGTGGAAAAAGGATAGTAACATTGTCCCTTCTCTCTTTTTCTCTCATTTTTTTTGTTTGGGCCTTCTCTCTTTTTTTTTCTTTTAGCCTTTTTTTCTTTTTTTTCTTTCATCCGGAGTCTCATCTCGACTTACGGGGGAATCATAGTCTCCATCATCCTTTCCTCACATGGGAAATGCTCTAATATTGATCATCACACCTTTATTTACTTACAACTCAAGAATTACAACTCGATACTTAGAACATAATATGACTCTATGTGAATGCCTCCGGCGGTGTACCGGGATATGCAATGAATCAAGAGTGACATTTATGAAAGAATTATGGAGGTGGCTTTGTCACAAATACGATGTCAACTACATGATCATGCAAAGCAATATGACAATGATGAAGCATGTCATAATAAATGGAACAGTGGTACGTTGCATGGCAATATATCTCGGAATGGCTATGGAAATGCCATAATAGGTTGGTATGATGCATGTTTTGAGGAAGGTATATATATGATACCGGCGAAAGGTGCGCGGTATTAGAGAGGCTAGCAATGGTGGAAGGGTGAGAGTGCGTATAATCCATGGACTCAACATTAGTCATAAAGAACTCACATACGTGTTGCAAAAATCTATTAGTTATGGAAACAAAGTACTACGCGCATGCTCCTAGGGGGATAGATTGGTAGGAAAAGACCATCGCTCATCCCCGACCGCCACTCATAAGGAAGACAACCAATAAATAAATCATGCTCCGACTTCATCACATAACAGTTCGCCATACGTACATGCTACGGGAATCACAAACTTTAGAACAAGTATTTCTCAAATTCACAACTACTCAACTAGCATGACCCTAATATCACCATCTTCATATTTCAAAACAATCACCATCTTCATATCACCATACGTGTGATTTAGGAGCTGGTGTTAGTGCTATGCCTTTCTCTTTATATAAAAGACTTGATTTGTATAAACTCACACCTACTGAAGTATCTTTGCAAATGGTTGACAAATCAACTGCCATACCTACCGGTATCTGTGAGGATGTGCCCGTTGTTGTTGCTAATGTTACTATTTTGACTGACTTTGTTATACTTGAGATGCCCGAGGACGACAACATGTCGATTATCCTTGGTAGACCCTTCTTGAATACTGCAGGGAATGTTATTGATTGCAATAAAAGCAAGGTCACTATTCACATTAATGGCAATGAGCATACGGTGCACTTTCTGAAGAAACAATTCCAAGTGAATTGTATTATTGTTATTGAAACATCTCCGATAATCACTATTGGAAGTTTTCAAATACCTCTACCTATTGTCAAAAAGAAATATGAAATACTTATTGTTGGGGAAATGCATATCCCCATTGAGGTAACTTAGTGATTTACGAAAGTTCTTCGGTTTCATGCTAATTGAAAGTGGTTGTTAATAAGACCTGATCAACCTTATTAACGGATCATTTTTTAGCGGTATGAAGTTGATGAATTTTGTAAGCACTACCTTCTGTCCTTACCTTTTGTTTTCTGTTTTTGTTAGTTAAATAAAATAAAATGCCATGTTTTGTCTGTTTTCTGAATTTCCCGTGCAATAAAAAAATGACCCAAAAATAAAAGTTCTCAGAATGCCCTGAAAATTTTACACGATTTTTTTCTGAATGTTTCTGAATTTCTAGTGCAAATAATACCACAGGGAGGTGCACCAGGTGGGCACAACCCACTGGCAAGGCCAGACCCCTGTGCGCATACTGGGGTTGTGGTCCCCATGTGGGCCCCCTCACTTACCTCTTCATCCCACATCATCACTTACCTCCAGAAAAAAATCTCCATTGCTCTCTCTCCCGTGTTCTTGAGCTCAAACCCGCGGATTTTGATCTCTTTGCTCGAAGCTTCGTTTCCGAAACTGTTTCGGGGGATTGTTGCTTGGTATGTGACTCCACGTTTGTCCAATTAGTTTTTGCTTTAGTGGTTTATATTTTGAATAATTAGCTACTCTTGGTGCTGTTGTAGATGTGCTTGCATGTTAAATTCTTAGTGTTCTAAGTAGTTTGAATGCTTGCTATGGCTTCTATTCATCCCTATGAGTAGTTGCTATCAATTTTATAAAGTTTTGTTGACAAATTTTTGTCACCCTAAAATTTTTATTTTCAGAAAATTGTACGCAGACATGAATATCTTCAGGAAGTTTGACTCTAAAAAGAACTCCAAGGGTGTTATTAGGGAATCTTCTGACAGTGATCTCCACCCTTGGAGGTTGGCGGAGGTACGGCCGTGCGAATGGCCGCACACCCCATTCCTGGAAGAGGCTGAAATTCTTCAGGAGTTCATGCAATATGTTGCAAATGCTGGCCTCACCGACTTCATCGCAGATGAGTGTGACCATCACCAAATCCTCACAAACATCTTTGTTCAGAGTTTTACTTTTCTGCCTAATAATAATCCACCTGAAGTGAGCTTCGATTTATATGCTGAAAACCATCAGATACCACTTACTGAATTTTGTGATATATGCTTGATCCCTTCTGATGGGAGCTTAGGCGAGCCTAGGCCGGCTGGGTTTGAGGACTTTTATCGCACTTTGACAGTGGGAGATGAGAGAGGGGTGTCAGCCACCACGGTTGCTAGCATACACTTTACTGCCGTACATTATTTTGCTTTATTTGTTGCTAAGTGCTTGCTTGCTAGAAAGAAGGTAGGTGCGCTCAGCGCACCAGACTTCGCTATTTTACGCCGAGCACTCGAGGGCGACAACACCCATAGCTTGGGAGCTATTGTGGCTCGTCACCTCCATCTTAATAAATCCCAGGGTGAAATACATGGTGGGATTTTTGCTACTCGTTTGTCGGCTCACTTCGAAGTCGAGATACACCCTCATGATTACCCTTTGACCAAGGTCTACCTAGACAGGGCAGCCATGGAACACCATCATTTTCTTGCACGAGATTATCCTGACATTCCCATTCCTTATAACCTGGTTTTTAGCGTTAAAACTCATGATATTATTCCACTGCCTGCACCCTCTTTGTTTGTTTTTGCTGCCAGGGGCGGATATAGGATCATGCCTGCGGACATCACCGCCTACCGGAACGCTCAGGCTGCTGCGGAAGCGGCACAGGAGGAGCCTCAGCAGTGGGACGAGTGGATGTACACCCCTCAGCACCCCTACTACCCTCCAGGCTACTGATCGAATACCAAGTTAGGCCAAAAGCCTAAGATTGGGGGAGTACGTGTTTTTACCAACTTTACATTCATGTTCACTTATTCCATTTGTCGGTGCTCACACTTTTTCATTGTATCATCCATGCTTAGATTTATTTTCTTGCTTTCTTCTTGTGTGTTTGAAAAAACTTTAGAAAAACCAAAAAAATGGTTGTAGTTAATTTACTTTCTATGCATGCTTAGTAGTAGCATTTAAATGAAAACCCAAAAAGATTTCCTTGTTCTTCTTTTGCTTGTTGGGAGCTTGCCTGTGTAAAAAGTTTTTCTCGTTTTTGCTTTTCTATTTTTATTTACTTGTTCAAGAAAACCAAAAACTCCAAAAATATTTCAGTGTGTTTCTCTAAATTTCTTTTCTTTATTCGAGTTGTACCGAGCAGAAGACCACAATGAAAATATTGAGTGGCTCTCATTTGAATAATTGTTGAACTAATAAAGAGCACATTTTACCTTGTCTTCTCCTGTTGAATAAAATGTCTTGCAGATTCCAGCTTAGTCCACAACACTCTTGCACTATTATTATTTTCATATTGTTTGGTCGTGCAAGTGAAAGGCAATAATGACGACATTCGATGAACTGGCCGTGGCAGAGAGAAACTGGTATGAACTCGACTTGTTCTGTCTGTGTAAATATGTTTTAACCTAGTATCCATGATTCAGCCTGTTCTGATTAAACATGTTTGCAATAACAATTAGAGATTATAGTTTCTCATGCCATGCATAAGTAGCTGGGAGTTGATAATGATTTATCTTGGATATCAACATTGTGTTAAAATGATTGTGATGTAGTATGATCATATGGTATCCTCCTCTGAATGTTTGAGTGGCTTCACTTGGCACATGTTCATGCATGTGGTTGAATCAAAACCAACATAGCCTCTATGATATTTATGTTCATGGTGTTCATATCCTACTCATGCTAGTGTCCAATGTTACTTATGCATAATGCATGGTTATGATCGTTGTTGCTCTCTAGTTGGCCGCTTCTCAATCTAATTGCTAGCCTTCGCCTGTACTAAGTTGGAATTCTGCTTGTACATCAAAAACCTTGAAACCAAAGTTATTCCAGATGAGTCCACCATACCTACCTATATGCGGTATTACCCTGTCATCCTAGGTAAATTTGCATGTGCCACCTCTAAAAACTTTAAAAAATATCTGTTTTGTGTGCCTGGATCGTTCATGGAACGACAGGAGGTAGTCGGTATCTTCCATACTAAGCAGGTTATTCTCAGGTAGAGTGCTTATTCACTCGCCATCGCACGAGAAAAGGGCGATATTAGGGATGCCCAGTCCCAAACTGCAAAATACAAAAAAGAGTTAATTGCTCAAATAATCAAACAAAAACTCCCAATGGAGTCAAAAACTTTACTTTTTATCGCTTGGGAACCGCCACTAGCTTGTTTAGCACGGGAGATATTGTTAACTGGTAGTCGTGAAGTCAATGAGAAGGGTGCATGTCCCAAAATAGTCATTTACCTCTGTTTTAAAAATTGAGCTCTGGCACCTCTGCAAATCACTGCTTCCCTCTATGAAGGGACTATCTATTTACTTTTATGTTGTGTCACCACCTTCTAAAAAAGCGCCAGAAACTGAGGGAGCACAGCTGTCTTGATTTATGCATTGTGCGTAGCTAATGTTGGGTGCATCATGACTGGATCTTTTCTACCATGAATTACAATGTTTAGTCGCTGCTTGAACTTTGGAGGTGCTCTGCACTCATGTTTTGTGGTCTCAGAAAGGGCTAGCGAGATACCACTATTGTCATATTATATCATGGTTGTTTTGACAACGTGTTGCCATTTGAGATATCTTATTATTGCTCGCTAGCTAATTATGTCATTGATATGAATCATTATAATCTTTAAGAGTTATTGTTGACATGGTTAGTTATAATGTTGGCTGAAAACCTGGGTGTTGTTTAATCTTATTTATGCAAACAAGAGCAAAAGAGTTCGTAAAAAAATTTCTTTTTCACTTTCAGTTTATCAACTGAATTGCTTGAGGACAAGCAAAGGTTTAACTTGGGGGAGTTGATACGTCTCCAACGTCTCTACTTTTCCTAACGCTTTTCCTCTTGCTTTGGACTATAATTTGCATGATTTGAATGAAACTAACCCCGGACTGAAGCTGTTTTCAGCAGAACTACCATGGTGTTGTTTTTGTGCAGAAATAAAAGTTCTCGAAATTGACCGAAACTTCGCGAGGAATTTTTATACAATAAAAGAGAATTTCTAGAGCCAAGACCTGCCAGAGAGGGGCACCTGGGTGGGCACAACCCACTGTAGCGCCTCTCTGGTGCGCCCAGGTGGGTTGTCCCCACCTGGTGGCCCCGCTGACCCTGAAACAAACGCTATAAAATCCTATTTTTTGAGAAAAAACCAGGGAGAAAGAATTATCGCGATCCATGAGACGGAGCCGCCACCAAGCCCTGTTCTTCCTCGGGAGGGCAGAACTGGAGTCCGTTTGGGGCTCCGGAGAGGGGATCTTCGTTCTTCGTCATCACCAACCCTTCTCCATCGCCAATTCCATCATGCTCCACACTGGGAGTGAGTAATTCCTTCGTAGGCTCACTGGTCGGTGAGGAGTTGGATGAGATTCATCATGTAATCGAGTTAGTTTGTTAGGGCTTGATCCCTAGTATCCACTATGTTCTTAGATTGATGTTGCTATGACTTTGCCATGCTTAATGCTTGTCACTTTGGGCCAGGGTGCCATGATTTCAGATCTGAACAGTTTATGTTATCATCATTATATCCATGTTCTAGATCGGATCTTGCAAGTTATAGTCACCTACTACGTGTTATGATCCGGTAACCCCGGAGTGACAATAACCGGGACTTCTTCCGGTGATTACCGTAGTTTGAGGAGTTCATGTATTCACTATGTGTTAATGCTTTGTTCCGGTTCTCTATTAAAAGGAGGCCTTAATATCCCTGAGTTTCCAATATGGACCCTGCTGCCACGGGAGGGTAGGACAAAATATGTCACGCAGGTTGTTTTAATAAAGCAAGTATGACTATTTACGGAATACATGCCTACATTATATCGATGAACTGGAGCTAGCGCCGAATAGCCCTAGGTTATAACAGTCTCATGATGAATATCATCCAACAAGTAACTGATTCAATGCCTACGAACTTTTCCATATTGTTTCTACTAAGTTACTACTGCTATCATCATTGTTACACTTGCTAAAAAATTACTGCTATCACGGTTACTGTTTCTATTGCTATTGTCACTACTATCAAAACTATCAAACTACTTTGCTGATCACCTTGCTGCAGATAATTAATCTTCGGGTGTGGTCCAATTGATAACTCAGTTGCTAATACCTTCAAATATTCTTTGGCTCCCCTTTTGTCAAATGTATAAATTTGGGTTGAATACTCTACCCTCGAAAACTGTTATGATCCCCTATACTTGTGGGTTATCAAATTTTTATACAATAAATAAGAATTTCTGGAGCCAAGATCCACCGGAGAGGGGCACCTGGGTGCAGACAACCCACTAGGGCGCGCCCCCCTCTCTAGGCACGCTCAGGTGGGTTGTCCCCACCTGGTAGCCCCGCTGACCCTAAAACCCATGCTATAAAATCCTATTTACAGGAAAAAAAACTAGGGAGAAAGAATTATCGCTATCCACGAGACGGAGCCGCTGTCACCTACTATTCTTCATCGGGAGGTCACATCTTGAGTCCATTCTTCGTCATCACCAACCCTTCCCCACGGGGAGTGAGTAATTCCTTCGTAGGCTCGCTGGTCGGTGAGGAGTTGGATGAGATTCATCATGTAATCGAGTTAGTTTTGTTAGGGCTTGATCCCTAGTATCCACTATGTTCTAAGATTGATGTTGTTATGACCTTGCCATGCTTAATGCTTGTCACTTTGGGCCCGGGTGCCATGAACTCAGATCTGAACCATTTATGATATCATAATTATATCCATGTTCTAGATCCGATCTTGCAACTTATAGTCACCTACTACGTGTTATGATCCGGCAACCCCGGAGTGACAATTGTCGGGACCACTCCCGATGATGACCGTAGTTTGAGGAGTTCATGTATTCACTATGTGTTAATGCCTTGTTCCAGTTCTCTATTAAATGGAGGCCTTAATATCCCTTAGTTTCCAATAGGACCCCGCTGCCACGGGAGGGTAGGACGAAAGATGTGATGCAAGTTCTTTTAATAAAGCACGTATGACTATTTACGGAATACATGCCGACATTATATTGATGAACTAGAGCTGGTGTCGTATCGCTCTAGGTTATAACTGTCTCATGATGAATATCATCCAACAAGTCACTGATCCAATGCCTACGAATTTATCCTATATTGTTCTTTCTAAGTTACTACTGCTATCATCACGGTTACACTTGCTACAAAATTACTGCTATCACTGTTACCGTTACCGTTACTGCTGCTACTATTATCAAAACTATCATACTACTTTGCTACTGATCACTTTGCTGCAGATAATTAATCTCCAGGTGTGGTTGAATTGACAACTCAGCTACTAATACCTTCAAATATTCTTTGGCTCCCCTTGTGTCGAATCTATAAATTTGGGTTGAATACTCTACCCTTGAAAACTATTGCGATCCCCTATACTTGTGGGTTATCACACACACACACACACACACACACACAAACACACACACACACACACACACACACACACACACATATATATATATATATATAGGGAAAATACATCCTACCACCCGGTGGTAGTTATCCCACATGTCTCATATACTACCATGTGGTACTATATATATTATTTTATTATTTTAAATATGTTCATATACTATATCTAAGATATTTCAAAGCAAGTTACACGAAAAAATTGTATATGAGCACATAGTTTTTGTTATATTTGTGAAATACGTACATATTTGTACATAAAAAAGAATGTACTCAAAATATGATACATACTACCTAAAAATTAGTATATATACTATCTAAACATTGTTATATACTACACTACACGTACATACTCTCGATTTCGACACATACTACATACAACATACAAAACGCAAGTGGTGGTAACTACCACTGCTTGTAGGAAACATTTGTCCTATATATATATATATATATATATATATATATATATATATATATATATATATAGTATCATAGAGTAGTATATATCATAGATGACCATTTTATGGCCATGCATGACACAAAGTAGTATAGCATTTATTATATATGTTACCGTATCTACCTATGTTCTGCTTCTTTGACACATCATCATATTTTTGCAACATCGATAAACTTTCTGTTTTCAAATAGCAACATGTATACTCACAAAATAAGCATGGACAAGACTATCATTGCCCCTTTTATTGAAAAAAAAGATGCAAAATATTATTCTAAATAACAGCAAGCAAATCCTAACAAAATAAAATGATGCTCCAAGCAAAACACATATCATGTGACGAATGAAAACATAGGTCCAAGTGAGGTTACCGATAATGTTGGAGACGAAAGAGGGGATGCCTTCCGGGGCATCCCCAGGCTTAGTTGCTTGGATCTTCCTTGAATATTACCTTGGGGTGCCTTGGGCATCCCCAGGATTAGGTTCTAGTCACTCCTTATTCTCCTCATATCGACATCTCACCCAAAACTTGAAAACTTCAATCACACAAAACTTAACGGAACTTCGTGAGATAGGTTAGTATGATAAAGAGCAAACCCTTTCACTTTGGTACTGTCAAAGACAAGATTAATAATTGTTTCCACACAATTCCTACTATAGCATATCATTTCCACAATTTATATTGAGCAATATACGCCATAGAAACTAGAAAACAAGCAAACTATGCAATGAAAACAGAATCTGTCAAAAACAGAACAGTCTGTAATGATCTGGATAACTACCATACTTCTGCTACGCCAAAAATTTTGAAAAAATTAGGACCACATGAGAAATTTGTATATTAATGTTCTGCAAAAATAATCAACTCAAAAGCACTCTTTTTAAAAAAAATTGAATTATTTTCGTGAGCGCAAAAGTTTTTGTTTTTTAGCAAGATCGAATCAACTATCACCCAACATGATCCCAAAGGCTTTACTTGGCACTTCATTGAAACAAAAGCAATAAAACATGATTACTAAAGTAGCATAATCATGTGAACACACAAAAAGAGTAGGTAAAAGTGTTGGGTTGTCTCCCAACAAGCGCTTTTCTTTAATGCCTTTTAGCTAGGCATGACGAGTTCAATGATGCTCGCATAAAACATACGGATTGAAACACAAAGAGAGCATCATGAAGCATATGACTAGCACATTTAAGTCTAACCCACTTCCTATGCATAAGGATTTTGTGAGCAAACAACTTATGGGAACAAGAATCAACTAGCATAGGAGGGAAAAACAAGTATAACTTCAAAACTTTCAACACATAGAGAGGAAACTTGATATTATTGCAATTCCTACAAGGATAAGTTCCTCCCTCGTAATAATTTTCAGTAGCAACATGAATGAACTCAACAATATATCTATCACATAAAGCATTATTTTCATGATCCACAAGCATAGAAGTTTTATTACTCTCCATGTAAGCAAATTTATTCTCATCAATAGTAGTGGGAGAAAACTCAACAAAATAACTATCATGAGAGTGAAAATTAAAATCATGATGACAAGTTTCATGGTTATAATTATTCTTTATAGCATACATGTCATCACCATAATCGTCATAAATAGCAACTTTGTTATCATAGTCAATTTAAGCCTCATCCAAAATGGTGGATTGATCATTAAATAAAGTCATGACCTCTCCAAATCCACTTTCATCAACATAATCATCATAAATAGGAGGCATGCTTTCATCATAATAAATTTTCTCATCAAAACTTGGGGGAGTAAAAATATCATCTTCATCAAATATAGCATCCCCAAGCTTGTAGCTTTGCATATCATTCTTCTTGTAGACGTTGTTGGGCCTCCAAGTGCAGAGGTTTGTTGGATAGTAGCAATTTTCCCTCAAGTGGATGACCTAAGATTTATCAATCCGTGAGAGGTGTAGGATGAAGATGGTCTCTCTCAAACGACCCTGCAACCAAATATAAGAAATCTGTTGTGTCCCCAACACACCCAATACACTGGCAAGTTGTATAGGTGCACTAGTTCGGCGAAGAGATGGTGATAAAAGTGTAATGTGGATGGTAGAAATATATTTTTTAATCCGAATAAATAAAAATAGCAAGGTAGCAAATAGTAAACGGGCACAAAAACGGTATTGCAATGCTTGAAAATGAGGCCTAGGGTCTGTACTTTCGCTAGTGCAATCTCTCATCAATGCTAATATAATTGGATCATATAACCACCCCTCAACGTGCAATGAAGAATTACTCCAAAGTTCCTATCTAGCAGAGAACATAAGACGGAATTGTTTGTAGGGTACGAAACCACCTCAAAGCTATTCTTTCCGATCAATCTATCCTAGAGTTCGTACTAAAACAACACGAAGCTATTCTTTCCAATCGATCTAACCAAGAGTTCGTACTAAAATAACACCAAAGCAAATTCAGGTTCATAATATTAAATCCAACACAAAGAACTTCAAAGAGTGCCCCAAGATTTCTACCGGAGATATAAAGACAAGAACGTGCATCAACCCCTATGCACAGATCACCCCAATGTCACCTCGGGAATCCGCGAGTTGAATGCCAAAACATATATCAAGTGAATCAATACGATACCCCATTGTCACCACGAGTATTTAATTGCAAGACATATATCACGTGTTCTCAAATCCATAAAAGTATTCAATCCGATAACAGCGAAATCTCAAAGGGAAAAACTCAATTCATCACAACAAGATAGATAGGGGAAAACACCGTACGATCTGACTATACTAACAAAGCCCGCGATACATCAAGATCATGACATCTCAAGAACACGACAGAGATAGATTAAACACATAGCTACTGGTACAAACCCTCAGCCCCGAGGGTGGACTACTCCCTCCTCATCGTGGTGGCTGCCGGGATGATGAAGATGGCCACCGGAGATGATTCCCCCCTCCGGCAGGGTGCCGGAAAGGGTCTAGATTAGTTTTTGGTGGCTACAGTGCCTTGCAGCGGCGAAACTTCTGATCTAGGTTAACCCCGAGGATTTTCGGAATTTTTGGGAATTTATAGGGTAAAGAGGGCGTGCGGGAGGCTGATGACCCACAAGTGTAGGGGATCTATCTTAGTCCTTTTGACAAGTAATAGTGTCAAACCCAACAAGGAGCTGAAGGAAATGACAAGCGGTTTTCAGTAAGGTATTCTCTACAAGCACTGAAATTATCGGTAACAGATAGCTTTGTGATAAAGTAATTTGTAACGGGTTACAAGTAATGAAAGTACACAAGGTGCAGCAAGATGGCCCAATCCTTTTTGTAGCAAAGGACAAGCCTGGACAAACTCTTATATAGAGAAAAGCGCTCCCAAGGACACATGGGAATTATCGTCAAGCTAGTTTTCATCACGCTCATATGATTCGTATTCGTTACTTTGATAATTTGGTATGTGGGTGGACCGGTGCTTGGGTACTGCCCTTTCTTGGACAAGCATCCCACTTATGATTAACCCCTATTGCAAGCATCCGCAACTACAAGAGAAGTATTAAGGTAAACCTAACAATAGCATGAAACATATGGATCCAAATCAGCCCCTTACGAAGCAACGCACAAACTGGGGTTTAAGCTTCTGTCACTCTAGCAACCCATCATCTACTTATTACTTCCCAATGCCTTCCTCTAGGCCCGAACAATGGTGAAGTGTCAAGTAGTCGACGTTCACATAACACCACTAGAGGAGAGACAACATACATCTCATCAAAATATCAAACGAATAACAAATTCACATGACTACTTATAGCAAGACTTCTCCCATGTCCTCAGGAACAAACGTAACTACTCACAAATCATATTCATGTTCATAATCAGAGGTATATTAATATGCATAAAGGATCTGAACACATGATCTTCCACCAAATAAAGCAACTAGCATCAACTACAAGGAGTAATCAACACTACTAGCAACCCACAGGTACCAATTTGAGGTTTTGGGACAAAGATTGGATACAAGAGAAGAACTAGTGCTTTAGAGGAGATGGTGCAGGTGAATATGTTGATGGAGATTGACCCCCTCCCGATGAGAGGATCATTGGTGATGACGATGGCGATGATTTCCCCCACCCAGAGGGATGTTTGCCCGGCGGAACAGCTCCGCCAGAGCCCTAGATTGGTTCCGCCAAGGTTCTGCCTCATGGCGGCGGTGTTTCTTCCCGAAAGCTTGCTTATGATTTTTTTTCTAGGGTAAAAGACTTCATATAGCAGAAGATGGGCACCGGAGGCCTGCCAGGGGGCCCACGAGGTAGGGGCGCGCCCAGGGGGTAGGGCGCGCCCCCCACCCTCGTGGCTAGGGTGTGGGCCCCTGGTTGATTCTTTCTCCCAGATATTTTATATATTCCAAAAGCGTGCGTCCGTGAAGTTTCAGGACTTTTGGAGTTGTGCAGAATAGGTCTCTAATATTTGCTCCTTTTCCATTGTAATTCCGATTCTTTGGCATTCTCCCTCTTCATGTAAACCTTGTAAAATAAGAGAGAATAGGCATAAGTATTGTGACATAACGTGTAATAACAGCCCATAATGCAATAAATATCTATATAAAAGCATGATACTAAATGGACGTATCAACTCCCCCAAGCTTAGACCTCGCTTGTCCTCAAGCGGAAGCCGATAACGAAAAATATGTCCACATGTTTAGAGATAGAGGTGTGATAAAATAAAATACGGACATGAGGGCATCATGATCATTCTTATAACACCAATATATATATATATATATATATATATATATATATTGTCATATGATTTCTTATGCTCAAGTAATAATCTATTCACAATGTAAAATATGAATCAGAAACTTCACTGAGAACCAACAAACTATAATCTCAGTCATTGAAGCAATTGCAATTTATCATAACATCGGAAAGAGTCAATATAAGAGCTTTTCAACAAGTCCACATACTCAACTATCATTTAGTCTTTCATAATTTCTAACACCCACACAATACTTTATGGGTATGCAGTTTTAATCGGACACAGAGAAAGATAAGGGCTTATAGTGTTGCCTCCCAACCTTTTACCTCAAGGGTAATGTCAACAATAATAATTCATGCTAACTTACATCCAATTGGATATATATATATATATATATATATATATATATCAGGATCTTTCCAACACAAGGTGCTTGCCAAAGGATAAAATGTAAAAAGGAAAGGTGAAGATCACCTTGACTCTTGTATAAGGTATGAGACAAGAATAAAAGATAGGCCCTTCGCAGAGGGAAGCAGAGGTTGTCATGTGCTTTTTGTGGTTGGATGCACGAAAAATTTATGCAAAAGAACGCCACTTTATATTGCCACTTCTGATATGGACCTTTATTATGCAGTCTGTCGCTTTTATTTCTTCCACATCACAAGATCGTATAAAGCATGATGCAAAATGAACGTCGCTTTTATTATGCAGTCCGTCGCTTTTATTGCTTCCATATCACAAGATCGTATAAATCTTATTCTCTCCACACTAATAGATCATACATATTTAAAGAGAAATTTTATTGCATGCAACAGTGACAACTTACTTGAAGGATCTTACTCAATCCATAGGTAGATATGGTGGACTCTCATGGAAAAACTGGGTTTAAGGATATTTGGAAGCACAAGTAGTATCTCTACTTGGTGCAAAGAATCTAGCTAGAATGAGGGGGAAAGGCAAGCTGAGCATGTTGGATGATCCATGACAATATACATTATTTCGGATATAAGAAAACATAACCCATTACGTTGTCTTCCTTGTCCAACATCAACTTTTTAGCATGTCATATTTTAATGAGTGATCACAATCATAAATGATGTCCAAGATAGTATATTTATATGTGAAAACCTCTCTTTCTTTATTACTTCCTATTAATTGCAACGATGACCAAAACTATGTTTGTCAACTCTCAACAACTTTTATTTATCATACTCTTTTATATGTGAAGTCATTACTCCCCATAAGATCAATATGATCTCTTTAATTCTTTCTTTTATTCCCTCAAGATCATAGCAAGATAGCAAAGCCCTCAATCCAAACTAATATTTATTATATATAGCTCACGGACTCGATTACATAGAAGGATCATAAAGCAAAACTCAAAACTAGATCATACTGAAACTTTACTCTACTAGATCAAGATATTACTAAAAGGATCGAACTAAGAAAAACGGCAAAGATAGGAGTGTGATGGTGATAAGATACCGGGGTTCCTCCCCCAAGCTTGGCAGTTTCCAAGGGGAGTGCCCATATCCGATACTCAGTTATCCTTCTTTGGAGGTGGTGATGTGATATTCTTGGTGATGATACCCCTTAGGATACGATTCTCTTCCTCGAGCTTATTGACTTGTTGCTTGAGGTTCATTATTTCCTTACGGAGCTTACCCGTGACGGCTAAAGCTCCTTTCACCCATGGATGTTGCATAGCTGCGGGAGAACAAGTAACACTCTTTTTCATATTTTCATAAGAAAGAAATCTAACATTAGAGGGGATGACCGAGTTTGGAATAGCTGAGCTCTATAGTTCCCCTATCGTGAATCCAGCTCGGAAACGAGAAGTAACTTCTTGATCCTCCTCCATGGCATCTATCCTTTTTAGGTCGGCCTCCATCTTTTCCTCCGTTGATGGCCCAAAGTGGTCAGCATCACTGTTTGCTCCTAGTCCCGGTGTCGGATGAGACACCCGGCTCTCCCCGACTGACTCTTGAGAAGACATCTTGTTCTAATCTGCGATAGAAACAACTCAAAACAAAAACAGAGGATTGTGTCATTGTACGGTGGTCAAAACCTTTGGGAGATTATATAATGAATTATTACCGAGCAAAAGAAGTATCGCGCAAGGAAACGGAGTCCGGAGGGCACACGAGGCGCGCCCAAGGGGGTAGGGCGCGCCCTCCTCCCTCGTGGATGCCTCGTGTCCCTTTCGGACACTTCTTATTTTCCTATTTTCTTAAATATTCCAAAATGGAGAAAAATTGCCATTAGAACTGTTTTGGACTCAGTTTACTTACCGTACCACATACCTATTCCTTTTTAGAGTCTGAAACATTCTGGAAAGTGTCCCTTATATATTCCTCCGGGGTTATGGTTTCAATAACATTAGTTTCAACATTTATTAGATTACCTGAGATATAATGTTTGATTCTTTGACCGTTCACCACCTTTGGATGTGTGCCTTTGAAGTTGTTAACTAGTATGGCACCGGATCGGTAGACCTCCTCGATAACGTAAGGACCTTCCCATTTAGAGAGGAGTTTTCCTGCAAAAAATCTTAAAGGAGAGTTGTATAATAGAACATAATCACCTACATTAAACTCACGTTTTTTGTATCCTTTTGTCATGCCATCTTTTAACTTTTTCTTTAAACAGTTTGGCATTCTCATAGGCATGGGTTCTCCATTCATCAAGTGAGCTAATATCAAATAGCCTCTTCTCACCGGCAAGTTTGAAATCATAATTGAGCTCTTTAATGGCCCAATGTGCCTTGTGTTCTAGTTCGAGAGGTAAGTGACATGCTTTTCCATAAACCATTTTATATGGAGACATACCCATAGGATTTTTATATGCAGTTCTATAGGCCCATAATGCATCATCAAGTTTTTTGGACCAATTCTTTCTAGATCTATTAACAGTCTTTTGCAAAATTAATTTAATCTCTCTATTACTCAATTCTACTTGACCACTAGATTGTGGATGATATGGAGATGCAATTCTATGATTAACACCATACTTAGCAAGCATTTTACGAAAGGCACCATGAATAAATGTGAACCACCATCAGTCATTAAATATCTAGGGACTCCAAACGTCGGAAAAATAACTTCTTTAAGCATCTTAATAGAGGTGTTATGATCAGCACTACTAGTTGGAATAGCTTCTACCCACTTAGTAACGTAATCAACAGCAACTAAAATATGTGTATACCCATTAGAGGAAGGAAACGGTCCCATATAATCAAAGTCCCAAACATTAAATGGTTCAATAACAAGTGAATAGTTCATAGGCATTGTCGGTGTCAAAACCGGCGGATCTCGGGTAGGGGGTCCCGAACTGTGCGTCTAGGCGGATGGTAATAGGAGACAAGGGACACGATGTTTTTACCCAGGTTCGGGCCCTCTCGATGGAGGTAAAACCCTACTCCTGCTTGATTAATATTGATGATATGGGTAGTACAAGAGTAGATCTACCACGAGATCGGAGAGACTAAACCACGGAAGCTAGCCTATGGTATGATTGTTGTTAGTCCTACGGACTAAAACCCTCCGGTTTATATAGGCACCGAAGAGGGTTAGGGTTCTGTAGTCGGTTACAATGGTAGGAGATCTACATATCCGTATCGCCAAGCTTGCCTTCCACGCCAAGGAAAGTCCCATCCGGACACGGGACGAAGTCTTCAATCTTGTATCTTCATAGTCCAGGAGTCCGGCCAAAGGCTATAGTCCATCCATCCGGACACCCCCTAATCCAGGACTCCCTCAGTAGCCCATGAACCAGGCTTCAATGACGAAGAGTCCGGCGCGCATATTGTCTTCGGCATTGCAAGGCGGGTTCCTCCTCCGAATTCTTCATAGAAGATTTCGAACACAAGGATAGTGTCCGGATCTGCAAAATAAGTTCCACATACCACCGTAGAGAGAATAATATTTACACAAGTTCAATCACGGCGTATTCCGCAGGCGTGATATCACACCACGGCCAAGCCTTTATTGAATCGTTTTTCTGTCCCACCTCGGTAGCGTTTAGCGGCGGTTTCCTGGCACGTCTTATCAAAGCAGAGATCGTGTCCCCTTATTCCGGATTCTCATCAATACGGGCGTGGGTAACCCAACGCGCCATTGATTACGGCGCTTGGGAGATAAGCGGTTTTTATCAGGCCGGTGGGGACGCATAGCTTTGTCCGTCCATATAAGGGGATAAGGATCCACTTTTTCACACACGCCTTCTTCCTCCTTTGCTCATCCATTTCTGCGCACTTGAGCTCTAGCGCCCAAGTCCGCACATCCCACCTCAACCTTCTCCAACTATGTCCGGAGCAGGAGGCAAGTGGATGGCCTCCTCCTTCATGGAGGGGCACATCAATAAGCTGCGAAAGGCCGGATACTTGTCCGACGACATCGCGCATCGGCTTCCCAACAAGGGGCAGCTCATCCCTACCCCCAGGCCCCATGAGAGGGTGGTGTTCCTCCCCCACTTCCTCCGTGGACTAGGTTTTCCACCTCACCCATTTGTCCGGGGGCTCATGTTCTACTACGGCCTAGATTTCCACGATCTGGCCCCGAATTTCATCCTCAACATCTCGGCGTTCATCGTGGGTAGGCGAGGCCTTCCTCTGCATCCAGCCCCACTTCGGCTTATGGCTGAAGACCTTCAATGTCAAGCCGAAGGTAGTAGGCGGGCGCCAAGCGGAGTGCGGAGGTGCCATGGTGGGCAAGATGGCCAACGTCCTATGGATCGAGGGCTCCTTCGTGGAGACCATAAAGGGGTGGCAATCGGGGTGGTTCTACATCACCGAGCCGCGCAACTCTAAATGGGCAGCGGCCCCCGAATTCCGATCTGGCTTCCCTACACGACTCACCTCATGGAAAGAGACGGGCCTGATGTGGGGTAATTCGGAAGAGCTGACCGGACTCCAAACCTGCGTCCGAAACCTGGTGGACAAGAAGCTCAAGCTTGTCAACGTAGTCCAAGTTATGCTCATCCGCGGATCCTCCCATGCCAAAGCAACGGGCCTTCAACTTGTGGGAGTTTGATCCGCACAAAGACTGAACTGAGCCGGCTCTTGACACTACGCACGAAGATGCCCGGAAGGTGCTTGTTTAAGGCGCCGAGGCTCCGCATCCGCTACCGAAGATCGCGGATTCAGCTCATGACATCAAGCCAGCAAGGTAAGCTATTTTACCCTTTACGGGACTCTTTTTCATAGTTTGACTCTATGCGGGATCTAAAACTCCCTCACCTTTGGACAGATCGGCGGAAGACGTCCCGGACAGGTTATTGTCCGGCTCCCTTGCCGTAAGACCCAGTGACGCCCGATTGATGGGGTTGCTGGTTCCGGCACCTTACGTGGTGCCGGAGAAGAAGGCCAAGAAGAAGGCCACGGGAACTCGAAGGAGTTCCCGGCGCCAGGTGTTGTCGGACTCATCGTCTGATGACTCCGAGGCGGACTCCTCCCGCGAAGACGAGGAGGAGGAAAAAGAGGCCTCTCCCCCAGTGGGGGGAGAGAAGAAAAGGAAGGTCGCCCCAACTAGGGAGGCCGGAGGGTCCAATAAGGGAAGGACCCTTCCTCCGGACTACACCACCAACCCCGACGACGGCGAAGAGGGGTGGCCACCGAGGACCAAGCCCCTGGCGAAATCGTAAGTGTCCGGACACCAGAATAACTCATGGCGTTCCATTCGTGCACAACATCTTTTAACGCCGAATATAACCATGCAGCCCGCCCAAGGACGGGATCAACGCTTTGACGAGCGGCTCCCTGGATTCGTCGGATGTGAATAGCACCTCACTTCCGACCGCCTCGTCTCCTCCGTCGCGGATGACGCCGAGGTGGAGTCCCAAAAGGGACCCAGCCAGGAGGAGATGGCCCTGGAGGCGCCGCAAGGCGACCTCCTGGACTCCGGGCGCAAAGGGGATAAAACCCCAAAGGGCTTTAAGTTCGGCCCTGTGCCGGACTCCGTACCGGAACCTTCAGTGGTTCCGGAGTCCGGCAGGTGACCCCTTCATAAGAAGGGCAAGACTGCGACGCTGGTGACCTCCGTCCAACCGGAGGCACCGGATAATTTGATGGAGGCGCTTAACGGCGCTTCCATCGACGAGGAGCACCACACTGTTATGAGTGTGGTGATCCAGAAAGTTCAGTCCGCCAAGAGCGGGCTGACTGAAGCCTGTGCCAGCCTTCTAACGGGGTTTGAGGTATGTATTTAAGATATGTAAAAATATTACCGCATAGGCGGTAGCCCACGATGCTCGGTTTGGTGTTCGGAAAGAAAAAGCCGAACCGAGGATCTAAAAGATATCTGTGAGAGTCTAACATAAGTATGTCAATATGGGAATGCAGGCTCTTATTTGACCTCTTTGCCTTGACTGCGAGAGGTTGATGCATTGAAGCAGAGCCTCGAGCGGTCCGTGAACGAGCTCGTCCTTGCCAAAAAGTAGCTCGAGGACAAGGAAGGTAAGTAATACCTTATGGGAGTATTTAAAAGAATGTGGTTGCAAAAAATGACAGGAATAACGTGACTATTGCAGGGGCCACAAACGAGGTGGTGACCCTGAAGGAAGCGGTGTCCAAGGCCGAAAGCAATGTGGCCGCGGAGTGCACCGAGCGAGAGAAGCAGGAGGCGCGGGTGGCGGAGGTGCGGCAAGAGCTCCAGGCTCTCGTGGAAAAACACGAGAGTTTGGAGCGTGACTCAAAGACTCGAGAGTCCGAGCTCGCCTCGGCCCTTGAGAGTGCCAAAGCCGCTAAGGCTGAAGCCCAAAAAGCCCTCCAGGAAATTGAGGCGATGAAGAAGATAGCGGCGGGTAAGGCATACTTTATGCAAAGCAAGCATGTGAAAGTGAATTATCTGTTACTTACCCGAATCCGGAGCTCTCCAGGAGGATTCACAGATCTGCCCCGCAGTGTGTCCGATGTTGCCGCATTCTACCGAGCCGAGGAGGGAAGCTCGATGGAGAAGGTGTTCTGGTCTTAGTATGCTGAGGCCGGACACCCGGTGCCCTTAAGCGACCAGTTGAAGCAGCTGGTCGAGCTCCATAAGGTGGCCGAACAGGCCATGAATGGCCTCATAGTTCAGGTGTGGCCTAAGGAAGCCATGCCTGGGAGCTACTTCGGGCTGGTGAGGCGGCTGGTGGACGCTGCTACGTCTCGAGCTTGCGTTGGTTTTCCCCGAAGAGGAGGGGATGATGCAGCACAGTAGCATAAGTATTTCCCTCAGTTTTTGAGAACCAAGGTATCAATCCAGTAGGAGGCCATGCGCAAGTCCCTCGTACTGCACAAAGCGATAGCTACTCGCAACCAACGCGATTAGGGGTTGTCAATCCCTTCACGGTCACTTACGAGAGTGAGATCTGATAGAGATAATATTTTTGGTATTTTTGGTATAAATATGCAAAGTAAAAAGTAAAAAGCAAAGCAAGTAAATAAAGTGATGGAGATTGATATGATGAGAATAGACCCGGGGGCCATAGGTTTCACTAGTGGCTTCTCTCAAGAGCATAAGTATTCTACGGTGGGTGAACAAATCACTGTTGAGCAATTGACAGAATTGAGCATCGTTATGAGTATATCTAGGCGATGATCATGTATATAGGCATCACGTCCGTGACAAGTAGGCAAACGATTACGCATCTACTACTATTACTCCACTCATCGACCGCTATCCAAAGCATGCATCTAGAGTATTAAGTTAAAAAGAGTAACGCCTGTAAGCAAGATGACATGATGTAGAGGAATAAATTCATGCAATATGATAAATACCCCATCTTGTTATCCTCGATGGCAACAATACAATACGTGCCTTGCAACCCTTTACATCCTTTGGGTAAGGACACCGCAAGATTGAACCCAAAGCTAAGCACTTCTCCCATTGCAAGAACTATCAATCTAGTTGGCCAAACCAAATGGATAATTCAAGAGACTTGCAAAGATAACTCAATCATACATAAAAGAATTCAGAGAAGAATCAAATATTTTCCATAGATAAGTTGGATCATAAACCCACAATTCATCGGTCTCCAACAAACACACCGCATAAAAAAGAAGATTACATCGAGTAGATCTCCACGAGAGAGGGGAGAACATTGTATTGAGATCCAAAAAGAGAGAAGAAGCCATCTAGCTACTAGCTATGGACCCGAAGGTCTGAAGTAAACTACTCACACTTCATCGGAGGGGCTATGGTGTTGATGTAGAAGCCCTCCGTGGTGGATGCCCCCTCCGGCGGAGCTTCGGAACAGGCCCCAAGATGGGATCTCATGTATTGAGGAAGTTGCGGCGGTGGAATTAGGTTTTTGGCTCCTTTTCTGATCTGTTGGGGGTACGTAGGTATACATAGGAGGAAGGAGTACGTCGGTGGAGCGTCAGGGGGCCCACGAGGCAGGGGGCACGCCCAGGGGGAGGGCGCGCCCCCAACCCTCGTGACCGCCTCTGGCACTCCTTGGAGTAGGGTCCAAGTCTCCTGGATCACGTTCGGTGAGAAGATCACGTTCCCGAAGGTTTCATTCCGTTTGGACTCCGTTTGATATTCCGTTTCTTCGAAACACTGAAATAGGCAAAAAAAACAGCAATTCTGGGCTGGGCCTCTGGTTAATAGGTTAGTCCCAAAAATAATATAAAAGTGGAAAATAAAGCCCATTATAGTCCAAAACAATATATAAAGTAGCATGGAGCAATCAAAAATGATAGATACGTTGGAGACGTATCAGACGCCTGTCCATGGGTTGAAGTCGTCAAGCGCCTCGTCTGCATCGAAGGTGCCCGTAGGGCCCTTGCCCGTGCTAAGGTGCACTGGGGCAAGATGGACGCTGAGAAGCTTGTGATGGACGGACCACCACCACGCAAGGAGCATCGCAAGCCTGAAATGTATTATGAGGGCGTCCTCAAGGGTGCCCGCCTTATAGCGGGTGAATGCTCCAAAGATGTAAATTTTGAGTAGACTCGCATTTGTTATCCTGTACGCTGAAAACTTGTTCATTTGCGCTAAGCAACACTTTTGAATTTAAAATATTACCTTCTGTACGGCCGTGTATTAAATTTGAGAGATGGCGAGTCGTCGGTTTCAGCCCCCATGCCACGAGTACTGGGGTGTTCGGGATAAACTTGAGCGCTCTTGTTCCCATTCTTGGGTCCTTCGAGGGAGGCGCTCAACGCAATGAACAAGGCAACCAGGCTATAATGCTTGAACACTCTCATTTAGCCATAGAATTCTATAATTTTAAATTTCGGCGAAGCCCCTGGTATTCGGAAGACCGAGTTCGGGGCGCTATCCACGCCTAGGCCGGACAATGCCGACTCCTCGCTCTAAGCGGCATAAGTCTTTAGGGACTCGAAAACCTCTCGAACAGCGACCGGCTCTCGCCCTATCATGACGGTCAGTTTTAGCTTTCTCCATCGAGGTGCTTAACCCAGCTCAACCGGGCACAATCGCAGTGGTTCCCCAGCGCTACCTTAGCCGATATAACGGAACATAAGGTACCAAAACATGGGAGCCGGCAAACCCAACTATTGACCCAAGACATGATTCGAGCCGATGCATATAATGCTATAAGTTCGGGTTGCCGCACTTGTGAAAGTGTTCAGACTTATCACACCATATTGTGGGGTACTTAAGCCTCGGTGTATTGCCGTACCAAAGTGTACGGTTGCACAATGTCATAACTGAACATATACATATATATATATATATATATATATATATATAGAAAAAGGAATTCAATAATAGGCAGAAGCTATGTATTGTTTATTCAAAAGGGCTGCGATGAAGAGCGAGCGATACAAATAGTGCGATAAGCAAGGGACGGGCTTTTTAACATGTCCCCTCGAGGGGTAAGCTGCGGGATGGTATGTAAAACAGGTATCTTGCTCGTAATAGAGACCACTGGACACTCGGCGTAGCTACGCTTCTCGGCTGTTGCATCATGTGTTCGGGCGATTCTACTACCGGACAGGGCTTCGTGAGAACGGAGTCCTGAAAGTAAAAAGAAAGAAGAAAAGAAAAGAATGACACAATCGGGGCCCACAGTGCGGTTGAGTCGCATTCTGGGCATGCCGTGGTCGTGCCCCTCCCCCTATGCCCATGGTATTTCCAGAGCGTAATTATGTATGCGTAATACTGGTTTCGCAATTTCGCGAGGGCTAGGGTTTGGGCCGCATTGCTATGCGTGCTCGGAACGTGCCAGGCGGTCTTGTTATAGGTTACTCTGGGCGCGCTTGACGGTGTCCGGACGTTTAATAGTCGGACTCGAGAATTGCCTTAAGAGGCTTCTTTGTACTTCCGCCGCGAGGGCCGCCGTATGCTCCTCCGTACGGAGAGAGCGGTCGGTGTTTCCAGTGCGTGATAGCCGCTGCGGAACGGGACTATGTCGAAGATTAACTCCTCGCTCCGGAAGTTATCCGGGGATCCGAAGACCACTTCAAGTCTAACTGAGCCTGTACAGTTGGCCTCTACACCTGGTATGACGCCTTTAAAGGTCGTCTTCGTGGGTTTAATCCTTGATGGGTATATGCCCATTTTGCGCGGTGTATCCTGATAAAGCAGGTTCAGGCTGCTGCTGCCGTCCATTAGGACTCTAGTGAGGTGAAATCCGTCAATGATTGGGTCTAGAACCAATGCGGTGAATCCGCCATGGCGGATGCTAGTGGGGTGGTCCCTTCGATCAAAAGTGATCGGGCAGGAAGACCACGGGTTGAACTTTGGGGCGACTGGCTCCATCGCATATACGTCACTTAGTGCACACTTCCGCTCTCTTTTGGGTATGTGGGTTGCGTATATCATGTTCACCGTCCGCACTTGTGGGGAAGCCCTTACATCCTCTATTGTTCGGGCGTCGGGCTCCTCCTCGTCATCGCTATGCAGCCCCTTGTCATTGTTTTCAGCATTTAACTTGCTCGCTGCTTGAACACCCAAAATCCCTGTTGGTGTGGTTGGCTGGTTTTCGAAGTGCCGTGTATCTGGCACGAGCGATCGAGTATTCGGTCCAAATTGGACGGGCCCGGAGTATTTCTTTTAAATGGCTTTTTCCGCTGACCGGGTTTAGAGCCTCTGAATCCGGCATTGACTGCTGTATCCTCAGCATTATCGCCGTTAATGCGGCGCTTGTGCTTGTTGCGACGCGACCTGCCATTGTTGTCCTTGGTATCCGAATTACCAGGGCTCTTGGTCATGTTGTTACTACGAGCTAGCCAGCTGTCCTCTCCGCGCAAAAGCGGGTCATGAGTGTTGTGAGGGCTGCCATGGATTTCGGCTTTTCCTGTCCTAGGTGCCGGGCAAGCCACTCGTCGCGGATGTTGTGTTTGAAGGCTGCAAGGGCCTCTACATCCGGACAGTCGACGATTTGATTTTTCTTCGTTAGGAACCGTGTCCAGAATTGTCTGGCCGATTCCTTTGGCTGCTGAATTATATGGCTTAGGTCATCAGCGTCTGGTGGTCGCACATATGTGCCCTAGAAGTTGTCGAGGAATGCGGCTTCCAGGTCTTCCCAACAACAAATTGACTCTGCTGGCAAGCTGTTAAGCTCGGGCTGGTCATTTAAGCTTGAGTGGGAGGTATTTGATGGCGTGTATATCATCACCGCGGGCCATGGGGATGTGAAGGAGATAGTCCTCGATCCAAACCGCAGGATCTATTGTGCCATCGTATGATTCAATGTTTAAGGGTTTGAAACCCTCAAGGATTTGATGATCCATCACTTCATCTGTGAAGCATAATAGGCGTGCGGCGCCTCTGTATTGGGCTATATCATGACGCAGCTCAAATGAGTTTTGTCTACTGTGTTCGGCCCGGCCGGAGTTGCCATATCCGGCGTGACGGTTATAAATCGCGATGTGGGTGCCCACGCGATCCGTAGATCGACCTTGTTTGCCTTGCCTTGTCCTCCAATATATCTCGCAGTCCGGCGCATTTCCCAGCCTTGGTATTTTTGAGCAGCGGCAAAGTACGTCTTGAGTTGAGAGCCGAGAGGCCTCTACTGTCATGACCACGAGGTGGCCGGTCAGCCGTATCATGCGCTGGTGATGTAGGTTTGGGTGCTTCCTCCTCTAATCGGGGTAGCAGGCTGCGTTTTGGGTAGCTCTTGGAGGGGCGCTCAAGTTCATACTCTTCGGCCGCAAGGACTTCAGTCCATCTGTCAGCTAGCAAGTCTTGGTCAGCTCTAAGTTGTTGCTGCTTTTTCTTGAGGCTGCTTGCCGTGGCCATAAGCCTGTGTTTGAAACGCTCTTGTTCGACGGGATCCTCGGGCACGACGAATTCGTCGTCGTCGAGGCTTGCCTCATCTTCGGAGGGAGGCATGTAATTATCGTCCTCTACCTCTCTTTCTGCCGCTCTCTCATGAGGGCTGGCTTCTCCATCCTCCTGCGTCGAATCCCGCTGGAGGAGGTTGTCTTCGGCACTGTCCGGGGTGTTATTGTCTCCCGTGCCGAAATCTCCGTTTTTGCTGTGGCGGGATTTAGAGCGGCGCCGTTGACGCCGGCGCTTAGGCTGTTTCTTGGAGGGGTCATCCTCCGTTGTTCCATTGCCATTTCCATCTTTTGGGATGTCCACCATGTATATGTCGTATGACGAGGTGGCCTTCCAGTGCCCTGTGGGCGCTGGTTCTTAGTCGTCTCCTGCATTGTCATCCATACCGTTGATGTCTTCAGAGTCGAAGTCGAGCATGTCGGTTAAATCATCGACAGTGGCTACGAAGTGGGTGGTGGGTGGGCTTTGAATTTCTTCGTCGTCCGTATCCCAACCTTCCTGACCATAATCCGGCCAGGGCTCTCCTGATAAAGAGAGAGACTTTAGTGAATTCAGGATGTCGCCAAAGGGCGAGTGCTGAAAGATGTCCACGGCAGTAAATTCCATGATCGGCGCCCAATCGGATTCGATTGGCGAAGTATGAAGGCTCGGAGTCCGAAGAGGAGTCCGGCACCTTGAGTCCTGAAGCTCGCAAAGGGCGGGGTAAGTGTACGGCTCAATCGCCGTAGAGATCACAGCCCGAGGCGGTGTCCAGCCACCCGTCCTCGATCGGCACCGATCGGCTCGAGCTAAAGGTCGGAGCCGGACACAAAATGCTTGACCTCCAAAGACACTGCTGACCGGTGTGAGCTAGATCATGCCCCTCGTGCAGTGGCAGCTGATCGTGGCTCGAACCCATCGAAGATCAAGTCTCCGCGGACGTCGGCCGTGTAGTTCAAACTTCCAAATCTGACACGGTGGCTGAGGGCGTAGCTTTCAATCTGCTCCGGATGGCCAGCGAATTGGCCGCGGTGCAAAGCCGAGGAATACGAAGATCTGTCCGTGGTAAAAGTCTCACCTGGGCGCATCGTTGTTGACGATCGGAGGAGCCATCGGGCCTAGATGACGCATACAGAGGAACTCTCAATGAAAGCACCAATGTCGGTGTCAAAATCGGCGGATCTCGGGTAGGGGGTCCCGAGGCGTGCGTCTAGGCGGATGGTAACAGGAGACAAGGGACACGATGTTTTTACCCAGGTTCGGGCCCTCTCGATGGAGGTAAAACCCTACTCTGCTTGATTAATATTGATGATATGGGTAGTACAAGAGTAGATCTACCACGAGATCAGAGAGGCTAAACCCTAGAAGCTAGCCTATGGTATGATTGTTGTTCGTCCTACGGACTAAAACCCTCCGGTTTATATAGGCACCAAAGAGGGTTAGGGTTACACAGAGTCGGTTACAATGGTAGGAGATCTACATATCCGTATCGCCAAGCTTGCCATCCACGCCAAGGAAAGTACCATCCGGACACGGGACGAAGTCTTCAATCTTGTATCTTCATAGTCCAGGAGTCCGGCCAAAGGCTATAGTCCGGCCATCTGGACACCCCCTAATCCAGGACTCCCTCAGGCATTTCTTGACGTCTACTAATATTACCAATTCTTTGACATTCATCACAAGACAGGACAAACTTACGGGCATCTTTAAAAAGAGTGGGCTAATAAAAACCAGATTGCAATACCTTATGCGCAGTTCTATCTCCAGCATGGTGTCCTCCATAAGCCTCGGAGTGACACTTGCATAGGATTTGTTCGTATTCATGCTCAGGTACACAACGTCAAATAACACCATCTACTCCTTCTTTATAAAGGTGTGGGTCATCCCAGAAGTTATGTCTTAAATCATAGAAAAACTTTTTCTTTTGTTGGTTTATGAAACTAGGTGGTATCAATCTAGCAACAATGTAATTAGCATAATGAGCATACCATGGAGTAGTACGAGAAACATTTATGACAGCTAATTGATCATCAGGAAACCTATCATCAATAGGTAGTGGGTCATCAAGAACATTATCTAACCTAGACAAGTTGTCTGCAACGGGGTTCTTAGCTCCCTTTATATCAATAATATGCAAATTAAATTCTTGTAGTAGGAGAACCCATCTAATAAGTCTAGGTTTAGCATCTTTCTTTTCCATAAGATATTTAATAGCAGCATGATCAGTGTGACCAGCTACTTTAGAATCAACAATATAAGGTCTGAACTTATCACAAGCAAATACAACTGCTAAAAATTCTTTTTCAGTAGTAGCATAATTTCTTTGGGCCTTTGTCTAGAGTTTTACTAGCATATTGGATAACATTTAATTTCTTATCAACTCTTTGTCCTAGAACAGCACCTACAGCATAATCACTAGCATCACACATAATTTCAAATGGTAAATTCCAATCAGTTGGCTGAACAATAGGTGCAGAAATCAAGGCTTTCTTAAGTATTTCAAATGCTTCTACACAATCATCATCAAAGACGAAAGGAACATCTTTTGTAAGAGATTACTCAGAGGCCTAGAAATTTTTGAGAAGTCTTTAATGAACCTCCTATAAAAACCGGCAAGACCAAGGAAACTTTTGATACCTTTAATGTCCTTAGGACACGGCATCTTTTCAATAGCATCAACTTTAGCTTTATCAACTTCAATAACTCTTTCAGAATTTTTATGCCCCAAGACAATGCCTTCATTAACCATAAAGTGGCACTTCTCCCAATTCAAGACAAGATTAGTTTCTTCACATCTCTACAAAACTCGGTCAAGGTTGCTTAAGCAATCATCAAAAGAAGTTCCATACACGGAGAAATCATCCATGAAAACATCAACAATCTTTTCACAAAAGTCAGAGAATATAGCAGTCATACATCTTTGAAAGGTAGCAGGTGCATTACATAAACCAAAAGGCATACATCTATAAGCAACCGTACCGAAAGGGCAAGTAAAAGTGGTCTTTCCCTGATCCTCTTTTGACATAGGTATTTGAGAGAAACCAGAATAACCGTCTAGAAAGCAAAAATGTGTATGTTTGGATAGTGTTTCTAGAATTTGGTCAATAAAAGGTAAAGGGTAATGATCATTTCAGTAGCTTTATTTACTGTGCGAAAATCAGTTACCATTCTATAACCTGTAACAATTCTTTGTGGGATCAATTCATCTTTATCATTAGGAACAACAGTAATACCTCCCTTCTTAGGGACACAATGGACATCACTTACCCACTGACTATCAGCAACGGGATAAATTATACCTGCCTCCAGAAGCTTTAGTATTTCTTTTCTCACCACTTCTTTCATCTTAGGATTCAATCGTCGTTGGTGATCAACAACCGGATTAGCGTTTTTCTCCAATTTTATTTTGTGCTGGCATAGAGTGGGACTAATACCCTTAAGATCATCCAGAGTATATCCAATAGCAACACGGTGTTTCTTCAGAGTTTTCAATAATTTCTCTTCTTCCTGCTCTGAAAGATTAGCACTAATAATAGCATGATATATCTTCTTTTCATCAAGATAAGCATACTTAAGAGTATCATATAATGGTTTAAGCTCAAACACGGTATCACCCTTGGGTGGAGGAGGATCCCCTAGAACTTCAAAAGGTAAGTTGTGTTTCAAAATAGGTACCTGTTTAAAGAATACTTCATCTATTTCCTTTCTTTCATTCATAATCATATCATTTTCATGGTCTAACAAATATTTGTTCTAAAGGATCGTTAGGAGGCACGGAAATAGAAGCAAGATTAATAATTTCATCTTTACTAGGCAATTCTTTATCATGGGGTTGTCTACAAAATTAAGCAAAATTAAAATCATGAGACATATCCCCTAATCCAATAGTAACAACATCCTTTTTGCAGTCTACCTTAGCATTAACAGTATTCAAGAAGGGTCTATCAAATATAATGGGACAAAAGTCATCTTATGGGGAACCAAGAAAAAGAAAATCAGTAGGATATTTAACTTTCCCACACAAGACTTCAACATCCCTAACAATCCCAACAGGTGAGATAGTATCTCTATTGGCAAGCTTAATTGTAACATCAATACCTTCTAACTCAGCAGGTGCAATATCATGCATAATTTCTTCGTATAAAGAATGAGGTATTGCACTCGCACTAGTACCCATATCACATAAACCATGATAGCAATGATCTCCTATTTTAACAGAAATAACAGGCACGCCTACAGCAGGTCTATGTTTATTTTTAGTATCGGGTCTAGCAATCCTAGCAGCTTCATCACAGAAATAAATAACATGCCCATCAATATTATCAACCAAGATATCTTTAACCATAGCAATATTTGGTTCAACTTTGATTTTCTCAGAGGGTTTGGGTGTTCTAATATTACTTTTGTTGACCACAGTTGAAGCTTTAGCATGATCCTTTATTCTAACAGGGAAATCTGGTTTCTCAGTATAAGCGGTAGGAACAATAGGATCGACATTATAAGTGATAGTCTTTTCTTCAACTTTAATAGGTTCAACTACTTTTACTTCAATGGGAGGATGATATTTAAACCACTTCTCCTTAGGGAGATCAACATGAGTAGCAAATGATTCATAGAAAGAAGCTACCATCTCAGAGTCAACTCCATATTTAGTGCTAAATTCACGGAAAACTTCGATATCCATATATATTTAACACAATCAAACTTAGGTGTAATACCTGACTCCTTACCTTCGTCAAGTTCCCAATCTACAGAGTTGCGTTTAATTCTTTCTAGTAAATCCCATCTGAATTCAATAGTATTCATCATAGAAGAACCAGTACAAGAAGTATCGAGCACGGAGCAATTATTGAGAGAAAGCCGAGCATAAAAAATTTGAATAATAATTTATCTTCAGAGCTCATGATTGGGGCATGAATATAACATTGATTTAAGACTCCCCCAAGCTTGAGCAATGCTTTCTCCTTTGCGAGGCCAAAAATTATATATATAATTACGATCACGATGAACGAGATGCATAGGATAAAACTTCTGATGAAATTCCGAATTTAATCGGTTGTAGTCCCATGATCCAATATCATCACATAGCCTAAACCATGTCAATGCCTTTCCCTTCAAAGATAAAGGGAGTACCTTCTTCTTGATAACATCCTCGGGCATACCTACAAGCTTAAATAATCCACAAACTTCATCCACATAGATTAGGTGCATATCAGGATGTAATGTTCCATCTCCTTTAAAAGGATTAGCGAGTAGTTTCTCTATCATACCCGAAGGAATTTCAAATTAAACATTTTTAGTAGGTTCATTAGGTTGAGGAGAAACTCTTTGCTCTACTGGTCAGGGTGAAGATACCCCGAACAAGCCCCTCAAAGGATTATGTTCCATAGTAACCAGTGACAGTAAATTTCAGCACACTATATCATTTTTTTTCCTTACCAAATTCCACCTACCAAAGGCGCTTCACTCCCCGGCAACGGCGCCAGAAAAGAGTCTTGATCACCCAAAAGTATAGGGGATCCATCGTACACCTTTCGATAAGTAAGAGTGTCGAACCCAACGAGGAGCAGAAGAAAATGACAAGTTGTTTTCAGTAAGGTATTCTCTACAAGCACTGAAATTATGGGTAACAGATAGTTTTGTGATAAAGTAATTTGTAACGGGTAACAAATAATAAAATTAAATAAGGTGCAGCAAGATAGCCCAATCCTTTTTGGTAGCAAAGGACAAGCCTGGACAAACTCTTATATAAAGGAAAACGCTCCCGAGGACACATGGGAATTATCGTCAAGCTAGTGTTCATCACGCTCATATGATTCGCGTTCGTTACTTTGGTTATTTGATATGTGGGTGGACCGGTGCTTGGGTACCGCCCTTCCTTGGACAAGCATCCCACTTATGACTAACCCCTATTGCAAGCATCCGCAACTACAAAAGAAGTATTAAGTTAAACCTAACCATAGCATGAAGCATATAGATCCAAATCAGCCCCTTACGAAGCAACGCATAAACTAGGGTTTAAGCTTCTGTCACTCTAGCAACCCATCATCTACTTATTACTTCCCAATGTCTTCCTCTAGGCCCAAACAATGGTGAAGACAACATACATCTCATCAAAATATCGAACGAATACCAAGTTCACATGACTACTTATAGCAAGACTTCTCCCATGTCCTCAGGAACAAACGTAACTGAAGGAAATATGCCCTAGAGGCATTAATAAAGTTATTATTTATTTCCATATATCATGATAAATGTTTATTATTCATGCTAGAATTGTATTAACCGGAAACTTAGTACATGTATGAATACATAGACAAAACAAAGTCTCCCTAGTATGCCTCTACTTGACTAGCTCGTTTATCAAAGATGGTTATGGTTCCTAACCATAGACATGTTGTCGGGGCAGGCTGATCTGGCCCACGAACACCTATGGGGTCAGCGGACCGAGCCCCTTTCGGTTCGGCGGGGAGCGGAGGTCGCACAAATAGCAGATCGAGGCAAAGCACACGAGAGGTTTACCCAGCTTCGGAGCTCTCCGGAGAGATAACACTCCTACTGCTGCATGTCTGGGTGTATTGCATTCTTGCTCAGGAGCGCTGAGTGCTACAGTACACACGAGCTGCTAACGAGACTGAGCGTGAGTGTTCCTCACCCCCCCCCCCTCTACATTGCGCATGGGCCTCCTTTTATATGCTCAAGGGGTCTCCGGCAGGTGGCAACGTAGACAAGGGTACAAATGGAAAAGTAGTGGTTGGTACACCTACTTGTATGCGATTAAGGTATGTATTATACCTACCCACGGCGGCGGGGACAAAGGCATTAAATGCCCATCTACGTCGCCCTAACAGTGCAAACAGGGACCGTCAGGGACGCCACCGCTTGCCAGATGGCAATCTTGTCAGCGTCGCTTGCCACCGCGCACCGCTGGCTGCACAGCCTCTCGCCACGCGCGCCTGGAAAGGTCCCAGGGCGACACGTTAGTGGATGTGCTGGAGCGTAGGTACAGAGTGGTGGTCTGCCGCGGCAAGCGCCTTGCCGCGGTTGTTGTCTTGTCGCGCCCGGAAGCTTGTCGCTCATCGGGCCTTCCCGGCAAACTCCTGTTGCCGGGGCCTTGCCTCCCAAGCGCCTTGGGTGGCCTTCCCGGCAAGCTCCTCTCGCCGGGGACTTGTCTCCTTGGCTTGAATACTTTGTTCTTGAATGGCTCCAAAGGAACCGCGGAGGACCTTGGCGGTCACCCGGCAAGCCATGCCGCGGAGGGCTGCAACTGCCCGTGCACAAGTTCGGGATACTAGAATACCCCTACTCTAGTACACCGACAGGAGCCCCCGGGCCTGGGCCACACACGGTGCCGAGCGCTGTTGGGCCAGGCCCAAAACAGGGCACGGCACACGCGCCCGGGTCACGCCGTAACTCACCCGGAACCACCACGCCCCCATGAGCAGCACGCGCGAGGCGTGGCGCCGTGTGAGAGATCGTGGGCGAGATCGTGGGGGTTTCTTTATTCGGAATAACGGAACGTCCGCCCCTCCCTCTTTATAAGCAGGGAAACAGGGCAGTCCGCCCATCTTGCCGATTCTTTGTCCCATCTCGAGAAAACCTCCGCTGCTCCCCCTTCTTCCCAAGGCTGAAGAGAGCAAAGGTTCGCCCCCATCGCCACCAGCATCACCAACGCCGTCGATCTCCTCCACCGCCTCGCCATGGCTCAAAGCCGACAAGGGAAGGGCGCTGAAGTCGGCCGAGGCGCAGCGTTTGCGGCGCTGGAAGGAGCGGGCCATCTTCCCTCCCCAGCTCGCCGCGAGGAGCCGAGGGAGAACTACTACCTCTTCCGGTCGACGGAGACGCTGATGCATCCGCAAGACGAAGGTACTCCCCGCACGCTTTGAATTGGCCCGACGGGTATCCCTTCTTGGCGCTCTTCTTCTCTGCGGGGTCTGCCCGCCCTTCTCTGAATTCTTTTGTGACATCATGAACACCTACGGGTTCCGCCTCCTTGATTTCACCCCCAATGCCGTTCTGACCATGGCAGTTTTCGCACATCTCTGCGAAAACTTTGTCGGAGTCCACCCAAATGTAGCCCTTTTCCGCCACTTCTTTTTACCCCGAGTTGAGAGAGGGGAGCCACTTGCCGGAGGGATTGCTTGGATCTCCAGGGTCGGCAAGAAGGAAGCCTATCTGGAGGGAGAGCTCCGTAGCAAATGGGAGGAGTGGAGGGCTGATTGGTGTTGGATTGTCGAGGAGAACCCGCAGCCATTTACCGCCCAGCGCCAAACCCCAGTAGTGCGCGGCAACGATTGGAGCAATCTGGCCCCGGAGGATGCTAGGCTAAAGATCGCAGTCACTCGAATCCTTCGCCTCAGACTTGCCGGACTCACCGTAGGCACTGTTGGCGCAGACTTTCTTCGCCGCAGACGCCCTTGCGTGAGAGGAGGAGACCTGCACAGGAGTTTCGAGCAGCGGCAGATATCATGAGGCTGCGCCCAGGCCTCAACTTCAACTTCGCCGTCTTGGAGCTTGACGCGATGCTCTTGGAGCTGTTCAAGCCCGATCCTGATCATCCAGAGATGTTTAGGTTGCTGAGAGGCATCGTTCCGCTGTGCAACAATTCCGTGCTTGACCGCATCCGTGCAATGATGCCGTCGTGCGACTCACATGGAATTGTCCCAACTTGGCAAGAGCCTACAGATGACGTCGTCCGGCAGTTCTTCGACAGTCTGGTAGAAGTGCCGATCCGCCCCGATGAGCAGAGGGGCCTCACCCGCGACACCACCGATGATGAGATGCAGCGCATCGCCACCAGGCTGGAAGAGGCGGCAAGAGGCCGCCGCTGGGCGAAGTTTGGCTTCACCGTGGAGGAGGCAGAGGCGGCAGAGGCGGCAAGCCTTGTCGGCGAAAGGAGTTTGCCGGCGAGGAGGAGCTTGCCGAGCTCGATGCCGAGTCGAGCGAGCCCGCCGAGGGCGCATCCTCCCCACCTTCAAGCAGCTTGTCACAGCGGAGCCCCAGCTCCACCAAGACGGCGTCTTCGCAAGGCCGGAGACGTAGCAGGGCGGCAGACGGACCAACAGCCGCAGCGCCGCGCGACGCGCTCCACCGCGGCAAGCACTATTGCCGCGGGAGCTCCTCACGCCGCTGCGGCAACCGGGGCGAGGCCTTCGCAGATCACCGGTTCCGCTCCCGCCAAGTGTCCAAGGGAACCCACTCCTCCGCCTCGTCGTACCAAAGGCGGGCCAGAATTTGACCTCTCCGCGCTCAGCTCCGACGAGGAAGAATAAGAGTAAGATTCCTTGCTGTACTTGTAATTCTTCGATTCGATTTGTTGCTTTGTCTTGTATCTGATCTGCTTCATTCTGAACCCATTCCTTTTCAGGACGCTGGCTCAGAGAATGTCGAAGAGAGCCAAGACCCGGTGATTGTCGTCGAGGACGAACCCACTGCGACGGCAGAGGGCGCGTCCGAGACCACCTTGCCGGATGCGGCAACTCTTCTTCAAAGCAGCCCCCAGCGCAGCCCCCAGCGTAAGTATATGGTCTACTTCTTGCTGTTCAGCGTGCATGGGTGCTCTTTTCTTTGCTGATATTTGACTGTTGACTTGTGTAGGAGCAGAGCAGCCTCCTTCTGCTTCGACTACGCCGCCAAGGGAGGATTCCCCGGAAAGGGAGCGTTCTCCGGCAAGAGAGACTTCTCCGGCAAGGGGCAGCTCTCTGGCAAGGGACGGTACCAGCGACCCCTTGGTGGCGGAGACCATGACCGCAGACCCCGGCACAGGTAATCTTCTTGCCCGAAAACTCCCTTGTGTTCTTCTTCTTCTGATTATCTCTTTGAATATTTGCTTGACTTTTCTTCATCCATCCGCCACAGAGCCAATGGAGACCGAGGTCGCCGGCGAGGAGGACGCGCGCGGCAACATTGACGACACCGCCGCCACCGAAGAAGAAGCTGGTGCTGACGAGCCCGCCGGCGAAAGAGGTCACTCTGTTGCCGCAGAAGCTGACAAGGGGTCCGCGATCAGACCGACGGCCCCGAGGCCAGGAGCGCCAGCGCCACGCCGACCGCCGATCCCTCCGCCGCCGCAGCTGCTGGCTCAAGAGCCCCAGCCCGGCGCCTACTTGAAGGCCGGGCGATGGCGTCTTCATCAAGCTCCCCGGGGTCGAGCCTGTGGCTCGGTCGAAGGGTGATTTTTGACGAAGAGCTGCTCGCCTCATTGGCCGACGCTGGTCGACGCGCCAAGCAGCAGCGGGCGAGCATGAGGAGGAGCAATTTGTTGTCGCTCTACCGCTACCGACAAGCCAAGCTGGAATCCCGGAGGCGCTTGTCGCGAAGGCGGAGCAGACATCGAGAAGCTGCGGAGGAGCTCCGGGGCCGCAACTGTGAAGCTCTCCGGTCCTTGACAGAGGAGCGGAGCAGCTTCACGAAGAGCGCAAAGCCTTCCTCCTCGAGAAGGCTGAGGCTGAAGAGCAACAACGGCTTGCTGCCGAGGAGCTGTCTGCGCGGGAAGGCGAGTTGGCTCAGCGGAAGGTTAACCTTGACAGCCACGAGGAGGATCTTGCTATGTGTGAGCAAACATTTGGCGGGACTCTCAAGGAGGCAAAGGATGCTGCCGCAGCTGCTGAGGCCGCCAAGAAGGAGCTGGAGACGAAGGTGGCGTAGTTGGAGGCCAGTCTCAAGGAGAGCGGCGAGGAGCTTGCTGCACTCAAGCACGAGCGCGAGAAGGACGCCTACACTCTTGGCGAGCTGCAGGGCCGTCTCGCCGACAGGAGCAAAGAGCTCAGCGCCGCCAAGGACTCCAATGCAGATCTTGAGTTGAAGCTAACTACTTTGACTCAGACACCGGACGGGCGCCAGGGAGGTGAAGCGGCCTTGAAGGAGAAGATCAAGGCCGATGAGGCGCTGCTGGCGAGTGCTGTTGCCGCCCAGAGTGCCTTGAGGGAGAATGTGGAGCACTGGGCCGAGGGTCTTGTGAATGTCGCTGCAGCCATCGACGAGGAGTTGGCGCAGCTGGGGATGGTGGATCTCGGATATTCCTCCGACGAGCACCTCCAACCCAGCGCCAAGCTCAGCTTGTTCTTCAAGGGCGTGGTGACGGCCCTCCAGCGACTCCGGGAAGAAGTACCAAAACAGCTGGCCGAGGAGTCGCGCCAGATCTGCTGGGGCTCTCCAAAAGGTCTTGATGAAGGTGGCCTTCCGCAATCCAGGCCTCAACCTCACCAACGTCCTCAAGTCCTTGCCACGGATGCCGATGTGGAGGCGCTCAAGACCCTTGTCGCACCCATCGTGGACAGGGTGAGCGGAATCAAGAGGGTTGACGGCGGTCGCGTAGATTAGGCCTCCCGCTTTTTCTTTTTCTTGCCGCTGCTGGTCATGTCATAGGAACAATCCATTAGAGCTGTGGCAAGCTATCTTGTAATATAACTCTATTTTGGGTATCAATTGCTATGTTATTTCCTTTACTTGATTCCTTCCTTTGTATGTTTTTGCCCTCGCTTTTAGGGAACTTGTCGCTGGGCACCTAAGTCATGAAGGCCGAAAAGTGGACGTCGGCTAACTGGCGGTGCCGCATCCGACAAGCAACCTTGTCGCAACTAGTCGCAGCTCACTTAAGTTGTTGAGCGGACTCGAAACAAAGTAAGGGCGCAACTAGCTACGAGTTGGTTCCTCTGCGCACAGGTTTTCCATACAAAGTACGGTCGTTCGAGGAAGATAACTTAAAAAAAATTAAAACTGATTGCTCAAACTTTGGCAACTTAGCTTTTCTGTCGTTTGCTTCCCGGTAAGGCTAGACTTCCTTGAGCGACGCTTGGTCCACACCATTATCTTCTCCTTCCCCCCCGGCAAACTTGTGTGCGAGGGAACCTTCCTTTCTTTGAGAGAGAGAAGAAAGAAGAGAAAATAAAGATATGGAGCCTTACGGCTCGTTATTGCTTACCGGGGTAGGTGCTGCACAAAGTGTCAGATAACGCATGCAAAATAGAAGTAAAAAGCATGAAATTGACAAGGTGTGCGAAGCACGCTTAGCTTTACTTATGCATCGGGTCTGCGCCCGGCTTTGTACAAAGGATTACATGCAACAATGGCAAGACTTGTACAAAGGTGGTTGCCGGAACAGGTTCCGGCAACCGCGCCTTCACGGGTAAAACTTACGAAGATGCTCAATGTTCGAGAGTTGCTCACCGGAATGCCATCTTCGGTCTCAAAGCGGACAGCACGAGGCCTAGTGACTCGTTTCACCCGGTAAGGGCCTTCCCACTTCAAGGCCAACTTGTTGGGATTCTTGGCGGACTGAACGCGCCGAAGAACAAGGTCGCCTTCCTCGAGACTTCTGGCATTAACTGCGGCTATGGTAGTGGCGCAAAGCTTGCTGGGTACCGAGCAGCAGCTCGTGCAGACTGAAGACGATCCTCCTCAAGGAGCAGCGTCATCTTGTCGCAGATTGCTCTTGCTCAAGCTCATCATAAGCGAGCACTCGAGGCGATCCGTATACGAAGTTCCATGGGGAGAACTGCCCCGCTCCATAGACTAGAGCGAAAGGTGTTGCGGCGAGTGGCTCGATTTGGCGTCGTCTGATCGACCAAAGAACCACCGGTAGCTCCTCAATCCAGTTTCTTCCGCGACTTGTACAGCCTGTCGAAAGTTACGGTCTTGAGCCCGCGTGACTTCGCATTTGCCCTCTCCGCTGACCGCTGCTTCTCGGATGAGCAGCGAAGCGGCACCTTGGCGCCAATATCTTGGACGTCTTGCATGAAGGTGCGGCTCGTGAATTGGCGTGGTCGTTGTCGGTGATGATCCTGTTAGGGATTCAAACGCAAACAATCGACTGAAGAACTTGATCACGCCGACCGTGTTGTCACCTTCCTCATCGCTTCCACTTCCGCCACTTTGTGAACTTGTCGATTGCAACGCATAAGTACTCAAAGCCCCGACGGCTCGGGAAAGGGGCCGAGGATGTCGAGCCCAGGACCGAAAATGGCCAGGATAAAGGGATCGTCTGGAGAGCTTGAGCCGGCCGGTGTATTCGCTTGGAATGGAACTGCACGCTTCACACTTGGTTACTTGTGCAGTTGCATCTCGGAGGGCTGTCGGCCAAAGAAACCTTCTTGCCGGAATGCTTTGCGGCAAGTGCTTCCTGGCGCCAATGTGGTGACCACATATGCCTCCATGTATCTCTCGCCAACAGCTTTTGTCCTTCTTCCGGTGAATACACTTCAATTTGACACAGTTGAGTCTTCTTACATGCAGGTGTCAGTCGACAAACTGGTACATACTTGACTGCCGGGCTACTCTTTCCGCTTCTTCTTGCTCTTCGGAAGTTCTCCGTCTGAAGGAATTGGATAATCTCTTTGTGCCCATGCCGGAGCTCGCGCTCGACAACAAGGACTAAAGGCACATCTGCTGCTGCGGGAACATCCGCTTCTATGGCAAGAAACTGCGGCTCAGCCGGAGCTTGACGTTCCTCGGCAAGCTTGCCGGAGCAAATCTTGTCGGGAGCGTCTGCTTCAACGAAACAAACCCTAGGGCTTGTCGGAGCAGACTGCTCCTCAGCACTGTTGGTGTCGATCTTGGGGACCTTCTTGGCGGCGGCTTCGGGAAGCCCTGCCGGAAAGTAGTCACCAGAGATCAACTTCCTCTTCTTGCTCTGTCCGGTTGATGGCGTTACAGACGGTTGAGTTAGCTTGAGCACAAAAATTCCTGGTTCCACAGTAACTTAAGTCGGGCGACTTTGACAGAGCCATCAAGAATGTCGTTACGAGTTCTTGGAACATGTTCCATTTGTAGGCCGTCAAAGTGCTCTTCTAGCTTTCTCACTTCATCAACATAAGCTTCCATCAATGGACTCGATAACTCTTGTTCACTTGGCGGATAACAAGTCGTGGAGTCACCCACGACAATGAGTTTCTTGATCCCAAGGTCTCATCGCGATCTCGAGACCGGCAAGCAAACCTTCATACTCTGCATTATTGTTTGTTGCTTGCTCCTTGGGAAAGTGCATCTGGACTACGTACTTGAGGTGCTCTCCGGTGGTGCGACAAGTAGCACGCCAAGACCGGGCGCCTTTGCAGCGAGAAGGCACCACCAAAGTACATCAGCCACTCTTTGCTTGCTTCCTTGACGGGGATGCTCGTTTCTGGAGTTTCTTCATCTTGTGTTGGCGTCCATTCCACTATGAACTCCGCCAATGCTCTGCTTTGGATAGTTGACGTGCTCTCAAACTTGAGTCCAAAGCTTGGCAGTTCGGTGCCCACTCGACAATCCCGCCTGTTGCTTCGGATTTTGGCAAGATCCTCTTTAGCAGAAAGCGAGTGACAACTGTGATCTCATGTGCGTGGAAGTAATGGCGCAGCTTTCTCGAGGCCATGAGGAGGCCGAAAAGCAATTTCTGCACACCAGAGTACCTTGACCTAGCCCCCTGCAGAAGGGAATTGACAAAGTAAACTGGGCGCTGCACCATTCTTTTTCTCGTGATCTTCTCATGTGTCTGCGCAGATCCGTCCTTGTCGGGACCAGAGCTTGCCAGTGAAGCCCCCTGCTTGTCGTTGGATGCATTTGCCACGGTTGCTAGCTCATCATCCGCCTCCCTTTCCGCTACTAATGCAGCACTAACCACTTGACTGGTTGCCGCTATATACAGCAGCAACTTCTCTTGCGGCCTAGGTGCGACAAGTGTTGGAGTGGAGGACAGGTATCTCTTCAAGTCCTGCAGCGCAGCCTCCGCTTCGGAGTCCATTAGATCGGACCTGCCTTTTTCAAAATCTTGAAAAGCGGCAGGCACGCCAGCAGAACCTAGAGATAAACTCGCTGAGAGCAGCTACGCAACCGCAAGCCTTCGTACATCCTTGACGCGCTTTGGTGCTTCAATCTGCTCAATGGCTTTGATCTTGTCGGGATTGGCATCAATTCCCCGCTGAGACACGAAGAACCCGAGAAGCTTGCCGGAAGGGGCTCCAAACACGCACTTCTCGGGGTTGAGCTTGAGGTTGATCTTACGCAGATTTGCAAAGGTTTCGTCTAAATCTTGAATCAGAGTTGTCTTGTCCTTGCTTTTGACCACTATGTCATCCATGTAGGCTTCCACATTTCTGTGCATTTGCGGCTCAAAAGCGTCACGGACTACTCTTGCAAATGTTGAACCAGCATTCTTTAACCCGAAGGGCATCCAGATTAAACGATTATGTGCCACATGGTGTGATGAATGCGGTTTCTCCTCATCCTCTTACGCCATGAAGATCCGATGGTATCTCGAATATGCATCAAGAAATGAAACCAAGTCACATCCGGCCGTGGAGTCAACAATTGGTCGATGCGCGGCAAGGAAATGGGTCTTTGGGACAAGCTTTATTAACATCGGTAAAGTCGATACAAAGCCTCCATTTCCGCTCGCCTTGCGCACGACTACGAGGATTGGCCAACCACGAGGATGGAGCACTCCTCGACAAGGCCCGCCGCTTCCAATTTCTTGATTTCTTCGCAATGAATTCTTGGCGCTCCACCGCTTGCTTCCCGACTTTACGCTTGACGGGCGCGCATGAGGACAGACGGCGAGATGGTGCTCAATTACTTTCACGGGAACACCGGGATGTCGACGGTCGCCACGCAAACACGCCGACGTTCGCCATGAGAAAAGCAACGGCATACTTACTATTTAGGGTCGAGAGAGGCAGCGATGGTGAAGGTACCACTGCTGCCGTCCTCCTTGGCGGACACCTTCTTGGTCTCTGGCGGAGCCGCCATCGTCCTCTTACATTTGCCGGTGGAGCTCGATGGTGCGTCCTCGACGGTAGCGCAGCACTCCGAGGAGGTGCGCTTGCCGGAGTGGGCATCAGAGCTCTTGCCGGACTTGGTCTTCTTCTTTCCCCCGGGAGCTTCAGTGGCTTGCAATCTGTCGCAACTGCTGCTTCCCGGTAGATCTTGTCGGCGCAGATGAGAGCATCCTTCTTGTCGCCAGGGACTGAAATGACACTTATCGGCCCTGGCATCTTCAGCATGTTGTAGGCATAGTGAGAGGCCGCCATGAATTTGGCGAGTGTTGGACGGCCAAGTATCCCATTGTAAGGCAATGGAAAGTCAGCAACGTCAAAAGTGACCCTCTCGATTACGAAGTTCAACTCGCTGCCAAATGTCACCGGCAACGTGATCTTTCCTTCGCTTGCTCCTTCCGGATTGATTCCTTGAATGTGCCGGTCTCCTCGAGCTCGCCATCGTGGATCTGGAGTTTGTGGAGCACCGCGAGGAGGTCGAGTTCAAGCCGGCCCGCCGTCAACTAACATCTTGGTGACCTTGAGGTTGCGGATAGTTGGTGAGACCAACATCGGCAAGCACCCGACCGCTGATTCTGTGAACGGGGTGGTCCTCAATATCAAAGATGATAGGCATGCTGGACCATTTCGAGAGCTGCGTGACTTGATGGATGGTTCTGCTGCATTGACCTCCGCATCCAATCGCTTGAGCTGGCGGTGGGAGGTATGCAGAAGAACCGCCGTCCAACGCACAGGACCTCGGTGGCTTTCTGGAACTCCTGCTCATCGCCGGTCGTCATCATCCATGTCTTCATCGTCGCCATCGTCTTCATCCTTGTCGCGGCCGCGGAGGTCCGTCTCCTTGCCGCTGCTTGGCCTTGCCATGGCGTCCTCCTCGGCCGGGGCGTTTCTTGCTAGCTCCTCCAACACCTTCTGGGCCTTCTCCTTTTCGCGTCGCTTTCGTATTCAGATATACATTGTTCGACAAGCTGCTCGACCTTCTTGCAGCTCTGGAGGTCATGGCCCTTGGTGCGGTGGATCTTGCAGTACTGCTTGCCGGAGTCGTCCTGCTTGTCGGCGACCGCCACAGATTGGCAGTAGGTGCCAGCGGCAACCTCCTTGTCGGAGCTACTAGCCTTGGCTTTCTTGGCGCCACCTCCGTTGCCGGACTGCTCAACAACTAGCACATCTCTGCCTTTCTTTTTCCTGTTGCCCCGCCGCCGGCTCTTCTTTGCCGGGGCGGTCTCCTCACTATCAGATCCTCCTGCTTCAGTATTCTCTCCGGGGAGCCTCCTCCCTTCTTCAGCACGTGCACACTTGTCGGCCATGGCATATAGCTCGCTGACGTCTCCGGTCTTGCACATCGCCATCTCCTCCCGCATCCTGCGGTTTCGCACGTTCTGATGGAACGCGTTGATCACCGTGGCAGGGTGGACGTGCAGGATGTTGTCTTTGTACTGCAATTTGAATCTTTGAATATACTTGCTAGGGATCTCCTTCCTTCCGGGCGCAGCAGATGAAGGTCACTTTCTTGGCCATGGGGCTTGTGGTCGCTGTAAAAGGCGCCGACAAACTGATGGCATAGATCTGCCCAAGAGGATATGGAGTTGTCCGGCAAGTGCATGAGCCAGATCGACATTGGGCTTGAGCACCGCCGGGAAGTAGTTGGCAAGGATCTTGTCGCTCTCGCCCCGCAGCTTGCACCGCGATGGTGTAGATGCTTGAGGAACTCCGACGGATGCGTCTTTGCCGTCGCATTTCTTCTCGGTACATCTGGTTTGAAATTCTTCTTCTTGGGCCACTTTGGACTTGCCGCAGCTCACGAAAGTGAACGCAGGGCAACCTATCATCACAGACGGCAAGTCGCCGCTCGTTCTCCGGGCGCATGCATGTCAACAGAGGGCCCGGTAGCGCTTGTCGGATTGACGTCGCGCTTCTCTTCGGCGCCGATGCGAAGTTCGAAGCGTCTTCTTCTTGTCGCCGTGAAGAACTTGGCGCCGATGCGGTGGAGTCGCCGTCGAGGTGGATCCGGCGAAGTCGGCGATCTTGGCCTTCGGGCGGAGAGTGCATGGTGGTTGCACCCCACGGTCTCTTCGCCACCGGCTCGTGTTTGGCAGATCCTGCCGCGGCAAATGTACTCGGTTGCCGCAGAGCGTCGCCGCTGGCGAAGCCAATGAGACTCGAATGGTGGCCCTCCATTCATCGACCTTTGTCGGCCGTTGGAGGGTAATCCAGGAGCAGTTGAGCTCTCGCCAAAGCTTCTGCTGGAGTGGTGGGTGGCAGTGGCGAACGTTGCGAGGAGCGGGATATGCTCGGACTTCTAACTATGTTAGAAGGAGCAGTATCCCGTCCAAGCGACCGTGCCTCGCTCGCGGCAGCATGTTGGCGTGCATGCTGGTCTTGAGCATCCCGAGATCCACCAGCTCGATCTTTGTCCAACGAGCGTATGGCTGTAACATCCCAAATTTTCAATTTGGAATGTTATACATTAGGTCATCATGCATATCATATTTTCTCGCATTTTTCCGATCCTAGAAAATTTCACGCAACTCAAGGACCCTCGGAGAGAGTTGGAAGTTTCATAATTTTCATATTTGGGATTTCTCAAATTTTGGAAATAGGATCATTGGATTTATTTAATTATCTTCATAAAGTTTTTCCTATAAAAATCTCAAGAGAGGGAATAATATGACTTTCCCAATGTTTAGGAAAAATGAAGATATTATAAATAAATCAAATTTGGTTTTGAAAGATTTATTTTGCTTAGGCAAAATGAGCATTTTAAAAATATTATGCATGTTTGCCGTTTTTAAAGTTCATTTTGTTCGACTCATTTTTAGGAGTCGGGGAAAATTTGTTTTATTTAATTTGGAGTTCATTTGGTTTTTTTTTAATTCTTTTGATTTAATTTTAAAAAAAACGCGTCATCCCACAGGCCAAGGCCCGGCCAGCTTGCCCAGGCCCGGCCCGGCGCCCGCCTCCCTCTCCTCACAAGACGCCGCCCGCCCGCTGGTGTCCCGCCGCCAAGACGCCTCCCGAGTCCGGCTCGCCCCAGACCCGTCGCCGCCTCCCCAAGCAGAACCCCCTCCTATTTAACCGCCACCCCCTCTCTCTCAACTCGCCCTTGCCGCCCTCGACCCGCCCGCTTGGCCGCCACATGCCGTCGCCTCGCCCCCCGGAGCCCTCATGACCCGCCGCCACCCGCCGACCCCGTCGCCCGCCGCCCGGAACCCCGCCGGAGACCGCCGGAGGTAGCCCCGCCGCCGCCCGATCCGATCCGATCCGATCCGGTTTTCTCTCGAAAACCCGGTCCGGTTTTTTTTTGCAAAGTTCGGTTTTTTTTAAAACCTAGATTGGTTTTATTTTTTTTCGGTTTTCTTATTTAGTGAACGTTCACCGACCGCTCGTTTCAATGAACGCGCTCGTTGGATTAGTTCCGCTAATCTAACGCCTGTTATTTAATCCGTTCGTCGTTTTCTTTTAAATCGATTTAATCCGTTATTTTCGATTCGATTTACGATCCGATTTTCAAATCTGTTTTATTTCTTGCTCGTTTATCTAATCAGGTGATTCAAGCGCTGGAGTTTAAATAACGAAACCGCCGTTCCCGACTAACCTACTTTCACAGAGTTTTGCGACTATGGAATTTTGACCTAATTTCAGATTCGCTAAACCGAAGTCGTTCTCTCTCGAGTTCCGACTTTCGATACTTTATTTGATTCGATTCTTTTGCAACCAGGGTTCTTAAGTTGAACTATCTGGTTAGATCTTTTATTCGAGATTTCCCTGTGCATTAGATGAGTCCTTATTGTATGCTTGTTGTTTGTCTGCGTTAGATCACCCGGAGTGCGCCGCTTGTTACTTCGAATCTCTAGGACTCGCGGATCATCAGCAAGGCAAGTAACACTTTGATCATACCCTTTTCTACTACCCAGTTTTATTGCATTAGATCAAACCCTCAAACACTTGCATGATTAGGATCTAATCAAATTGTGGGATGGGAAGTAGATTGAGGTAGTACCTATTACTGTTTACTTATGAAACCTTGGGAGTTACTTCTACGTTTGCTTGATTGTGCCATGCTATGCTAGTAGACGTGGATTGGGTGAGTGAATATCCATGACAGATGTGAGATTGTTAATTAATGGTTTATCTAAGGTGGCAACCTAAACACACATCTGGGTGGATTGAGGCACCGGGTTTCTATCAGGACTTGCCTGTATTTCTTGGACCGCCACCCGTGCTCTAAGGGATCATAAGATTATTCAAACTAGAGACTTCCGTGTGCAGCCACAAGCCAATTATGGGCTCGCATAGTTGACTAAGTTGTGCGAACTCTTACGGGTAGGCTAGCTGATGTAGGGGATGTAGGTTGGTACGGTCTACCCACATGTAAGGTGCTAGCGCCCGAAAGACTATGTCTTGGTCATCCGTTTCTCAAAAACCATGTAGTCACGAGAGAACCTAGCGGAGGCGATCGAGTCTTGTGGTGAAAAGTGCGCAAACCTCTGCAGAGTGTAAAAACTAATCATGATTAGCCGTGTCCCCGGTTATGGACGTTTTGAGTATCTAGTACTTGAATATCATGTGAATCTCAACATGTTACTTCTAATAATAAAGTTACTGGGTTTTAATGAGTACTTTTTAATTGGGATTGAGGATGCTGTCAACCATTCTCAATGTTTAACAACCACCATGATAGTTAAATAAAATTATTCCTTTGATGTAGGGAAAAATCAGCTTTATGCAAAAATGTAATCAGTAGAGCCTTACCACCAGCCAAATATGCATGTAGTATAGGCTTATTGCTTCATTGTTCTCTATGTGTTACATTGCCAAAGATATTCCATGTCTTGACCCGTTTTGGGCTGCAACTTTTCACGTTGCTAGACTTTTTCTGCACGACAGTAAGGTGTTAGGTTGTGGTTCTATACTCGGTGATGCCGTTGGAGTTGATGGACTCACTCGTTTTCCAAGCCTTCCATTGTTATTATTAGATGGCCTTAAGCCATATTATTGTATTAAGTTCCCTTGTGGACAACGATGTAATAAGTGTGTGATTGCTACTACGCTATAAATCCTTGAAATCTTTGTGTTGTGTCGACATTCTTGATCCAGGGATGACATCGAGCACGAGGCGCTAGATCCATTCGTGCAGTCATGACAGAGAATGGTATCGAGAGCACACGCCGACTATAGGACACGACCACTAAGCTAAAGCCATAGATCACTACTCTCTTCTCATTTTCTAACTCCTCATCTTTTTCTACTCTCTTTAGGATGAAGGACGCCAAGATCAAGTACACCCAACCGGATGAAGGCACACCTTTTGGATTTCACTTGAAGGAAGTTACCAAGTACCTAAACATTGGACTACCAAGCTTCACCGGGACTTTCAACGCCACTACTCTGCTGAAGAGGAGCGCTGGAAGATTCACGCTCACGTTCGGGAAGGACATTCGCCCCAATCACCAAGCCAATAGATAGTGTTTTGATTGCACCAACTTGGAGTCTGGAAAGAGCATGGCAGCTCACATCACCATGGGACGCATTGGAGAAGTTTATCAAGAAGACCTCAAGGACACAATCTACCAGATTTGCGGACGCCGAGATGACAAATGGGAAGTCGTCAACACTAAGAAGGATAGGTTCATTGCCGCATTCATCCAGGAGTTAAACCAGCACATTCGACGTCAGGAGAACCAGATGTGCAATGATATGTTGGAGTTGCAGAATGCAAAAGGAAGGATCATCGAGCTTGAAGAAGAACTAAAGACAACTTCGCAAAGGACTATATGGGCCGAGATCGTAGCTCTAGCAAGACACAATAACGATCTTAAGTACGAAATTGAAGAAGCGAAGAAGAAGTTGGCGCTCGGGAATGAAGACCGATATGTCAATTGCCCAAGCGACTACATCAACATCGACGACACCGATTCGGATCCAAGTGAACCCGACTTTGAAGACGAAGTTGAGCGGACATTATGGAGTCTTCCACGGTTCAAATTAGTAGAAGTCCCCACATATTAGTAGTATTCCCTCCATGTAAACATTATAGTACACGCACTTTTGCGATAGTTAGATCGTTGTAAGCCTTTGTTTGATTGAATGAAGTGATTTTGTGTGTATTTGCTCATGTGCATTTGGGTAGTGATTCCCCTTAGACCTCATTCTATTCTAAATTCTCATCTTTTCTAAACCCATCGGATGCCTCCGAGACGCGACCTCGGGTTCGTTTTTCCGCCAGAGATCACCCAACTGATCCAAAGAGAATACCACGATTCAAACATTGGTGCGTAACCAGGGCAACAACAACAACAACAACCCACCGCCACCACCACTGCGGATCATCCGACTCGTTTCCTTAGACTAAATCCGCTGGTGTATTCCAAGAGCACCGAGCCAATTGTAGCAGATATGACCGGCTCCGCAAGATAGGAAGGAGCTGACCACTGCAGGATGCACGGATGGAGAAAGAGTGAAGTTTGCAACACATCGACTTGAAGGACCCAGCAGACATGGTGGGAGAATTTCACAGCCACTTACCTGTCAGAGACACCTTTGTCACATGGGATCAATTTCAGCAAGCTTACCGCCTTTGCCCATGTTTCAAATAGGAGCTATGGCCATGAAGAAGCGTGAGTTTATAACTTACGCCAAGGAGGAAGGACTGTTGGCGGTCGTGGATGATTTTAGCAAATTAGCACGTTATGCCTCGGATGACGTTACTACCGATGCGACTAAGCGGGAGAAGTTTCTAGAAGGACTGAATGATGAGTTCAGCATGCCGTTGATGGTAGCGGTTTCAATAACTACCAGGAGTTAGTAGACCGAGCCCTCATGATTTAAGGAAAGCAATGACAAATTGAGAACCGTAAGCGGAAGTATGGACAAGGGAAGTATAACTCCGGAGCTCAGCAGAAACCTCGTTATACCCCTAAATCAGGAATTCAGTTTCAGCATACCCATGGAGGAGGTAATTCGCATAACCATAACAGCACCAAGAATGGGAACGGGAATGGAGGAAGTAACGGACAGAATCGCACCAACCCGTCAACACCATCCAAAGTAGACTTGAGTCATATTACTTGCTTTAAGTGCCGCAAGACTGGGCATTATGCCAATGACTGTCCGTAAGGCCAGAATGGAAATGGCAATGGAAGCTCGGAAAGAAACCCAACCCTTTCAATAGAGGACGGTGAACCACATTGAAGTGGAGGAGGTTGAAGATCACTGATGCGATGTCGGTAAGTTTTGGTTAAGTCATTTATCGCAGTTGTTCTTTTCGATCTTGGTGCATCGCATTCATACATATCAAGGGGATTTGTGGATAAGTACAAGTTACCAACCCAAGCCCTTAGGTCACCCATGCTAGTAACCTCACGGAGCAAGAGTACATGGCTAGTAAATGGTGTGATCGACTGCCATTAAGGATTGGACACTATGTTTTCCCCTCAGACCTAATAGTTCTGGAATCCCAAGGATTGGATGTGATATTAGGTATGGATTGGTTATCAAAGTATGGAGGAAACATTGATTGCTCCACTAGATCAATTTTGCTCACCACACCAGAAGGAAGAAGGATTAAGTATGTATCACGGCATGAGCCGAGGAGAGCACAAGTTAATTGCCTATCAGGAGTGGTGCGGAAGAAGTACCGATGGTGAAGGATTTTCTGATGTATTTCCGGAAGAGTTGCCAGGAATGCCACCGGATAGAGACATTGAGTTTTTGATCGAAGCTGTTGCCGAGAACAGGCCCGATATCGAAGCGACCGTATAGGATGCCAAAGACAGATTTGGCGGAAATCAAGAAGCAGATTAAGGAGCTTTTGGATAAAGGTTTTATACGCCCAAGTTCTTCACCTTGGGGATCACCCGTTTTGCTAGTGGAGAAGAAGGATGGATCGTTAAGAATGGTTGTTGATTATCGTGGATTGAATGAAGTAACAATCAAGAACAAGTACCCATTACCTATGATAAATGATCTGTTTGATCGCTTGCAAGGAGCCAAGGTGTTTTCCAAGATCGACTTGCGATCGTGGTACCATCGATTGAAGATTCGGGAGCAGGACATACCCAAGACAGCATTTACCACGAGATATGGACTATCTGAGTATACCGTTATGTCATTTGGACTGACTAACGCACCAGCCTATTTCATGAACCCGATGAACAAAGTGTTTATGGAGTTTTTGGATAAGTTCGTCGTGGTGTTCATTGATGACATTTTGATTTTCTCGAAGAATGAAGAGGAACACAAGGAACATTTGCGATTGGTTTTGGAGAAACCGAGGGAACACCGGTTGTATGCCAAGTTCAGCAAATGTGAGTTTTGGCTAAAGGAAGTTGGATTTCTCGGACATGTTATATCCGGAGAAGGGATAGCGATTGACCCCACAAAAGTTGAGACCGTAACCAAATGGGAAGCACCAACGACAAGTTGGAGAGATTCGAGTTTCCTTGGACTCGCAGGATACTACCGAAGGTTCATTGAGAATTTCTCAAGGATTGCCAAGCCTATGATGTAATTGTTGAAGAAGGAAAACAAATTCATATGGACCGAGGACTATGAGGCAAGTTTTCGTGAGTTGAAGAAAAGATTGGTCACCTCACCGGTATTGATATTGCGGATCGGACTAAGGATTATGAGGTGTATTATGACGCTTCACGCCGAGGACTTGGAGCAGTGCTTATGCAGGAAGGAAGAGTTGTTTCGTATGCTTCACGACAACTTAAGCCCCATGAGTTGAATTATGCCACTCATGATTTGGAGTTAGCAACCGTTGTGCATGCCACGAAGACGTGGAGACACTTTCTCATTGGAAATCATTGTGAAGTATATACGGATCACAAGAGTTTGAAGTACATCTTCACACGGAAGGAATTGAATCTCGAGACAAAGGAGATGGTTAGAGCTTATCAAGGATTATGACATGAGATTGCATTATCACCCGGGAAGGCTAATGTAAATGGCAGAGCATTGAGCCGTAAGAGCCACGCCAATACCCTAATGATGGGAGGAATACCCAATGAGTTAGCCAAGGACCTTCGAGAGCTATGTTTGGAAATAGTTCCGAGAGGCTATGTAGCAGCATTGGAGATTCAGTCAACGCTGATGGACAAAATCGGAGAAGCCCAAAAGGCGGATAAGGAAGTTGCCTCTATAAAGGAGAAAATGAGCAAAGGAAAAGCTAAAGGATTTCGTGGAGGACGAAAGCACGATACCCTATGGTTTGAAGACCGTGTTTATGTGCCCAATGACCCGAAGATCGGAAGTTGATTTTACAAGAAGCCCATGATTCACCCTATTCGATTCACCCAGAAATACCAAGATGTACTTGGATTTGAAGAACACTTTACGGTGGACCGGAATGAAGAAGGATATTGCGGAGTATGTAGCGATTTCGATGTATGTCGGAAAAGTAAAGGCAGAGCATCGTAAGCCAGGATTGTTACAACCATTGCCGATACCGAATGGAAGTGGGATAAACTAGGCATGGATTTTATCACAGGATTGCCAAAGACTCGCTCAGGATATGACTCGATTTGGGTTATAGTCGACCGTTTAACAAAGGTAGCTCATTTTATTCGATCAAGACTACCTATAGCAGTGCTAAGTTGGCAAAGATATACATGACCAGAATTGTGTGCTTACACGGAGTTCCGAGGAGCATCGTATCGAGATAGAGGAACCCGGTTTACCTCGAAATTTTGGAACCGGTTGCACGAAACATTGGGAACCCGATTGAATTCAAGACAGCTTTCCACCCACAGACCGATGGACAGGGCAAGAGAGAGTCAATCAGATTTTGGAGGACATGCTGAGAGCTTGTGCACTAGATTATGGATCTAGCTGGGATGACAATTTGCCGTATGCAGAATTTTCCTACAACAACAGTCACCAAACCAGTTTGAAGATGGCACCTTTCGAGGCTTTGTATGGAAGAAGGTGCAGGACACCGTTGTTATGGGACGAAATTGGAGATCGTCAGTTGTTTGGACCAGATTTGATTAAGGAGTGCGAACAGAAAGTTAAGTTGATTCGAGGCGGGCTCAAGATAGCCCAGTCCGGACAAAAGAGCTATGCCGATTCCAAGCGCCAAAGCGATTGAGTATGAAGTTGGAGACAGAGTATATCTCAGAGTATCCCCGCTCGAGGAGTTAAGCGTTTTGGAGTTAAAGGAAAGTTAGCACCCGCTTCGTTGGACCGTATAAGATTTTTGCAACGCATGGGAGAAGTTGCTCATAAGTTGGAATTGCCGGAAGGACTGTCGGGGAGTTCATGATGTATTCCATGTTTCTCGATTGAAGAAATGTCACCCGAGATAGCAGAGGTACCGTTAAGAGATACTGTACCATTGGAAGCAATTCAGTTGAAGGATGATTTGACATATGAGGAAAAACCGGTTAAGATTCTCGATTATGCCGCCAGAGTTACTGGCAAGGTTATCAAGTTTTGCAAAGTTCGGTGGAGCCACCACACCGAGGATGAAGCCACACAGGAAAGAGAGGAAGTTTTGCTCAAGGACCACCCTCACCTATTTTCTAGCCAACCCGAATCTCGAGGGAGATTCATCTTAAGGGTAGGTTTGTAACATCCCAAATTTTCAATTTGGAATGTTATACATTAGGTCATCATGCATATCATATTTTCTCGCATTTTTCCGATCCTAGAAAATTTCACGCAACTCAAGGACCCTCGGAGAGAGTTGGAAGTTTCATAATTTTCATATTTGGGATTTCTCAAATTTGGGAAATAGGATCATTGGATTTATTTAATTATCTTCATAAAGTTTTTCCTATAAAAATCTCAAGAGAGGGAATAATATGACTTTCCCAATGTTTAGGAAAAATGAAGATATTATAAATAAATCAAATTTGGTTTTTGAAAGATTTATTTTGATTAGGCAAAAATGAGCATTTTAAAAATATTATGCATGTTTGCCGTTTTTAAAGTTCATTTTGTTCGACTCATTTTTAGGAGTCGGGGAAAATTTGTTTTACTTAATTTGGAGTTCATTCGGTATTTATTTTTAATTCTTTTGATTTAATTTTATAAAAAAAAACTCGCGCGCCCCCCCCTGGGCCAAGGCCCAGCCGGCCCAGCCAGCCAGGCCCGGCCCAGCGCCCCGCCTCCCTCCTCCCTCGACGCGCCTTGCCCGCCCTTGTGATGTCCGCCCGCCACGCCTCCTGAGTCCGGCTCACGGGACCCGTCGCCCCCTCCCAAGCATGGAACCCCCCTCCTATTTAACCGCCACCCTCTCTCTCAACTCGCCTTGGCCGCCCTCGAGGCCGAGCCGCCGCCATTCGCCTCGCCCCCGGAGCCCTCGACCTACCTCGCCGCCACGCCCGACCCGTCGCCCGCACTTGCCGGAACCTCATGGGAGACCGCCGGAGGTAGCCCCGCCGCCGCCCGATCCGATCCGATCCGATCCGGTTTTCTCTAGAAAACCCGGTCCGGTTTTTTTTGCAAAGTTCGGTTTTTTTTAAAAACCTAGATTGGTTTTATTTTTTTCGGTTTTCTTATTTAGTGAACGTTCACCGACCCGTTCGTTTCAATGAACGCGTTCGTTGGATTAGTTCTGTTAACGAACGTCCGTTATTTAATCCGCTCGTTTTCTTTTAAATCCGATTTAATCCGTTATTTTTCAGATTCGATTTCTGGTCCGATTTTCAAATCTGTTTTATTTCTTGCTCGTTTATCGGAATCAGGTGATTCAAGCGCCTGGAGTTTCGTAACGAAACCGCCGTTCCGACTAACCTACTTTCATAGAGTTTTGCGACTATGGAATTTTGACCTAATTTCAGATTCGCTAAACCGAGTCGTTCTCTCTCGAGTTCCGACTTTCGATACTTTATTTGATTCGATTCTTTTGCAACCAGGGTTCTTAAGTTGAACTATCTGGTTAGATCTTTTATTCGAGATTTCCCTGTGCATTAGATGATTCCTTATTGTATGCTTGTTGTTTGTCTGCGTTAGATCACCCGGAGTGCGCCGCTTGTTACTTGAATCTCTAGGACTCATGGATCATCGACAAGGCAAGTAACACTTTGATCATACCCTTTTCTACTACCGGTTTTATTGCATTAGATCAAACCCTCAAACACTTGCATGATTAGGATCTAATCAAATTGTGGGATGGGAAGTAGATTGAGGTAGTACCTATTACTGTTTTACTTATGAAACCTTGGGAGTTACTTCACGTTTGCTTGATTGTGCCATGCTATGCTAGTAGACGTGGATTGGGTGAGTGAATATCCATGACAGATGTGAGATTGTTAATTAATGGTTTATCTAAGGTGGCAACCTAAACACACATCTGGGTGGATTGAGGCACCTGGTTTCTATCAGACTTGCTGTATTTCTTCGGACCGCCACCCGTGCTCTAAGGGATCATAAGATTATTCAAACTAGAGACTTCCGTGTGCAGCCACAAGCCAATTATGGGCTCGCATAGTTGACTAAGTTGTGCAAACTCTTACGGGTAGGCTAGCTGATGTAGGGGATGTAGGTTGGTACGGTCTACCCACATGTAAGGTGCTAAGCGCTTACGAAAGACTATGTCTCGGTCATCCGGTTCTCAAACACCATGTAGTGCGAGAACCAAGCGGAGGCGATCGAGTCTTGTGGGGAAAAGTGCGCAAACCTCTGCAGAGTGTAAAAACTAATCATGATTAGCCGTGTCCCCGGTTATGGACGTTTTGAGTATCTAGTACTTGAATATCATGTGAATCTCAACATGTTACTTCTAATAATAAAGTTCTTGGGTTTTAATGAGTACTTTTTAATTGGGATTGAGGATGCTGTCAACCATTCTCAATGTTTAACAACCACCATGATAGTTAAATAAAATTATTCCTTTGATGTAGGGAAAAATCAGCTTTATGCAAAAATGTAACCGTAGAGCCTTACCACCAGCCAAATATGCATGTAGTATAGGCTTATTGCTTCATTGTTCTCTATGTGTTACATTGCCAAAATATACCATGTGCTGACCCGATTTCGGGCTGCAACTTTTCATGTTGCAGACTTTTTAGACGACGAGTAAGGTGTTAGGTTGTGGTTCTATACTCAGTGATGCCGTTGGAGTTGATGGACTCACTCGTTTTCCAAGCCTTCCGCTGTTATTATTAGATGGCCTTAAGCCATATTATTGTATTAAGTTCCCTTGTGGACAACGATGTAATAAGTGTGTGATTGCTACTCTGCTATAAATCCTTCGAAGTACTGTGTTGTGTCAGCATTACTGATCCAGGGATGACACTGAGCACAGAGCGCTAGATCCATTCGGGTCTGGTCGCGACAATGGCATTGTGAATGCCATGACGCTGTCGGTCCCGTGCCTCCTGAGACGGGCACGGTGCATGCACGGACGCCGAGGTCTGCGCAGCCTTGTCCTTGGACTTGGCAGCACCGTGAGTTCCCCCGTCGCCGTCCATTCTTCCGCCGGCGTCCACCCCACCACCTGTTTGCTTCGGTGGTGGTGGGTTCTGACGCGACGGAAGTTTCCGCCGAAGCCTTCTTCTTCGGTGGCATGTTGATGAAGATGATGAAGATCTAGCTCGCGTGGAGGCCGGATCAGGTTCACACAACCTCGACGCCCCCTACCTGGCGCGCCAAAGATGTCGGGGCAGGCTGATCTGGCCCACGAACACCTATGGGGTCGGCGGACCGAGCCCCTTTCGGTTCGGCGGGGAGCGGAGGTCGCACGAAGAGCAGATCGAGGCGAAGCACACGAGAGGTTTACCCAGCTTCGGAGCTCTCCGGAGAGATAACACTCCTACTGCTGCATGTCTGGGTGTATTGCGTTCTTGCTCAGGAGCGCTGAGTGCTACAGTACACACGAGCTGCTAACGAGACTGAGCGTGAGTGTTCCTCACCCCCCCCCCTCTACGTTGCGCATGGGCCTCCTTTTATATGCTCAAGGGGTCTCCGACAGGTGGCAACGTAGACAAGGGTACAAATGGAAAAGTAGTGGTTGGTACACCTACTTGTACAGTGTACAGTGTATTATACCTACCCCTGACGGCAGGGGACAAAGGCATTAAATGCCCGTCTACGTCGCCCTAACAGTGCAAACAGGGACCGTCAGGGATGCCACCGCTCGCCACGATGGCAATCTTGTCAGCGCCGCTTACCACCATGCACCGCTGGCTGCACAGCCTTTCGCCACGCGCGCCTGGAAAGGTCCCAGGGCGACACGTTAGTGGATGTGCTGGAGCGTAGGTACAGAGAGGTTGTCTTCCGCGGCAAGCGCCTTTGTCATGTTGTTTTCTTTGTCGCGCCGGAATCTTGTCGCTCATCGGGCCTTCGCAAGCTCCTCTTCTTGCGGGGCCTTGTCTTGTAGGTGCCTTGAGTGGCCTTCCCGGCAAACTCCTCTTGCCGGGGCCTTGCCTCCCAAGCGCCTTGGGTGGCCTTCCCGGCAAGCTCCTCTCGTCGGGGTCTTGTCTCCTTGGCTTGAATACTTTGTTCTTGAATGGCTCCAAAGGAACCACGGAGGACCTTGGCGGTCACCCGGCAAGCCATGCCACAGAGGGCTGCAACTGCCCGTGCACAAGTTCGGGATACTAGAATACCCCTACTCTAGTACACCGACACATGTGTTGTCATTTGATGAACGGGATCACATCATTAGGAGAATGATGTGATGGACAAGACCCATTCGTTAGCTTAGCATTAGATCGTTGTAGTTTCATTGCTACTGCTTTCTTCATGACTAATACATGTTCCTCAGACTATGAGATTATGCAACTCCTGAATACCGGAGGAACACCTTGTGTGCTATCAAACGTCACAACGTAACTGGGTGATTATAAAGATGATCTACAGGTGTCTCCGATGGTGTTTTTTGAGTTGGCATTGATCGAGATTAGGATTTGTCACTCCGTGTATCGAAGAGGTATCTCTGGGCCCTCTCGGTAATCACTATAAGCCTTGCAAGCATTGTGACTAATGAGTTAGTTGCAGGATGATGCATTATGAACTGAGTAAAGAGACTTGCCGGTAACGACATTGAACTAGGTATGAGGATACCGACAATCGAATCTCGGGCAAGTAACATACCGATGAAAAAGGGAACAGCGTATGTTGTTATGCTGTTCGACCGATAAAGATCTTCGTAGCATATGTAGGAGCCAGTATGAGCATCCAGGTTCCCCTATTGGTTACTGACCAGAGATGTGTCTCGGTCATGTCTACATAGTTCTCGAACCCGTAGGGTCCGCACGCTTAACATTCAGTGACGATTTGTATTATGAGTTATGTGATTTGATGACCGAATTTTGTTCGGAGTCCCGGAGTAGATCGGGGACATGACAAGGAGTCTCGAAATGGTTGTGACGTAAAGATCGATATATTGGAAGGCTATATTCGGACATCGGAAAGGTTCCGAGTGATTCGGGTATTTTTGGAGTACTGGAGAGTTACGGGAATTCGTATTGGGCCTTAATGGGCCATACGGGAAAGGAGAAAAAGGCCTCAAGGGTGTCCACGCCCCTTCCCCATGGACTGGTCCGAATTGGACTAGGGAAAGGGGGCGCCCCCTTCCTTCCTTCTCCTTCTCCCTTCCCTTTTTCCTATTCCATGTGGGAGGTGGAATCCTACTAGGACTAGGGAGTCCTAGTAGGACTCCACACTTTGGGCGTGCCCTACGAGAGTCAGCCTCCTCCTCCCTCCATCCTTCATATACGTGGCCAGGAGGTACCCCATAGACGCACAAGTTGATCATTGATCTCTTAGCCGTGTGCGATGCCCCCTCCACCATAATCCACCTCGATCATATCATCTTAGTGCTTAGGCGAAGCCCTGCGTCGGTAGCTTCATCATCACCGTCATCACACCGTCGTGCTAACGGAGCTCTCCATCGACACTCTGCTGGATCAAGAGTTCATGGGACGTCACCGAGCCGAACGTGTGCAGATCGCGGAGGTGCCGTACTTTCGGTGCTAGGATCGGTCGATCGTGAAGACGTACGACTACATCAACCGCGTTGTCATAACGCTTCCGCTTTCGGTCTACGAGGGTACGTGGACAACACTCTCCCCTCTCGTTGCTATGCATCACCATGATCTTGCGTGTGCGTAGGATTTTTTTTTGGAATTACTATGTTTCCCAACAGTGGCATCCGAGCCAGGTTTATGCGTAGATGTTATATGCACGAGTAGAACACAAGTGAGTTGTGGGTGATAATAGTCATACTGCTTAATAGCATGTCATACTTTGATTCGGCGGTATTGTTGGATGAAGCGGCCCGAACCGACATTATGCGTACGCTTACGCGAAACTAGTTCTACCGACGTGCTTCGCACATAGGTGGCTGGCGGGTGTCAGTTTCTCCAACTTTAGCTGAATCGAGTTTGACTACGCCCGGTCCTTGTTGAAGGTTAAAACAACAAATACTTGACGAAAAATCGTTATGGTTTTGATGCGTAGGTAAGAACGGTTCTTGCTAAGCCCGTAGCAGCCACGTAAAACTTGCAACAACAAAGTAGAGGACGTCTAACTTGTTTTTGCAGGGCTTGTTGTGATGTCATATGGTCAAGACGTGATGAGACATAAGTTGTTGTATGAGATGATCATGTTTTGTTGAAGTTATAGGCAAGTGGCAGAAGCCTTATGGTTGTCTCTTTATTGCATAAGATGCAAGCGCCAAATGATTGCTTTAGTTTATTGCTATGGGATAGCAATAGCTGCAAGAGCAATAGTTGGCGAGACGACCATGTGACGGCTCGTTCATAGAGATCAAGATGATGGAGATCATGCTGTCATGCCGGTGACGGTAGAGATCATGGCGGTACTTTGGAGATGGAGATCAATGGCTGTAGCGACCCGACCTCAGATGGTCAAGTCTCTGTGCTTCTGTGTCATCCCTGGATCGGTAATGCTGACACACACAGTACTCGAGTATTTATAACAGAGTAGCAATCACACACTTATTACATCGAATGTCTCAAAAGAGAACTTATTACAGTAATATGGTTGAAGGCCATCTAATGCGATAACAGCGGAAGGCTTGGAAGATAAAGTGAGTCCATCAACTCCAACGGCAAAACTGAGCTGCACGGCAACGACCTACAATCCTTACTCCTCGTCTGAAAAGTCTGCAACATAATATGTTGCAGCCCAAGAACGGGTCAGCACATGGAATATGCTGGCAATGTAACACATAGAGAGTACTGAAGAATAATCTATACTACATGCATATATGGCTGGTGGAAAGCTCTATGGTTACAGTTTTTGCAAAAAGCCAATTTTTCCCTACATCAAAAGAATAAAGTTTTATTTTAACTATCATGGTGGTTGAAACATCATTGAGAAGGTACCCCCCAACTCAATGATCCCAATTTAAGTGATTAACAACCCAGCAAAATTAGTTAAGAGTGATGAGATACATGTGAATACTCAAGTACTAGATACTCAGAATCGTCCATAACCGGGGACACGACTAACCATGATTAGTTTGTACACTCTGCAGAGGTTTGCGCACTTTTCCCCACAAGACTTGATCGCCTCCGTTGGTTTCTCGCACTACATGGTGTTTGAGAGACGGATGACCGAGACACGATCTTTCGTAAACATTAACTCTCTACTCCGGATAGATCATACCAAACCTATAAAACCCACTACCTTTGATCTACCTCTTGAGAGCTTCACGTAACTTACTCAACTATGCTAGTGCCCATAATAGCTTGTGGCTGCACACGGAAGTTTCTAGCATGAATAATCTCAGTTCCCTTTGAGCACTGGTGGCGGTCCATAGGAAGATCACACGGTACCGGGATTTCCAAAATAACGAGACAACACTGGGTTCCCAGGTGCCTCAATCCACCCAGATGTGTATTTAAGTTGCCACCTTAAAGTAAACCATTATTTAACAATCTCACATCTATCGTGAATATCTCTCAAACCCAAACCACGTCTCTACGAGCATAGCATGGCATATAAGCATAACGTAGAAGTAACTCCCAAGGGTTTGAAAGTAACAGGGCAATAGGTTCCTACCTCATCATCTACTTCCCAACCCACAATTTAATGACATCCTAATCATGCAATGTTTGAGGGTTGAAACTAATGCATAAAAACTGGGTGTGAAAAGGTATGATCAAGTGTTACTTGCCTTGCTGACGATCCGTGAATCCTAGAGACTCGTAGTAACACGCTTCGCACTCCGGGAATTCTATTGCAAGCAAACAATGCATACATAAGCATACAACAAAGATGCACAAACGAAACTTCAACTGAAAGAGGTTGACCGGAGAGTTCAACTTAAGAACTCTGGTTTGCAAAAAGAATCAAACCAAACGGAACAACAAAACTCAAAACGGCGAGAGAAACAAGGTCCGTTTACTAATCTGAACTAGAGTCAAATTTTACAAAGTCAAAAACTGGTTTAAGTTGGCTATTCGGAAAGAGGGTTTCTATACGAAACTCCAGGCGCTTGAATCGCCTGATTCCGATAAACGAGCGAAAAGATAAACAGGTTTGAAAATTGGATCTGAAATCGCGATCAGAATAACCGCGGAATAATTGAATAAAAGAAAAAACGACGAACTGCTAAACGAACGAACGTTCGTTAACAGAACTCAAACAGTGAACGCGTTCGTTAAGACGAAGGGGTGAACGGACGTTCGGTAAATAAATAAACCGACGAAAATAAACCGATCTATATAAAAAACGATCTAGGGTTTTATAAAAAAACGAAGGGTTATATAAAAAAACCGGCGACGGGGCGGGTACCTCCGGCGAGGCGCGTCCGGCGAGCGAGCGGCTCCGGCGGGTCCGGGATGGGGCGGGTCGGTGGAGGCGGCGGCGACGGCGAAGGCGGCGGCGACAGCTCGGGCGGCTGGGGCTCCGGCTCGGCGGGTCCGGGCGGGGTCGGGTGGTGGCGGGGTGGTGGTGGCGATATATAGGGGCGGGCGGCGGTGGCTTGGGAAGGCGGGCGGGCGGCAACTTGGGAAGGGTCGCCTGGGTGGAGTCCGGCTCGGACTCCCCTCGGCGTCCGATGCCTCGCGGCGCGGGAGGGAGGAGGCGGCGTGGCGACGCTGGCTCGGTGGGCCTTTAGCCCGGGCCCAGCGCGCTGGGTCCGCTTGCTTTTTTAAATCATTTCGCCGAAAGAAAAATTCCTAGAAAAATAAATAAAAATCTAAAAATTCCAAAATAAGTTTTCTCCATCTAAATAGAATATTTAGAACTAGATGAACTTTTCTTGGCCCCTAAAATGCAACTTTTTAAAGCGTGCAAATTTTTCTAGGGCAATTAAAATTCCAAATAAAATCAAATAAAAACCAAATAATGATTTTAACATTTTTCCTCCGTTATTTCAATTATTTTGGAGAAGTCATATTATCTCCCCTCAATTATTTATTTTGAATTGAAATAATTTTCCGAGAGAAAATAATTAAAATCAATATCCTCGTCTTTCATTATTTGACAAAATTCAAATATGAAAATTGAAAAATCCCCAACTCTCTTCGAGGGTCCTTGAGTTGCTTAGGATTTTCGAGGATGGTAAACGAGAATGCAAATAAAATATGATATGGAAGGATGACCTATGTATAACATGCCAAATTGAAAATTTGGGATGTTACAAACCTACCCCCCTTAAGATGAATCTCGCCCTCGAGATTCGGGTTGGCTAGAAAATAGGTGCGGATGGTCCTTGCGAATATCCTCTTCTCGCTCCCGGTGGCTTCTTCCTCGGTCGATGGCTCCACCGAACTTTGCAAAACTTGATCACCTTCTTTGCGAGTGACTCGGCTATCGAAATCCAAAATCTTTACCGGCTTCTCCTCATAAGTCAGGTTGTTATCCAATTGTATCGCCTCCGAGAATCAGATCCTTCAATGGTATGTCGGCCATCCCAGCGTGGCTCTTCTTCAGTTGTGACACGTGAAACACATCATGAACTCCTGACAGTCCTTCAGGTAACTCCAGCTTGTAGGCAACTTCTCCCATCCGTTCCAAAATACGATACGGTCCTACAAATCTTGGGGCTAACTTTCCTTTTACTCCAAAACGTTTCACTCCCCTCAGGGGTGATACTGCAGATATACTCATCTCCGATTTCATAGGTTACTTCCTTGCGTTTTGAATCTGCGTAACTCTTACATCTAGACTAAGCAATCTTTAGTACATCTCTCGATCAGTTTAACCTTCTCCTCGTAGTCTTTGATCAAATCTGGTCCAAACAACTGACGGTCTCCAACCTCATCCCACATCAATGGTGTTCTACATCTGCGTCCATACAGCGCTTCGAACGGTACCATCTTCAAACTGGCTTGGTAGCTGTTGTTGTATGAAAATTCTGCGTCTGACAAATTGTCATCCCAACTAGATCCATAATCTAAGCGCCGAGGCTCTCAACATGTCCTCCAAAATCTGATTGACTCTTTACATGCATCCCGTCTGCGTGGGTGGAACGCGGTACTAAACTCCAATCTAGTACCCAAAGTCTGGTGTAGTTGATGCCAAAACTTTGAAGTAAACTGTGTTCCTCTATACGTCTGATACTTCTCGGAACTCCATGCAAACATACGATCCTGGTCATATATATCTTGGCCAACTTTGCACTTGTATAAGTTGTTTTACCGGGATGAAGTGAGCTACTTTGGTCAAACGATCCACTACTACCCATATCGAATCATATCCTGCTTTGGTTCTGGGTAATCCGGTGATAAAATCCATGCCAAGCTTGTCCCACTTCCATTCGGGTATTGGCATGGGCTGCAACAGTCCTGCGGGCTTTTGATGCTCTGCCTTCACTCTCTGACATACATCGCAAACGGCTACATACTCGGCAATATCCTTCTTCATACCGGCCTACCAGAAATGTTCCTTCAAGTCCAAGTACATCTTGGTGTTTCCGGGGTGAATCGAGTATGGTGAGTCATGGGCCTCTTGAAGTATTAACTTCCTGATCTCCGAATTGTTGGGCACATAAATCCGATCCTCAAACCACAAGGTATCGTGCTCATCCTCGCGAAAACCTTTGGCTTTTCCTTTGCCCATCTTTTCCTTTATCTCAACAATCTCTTTATCCTCCTTCTAAGCGTCTCGAATCTTGTCAATCAATGTCGACTGAACCTCCATTGTTGCAAGAAAACCTCTTGGAACAATCTCCAAATTAAGTTCCATAACATCCTCTGCTAACTCCTTTGGCAGTCTTCTACCTTCAAGGATATTGGCATAACTCTTCCGACTCAAAGCGTCTGCCATGACGTTGGCTTTTCCTGGATGATAGTGTAGCTTCATGTCGTAATCTTTTATAAGTTCCAGCCATCTCCTCTGTCTGAGGTTTAACTCCTTTTGTGTGAAAATGTACTTTAAACTCTTATGATCCGTGTACACATCACAACGGTTTCCCATGAGATAATGTCTCCAGGTCTTTAACGCATATACTACGGCTGCTAACTCCAAATCATGCGTGGCATAGTTCAACTCATGAGGCTTCAGTTGTCGTGAGGCATACGAGACAACCTTTCCTTCCTGCATAAGAACACATCCAAGTCCCAAGCGAGAGGCATCACAATACACTTGAAACTCCTTATGTATATCTGGCAATGTCAGCACTGGGGCTGTAGTCAACCGTTTCTTCAACTCTTGGAAACTTGTCTCACAATCCTCATCCATTTGAACTTGGTATCCTTCTTTAGCAATTCTGTCATTGGTTTAGCAATCTTGGAAAAATTCTCAATAAATATCGATAATATCACCTGCCGGTCAAGGAAGCTGCGAATCTCATTGGCTGAAGTGGGTGCCAACCATTCAAAGGATCGACTGAATTTTACTTTGGGATCTACTTGCTATACCTTCTCCGATATAACATGCCCAAGAAATCCAACTTCCTTCAACCAAAACTCACACTTGCTGAATTTGGCATATAACCGGTGTTCCACAGGTTTCTCAAGAACCAAACGTAGGTGTTCTGCGTGCTCCTCTTCATTCTTCGAGTAAACCATAATATCATCGATAAACACCACAACAAACTTGTCCAAATATTCCATGAACACTTTGTTCATCATACTCATAAAATAGGCAGGGCGTTAGTCAGTCCAAACGACATGACCGTATACTCGTATAATCCATATCGTGTGGTGAAAGCTGTCTTGGGTATATCCTTCTCTCGGATATTCAGCTGATGGTATCCTGATCGTAGATCAATCTTAGAAAACACCTTAGCTCCTTGCAACTGATCAAACAGATCATTAATCATCGGTAAGGGATACTTGTTCTTTATCGTTACTTCATTCAATGCTCGGTAATCAACAACCATCCTTAGGGATTTATCCTTCTTCTCCACCAAAAGTAATGGAGCTCCCCATGGTGATGAACTTCTACGAATGTAACCTTTCTCCAATAGCTCCTTGATCTGCTTCTTAATTTCCTCCAGATCATTTGCGGGCATCCGATAGGGTCTCTTTGATATTGGCCCTGTGCACGGTATTAGTTCTATCGAAACTTCGATGTCTCGATCCGGTGGCATGCCCGTAACTCTTCCGGAAAAACATCCGGGTAATCCTTCACTACGGTACTTCTTCTTGTACAACTCCCGTGAGGGTATTCACTTGCCTCCTCCTAGGCACATGCCTAGATACATACTTAATCCTTTTTCCCTGCAGGGTGGTAAGATAGATTGACTTGCTAGCACAATCGATACTTCCTCCAAACTTCGACATCCAATCCATACCTAATATCACATCCAATCCTTGCGACTCCAAGATAATTAGGTCAGATGGAAAAACATGTGTTCCAATGATTAGGGGTAACTGGGTGCACCATCTGCTAGCATATACTCTGCTCCAGGCGAGCTCACTAAAAGAGGGGTCCTAAGGGTCTGGGTTGGTAACTTAAACTTATCCACAAATCCCCTTGATATGTATGAATGCGATGCACCAGTATCGAAAAGAACAATAGCGGTAAATGACTGAACCAAAAACTTACCTATTACCGCATCCGGCTGCTCTTCAACTTCCTCCACGTTAACGTGGTTCACTTGTCCTTTGTTGAATGGATTGGGCTTCTTCGCGGCGCTCCCATTTCCGTTTCCATTCTTTCCATCAGGGCAGTCATTGGCATAGTGCCCTGTCTTCCCGCACTTAAAGCAAATAACTTGGCTCAGGTCTCTCTTAGCGGGTGTAGCTGGGTTAGAGCGATTCTGATTATTGTTGGCTGCATTTCCATTCCCATTTTTCGCACCATTATGTGATCCTCCTCCAGTATGGTTATGTCCTCCATGGTTATGAACTAGTCCTCCCGACTTCGGGGTTAAGCGAGGTTTCTGGTGAGCTCCTGAGTTATACTTCCCTTGTCCATACTTCCTCTTACGATTCTCAATTTGCTGCTGCTTTCCTTCAATCATTAGGGCCTTATCTACCAACTCCTGGTAGTTGTTGAAAGTTGCCACCATCACCTGCCTACTCATCTCATCATTCAGTCCTTCCATAAACTTCTCTTGCTTAGCGGCATCCGTGGCCACATCATCAGGGCATAGCGTGATAACTTGCTAAACTCATCCACGTCTTTGGGCCTGATACGATTCCCTGGCGTAAGTTGCGGAACTCACGCTTCTTTATCTGCATGGCTCCAGTTGAAACATGGGCCGTGCGGAAAGCTTGTTGGAACTGGTCCCCTGTGACATTGGCTATAGGAAAAGTAGCCGTGTAATTCTCCCACCATGCGGCTGCTGGTCCATCCAATTGATGTGTGCAAAGCGCACTCTCAACATCCGTGCATCCTGCGGTGGTTAACTCCTTCTAATCTGGCGTAACCAGGTCATACGCAACTATTGGCTCGGTGCTACTTTGGAAAACACCGGCGGTTGTAACCTCGTAAAACGGGCTAAATTGTCCTTTGGCGGCGGGTTGTTGTTGTTGTTGTTGTTGGCATTGCCACAGTTACGAACTAGCAATTGCATCAAGGCATTACGCTGTTTGATCAAGCTGAGTGAGCTCCGGTGGGAAAACAAAACCGGGTCACGTCTCGGAGGCATCCGAGGGTTTAGAGGGAGAGATTAGAAATAGAAAGAGGTCTAGTGAGAAAACACTACCCATATGCACATGAGGCAAAACACACATTCATTCAATCAAGCAAGCAAGGGCATACAAAACGGTCTAGGACTATCGTGTAAGTGTTCACTACTACTAATTACATGGGGGAAAATACTACTAATATTTGGTGGTCATCTAAAAATTTTGATCGGTGGAAGACTCCATGATGTCTGCTCCAGCTTCGTCTTCATAGTCATCATCACTCGGATCTGAGTCGGTGTCGTCGATGATGATGTAGTTGTCACGGACAAGCGGGGTCTTCTTCCTCTTCTTGCTCCTCTTCCTTGGGTGCTGGTCCTCCCATGAAAACTCCAATCTTCTTGACTAGGTCATCGTTCTTTTCAGTAGTATCTTGATTTCTTCCTCATATCCATCGCGGGTAGACTTGAGTTCTTCCTCCAATTCGATGATCTTAGTTTTCGCCTTCTTCAAATTCAGCATGTAATGCTTTGTCACAGTTCTCATGACGTCGAATGTGCTGGTTTAGCTCCACGGATGTAAGCTGCAATGGATCTATCCTTCTTGGTGCTAATTACTTCCCATTGCTAAATCGGTACGCCCACATATTTGGTATATGGTGTCTTTAAGCTCCTTATTGTAGACTTCTCCAATGCGACCCATGGTAATGTGAGCTGCCATACTCTTTCCCAAACTCCATGTTGGTGCATTGAAAACGCATACTATGGGCTCCGTGCTTGGTGCAAACGTCCTTCCGGGAACTAGGGCTTGAATCTTCCAGCATTCTTCTTACGGTAAGGTAGCGTTATGCGTCCGGTGAAGCTTGGTATTACAATATTCAGGTAGCTAGTGACTTCCTTCAAGTGGCGTCCGAAAGGTGTGTCTTCATCCGGTTGGGCAAACTTGTACTTCATCTCCGTCATCCTAAAGAGTGGGAAAATGGAGAGAGGTCAGAAATGAGTAGAGAGGAGTGACCTATGGTTTTATCTTAGTGGTCGTGTCCTACACTCAGCGTGTGCTCTGATACCATCTTGTAGCAACCCGACCTCAGATGGTCAAGTCTACGTATACATGTCATCCTGGATCGGTAATCTTTGACACACACGGTACTCGAGGATTTATAACAGAGTAGCAATCACACACTTATTACATCGAATGTCTCAAAAGAGAACTTATTACGATAATATGGTGAAGGCCATCTAATGCGATAACAATGAAGGCTTGGAAGATAAAGTGAGTCCATCAACTCCAACGGCAAAACTGAGCTGCACGGCAACGACCTACAATCCTTACTCCTCGTTGCGAAAAGTCTGCAACATAATACGTTGCAGCCCGAGAACGGGTCAGCACATGGAATATGCGGCAATGTAACACATAGAGAGTCTTGAAGAATAATCTATACTACATGCATATATGGCTGGTGGAAAATCAGATGGTTACTGACTTTTGCAAAAAGCCAATTTTTCCCTACATCAAAAGAATAAAGTTTTATTTTAACTATCATGGTGGTTGAAACATCATTGAGAAGGTACCCCCCAACTCAATGATCCCAATTAAAGTGATTAGCAACCCAGCAAAATTAGTTAAGAGTGATGAGATACATGTGAATACTCAAGTACTAGATACTCAGAATCTTCCATAACTGGGGACACGGCTAACCATGATTAGTTTGTACACTCTGCGAGAGGTTTGCACTTTTCCCCACAAGACTCGATCGCCTCCGTTGGTTTCTCGCCTGCATGGTGTTTGAGAGACGGATGACCGAGACACGATCTTCGAAACATTAACTCTCTACTCGGGATAGATCATACCAAACCTATAAAACCCACTACCTGTGATCTACCTCTTGAGAGCTTCACGTAACTTACTCAACTATGCTAGAGCCCATAATAGCTTGTGGCTGCACACGGAAGTTTCTAGCATGAATAATCTCAGTTCCCTTTGAGCACGGGTGGCGGTCCATAGGAAGATCACACTGCACCCGGATTTCCAAAAAGCATAACACCTTGGGTTCCCAGGATGCCTCAATCCACCCAGATGTGTATTTAAGTTGCCACCTTAAAGTAAACCATTATTTAACAATCTCACATCTGTCGTGAATATCTCTCAAACCCAAACCACGTCACGAGCATAGCATGGCGGTATAAGCATAACGTAGAAGTAACTCCCAAGGGTTTGAAAGTAACAGGCAATAGGTTCCTACCTCATCATCTACTTCCCAACCCACAATTTAATGACATCCTAATCATGCAATGTTTGAGGGTTGAAACTAATGCATAAAAACTGGGTATGAAAAGGTATGATCAAGTGTTACTTGCCTTGTCGACGATCCGTGAATCCTAGAGACTCGTAGTAACACGCTTCGCACTCCGGGAATTCTATTGCAAGCAAACAATGCATACATAAGCATACAACAAAGATGCACAAACAAAACTTCAACTGAAAGAGGTTGACCGGAGAGTTCAACTTAAGACCTCCGGTTTGCAAAAAGAATCAAACCAAACGGAACAACGAAACTCAAAACGGCGAGAGAAACAAGGTCCGTTTACTAATCTGAACTAGAGTCAAATTTTACAAAGTCAAAAACTGGTTTAAGTTGGCTACTCGGAAAGAGGGTTTCTATCTGAAACTCCAGCGCTTGAAGCGCCTTATTCCGATAAACGAGCGAAAAGATAAACAGGTTTGAAAATTGGATCTGAAATCGCGATCAGAATAACCGCGGAATAATTGAATAAAAGAAAAAACGACGAACTACTAAACGAACGAACGTTCGTTAACAGAACTCAAACAGTGAACGCGTTCGTTAAGACGAAGGGGTGAACGGACGTTCGGTAAATAAATAAACCGACGAAAATAAACCGATCTATATATAAAAAATGATCTAGGGTCTTATAAAAAAACCGAAGGGTTATATAAAAAAACCGGTGACGGGGCGGGTACCTCCGGCGAGGCGCGTCCGGCGAGCGGGCGGCTCCGGCGGGTCCGAAATGGGGCGGGGGCGGCGGCAGCGAAGGCGGCAATGACGCTGGCGAGAGAGAGGCGGCGACGGGCGCTGGGCTCGGGGCTCCGGCTCCGTGGTCCGTGGGCGGGTCGGGTGGTGGCGGGGTGGTGGTGGCGGTATATATAGGGGCGGCAGCGGTGGCTTGGGAAGGGCGGGCGTGGCGACTTGGGAAGGGTCGCCGGGTGGAGTCCGGCTCGGACTCCTCGGCGTCAGATGCCTCGCCTTGTGTGTGGAGGAGGCGGCAGTCTTGGCCGGCTGGCCTGGGCCTTTGGCCCGGTCGGTATGGTCCGTTCGTTTTTTTTAAATCATTTCAGCGAAAGAAAAATTCCTAGAAAAATAAATAAAATCTAAAAATTCCAAAATAAGTTTTCTCCGTCTAAATAGAATATTTAGAACTAGATGAACTTTTTGGCCCCTAAAATGCAACTTTTTAAAGCGTGCAAATTTTTCTAGGGCAATTAAAATTCCAAATAAAATCAAATAAAAACCAAATAATGATTTTAACATTTTTCCTCCGTTATTTCAATTATTTTGGAGAAGTCATATTATCTCCCCTCATTTATTTATTTTGAATTGAAATAATTTTCCGGAGAAAATAATTAAAATCCAATATCCTCGTCTTTCATTATTTGACAAAATTCAAATATGAAAATTGAAAAATCCCCAACTCTCTCTGAGGGTCCTTGAGTTGCTTAGGATTTTCGAGGATGGTAAACGAGAATGCAAATAAAATATGATATGCAAGAATGACCTATGTATAACATGCCAAATTGAAAATTTGGGATGTTACAATGGCGCAAGATGATCATGGCCATATCATGTCACATATTTTGATTGCATGTGATGTTTATCTTTTATACATCTTATTTTGCTTAGTTCGGCGGTAGCTTTATAAGATGATTCCTTACTAAAATTTCAAGGTATAAGTGTTCTTCCTCAGTATGCACCATTGCGACAGTTCTTCGTGCTGAGACACCACGTGATGATCAGGTGTGATATGATCTACGTTCACATATAACGGGTGCAAGCCAGTTTTGCACACGCAGAATACTCGGGTTAAACTTGACGAGCCTAGCATATGCAGATATGGCCTCGGAACACTGATACCGAAAGGTCGAGCGTGAATCATATAGTAGATATGATCAACATAGTGATGTTCACCATTGAAAACTACTCCATCTCACGTGATGATCGGACATGGTTTAGTTGATATGGATGACGTGATCACTTAAATGATTAAGTGGGATGTCTATCTAAGTGAGAGTTCTGAAGTAACATGATTAATTGAACTTTAAACTTGTCATGAACTTAGTCCTGGGTAGTATTAGCATATCTATGTTGTAGATCAAAAGCTCGCGTTTAGCTCCCCTATTTTATTTCTGATATGTTCCTAGAGAAAACTAAGTTGAAAGACGTTAGTAGCAATGATGCGGATTGGATCCGTGCTCTGAGGATTATCCTCATTGCTGCACAGAAGAATTATGTCCTTGATGCACCGCTAGGTGACAGACCGATTGTAGGAGCAGATGCAGACGTTATGAACGTTTGGCAAGCTCGATATGATGACTACTTGATAGTTTAGTGCACCATGCTTTACGACTTAGAATCGGGGCTTCAAAGACGTTTTGAACGCCACAGAGCATATGAGATGTTCCAAGAGTTGAAATTAGTATTTCAGACTCATGCCCATGTCGAAAGGTATAAGACCTTTGACAAGCACTTTGCCTACAAGATGGAGGAGAATAGCCCAGCTAGTGATCATGTGCTCAGAATGTCTGAGTACTACAATCATTTGAATCAAGTGGGAGTTAATCTTCCAGATAAGATAGTGATTGACAGAGTTCTCTAGTCACTATCACCAAGTTACTAGAACTTCGTGATGAACTATAATATGCAAGGGATAACGGAAACGATTCCCAAGCTCTTCGTGATGCTGAAATCAACGAATGTAGAAATCAAGAAAAGCATCAAGTGTTGATGGTTGACAAAACCAATAGTTTCAAGAAAAGGGCAAAGGGAAGAAGGGGAACTTCAAGAAGAACGGAAAGCAAGTTGCTGCTCAAGTGAAGAAGCCCAAGTCTGGACCTAAGCCTAAGACTAAGTGCTTCTACTACAAAGGACAGTCCTTTGGGCAGAACTACCCCAAGTATTTGGCGGATAAGAAGGATGGCAAAGTGAACAAATGTATATTTGATATACATGTTATTGATGTGTACATATCTAGTGTTTATAGCAACCCCTCAGTATTTGATACTAGTTCAGTTGCTAAGATTAGTAACTCGAAATGGGAGTTGCAGAATGAACAGAGACTAGTTAAGGGTGAAGTGACGATATGTGTTGGAAGTGGTTCGAAGATTGATATGATCATCATCGCACACTCCCTATACTTTTGGGATTAGTGTTGAACCTAAATAAATGTTATTTGGTGTTCGCGTTGAGCATGAATATGATTTGATCATATTTATTGCAATACGGTTATTCATTTAAAGTCAGAGAATAATTGTTGTTTTGTTTACATGAAAAAACCCTTCAATGGTCATACACCCAAGGTGAATGGTTTATTGAATCTCGATCGTAGTGATACACATATTCATAATATTGAAGCCAAAAGATGCAAAGTTAATAATGATAGTGCAACTTATTTGTGGCACTGCCGTTTAGGTCATATTGGTGTAAAGCGAATGAAGAAAATCCATGCTGATGGGCTTTTGGAATCACTTGATTATGAATCAGTTAATGTTTGCGAACCATGCCTCATGGGCAAGATGACTAAGACTTCGTTCTCCGAAACAATGGAGCGAGCAATGACTTGTTGGAAATAATACATCTTGATGTATGCAGTCCGATGAGTGTTGAGGCTCATGGCGAGTATCGTTATTTTCTGACCTTCACAGATAATTTGAGCAGACATGGGTATATCTACTTGATGAAACATAAATCTGAAACATTTGAAAAGTTCAAATAATTTCAGAGTGAAGTGGAAAATCATCGTAACAAGAAAATAAAGTTTCTACGATCTGATCGTGGAGGAGAATATTTAAGTTACGAGTTTGGTCTTCATTTGAAACAATGCGGAATAGTTTCGCAACTCATGCCACCTGGAACACCACAACGTAATGGTGTGTCCGAACATAGTAACCGTACTTTATTAGATATGGTGCAATCTATGATGTCTCTTACCGATATACCACTATTGTTTTGGGGTTATGTATTAGATACAGCTGCATTCACGTTAAATAAGGCACCATCTAAATCCGTTGAGGCGACACCATATGAACTGTGGTTTAGCAAGAAACCAAAGTTGTCGTTTCTTAAATTTTGGGGTTGGAATGCTTATGTGAAAAAGTTTCATCCTGATAAGCTCAAACCCAAATTGAAGAAATGTGTCTTCATAGGATACCCAAAGGAGACAGTTGGGTACACCTTCTATCAAAGATCCGAAGGCAAGACATTTGTTGTTAAGAATGGATCCTTTCTAGAGAAGGATTTCTCTCGAAAGAAGTGAGTGGCAGGAAAGTAGAACTTGATGAGGTAACTGTACCTCCTCCCTTATTGGAAAGTAGTTCATCACAGAAATCTGTTCCTGTGACTCCTACACCAAATAGTGAGGAGGCTAATGATGATGATCATGTAACTTCAGATCAAGTTACTGATGACCCACAAGTATAGGGGATCTATCGTAGTCCTTTCGACAAGTAAGAGTGTCGAACCCAACGAGGAGCAGAAGGAAATGATAAGCGGTTTTCAGCAAGGTGTTCTCTGCAAGCACTGAAATTATTGGTAACAGATAGTTTTGTGATAAGGTAATTGGTAACGAGTAACAAGTAACAAAAGTAAATAAAGTGCAGCAAGGTGGCCCAATCCTTTTTGTAGCAAAGGACAAGCCTGGACAAACTCTTATATAGAGAAAAGCGCTCCCGAGGACACATGGGAATTATCGTCAAGCTTAGTTTTCATCACGTTCGTATGATTCGCGTTAGATTACTTTGATAATTTGATATGTGGGTGGACCGGTGCTTCGGTGTTGTCCTTACTTGGACAAGCATCCCACTTATGATTAACTCCTATTGCAAGCATCCACAACTACAAAAGAAGTATTAAGGTAAACCTAACCATAGCATGAAACATATGGATCCAAATCAGCCCCTTACGAAGCAACATAAACTAGGGTTTAAGCTTCTGTCACTCTAGCAACCCATCATCTACTTATTACTTCCCAATGCCTTCCTCTAGGACCAAACAATGGTGAAGTGTCATGTAGTCGACGTTCACATAACACCACTAGAGGAGAGACAACATACATCTCATCAAAATATCGAACGAATACCAAATTCACATGACTACTAATAGCAAGACTTCTCCCATGTCCTCAGGAACAAACGTAACTACTCACAAATCATATTCATGTTCATAATCAGAGGGGTATTAACATGCATAATGGATCTGAACATATGATCTTCCACCAAATAAACCAACTAGCATCAACTACAAGGAGTAATCAACACTACTAGCAACCTACAGGTACCAATCTGAGGCTTTGGGACAAAGATTGGATACAAGAGATGAACTAGGGTTTGATAGGAGATGGTGCTGGTGAAGATGTTGATGGATATTGGCCCCCTCTCGATGAGAGGAGGCGTTGGTGATGATGATGGCGATGATTTCCCCTCCAGGGGAAGTTTCCCAATGAACAGCTCTGCCGGAGCCCTAGATTGGTTCCGCCTCATGGCGGCGGAGTTTCTTCCCGAAAGCTTGCTTATGATTTTTTCTCAGACGAAAGACTTCTTATAGCAGAAAATGGGCACCGGAGGGCCACCAGGGGGCCCACAAGGCAGGGGCGCGCCCAGGGGTAGGGCGCGCCTCCCACCCTCGTGGCCAAAGTGTAGCCCCCCTCTGGTATTTTGTTCGTCCAGTATTTTTCATTAATTCCAAAAATGACTTCCGTGAAGTTTCAGGACTTTTGGAGCTGTGCAGAATAGGTCTCTAATATTTGCTCCTTTTCCAGCCCAGAATTCCAGCTATCGGCATTCTCCCTCTTCATGTAAACCTTATAAAATAAGAGAAAATAGGCATAAGTATTGCGACATAATGTGTAATAGCAGCCCATATGCGATAAATATCGATATAAAAGCATGATGCAAAATGGACGTATCAACTCCCCCAAGCTTAGACCTCGCTTGTCCTCAAGCGGAAGCCGACGACGATAAATATGTCCACATGTTTAGAGGTAGAGGTGTCGATAAAATAAAATACGGACATGAGGACATCATGATCATTCTTATAACAGCAACATATATGGATATTGTCATATGATTTATTATGATAAAGTAACAATCTATCCACAATGTCAAGTATGAATCAGAAACTTCATTGAGAACCAGCAAACTATAATCTCAGTCATTGAAGCAATTGCAATTTATCATAACATCGGAAAGAGTCTATGTAAGAGCTTTTCAGCAAGTCCACATACTCAACTATCATTTAGTCTTTCACAATTGCTAACACTCACGCGATACTTGTGGTTACAGAGTTTTAATCAGACACAGAGAAAGATAGGGGCTTATAGTTTCGCCTCCCAACCTTTTACCTCAAGGATAATGTCAACAATAATAGTTCATGCTAACTTTCATCCAATTGGATATATATATCAGGATCTTTCCAACACAAGGTGCTTGCCAAAGGATAAAATGTAAAAAGGAAAGGTGAAGATCACCATGACTCTTTCATAAGGGTAAGATATAAAAGTAAAAGATAGGCCCTTCGCAGAGGGAAGCAGAGGTTGTCATGCGCTTTCATGGTTGGATGCACGAAATCTTAATGCAAAAAACGTCACTTTATATTGCCACTTGTGATATGGACCTTTATTATGCAGTCCGTCGCTTTTATTTCTTCCACATCACAAGATCATATAAAGCTTATTTTCTCCACACTAATAAGTCATACATATTCAGAGAGCAATTTTTATTGCATGCACCGATGACAACTTACTTGAAGGATCTTACTCAATCCATAGGTATTTATGGTGGACACTCATGGCAAAACTGGGTTTAAGGGTATTTGGAAGGACAAGTAGTATCTCTACTTGGTGCAAAGAATTTGGCTAGTATGAGAAGGAAAGGCAAGCTCAACATGTTGGATGATCCATGACAATATACTTTATTTCAGATATAAGAAAACATGACCCATTACGTTGTCTTCCTTGTCCAACATCAACTCTTTAGCATGTCATATTTTAATGAGTGCTCACAATCATAATAGATGTCCAAGATAGTATATTTATATGTGAAACCTCTCTTTCTTTATTACTTCCTATTAATTGCAACAATGACCAAAACTATGTTTGTCGACTCTCAACAACTTTTAATCATCATACTCTTTATATGTGAAGTCGTTACTCTCCATAAGATCAATATGATCTCTTTGTTTCTTTTTATTCTTTCTTTTTCTTTTATTACCTCAAGATCATAGAAAGATAATCAAGCCCTTGACTAAACATTAATCTTTATTATATAGCTCACGGACTCGATTACATAGAGGGGATCATAACTCAAAACCAAATCATACTAAAACTTTATTCTACTAGATCAAGATATTACCAAAAGGATCGAACTAAGAAAATGGTAAAGATAGGAGTGTGATGGGATACGATACCAGGGCACCTCCCCCAAGCTTGGTAGTTGCCAAGGGGAGTGCCCATACCCATGTGATTATATATCCTTTGCTGGTGAAGAAGATGGTGGTGATGATGGATAGTCGCACATCGAGCGTAGGAGGTCCTCCAATTTGCGGATAATGCCCTTGAGTGCGACGATATGCTCCTTCAACAAAATATTTTCACGTGTGAGATACTTGTTTTGTATACGAGCTAACTCAATCAGCTTGAAAGCTTCGATCTCAGTTGGGGTAAGAAGATTAGGATCAAGTTGAAGGATGTCTTCTACTGCTGGAACTTGGTCCTCCGTGGCCTTCTTGATCCCTTCATCCTTGTTGATCTCCATGGGTTCTTCCCTCTTCAGCTCTATCTTCATTAGCCAAGCATCATTGTCACCATTGTTGGAGGAGGGAGACGACATGATGCCTGGCCTTGAAAACCCTGACAGAAAACAACTCGAAACAAGAACAGAGGATAATTGCGTAATACGATGGTTAAAACCTACGGGAGATTATATAATGATTTTTTACCGACCGAAAGAAGTATCGTGCAAGAAAACGGAGTCCGGAGAGCAAACGAGGTGCCCACGAGGTAGCGGGCGCGCCCAGGGGGTAGGGCGCGCCCTCCACCCTCGTGGAGGCCTCGTGTCCTTCCCGGACTGCTTCTTATTTTCCTATTTTTCTAAATATTCCAGAACGGATAAAAATTGACATTAGAATTGTTTTGGAGTCGGCTTACTTACTGTACCACATACCTATTCCTTTTCGGAGTCTGAAACGTTCTGGAAAGTGTCCCTTATGTATTCCTCCAGTGTTACGGTTTCAATAACATTAGTTTAAACATTTATAGGATTATCTGAGATATAATGTTTGATTCTTTGACCGTTTACCACCTTCGGATTTGTGCCTTCGAAGTTGTTGATTTTTATGGCACCAGAACAATAGACCTCCTCGATAACGTAAGGACCTTCCCATTTAGAGAGAAGTTTTCCTGCAAAAAATCTCAAAATAGAGTTGTATAGCAACACATAATCACCTACATTAAACTCACGCTTTTGTATCCTTTTGTCATGCCATCTTTTAACTTTTTCTTTAAACAATTTGGCATTCTTGTAAGCCTGGGTTCTCCATTCATCAAGTGAACTAATGTCAAATAACCTCTTCTCACCGGCAAGTTTGAAATCATAATTGAGCTCTTTAATGGCCCAATATGCCTTATGTTCTAATTCGAGAGGTAAGTGACATGCTTTTCCATAAACCATTTTATACGGAGACATACCCATAGGATTTTTATATGCAGTTCTATAGGCACATAATGCATCATCAAGTTTCTTGGACCAATTCTTTCTAGATCTATTAACAGTCTTCTGCAAAATTAATTTGAGTTCTCTGTTACTCAATTCTACTTGACCACTAGACTGTGGGTGATAGGGAGATGCAATTCTATGATTAACATCATACTTAGCAAGCATTTTACAAAAGGCACCATGAATAAAATGTGAACCACCATCAGTCATTAAATATCTAGGGACTCCGAACCTCGAAAAAATAACTTCTTTAAGCATCTTAATGGAAGTGTTATGATCAGCACTACTAGTTGGAATAGCTTCTACCCACTTATTAACGTAATCAACAGCAACTAAAATATGTGTATACCCATTAGAAGAAGGAAAAGGCCCCATGTAATCAAAGCCCCAAACGTCAAATGGTTCAATAACGAGTGAATAATTCATAGGCATTTCTTGACGTCTACTAATATTACCAATTCTTTGACATTCATCACAAGACAAGACAAACTTACGAGCATCCTTGAAGAGAGTAGGCCAATAAAAACCAGATTGCAATACCTTATGTGCAGTTCTATCTCCAGCGTGGTGTCCTCCATAAGCCTCGGAGTGACACTTGCGTAGGATACATTCTGTTCATGCTCACGTACACAACGTCTAATAACACCATCTACTCCTTCTTTATAAAGATGTGGGTCATCCCAAAAGTAATGTCTCAAATCATAGAAAAACGTTTTCTTTTGCTGGTATGTGAAGCTAGGTGATATAAATTTAGCAACAATGTAATTAGCATAGTCATCATACCATGGAGCAGTACGAGAAGTATTTATGACATCTAATTGTTCATCGGGAAAGCTATCATCAATAGGTAGTGGGTCATCAAGAACATTCTCTAACCTAGACAAGTTATGCGCAGCAGGGTTCTCAGCTCCCTTTCTATCAATAATATGCAAATCAAATTCTTGTAGCAAGAGAACCCATCTAATAAGTCTAGGCTTAGCATCTTTCTTTTCCATAAGATATTTAACAGCAGCATGATATGTGTGAATAGTTACTTTAGAATCAACAATATAAGGTCTGAACTTATCACAAGCAAAAATAACTGCGAAGAATTCTTTTTCAGTAGTAGCATAATTTCTCTAAGCACTGTCTAGAGTTTTACTAGCATATTGAATAACATTTAATTTCTTATCAACTCTTTGTCCTAGAACAGCACCTACAGCATAATCACTAGCATCGCACACAATTTCAAAGGGTAAATTCCAATCAGGTGGCTGAACGATAGGTGCAGAAATCAATGCTTTCTTAAGTATTTCAAATGCTTCTACACAATCATCATCAAAGACAAAAGGAATATCTTTTTGTAATAAATTAGTCAGAGGCCGAGAGATTTTTGAGAAGCCCTTAATGAACCTCCTATAAAAACCGGCATGACCAAGGAAACTTCTTATACCTTTGATGTCCTTGGGACATGGCATCTTTTCAATAGCGTCTACTTTAGCTTTATCAACTTCAATACCTCTTTTAGAAATTTTATGCCCCAAGACAATGACTTCATTAACCATAAAGTGGCACTTCTCCAAATTCAAGACAAGATTAGTTTCTTCACATCTCTGCAAAACTCGATCAAGTTTGCTCAAGCAATCATCAAAAGAGGATCCATAAACGGAGAAATCGTCCATGAAAACCTCACAAATCTTTTCACGAAAATCAGATAATATAGCCATCATGCATCTTTGAAAGGTAGCAGGTGCATTACATAAACCAAAAGGCATACATCTATAAGCAAAAGTACCGAAAGGGCAAGTAAATGTGGTCTTTGCTTGATCATCAGCTAACACAGGTATTTGAGAGAAACCAGAATAACCATCTAGGAAGAAAAATGTGTATGTTTGGATAATCTTTCTAGCATTTGATCAATGAAAGGCAAAGGGTAATGATCTTTTTTAGTAGCTTTATTTAATTTGTGGAAATCAATTACAATCCTATAACCTGTAATAATTCTTTGCGGAATCAATTCATCTTTATCATTAGGAACGACAGTAATACCTCCCTTCTTAGGGACACAATGGACAGGACTTACCCACTAGCTATGAGCAAAGGGATAAATTATACCTGCCTCAAGGAGCTTTAATATTTGCATTCTTACCACTTCTTTCATCTTAGGATTCAGCCGTCGTTGGTGATCAATAACTAGTTTGGCGTCTTTCTCCAAGTTTATTTTGTGTTGACATAAAGTGGGACTAATGCCCTTAAGATCATCAAGAGTATATCCAATAGCAGCACGGTGCTTCTTCAGAGTTTTCAATAATTTTTCTTCCTCCTTCTCTGAAAGGTTAGCACTAATAATAAAGGATATATCTTCTTTTCATCAAGATAAGCATATTTAAGAGTATCAGGCAACGGTTTAAGCTCAAATACGGGATCACCCTTGGGTGGAGGAGGATCCCCTAGGATTTCAACAGGCAAGTTGTGTTTCAGAATAGGTCCCTGTTTAAAGAATACTTCATCTATTTCCCTTCTTTCATTCATAAACATATCATTTTCATGGTCTAGCAAATATTGTTCTAAAGGATCATTAGGAGGCACAGCAATAGAAGCAAGACCAATAATTTCATCCTTACTAGGAAATTCTTCATCACGGGGTTGTCTACGAAATTTAGAGAAATTAAACTCATGAGACATATCATCCAAACCAATAGTAACAACATCCTTTTTGCAGTCTATTTTAGCATTAACAGTGTTCAAGAAGGGTCTACCAAATATAATGGGACAAAAGCTATCTTGTGGGGAACCAAGAACAAGAAAATCAGCAGGATATTTAACCTTCCCACAAAGGACTTGAACATCTCTAACAATCCCAATCAGTGAAATAGTATATCTATTGGCAAGTTTAATGGTAACATAGATATCTTCCAACTCAGCGGGTGCAATATCATGCATAATTTCTTGATATAAAGAAATAGGTATTGCACTAGCACTAGCACCCATATCACGTAAACCATGATAACAATGATCTCCTATTTTAACAGAAATAACAGGCATGCCTACCACAGGTCTATATTTATCTTTAGCACCAGGTTTAGCAATTCTAGTAGTCTCATCACAAAAGTAAATAACATGCCCGACAATACTATCATCCAAGAGATATTTAACAATAGCAATATTAGGTTCAACTTTAACTTGCTCAAGGGGTGTATAAGTTCTAATATTACTTTTACGAACCACTGTTGAAGCTTTAGCATGATCCTTTATTCTAACAGGGAAAGGTGGTTTCTCAACATAAGCAGTAGGAACAATAGGATCATTATAAGTGATAGTCTTTTCTTCAACTTTAATAGGTTCAACTACTTTTACTTCTATGGGAGGATGATATTTAAACCACTTCTCCTTAGGGAGATCAACATGAGCAGCAAAAGATTCACAAAAAGAAGCTACTATCTCATAGTCAAGTCCATACTTAGTGCTAAATTTACGGAAAACACCGGTATCCATAAAAGATTTAACACAATCAAACTTAGGTGTTATACCTGACTCCTTACCTTCGTCGAGATCCCAATCTTCAGAGTTGCATTTAATTCTTTCCAATAAATTCCATTTGAATTCAATAGTCTTCATCATAAAGGAACCAGTACAAGAAGTATCGAGCATGGAGCGATTGTTGTCAGAGAGCCGAGCATAAATTTTTTGAATAATCATTTCTATTGAGAGCTCATGATTGGGACATGAACATAACATTGACTTAAGCCTCCCCCAAGCTTGAGCGATGCTTTCTCCTTCGCGAGGCCAAAAATTATATATATAATTACGATCACGATGAACAAGATGCATAGGATAAAACTTCTGATGAAATTCCAATTTCAATCGTTTGTAGTCCCATGATCCCATATCATCACATAGCCTATACCATGTCAATGCATCTCTCTTCAAAGATAAAGGGAACACCTTCTTTTTGATAACATCCTCGGGCATACCTGCAAGCTTAAATAATCCACAAACTTCATCCACATAGATTAAGTGTAAATCGGGATGCAATGTTCCATCTCCTGCAAAAGGATTAGCTAGCAGTTTCTCTATCATACCAAAAGGAATTTCAAATTAAAAAATTTCAGTAGGTTCAGTAGGTTGAGGAGCAACTATTTGCTCTATCGGTCGGGGTGAAGATACCCTGAACAAGCCCCTCAAAGGATTACTTTCCATAGTGACAAGCGACAGTAAATTTCAGCACAATATATAAATTTTTCCTTACCAAATTCCACCTACCAAAGGCGCTTCACTCCCCGGCAACGGCGCCAGAAAAGAGTCTTGATGACCCACAAGTATAGGGGATCTATCGTAGTCCTTTCGATAAGTAAGAGTGTCGAACCCAGCGAGGAGCAGAAGGAAATGATAAGCAGTTTTCAGCAAGGTGTTCTCTGCAAGCACTGAAATTATCGGTAACAGATAGTTTTGTGATAAGGTAATTGGTAAGGGGTAACAAGTAACAAAAGTAAATAAAGTGCAGCAAGGTGGCCCAATCTTTTTTGCAGTAAAGGACAAGCATGGACAAACTCTTATATAGAGAAAAGCGCTCCCGAGGACACATGGGAATTATCGTCAAGCTAGTTTTCATCACGTTCATATGATTCGTGTTCGGTACTTTGATAATTTGATATGTGGGTGGACCGATGCTTGGGTGTTGTCCTTACTTGGACAAGCATCCCACTTATGATTAACTCCTATTGCAAGCATCTGCAACTACAAAAGAAGTATTAAGGTAAACCTAACCATAGCATGAAACATATGGATCCAAATCAGCCCTTACGAAGCAACGCATAAACTAGGGTTTAAGCTTACATCACTCTAGCAACCCATCATCTACTTATTACTTCCCAATGCCTTCCTCTAGGCCCAAACAATGGTGAAGTGTCATGTAGTCGACGTTCACATAACACCACTATAGGAGAGACAACATACATCTCATCAAATATCGAACGAATACCAAATCCACATGACTACTAATAGCAAGACTTCTCCCATGTCCTCTGGAACAAACGTAAGTACTCACAAATCATATTCATGTTCATAATCAGAGGGGTATTAATATGCATAATGGATCTGAACATATGATCTTCCACACAATAAACCAACTAGCATCAACTACAAGGCGTAATCAACACTACTAGCAACCTACAGGTACCAATCTGAGGCTTTGGGACAAAGATTGGATACAAGAGATGAACTAGGGTTTGATAGGAGATGGTGCTGGTGAAGATGTTGATGGAGATTGGCCCCCTCCCGATGAGAGGAGCGTTGGTGATGACGATGGCGATGATTTCCCCCTCCCGGAGGGAAGTTTCCCCGGCAGAATAGCTCTGCCAGAGCCCTAGATTGGTTCCGCCAAGGTTCAGCCTCATGGCGCCGGAGTTTCTTCCCGAAAGCTTGCTTATGATTTTTTCTCGGACGAAAGACTTCATATAGCAGAAGATGGGCACCGGAGGGCCACCAGGGGGCCCACGAGGCAGGGGGCGCGCCCAGGGGGTAGGGCGCTCCTCCCACCCTCGTGGCCAGGGTGTGGCCCCCTCTTGTATTTTCTTCGTCCAGTATTTATCATTAATTCCAAAAATGACTTCCGTGAAGTTTCAGGACTTTTGGAGCTGCGCAGAATAGGTCTCTAATATTTGCTCCTTTTCCAAATTTCTGTAATTCCAAATTGCCGGCATTCTCCCTCTTCATGTAAACCTTATAAAATAAGAGAGAATATGCATAAGTATTGTGATATAATGTGTAATAACAGCCCATAATGCGATAAATATCGATATAAAAGCATGATGCAAAATGGACGTATCAGTTACTACCGAACCTCGTAGGTCAACCAGAGTGAGATCTGTACCATAATGGTACGGTAATCCTGTTCTGGAGGTCATGTTACTTGACCATGACGAACCTACGAACTATGAGGAAGCGATGATGAGCCCAGATTCCGCGAAATGGCTTGAGGCCATGAAATCTGAGATGGGATCCATGTATGAGAAGAAAGTGTGGACTTTGGTTGACTTGCCCGATGATCGGCAAGCCATAGAAAATAAATGGATCTTCAAGAGGAAGACAGACGCTGATAGTAGTGTTACTATCTACAAAGCTAGACTTGTCGAAAATGTTTTTGACAAAGTTCAAGGTGTTGACTACAATGAGATTTTCGCACTCGTAGCGATGCTTAAGTCTGTCTGAATCATGTTAGCAAATTGCCACATTTTATGAAATCTGGCAAATGGATGTCAAAACTACATTCTTGAATGGATTTCTTAAAGAAGAGTTGTATATGATGCAACCAGAAGGTTTTGTCGATCCTAAAGGTGCTAACAAAATGTGCAACTCCAGCGATCCATCTATGGACTGGTGCAAGCATCTCGGAGTTGGAATATACGCTTTGATGAGTTGATCAAAGCATATAGTTTTATACAGATTTGCGGTGAAGCCCGTATTTACAAGAAAGTGAGTGGGAGCACTACAACATTTCTGATAAGTATATGTGAATGACATATTGTTGATCGAAAATAATGTAGAATTTTCTGGAAAGCATAAAGGAGTATTTGAAAGGACTTTTTCAAAGAAAGACCTCGGTGAAGCTACTTATATATTGAGCATCAAGATCTATAGAGATTGATCAAGACGCTTGATAAGTTTTTTCAATGAGTACATACCTTGACAAGATTTTGAAGTAGTTCAAAATGGAACAGTCAAAGAAAGAGTTCTTGCCTGTGTTACAAGGTGTGAAATTGAGTAAGAATCAAAGCCCGACCACGACAGAAGATAGAAAGAGAATGAAAGTCATTCCCTATGCCTCAGCCATAGGTTCTATAAAGTATGTCATGTTGTGTACCAGATCTATTATATACCCTACACTGAGTTTGGCAAGGGAGTACAATAGTGATCTAGGAGTAGATCATCGACAATGATCAAAATTATCCTTAGTGGAATAAGGATTTGTTTCTCGATTATGGAGGTGACAAAAGGTTCGTCGTAAAGTGTTACGTCGATGCAAGTTTTGACACTGCTCTAGATGACTCTAAGTCTCAATCTGGATACATATTGAAAGTGGGAGCAATTAGCTAGAGTAGCTCCGTGCAGAGCATTGTTGACATAGAAATTTGCAAAATACACACGGATCTGAATATGGCAGGCCCGTTGACTAAACTTCTCTCACAAGCAAAACATGATCACACCTTAGTACTCTTTGGGTGTTAATCACATGGCAATGTGAACTAAGATTACTAACTCTCGTAAACCCTTTGAGTGTTTGTCACATGGCGATGTGAACTATGGGTTTTAATCACATGGTGATGTGAACTATTGGTGTTAAATCACATGGCGATGTGAACTAGATTATTGGCTCTAGTTCAAGTGGGAGACTGAAGGAAATATGTAGTAGATGCAATAATAAAGTAATTATTTATTTCCTTATTTCATGATAAATGTTTATTATTCATGCTAGAATTGTATTAACCGGAAACAAAGTACATGTGTGAATACATAGATAAAACAAAGTGTCCCTAGTATACCTCTACTTGACTAGCTCGTTTATCAAAGATGGTTATGTTTCCAAACCATAGACATGTGTTGTCATTTGATGAACAGGATCACATCATCAAGCGAATGATGTGATGGACAAGACCCATTCGTTAGCTTAGCATTATGATCGTTGCAGTTTCATTGCTACTGCTTTCTTCATGACTTATACATGTTCCTCAGACTATGAGATTATGCAACTCCCGAATACTGAAGGAACACCTTGTGTGCTATCAAACGTCACAACGTAACTGGGTGATTATAAAGATGCTCTACAGGTGTCTCCGATAGTGTTTTTTGAGTTGGCATAGATCGAGATTAGGATTTGTCACTCCGTGTATCGGAGAGGTATCTCTGGGCCCTCTCGGTAATGCACATCACTATAAGCCTTGCAAGCATTGTGACTAATGAGTTAGTTGCAGGATGATGCATTCTGAAACAAGTAAAGAGACTTGCGATGCTTGAGATTGAACTAGGTATGAGGATATCGACGATCGAATCTCGGGCAAGTAACATACCGATGACAATGGGAACAACGTATGTTGTTATGTGGCTTGACCGATAAAGATCTTCGTAGAATATAAAGGAGCCAATATAAGCATCCAGGTTTCGCTATTGGTTATTGACAGGAGATGTGTCTCGGTCATGTCTACATAGTTCTCGAACCCGTAGGGTCCGCACGCTTAATGTTCTGTGACGATTTGTGTTATGAGTTATGTGATTTGATGACTGAATTTTGTTCGGAGTCCCGGATGAGATCGGGGACATGACGAGGAGTCTCGAAATGGTCGAGACGTAAAGATCGATATATTGAAAGGCTATATTCGGACATCGGAAAGGTTCCGAGTGATTCGGGTATTTTTGGAGTACCGGAGAGTTACGGGAATTCGTATTGGGCCTTAATGGCCATACGGGAAAGGAGAGAAAGGCCTCAAGGGTGGCCGCTCCCCTTCCCCATGGACTGGTCCGAATTGGACTCGGGAAAGGGGGAGCCCCCTTCCTTCCTTCTCCTTCTCCCTTCCCTTTTTCCTATTCCATGTGGGAGGTGGAATCCTACTAGGACTAGGGAGTCCTAGTAGGACTCCACACTTTGGGCGCGCCCTCTGAGGGCCGGCCTCCTCCTCCCTCCATCCTTTATAGACGTGGCCAGGGGGCACCCCATAGACACACAAGTTGATCATTGATCTCTTAGCCGTGTGCGGTGCCCCCCTCCACCATAATCCACCTCATATCGTCGTAGTGCTTAGGCGAAGCCCTGCGCCGGTAGCTCCATCATCACCGTCATCATGCTGTCGTGCTGACAAAGCTCTCAATCGACACTCTGCTAGATCGTGAGTTCGTGGGACGTCACCGAGCCGAACGTGTGCAAATCACGGAGGTGCCGTACTTTTGGTGGTAGGATCGGTCGATCGTAAAGACGTACGACTACATGAGCCGCGTTGTCATAACGCTTCCGCTTTCGGTATACGAGGGTACATGGACAACACTCTCCCCTCTCGTTGCTATGCATCACCATGATCTTGCATGTGCGTAGGAATTTTTTTGAAATTACTACGTTCCCCAACAGTAACTACTCACAAATCATATTCATGTTCATAATCAGAGGGTATTAATATGCATAAAGGATCTGAACACATGATCTTCCACCAAATAAACCAACTAGCATCAACTACAAGGAGTAATCAACACTACTAACATACCAATCTAAGGTTTTGGGACAAAGATTGGATACAAGAGATAAACTAGGGTTTTAGAGGAGATGGTGCTGGTGAAGATGTTGATGGAGATTCACCCCCTCCCGATGAGAGGATCGATGGTGATGATTTCCCCCTCCCAGAGGGATGTTTCCACGGTAGAACAGCTTCGCCGAAGCCCTAGATTGGTTTCGCCAGGTTCCGCCTCGTGGGGGCGGCGCTTCGTCCCAAAGCTTGCCTATGATTTTTTTTCAGAGCAAAAGACTTCATATAGCCAAAGATGGGCACTGGAGGCCTGCTAGGGGGCCCACGAGGCAGGGGGCGCGCCCCCACCCTCGTGGACGGTGGGTGGCCCCCCTCTGGTGCTTTCTTCGCCCAATATTTTTTTTATTCTAAAACTGACTTCCGTGGACTTTCAGGACTTTTGGAGTTGTGCAGAATATGTCTCTAATATTTTCTCCTTTTCCAGCCCAGAATTCCAGCTGCCGGCATTCTCCCTCGTCATGTAAACATTGTAAAATAAGAGAGAAAAGGCATAAGTGTTGTGACATTATGTGTGATAACATCCCATAATGCAATAAATATCGATATGAAAGCATGATGCAAAATGGATGTATCAGGTAGCTATTTGAGTACGGGAGGCGTGCGATCAGACCCCTACGCGTGCTCATCGGGAGGAGAGCCCTTTGACCGCTATCCGCCATGCACCTCCCTCCCAACGTCTCCATTAATGGCGCCTGAGCCCCTGTTCTACGGTGTGGCTATATGTCTCACTAGACTGAGATTTAAGAGAGAAAAATGAAAATCTGAAAAGAAAGTTTTGCACGGATCTTGATGTAAGATCCGACGGGCCTATATAGCATCGACTGTGACTTACAGCAAGCATGATGATATAAGGACGATGACAGTGCATAATAATTGTCTTACATAATTAGGAACATAATTAAAAGAAGCCACATGCGGCAATGCTACCTCTTGAGCACTGCGTTCGTTTTTCCCTTGAAGAGGAAAGGGTGATGCAGCAAACTAGCGTAAGTATTTCCCTCAGTTTTGAGAACCAAGGTATCAATCCAGTAGGAGGCCACGCTCAAGTCCCTCGCACCTACACAAACAAATAAGAACCTCGCAACCAACGCAATAAAGGGGTTGTCAATCCCTTCACTGTCACTTATGAAAGTGAGATCTGATATATATGATAAGATAATATTTTTGGTATTTTTATGATAAAGATGCAAAGTAAAATAAAAGGCAATAAAAATAGCTAAGTGTTGGAAGATTAATATGATGGAAAATAGACCCGGGGGCAATAGGTTTCACTAGTGGCTTCTCTCAAGAGCATAAGTACTACGGTGGGTGAACAAATTACTGTTGAGCAATTGATAGAATTGAGCATAGTTATGAGAATATCTAGGTATGATCATGTATATAGGCATCACGTCCGCGAGAAGTAGACCGAAACGATTCTGCATCTACTACTATTACTCCACACATCGACCGCTATCCAACATGCATCTAGAGTATTAAGTTCAAAAGAACAGAGTAATGCTTTAAGTAAGATGACATGATGTAGAGGGATAAACTCATGCAATATGATATAAACCCCATCTTGCTATCCTCGATGGCAACAATACAATACGTGCCTTGCTGCCCTAACATCCTTTGGGAAAGGACACCGCAAGATTGAACCCAAAGCTAAGCACTTCTCCCATTGCAAGAAAGATTAATCTAGTAGGCCAAACCAAACTGATAATTCGAAGAGACTTGCAAAGATAACCAATCATGCATAAAAGAATTCAGAGGAGATTCAAATATTGTTCATGGATAAACTTGATCATAAACCCACGATTCATTGATCTCAACAAACACACCGCAAAAAAATATTTACATCAAATAGATCTCCACGAGAATCGTGGAGAACTTTGTATTGAGATCCAAAGAGAGAGAAGAAGCCATCTAGCTAATAACTATGGACCCGAAGGTCTGAGGTAAACTACTCATACATCATCGGAGAGGCTATGGTGTTGATGTAGAAGCCCTCCGTGATCAATGCCCCCTCCGGCAGGGACAAAAAAAGGCCCCAAGATGGGATCTCACGAATGCAGGAAGGTTGCGACGGTGGAATTAGGTTTTCGTGGATGCGTCGATGGTTTGGGGGTACGAGGTATATATAGGAGGAAGAAATGCGTCGATTGGAGCAACATGGGCCCCACGAGGGTGGAGGACGGCGCTTAGGCGTGCCCCCCTGCCTCGTGCTCTCCTGGTTGATTTCTTGACGTGGACTCCAAGTCCTCTGGATCACGTTTGTTCCGAAAATCACATTCCCGAAGGTTTCATTCCGTTTGGACTCCGTTTGATATTCTTTTTCTGTGAAACTCTGGAATAGGAAAAAAAACAGCAATTTGGGATGGGCCTCCGGTTAATAGGTTAGTCCCAAAAATAATATAGAAGTGTATAACAAAGCCCATTAATCATCCAAAATAGAATATAATATAGCATGGAGCAATCAAAAATTATAGATACGTTGTAGACGTGTCAAGCATTCCCAAGCTTAATTCCTGCTCGTCCTCGAGTAGGTAAATGGTAAAAACGGAATTTTTGATGTGAAATGCTACTTGGCATAAATTTTTTAATGTAACCCTCTTAATTGTGGTATGAATATTCAGATCCGAAAGATTCAAGATAAAAGTTTAATATTGACATAAAAGTAATAATACTTCAAGCATACTAACTAAGCAATTATGTCTTCTCAAAATAACATGGCCAAAGAAAGTTCATCCCTACAAAATCATATAGTTTAGTCATGCTCCATTTTCGTCACACAAGAATGCTCTCATCATGCACAACCCCGATGACAAGCCAAGCAATTGTTTCATACTTTAGTAATCTCAAACTTTTTCAACCATCACACAATACATGAGCGTGAGCCATGGATATAGCACTATGGATGGAATAGAATATAATGATGGGTGTTATGTGGAGAAGACAAAAAAGGAGAAAGTCTCACATCAACGCGGCTAATCAACGGGCTATGGAGATCCCCATCGATTGATGTTAATGCAAGGAGTAGGGATTGCCATGCAACGAATGCACTAGAGCTATAAATGCATGAAAGCTCAACAAAATAAACTAAGTGGGTGTGCATCCAACTTGCTTGCTCACGAAGACCTAGGGCATTTGAGGAAGCCATTGTTGGAATATACAAGCCAAGTTCTATAATGAAAAATTCCCACAAGTATATGAAAGTGACAAAACAAGAGACTCTCTGTCATGAAGATCATGGTGCTACTTTGAAGCACAAGTGTGGAAAAAGGATAGTAGCATTGCCCCTTTTTATTTTCTATTTTTTTGGCCTCCCTTTTTTTGGCCTTTCTCTTTTATTTTTATTTTATTGGGACAATGCTTTATGAATGATGATCATCACACTTCTAGTTATTTACAACTCAACGATTACAACTCGATACTAGAACAAATTATAACTGTCTATGAATGCCTCCGGCGGTGTACCGGGATGGGCAATAAATCAAGAGTGACATGTATGAAAAATTATGAAAGGTGGCTTTGCCACAAATACGATGTCAACTACATGATCATGCAAAGCAATATGACAATGATGAACGTGTCATGATAAACGGAACGGTGGAAATTTGTGTGGCAATATATCTCGGAATGGCTATGGAAATGCCATAATAGGTAGGTATGGTCATTGTTTTGAGGAAGATATAAGGAGGTTTATGTGTGATAGAGTGTATCATATCACGGGGTTTGGATGCACCGGCGAAGTTTACACCAACTCTCAAGGTGAGAAAGGGCAATGCATGGTTCCAAAGAGGCTAGCAATGATGGAAGGGTAAGAGTGCGTATAATCCATGGACTCAACATTAGTCATAAAGAACTCACATACTTATTGCAAAAATCTATAAGTCATCAAAAACCAAGCACTATGCGCATGCTCCTAGGGGGGATAGATTGGTAGGAAAATACCATCGTTCGTCCCCGACCGCCACTCATAAGGAAGACAATCAAAGAACACCTCATGTTTCAAATTTGTTACATAACGTTTACCATACGTGCATGCTACGGGACTTGCAAACTTCAACACAAGTATTTCTCAAATTCACAACTACTCAACTAGCACAACTTTAATATCACTACCTCCATATCTCAAAACAATCGTCAAGCATCAAACTTCTCTTAGTATTCAACACACTCCTAAGAAAGTTTTTACTAGTCTTGAATACCTAGAATATTAGGACTAATTTCCCAATTTAAGCAAATTACCATGTAGTTTAAGACTCTCAAAATAATATAAGTGAAGCATGAGAGAATAATAGTTTCTAAAAAACAAAACCACCGCCGTGCTCTAGAAGATATAAGTGAAGCACTAGAGCAAAAACTATATAGCTCAAAAGATATAAGCGAAACGCATAGAGTATTCTAATAAATTCCGAATCATGTGTGTCTCTCTCAAAAGGTGTGTACAGCAAAGATGATTGTGGTAAAATAAAAAGCAAAGACTCAAATCATACAAGACGCTCCAAGCAAAACACATATCATGTGGTGAATAAAAATATAGCTCCAAGTAAAGTTAGCGATGAAAGTAGACGAAAGAGTGGATGCCTTCTGGGGCATCCCCAAGCTTTGGCTCTTGGTGTCCTTAGATTACCTTGGGGTGCCATGGGCATCCCCAAGATTAGGCTCTTGCCACTCTTTGTTCTACAATCCATCAAGTCTTTTACCCAAAACTTGAAAACTTCACAACACAAAACTTAACAGAAAATCTCGTGAGCTCCGTTAGTGAAAGAAAACAAAACACCACTTCAAGGTACTGTAATGAACTCATTATTTATTTATATTGGTGTTAAACCTACTGTATTACAACTTATCTATGGTTTATAAACTATTTTACTAGCCATAGATTCATTAAAATAAGCAAACAACACACGAAAACAGAATCTGTCAAAAACAGAACAGTCTGTAGTAATCTGTAACTAACGCAAACTTATGGAACTCCAAAACATCTACAAAAATAGGAAGACCTAGACAATTTTTTTATTGATCTGCTGCAATTGGAATCAATATTTTATCACGTTCTGGTGATTTTTAACAATTTTTTTCATGAACAGGAAGTTTCTGGAATTTTCAGCAAAATCAAATAACTATCATCCAAGAAGATCCTATAGGTTTAACTTCGCACAAACACTAATTAAAACATAAAAACAAATCTAACCAGAGGCTAGATCAAAGATTTATTCCTAAACATAAGCAAAAATCAAAAATCTAAAAATAAAATTGGGTTGCCACCCAACAAGCGCTATCGTTTAACGCCCCTAGCTAGGCATAATACGGATAGATCTAGGTATTGCCATCTTTGGTAAGCAATCCATAAGTGGCTCTCATAATAGATTCATAAGGTAATTTTATTTTCTTCCTAGGGAAGTATTCCATGCCTTTCCTTAACGGAAATTGGAATCTAATATTTCCTTCCTTCATATCAATAATTGCACCAATCGTTCTAAGGAAAGGTCTACCAAGAATAATAGGACATGAAGGATTGCAATCTATATCAAGAACAATAAAATCTACGGCACATAATTCCTATTTGCAACAATAAGAGCATCATTAATTCTTCCCATAGGTTTCTTAATGGTGGAATCCGCAAGGTGCAAGTTCAAAGAACAATCATCAAATTCACGGAATCCTAGCAAATCACACAAAGTTTTTGGGATCGTGGAAACACTAGCACCCAAATCACACAAAGCATAGCATTCATGATCTTTAATTTTAATTTTAATAGTAGGTTCCGACTCATCATAAAGTTTTCTAGGGATAGAAACTTCCAACTCAAGTTTTTCTTCATAAGATTGCATCAAAGCATCAACAATATGTTTAGTAAAATCTTTATTTTGACTATAAGCATGAGGAGAATTTAGCACGGATTGCAACAAGGAAATACAATCTATCAAAGAGCAATTATCATAATTAAATTCTTTGAAATCCAAAATAGTGGGTTTATTAATATCTAAAGTTTTGACTTCTTCAGTCCCATCATTATCAAGATTCATATTGCAAAACAAAGATTTAATAGGGAACACATCAATAACTTTTAGATCTTCATCTTTGTTCTCATAAAAATTAGAAGAACACGCTTTCACAAAGCAATCTTTCTTAGCACACATCCTAGCGGTTCTTTCTTTGCACTCATCAATGGAAATTCTCATGGCTTTGAGATACTCATTGATATCATGCTTAGGTGGGATAGATCTAAGTTTCAAAGAATCAGCATCAAGAGAAATTATATCCACGTTCCTAGCCAATTCATCAATCTTAGGCAATTTTTCTTCAAGCAAAGCATTGAAATTCTTTTGCGAATTCATAAATTCTTCAACACTAGTTTCAGAATCAGAGGGCAACTTATTAAAATTTCCATAAGAGATGTTGTAGGAATTACCATAATTATTAGAGGAATTACTAGGATATGGTCTAGGATTAAAGTTTCCTCTATATGCGTTGTTACCAAAATTATTCCTACCAACAAAATTCACATCCATAGATTCATTATTATTCTCAAAGTAGACAAAGGCATATCATTAGGCTCAGAAGAAACACTCTTATTAGCAAATAATTTCATAAGTTCATCCATCTTTCCACTCAGAACATTAATTTCTTCTATCGCATGCACTTTTTTATTAGTAGATCTTTTGGTGTGCCATTGAGAATAATTAACCATAATATTATCTAGTAGTTTAGTAGCTTCTCCTAAAGTGATTTCCATAAAAGTGCCTCCCGCGGCCGAGTCTAAAAGATTTCTAGAAGCAAAATTCAAACCGGCATAAATTTTTTGTATAATCATCCATAAATTCAAACCATGTGTAGGGCAATTTCGTATCATTAATTTCATTCTCTCTCAAGCTTGTGCAACATGTTCATGATCAAGTTGCTTAAAATCCATAATATCGTTTCTAGGAGAGATGATCTTAGCGGGAGAAAAATACTTAGAGATAAAAACATCTTTGCATTTATTCCATGAATCAATACTATTTTTAGGCAAAGACGAAAACCAAGCTTTAGCACGATCTCTAAGCGAAAAAGGAAATAGCTTCAATTTAACAATATCGTTGTCCACATCTTTCTTCTTTTGCATATCACACAAATCAACGAAGCTATTTAGATGGGTAGCGGCATCTTCACAAGGAAGGCCGGCGAATTGATCTTTCATGACAGGATTCAACAAAGCAGCATTAATTTCACAAGATTCAGTATCGGTAAGAGGAGCAATCGGAGTGCTAAGAAAATCATTGTTGTTGGTATTGGTAAAATCACACAATTTAGTATTATCTTGAGCCATAGTGACAAGCAAGCAATCCAACATACGAGCAAACGAGAAGCGAGCGAAAAAAGCGAACGGAAAGAGAGGGCGAATAAAAAGGCAAGGGTGAAGTGGGGGAGAGGAAAACGAGAGGCAAATGGCAAATAATGTAATGCGGGAGGTAAGAGTTTGTGATGGGTACTTGGTATGTTTGACTTTTGCGTAGACTCCCCGGCAACGGCGCCAGAAATCCTTCTTGCTACCTCTTGAGCACTGCGTTGGTTTTTCCCTTGAAGAGGAAAGGGTGATGCAGCAAAGTAGCGTAAGTATTTCCCTCAGTTTTGAGAACCAAGGTGTCAATCCAGTAGGAGGCCACGCTTAAGTCCCTCGAACCTACACAAACAAATAAGAACCTCACAACCAACGCAATAAAGGGGTTGTCAATCCTTTCACGGTCACTTACGAAAGTGAGATCTGATAGATATGATAAGATAATATTTTTGGTATTTTCATGATAAAGATGCAAAGTAAAATAAAAGGCAATAAAAATAGCTAAGTGTTTGAAGATTAATATGATGGAAAATAGACCCGGGGGCCATAGGTTTCACTAGTGGCTTCTCTCAAGAGCATAAGTATTATGGTGGGTGAACAAATTCTTGTTGAGCAATTGATAGAATTGAGCATAGTTATGAGAATATCTAGGTATGATCATGTATATAGGCATCATGTCGCGACAAGTAGACCGAAACGATTACGCATCTACTACTATTACTCCACACATCGACCGCTATCCAAAGATGCATCTAGAGTATTAAGTTCAAAAGAAACGAGTAATGCTTTAAGTAAGATGACATGATGTAGAGGGATAAACTCATGCAATATGATATAAACCCCATCTTGTTATCCTCGATGGCAACAATACAATACGTGCCTTGCTGCCCTCGCTGTCACTTGGAAAGGACAACGCAAGATTGAACCCAAAGCTAAGCACTTCTCCCATTGCAAGAAAGATCAATCTAGTAGGCCAAACCAAACTGATAATTCGAAGAGACTTGCAAAGATAACCAATCATACATAAAAGAATTCAGAGGAGATTCAGATATTGTTCATAGATAAACTTGATCATAAACCCGCAATTCATCGATCTCAACAAACTCACCACAAAAGAAGAGTTACATCAAATAGATCTCCACGAGAATCATGGAGAACTTTGTATTGAGATCCAAAGAGAGAGAAGAAGCCATCTAGCTAATAACTATGGACCCGAAGGTCTGAGGTAAACTACTCACACATCATCGGATTGGTGTTGATGTAGAAGCCCTCCGTGATCAATGCCCCCTCGTGGGAGACGGGAAAAAGGCCCCAAGATGGGATCTCACGGGTATAGAAGGTTGCGGCGGTGGAATTAGGTTTTCGTGGATGCCTCACGATGGTTTGAAGTGCGTGGGTATATATAGGAGTAAGAAGTACGTCGGTGGAGCAACATGGGCCCCACGAGGGTGGAGGGCACGCCTGGGGGTGTAGGCGCGCCCCCCTGCCTCGTGCTCTCCTGGTTGATTTCTTGACGTGGAGTCCAAGTCCTCTGGATCACGTTTGTTCCGAAAATCACGTTCCCGAAGGTTTCATTCCGTTTGTACTCCGTTTTATATTCTTTTTCTGCGAAACTCTAGAATAGGCAAAAAAACAACAATTTGGGCTGAGCCTCCGGTTAATAGGTTAGTCCCAAAGATAATATATAAGTGTATAACAAAGCCCATTAATCATCCAAAACAGAATATAATATAGCATGGAGAAATCAAAATTATAGATACGTTGGAAACGTATCAGGCAACGCCCGAAATACACAAGGGCAAAAGAAGAAGGAAGAAAACGATCTGGCTCGCTGATCTCTACTTTCTTGATGCGTTGCTGCACGCTGCGAGAACTAGTCTCTGCGGCAAGCGGCGATGAGCTCTTTCTTGTTGTCAAGATGCTGCTTGAGAGCATCCACGGATTCCTCCACCAGCCTTCTGCGCTTGATGCGCAGCATGGCATTCTCGTCCATAAGTTTCTCGATGATGACGTCGGTCCTCTTCAACAAGGCAGTGGTCTCCTCCTGCTGCTCCGCACTTCCGACGATCTTCGCCCTCAGCAGGTCGCGCTCGGCCCGGAGCTTCGCATTGCTCTCATTTAGTTGTCGGATGACGCCGGTAGCCTGTTCAAAAGAGGCTTTCATGTCGTCCTGCAACCTCGCCTAGCCGGAGATCTGATCCATCTGGCTATGGACGATCGCATGCATGCGCCTATAAGAGTCCTCGCCTGCCCGTGAGACATTTTCCCAGGCTGCCACGGCGTCGGAGGACATCTCTACTGCATTCGCGCCGCGGCGGGACATCTCTTCTGCTTCTGCGGCGTGGCCGAACCAGTCTGCCGCATCGACGGCGCGGCGGGACCTGCGTGCTGCTTCGGCAGCGCAGCGGGACCTCTGTGCTGCTATGGCCGTGCGGCGAGACATGTCGGCTGCATTCGCGGCGAGGCAGGACATCTCTCGTGCTTCCGCTTCCATGCTCGCATCTCCCTGGTGGCAATCTCTTGACCCAGAACTCACGCTGGCCATGGCAGACGCAAAGGGAACGATGATGAATGACTTGTTTGTTTTTGTGGATGAGGAGTTGAGGAGGAATGTGCAGTCATCTTGGAGTAGTAGTATTTGTAACCGAGTAGTAATACACTCCTAAGTGGGAAACCGTTTAGGTTTTGATCGGTGTGAACAAGTTTGCAATTTGGAATGTGACGGGACGCATACTCAAAATTTACTGACGGTTATAAGTGCAGCACTGTTCCTGGAAGGCGTAAGGTGGGCACGTATGCCTTCTCGGCCGCGTACGTGGCGTTTGCACCATAGGGTGCACCGCAATAGGCAGTGTCAGCACACGTCTTGTTCCAACAACCGTGCGCGCTCGTTATTACCATCGTGCACGCTTCTTTTAATTAGAATGTGTGTGCCCGTCTAGCGTACACACGTTGATCTATCTAACTGTTTCAGTTTGTTGTGGCTAATCGCAAACAGTTCATCCGTGTGAAGTGTATGCTATCAATCGCAGACACTTTGATCTGGCTGACCCGTTTATGTTCTTTTGCCTAATCGCAAACAGTTAATCCTTCTGAAGCATATGCCCTCAATCGCACACACCTTTATCTAGCCGCCCGTTTCTATTGTTCCTCCTCATCACAAACAGTTCATCCGAGCGAACCGTATGCTGTATATCGCACACGCCTTTATCTGGTTGCCCGTTTCTTTTGTTCCGCCTCATCGCAAACAGTTCATTGAACTGAACCGTATGCCCTGCATCGCACACACAACTAAAATTTGAACCGTGTTTGATGGCTCCGCCATCGCAAACGTTTTGCACCTTTTTTGACAGTCCTTTTACACCACTGTTTGCGATTATTGCATCGCACACAGTTTCGTCGAAGGGTCTCTGATTGTAGTGTCGCGTTAGCAGCATCCTGCAGTAGTGATGTACTAGTTTATCAATAGTTGGCCCACCTTACATCCTCACAAAGTGTCTTGGGTCTCGTGTTGTAGCTGGCTACTAACCATGAGCCCGCTTCTCTTCTCTCTCATCTCCTCTTTCCTCCAACTAAGCACATGTATATTATTCTATTCCTTATAGTCTGCTTATGTCACTCTATTGTACTTGCTCTAATGCATAGTATCATAGAGTAGTATCATGTAGTACTTTATTTATTGTCATGCATGACACATAGTAGCATAGCATTTATTATGATATGGTTTCATGATATGATACTTAACCCTCTCTTTCTTCATTTAATTCTAAGATAGTTCATCAAAATTGCCTAGTTGGCATGCATGATACTAGCTATGATACCCCCTTACTATCAGCCTGGTTGGTATTTTAATTATAGGAAATTCAGATGGAGTTCGGACATCATCAAAATCGATGTGTGCCCGTGGCGTGCTCTCATGACCCCGTGGAAAAAAATTGGTAAAGTTTGGCACAAGTTTTGATGACCGCTCCTTCCAAACCGGAGCATCTCACATGAAGGATCATGGTTTCCAAAAGGAGATGTGTCAATTCAAACTCCTGTGGCCGGTGACTTCATCGTTTGGTACGCAATCACCATTATACCACGAGTTTGATTTTTTGGCGCATTTCAGGTATCGTTAGCTATATTTAAGACATTTTTAGTTTAACATGCATTTTGTGCATAAAAATAAAGCTACAATTGGAACTGCATGTGTTGTCAAAAGGGATGAGGATCGCCGTTTGATCTGGGAGCATCCAACGGTGCAGATGAATGATCCGTGGGGTTTGGGTTCTGGCCAATCAGAAAGCACGACTCAAATCGTGGGCGGGGTTTGGTCGTCACACGGCTTTCATCAACGAACCGTGTGCTACTCGCAAACCAGATTGCATATTTTTGTTCACACATACTGTAGTGAGATAAATTGAGTGTGCTACCTCTATGATATAATAATAATAATAATAATAATAATAATAATAATAATAATAATAATAATAATAATAATAATAATAATAATAATAATAACAAAAAACTGTTCATATTCATTGCCTGAGCTGACAGCATATCAAGGTCAACATATTAATGGTTCTTACATCAACATAAAACTGGGCATAACTCACAAATTTAGTACACGCGATTGTTCTAAATTGAACGAATTAAGTTGCAGGGTAGGCATAAATACTAGTCTTACGTCTTAATTCCCATGTACATGGGGGAACTCGGATCATTACGTTGACCCTGAATGAACTTGGGTTTTCTGATGATTTTACGCTTCTCTGTTACATAGGTGTGTGATCCCTTGGCTGGCAACTCATAAAATTCATCGTACTCGTCCTCATCGGCAACATCGTCGACACCCAGTGCCCTTCTCTTTACATGCATCACTACATGGCAGTTCTTATGCAAGGGGTCTTCCGTAAAGAAAATCTGGGTAGCATCGCTGGCAAGAATGAACGAGTCCGCGTGATATGCCATCGTTGTCCTGTTAACACAGGTCTTCCTGTAATCATCAACCCTTACATGACTAGGAGGGATCCATGCGCACGAATAATGCCACATTTACTTTCACATAGTCAAGCTCCCAAATCTCTTTAATGGTTCCATATTATGCCCTTTTATCAGCTTCATCTACAGTCATGCATTCTATTCGGACAGCGTTGTTCTGATATGAGGTCTTCTGATCATGTTCCTTAGTGTAAAACGTGTATCCATTTATGTCATATGATTGGTACATCAACACCGTAGGTGATGGCTTTTGTGCCAACCACGTAGTAATGTCATCAATGGATCCTTGTGTCAAACGATTCTTCAGCCATTCGGCATAGTTCTTAGTGTGCTCCTTCATCTCCACATCTGATGAAGGCACCATTAGTAAGAAGCTTTGGCGTATCTCCGCCAAGTGTTCTTCGGCATAAGCACTGAGAACTGGGCTGTTAAGCAGTACCGTCAAATGGGATTTCTCTGCCAATTCTCCGGGTGCAGCCATTTGCATGCCAGCAATGACCAGCTTACCTTTCAGCCTTCCCTCGTGGCGAGAGAGGGGCAAACCTATAGGTCTTTGTTTCATGTATTCGGTGCAAAACTCAACCACCTCCTCCACGGTATAACCTTGTAGGATGCTTGCCTTTGGATGGTTTCGGTTCCGACAAAAGCGCTTCAGATTTCCCATGAATCGCTCGAAGGGATACATGTTGCGAAGAAACATAGGACCACAATACTTTATCTCGTCGACAAGGTTCACAGTGAGATGGACCATGACATCAAAGAATGACGGTGGGAAAAACATCTCTAGGTTGGACAATATTCTTGCAATATCATCTTGCATATGATCCAACTCTTCAGGATCTACAACTTCCTGCCATAGTTGGTTGAATAAATCACAAAGGTCAATGAGTGTGTTTCTTATATCTTTGTCCATCAGATTCTCGATGGCCAAGGAAGGATTTGTGTCAACATTACATGGCGATCATGTGACTTCATGTGTCCCAACTTCATTTTACCCGAGCTCACATCCACAAGACTTCGATGTTTGCATGATGGGAAGAGGGTGTCTTAACTGACAACAAATAGGTGAAGAACTGTGTTGCTTCTTTTGTACTGAAATTGTAACTCTGGCGAGCTTTGATGAATTTGTCATCATCTTCTGCTTCACTCTTGTGTTTTGATTGATCAGCAAGCACATCGAGCCATGAACCATCACCATCCTTTCTTTTACCTTTTAATCTTGAGCAGAGTACCAAGGATGCTTTCACATACGTTCTTCTCTACATGCATGACATCGATGTAGTGACGTACACGTAGAATCTCCCAGTAAGGTAATTTCTGATTTCTTCTTAAACACTTGACCCTTGGGTGTTTGTTTCACCGTTAAAGGGTGGTTCTTGCCAAGCACAACATTAATTTTTTAGCCATGTTGTGGACCACCTCCCCTTCATAGGGTCTTGGGCCCACATCTGCCTCTGTCGTACAATCAAATTCAGCTTTCATCTTTTGGTATGGGTGATTTTTCTGTAAGAACCTACGATGACGCAAATACATGGTTTTGTGCGAGTTGGGAAGTCTTCTGCTGGCTGTCCTATCCATGCATGTGACACACCCTACATCTCATTTTGTTTTCTGCCCCGATGTGTTGCCTAATGTGGCATATCTTGAATGGTGTGCACCAGCATCGCATGTAGATCGAAAATCTCCTTTCTATAAGCATCATAACATTTTACAGCAGGCACATCTATCCACCTTTGTTATCGGTTCTTCTACGATGGCTGGAAGTAAATGTCAATGTCATTTCCAGGTTGCTTTGGGCCTTGGATAATCATTGACATCATAATGTATTTTTTCTTCATACACAACCAAGGAGCTAGGTTATATATGCATAGAAGCACCGGCCATGTGCTGTGGTTGGTGCTCATATCACCAAAAGGATTCATCCCGTCAGTACACCCCCCGAGCCTTATACTTCTAGGATCCTTGGCAAAGTCTTGAAACTTGTTGTCGATTAATTCCCACTGAGCCCCTTCTTTTGGGTGCCTCGTAAACTTATCCGCAATTCGCCAAATTGTGATGCCACCGCAACCTCTTTGCCTCTCTAGGGTTTGCAAACAAACGTCTCAACCTTGGAATTAAAGGCAAGTACCAAACAACCTTGAACGGGGTTCCTGTCTTCGTCTCGTCATCCAATTTGTAGTTGTCCTTTGCTCTCCTGCGCTTGTATCGTGCATGCTTGCATATGGGACATACACGCAAATCTTTGTACTCACCATGATACAATATACAATCATTCACACAAGCGTGTATCTTCTGTACTTCAAGTTCCAATGGGCAAACAATTTTCTTCGCTTCATTCGTGCTTCTGGGGAGCACATTATCTTCTAGAAGAATTTCTTTGAAAAGACCTAACATCTCTGTGAAGCCCTTGTTTGATAGACCGTTTGCTGCTTTAAATCTGAGAAGCGCCAGGGTGGCAATCAACTTGGAATATTTGTTTTTGAAACCTGGATACAATTCTTTCTTGGAGTCCGCATCAATGGTTGGCAGATCCTTGTACCCAATCATATCCTTTTTTGGGCCCTCGAAATCTGCAATCATAGCAGCAAAATCTGGCATATCAAGATTGCCGTCATCTGCACCGACATCTTGGATTTCCAGTGGGAGATTTTGCTTTCCGGTGTTCCATTGGTAGCTTGACGCCTCTGCCCCGATGTTAGATTCAACATCCATGTGACACTGATCGGGATTTGGCATCTTGCAGCCCTGGGTATCTTCATCAATGACCTCCTCTTCACCGTGTATGGTCCAACTTGTATATCCATCCATGAATCCCCTAGAGACTTAGTGCAACTGTACATCTGCAACTTCATGTGACTCCATATTGGCACAATCAGTACATGGCACAGGATGTAATCCGCATCACCAATTCTCCTCTTTGTACTTTCAGCCAAATTCATGAACTCTGTCACGCCACTGATAAAATCTGCGGTTTTCCGATTCTTCATCCATCGAGATCGTTCCATCTACACCACACGAATGGTAATTAAAAACAAACAACAACATTAATACACGAACTAACTGCTGCCCAAAGATGTGTGCATAATTCACAAGGTTTTATTTTCATAATTATTGAGGGCGCTCCATATTGTTATCCAGACGTGCAATGACAAAAATTAATAGCCAGTCAATTTACACGCAGAGTACTAGTACAACACTACCCTTAGGAATTGAATACCTTAATTAAGCCACCCACAAAATGAATACCTTAATTAATTAACCGTGCGGCGACCTCCACCCAGCAGACAGAGAAAAGCGATGCGGCGGCATGCCGAGACAGCAGGGACGAGGAGCAAAGCTTAGTGCGGCTGTCGCCTGAAGTTCGACCTCCACTATCCCGCCATCGACCGCGATGGATGTGCTCGAATCACGCCGCCGCCGACCTCAATGGTTGAGATCCTCCTATCTTCCACCATAGAACGAGGATTGACCTCCTATGACGCCGCCAGCGCCCACCGGCCGATGATCGACCTCTTCTCCGATAGCCGTTGCCTACGCCGCTGCCGCCATCTCTATATGCAGAGCGGCTGTTTTTTTACGGATATCCGTAGAGCGGCTGTTTACACAGTATCACTGTAACTCAATTATATGGACAGGGTAGTATATCACATACGGTTATGTAAAGGCAACCGTGTCTAACCTACGCTATCTTCTCACACAGTGTGCCGTATACAACATATAGTGCCATAAGTAGTTCCCGACCGTTAGCTTATCCCCACAGTTTCCCCATTACCCCCAAATCCCTACATAGCCTCCAAATTCCCTTGAGTGGCGCTGAAATTGGGGGAATGCGGACTAGGGGTGCTGATGGTTTCGGTGTGGCTGCTCCTGCTCGTATCGCCGCCACGACGGCGGTCGCCACCGAGCACTTGCCTAAGGTCATCGGAAGGGAGGTGTACTACGGATCCAAATTGTCCCGTCAGGTTCCAATCTATCCCGATCTTTTTAGCAAGTCCAAAGTATATCTCCTTGCTGAGTCCGTCCTGAATGACCCCCATGTTGGGGAACGTAGCAATAATTCAAAATTTTCCTACGTGTCACCAAGATCAATCTAGGAGATGCTAGCAACGAGAGAGAAGGAGTGCATCTTCATACCCTTGAAGATCGCTAAGCGGAAGCGTTACAAGAACGCGGTTGATGGAGTCGTACTCGCGGCGATTCAAATCGCGGAAGATCCGATCTAGCGCCGAACGGACGACGCCTCCGTGTTCAATACACGTACAGCCCGGTGACGTCTCCTCCTTCTTGATCCAGCAAGGGGAGAGGAGAAGTTGAGGGAGAACTCCGGCAGCACGACGGCGTGGTGGTGGAGCTCGTGATATTCGTGCAGGGCTTCTCCAAGCTCTACGGAGGAGAAGGAAGAGTTGGAGGAGGGAGGGGTTGCGCCAGGGAAGGGGTACGGCTGCCCTCTCTCTCCCTCACTATATATAGGGGGAAGGGGGTGGAGGAGGCGCCCTAGGGTTCCCTAGGGGAGGGGTGGCGGCCACAGGGGAAACCCTAGATGGGTTTGGGCGCCCCCACCCCTAGGAAACTTGCCCCCCAAGCCGGGAGGGGTGGCTTCCCTAGGGGAGGCACCCCCACCTCTCCACTTTACATGAGAGGGGTTGGGAGGGGCGCACAGCCCCTTAGTGGGCTGGTGTGCCCCCTCCCCTTGGCCCATAAGGCCCCCCCAACGCTTGTCGGGGCCTCTGAAACACCTTTCGGTCACGCTGATCGTCACCCGGTACTCCCAGAACAATTTCGAACTCCAATACCCTTCGTCCAATATATCGATCTTCACCTTCGGACCATTCCGGGGTTCCTCGTCATGTCCGGGATCTCATCCGGGACTCCGAAAAACCTTCGGTAACCACATACTATTTCCCATAACAACTCTAGCGTCACCGAACCTTAAGTGTGTAGACCCTACGGGTTCGGGAACCATGCAGATATGACCGAGACAACCTCCGGCCAATAACCAATAGCAGGATCTGGATACCCATATTGGCTCCCACATGTTCCACGATGATCTCATCGGATGAACCACGATGTCGGGGATTCAATCAATCCCGTATACAATTCCCTTTGTCTATAGGTATGTTACTTGCCCGAGATTCGACCATCGGTATCCCCATACCTTGTTCAATCTCGTTACCGGCAAGTCTCTTTACTCGTTCTGTAACGCATGATCCCGTGGCTAACTCCTTAGTCACATTGAGCTCATTACGATGATGCATTACCGAGTGGGCCCAGAGATACCTCTCCGTCATACGGAGTGACAAATCCTAGTCTCGATTCGTGCCAACCCAATGACACTTTCGGGGATACAGTAGTGCACCTTTATAGCCACCCGGTTATGTTGTGACGTTTAGTACACCCAAAGCATTCCTACGATCCGGAGTTGCACAATCTCATGGTCTAAGGAAACGATACTTGACATTAGAAAAGCTCTAGCAAAACGAACTACACGATCTTGTGCTATGCTTAGGATTGGGTCTTGTCCATCACATCATTCTCCTAATGATGTGATCCATTATCAATGACATCCAATTTCCATGGTCAGGAAACCATAACCATCTATTGATCAACGAGCTAGTCAACTAGTGGCTCACTAGGGACATGTTGTGGTCTATGTATTCACACATGTATTACGGTTTCCAATTAATACAATTATAGCATGAACAATAGACAATTATCATGAACAAGGAAATACAATAATAACCATTTTGTTATTGCCTCTAGGGCATATTTCCAACACCCCCCCCCCCCCAGGAAAGCAATCTGCCGCCGGATCCGGTGCATGACTCCAGACTCCCGCAACTTGAGTTCGACTCCGAGTTTTCCGCCACCGAGAAGTACCAAAAGTTGAGTTGTGTGCACGGGCACACTCCTGCTGGACATGTATGCACGGAGGAATCCGACATTGGCAGGCGGTTTCTTAGTTGCCCCTTAGAGGTTAGTGCTAAGTTCATCATTTTACTTCAGTTAATGCCACCGCTCATCCTGAATACTATTTAACATTGCCAGGGATATGAGGCTTGTGCCTTTGTTAATTAGCTGGATGAAGAATGGCATGGTAGGGCTCGGAGTGTTATCACCTAGCTCGCAGAAGATAACATAAAGCTGGAGAAGAAACTGGATGATCTGGAATGTACAATCAGTACGATGAAGCAAGAAAGAATCAATCACAAGCAACAGATGAAAGCAAGAAACAAGAAGGAACTAGCATGTGTAGTTGTGGTTGTCGCATTAGCTGTGTTCTATGCACTATTTGCAATGATGATTAGGGGTTTTGTTTGACAGGATTGCTAAAGCACATCTAGATGTGCTCTAAGTAATGCACATCTAGGTCCTATGCCATTGATGTTACGCGAAGATTCCTGCAAATATTTTTCTTTGTATCTATTTCTTTTCCTTTGTAGTTTGATTATTGCTAGCTTTATCAATAAGAAGAACTCAATGTATTGCTTGCCAACTATCCTACCCGTTCGTACTGGTACCGGTGCATAATCCCAAAACTCGTTCCTTCTTTTTGTCCTAAAAAAATAAACCAGCCAATAGGAGTCTTGCACAACCCCGGGAATTTGGAGCGACTGGGTACAAATAATTGTGGTTGATTATATCAGCGGTTAGATAATACGTCAACCCCCGCTTCAATTGGCATTTCCTCTTCTCTGCATACTCCGGTTAAGTGTCCACCATCTTCATCGTCCCCGGCAGGCCGCGCTACACACTGGCACAGACTACTGCAGCCATGTCGGCGGCAATGAGGACGACTGCTATTGGCCATGCTGGCGCCCGATGATAGGTCAACATCGGAATCATCTCCCTCGTCTTCCATGAGTCCGGCGTCGAGCCCAGACCTCGATTATATCTGGATCATGGAAGGGACGCCGCCTCCGGAGTCGTTAGACGACAACCAGACGGGCGAGGAGCCGTCAGAGGACGGAGAAGAGGACGACGACGATGAGGAGGAGGAATGGTCGAAAAAGGAGGAGGAGGGTGACGACGGCAACAACGATGACGATGGCGGCAACGATGAAAAGCCAACCGTCAGCGGCAAGAAGCGTCCTCACCAAGACTATGTCGCGGGGCCATCCAACAACAACAAGAAGAAGAAGAAATACTAAATTAAGCAGACTGTACATATCTCTGTTTCCGTTTTCTCATTAATTTGTTATCTCTGTTTATCCTGTCAGTCTCATCACAGACGGGTAGTAATACGTATTCGACAGAGATCTTCTACATTATCGCCCACAGGTTGGTTTGTTGAACTGTGTGCCCTAACGAGCACACAATTCACAAAAAAATATCGTATGGGCTGTCTATAATGATCGCACACAATTCTGATTACCGACCTATTTGTCGGGTATCACACACATGTTGCTACGCTGAATCGTTTGTGTTCACCTGATCATCGCAAATAGTTCATCAGAGCGAACTGTATGTCGTATGTCGCACACACATTGATATGGCCGCCCGTTTCTGTTTTCTGTCTAATTGCAAATAGTTCATATGGATCAACCGTATGCCCTGCATCGCACACGCAACTAAAATCTGAACTGTGTTTGATGTGCCCGCCATCGCAAACGGTTTGCACCTTTTTTACGGTTATTTTACACCACTGTTTGCGATTATTGCATCACATAGAGTTTCATCGAAGGCTCTCTGATCATAGTGTCGCGTTAGCAGCATCCTGCAATAGTGCTAGACCCCCTTTAATAGTACGAGTTTTCCTATGACTCAAAAATTAGAAGGAAGAAACTATGAAAACAAAGTCTTCACATCAATTTCTTCAAAGGCTGTACCAGTTTCTTCACTTGAAAAAAAAATCATTTTTACGGGTCATCTTCCATGGGTTAAACCAAAACTTCAAGGACTATAACACATGTGTACACTCACAAACACATTAGTCCATCAACACATTTGTATTCAATACTCCAAAACCACTAAGGCGGCACTTGATGCACTTACAAGAGGGCAAGGTGGGCCAAGTACAGAGAGTACATGTGTCCTCATGACCGTCGCGCCGCAGCGTACTTCACAACTAGGACTGTTGTTGGTGTCAAAACCGGCGGATCTCGGGTAGGGGGTCCCGAACTGTGCGTCTAGGATCGATGGTAACAGGAGGCGTGTGACACAATGTTTACCCAGGTTCGGGCCCTCTCGATGGAGGTAATACCCTACTTCCTACTTGATTGATCTTGATGATATGAGTATTACAAGAGTTGATCTACCACAAGATCGTAGAGGCTAAACCCTAGAAGCTAGCCTATGATTATGATTGTTGTATATCTCTATCGACTAACTTTGGCCGGTTTATATAATGCATCGGAGGCCTAGGATAACAAGAGTCCTAGCCGAATCGCCCGGTGGGAGGAGTCCTTGTCTTGATCGCCAAGTCTTGTGGAATCTTCCTTGTATCGGCGGCTGTCCAGGCCCAGCCCATGAGTATACGGCCATGGGGGTCCTCGGCCCAATCCAACTGATCCCCTAGTCCAGGACACCGTCAGTAGCCCCCTGAACCGGTCTTCAAGTTGGGGTCACTCCTCGATTCTTCCGAACTGTTCTTCATCTTCGGTCGTCGGTCTTGAAAACTGGTTCAACAAATCTTCTCACCTTCGATCTTGAGGATCGCCGAAGTGCATCCGAAGAGTTTACATGTCGGGCATCCGAGGAGCCCCTCTAAGATTCCGGCCTTTATCAATGCCTTGTTATTTTTATGCCACACCTCGAGTTTGAAGTTGTTCCCGGGAGGCAGTGTCCTCTTGCGTCCGAGCTCTCACGCCGGACTGCATTCGAGGTATCTTTTGCAGCCGAGCACCAATGTCGGACTGCTTCCGAGCTCCAACACCGAAATGTATCCGAGCTCCAACGCCGGACTATATCCAAGATGTCATAGATCATCCTAGTTCAAAAAAGTCAAAGGAGTTTAGCCAAGCTTAATGCCGGAAATGCCCTCTATGGAACTAGCCGCTGGCGCCCGAGCTTTATGCCGGACTGCTTCCAAGGTGGTGCACCACCCCGACCGCGGGCTGATTTTTTGTTAATATTTTTAACTGGTGCAGTTTATTCTCTGCCGAGATATATAGCCAGTATATGTATATCCAGTAGCCCTCAAGGTGTGTATCAGTCTAAACCTGAGATGCACCTGAAGGAAAACATGAAACCGTTGTTCCCAGTAGCACCTGAGACTCAGGCCGATGCGCGAAATCGGCTTGAGATCAACTCCTAGCTCGGCATCATACATAGGAATAAAAATGTAGTGTACTATATTAGAGATAATAGTGATCGGCAAACGGGCCCCTGAGAGAGGGTCGTGAGAAGTTGCCGCAATATACTGGCTTGATGCCGAATAGGTCCATATGGTACCTATTATTGTCCGAAGACGCATATGCGCATAGTTAGGTCAAGCCGAACACTGAGCACTTTGAATTCTCTGCATTGAATAAGCAATGCAGTAGCCCCCGAGACACTGGTCGGGTGGCAACACCAAATCAGGGGATCTATGTGCCCCTTTAATATTTATAAATAATGAGCACGAAGCCCAGTAACCCCCGAGCCTTAATGTGGGCACGGGTGGCCGAATTAAGGATCGATATCCAGAGTAAAATCACAAATTATGTGTAATGATTCTATGTGTCCAAGCACTTTACATCATTATTTTGACTCCATTGCGACCGTTTTATCAGTTGAAAGTGGCCCATCATCGGCTTCTACCCCTTGGTAGATACTACGCAGGGTGTTTCTGCAATAACAAAACAACCATTAGCCGACGTCTCGGTGCCCGAAGGCGGTTGTGTTAGCGGAAACGAGGCAATCAGGTATGGGGCTTTATAACTTTCACTTAGTCATAGGAGCTTAAAGTTGGAAGGCCAATTACTAGCCTTCGGTTAGTGTTCGGCGACAGTTGAGGTCAAGTTGTAAACACTTCGGCCAATGTTATGTACGGCCCTTCATTTAACATAGTCATCGGATCGCTGACCAGTTTACGCCTATTGTGACAGTCAGTTTTCAGCTTTCTCCACTGAGGTGCTTAACCATGCGAGCTGGAAGCACAATCGCAGTGGTTCTCCCTTTGCACACCTAGTCGAACAAACCGGAACATAGGAGGCAAGCACAGGAGCCGGGCAACCCAACTATTGACCAAAGACACAATTCGAAACCGATGCATATATGGTAATATCCGAGAATGTTTTTGCCGAATCTCTAAAGGTGTCCGGCATTGCACTACAAGACTAATGCTGGAAACACACAAATAGCTTAAAAGTGCCATAGGCTTGGAAAACCAAAAAACGTTAGTGAAAACCTGACGTCCGAACAAGATCAAGTGTTCGGTGCCAATCTGAAAATTGGACTTTAAAAAAAGTGCTTATGTCGTGCTTTAACACGACACATCCTATCTCAAGACTTCAAGTGGGCGAAGGCGGAGTACTTCTCATTAGGCCAGTTTAGCAAACTAAACTCTAGCGGCTTTGAGAGAGAAATTAGGCTCCCCGTCTAGTGACCACACACTCGTGTCGAAAAAAGGAGTGATAAATAATAATAATAATAATAATAATAATAATAATAATAAAAACTTTGCAACGACTAAGAAGAAGAACACTTATTATAAAATGGCTCATATAAATTTAAGAGCCCCCAAGTGACTTGGGTAGAAGAATTTTATGTAAAATGATTCTATGTACCTAAGTACTTATATCATATCTGTGTTCACCGAACTTTAACGCTGGCGTCTTAACCGACCGTCGGCTTCTCCCTCTTCGGTCAAGGGCGAAAAGTGTTATGTACTCCACCGTCGAGAATATCGATGGTGTTTCCGATAACCTTGCAATCAGGCCATAAAGAACATAACGGAATAAGCGCTCGGGGAACTTATGCTATATTCTTGACGAAGTGTAAGAAGCATCTTGAAGAAAATAGTACCCTAGCGATACCTTTCTTGATTGTTCATTGTTACTATGAGACTTGTGCAATAGATTTTTGTACTCATGAGTTCCGTTGTGTGCCAACCATAATTGACAACAATAAGAGCGCTAGCTTTCGGCTTCACCCAGTCTGAGGTCCGGCTCGGATGACCCGATCGTGACAATCGCAGAGGTGCTCCCTTTACTCCCTAGCCGAATAATCGGGAACGTAGGGGTAAGCACAGGAGCGAGGCAACCCAACTTGCAAATCGCTTAAGTCAATATGGTGCATATTGTGGCGTAATACATGAACAAGGAATGAAGCCGTACAAGTATAATCAAGGAAAAGCTTCATAAAGGAAGCCGCCAAGTAAACGGGGTATTTGAATTTGTGTGTCACAAACAAAGTTTCGACAAGGAAGTTTTTCACAAGCCACTTTTTGCCAAAAAGGTATAATGCTTGGTCGAATCGAACAAAATTTAAAACTGGGAGTTTTTTAGCGTCAAAGCGACTTAGCTGGTTAATGTGTTCGGCATTGATGACGCGATCCGAGCTTGGTGCGGGACAAGGTTTCAGCCCCCAAGCCCGATGTGGCCGAGCGAAGAACTCGGCACTCCGAAGAGTTGACATAGTGCGACCAATGCAGGCCGCCGAAGTTCTCGGCGTGGGTTAATGAGGTGTTGACGAAGCCCCCCGTCCAGCCGAGGTGACGTGGTATGTCAGTACGCCGAGGTGACAACACTGCCCGACCCGAATCATTTACCTGTGCACAAAAAATAGTGCAAACCGGAGATAATAGTAATAATAATAATTAAAAAACATTGCATAATAAATAATTTATGCAAAGTGAGTAATAAAAGAAAATATGGCTGTGGCGCGAAGTGAATGTTGATGCAGGCGTCGTGATGATCTTGATAAGGCGTGGCAAACCCTGAATTCACAGGTCGGTCCGAGTCCCAGATGCGGCGTGCGGACTATGTACGGAACCTGACCGAACCACCATGCGACCGTCGTTCATGCGGCCATCATTTGACAGACCTATGTACAGATGATGGAAACCATAGTAATAATTCCTTGGGAAAAATAAACCCAAACAAGCAAAAAAATCTAGGATTAATAGCACCTGGTTTATTTGTTGTAGCAATCCAAAGAAAAGTGACTCCCAAAATTGTGACTCGATCCGCACACCCATTGCCTGATGGGCGATAAAGCGACGGCATGTCGATGTTGGCAAAGGTTGGCTTGCCGAGGCAAAGCCCTCGGTCCAGCTAACGTGACGAAGCTGGTCGGCTAGTGACGCCGAAGTCTCCGGAGTAGGTTGATGAAGAGATGGCGAAGCCCCCGGTCCAGCCAAGATGTCGAAGCCTCGATGTCAGCCGATGAGTCGAAGTAGGTCGGCGTGATGGACATCGGCTTGAAGAAGCAATAGTGCGGCCATGCCGATGCCAGTCGTGACGTGGTCAATGTCGGCTTGATGAAGTGACTGTGCGGCCGCTCCGGGTAATCCGTGGGGCGACGATGTTGGTGATGACTTATCCTTCGTGATGCCGAACTCTTGTTCGGCTTGCCGAGATGATGATCCGAAGAAGTTGAGCTCGGCTCAACAAAGTGACGACGTGTCTAGCGCAGGTCGGCAGCCGTGGAGCAATATTGCCGGACTGGTTTGACACCGGCATGATGTTGAAGATCATGTTCAAAAGATTTTAAAGTTAATGGGATGTGTTCGGAAACAAAACACAACATCCCATACAAAACTTCCTTCAAAAAGGATGTCCGAAATCCCGTTCATAAAAAATACGAACTCGGGTCGGATTCGTTTTCACGCAGAAAACAGATCTGAAAAGTGATGCACTAATCGGAAGGTTCCCGGAGTTTGGACGTTCGGATCGAGCTAAAATTTTGTGGGGTGGTAGATATAGGAATTCCGCAGCCGATCAACGGTTGGATGTTCCAAAGGACGTCCGAGCTAGAAGCTAGACACCACGCCCTAAACTCGTCCAGATTCCCGTCCAGATTTGACAGGGCTCCGGTATATCGCGGATTGCCAGAGATTCCTCCATCGGAACTCGATGAAATTTTCCAAGGTTGTTGTAGACTCAATTCCGCACAATTCCACCAAAGCAATCGTTAAAACGACACTTGAGGAGGCGGTGGCGGCGGATACAAGTTCGTTGTCCAGAAAAACAGCACGGTCGCCCGAGGGCAATGTTGACGTTGAGCCTCCGGGCTCCCTGGATGATTCCTCCATGATCTTGATAGAGATCGGATTCGATGTTGATGAAGGGACCCGTACGAACATGACGATCGGAGATGGAGTACGGTCCTCGGTCGAGCCAAGGTGACCAGTCGAGCCAGCGATGAAGATGCCGGCGTCGCAGTTGACCTGCGGGCGAGCCATTGATCCGTTTGCCGATCACACAGCGAAACTCTCAATGAAAGCACCAATGTCGGTGTCAAAACCGGCGGATCTCGGGTAGGGGGTCCCGAACTGTGCGTCTAGGATCGATGGTAACAGGAGGCGGGGACACAATGTTTACCTGTGTTCGGGCCCTCTCGATGGAGGTAATACCCTACTTCCTGCTTGATTGATCTTGATGATATGAGTATTACAAGAGTTGATCTACCACGAGATCATAGAGGCTAAACCCTAGAAGCTATCCTATGATCATGATTGTTGTATATCTCTATCGACTAGTTTGGCCTCGGGTAATAACTGTCGGCGCTTCGGGAAGCAACGCGGCTTCTCGAGCGTGGCTCTTCACTTGCACCCCCCCCCCCCCCTCACCACATGCATCGCGCGGGCCTGGCTCTGGAGAAACTGTCGATTCCAATGTTTCTAGCGAGACAGACCCAGAGGTGCTTTGAGTTTCGTGTTATGCAGGCCCAACAGTGAACACAGGCAACCAAACGATCCACAATCTTCTCGCGCGGGTCTGGTTAGCCTATATGCAAGCAATCAAACGCGTCCTAAGTGTTAGCACGCAGCAAAGTAGGCTTCTTGGTTGCGTTAACACCATCATCATGCCTTGCTCCCAGCGATGCTTTATACTCCCTCCATCACAGTTTAGAAGGCACAGTTAAATTTGCGTGCGTTTCCACAATAGACAAGGTTTAGGGCCCATTGCATTTATTTCTAGTAGCTAATTAGTACTCCGATATACTAGTATTTCTATATGCATGCGTAGTGTGAATGCTATTTTTTAACCTATCTCACTATCAATAGATAACCACGTAGGTCCCAGAGAATTTTCAAGCGTGCATTTTAAACCGTGACGGAGGGAGTATCAATATATAGGGTCAATAATTAATTTTGTGTGTAAGACTGGTGATTGGACATACATTGTCTTGGCACTACTCATGTATTGGAAGATTTTTTTTTCTTCAAAAAGGATGTACTGGAAGATGGGACCGGATTAAAGAATGGCAAGCACCTAAGTCTTGCACGGGTTCCCAATGTGGTATATCTTTGATCATGATGTGATTTGGTAGGCGACTGCCAGAAGGGATGGAGAAATGACCACTTAGTTCAAACTCGGTCGAGTCTCGCTCCATTCGGTGTTTGACAAGGCCAGCCGTCACGTGACGCGTGAGAACCATCTGGGTTTTCCTATTCGATTCGGGTTTAGCAGTTTCATTTGAACTGCAAAAACGTTTAGGTAGTTTTCCTTTCATAAATTAGTATAAAAATGTTTAGAATACTACTTAGCAGTGATCAGTTTATATAGGGAGTATTTTTTTTCTCATGGTACCTACGCCGAGGTGTGATAGTGACAAATGATAACCTTTTTTTTTGACGTCAACAAATGATAACCTTGTTCGTTGCAATTAGTAGAGAAGCAAAAAAATGTTTCTTTGTCACGGATGATAAAACGATTAAACATATTTTTCTTCCAAGGCGACTTTGCGAGTGCTACATGGACCCTCATCGATGTCGTGTCCAACTTGTACCCACCATGTAATATTGCTAAACATGTTTGGTCACTGGCTAGATGGGGTTTCACACAAGTATTGCATGCTTATTATAGTGGCAGCATCAAGATTTATTTGGTTGCACTCGCTACAAGTGACTTGGTTTTCAGTCGTAATAAATCGTTTCCACCGCAATTTATCTACTGATGTATGCACTGGCTCTGTTTGCTGTTTGTGGTACACTCTTCGTTGACAGAAGCATCATCTGTTGTTCACGAAGGTGTGTCCGTGGTTACAGCAGATGGCCAAGGATGTTTTTGCCCACATGGGTGACGACATGGTCTTCGGATAGGTCCCCCACCCCCTTCGCCAAAGTCTTAGTTTTGATCTTATATGACTTTCTGGATTAGTACTTTGTTTGGGTGGTGTCAAGTAAACTGTCTCAAAATTATGGTTAGGTGGAAAGTTTTTTTTAGTTGTGATCAACCGGTAAATCGGCCTTGTACAAGCTTTTGTAATATTTACTCTGAATAAATACTCATGATGTTTTAATATATAAGGCGTATTGATTTTTTCAAAATGTGGAACTTCCCTAACTTTAAACAAGTTTACAAAGGAAAATATCAATATCCGAAATACCAAATGATTATCATTAGATTCGTCATGAAATATATCTTAATATTTTATTTATTTAGTTGTCTAGATTTTGATATATTTTGCGATGAACTTGATCAAACATACAAATATTGACTTTGAAAATAAATGTTTACTCATATTTTGAAAACGAGGGAGTAGTTCACATAGCATGTCATTTTCTTCTTCAAGATCATGTACATGAGAAGTAATGGCTGTGGCTATGTGCATCACTTGATATAGAGAGGGTAATATGGACGCGAATTTTTGGCTCCTTGGTGCTTCACCCCCTATATGAACATTAAATTCGAAAAAATACAAAGGAAATAAAAAAAATCTGGGATATCAAACATGGGTGTCCAATCTACTCCCGTGCGAAGTTCCGCGAAGAAATGACATTCGTGGTACTCTCCGTAAAAAGACAAAAATATCCTATGTAGCAAAAAAACCTGTTTGGATGGATCATAGGTCGGACCGTATTTTCTTCGTCTCAGATACTTTTTTTTGGTGAAAACCGTATTTTCTTTGTCACGGATACTTTTTTTGGTATTTTTTCAAAAAACTTCACACCCAAGATTCTAGATTCTTTTGGAATTTTCTGGTATTTTTGAATTTGATGTTCATATAGGAGGGTGGAGCTCCTGTGCATTTTCCAGGTAATCCTCCTTTTCGAAGAAAAAAATGTGCATGACAAGAATCAGCCACTGGCTCTAGAGCCATGAGTACTGAAAAACTCTCTGCATACATGCACAAATAAAATAGTAGTATATCAAGTAGTATCAACAAGGACCAACCACAGAAGCATATATGATGCAAATCCTAGCACAACGCCTACTATGTCCAAAGAATGAACTCAGCAACAACCCATGTAGTAGTAAAAATTAAGCAGCACGGACGAACCCCGCCACTGACCTCTCTCATTAGTCTCTCGCTCACAAAAGTATCATCAGGCCACCGGAGACCGCCACCGCCAGCCAACTGGCCACACTGACGCCGGCGCGGTGCGACGCGCTCTTGGACCCCGCCTTGGCCTCCGCGCTCGCCGACTTCCCCGACGCCGGGCTAGGCGCGTCATCAGAGGACTTGGCGTCGGCGGGGGCGGGTGCGGGCGCCGGGGCCAGCGGCGGGTCGCTCTTGAAGATCTGCATCGGCAGCAGCACCTTGTCGACCTCGTAGACGGCGACTGGGCGGGTGGAGTAGACACTGCTGCTGATCTTGGGGTTGGACCACATGGACTTGATCCGGATGCTGCCCATGTTGTCGGTGAGGTTGAGCGTGTACTGCGACCCCGCGAAGGTGGCCACCGGGTTGAGGCTGCTCAGCTTGTTGAACTCGGCCAGCGAGTAGTACTTGGGCAGCGCGTGGTACAGCATCAGCGACTTGAGCTGGTCGCTGGTGAGGTTGGCGAACGTCGTCGTCCTCAGCGCCGCGAACGCCGAGTCCTTGGGCACGAACATGGTGATCCCTCCTTGGTGTCGTTCGCCTTGCTCTGGAAGGTCTCCAGGACGTTGGTCTTCTGGAGGTAGTCCAGGAAAGTGTGGAACGGGCCGGCCACGCTCAGGAGGTCCGCGAGGTCCACGTGGCGCGGCGCCGGTGCCGGTGCTGGGGACGGCGGGAGGACGGCCGCCGGCGGAGCAGGGGGGCTCTTCGTCTTCTGCGCCAATGCTGGGGAGGAGAGCACGGCAATGGCGAGCATGGCCACGGGCAAAATGCCTGCTCTGAGCTTCATCCTGAAGGTCCCCTGCTTTGCCTAAAATCCCTGAGGTCAAGCAAGAACAACCAAGAATTAAGCACTGAATTGTCTCTTCGCGTATTTCACAAGAACCTGAATTACCTAGTCTGGAAATTCTAACCACAAAAACGCAGTAATTACTTAATTTACTGGCAAACAACAGGAGATTTAAATTGCGGTTCCTGGTTTATGCAGGAACAGTGAGTCGCAGTTCTTCCGATTTCTGCACAATTTCCGAGAACTGCAAGGCGTTTCACAGCACCATGAACTAGTGAGATTTCAAGAAGCATGCAGCTTCTCGATCTGAAAGGATTTGTGGTTCAGTTAGATCTTTCATCAAGAGCTAATTTACTAGGCATTTCCCTATCACCAAGAGGGACAAATATAGAGACGCGGGGGGAAAACATTCCAGACTCGATCTAGCAGAATTGACCGGCATTACAGAACATGTGCTACCTACCAAAAATAAAATATAAGGCGGCAAAAACTGCTACTCAGCATGAACTGAACAGTCCTCTTACGTCCTGCAGATCTCAGCATCATGGATGGAATAAATTGCTCCAGAGCTGAAACAATGGCAAGAACAGGGAAACCCAACAAATTGCCCATTCCTGAATCCGAGAGCAGGGGCCAAAATTACACTGCATTTCGTTGCTTCGGCTGAAAATAAGAGCCACGAAGGTACACAACGCGAAGATATGTTCTTCCTTGGGCCAAGAACTGGGAGAACAGATCCAAATGCAGCAATGTACGCGCCTGTGAACTAATTTTTCGAAAATCGAGCGCCCCTAAGCTCAGATTGCAAACACATGGAGACCCAGAAAAGCGTAAGGAAATTTGAGCATTTGCGCCACAGAGTTGGATTGAGATGTGAAGGACAGGTTACTGAGACTGACCTGAGCGAGTGCAGAGCCGGGGAGCAGTGAAGGCAGCACGAACAGGGTGAGGTGGGGTGGGGGAGAGAGATAAGAGGGAGTGTGCGTTTATATAAAAGCTGTTGTATGGGGAAGAGTAAAAGATAATGCCATCATGGATGGCAGCTGTAGATGAGTTAGTAGACAGGAGAGAGAGAGAGGTGGCAGCTGTTGATGAGAGAGAGGGGGGCCGCAGGCTAGTGTGTCGGCGGCTGGGTGAGGGCCAGTTTTTTTTACTTGATTATGAAGAATTACGGTATGGAAAATCATAGTTGTAAAAATACTCATTTCTTACCTAGGTCTCGCCTAGAATCGACCCAGAATCGAAGTGCATTTTAGAATCGTTAAAAGTTGACGATTCTCGCCAGCCCCTTAAAAGAAAACGAGCACCCCTATTGGACAAAGTATTTATGCCCAAAATGCCACTCGGGACGAGTAAATGGCAAAAAATTATCACATTACAGGCTATCATTGCAAAAAACTACCATTTTTTTGATTTTTTTTAAAAACTACCAGAAAAGGGGTGTGTTGTTCCAAAAAAACCCTAGTGGCTGAACCGTTACAGTTTAAGCGCGATTATGACACGTTGGGCCCGCCCGTCAGGGTTCTGTCGACGAGAGGCTGGCGGCGCGCGTGATGACGCCGTTAGAGCACGCCGTCCCAACCAGGTGCTTAGTCACCCACTCCCACTCTCGCTCACTCTCGCTCACCCACTCCTACTCTCTCCTCCCTCGTTCTGTTCTCCCCTTCTCGAGAGCTCGCCATTGTCGTCGACCACCTCCCTTCCTCGTCGTCGGCCAGGATGCCTTCTTGGAATGATGGAGATGAGAGCTCCGACGACGACAGCATGCGGGGCAACCTGATGGACATGGAGTACTTTGTAAGTCTCACCCTCTTCCCTCTGCCATTATTTAGGGATAGGGTTGAATCGATTTGGGAATTAGGGTTGATGATATGCACATTTGTATGGATGGATTCCTTTGGTTGAGGGTTTGGTTTAGCCAGTGCTTGGTGGATCTGCAACTAATGGATGCATTGGTTGTCTGATCTACCTTGTACTGCATGTAGGACACATACCATCCCTGAGCCACTGTTGTGTGGTGCTCCCATGGAGGAAGTTGCCAAGTGCACTCTGCACCAGATGATGTCTAGGAAGTGTGTTGCTTTTGAATGTGCTAACACTGGGATGAGGTTCTATGGACGCCTTGTTCAGGTGAGTAATGTAGTAAATCAGTAGCTCGTCGTTATCTGAAGTGAGTGTCCCTTATTTGCAGAGAGTGGTTTTGTACTTGATATATGAAGTCAGTGATTCATTTATGCTTTGTGGTTATTAGGTTTAGTGGATTCGGTTATGCTGGATGGATTCAGTTATTGTGTAGTAGTTTGATGTTTGCAGAAAGTCAGTGATTCAATTATGCTAAGTTTTGGTTTCCAGTTGCATTAAGTATAGTGCAGAAATGCTCTGTCTTTGTAGCTAGAGTGCAGAAATGCTATCTATCTCTATTTTAAAATAGTTGGCACTGGATTGAGTTATGAATGTGTATATATCCTCTCTAGCTTTACTATGTATATATCCTCTGTATAGTGTTTGTATTGAATTGCATAGATTTCTGAATTTGTACATATCCTCCTTGTATATTAACTCTGTTTTAACTGAATTTAGTACTGAATTTATGCATTTTCTTAAGTATGTGTTGTCTGATCAAACTTAATTTATTTCTAAATTTAATATTATTGTTTGACTTAGCAGGGAGGTGTGAACTGTGGTGTAGTTAAGTGGGTTGATCCAGTCCACCCCGATATACTAAAGAACTGCCTCATCAAGTTGTGGGAATTGTTCCATGAGCAAAACCTTGGCAGAAATTCAAGACAAGAATGCATATGATGCTGAGTTAGCCAAGTTGATGAAGGAGAAGGATCACATGTGTTAGGAGTATCAGAAAATGGTTGATGCTGTTTCCAAGATGTTTGACTGGCAGGATGGTGTTGGCAAGGTGGACTACCACAAAGCAATGGGTGCTGAGAAATTTGAGAAGTAGAATGAAGAGCTAGAGATGGAGATGAAGATGGAGAAGCTTAGGCTAGCAAAGGAGCAGAGGTGTATCCTTCAGGCTTAGGCAGACATAATTCACAATACTAGGAAGGCTATGAAAGAGATCAAGGTGGACAGGGATCTTCTTGCACAAGAGAAGAAAGAGTTGGATAAAGTTGTAGCCGGTCTGCTCGATGCTGGTCACGGGAGCAAGAAAAACTTGAGCAAATCAATGCCATACTAGAGTCATGAAGATCAGACTATGGTTTGTAAGTAAGTTGGCCTACTATATATAACAGGCCTTGCAAGTTGATGGTGGTTGTTGTATATTTTGTGTAGCACTATATGAATTGCTTAAGTTATGGTAACTGGAGTGAAGGGAGGTGCCAATGTTTAAGTTAAGGTTATGTTAAATGATGCAGTGTTGAGAACCTATCTTAAGTAATGCAGTGAAGAACTATTTTATTAGTTCTAGTTGTTTTAATGAAGTGAATAAGTGTTTTAGTGCTCTTGCTATTTTATTTTGCAGTTGGGCTTAATGTCTCACTTATCCAATGTGGGCCTGGAACTGGGCTGATATCCAAACTTGCAGCCTGCCTACCAGCACCCAGTGTCCATCTATAAATCCCACCCTAAGCAAGAAACCCTATTGTAACCCAAACCCCTACCTTCTCCTCCCCACAGCCGCCAGAGAAATCCCTAGATCCGTAGCCCAGTGGGCATGGACCCTGGAGAGGTCGTAGATGTAGAAGAGGAGGTGGCCATGGGAGACATGCATAGAGAGGGAAGAAGAGCAGTAGAACATAGGAGGGAGAAAGCCAATGGCGGCAACTAGATACAGGCATGAGTATTGCCGTCGTCTGGCTGAGAAGATCTTGGCAGCTCGCAACCGCAAGGGCAAGGAGCAGTTCTTGGAGGCCTTCGCCAATAGCTCTAACCCTAGTGATGATGATATCATCTACTGGGCAAGGAGGAGGGCAACTTTCATCCATTTCAAGTAACTAGGCACAGGTGGACCAGGATTTTATACCCATGAGGAGTGCTCTGGTTATGTTTTATTAATCCTTGATCTATGTACGAATGATTCCCTGATGTGTTGAAGGATCTAACTATATGTACTGATATATGTATTGAAGGATCTATCTATATGTATTGGTCTATGTATGAATGATATATCTAGTATTATGTATTTGAATGAAAGGATGGATTGTTTCTATGTATGGATGAACTCATAAATGATCTATCTAGTTTTATGAATGAAAGCATTTTTTATGTGAATGGATGATTTATATGTGGTTGACAAGCTGCCCCCCTAGATGGCCTACATAGGCCATTTCAGGGTTGGTCGACAAGTTGCCCCCTAAGATGGCCTAATTAGGCCATTTTAAGGTTGGTCGACAAGTCCCCCCCCCCTAGATGGCCTACTTAGGCCATCTTAGGGTTGGTCTACAATTGCCCCCAAGATGGCCTAATTAGGCCATTTTAGGGTTGGTCGACAAGTTTCCCCCCTAGATGGCCTAATTAGGCCATTTTAGGGTTGGTCGACAAGTTTCCCCCCTAGATGGCCTAATTAGGCCATTTTAGGGTTGGTCAACAAGTTTCCCCCCTAGATGGCCTAATTAGGCCATTTTAGGGTTGGTCGACAACTCCCCACCCCCCCTCCCCAAGATGGCCTAAATTGGCCATTTTAGGGTCGGTTGACAAGTTGCCCCATAGATGGCCTAATTAGGCCATTTTAGGGTTGGTCGACAACTTGCCCCCCAAGATGGCCTAATTAGGCCATTTTAGGGTTGGTCGACAACTTGCCCCCCAAGATGGCCTAATTAGGCCGTTTTAGGGTTGGTCGACAAGTCCCCCCCCCCCCAAGAAGGATCAACATATCAAACAATGATCAACATATCATATCAATTCATATCAAACAATGACCAACATCTAACATAGTCAGGCTCATATCAAATCAAAATAGTTCAGAGAACAGCATGACACCACAATACTTAATTGTTCCAAGCAGTTCAAACAAACATTGTTCAGGGAAACCAATAGAGTTCAGGGCAACAAACAAAGATAGCAAACTAACTGTCCCAAGCATGCATAACAAACATAGTTCAGGGCATGACAAATATATGTGTCATAACCATATTACAACATATTCAATGGTTGCCACTAGCTGTGAAATACAAATCAAATTTTCTTGGGGCCTTCCGCTTCCTCTTTGAACCAACACCTGCTTGACCTGAGGTTGATGTTGCCCTTGGAGCATTGAAACCTCTTGCAACTCTTGATATGTTGTTCTTTGCTCGAGATGATGCACTTGACCTGGTGTTGTTGGCTGGTGCTGAAGTTGTTGGGTACTTTCTCTTTCTTGATCCTGCTGTTGAGACTGTAGTAGCAGCAGTGGTTGCTCTTGTTGCAGTCAGGGGTGTGGCAATAGATTGGGTGGCCCTAACTGAAGCTGCAACTGGTTTTCTGGCCCTAACTGCATTTGTTGAAGCTGTAGCAGGACCAGAAGCCTGGCTGGCAACAGATTGGGTGGCCCTAACTGGAGGTGCACTTGCTGTAGGTGGCATGGGTGGTGCTGAAGCTTCTCGGTAGGATGCTCTGTTTTCCTACAATTAAAAAAGTAGCAGGTGAAAAGATTGATGCATTAATATTTGTTGCAGAATGTTAAGAAATATTGTGCATTCGCTTAGTTACCTGGTGGTTGGTGCATGTTTTTCCTTGTCATAAACTTGGCATTTAGCCTGTCTTCACAGTGTCCACCGTGGCCTTGCTTCTGATTCTTGCATGTTATTGTACCCATCCTTGATGTATCCTTTGGAGCTGGCCCTTCAAATTCACCCTTTCTCCTAGTTGTCTGCTTCTTCCCTTTCTTCTCCCTAAATACTGGCGGTTCAATGTCTGGTGTGTAGGTGTTGGGCCAAAATTCAGGCCCAGGAACAGGATAGATGATGTGCTGGTATGCAGCCTTATACATTTCCTTCTTAAAGAATGGATGCACATAATCTTCTGGGTGAACTTTTATCTTCTGCATTGCAGTTATTGCATGGTAGCAAGGTGATCCAGTCATGTCCCATCTCCTGCAAGAGCAGGTCCCTTCATTCAGCTTCACACAGTAAGTGTTCTCTCCACTAGTGACTTGCCAGATGTTGGGACCAACCATGTTTGCTTCACTGTATTTAGCCCACTTCTTGCTCTCTTCAAGCTTCTCCATGTATGGGGTTATTTCCCACCTACAGCTCTCCATTTTCTCTCTGATGCCCTTGTACTTAACCATTATTTTGGTCCTCAACCCTTCAAACATGGTCTTAATTGGTTTGGACCTAACATCTAGAATCATTTTGTTGAAAACCTCACTAAGGTTGTTCACAACCAAGTCAGTCTTGCACACATGATCCATTGCATATCTAGCCCAATACTCCTTAGGGATGCCATTCAACCACATGTAGGTGGTTCACATGCTACTTTCAAACCAGCCATTCCTTCTCTGTGACCATGTTCAGTGAAGGAATAGCTAGCTTTGTCAACCCATTTCTTAAGTTCTTCTACTCTAAAGCCAGCTGACTGGAAGTTGGCATATATGTGTCTAAGGCAATATCTTTGTGGGGATTGGGAAAATACTTCATTAATTGCCTTAAGAAGGCCCTGTTGTTTGATTACATAAGCAAATAATAAGATAACTATAGCATAATGGCTATGTGCACAAGATTAAGGCAGAGTCGGAGAAAATACCTTCCGCATGTCAGACATGATGGTGTGGTTGCCAAATTGGTTACTGGTGCCAATGCAGACTCTAAGTTAGTTTAGAAACCAGGTCCAGATGGGACCATCCTCTTTGTCAACCACCCCAAAAGCAATTGGGAAGACATTTTTGTTCCCATCTCTCCCTGTTGCTGCCAATATTTTTTGACCTATGGATAACTTGATGAAGCAACCATCAAGTCCTGCATAAACACTGATATTTAGGGTCAAACTAAATAACTATGTCCAATAGTTACACTTCAAAAAGGATTACATCACTGAAATTTACCTATGAAAGACCTACAACCAGCAAGGAATCCATCCTTTGATGCCTGGAGGGAGTAGAACATGTAATTGAATCTTGGTGTGGGGGTCGGGTTCAAAGGATCCTCAAAAGTTGTCACCATGCACCTGCTTCCAGGGTTTGTGTTAAGCACACATTGTAGGTAGTCCCTCAACCTAAGATACTGCTTTCTATGATCACCTTGCACAACATCAACAACGACCAGTCTTGCCCTATATGCCAAACTCCCAGGTACATGCACCCCAAACTTCTTTTTAGTATGTTTCAGAATTGTCTCTACATCAGCCTTTACATTTGATCTAATTGTGTCCTCCACAGCCTCTGCAACCCACTCTGCACTCACCTTGGTACTCTCTCCACTAGCTCCACAACTATGATCCAGGTGGCACTTCTTGATTGTGAATGTATCTTCATGGTCTACTTTGGAGGCAGTTATGAAAAATTCAGAACCATTCTTCCTCTCCGGGCACAACTGCTCATTCCTATGGTACTGAAAGTTTCTCAAAGTCCTAACATGAAAATTTCTCAATGTCTTTCTTAACATAGACATTGGTGAAGCAAAGGTCCTTGCACAACTTCTCACGTGCATTAGGTAGATTTGGGTCATACCATTTCCTCTCTTTCTTCTTCTTCAATCTTCTCTTCCTTCCAGAAGGTAGTCTTGGAACCTCTCCAATTGAGTCAGAAATTCCCACATCACCAGGGAAGCAATATTCATCAGGTTCAGGTACAAAATCTTGAAACTTGGGGATCTCTGGCTGACTGTGAGCTCTGGAAGTAGGACCTGGATTTACTGTTGCTCTTCAAACAGGCTTCAGTTTCTCACGCCTGCCTTTTGCCACAGTTCTCTCCTCTCCACTGTCAACCTCTTTCTCCTCCTGCCAAAACTCTGAAACATCACTGTCACCTTCAAACTGTGGTATGTCTTCTGCAGCATCTATTTCTTCTTCATTTACAATATTTTCTTCACCTCTCTTCCAAGCATTGTAGGACATCTTTATCCCTCTATAGACACCCCTATCAATCTCAAAGTCTGAGGATGATTTGTCAATATCATCATCTGGTACACCATCAGATCCATCTTCATCACCAGCTTGCCTATCATCACCACCAGGAGCTTCTGTAATGTTCAAGTTGCAGCTTTGTTGCATGCTCACATTAACTTCAAGAGGTTGTACCACTTCATCTTGTGACAGACTTAACACAAAACCAGGGCCCCCGACCAGACTACCTATTGGAACTTGTTCTTCACAAACATTGCGAGTCCTGTTAAATTCAACATCTCTATCTTCATTTTCCTTGTCCACAATGATATTCAGCACTGTGAAATCAGAGTGATCTATCATTTCTTCAACTGCATCTTGACTGCCCAGAAGCAATAAACCTTCCTGTCCAATTCCTTCTTTGTTTACCCAGTACATGTAGTCATCTGACCCATAGCCTTCAGTTTCAGTAAGTGCTATCAAGTTGAGAAAAGTGATGTCTGAAACAAAAAACCTTCTTTCCATGTTATCTCTGCCCTAGAAATGCAGCCTCAGCTCCCAAATTTCATCATCCAGCCTGAATTACATAATATGTTATTTCAAAAGCCCAAATAAGTGTTTTTTGCTACAAAATTCAGTTCACACTAACTAAAAAGTACAGTAAGGAATCTCAATCCAACAAATGCTTCTCTGAATCCACCATGCATTTCTACTAAATCCAACTAATCCTTCAATTCAAAATGCAAGTGGTGCATCCAACTAACTACTCTGAACCAGTGCATGTTCTAATATGAATCACAACTGCATTAACCTAGGGTTGGTAAAAAACCTAACTAAAGATTACCTGAACTTTGAACTAAACTAGCACTATAATGAATTCAACTAGGGTATGTTAAAGGAGCTGATGAAGAGAAGAAAAAATCTTCACCCCTCCAAATGAAGAGGCCGAGTGGTGGGAGTTTGCCGGATGCACGTTGTCGGTGTCAAAACCGGCGGATCTCGGGTAGGGGGTCCCGAACTGTGCGTCTAGGCGGATGGTAACAGGAGACAAGGGACACGATGTTTTACCCAGGTTCGGGCCCTCTTGATGGAGGTAAAACCCTACGTCTTGCTAGATTAATATTGATAATGTGTGTTACAAGAGTGGATCTACCACGAGATCAAGGAGGCTAAACCCTAGAAGCTAGCCTATGGTATGATTGTTGTTCGTCCCTACGGACTAAAACCCTCCGGTTTATATAGACACCGGATAGGGTTAGGGTTACCTGAGTCGGTTACAATGGTAGGAGATCTACATATCCGTATCGCCAAGCTTGCCTTCCACGCCAAGGAAAGTCCCATCCGGGACACGGGACGAAGTCTTCAATCTTCTATCTTCATAGTCTTGGAGTCCGCCGATGATGATAGTTCGACTATCCGGACACCCCTAGTCTGAAACTCCCTCGGTAGCCTGAACCAGGCTTCAATGACGACGAGTCCGGCGCGGCGCATATTGTCTTCGACATTGCAAGGCGGGTTCTTCCTCCGAATAATTTATAGAAGATTGTGAACACCGGGATAGTGTCCGCTCGCAAAACAAGTTCCACATAACACCGTAGAGAGAATAATTTTTGCACAGATCTGGCGACGTATTCCGCGGCGTGACATCACACCACGGCCGAGCTTTTATATGAATCGCTTTTTTGTTCCACCTCGGCGTGCTTAGCGAGGCGGTTTCCTTTGGCACGTCTTATCAAAGCGTAGATCATGCCCCTTATTCCAGGATTCTCATCAATACGGACGTGGGTAACCCAACCGTGCGTTGGCTGCCTTCTCTATCAAAGGCGAGTTCTAGTCGACCACGGGGTGGGCTCTTGGTATTCAACCTCTTTATAACGAGACCAAGGCCCTCTCCTTTTTACACCCTCTATCGAGTTTGCCTCGTGCTTCGAGTTCCAACACCCAAAGCTTCAGATTCAGGCGCTTCGAACTTTCGACGATGTCCGGCTCCGACCAGCATGGCCGATGGATGTCTTCCTCCGTCACGGAAGAAGACGTGCTAAGGCTGCGAGACGCCAGGTATCTAACCGGCGAGATCTCGCATAGGCTGCCTGCTCCAAGGCAGGTCATTCCCACTCCTGAGCCCGGTGAGAACGTGGTGTTCGTGTCTCACTTCCGTCGGGGTTTAGGCTTCCCGATGGACCCCTTTGTGAGGGGGCTCATGTTTTATTATGGGCTTGATTTCCATGACTTGAATCCGGAGTCCATCCTCCATATCTCGTCATTCATTGTTATATGTGAGGCCTTCCTCCATATTACCCTCACTTTGGATTGTGGCTCAAGACCTTCAAGGTGGAGCCAAAGGCGATCAAGGGGCAGCAAACAGAGTGAGGGGCGGTCATAAGCAAATGCTTATTTGGTGCTCCGTGGCCGAGGGCTCTTTTCAAGAGGAGCTTGGTTTATGGCAACGGAGTGGTTCTATATCACCGCCCTGTGGGCACCAAATGGGCGGCGCTCCCGCCTTTCGCTCAGGTCAACCACGATGGCTGGCGTCATGGGTCAACAAGGGGCTCGAGGGGTTGTCCAAGGGCGTTCCTAACTGCAGGGCCGTATTCGAGATCTCCGGAAAGAGGGATCAATCTGGTTGCGATGGCGCATGTTATTGTGATCTGGCGCCTTCAGCCCTGCAAACGCCGCCTCCGCCAGGGAATTCAATCCGAAGGACCACGAGCTCTCCAAAATTTTATGAGCACGACGCTCATGGAGATGTATAAACTGTTCTTGGATCACAAGAGAAGTGTCCGGACTTGACCGAGGACGCAGGACTAAGCTGCAATCGCCGGATACTCAAGTAAGTAGTCCTGTAACCGGACAAGCTGTTCATTCATTTATTATACATATATGCCCTTTAAAGGAGCCGTTTTTTGAACAGGAGTGGATAGCCAAGGCAAAGTTGATAAGGTGTCCGGCTCCCCTCCCAGAGACCATGCCGGATCCCATGTTGACCAAGATGTTGAAGGTCGCGCCTTTTGAAGAAGGCGAAGGGAGGGGCGGGGGAGCAACTGCCTCTGCGAAGGAGGCTATCAAGGAAGGGGAGATTAAGAGTCCCTCCTTCCGAAGAGAGAAGAGGACCGCTCCAGAAGATCCGGAGGTCAAGGCCTCAAAGAAAGGAAGGGAATCTTCGTCGGAGAGTCCGGCGCTGGGAAGTAACCCAGCCAAGACTGCTTTCCCCAAGGGGATCAGCCCTCCAATGAGCCGTAAGTAAAACGAAGGGGTCTTGTAAATAAGGAACATCCATGTATTTATTTATGAAGATAACCGAAATTGTACCTTGTAGTTCGGACCTCGGCCCTTCTCGGAGCTCGTCTTGAGGGATCTTCTTCCGAGATGATGGAGAGCGAACGCCTCCACCGTCGCACCCTCATGTGAAGCGGACGACCCGGAGGTGTCGCCGCAGAGGGTTCCCCTAAGTCCGGTGAGGCGGAAGGTCCGGCGCCAAGTGGTGTGCGGTCAGAGGAGCTGAGGGATTTGCTCGGGCGAGCGACTATCTCAGAAGATCACCGTGCTCTAATGGGTACGGTGATTGAAAGAATTGCATCCGCAGAGAGCGGATTGCACGAAGCCGTTAGAAGCTTACTGACGGGGTTTGAGGTACGCAAAAAATGATGTACCGTCTGACAGTTATGCATATAAAATGCGCCCTGTATAGATAGTAGCCCCTGAGACTCGGTATGTTGTCAAAAATTGACGACGTGCCGAGGATCAAATTCTCAGTTTTAACATATCGCCGCTCCTAAACAGGTGGCGGGGCGTCCGGAGGCCAGCCGGATCGATGAATATGCCGAATCGAAGCGGCAACTTGACGAGGCAGATGCGGACATCGCTACCGGTCAATAAACGGTTTGACGAGTCACAAGGTATGCGACTTCTATGCGGACACCTGTTAAGGGAGCTTGACGCCCATGTCTTCTTGTGTGTATGCTTTAATGCAGATGGTGCCGCTGCTGTTGAGGAGCTGCCGGCAGAACTTGCCCGAGCGAAAGAGCAAGCCAGGAGTAGTAATGCGGTTGCTTTAAAGGCGTCCGAAGAGCTAGATGCTGAACGGGCTGCTCACTGCCAAAGCAAAGAGGATATGGCCGAGATGGCCAAAAGGTTAAGGAATGCTACCGATCGCTGCGAGGTTCTTGAAAAAGAGCATCAAGCGGAACAGGAAGGCCTAAAGAAGGCTGCCGCCGAAACCAAGAATGCCCAATCGGCTTTGAAAGCTGCCAAGGAGGAGCTGAGTCAGGCCAGGGCAATTGCGGCTGGAAAACCGTTTCTGCTGCGGAGGAAATATACAGATCCAAAGTATGCTCCGTTGGATAAATTATGGAGTTCAGAGGAAGCTTATATGGACTTGGCGGCGAGCGCCAGGACGCTGTTGAGCACTTCCGGGCGGAAGGGGCACAAAAGGGAAGAGCTATACTGGTCGCAATTCCATAGTCCGGAGCGTCTTCTACCGCTGACCGATCGGTTGGCCGAGTGGGCCGAGCTGAATCGATTGTCCGGATTGGCCATGAAGCATGTCTTGACTCACTTGTGGCCGGACGGACCCCAGCTGAAGAGCTATTTTGGTGTAGTGCAGCAGTTTCTTGGAGCGGTGCCGCGTATCGACGCGATGAAGAGATCGACGTGTATTGAGGGAGCGCGGATGGCTCTTGCCCGTGTCAAGACATACTGGGCAGAGATGAAGGCCACCGACGTTGCATCCCAAGACTCAGACAGAAGCCGAGCACCTGCCGAGCACTACTTTGAAGAAGTCCTGCCGGGCGCTCGTTTAATAGAGACGCAAAGGTTCGAAGGATATTATGTTTGAATGACATGTATGATTCGTGAAAACGATGTTTCAATGTAATATAAGTGCTTTTTATACTTGTGCGTTCAAGTAGTAAACTACTGCTCAGGCGGCCGTTTATGTATATGTGTATATAACTCGAAAGATGGCAGTCCTTGGCTTCAGCCCCACGCACATAGTGCGGGGGTGTTTGCAAAAAAAGCGCTTTTTCACACTTAATCCAACGTCTTGGTCCTGTTAAGGAGGTGGTAGCGTAGCAAACCAGGCAACCGGACTATAATGCTTTATCACTTTCACTTAGCCATAGGAGTTCGAGGGTGGGGCTACTATATAGCCTCGGGGCACCGCACTCTCCCGAATTCGAGTGCGTATGTGCTGACCGAAAACCGTCCTTCGTTAATGCGGAGAAATTCTAAACATTCCCGTGAGTCATCGAGTGGTTGACCAGTCTCTCGCTATATCATGGCGGTCAGTTTTCGGCTTTCTCTCTTGAGGTGCTCGCCCGGCCAACCGGGGCACAATCGCAGAGTTCTCTGGTGCCGCGTTAGCCGTGAAAGCGAACGTAAGGCAGCAAAACACAGAGCCGCAACCCAACATTTGACCAAAGACAATGATTTGGAGCTGATGCATATAAGGCCTAACTCGAGACGCGAATACTCCCTAAGGTATTCGGTCTTTATGAAAATGGGCAAAATAAGGCCCTAAGCCCTTTGTGTCCAGTGCATCGCCAAGAAAATTCTGGTGCGGCCAATGCCAAAGCACCAGCCTCCTCCTCGATTATATTTAAGGAACTGGGGAATGTATATCAACAAGAGACAGTGAAAAAAGGTTTACGCAGGTCTTAATACGAAAAGAATCCTTGCTACGGTCCTCGCTGCACGTCTGCGCTGTGTCTCCGTTGTCAGTATCCTCGGACGGGTGTAGCACGTTGTTCATCTGTAAAGAGAGGAACTTAGTTTGAAAGAAAAAAGGAGCGTCAAGAAAGATGTACTTAATATTAAATGAACAGAGTACGGTTCAAAGAAGTGAACAAAATTGAGCTTTATTGTCCCTTGTTATACATGCATGCAGCCCCTTGTATGGAGGTATGCCGCTAGTGGGCGCCGGACTCGTCTAGCCGTATCCGGGGTTTGAATGACCTATTGCAGGTTCTTTGCCTGGTGGAGCCGGATAGCTGTGGAGCTGTCGATGCAGTCTCCTTCTTCCGCTACCGAGTAACACATAATACTTCCTTTCAACGAGATGATGCCGCGTGGACCGGCATTTTAAGTGTTAGAGATGCATAATGCGGTATTGCGTTAAAAGCGGGCGAAAAGCTTGGCGTCCCAATAGTGCTTGATGGCTACTTTTAAACGGGCGACATGGAAGAGTAACCTTCATGACGGAAGTTGTCGGATGAACCAAACACAACTTCTAGCGGTATGGAGCCCGTGCAAAGGGCGTATGGGCTGGCGGTACTCCTTTAAAGGAGGTGTTGCTATGGCGAATTTTGGTTGGGTTTATCCCCATCCTGCGGATTGTGTCACGATATATCAGGTTTATGTCATCGCCGTCCATGAGGACATGTGTAAATTGGAATCCGTCGATTATAGGATTCAATATCAAGGCAGTCCATCCTGCGTTCCGGATATTATCGGAATAGTCCTGATGGTCGAAGGTGATTGGTTTTGACAACCAGTGTGCGGCGCGCCTTTTAGGGGGTGCCGCTTTGTTTTTCCCTTTGATCACGTGAAGTGAGTTTACTGTTTCAACCTCCTGTTGGAAAGTTTTTCGTTTTCCGGAGTGCTGCTTTTGGGTTTCGTCACTCGCATTTGGTGTGTCGAGCCCCTTGCGTTCGGCATTAAGTCGGCCGGACTGCTTGAAGACCCAACAATCTCTGTGGGTATGCTTTGTAGGCTTCCCGGAGGTACCATGTATTTGACACAGTCTGTCCAAAATCTTGTTTAGGTTGGATAGCTCGTCACTGTTATCCTTTAAGGGTAGTGTTTTGTTGTTCAGCCGAGAGCTTTTGAATCCGGCGTTGACCGCCGTACTATTTGGGCCATTTTCCTTATTCCGGCGCTTGATCTTTTCAAGCGTCGTGATTTCCCATTTCCATCCCTGATTTCGGATGTACTCGGTCATTGGTCTTGCATCTAGCCACCGGCTGTCTTCTCCCGCATAAAAGCGGGTCATGAGGCTTGTTAATGCGGCCATTGTTCTTGGCTTTTCTTGGCCGAGGTGTCTGGCGAGCCATTCGTCCTGGACGTTGTGTTTGAAAGCTGCTAAGGCTTCACGTCCTGACAATCGACTATTTGGTTCTTTTAGTAAGGAACCTGTTGGAATTTCCGGGCTGACTCTCCGGCTGTTGAGTTATGTGACTTAGATCGTCAGATCCGGAGGGCGGACATAAGTCCCCCGAAAATTTGCCGAAATGCATCCTCAAGCTCTCCCAGCTTCCAATGGTATTTTCGGGAGGCTTTTAAGCCAATGCCGAAATGGCCCTTTGAGTTTAAGGGTAAGTATTTTATGGCATGGAGATCGTCTCCTCTAGCCATGTGTATGTGGAGGATGTAATCCTCGATCCGCACTCTGTGGTCTGTTGTTCCGTCAGATGCCTCTATGTTTACGGGTTTGAATCCCGCTAGAAATTCATGATCCAGCACCTCATCGGTGAAACATAGGGGTGTGCGGCGCCTATATTTGGGTGTGCCATGATCTTGAATTTTGGTGTATTGCATTGCTTTGACGAGCCTCGCTTTCTTGGCCCATAGATGGACCTAAGCTGGGCCATCCTCTTGGTATGAATCCTTATGCGGGTCGCATATTGGCTTATGTCTTGGCGCCATTCGCCGCTCTCTTTTGCCATGAGGTCGCCCATCCGACCGGTGGCCTTCTTGCTTTTTAATTGTGGGGCTCTAAGGCCTCCTCGTCAATTCGGGCAAGAGCTTTCTTTTCGGGTAGCTCTTTGTTCGGCGATCGTCGCCATACTTACTGCGGTGCTGAATACTTTGCTCCATCTAACTCGAGTGCATTTTCCGCTGTTTTGAGCTTCCGCTTCGCTTTTTCAGTTACGTGCAAGTGGCATGACGCAGCCTTTTCTCGGAGGTCATTTGCTCCAATGGTTTGTCCGGCGTCAGATCGTCCGGACTGTTGTCTTCGCTGGTGACAGATTGTTTATCCAAGTTGTCTTGTTCGGACGATTGCTCGATAGCTTGTTCGTTGTCCACCGGTTCGCCCTACTCTATGGCTGGGTCTTTGTTGAGGCGGGACTTTGTTCGGCGTTTACGTTGCCGTTTTCACTGCTTTTCGATGGATTTATCCTTCGTAGTGTCCCGTTGCTCCTTGTCTTCATTTGCTTTAGGTGTATCCACCATGTATACATCATGGGGTGAGTTTGTCCAGCATCCTATAGGTGCTGGTTCATTGTTGTCTCCTACATCGTCGTCCATACTGTCGATGTCTTCGGAGTCGAAATCAAGCACGTCGTGTAGGCTATCGGCGCGGGCTCTGAAGTGGGTGGTGGGTAGGCGTTGAATTTTTTTCGTCCGTCTCAGATCAAGAACCTTCCCGACCGTAGTCCGCCAGGGCTCTCCGAATAAAGAGAGAGACTTTAGTGAATTTAGGATGTCACCAAAAGGCGAGTCTTTGAAAGATGTCCGCGTCGTGAACTCCATAACGGGCGCCCAATCGGATTCGATTGGCAAGGGCGGAGGGTTCGGAATCCGGAAAGGAGTCCGGCTACGGAGTCAAGGTCTTTATGGGCGACAGGGATGGAGTTCGGCTCGATCACCGTAGAGATTGAAGTCCCCGAGGCGGTGCCTAACCACTCGTCCTCGGTCAGGAAATCCGGCTCCGGATTAAGGGTCGGAGCGGATTACAGTGCGGCCTCCGAGGCAATCGCTCGCTGCGAGCTAGATCATGCCCATCGAGACATGCGGCGCTGCAGCTGCGGCTCGAATCCGTCGAAGGTCCAGTCTCCGCGGATATCGGCCGTATAGTTTAAACTTCCAAATCTGACCTGACGGCCAGGGGCGTAGCTTTCGATCTGCTCTAGATGGCCAAGCGAATTGGCCCGCAGTGCAAAGCCGCCGGACACGAAGATCTGCCTGGGGAGAGAAGTCTCACCCTGGCATGGGTCCTTGTTGATGATCGAAGGAGCCATCGGGCCTATCGGTGACGACACAGAGGAACTCTCAATGAAAGCACCAATGTCGGTGTCAAAACCGGCGGATCTCGGGTAGGGGGTCCCGAACTGTGCGTCTAGGCGGATGGTAACAGGAGACAAGGGACACGATGTTTTACCTGTGTTCGGGCCCTCTTGATGGAGGTAAAACCCTACGTCCCCGCTAGATTAATATTGATAATGTGTGTTACAAGAGTGGATCTACCACGAGATCAAGGAGGCTAAACCCTAGAAGCTAGCCTATGGTATGATTGTTGTTCGTCCCTACGGACTAAAACCCTCCGGTTTATATAGACACCGGATAGGGTTAGGGTTACAGAGTCGGGTTACAATGGTAGGAGATCCACATATCCGTATCGCCAAGCTTGCCTTCCACGCCAAGGAAAGTCCCATCCGGACACGGGACGAAGTCTTCAATCTTCTATCTTCATAGTCTTGGAGTCCGGCCGATGATGATAGTTCGGCTATCCGGACACCCCCTAGTCCGAAACTCCCTCACACGTCAATAGTGTTAGCAAGAGACCTCGCCGCTCAGTACTCAAGCAAGAACTGGCGATTCTCAGGCGACGACGTTGCAGCCTATGGCGTCGCCGTAGGTCTCCGCTACGGCGGCGGCAGCGGCAGCTGGGTTGCGAAGCTACCGCGCCCAAGCCAGTTATCAACCTTCAAGTACTCTCCGTCGCCATCCCCCGTTCCACCTTCACACGTCGAGTGACCGCTATCGACTGGTTTCACCGCCGTCGACGCCATCGCCTAGGTCGTAGAGGGAGACAAAGTGAGACAGGGGGGGGGGGGACAGATGCCACGACTCGATCGTCTTGACCTGGTCGGGACAGCGCGCTCTAACGGCCGTCATCATGCGCGCCATCAACCTCTGGCCGACAGAACCCTGATGCGCAGGCCCCACGTGTCATAACCATGGTTAAACTGTAACGGTTCGGCCACTAGGGTTTTTGGAACAACCCACCACTTTCCTGGTAGTTTTTTGAAAAATAAAATAAGTGGTAGTTTTTTGCAACGATAGCCCGTAAAGTGGTACCTTTTGCTATTCACTCCACTCGGGACTGACCAAGCGAGGCCCAAAACGGTCGATCTAGAGAGCCTTGTGTTCATTCCCCCACTCATATGTTCCAAACCAGGCAACCACCTCGAGCTAGGGTTCCCTACGCCGCCACGAGCCACCTTGAGCCAGCCGGCGACCTCACCCCAGCCAGTGGCGGAGCTAAAAATACAAAGTTGGGCGGGCCAGACTGAAGCTGACGCTAATTTTCTGCCGCAACCTTGTAGTGCTCTGTATTCATTGGCTGATCCTATGTATAGTTTTATAGTTTTGCTAAAAAGTGCAGGCGGGCCATAGCCCGCCATCAGCCTAGCGATGGGTCACTTGATGGCTCCAACACTGTCAGATCCGCCGGCGGGAGGTCCGACATGCCGCCACCAACTCCGACACCTCCGTGCCCAGTCGCTCCATCTCCTGAGGTGCCATCCCCTTCACCCCCGTGCCCGTCGTCTCGTCCAATCCGCCCTATAGGAGCTCCAGTCGCCCCGACCCCCGAGCTAGCCTTGCGGTTGCTAGTGAGCTCCTCTAGTCCCCTGCCTCTTGTCTCCTCTTCTATGCTCTCTCTACCCCACTGAGGGAGTCCTGAATTAGGGGGTGTCCGGATAGCCGCACTATAACCTTTGGCCGGACTCCTAGACTATGAAGATACAAGATTGAAGACTTCGTCCCGTGTCCGGATGGGACTTTCCTTGGCGTGGAAGGCAAGCTTAGCGATACGGATATGTAGATCTCCTCCCATTGTAACCGACTGTGTAACCCTAGCCCTCTCCGGTGTCTATATAAACTGAGGGTTTTAGTCCGTGGGACGGACAACAATCATACCATAGGCTAGCTTCTAGGGTTTAGCCTCCACGATCTCGTGGTAGATCTACTCTTGTACTACCCATATCATCAATATTAATCAAGCAGAGTAGGGTTTTACCTCCATCGAGAGGGCCCAACACAGGTAAAACATCGTGTCCCTTGTCTCCTGTTACCATCCGCCTAGACGCACGATTCGGGACCCCTACCCGAGATCCGCGGTTTTGACACCGACATTGGTGCTTTCACTGAGAGTTCCTCTATGTCGTCATCTTTAGGCCCGATGGCTCCTCCGATCATCAACAACGATGCAGTCCAGGTGAGACTTTTCTCCCGGACAGATCTTCAGATTCGGCGGCTTTGCTGCGGGCCAATTAAGCAGCCATCTGGAGCAGATCGAAAGCTACGCCCAGCCATCGTGTCAGATTTGGAAGTTTGAACTACACGGCTGATGTCCGCGGAGACTTGATCTTCGACGGGTTCGAGCCACAGCCCAGCGTGCCGCACTGTCACGATGGGCATGATCTAGCTCTGCCGCCTAATAGTGCCCTGGAGGCCGCACTTGTAACATCCCAAAATTCTAAATTTTGGAATGTTATAAACAAATAGATAGATTTGATTGATTGTTTGATTGATTGACTGAAAGTGAGTGAATTCGAAACTTTTGAAAGTTAAATGAGAGGGAATAAAAGGACTTTCCCAAACTTTCATTTTGCTTTTATGAACTTCGGAATTCAAATTCTTTTCATCACAAAACCCCGGAGAGAAGATGACATGACTTCTTCCATTTATTTAAATGACAAGGGGTGTTGAAAATATTTGAATTTCATTTGAAAAATATTTCCAATTCGAAACTTTATGCAACTCAATGATTTTCACGAGAGAAGATAAAATGACTTCTTCAAAACATATGAAATATGAATTGGGAGTTTCAAAGAATTAAATTCAAAGTTCCTTTGAATTATTTTTCAATTTGGAGTTATTTGAGTTTTATTCAAATTATTTTTCTCCAAAATAAAATATATGGAAATAGGGTAACATGATTCCCTACATCAAAAAAATTGGAGAGAAATTAATTTGAAATCATTTTGGTATTTTTAAAATGATTTTTATTGGATTTTATTAGAGCTGAAACACTCTTTGCTTTATTTGAATTTGTGTGTATTTTATTTGAAGCTAGAATAATGTTCATCATGTAGGAAATCTTTTTCTAAAAATTTTGATATATTATATGCCTATATAATATATTTATTTATTTGGTTTTATCATTTTTTCTTTAAATGCGAAAAAAATGGTGCATTATGGGCCAAAGGCCCAAGCCGCCTAGGAGCCACCGCCGCCACGAGGCCACAACGCCAAGACGCAAGACGCACCTAGGGAGCAGGAGCCCCAAGTTTCCTATTCGTTTACAATTCTTAGTAGAATTTGACCCGCTTTGTTATTCCGTTTTTTATTCCTAGGATTCCTAATCCTAATCTATTTCTTGCCTCCTACCCCAAGCAAAACCCCTCCCCTCCCCAATATAAATACCCAAGCACCCCCCCTCTAACACATCAAATCAACTCTCCTCTCCTCTCCTCCTCCGCAGCAGCAGCAGCACCATAGCCGCCGCCGCCATAGCCGCGCCGCCGCCGCCCCACACCGCCGCCGCCGCCACTTGCCGCCGCCGCCGCCACTTGCCGCCGCCGCCGCCCTATGCCGCCACCGCCGAGCTCCTCGCCTCTTGAGGTACTAGCCTCAAGGCCACGCTTTTCTAGATCGGTTTTCTAGATCGGTTTCCGTTCCGTTTTCTAGATCGGTTTTTCGTTTCGTTTTCTTTCCAAACCCTAGATCGGTTTTCACGGTTTTTTCTTCCGGTTTTGTTTAGCGAGCGTTCGCTCGATAGATTTTTCTTTTTATTTTTAATTTTCGTCATGGACCTATCTGTAGTCCCTAATCTTCAAACGTTCATAACTTTTTACTCGTAAGTCGGAATCCAACGAAACCAACGCCCACTTCTTCGTTATGATCTCCTCTATCCAAAGAATACAACTCAAACATGTTTTTGAAAGTTTTAAAATTTGAATTCAAACAGATTTGTATTTGAACTTCGCTTTGATAATAACTTGAGTTTCAGAATCTCCGTTTGAGTTGATTCTTTTGCAAATCGAAGCTCTTGACCTAAACTTTCCGATAAGGCCAAATACACATAGTTTTGGTACTGTTAGAAATTGTTTTATGCTGCAAGAGTTATTTGATTTGGTTTTGACGATTTACGAATTGTTTTCTTCGTTCTTTCCGATCTTGTGAGTGATTGCTTATGTGTGGTTACTATTGCTTGATTACGATAGATTGACCGGAGTGTGACGAGTAGATCTATCAAGAGTTTTGAGAGCGAATCATCTTCATCAACTTTGCGTGCAAGTAACACTTTGATCATACTCTTCTCATACCCGCTTTTATGCACTAGATCTATTCCTCAAACACTTGCATGATTAGGATCTAATTAAATTGTGGGATGGGAAGTAGTTTGAGGTAGTACCTATTACTGCTTTTATTATCAAACCCTTGGGAGTTACTTCTACGCTTGCTTATTACGCCATGCTATGCTCAGAGACGTGGATTGGGTTTGAGTGAATATCCATGACAGATGTGAGATTGATAATTAATGGTTTATCTAAGGTGGCAACTTAAACACACATCTGGGTGGATTGAGGCACTGGCTATTCCAGACTTGCCTGTCAAGGCACTGGGTAGACAGGATTTGCTGTATTTCTTCGGACCGCCACCCAGCCCAAAGGGATCATAAGATTATTCAAACTAGAAACTTCCGTGTGCAGCCACAAGCCATTATGGGCTCTGGCATAGTTGACTAAGTTGTGCGAACTCTTACGGGTAGGCTAGCTGATGTAGGGGATGTAGGTTGGTACGGTCTACCCACATGTAAGGTGCTAGCGCTTACGAAAGACTATGTCTCGGCCATCCGCTTTCTCAAACACCATGTAGTGCGAGAAACCAAACGGAGGCGATCGAGTCTTGTGGGGAAAAGTGCAAAACCTCTGCAGAGTGTATAAACTAATCATGATTAGCCGTGTCCCCGTTATGGACATCTTGAGTATCTAGTTCTTGGATTATCCTGTTGATCTCATCACGTTACTTAATATAATTTGTTTGGGTTTAATGAGTACTTTTAATTGGGATTGAGGATGCTGTCAACCATTCTCAATGTTTAACAACCACCATGATAGTTAAATAAATTTATTCCTTTGCAGTAGGGAAAAATTGGCTTTTTCGCAAAACCTTATAACCATAGAGCTTTCCACCAGCCATATATGCATGTAGTATAGCATATTCCTTCATTACTCTCTATGTGTTACATTGCCAGCATATTCCATGTGCTGACCCGTTTTCGGGCTGCAACTTTTCATGTTGCAGACTTTTCAGACGACGAGTAAGTGATACGTTAGGGTTACGATTTCCTATACTCAACTTTGCCGTTGGTGTTGATGGGAATCCACAACCTTGTTGCTTCCGCTTATATTTTGGATCGAGGTAATCGTATTTACGTTATTTCATACATGTGATTTACCTCTGTTATAAATCCTTCGAGTAATCGTGTGTGTCAAAGATACCGATCCGTGGATGACACGAAGCACGAGACTTGATCCATTCGGTCGGGTCGCTACAAGATGGTATCAGAGCACATGTTGATTGTAGGACGTGACCCTAGAAAATGGCAAGCCCATAGGAAAGCTTTTTCTCTACAACTTTCTTTTTCAAAAAGATCTTTTACCTCTCCTCTCTTCTGAGCTTATTCAAATATTCCTTTTAGTGAGACCATACCCCTTTTCCCATTTGACCACTCGAAGATTTGGTGATGAGACCACTCCAAGGAGACAAGATATCGGACAACTAAGACCATTTGGAATGAAGATGATTTTACCGTGTAGACGGAAACTACAACGGTGAAGACTCCGAAGACTAGGAATTTGAAGGCTCCAAATAAATTCCGGATTTGTATGACCTAGGAAGGTTACGCTTATGGAACTTGGCAGACTATGGAAGTTATCAATAACCGAGATCAAGGTGTATCGGAGAAAGACTGGAACATGGAACATTAGAATTCAAAGCTTTGTCAGGAAAACCCTAAGGCAGGAGATATCAACTATGGAATGATAGCTCATGAAAATGACAAGAGCGTAAACACGCTATCCATGATGTTATCGCCTCGCCTATGCCGTTGTCACCGTATGGAGTTAAGCATGCAGATGCATGGAAGGATTGGATGGTAGAAAGCTGATGGAGCATCTATCTGCAAACGTTGGAGTTTTAACCTTAGCTGATGTAACACCGGGATCTGGAGCATTACATCAGGAAGTTAAGATGGACCTACAAGAAGCAATAATTGACAATAAGGCAATTGGTGAAGAACTCAGGAACCGGAAGCTGAAGTAGCCAAGCCGGAGGAGCAAAACTTCGAGATACCGGAGATTCGTCAGAACCGAAGGACAAGAGAACCATGGCTCATGCCAAGGATGTTGAAACCAGATGTTTGGAATGCAACTCGAAATATTAAAGGATGTCGCGAGAGACTCTCAAGGCCAATGGAGCTGATCTGGAAAAAGAACTTGAGAAGGACAAGCATGATCAAAAGGAGCCATCAGAGACATGATCAAGATTGGAAGAGTTTGATGACTTTGAAGATTTATTGACCGTTAGAAGACCAAACCCCTGTTACGTACCTACGTTAGATGCATTTATTGTGAGCTGTCATTTTGTTTGATGTTTTTCCGATGTACCACAATAAAATCTGCCTTTTCAAAACTTTTGTTTGTATTGTGTGCATCCTCTCGATCTCTCTTATCCCACCCCAAACCCATGGACCCAATAGAGGATGAATGGAGATGAGCTTGTATTCTCTGGACCGATGAGTCAATTGGAGATGGACCGATGGATTCGTAACATGGAGGATCATATGAAGAACAACCCGATAGTCGAAAAGATATGACCCAAAGATGCTCTTGATTGCTTTGAAAGAGGTGCTGCTATCTAGTGGAGGATGTACCAAACCATCAATGTGGCCAGGAGTAACCACTTGGGAAGAATTTAAGTTGACTTTGCTAAAGTCTCGGATTGTGTCCCAGAAGTTGAAGCCTTATGGAAATGATATGGAGAAAGTGCATGCAAGCCTTGTGGAGAAATAGGATATAACCATAAATAAAACAAGGACGAATACCCTCATAATCGGAGGATTACCAAAGGAGTTAGCGAGGATCTCAAGGAACTTCAGTTGGAGATTGTTCCCAAAAGGTTTTGTTGTAGCAATGGAAGTTCAGTCTACATTGTTGAGAAAGATCCGTGAAGCTCAGAAGGATGACAAAGATATTGTTGAGGTAAAACAGAGGATGAGCAAAGGAAAGGCCAAAGGTTTTCGTAAGGATGAGCACGACACCTTATGGTTTGAGGACCGGTGTACATGTACACAATAATGCAAAGATCGAAGTTAAAACTTCAGGAGGCTCATGACTCACCATACTTGATTCGCCTCGAAACACCAAGATGTATTTGGATTTGAAGGAGTGTTTACGGTGGTGGTATGAAGAAGGATATTGCGTAGTATGTAGTCGAGGTGACGTATGTCGAGAGTGAAGGCAGAGCATCGAAGCTAGTCGAGTACTACAGCCTATGCTAATACCGAATGGAAGCAGGATAAGCTTGGCATGGATTTCATTACCAGATTTCCCGTAACCCGAACGGGATATGATTCTATCTCGGGTAGTAGTTTATTCGCTTGATCAAAGTGGCTCGCTTTATCCCGAGAGAAAACCACCTATACAAGTGCGAAGTTGGCCAAGATATATATTTGAGAAAGGATCGTATGTCCGCATGGAGTTTCGAGGACCATCGAGAGGAACACAGTTTACCTCAAAGTTTTGGAAACAGCTGCACGGACTTTGGATACTAGGCTAGAGTTCAAGATGCCTTTCATCCGCAGACAGATGGATAAATCAAGAGAGTCAATCAGATACCGGAGGACATGTTGAGAGCGTAGCGCTAAATTTTGGATCTAGTAGTGATGATAATCTACCTTACGCTGAGTTCTCATACAACAAAGGTTACCAAGTCAGTTTGAAGATGGCCCTTTGAAGCTTTGTATGGGAGAAGGAGCGACACCGTTGATGTGGGATGAAGTTGGAGACCGTCAGTTGTTTGGACCAAATGTGATCAAGGAGTGAGAAGAGAATGTTAAGTTGCTTGAGATAGACCAAGGTAGCTCAGTCCAGGCAGAAGAGTTATGCAAACTCAAAAACGCAAGGAGATAGTCTATGAAATCGGAGACAGAGCATATCTTTGTGTGCCAGCTCTGCGAGGAGTTAAACGATTTGGAGTTAAGGGAAAGTTAGCCCTAGATTTGTAGGACCATACCGAGTTTTGGAGCGTATGGGAGAAGTTACCAACAAGTTGGAGTCACCGAAGGACTGTCAGAGTTCATGATGTGTTTCACGTTTTCCAGTTGAAGAAGTGCCATGCGAGAGATGGCCAATATTTCCTTGTAAGGACGCTTGACCTGGAAAGGATAATGATGTTCCACGAAGTGGAGTATGGATTTCATAAGTATAAGTTTTATCACGGTATGTGGGACATCCCACGAGGATGAAGAGATGAAGTGTTACCGGATATAAAGGAGGTATGATGTTGGAAATATGGATCAATGGAAATTCCATGATGAGTCCGAGTAATCACGTCTTAGTTTGGTGCAAATATAAGGAAAAGAGACAAGACAATTGGATGGATTTAAGTATGCTGTGGAGTTGGATGTTGGGATAACGATCAGTTGCCCCGAGGATGTGTTCAAGGATTGCAAGTGATGAGATGGGCTATAACCCACGTGCCCAGTGACCTGCCAGAAGCAAGCACACTCTTGCTGAAGGAAAACCCACGGAAGAGTTATGATTTTATCGATAGAAGCGATTCTATAGGAGTTTACGCAAAACATGAGAGTTGTTAAGGAACGATAGATGTTTGTTTGGCCTGCAGAATCAATGGATTTTCCGAACTTGGTTCGTCGACAAGAGAAATTCTGCAATGCTTGTGAGGATGACCGAGTGTTAGAATGCGAGATTCGCTAAACCATGTACAAGGTAATGATTTGGGTGCGGGATGGATTGATCACCATACCGACTTACTCTTATTATTCGCCTTGCTATACGGGATGGTAAATCTGAGTGACTTACCTATAGTTGCAAGACGACGATCAAAACCTTGTTTAAACCTTAGAAAGGTATAGGTATTGTTTTCCCTTGTACACGGCAGTTGTTGCCAACCGTAGGTTATACGGTGAGGTTCAACCTGGACTGCTTTCATGCAGGACAAACCATAAATCGTTGACCACCATGAGATACCGATATTTGTTTAGAATTGGCGCCGTAATCTGCCGCCTAAGAAGACCCAATTCGGGATAACCTTACCAAGAGGAAAGGACAAAGGAATTGAGGAAAAGGTTATGCCACTACCTAAGAGCCAGAGAAGGAATTATCCTTAATATCTCGAGAAGACCGACCTTTATCGCCAAAGAATAAGGATGCAGATTCGAGTTTTGATGGAATCAGAATAATGTTTCTAAGGGTGGTAGCACCCGAGACCCCGGAGACGATCGATGGATTTTGAGAAGACCCCCAAACCCTAACCTATTTCTTGTTAGTTTCTCCGAATCTCGAGGACGAGATTCATTTTAAGGGTGGTAGTTTGTAACATCCCAAAATTCTAAATTTTGGAATGTTATAAACAAATAGATAGATTTGATTGATTGTTTGATTGATTGGTGAAAGTGAGTGAATTCAAACTTTTGAAAGTTAAATGAGAGGGAATAAAAGGACTTTCCCAAACTTTCATTTTGCTTTTATGAACTTCGAATTCAAATTCTTTTCATCACAAAACCCTGGAGAGAAGATGACATGACTTCTTCCATTTATTTAAATGACAAGGGTTGTTGAAAATATTTGAATTTCATTTGAAAAATATTTCCAATTCTGAAACTTTATGCAACTCAATGATTTTCACGAGAGAAGATAAAATGACTTCTTCAAAACATATGAAATATGAATTGGGAGTTTCAAAGAATTAAATTCAAAGTTCCTTTGAATTATTTTTCAATTTGGAGTTATTTGAGTTTTATTCAAATTATTTTTCTCCAAAATAAAATATATGGAAATAGGGTAACATGATTCCCTACATCAAAAAAATTGGAGAGAAATTAATTTGAAATCATTTTGGTATTTTTAAAATGATTTTTATTGGATTTTATTAGAGCTGAAACACTCTTTGCTTTATTTGAATTTGTGTGTATTTTATTTGAAGCTAGAATAATGTTCATCATGTAGGAAATCTTTTTCTAAAAATTTTGATATATTATATGCCTATATAATATATTTATTTATTTGGTTTTATCATTTTTTCTTTCGTCTGAAAAAAAAATGGTGCAGCCCCTTGGGCCAAAGGCCCAAGCCGCCTAGGAGCCACCGGCCGGCCACGAGGCCACAACGCGCACGCACGCACGCACCTAGGGGAGCAGGAGCCCCAAGTTTCCTATTCGTTTACAATTCTTAGTAGAATTTGACCCCGGTTTTGTTATTCCGCTTTTTATTCCTAGGATTCCTAATCCTAATCTATTTCTTGTCCCCTACCCCAAGCAAAACCCTCCCTCTCCAATATAAATACCCAAGCACCCCCTCTAACACATCAAATCAACTCTCCTCTCCTCTCCTCCTCCGCAAGAAGAAGAAGACTATAGCCGCCGCCGCCGCCATAGTCAGCCGCCGCCACACCGCCGCCGCCACTTGCCGCCGCCGCCACTTGCCGCCGCCTTCTATGCCGCCACCGCCGAGCCCCTCGCCTCTTGAGGTACTAGCCTCACAAGGCCACGCTTTTCTAGATCGGTTTTCTAGATCGGTTTCGCCCGCTTTCTAGATCGGTTTTTCGTTCGGTTTTCTTTCCAAACCCTAGATCGGTTTTCTCGCCGGTTTTTCTTTCGGTTTTGTTTAGCGGCGCCGCTCGATAGATTTTTTCTTTTATTTTTAATTTTCGTCATGGACCTATCTGTAGTCCCTAATCTTCAAACGTTCATAACTTTTTACTCGTAAGTCGTAATCCAACGAAACCAACGCCCACTTCTTCGTTATGATCTCCTCTATCCAAAGAATACAACTCAAACATGTTTTTGAAAGTTTTAAAATTTGAATTCAAACAGATTTGTATTTGAACTTCGCTTGATAATAACTTGAGTTTCAGTAACTCCGTTTGAGTTGATTCTTTTGTAAATCAAGCTCTTGACCTAAACTTTCTCGATAAGGCCAAATACACATAGTTTTGGTACTGTTAGAAATTGTTTTATGCTGCAAGAGTTATTTGATTTGGTTTTGACGCTTTCCTAATTGTTTTCTTCGTTCTTTCCGATCTTTTGAGTGATTGCTTATGTGTGGTTACTATTGCTTGATTACGATAGATTGACCGGAGTGTGACGAGTAGATCTATCAAGAGTTTTGAGTGCGAATCATCTTCATCAACTTTGCAGGCAAGTAACACTTTGATCATACTCTTCTCATACCCAGTTTTTATGCACTAGATCTATTCCTCAAACACTTGCATGATTAGGATCTAATTAAATTGTGGGATGGGAAGTAGTTTGAGGTAGTACCTATTACCTGTTTTATTATCAAACCCTTGGGAGTTACTTCTACGTTTGCTTATTACGCCATGCTATGCTCAGAGACGTGGATTGGGTTTGAGTGAATATCCATGACAGATGTGAGATTGATAATTAATGGTTTATCTAAGGTGGCAACTTAAACACACATCTGGGTGGATTGAGGCACTGGCTATTCCAGGACTTGCTGTCAAGGCACACAGGTAGACAGGATTTGCCTGTATTTCTTCGGACCGCCACCCAGCCCAAAGGGATCATAAGATTATTCAAACTAGAAACTTCCGTGTGCAGCCACAAGCCATTATGGGCTCGCATAGTTGACTAAGTTGTGCGAACTCTTACGGGTAGGCTAGGCGATGTAGGGGATGTAGGTTGGTACGGTCTACCCACATGTAAGGTGCTAAGCGCACGAAAGACTATGTCTCGGTCATCCGCTTCTCAAACACCATGTAGTGCGAGAAACCAAACGGAGGCGATCGAGTCTTGTGGGGAAAAGTGCAAACCTCTCGCAGAGTGTATAAACTAATCATGATTAGCCGTGTCCCGGTTATGGACATCTTGAGTATCTAGTTCTTGGATTATCCTGTTGATCTCATCACGTTACTTAATATAATTTGTTTGGGTTTAATGAGTACTTTTAATTGGGATTGAGGATGTCACAACCATTCTCAATGTTTAACAACCACCATGATAGTTAAATAAATTTATTCCTTTGCAAGAGGGAAAAATTGGCTTTTCAAGAAAACCTTATAACCATAGAGCTTTCCACCAGCCATATATGCATGTAGTATAGCATATTCCTTCATTACTCTCTATGTGTTACATTGCCGATATTCCATGTCTTGACCCGTTTCGGGCTGCAACTTTTCATGTTGCAGACTTTTCGCATTTGACGAGTAAGTGATACGTTAGGGTTACGATTTCCTATACTCAACTTTGCCGTTGGTGTTGATGGGAATCCACAACCTTGTTGCTTCCGCTATATTTTGGATCGAGGTAATCGGATTTACGTTATTTCATACATGTGATTTACCTCTGTTATAAATCCTTCGAGTACTGTGTGTGTCAGCATACCGATCCAGGGATGACACGAAAGCACATAGACTTGATCCATTCGGGTCGGGTCGCTACAGCACTAGTGTCCGCTCCGACCCTTAGCTCGGAGCCGACTACGGCAATTGAGGATAGGTGGCTGGACACCGCCTCGGGGGCTGCAATCTCTACGGCGATCGAGCCGAACACCAGCCTTGTCCTTTGTGAAGCTCGTGACTCCAAGGTGCCGGACTCCTCTCCGGACTCCGAACCTTCCAGGCTCCCCTCGCCAATCGAATCCGATTGGGCGCCGATCATGGAGTTCACCGTCATGGACATCTTTCAAAGACTCGCTCTTGATTGTCATTCTAAATTCATTAAAGTCTCTCTCTTTATCGAGAGCCCTGGCCGGACTATGGTCAAGAAGGTTGGGATGCGACGACGAAGAAATTCAAAGCCCGCCCACCACCCACTTCGTAGCCACCGCCGATGATTTAACCGACATGCTCGACTTCGACTCAAGACATCGACGGTATGGACAACGATGTAGGAGATTTATCAGGAACCAGCGCCTATAGGGCATCGGACAACCACCTCATCTCACGATGTATGCATGGTGGACACACCTAAAAGAAACGACGACGAGGAACAAAGGGACGAACGAGGGATCGTTCCTCGAAAAGGCCAAAGCGGTGGCGTAAGTGCCGCTCCAAACCCCACCTCGACAGAGACAACAGCCATACAGACCCAGCCATAGAGCAGGGCGAACCGGCGGATGACGAACATGCCATCGAGCAACCGTCCGAACAGGGCAACTTGGATAAACAACCCATCCCCGGCGAAGATAACAGTCCGGACGACCTCACGTCGGACAAGTTTCTGGAGCAGAAGAACCTCCAAAAAAGGCTCGTCGCCAATCGTATGTAGCCTGAAAAAGGTAAACGGAAGCTCAAAACAGCGGAAGATGCACTCAGAATTAGATGGAGCAAAGTACTCAACACCACAGACAAATACGGCGCAGTCGCCACACAAAGAGCTATCCGAAGCAAAAATTACTGCCGGAATTTGATGAGGAGGCCTTAGAGCCCCCACAATCAAAAAATAAGGAAGCCACCCGGTCAGGAAAACAACCCCATGGCCAACATAGAGCGGCAAAGGGCGCCAAGACATTAATCCCAAGACGCGATCCGCATAAGGATTCAAGATAAAAAGATGGCCCAGCCAGATCTACCTATGGGCCAAGAAAGCAAGCTCTAGTAAGCAATGCAACGCATCAAGTATCCGAACTTCACGGTACACCCAAATATAGGGGTGCCGCACACCCCCTATGTTTCACCGATAAGGTGCTGGATCATGAATTTCCAGCGGGATTCAAGCCCGTAAACATAGAGGCATACGGCGGAACAACAGACCCTGGAGTCTGGATTGAGGATTACATCCTCCACATACACATGGCTAGAGGAGATGACCTCCACGCCATAAAATACTTACCCCTCAAGCTCAAAGGGCCAGCCCAGCATTGGCTTAAAAGCCTTCCGAAAACACCATTGGAAGTTGGGAAGAGCTCGAGGATGCTTTTCGCAAATTTTCAAGGGACCTATGTCCGACCTTCGGATGCGCATTTATTTAAGTCACATAACTCAACAACCCGGAGAGAGTCAGCCCGGAAATTCGGAACAGATTCCTTACTAAAAGAACCAAATAGTCGATTGTCCCAGACGCCAAGCCTTAGCAGCTTTCAAACACAACGTCCGAGAGGAATGGCTCGCCAGACACCTCGCCAAGAAAAGCCAAGAACAATGGCCGCATTAACAAGCCTCATGACCCGCTTTGCAGGAGAGGATAGCTGGTTGGCAAGATGCAAGATTAGCGACCCAAGTACATCCGGGTTAGGGATGGAAATGGAAACCACGACGCAGCAAGGACCAGCGCCGGACCAAGGGAAACAGCCCAAGAGCACGACAACAACGCCGGATTCAAAAGCTCTCGGCAGAATCCGTAAAAAGCTGCCCCTCAAGGATAACAGGACGAGCTATCTAACTTAAACAAAATCTTGGACAAGATATGCCAAATCCACAAGACTCGGAAGCTCGCAAACCATACCCACAGAGATTGTTGGGTCTTTCAAGCAATCCGCAAACTCAACGCCGAACACAAGGGGCTCGACACCAAGCGAGGACGATGACGAACCCCACAAGCAGAGCACCGGAAAACAAAGAATTTCCCACGAGAAGTCAAAACAAGAAACTCACTTCACGTGGCAAAAGGGAAAAACAGAGTGGCGCCTATAGAGATACGCGCCATACGGCCTATCCCAGAGGAGTCCCGCCACTGGTTGTTAAAACCAATCACCTTCGACCATCAGGATTACTCTAGAAGTATCTGGAATGCAGGCTGGACTGCCTTGATATTAGATCCGATAATTGACGGACTCCACTTCACACAAGTCATAATGGACGGCGGCAGTGATCTAAACCTGCTATATCAGGACACAATCCGGAAAATGGGGATAGACCCAACAAAAATTTGCCATAGCAACACTTCCTTTCAAGGGGCAACGCCAGGCCCAGATGCCCATTGTACGGGCTCTCTCCTGCTAGAAGTTATGTTCGGCTCCCCCGAGAACATCCGCCGCGAAAAGCTAAACTTCCACATCGCCCCATTTACAAGTAGCTATCAAGCACTCATCGACGCTAAGCTTTCGCCCGCTTTAACGCAATACCGCATTATGCATCTCTTACACTTAACATGCCCGGTCCGCGAGGCATCATCTCATTAAAGGGAAATATCAAGTGTTCCTCGAGCGCGGAAGATTGTGCGGCTGCCTTGAAAACCACACACTAAACCGGCTTCACTAATCAAAGCACCTAAACAGGTCGTTCAGACCCCGGACATGGCTAGACGAGTCCGGCGTAAACATACAAGGGCTTACTAGCCGCATAACCCCTGCATAAGGGCTCCGCATGTACAACAAGAGACAATAAAGCTCATTTTTATTCATTTTTTAATTGTACTTTGTTTATTTAATATAGCGTACAGTTTCGCATGATCTTTTCAACTAAGTTCCTCTCTTTACTGAGATGAACACCGTGCTACACCCGTCCAGGATACGGCACAACGGAGACACAGGCGCAGACGTGCAGTAGGGACCCGTTCCAAGGATTCTTTTTAGATTAAGACCCTGCGTAAACCTTTTTCACTGTCTCTTGTTGATACACATCCCCCGGTTTCTTGGTATAACCGAGGAGGAGGCTGGCGTCTTGGCATGTGGCCACGTCAGAATTTTGCGCGTACCTGGACACCAGGGGCTTATTACCAAGGGCGTTATTCAACCCAATTTCATAAAGACCGAATACCGTAGGGAGTGTTCGCGTCATGAAGTTTGGCCTTATATGCATCAGCTCTGAATCATGCCTTTGGTCAAATGTTGGGTTTGCCTGCTCCTGTGTTTTGCTGCCTTACGTTCCGCTCTATCGGCTAAGGCGGCAGCAGGAGAACTACTGCGATTGTGCCCCGGTTCGGCCAGGCGAGCACCTCAGTAGAGAAAGCCGAAAACTAACTGTCATGATATAGCATGAGACTGGTCGACCACTCGATGACCCGCCGGAATCTTTAGGATTCCTCGCAAGATAACGAAGGGCCGTTTCCCGGCCAGGCACACACGCGCCCCGAATTCGGGTGAGCGCGGTGCCCCTAGGGGCTATATAGTAGCCCCACTATCAAACTCCTTTGGGTAAGTGAAAGTGATAAAGCATCATAGTCCGATTGCCTAGTTCGCTGCACTATCACCTCCTTAATAGGACCAAGATGTTGGATCAAGTGTGAAAATGCGCCTTCTGCGAACACCCCCGCATTATATGCGTGGGGATGAAGTCAAGACTGCCATCTTCGTGTTATATACACATATACATTAACGGCCGCACAAGAGGTATTTTTATTCTTGAAGGCACAAGTATAAAAAGCTTTTATATTCCCTCGAAACATTGTTTCACAATAATACATGTTATTCGAACATAATATCATTCGAGCACTGCGTCTCTATTAAACGAGCGCCTTGCAGAACTTCCTGAAAATAGTGCTCGGCAGGTACTCGGCTCTTGTCCGAATCTTGGGATGAAACAGCTTTGGCCTTCATCTCCGCCCAGTATGTCTTGACACAGGCAAGAGCCATTCGCGCACCCTCTATGCACGCTGACCTCTTCATTGCATTAATATGCGGCACCGCACCAAGGAACTGCTGCACCAAGCTAAAATAACTCTTCGGCTCAGGCCTTTTCGGCCACAGATGACTCACGACATCCTTCATGGCGAGTCCGGATAACCTATTCAGCTCCGCCCATGCGGCGTAACGATCAGTTAATGGAAGTGGGCGTTCTGGATTGTGGAACTGCGACCAAAAAAGCTTTTCCACTTCGTGATCCTTTTGATCTCGGAAGTGTTCGGCCGCGTCCGCGGCCCTCGCCGCTAAGTCCAGATAAGTATCTGCCGCACTCCACAGCCGGTCCAACTGAGCATATTTAGGATCCCCGAACTTCATCTGCAGCATAAAGGGCTTTCCAGCCGCGATATCTCCGGCCTGACGTAGCTCCTCCTTCATAGCTGTCATTGCAGAGCGAGCATCCTTGGCCTTGGTAGTGGCCTTCTCCAGGTCCTTCTGTTCCGCCCGATCTTCTTTTTCAAGAAGCTTGCAGCGGTCGGCAGCATCCTTCAACTTCACAGCCATCTCAGCCATTTCCTTCTTGCTTGGCAAGTGAGCAGCCTGTTCGCTTTCAGCTCTTCGCCGCCTTTTAAGGCAACCGCATCACTTTTCTGCCTGCTCCTTGGCTCGGGCGAGTTCACCGAAGGTTGTTCTCCATGGCAGCGACACCATCTGCATCAAGCATACATGTTGTAAGGCATGGGCATCAAGCCCCCTTACCAGGTGTCCGCGGAGGAATTGCATACCTTGTGACTCGTCAAGCCGCTTGTTGACAAGCGCGATGTCGACATCTGCCACGTCAAGTTGCCGCTTTAGCTCGGCAAATTCATCAGTCCGGCTAGCCACCGGACACTTCGCCACCTACATAGGAAGGGCGACATATTATAATCGGATTATGATCCTCGGCCGCTGTCATTTTTGACAACGCACCGAGTCTCAGGGCTACTATCTACACAGGCGCATCTTATATATGCGTAACCGCCAAAAGGTACATCATTTTGCATACCTCAAAACCTGTCAGTAAACTCCTGGCGGCCTCGTACAACCCGCTCTCCGCGGATGAAATCCTTTCAATCACCGTGCCCATCAACGCACGGTGTTCTTCTGAGATAGACGCTCACCTGAGCAGATCCTTCAGCTCCTCCGACCGCACACCGGACGGTGCCGGACTCACCCGATGGCCTTTTTCGAAGGCCAGACACGGAGGGCTTTGGGGGGCCATACGACTGCTTGCCGGCCCTGCCGGATTTGGAGAAACCCTCCGTGACGACACCTCAGGGTCGCCCGCTTCGCACGGTGGTACGGTAGGGGGAGGCGTTCCGCTCTCCATCATCTCCTGACAAAGATCCTCAAGATGAGCTCACGAGAAGGGCTGAGATCCGAACTACAAGGTAAAATTTTGGTTATCTTCCTCAGAAATAGAACAAGGATGTCTCTTATTTTAAAAACTCCCCTCTCTACTTACGGCTCGGTGGAGGGCTGATCCCCTTGGGGGCACAGTGCGGCCGAGGCAGCTTTCGGTGCAGGACCCTCTGACGAAGGATTCTTCCCCCGCTTTGAGACCATGGTCTCCGGGTCTTCAGAGGCGGTCCTTTTCTTCCCCTGGATGGAGGGATTCTCGATTCCTCCTTTCTTGACAGCCTCCTTCGGGGAGGCGGTAGCTTCCTTATTCCCCCCCCCTTCGCCTTCTTCCAAAGGCACAACCTCCAGCATCCTGGTTAACACGGGATCCGGCATGGTCTCAGGGAGGGGGGCCGGACACCTGATTAGCTTGGCTTTCGCTACCCTCTCCTGTTTAAGGGACAACTCTTTTAAGGGCAATTTTATAATAAATATACGGATAGCGTGTCCAGGTATAGGGCTACTTACTTGAGTATGCGGGCGATTGCAGCTCAGACCCGCGTCCTCGGTCGAGTTCGGACACATTGCTTGTGATCCGAAGAACAATTTGTACATCTCCATGGGCGTCACGCCCGTAAAATGTTGGAGAGCTTGTGGTCCCTCCGGATTAAACTCCCACAGGCGGAGGGGGCGGCGTTTGCAGGGCAAGGTGCGGCGAATCAACATGACTTGCGTCACTACGACCAGATTGATGTCTCTTTCTAGGAGATCTTGAATGCGGCCCTGCAACAAGGGCACGCCCTGACGGCCCCTAGTTAAACCCTTTATTGACCCATGACGCCAGCCGTGGTGGGGACCCAGCGAAAGGCAGGTGGCGCCACCCACTTGGTGCCCCTGGGAGCTGTGATATAAAACCACTCTCATTGCCATAAGCTGAACTCCTCTTGAAAAGAGCCCTCGGGCCATGGAGCGTCAGCATTCTTGCTTATAACAGCACCTCTGCACTCCACGTGCTGCCCCTCGATCATATTCGGCTCTACTTTGAAGGTCTTAAGCCACAATCCGAAGTGAGGAGTAATGCGGAGGAAGGCTTCGCACACGAAAATGAACGATGAGATGTGGAGGATGGACTCCGGAGCCAAGTCGTGAAATTCCAACCCATAATAAAACATGAGCCCCCGCACGAAGGGGTCCGTCGGGAAGCCTAGCCCCTGAAGGAAGTGAGACGCGAACACCACACTCTCACCAGGCTTGGGAGTGGGAATAACCTGCCCTTGAGCCGGCAGCCTATGCGAGATTTCGCCGGTTAGATACCTGGCATCTCTTAGCTTTAGCACGTCTTCTTCCGTAACGGAGGAAGGCATCCACCGGCCTTGAAGGTCAGAGCCGGACATCATTGAAGGTCCGAAGCGCCTGAATATGGAACTTTGGGTGTTGGACTCGAGGCGGATTTGATTGAGATTGAAAGAAAGGAGTAGGGCCTTGGTCTCTTTATAAAGAGGTTGAATACCCAGAGCCCTCCCCGTGACCGTTTGGGACTCGCCTTCAATAGAGGAGACATGCCAACGGGTACGATTGGGTTACCCACGCCCGTATTAATGAGAATCCCGGAATAAGGGGACACGATCTCTGCTTCGACAAGACGTGCCAAGGAAACCGCCTCGCTAAACGCGCTGAGGTGGGACAGTAAAACGATTCGAATAAAGGCTTGGCCGTGGTGTGATGTCACGCTGCGGAATACGTCAGCAGATTGGATTTGTGTAAATATTATTCTCTCTACGGTGGTATGTGGAACTTATTTTGCAGAGCCAGACACTATCCTTGTGTTCAAAATCTTCTATGAAGTATTTGGAGGAGGAACCCGCCTTGCAATGCCGAAGACAATCTGCTACCGGACTCTGCCGTCATTGAAGCCTTTGGTTCAGGGGGCCACCGAGGAGTCCTGGATTAGGGGGTGTCCGGATAGCCGGACTATAACCTTTGGCCGGACTCCTAGACTATGAAGATACAAGATTGAAGACTTCGTCCCGTGTCCGGATGGGACTTTCCTTGGCATGGAAGGCAAGCTTGGCGATACGGATATGTAGATATCCTCCCATTGTAACCGACTCTGTGTAACCCTAGCCCTCTCCGGTGTCTATATAAACCGGAGGGTTTTAGTCCGTAGGACGGACAACAATCATACCATGAGCTAGCTTCTAGGGTTTAGCCTCCCTGATCTCGTGGTAGATCTACTCTTGTACTACCCATATCATCAATATTAATCAAGCAGGAGTAGGGTTTTACCACCATCGAGAGGGCCCGAACCTGGGTAAAAACATCGTGTCCCTTGTCTCCTGTTACCATCCGCCTAGACGCACAGTTCAGGACCCCCTACCCGAGATCCGCCGGTTTTGACACCGACACCCACCCTCTCTCCCTCTCATATCTCTATTTCTCTCTATTGCTCTATGTTTAGCACTGTAAAAAATTGTATGCTGATTTCGATGGTGCAAACATGTAGTGATTGATAGAAGGTAGTTCTATGGTTGATAGCTTATAGTGAAAAGTTGGTATGATGTATTGCTTAGTATGAATTTTGTAGTGGTATGGATTGATGGCTTCTTAGTAAAAAAATATAGATTAAATTATTCACATATGGATGATTAGATGGAGAAAGTGAAGCCTCTGAAAGGAAATTGAGGTTGTGTGGCTCATACAATTTATATGGATGTGTGCGTATAGAAGGTGCGAGCAAATAACGCTCCACATGAAACTCCACTTTGTACCCTGAGGTCGTCCTTCTATTTGTAGGTTGTAACTCGCTTTTAAATTTTAATATTAATCCCTTTATGACATTTCCTACTCGCTTTTAAACTAATATAAAACACTTCTATGATATTTGCATCTCGCTTTTAAATTTTAATATTAAACACTTTATGAGATTTGCATCTCGCTTTAGTGTTCATATTAGTCGTGAAATTGTCTGAAATAACCAAGTCTAGAAATTCAGCACTCAGTTCTAATCTAGGGAGGTTACAAACATTTCAGCACACAACTCGTACCATAATTATAGGTCGGGATCTTAGAAAAGAACGGGATGACTGATTTTGTGGGCAGTTTCCCAGGATCAGATTCTGGAGATCATGAGGTGAAAAAAACTGACCCTGAATATTAGGTACTATAGGAGAGAGCATGCTCCCATGCTCTAGGAGTTTCTGAGCCATTGGATCTAAGATTGAACAGTAATCTCATGCGTTCCAACAAATTTGCAAAATGCCCCTTCAAGAGTCCCTTAGTTGCGCGTAGGTCCAGGAGTTCATTAGAGACCATTGGATCTGGCCCACTAAAATTCAGGAAAGTTTTCAGGTGCTACGAGAGAACCTAAGGTCAAGTGCTCTAGGAGCTCCCTAGCCTTTGATCCGAGATCCAACGATGATCTGAAGATGCTTGATCTAGACATAATAACCAGATTCCTCTGTGTTTTCGCAAATTTTTGCGGCTCTCTCTGTGGCATTTGGATCTCAGATCAACAACTGGGGAGTGCTCCAGGAGCATTTGAACCATTGGATTTGAGTTTAAGAGAAAGATGCATCACATAATGAGGACCTCGTTGGTTTAAGGACTTTAAAACATAGGAGTAGGAAAAAAACATTGGACTAAAGTGTTATTTCATTTCAATTTTACCGGATTTTGGTTTGTTTGACTGCATTGTATGAAAACAAATCTTCTCAAATAGGTTTTGAATGCCAAAGTATTCTTTGATTAAAAGTATTCTCAAAGGAATTCCGGAGAACCATAATCCATAGGAATTAGGACAATGTATTTTTTTAAATCTAACTACACTTGAGTCATTCATAGTTGACTCTATGTAATGTGCATTCGGGCAATCCGAGATTCTTGTTGACAATAATAATAATGTGGAAATCAAAGGTAACAATAATGATGAAGATTTTCATGTGGTAACTTCGGAGGGAGTTGTGCTTACAAAAGACAACCTCGCTCATCACAAATTGGCAAGGAAGCACGATGTGTAACTTTGGTACTCATGACAAGAGAATCAAGCACGTCTTCTTCCTGTGCAAGTTTGCACATTGTATGTGGTTAGTCATCCAAATAGCATCTAATTCGTATTTGCCCACTGGTGTTCCCAATATCAATGGCCACTGGCTTGACGAAGTACCAAATAGGTTGCACACTAATAAGGGTGGGAGCATCTATCTTATTACGATCACTTTGGATGTGTATAAATGATTTTGTTTTTAAGGGAAAAAATACTTCTCCTTTGCGGGTTATATACATTGTAGGCATTGGCTTCATCCATGGTCTATGCTACACCGAAAGGAGTACCAACCGATTATCAAGACAGTGTTTATGTACGTAGTTGAAGTGTGTTGGCATTGAGGTTTCTATCCAACATGCATGGTAGGATAATCGCCAGATCGGCCCACCTCCTCCTTTGATTTAGGCATAGTGTTGGTCTCATGTGACTTTACTATTGCCAATATGTCATTTTATTTACTTATGCCAGGTTGTTCGCTTTATTTGTGTGCATCCTAGTATGCAGAGGCTGAGTATGGCTCATCATGTGATGTATTCGCTTGACGGTACATTTTCAGCATAATAAATGCACCCTTTATTAAAAGAATGAATTTTTCCCACGTGAGTTGTTTGAATCATATGATTGTAAACCATATGTTTTTTCTTAGGTTTACAATCCAGCCTAACCTCTGTGAAACCATATGAATTTTTCCTATGTGGGTTGTTTGATTCATAGGATTGTAAACTATATGTACTTTTCCTACATGGGTTGTTTGATTCATAGGATTGTACATGATATGATTTTTTCTTAGGGCTGTAAACCGTATAATTATAAACTAAAATCCCTATAGAAGGTAGTATAAAGGAATCCTTAAGAAAAAAATCATATAGGATTCAATCATATGAATCAAACAACCAATATAGGGAAACATGCGTATTCTAATCCTCCAAGATTCATATGAAAATCTTTTGAATCAAAATAGCCCTAAAGGAATATTTTAGAGTATTCTAATTCTTATGATTTTTCCTACGTTGCTTGTTCGATTCATAGGATTATAATCCATACGGTTTTATCATTATGATTCATTTGTACTAGCTTTCATGGAATAAAAAATCATCTAATCCAACCTCATGTGAATAATCCATACTAATCATGTAGTATTGAAGATGGCGTGTCACTTCGTTCTTGTGTTTTTCCTACTCTTGCATTTTAGAAATCATGTAAATCAAAGAGACCCTGAAATTTGGCTAGCGACAGAGGAGCCCCTCCTCCTTTTCATACTTATGCATTTTTGTTGTGATTTGTTAGTGCATTTTATTTCTAGTAGGATAACTGGTATTTTTCCACAAAAATGATAATAAACCTGTACATATACATCATTTGGCGGGTTCGTAATTTTAGCACAACATTATTTGCTCTCGTAGTAGATTTACATCTTGCATTGCAATGTATATGCCTTATGATGTTCATGGTTGGACCTGTCAACATCGAAGCATTGGTGTCGGTGTCAAAACCAGCGGATCTCGGGTAGGGGGTCCCGAACTGTGTGTCTAGGCGGATGGTAACAGGAGACAAGGGACACGATGTTTTTACCCAGGTTCGGGCCCTCTCGATGGAGGTAATACCCTACTCTGCTTGATTAATATTGATGATATGGGTAGTACAAGAGTAGATCTACCACGAGATTAAGGAGGCTAAACCCTAGAAGCTAGCCTATGGTATGATTGTTGTTCGTCCTACGGACTAAAACCCTCCGGTTTATATAGACACAGATAGGTTAGGGTTACACAGAGTCGCTTACAATGGTAGGAGATCTACATATCCGTATTGCCAAGCTTGCCTTCCACGCCAAGGAAAGTCCCATCCGGACACGGGACGAAGTCTTCAATCTTGTATCTTCATAGTCTTGGAGTCCGGCCGTGACGATAGTCCGGCTATCCGGACACCCCCTAGTCCGGGACACCCTCAGTAGCCCCCAAACCAGGCTTCAATGACGATGAGTCCGGCGCATTGATTGTCTTCGCATTGCGGCGGGTTCTTCTCCAAATTCCATATACTTGTCGAATAGTGTCCGCTTCGATAAATGCTGTGCTCCTAAACCTGCGCCCAATAATGGCCATCTTCCATGTGTTTGAATGAATGCGAAAAGCCAGGTATTTTTACAATATTCCCCTAGCCAGCAAAGGAGTCGCTTATAAAAGGGGCAAGGATCTAGATCTGAGTCACACCATCCCCCCTTTGCGAGCTTTCATCGGAGCGCCTCTGACCAAAGCCCATTCCATCATGGACAGCCGACGCGGCTCCTCATCTCGCGCTCCCAGCCCCTAGCCAGGAAATTGGGAGAGATGCTCAGTCCCGCATAGCGAGCTAGTTATACTCCAAGCCAAGGGATTTCTCCCTCCAGCCTTCATGGTTCCGGTTCGAGCCGGACTTGCCACCTACAAGGGCAGAAAGCAAGCGGAGAGCGTCCCCGATCCCTCTAAAGGAGAGCGGGTGTGCTTCATCTCTTATCTAGTAAGAGGACTCAGATTTCCAATCCATCCGTTTCTCCGGGGGCTCTTGGAGTTCTACGGCCTCCAACTGCACCATCTTACTCCTGCCTCCATCTTGCACATCGCGGGCTTCGTGGCCCTTTGCAAACTGTTCCTGGGCGTCGAGGCTCATTTCGGGCTGTGGAAGAGAATATTCTGCCTAGTTCCCCGTTCTCATGAGGGGTCAATATATCAAGTGGGCGGAGCCAAGCTATGGCGCATCGCCGGGACCGGATACCTGTCCGGAACCCCAAAGAAGGCGTCCAAGACCGGCCTTGAATGGTTTTACATGGAGGACGTCCGGCTGCGGATCCTGTCCGGATCGGCCTTCCGGAGTTCAGCAATGCTCCAATCAAGAAGCGCCTAAGCCGGGCGCCTCGGAGCCAGGAGAGAAGATGACCGGGATTTCTGTTATTTGATGAGCCGAATAAGGTTACTGGCTCATGCCGGATTGACCATGACAGGAGTCATGGCAATCTGCATTATGAGGGGAGTGCAGCCGCTCCAATACAGGGGCCATCCCATGTGGGACTTCAACGGGGAGGACGATGCCACCCGCCATGGCCGCAAAGGGCCAGGATCGGTCACCGAACTGGTGAAGATCTTGTCTACCATGTACAAAGGAGAGGAGGAGGATTTCCTCCGTGTCAACCCACTGAAGGAGTTTTCTTCGAATAATCCTCGAAGCTGGGTAAGCAAACATCCTTGTAACCTATCCGATCCATGTTCCCGTAGTTAAATATCTCATTTTATGATTTTTGCGCAGGAACTACGCCGGACTGTGGAGAAGATACACAGCCCGCCCCCACAACCCGAGGATCCGGAGCGGTCCCTCGATCCGACCTCCGAAGAGGATCCGGATATAACGACGGAGTTGATCGACGGGGTGTTCTACCAACTTAGCATCGACAATGCTTTGGTAGCCATTACGGCCGATTACCCTGAAATACTTCCAAATTTCACAGTAATCGAGACCAAGATCCCAAAACCACGATAATGACCCATCCATGCTTATTTTTGATCACCGTATACCAATGACGCTTCACGGGGTACCTTGAGGCAGAAGCCGAGCCCGCGCGATCGCCAACAAAGGGCAAAGGCGGCCTCATGAGTTAAAAAGAAGTGCGGTCCGGATCGAAACTCCGCCGCAACGGTATGGCATGTCACCATACTTCCAGGATTGATTCCGGGAAGGCGTACTAACGCCGATGCTCTTTTCAGGAAAAAGAGCGCTTGCCGGACTGAGCCCGCAGAGGATGCCGATCGAACCTTCACCGGACAAGCTTCAAAGCCGGGTCCGAAGGCTGAGGCGAGCACGAGACGTGCGTCGGATGCTCCTCCGACAGAGGATGCCGACAGGTTGTCCGCCACCAACTCCGAGGTGGAGAGCGCCTTGAATCACAGGCGCCGCCGGACAGTTCTTCGTGATGCATGTTTCTCCCCAGAGGCCTTGAATGCCTTTGATTCGGGAGATGCGCATCTCCGTGACGCTCAAGATGGTCTAGCCAGAGCCACGAGCAAAGATGTGAAGGACATACGGGTAAGGAAATTTGACCGATTATATATGCCAAGAGTAGCCCCGAGACTTAAAATAGTTAGAATAACTGATTTAAGGATCATTTGTTATCTTGAGATCTTACTGAGAAAAGAATACCCGACTGTCCCAGAGGCTGGAAGAGTGCAGGGCCCAACTTGAGGCCGCACAAGCCGCTACGGGGGGAGCCACAGAGACTCCCTCTGGTAATATACGCTTCAGAAGATAAATAATTTATGAAGTGCGGCGGGTGTGTAGATCTGACAAAAACATTGCAGATGGCGCCAGACTAGATCCGGACAAGCAACAACTCTTACGCCAGTTAAAGGCCGGCGAGAGCGTGCTTACGAGGGTGCGGCAGGAGAAGAATAACCTCCAAGACGCCAACACCAAGCTGAGTGAGGAACTAAAGGACGTTCGTGCCCAGTTAGCTGACTCCGTAAATGAGAATCGGCGGCTTCGTCGCGGCATTTTTAGTAAGTGCTTGAGCGAACTTTGAAAAGAGTTCGGCGAGGAAGGCCAGTAACATAAACATGTTTGTAGGTTTGCTCACTGTGTCGCCCCGAGGAGGAGATGCCCAGTTCTTGGTGATCTTCTTCCCGAATTGCGTCAGCTGCACGAACAAGTCCGGCAGGTGATGAAAGGCATCGGCCAAGCCTTGTGGCCATCTATCTCCCTGCCCGAAGGCGTTGGGGAGCTGGCGGAGCGGCTTCAAGGAGCACGGCGGCACTTCCGGTTATGGAAGATATCGGCCTGCCGTCAAGGCGCCAGGAGGCCTGGGCCATGGTGAAGACGCGGTACACACAAAGGCTGACCCAAACCACATGGCCGAGGTCGGACTGTGGGGCGGATGGGATGGAGATCCCTATAAGTTTAGTGTACGGCCAAGTAGAATTGGCCGCCAAGTATTCCCAAAGCAAGATTGTAAATTAGATAGCCTACTAGATGGCATTGAGGAGGAATACAATGAGTCGAGTTGACTATGTAAAAATATGACATGAAAGAATGTCTTCTAGCCGGATTGTAGATCGTTTGTCATAGCGGACCTTTTCGCTTCGACCTCCGGACCCAATAGTCCGGAGTGTGTCCGAATACCTTCGTGGTTATATAAGAACCATGGTATGCATGGATACCAGGCGTAGGGGTCATTGTTCTGTATGTCAGACAAGTGCCCAACTAGTTATGTTATATTACATGGGTAGTAAGAAACATCTTCTAGGGAGAATAGTTCCGTTAGGGGTTCCTTTCGCTGGGATGCATGCCCTAAAGTGCATGTCAAAGCTGCTATAAAATCAGAAAATCATCTGGGGGCAGATGTGTAAATAGTTAAAAATCATCTTTCAGTTCACCGACCGAATATTCCCTTAAGAACTCTAGCTTTCGGCTACACCCGGTTTGAGGTACACATCCGGTGACCCGGCAAGAATAATCGCAGTGGTGCTCCCTTTACCTCCTAGCCGAACAATCGGGAACGAGGGGTAAGCACAGGAGCCAGCAACCCAGCTTGGCCAAAACTTAAGTCATATCGATGCATATAATGGTGAATGAAAGGTACATGCGGAAGTTTAACGCATGTGTTGGGCTGAAAGCCCGTATAAATAAGCTTCATTAAAGAAGCCCCTGTGTATAATGAGCGCGGACAGCGCGTCAAGTGTGTGCGAAAAAAGCGCAAACGAGCCTCTAGAGGCTACAAGAGGAAGAAGGGGGAAGGAGAGAAATAGAAGACAACAAAAAGCAAAAAAATAAAGAATGCGGACGGAGGAAGGGGACGAACTTGGAGTTCGGCACTTAGGCGTAGAATCTTCGTAGACGGGCTGCGTTCCATGGGATCGGCTCGAGTCAGTTATCCGATGCGTTTCGCAGACGGTATGCTCCGCCGGTCAGGACCTGGTCGATGATGAAGGGACCTTCCCATTCGGGCTTGAATTTGTCCTTTTTCTTGTCCGGCAGGCGTAGAACTAGTTCGCCAACATTATAAGCTTTGGCCCGTACTTCCTCGCTTTGATATCTTCGAGCCTGCTTTGTTGATAGAATGCGGAGCGAGCCTTTGCCACGCTAAGCTCCTCCTCCAATGCATCCAACTGTCCTGCCGATCAAGCTCGGCTTCTCTTTTCGTACATGCGCTTTCGAGGTGAGTCATGTATTATGTCGCAGGCAAGATCGCCTCTGCGCCGTACACCATGAAGAATGGTGTGAATCCGGTAGTACGATTCGGCGTGGTCCGCAGCCCCGTAGTACGGAGTCGAGCTCCTCAACCCAAAGGCGTGTTAGATTCCTTGAGGGATCGCACTAGTCCGGGTTTAATGCCGCTCATTATTAGACCATTTGCCCGCTCGACTTGGCCGTTGGTTTGAGGGTGATAGGCGAGGCGTGTCGAGCTTGATCCCCATGTTTTTGCACCATGATTTGACCTCATCGACCGTGAAGTTGGTGCCATTATCGATGATGATACAGATTGGGGACACCGTATCGGTGCACTACCCACGATATGAAGTCTATCATCGGTCCGGATTCGCCGCTTTAACAGGTTTGGCCTCTATCCATTTGGTGAATTTATCCACCATGACCAATAGGTATTTTTGCTACAGGTTCCTCCCTTGAGGGGTCCAACCATGTCAAGCCCCAGACCGCAAACGGCCAGGTGATGGGTATAGTTTTAAGGGCGGTGGGTGGCATGTGGCTTTGGTTAGCAAAAAGCTGGCAACCGATGCATCGTTGGACTAAGTCCTGCGCAAGATTCCGCCGGGCCATCGGCCAATAAAATCCTGTCTGGAAGGCCTTGCCTACAAGGGCCCGGGCTGCGGCGTGGTGCCCACCCGGTCCGGCATGAATTTCAGCGGGAGGTTTCGCCCTTCCTCTTCGGAGATGCACCTTTGAAGGACTCCGGTAGTGCTTTTCTTATAAAGCTCTCCCTCATGGACTTTATAGGCTTTGGAGCGCCGTACTATGCAGCGAGCCCCATTTTGGTCTTCAGGGAGTTCCAGCCTAGTTAGGTAGGCTAGGAATGGTTCCGTCCACGGGGCGATAACCGCCATTATTTCGTGAGCATAGGGTGTTATCTCGGGGGCGGAGCCTCCGGTTGTGCCAGAGTGTTCGGCGTCAGGCGGTGCGGTTGGGTCCGGATTGTTATTGCCGGACTCCCCTTCCCATAGTACGGATGGCTTGAACAGCCGTTCCAAAAAGATATTGGGTGGGACGGCATCGCGTTTTGCACCGATGCGCGCCAATATATCCGCCGCCTGGTTGTTATCACGGGCTATGTGATGAAATTCGAGCCCTTCGAACCGTGCTGACATTTTTAGGACCGCATTGCGGTATGCTGCCATTTTCGGATCTTTGGCGTCAAAGTCTCCGTTTATTTGGGATATTGCAAGGTTTGAATCCCCGCGCACCTCTAGGCGTTTAATGCCCATGGAGACTGCCATCCGGAGGCCGTGCAGGAGGGCCTCGTATTCGGCTGCGTTGTTGGAGTCCGTATACATTATCTGAAGGACAACGCCAGCCCCCAGGCCAGCCAACATTTTGGGGCCGTCAAAGTGCATGATCCAATTGGAGTATGCGCCATACTCTTTAGGGAGTTCGGCTTTAGTCCATTCGGCCACGAAGTCGGCCAAAACTTGCGACTTGATAGCTTGTCGTGGCTTATAAGTTATGTCGAATGGGAGGAGCTCTATGTCCCATTTAGCAATCCGGCCCGTCGCGTCGTGGTTGTTTATAATGTCACTAAGAGGTACTTCGGAGGCTACCGTTATCGAACACTCTTGAAAGTAGTGTCGCAGCTTCCGGGATGGCATGAACACCGCGTATGCTATCTTTTGATAGTGTGGGTACCGGGACTTGCATGGAGTTAGGACATTGGACACATAATAAACCGGTTTTTGAATAGGGAACCGGTGTCCGTCCGTTTCTCGTTCGACAACGAGCACCTTGTGACAACTTGATGTGTTGCGGCGATGTATAATAGCATTGGTTCGCATACGTTAGGCGGCCAGACCGGATTTGTTGCCAAAATGGCTTTTATTTCTTCGAGTCCGGCCGTGGCGGCATCCGTCCACTCGAAGTGTTCGGTCTTGGCGGAGGCGGTAAAGAGGTAATGCCTTTTCTCCTAAGCGGGAGATAAAGCGGCTTAGAGCCGCTCGCATCAAATCAATTTTTGTATTTGTTTGAGGTCTTTTGGAATATCCAATTGTGACAGAGCTCGAATCTTGGCTGGGTTTGCTTCAATTCCTCTACGGACACAATGAAGCCCAGGAGCTTTCATTTGGAACGCATAAAGACGCATTTTCCGGATTGAGCTTGATGTCATATTTTTGAAGATTGTCGAATGTGAGCCTCAAGTCGTCTACTAGAGTTTCGGCGTGCTTGCTTTTGGCGACCACGTCATCTACATATGCTTCCACTGTTTTGCCGATCTGGTTTGCGGATATGTCCGAATCATCTTGATATATGTTGCACGGCGTTTTTGAGCCCAAAGGGCATTGTGTTGAAGCGAGCGGGCCGTATGGAGTGATGAATGTTGTTGCAGCTTGGTCGGCTCCGCCATCTTGATTTGGTGGTAGCCGGAGATGCACGTCGAGGAAGCACAATGAGTCGTGGTCTGCTTTGTGGCGTCAATGATTTGATCAATTCGAGGGAGGAAGGGATCCTTTGGGCAAGCCTTATTAAGGTCTTTGAAATCAACACATAGGCGCCAGGATTTATCCTTCTTTGGTACCATAACCAGGTTTGCTAGCTAGTCCGGATGTTTTATATCTCTGATGAATCCGGCCTCCAAAAGTTTGGCTAGCTCCTCTCCCATGGCCTGTCTCTTGGGTTCGGAAAAGCGCCGAAGAGCCTGTTTGACCGGCTTGAATCCTTTTAGGATATTTAGGGCGTGCTCGACCGGTGACGTGGGATTCTGGCATGTCTGAAGGGTGCCGAGCAAAGATGTCCCGATTTTCTTGTAGAAATTCTCGTAGTCTGGCGTCTACATCAGGTTAATTGTGCCCGATGGAGGCCGTCTTTGCAGGTCCATTGGGTGGACTTGGAATTTGACTATTTAAATCATTGGTTTAAAAGAGGTGGACTTGGATCTTTTATCAAGTATCACATCGTCCCTGTTCACCGTGCAGCAGATCGCGGTGAGTTCCTCGACCGCTAGGGCTTGGATAGTGCCTCGAGGGCTAGTGCGGCCGTCTTATTTTCGGGCGCTGAGTGCTATGTTCGGATCACTAGCGAGAGTGATGATTCCGTTGGGACCGGGAATTTTAAGCTTCATGTACCCGTAATGGGGTATAGCCTGAAAAATTGTGAATGCCTCTCGTCCTAATAAAGCATGGTATCTGCTGTTGAACGGGGCCACTTGAAATGTGACCTCCTCGGACCTGTAATTGTCCAAATGAGCGAACACTATGTCGGCGTGATTTTTCCTATGCAGCATGCTTCCGGCGAGGATTATTCCTCTAAAGGTTGTGCTGCTTCGCTCAATGCGGTTCGATCTATTTCCATTTTTCGTAGGGTTTCCTCATAGATGAGGTTTAGTCATTGCCGCCATCCATGAGTACCTTAGTAAGGCGAAGCCGTCTACTATCGGGCCGAGGACCAATGCGGCTGGTGCCCGGAGTTCGAATTTAGGTTAAATCTTGGCATTGAAGGTAATTGCTGTGTCACTCCATGGATTTATTGTTGCTACTTGGTAGACTTGGCAAGGTTGCGGAGTTGTCGTTCGCATGTTATTTGATGCGAAAGTCTCGAGAGCTATTAACACCGTCTTTGGTGTTGCTGGGCTGGGATTATGAAGCTAGAAGCTCTTCGCCACTTTTGGCCACCTGCCGTAGTATCCAACATGCTCAAAGGCTATGGGTTGGAGTGGCGCCCTCTGTGCTATGAATTTTGCAGGGTCCGTTTAGCCAACCCTCTAGTACGGTTCCGTACCCTTTAGGGGGTTTTGTTTTTTTGGTACTCAACCCAGGTGCTTGATAATGATGCACCCTTTTGTTCCGGACTAGGGATGTATTCGGGGCCGGATTGTCCCAAAATTTACTTTCGGTTTTCCAGGTGCTCTCCATCGACAAGTACTTTTGTACGATGGTCACCAAGTCAGAAAAGCGTGTGATTTCGCGACAACTTATGGCGTTTAGGATTCCCTTGTCCGTGCAATTATTGCAGAAGATTGGTATTGCGTCCTCCTCTCGGCAGTCCTTTATCCTGTTCATAACCAGGAGGAATCTGGCCCAGTAATGATGTACTGTTTCGGCGGGCTCTTGCGAATTCGACGAAGATCGCTAATGTTTGGGTGGGCGGGTGGCACTAAATCCGGAACCCCGTCCAATTTAGGACTCAAGGGCCGGGAAGTTTTCGAACTCGGAAGTTTGGATTTTTGAGTGCTATCCAATGAGTCCGACCCGCCGCCTGACTTTAAGTTCAGGGCTTGATCGACATCCGTCCCTCCGCAGGAATCCGGCATGGAGGGATCGGGAATCCGGATGTAGCTAGTCCTTAAGATAGGAGAAGAGTCGCCCGTGTGCTCCTCTATCACAGCAACATGATGGGTAGCCTGGGGAGAGTTGATCTCTCTCAGATCGGTTTTAGGCCTGATCCGGTCGTAATCTGTGGCGACTCCCAGGGCGGCGATGCGATCCAAGAGCTCGTTTATGGAGGAGAGCTCGATCGGATCTAACTGTTCGGCAAGTTCCGAACTAACATGGAGATTGGTTTCGATGACTCGAGAGGTCATCGTCGGTAGCGACAACCGAACTAGCGGTCATGAGAAAACCGCCTAGCGAAGAGTCGACCGGTGGCCAAGGCTTCTTTGGCGATGGTATCATCTTTAAAGACGAGATGAGGCATCCGACCTGCTGGCGACAGCACAGAGGAACTCTCAATGAAAGCACCACTGTCGGTGTCAAAACCGGCGGATCTCGGGTAGGGGGTCCCGAACTGTGCGTCTAGGCGGATGGTAACAGGAGACAAGGGACATGATGTTTTTACCCAGGTTCGGGCCCTCTCGATGGAGGTAATACCCTACTCCTGCTTGATTAATATTGATGATATGGGTAGTACAAGAGTAGATCTACCACGAGATCAAGGAGGCTAAACCCTAGAAGCTAGCCTATTGTATGATTGTTGTTAGATCCTACGGGCTAAAACCCTCCGGTTTATATAGACACCGGATAGGTTAGGGTTACAGTAGTCGGTTACAATGGTAGGAGATCTACATATCCGTATTGCCAAGCTTGCCTTCCACGCCAAGGAAAGTCCCATACGGACACAGGACGAAGTCTTCAATCTTGTATCTTCATAGTCTTGGAGTCCGGCTATCCACACACCCCTAGTCCGGGACTCCCTCAATTGGTCTCAATTCTTCTTGAAAGCTTTGTTTAGGAGTAGTGTTTTTTTATTTGATGTTCGGTCATATGTCATACAATTCATGGTTGGTTTATAAAAAAATAATGTTCTGAGGCGGATCCTTCTGTGGATGGCTTTGGAGTTTTATCTTTGTAAGACAATTTGTTCAATGTTAATGGTGTCGGTGTCAAAACCGGCGGATCTCGGGTAGGGGGTCCCGAACAGTGCGTCCAGGATCGATGGTTACAGGAGACAGGGGACATGATGTTTACCCACGTTCGGGCCCTCTCTACGGAGGTAATACCCTACTTCCTGCTTGATTGATCTTGATGAATATGACTGTTACAGGAGTTGATCTACCACGAGATCGTAATGGCTAAACTCTAGAAGTCTAGCCTGTATGACTATGGTAATGAGTATATCCTTTCCGGACTAACTCCTCCGGCTTATATAGACACCGGGGGGATCTAGGGCTACATAGAGTCGGTTACATAAGAAGGAATCTTCATAGCTGGTCGCCAAGCTTGCCTTCCACGCCAAGGAGAGTCCAATCCGGACACGGGTACAATCTTCGGCCTTCATGTCTTCATAGCCCGTCAGTCCGACCCATGGATAACAGGCCGGACGCCCGAGGACCCCTTAGTCCAGGACTCCCTCAGTAGCCCCTGAACCTGGCTTCAATGACGAGGAGTCCGGCGTGCAGATTGTCTTCGACATTGCAAGGCGGGTTCCCTTCTTTCCGAACTCCAAGATAGTCTCCGGATGCGATTATAGTATCCGGACCTGTCACACACACCATACACAACCGCAAAGAGAATATAATTTTACATGAGTTCCATCCGCTGACAACTTTTTGTAGCATGACATTACATCTGACCGGTCATAATTCCAAACCGTTTTTGTGTTCGACGCCCCACATCCAGAGACGCGGTTGCCATTGGCACGTCTTGTCAAAGCAGAGATCATGTCCCCTTATCGCGGGATTCTCATCAATGCGGGCATGGGTAATCCAACCCTGCCGTTTATACAGCCCTTGGGAATAGGCGAATTCTAAGGCGAGTGGGGAGGCCTTCAATATTCACTGCCTTTATCAGGGGATAAGGATTCTCTCTTCCTCTCTCACGCCTTCTCTCTGTCTCCGCCCTTCCAATCTCGAGCTCCAGCGCCCAAGCTCTCATCTCCTTTCCACTCAAGCTAGCACTCAACCATGTCCGGATCCGGAGGTCAGGGCAAGTGGATGGTCTCCTCCGTCAAGGAGGAGGACATTACCGAGCTTTGGGCGGCCGGATATTTGGCGAAGGAAATCGCTCACCGTCTGCTGGCCGAGGGACAAATCGTCCCCACGCCGAAGCCCAACGAGAGGGTGGTTTTCGTCCCTCATTACTTCCGCAGACTAGGGTTCCCACTCGACCCTTTCGTCCGTGGGCTGATGTATTATTACGGGATAGATTTCCACGATCTGTCCCCGAACTCCTTCCTCAACATTTCGGCATTTATCGTCGTGTGTGAGGCTTTCCTCCGCATTCAACCCCACTTCGGGCTATGGCTCAAAGTCTTCAACGTGAAGCCGAAGGTGGTGGATGGCCAGCACGCGGAGTGCGGGGGAGCCATGGTGAGTAAGTTGTCCAATGTCTCCTGGCCGAAAGGTACTTTCGGGAGATAGTAAAGGAGTGGTAGAAACAATGGTTCTACATCACAGAACCCCGCGGCACCACCTGGGCCGCGACTGCCGAATTCCGCTCCGGTTCTCCCATGCGACTCACCTCTTGGGTCGAGAAGAGTCCGAACTGGTGTTCGCCCGATGAGCTGATAGCGCTGCAGACGTGCGTTTAGAGTATGATAGCCAAGAACGTCAAGCTTGTCGATGTAATCCCGGTGATGCTAGTTCGCCGGATCCTCCCGTGCCAGCGCAGAAGTCACCCTTTGTGGGAGTTTAATCCGAAGAAGCACCAAACCATGGAGAGGCTCTTCGGAACCACTCACGAAGGTGCCTGGAAGTTGCTCTTTAAGGGCAACGAGAAACCGCCGGCCACAGATTCAGACCGTGGGCACAATTGTAAACACCTCGCCAGCGAGGTATGTTATTTTTGACGTATCCCCTACTTAATTGTTTCGAGGATGATGTCTGAGTTTATCATTGCTTTCTCAGGATTGGATGGAAAGGGCGAAGTGGATCCAGTGTCCGGCTCCGCTACCTGAAGAACCGGTCATCCCGTGTCTGGCGAAGATGCTGGTGCCGGTGCCATATAGGGCGCCAAAGAATAAGGCCAAGAAGAAGGCTAAGGGGGTCAAAAGTGGCCTCCGTCGCAAGGGCACTTCGGACGTGACGTCCGAAGATGAGGAAGCCCATTCCTCCGTCCCTGAGGACGACGACGAGGAAGAGGAGGAGGAGGTGGAGAAGAACCCTCCCCCCAAGGAGAAGAAGAGGGGGGCCTCCATGAATCTGGAGGCAGGAACGCCCAAGAAGGGGAAGGGCGCCCCCGCGGTCAACACGACATGGGACGTTGACAGTAGTCCAGAGTGACGCCTCCGCACTAAGCCTCGGGCCGCATCGTAAGTACTATTTCTCTCGTACATAAGTGTACCCGGCCTCTCCTTTTTATTATTTTGACGTGGTTAATTGTGCCATTGCAGTCCGGCCCATGGCAGCATCCAGCGATCCTCATCTGGAGGTTCGTTGGATCCGGCGGAAATGGCCAGTATGTTGCCGCCGCCCGCTTATTCCCCTGAGGCCAAGGACGACATCGAAGTGTTGTCCCGGAGGACCACTCCGAGCTGGGGAGGGGCCCAGGACGCTGTCCAGGAGGCGCCGCAAGGCGAGACCTCCGCTGCCGGACACATGGGGGAGCAGATCCCCATGGAGACTGGCGAAGAGGGACGTATTCAGTTCGGCCCTCAGCCGAATACGATTCCGGGGACCGATACGGCCCCGGAATCCGGCGCGCGCCTTCCTTCGAAGGAGGGGGGTGCACCAATTCCACCGATGGCCCCTGTCCAACCAGGGGCAACGGATAACCTGATGGAGGCACTACGAGGCGCCTCCATTGTGGACGAGCACTATATCCTTATGGGTATGGTGATCGAGAAGGTTCAGTCCGTCAAGAGCGGACTAAACGAGGCCTGCAACAACCTGTTGACAGGTTTCAAGGTAAGTCACGTAGAAAGAGAACACCCCGTGCTGACAGTAGCCCCTGAGACACTGTCCGGTGTTCGGAAAGAAAGGCCAGACAGAGGATCAACCCTTTGTAGGAGACTAATTTTGTAATTAAACAGGCGTCGCTGTTGGCTGCAACCTCGCATGCTGTCGAAGTCTCTGAATTGAAGCAGAGGTTGGAGAAGACCGAGAACGAGCTCGGTGAGGTGAAGATTCAGTTACACAAGAAGCAAGGTGAGTAACAACTTGCTGTGTATTCGGAAAGAGTAAGCGATGAGTATTGACTGGAGTGTCATAATATGTGTAGGGGCGGTGACTGAGGTCGAGGCCCTGAAAAATTCCCTGACCGAAACCGAGGGGAAGGCTGTCCAGCAGCAAGCCGCCCGTAAGAAGCTCAAGGCCCGGGTCAGCGAGATCTAGCAAGAGCTCCAGGATGCGGTGAAGAAGTGTGAGGCTTTGGAGCGCGAAGCGTCGGTTCGAGAGACCGAACTTACCAAGGCTCGCCAGAGCGCGGAGGCCGCACAGAATGAGGCCCGAGGTGCTCTCCAGGAGATCCAAGAGGCTAAGAAGATCACAGCGGGTAAGGCTTTTAACATGCAAAGCAAGTATGCGGAGAAGAAGTACCTTTTACTAACCCGGATCCGGAGTTGCCCAGGGGCTTTTGCGGATCTGCCATGCAGCGTGTCTGATGCTGCGGAGTTCTTCCGAGCCGGAGAAGGGAGTTCCACAGAGAAGCTGCTCGGTCACGATATCGCGTGCTGTAACATCGGTGCCCTTTTGCCGATCAATCAAACAGTTGGTCGAGCTGCACAGGGTGGCCGAACTGGCCATGAAGGATTTAATAATCCGGCTGTGGCCAGCTGAAGCTATACCTAGTAGTTATTTTTGCCTCGTGAAGCGGGTGATGGAGGCTTGTCCACGGCTAGACGTCGTCAAACGATCAGTCTGCATCGAAGGTGCTGCATGGCCTTCGCTCATTGCAAGATGTGGTGGGCGAAGATGGACGCCATCGAGGTGGCCAGGGGGCCGCCGGAGGGCAAGGAGCACCGCACACCCGAGCGATATTTTGCGGATGTCCTGGAGGGATCTCGACTTGTAGTAGCGCAGTGCAGGCAGGACATTATTTTCGAATGAATATATTCGTTTTTGTCTTTGCCTTGTATGATGAAAACAAATCCGGTTTGTAATATAATGTTTGTTATGTTTTGATTGTTTCCTCCTGTGCGGCCGTGTTGTATGGAATCTGAGGGTTGGCCAGTCGTCGGCTTCTGCCCTCACGTAGGTATTACGGAGGTGTTCGCGATGGAATCTAAACAATCTTGATCCAATTATATGGTCCTTGAAGGAGTTGTTTAGCACAACAAACCACGCAATCAGACTATGCGGCTTAAACGCCCTCACTTACCCATAGGAGTTTTATAATAAAACTTAGGCGCAGCCCCTGGTATATGAATCAGAGTGCTGTCAGCGTCTGATCGAGAAGTACCGATCCTTTGTGAAATGCGGGAAAAATATCTCCAACGATTTGTGACATCCAAACAGCTGAACGGCTCTTGCCGCATCATGACAGTCAGTTTTCGGCTTTCTCTACTGAGGTGCTCATCCGGTTTAGACTAGGGCACTGAGGGAGTCCTGGACTAGGGGGTGTCCGGATAGCCGAGCTACCATCACGGCCGGACTCCAAGACTATGAAGATACAAGATTGAAGACTTCGTCCCGTGTCCGGATGGGACTTTCCTTGGCGTGGAAGGCAAGCTTGGCGTCACGGATATGTAGATCTCCTACCATTGTAACCGACTCTGTGTAACACTAACCTATCCGGTGTCTATATAAACCGGAGGGTTTTAGTCCGTGGGGACGAACAACAATCATACCATAGGCTAGCTTCTAGGGTTTAGCCTCCTTGATCTCGTGGTAGATCTACTCTTGTACTACCCATATCATCAATATTAATCAAGCAGGAGTAGGGTATTACCTCCATCGAGAGGGCCCGAACCTGGGTAAAAACATCGTGTCCCTTGTCTCCTGTTACCATCCGCCTAGGCAGACGATTCGGGACACCCTACCCGAGATCCACCGGTTTTGACACCGACATTGGTGCTTTCATTGAGAGTTCCTCTGCGTCGTCACCTATAGGCCCGATGGCTCCTTCGATCATCAACAATAACATGGTCCAGGGTGGGACTTTTCTCCCCGGACAGATCTCTGTATTCGGCGGCTTTGCACTGCGGGCCAAATCGCTTGGCCATCTGGAGCAGATCGAAAGCTACGCCCCTGGCCATCAGGTCAGATTTGGAAGTTTGAACTATACGGCCGATGTCCGCGGAGACTTGATCTTCGACGGATTCGAGCCACAGCCGAGCGTGCCGCACTGTCCCGATGCGTATGATCTAGCTCTGCCGTCGAATAGTGCCCTGGAGGCCGCACCAGCATCTGCTCCGACCCTTAATCCGGAGCCGGATTCCCCGATCGAGGACGAGTGGTTGGACACCGCCTCGGGGAACTCACGATCTCTCTGGCGATTGAGCCAAACTCCATCCTGTCGCTGCGAAGACCTTGACTCTAGGGTGCCGGACTCCTCTTCGGACTTCGAACCCTCCGCGCCCCTGCCAATCGAATCCGATTGGGCGCCGGTCATGGAGTTCACTGCCGCGGACATCTTTCAGCACTCACCCTTTGGCGATATCCAGAATTCACTAAAGTCTTTCTCTTTATCCGGAGAGCCCTGGCCGGACTATGGACAGGAAGGTTGGGATGCGGACGACGAAGAAATTGAACGCCCACCCACCACCCACTTTGTAGCCACTGTCGATGATTTAATCGACATGCTCGACTTCGACTCCGAAGACATCGACGGTATGGACGACGATGCCGGAGGCGACCAAGACGCAGCGCCCTACGAGGGCCTTTGGAAGGCCACCTCGTCATACGACATATACATGGTGGACATCCCAAAAGATGGGAACGGCGATGGAACAACGGAGGATGACCCCTCGAAGAAGCAACCAAAGCGCCGACGTCAGCAGCGCCACTCTAAATCCCGCCACAGCAAAAACGGTGATTCCGGCACGGGAGATAATAACACCCCGGACAGTGCTGAAGACAACCCCCTCCAGCAGGACTCGGTAGCGGGGAGGAGGGAGAAGCAAGTGCGCCTGACACGGTCTGGCAGAAAAGAGAGGTAGAGGGCGATAATTATGCGCCTCCCTCCGAAGATGAGGCAAGCCTCGACGATTTAAATTTGTCGTGCACGAGGATCGGCTGAACAGAGGCGTTTTAAACGCAGGCTTATAGCCACGGCAAGCAGCCTCAAGAAAAGCAGCAACAGCTTAGAGCTGACCAAGACCTGCTAGGCGACAGATGGATGAAGTCCTTGCGGCGAAGAGTATGAACTCGAATGCCCCTCAAAAGCTACCCCAAACGCAGGCCGTTGCCTCGATCGGAGGAGGAAGCACCCAAGTCACCGGTATGCGACATGGCAGACCAGCCACCCGTGGCATGACAGAAGAAGCCTCTCGGCCCTCTGCTCAAGCCACACCCAGACGCCGCTCAAAAAGTACCAAGGCATGGGAAAACGCGCCGGACTTGCGAGATATATTGGAAGATAAGGCAAAACATACAAGATCGATCTACGGATCGCGTGGGCACCCCACGACACGTGATGATAACCGTCTCGCAGGATACAGCAAACCCGGCCGAGCTGAACACAGTAGACAAAGCTCATATGAGGTACGTCATGATATAGCCCAATATAGAGGTGCCGCACACCCACTATGCTTCACAGATGAAGTAATGGATCATCAAATCCCTGAGGGCTTCAAACCCGTAAACATCGAATCATACGGTGGTACCACAGATCCTGCGGTCTGGATCGAGGACTATCTCCTCCATATCCACATGGACCGCGGTGATGATCTACATGCCATCAAATACCTCCACTCAAGCTTAAAGGACCAGCTCGGCATTGGCTCAACGACTTGCCGGCCAGAATCAATTGGTTGTTGGGAGGACACGGAAGCCGCATTCCTTGATAACTTCCGGGGCACATATGTGCGACCACGAGAGGCCGATGACCTTAGCCATATAATTCAGCAGCCGGAAGAATCGGCGGACAATTACGGACATGGTTCCTAACAAAGAAAAATCAAATCATTGGTATCCGGGATCACGAGAGGCCCTTGCAGCCTTCAAACATAACATCCGCGACGAATGGCTTGCCCGGCACCTAGGACAGGAAAAGCCGAAATCCATGGCAGCCCTCACAACACTCATGACCCGCTTTTGTGCGGGAGAGGATAGCTGGCTAGCCCGAAGCAACAACTTGGCCAAACACCCTGATAGTTCGGATACCAAGGATAGCAATGGCAGGTCGCGTCGCAACAAGAACAAGTGCCGCATTAACGGCGATAATGCTGAAGATACGGCAGTCAATGCCGGATTCAGAGGCTCTAAACCCGGTCAACGGAAGAAGCCATTCAAAAGAAATACCCAGGGCCCGTCCAACTTGGACCGAATACTCGATCGCTTGTGCCAGATAGATGGCACCCCTGAAAAACCAGCCAACCACACCAACAGGGATTGTTGGGTGTTCAAGCAAGCGAGCAAGTTAAGTGCGAACTCAATGACAAGGGGCTGCATAGCGATGGCGAGGAAGAGCCCGGCCGCCACGAACAATAGAGGATAGAAGGGCTTTCCCACACAAGTGCGGACGGTGAACATGATATACGCAACCCATATACCCAAAGGGAGCGAAGTGTGCACTAAGGGGCGTATATGCGATGGAGCGATCGCCAAGTTCAACCCATGGTCTTCTGCCCGATCACCTTCGATCGAAGGACCACCCCACTAGCATCCGTCCACGGCGGTTTTGCCGCATTGGTTCTTGACCCAATCATTGACGGATTTCACCTCACTAGAGTCACGATGGGCGGCGGCAGCTTTGAACTGCTTTATCGGGATACGGCGAAAAATGGGCATAGACCCTCAAGGATTAAACCTAGAAAGACGACCTTTAAAGGCGTCATACCGATGTAGAGGCCAATTGTACATGCTCAGTTACACTCAAGTGGTCTTCGGATCCCCGGATAACTTTCGAAGCGAAGAGTTAATCTTCGACATAGTCCCGTTCCGCAGCGGCTATCACGCGCTGCTTGGACGAACCGCATTTGCAAAGTTCAATGCGGTACCGCACTACGCGTACCTCAAGCTCAAGATGCCAGGCCCTCGAGGAGTAATCACGGTAAATGGAAACACCGAACGTTCTCTCCGAACGGAGGAGCACATGGCGGCCCCTGTGGCGGAGGCAGAGTAGCCTCTCACAGCAATTCTCGAGTCCGGCCACTAAGCGTCCGGACAACATCAAGCGCCGGAGTAACCTACAACAAGACCGCCTGGCACGATTCAAGCACGCGTAGCAATCCGGACCCAACCCCAGCCCTCGCGAAATTGCGAAGCCAGTATTACGCGTACATAACTACGCTCTGGAGATACCATGGGCATAAGGGGAGGGGCACGACCACGACACGCCAAGAATGCGGCTCGACCGCACCAGGGGCTCCCGATTGTGTCATTCTTTTTCTTTTTTCCTTTTTCTTACTTTCAGGACTCCGCTCTCCAGAAGTCCTGTCCGGCACTAGAATTGCCGAACTAACGATGCAATAGCCATCGAAGAAGAAAGCTACGTCGAGTGTTCAGGTGGTCTCTATTACAAGCATTATACCTGTTTTACATACCATCCCGCATCCTACCCTTGGAGGGGGACATGTTAAATAGTCCCATCCCTGGCTTATCGCACAATTTGTATCGTCCTGCTTTTATTTGCAGTTTATTTTTAATAACCAATATATAGCTCTTGCCTATTATTGCCTCTTTTTATCTATATATATGTTCATTTCATGACATGTTGCACCCGTACACTTTGGTACGGCCAATACACCAGGGGCTTAAAGTACCCCAAAAATTATGGTGTGATAAGTCCGAACACTTTCACAAGTGCGGCACCCCGAACTTATAGCATTATATGAATCGGCTCCGAATCATGTCTTGGGTCAATAGTTGGGTTTGCCCGGCCCCCGTGTTTTGGTACCTTACGTTCCGTTATATCGGCTAAGGTAGCACCGGGAGAACCACTGCGATTGTGCCGGTTGAGTTGGGTTGAGCACCTCGGTGGAGAAAGCTAAAACTGACCGTCATGATAGGGCGAGAGCGATCGCTGTTCGAGAGGTTTTTTCGGGTCCCTAAAGACTTATGCCGCTTAGAGCGAGGAACCAGAATTGTCCGGCCAAGGCGTGGATAGCGCCCCGAACTCGGTCTTCTGAATACTAGGGGCTTTGCCGACATTTAAAATTATAGAATTCTATGGATAAGTGAGAGTGTTCAAGCATTATAAGTCCGGTTGCCTTGTTCGTTGCGTTGAGCGCCTCCCTCGATAGGACCCAAGAATGGGAACAAGAGCGCTCAAGTTTATCCCGAACACCCCAAAGACTTTCGTGGCATGAGGGTGAAGCCAACGACTTGCCATCTCTCAAATTTGATAAACGGCCGCCTGAGAAGGTAATATTTTAAATTAACAAGCGTTGCTTAGAACATATGAACAAGTTTTCAGCGTCTGGGATAACAAATGCGAGTCTATTTAAAATTACATCTTTGGAGCACTCATCCGCTATCTGGCGGGCACCCTTGAGAGGCCCTCATAGTACATTTCGGTGACGATGCTCCTTGCCCTTGGCTGCTCGTCTGTCACAAGCTTCTCCGCATCCAGCTTGCCCGGTGCACTTTAGCACGGGCAAGGGCCAACGAGCACCTTCAATGCAGACGAGCGCTTGATGACTTCAATCCTTGGACAAAGGCGTCCACGGCCGCCTCACTAGCCCAAAGTAGCTCCTAGGCATGGCTTCCAATGGCCTGGCCGAACTATGAGGCCCTTCATGGCCTGTTCGGCGACCTTGTGGAGCTCGACCAATCGCTTCACTGGTCGCTTAGGGGCACGGATGTCCGGCCTCGACATCTTGAGACCAGAACACCTTTTCCGTCGAGCTCCCCTCCTTGGCGCGGTAGAACGCGGCAGCATCAGACACACTATAGGGCAGATCTGCGAATGCTCCTGTAGAGCTCCGAATCCGGGTAAGTAATAGGTAATTCACTTTCACATGCTTGCTTTGCATAAAGAATGCCTTACCCGCCGCTATCTTCTTTATTGACTCAATTTCTTGGAGGGCTTTTTGGGCCTCGGCCTTAGAAGCTTTGGCACTCTCAAGAGCCGAGGAAAGCTCGGACTCTCGGGTCTTCGAGTCACGCTCCAAACCCTCATGTTTTTTCACGAGAGCCTGGAGCTCTTGCCACACCTCCGCCAGCTGCGCCTTCCCCTTCTCTCGCTCGGTGCGCTCCGCGGCCGCTTTGCCTTCGGCCACGGACACCGCTTCCTTCAGAGTCGCCACCTCGTTCGTGGCCCCTGCAGTACCCATGTTATTCCTGTTATTTTTTGCAACCAAAACCTTTTCTATAAGGTATTTCTTTAATAAGGTATTACTTACCTTCCTTGTCCTCGAGCTGCTTCTTGGCAAGGCCGAGCTCGTTCTCGGACTGCTCGAGGCTCTGCTTCAATGCATCGACCTCCATGGTCGGTCTGGCAGAGGTCAGCAGTGTAGCCTGCATTCCCATATTGACATGCTTATGTTAGACTCCTGCGTATATCTTTTAGATCCTTAGTCCGGCTTTTCTTTCCGAACACCGAACTAAGCATCGAGAACTCTTGTCTATGCGGTAATATTTTTACATATTCTAAACTTACCTCAAAGCCTGTTAGAAGGCTGGTGCAGGCTTTGGTCAGCCCGCTCTTGGCGGATCGAGCTGTCCGGATCACCGCACTCATAAACGTGCGGTGCTCCTCCTCGATGGAGGCGCTTATTAAGCGCCTCGATGCTATCCGGTGCCTCGGTTGGACGGAAGACATCGGCGTCTTACCCTTCTTACGAAGGACCGCTTGGGACTCCGGAACCACTGAAGGTTCCGGCATGGAGTCCAGACGAGGGTCGGGCTCAGAGCCCCTGGGGGTCTCGCCCCCCACGCGCCTGGAGTCCGGGAGGTTGCCTTGCGGTGCCTCCTGCGCCACCTCCTCTTGACCAGGCCCCCCTTGGGGCACCACCTCGGCGTCGTCCGCAGCGTGAGGCGATGAGGCGGCCGGAAGTGAAGTACTCTCCATTTCCGATGAACCCAGGGATCCGCTCGACGAAGTGGCGAACTCGCCCTTGGGCGGGCTGCATGATTGTTCGGCATTAGAGAACACTATGCAATAAAAAAGCCATGGGTATCCGGACACTTACAATCTCGCCAGGGGCTTGGCCCTTGTTGGCCAATCCTCCTCGTCGTTGTCGACGTTGATGGAGTAGTCCAGAGGAAGGGTTCTTCCCTTCTTAGACCCTCCGGCCTCCCCAGTTGGGGCGGCCTTCCTTTTCCTCTCCTCCCGGCTGGGAGAGGCTTCTTTCCTCCTCCTCGTTCTCGGGAGAAGATTCTGCTTCAGAATGGCAACACCAGCGTCGGGAGCTCCTTGAGTTCCCGTTGCCTCCTTCTTAACCTTCTTCTCGGCACCACATGAGGTACCGGAGCCAGCAGCCCCGTCACAATCGGGCGTCTGGCTGGTCTTCGGCAAAGGAGCCGGACAGTTAACCTGTCCGACGTCTTCAACCGATCTGTTAAAGGTTAGGGAGTTTTAGATCCCGCATAGAGTCAAACTATGAAAAAGAGTCCCATAAAGGGTAAAATAACTCACCTCGGCGGCTTGGCTGCGAGCTGAATCCGCGATCTTGATGGCGGATGTGGGAGCCTCGGCGCCCTTGAACAACACCTTCGAGGCATCTTAAATGCGTAGTGTCGAAGAGCCTTGTCGAGAGATGAGTCTTGTGCGGATCGAACTCCCACAATTTGAAGGCCCGTTGTTGGCATGGGAGAATCCGACGGATGAGCATTACACGGATTACGTTGACAAGCCCGAGATTCTTGTCCACCAGGTTTGGGGCGCATGTTTGGAGTCCGGATAGCTCGTCAATTCCCCACATCAGGCCCGTCTCTTTCCATGGCGAGAGCCGTGTGGGGAAGCCAGATCTGAATCGGGGCCGCCGCCCATTTGGAGTCGCGGCTCGGTGATATAGAACCACCCGATTGCCACCCCTTTATTGTCTCCACGAAGGATCCCTCGAGCAATAGGACTTTGGCCATCTTGCCAACCATGGCGCCTCCACACACTGCATGACGGCCGCCCACTACCTTCGGCCTGACATTGAAGATCTTCAGCCATAAGCCGAAGTGGGGCTGGATGCAGAGGAAGGCCTCGCACACGACGATGAACGCCGAGATGTTGAGGATGAAATTCGGGGCCAGGTCGTGGAAGTCCAGGCCGTAGTAGAACATGAGCCTCGGACAAATGGGTGAAGTGGAAAACCTAGTCCGCGGAGGAAGTGGGGAGAAACACAACCCTCTCATGGGGCACAGGAGTGGGGATGAGCTGCCCCTCGTCGGGTAGCCGACACGCGATGTCGCCGGACAAGTATCCGGCCTCCAGCGATCTTGTGATGTGCCCTCCATGACGGAGGAGGCCATCCACCGCCTCTCGCTCGGACATAGTTGGAGAAGGTTGAGGTGGGGTGTGCGAACTTGGGCGCTGGAGCTCGAGTGCTGGAAATGGATGAGCAAAGGAGGAAGAAGGCGTGGGTGAAAAGGTGGATCCTTATCCCTTAATTGGACGGACGTAGCTATCGTCCCCACCAGCCTGGTAAAACTTCGCTTATCTCCCAAGCGCCGTAATCAATGGCGCGGATGGGTTACCCACGTCCGTATTGATGGGAATCCCGGAATAAGGGGCACGATCTATGCTTTGATAAGACGTGCTGTGGAAACCGCCTCGCTAAACGCTACCGAGGTGGAGCAGGTAAAAACGATTCATATAAAGGCTGGCCGTGGTGTGAGGTCACGCCATGAATACGCCGCCAGATCTGTGCAAAATTTATTCTCTCTCACGGTGGTATGTTGAACTTGTTTTGCGAGCGGACACTATCCTTGTGTTCAAAACCTTCTATGAAGTATTCGGAGGAGGAACCCGCCTTGCAATGCGAAGACAATATGCGCGCCGAGACTTCGTTGTCATTGAAGCCCTGGTTCAGGGAGACTCGAGGAGTCTGGACTAGGGGTGTCCGGATAGCGAACTACCATCACGGCGGACTCCATGACTATGATTATACATGATTGATGACTTGGTCCCGTGTCCGGATGGGACTTTCCTTGGCGTGGAAGGCAAGCTTGGCGATACGGATATGTAGATCTCCTACCATTTTAACCGACTCTGTGTAACCCTAACCTATCGTGTGTCTATATAAACCGGAGGGTTTTAGTCCGTAGGACGAACAACAATCATACCATAGGCTAGCTTCTAGGGTTTAGCCTCCTTGATCTCATGGTAGATCTACTCTTGTACTACCCATATCATCAATATTAATCAAGCAGGAGTAGGGTATTACCTCCATCGAGAGGGCCCGAACCTGGGTAAAAACATCGTGTCCCTTGTCTCCTGTTACCATCCGCCTAGACGCATAGTTCAGGACCCCCTACCCAAGATCCGCCGGTTTTGACACCGACAGGCACAATCGCAGTAGTTCTCCCTTTACTACCCTAGCCGATGTAGCGGAACGCAGGGTAGCAAGCACCGGTAATCAGACCATCGAAGGAGGCCGGTATAAAAGATACCTGAAAGAAAAGAGAAGGAAAAAAAGGAATAGTAAAGATACCAATGAGTCCGAGAACGGTGTAGCCGAACTACAAGCTAGTTGTGCCTCCGTTGATGCCCATGGGATTTTGAGTGCGTAATTATGTACGCGTGGTGCAGATGCCACTACCTTATCGGGACTGGGACGGAGGCTGAATTGCTAATCGAGCTCTTGACGAGCTGAACCGTCCTGTTGCAGTGTGGTACGGACTCTCTTAGTGATGTCCAGGGGCTTGGCAGCCAGATTATGGTTCTGCTTGAGAAGGCCGCTCTGTACATCTGCTGCTAGGGCGACTGTGTGCTCCTCTGTTTGGAGGGAGCGTTCAGTGTTGCCATTGACTATTATGACGCCGCGTGGACCGGGAATCTTGAGCTTGAGATAAGCATAGTGTGGCACTGCATTGAATCTAGCAAACGCGGTTCATCCGAGCAGTGCGTGGTAGCCGCTGCGGAAGGGGATGATATCAAAGATTAACTCTTCACTTCGGAAGTTGTCTGGAGAACCGAAGACCACCTCCAGCGTGACTGAGCCCGTACAACGGGCCTCTATGCCTGCTATGACTCCTTTAAAGGTAGTCTTTGTGGGTTTGATTCATGAGGGATTAATGCCCATGTAGCGACCAGACCTCAAACAGTCTGATCTCGGTGTATCAGTGTCATCCCTGGATCGGTAATGCTGACACACACAGTACTTGAAGGATTTATAACAGAGTAGCAATCACACACTTATTACATTGAATGTCTCAAAGAGAACTTATTACAATAAATATGGCTTAATGCCATCTAATACGATAACAACGGAAGGCTTGGAAGATAAAGTGAGTCCATCAACTCCAACGGCATCACTGAGTGAAAGACCACGACCTAAGGCTCCTTACTCGTCGTCTGAAAAGTCTGCAACATGATACTTGCAGCCCGAAAACGGGTCAGCACATGGAATATGCCGACAATGTAACACAAGAGAGTAATGAATAGAATAATGCTATCACTACATGCATATAAGGCTGGTGGAGGCTGTATGGTTAATATGTTTTGCGAAAAGCCAATTTTTCCCTACAACAAAGGAATAAATTTTTATTTAACTACAAAGTTGGTTGAAAGCATTGAGAATGCTAAACCCCATCTCAATCCCAATTAAAAGGTAATTAACAACCCAATCAAATTTTATAACTAAGAGTGATGAGATCCACATGATAATCCAGGAACTAGATACTCAAGATGTCCATAACTGGGGACACGACTAGGGTTAGGGTTTGGGCGTCGGGTGCGGGTGGGCTGGCGGCGGCTGGGCCTTGGGGCGGCTCGGGACGACTGCTTATAAAGCCCCCTGGGCAGAGTCCCGCTCGGGCATGGCCCGGAGTCGGTTTCTCTTTTTTTTAAATAACTCCGACGTGCAGAAAAAGAAAGAAAAGAAGTACTAAACGGACTCCAAAAATCCCGAAATAAATTTTACCTGTCCTCTAAAAATAGGCCGGACAAGGTGAACATTTATCTGGGCCTCTATTGCAATTTTGAAAAACACATTTTTTTCCTAATTCAAATAAAATAGCGATAAAACTCCGAATAAAAATCTTATTTGATTTTAACATTAAATCTCCGATATTTCTTTATTTTGAGGAAGTAATGTTATCCTCTCTCTTTTATTTTTATAAAAGAAATATTCAAAGAGAAAATAATTAAAATCAAACGATCCTCTTTTCAAAATTTGAGAAAAACTTGAATATGAAAATAATGAAATCCCCAACTCTCTCCGTGGGTCCTTGAGTTGCGTAGAATATCTAGGATCAAACCAAAATGCAATAAAATATGATATGCAATGGTGATATAATGTATAACATTCCAAATTGAAAATTTGGGATGTTACAAACCTACCCCCCTTAAGATGAATCTCACCCTCGAGATTCGGGTTGACTAGAAAATAGGTGAGAGTGATCCTTCTGTAGGTCTTCCTCTCGTTCCCAGGTGGCTTCATCTTCAGTATGGTGACTCCACTAAACTTTGCAGAACTTGATTACTTTGCTGCGTGTGACTCGGCTGGCAAACTCGAGAATCCTGACTGGCTTCTCCTCGTAGGTCAAATCGCTATCCAACTGCATCGCTTCCAGCGGCACTGTATCTCTCAGAGGAATATCAGCCATCTCTGCGTGGCACTTCTTTAACTGAGAAACATGGAACACATTTGAACTCCGGACAATCCTTCGGGTAATCCCAACTTGTAAGCAACTTCTCCCATACATTCCAAAACTTTGTATGGTCCCACAAAACGTGGTGCTAACTTTCCCTTAACTCCAAAGCACTTCACTCCTTGAAGTGGGGATACACGAAGATACACTCTGTCTCCGACTTCGTAAACTGTCTCCTTGCGTTTAGAATCTGCATAACTCTTCTGCCTGGACTGGGCTACCTTGAGTCTACCGCGAATCAGCTTAACCTTCTCTTCAGACTCTTTAATCAAATCTGGTCCAAACAACTGTCGGTCTCCAACTTCGTCCCACAACAATGGTGTTCTGCACCTCCTTCCGTACAGTGCTTCGAAAGGGGCCATCTTCAAACTGGCTTGATAGCTGTTGTTGTAAGAGAACTCTGCGTAAGGCAAATTTTCATCCCAACTAGATCCATATTCTAGCGCACAAGCTCTCAACATGTCCTACATAATTTGATTGACTCTCTCAGTCTATCCATCTGTCTGCGGGTGAAAAGTTGTACTGAACTCTAGCCTGGTTCCCAAAGTTTCATGCAACTGGTTCCAAAACTTTGAGGTAAACTGGGTTCCTCTGTCTGATACGATGGTCCTCGGAACTTCATGCAGACATACGATCCTGGTCATGTATATCTTTTCCAACTTAGCACTGGTGTAAGTGGTCTTCACTGGGATGAAATGAGCTACTTTTGTCAAGCGATCGACTACAACCCATATCGAGTCATAGCCCGAACGAGTCCTGGGTAATCCCGTGATAAAGTCCATGCCTAATTTGTCCCACTTCCATTCGGGTATCGACAATGGTTGTAGCAATCCTGCTGGCTTCTGATGCTCTGCCTTCACTCTCTGACATACATCACAAACTGCTACATACTCTGCAATATCCTTCTTCATTACGGTCCACGAAACTATCCTTCAAATCCAGATACATCTTGGTATTTCCTAGGTGAATCGAATATGGCGAATCATGGGCCTCTTGCAGAATCAACTTCCTGATCTCCTGATCATTTGGCACATATATGCGGTCCTCAAACCATAAGGTATCGTGCTCATCCTCAGGAAATCCTTTAGCCTTTCCTTTGCTCATTCTTTCCTTTATTTCGGCAATCTCCTTGTCCGTCTTCTGAGCTTCTCTGATCTTATCCATCAAAGTAGACTGAATCTCCAAATCTGCTACATAATCTCTCGGAACTATCTCCAAACATAGCTCGCGAAGGTCATCTGCCAACTCCTTGGGTAACTCTCCGGTCATGAGTGTATTGACATGACTTTTGCGGCTCAACGCATCGGCTACTACGTTAGCCTTTCTAGGATGATAATGCAATCTCATATCATAATCCTTAATGAGTTCTAACCATCTCCTCTGCCTGAGATTCAACTCCTTCTGCGTGAAGATATACTTCAAACTGTTGTGATCCGTGTATACCTCACAATGGTTTCCGATGAGAAAATGTCTCCAAGTCTTCAACGCATGCACCTGAAGGAAATATGCCCGAGAGGCAATAATAAAGTTAATATTAATTTCCTTATTTCATGATAAATGTTTATTATTCATGCTAGAATTGTATTAAACGGAAACATAATACATGTGTGAATACATAGACAAACATAGTGTCAGTAGTATGCCTCTACTTGACTAGCTCGTTAATCAAAGATGGTTAAGTTTCCTAACCATAGACATGAGTTTTCATTTGATTAACGGGATCACATCATTAGGAGAATGATGTGATTGACTTGACCCATTACGTTAGCTTAACACACGATCGTTTAGTTTTCTACTATTTCTTTCTTCATGACTTATACATGTTCCTATGACTATGAGATTATGCAACTCCCGTTTACCGGAGGAACACTTTGTGTGCTACCAAACGTCACAATGTAACTGGGTGCTCTACAGGTGTCTCCGAGGGTACTTGTTGGGTTGGCGTATTTCGAGATTAGGATTTGTCACTCCGATTATCAGAGAGGTATCTCTAGGCCCACTCAGTAATGCACATCACTATAAGCCTTGCAAGCATTGCAACTAATGAGTTAGTTGCGGGATGATGTATTACGGAACGAGTAAAGAGACTTGCCGGTAACGAGATTGAACTAGGTATTGAGATACCGACGATCGAATCTCGGGCAAGTAACATACCGATGACAAAGAGAACAACGTATGTTGTTATGCGGTTTGACCGATAAAATCTTCGTAGAATATGTGGGAGCCAATATGAGCATCCAGGTTCCGCTATTGGTTATGGACCGGAGACGTGTCTCGGTCATGTCTACATTGTTCTCGAACCCGTAGGGTCCGCACGCAACAAAGTTCGATGACGGTTATATTATGAGTTTATGTGTTTTGATGTACCGAAGGTAGTTCAGAGTCCCGGATGAGATCGGGGACATGACGAGGAGTCTCGAAATGGTCGAGACGTAAGGATCATTATATTGGACGACTATATTCGGACATCGGAAAGGTTCTGAGTGTTTCAGGTATTTTTGAATCTGGAGAGATTACGGGAATTCACGGGGAGTATATGGGCCTTATTGGGCTTTAGGGAAAGAGAGAGGAGAGGCTGCGCCCCCAAGGCCTAGTCCGAATTGGACTAGGGGAGGGCTGCCCCTCCTTCCTTCTCTTCTCTCTCCCCTTTCCTTGACTCCTACTCCTACTACTTGGAAGGGGGGGGAATCCTACTCCCGGTGGGAGTAGGACTCCTCCTAGGGCGCGCCATAGAGAGGGCCGACCCTCCCCCTCCTCCACTCCTTTATATACGGGGAGGGGGGCACCCCTTGGAGACACAACAATTGATCCCTTAGATCTCTTAGCCGTGTGCGGTGCCCCCCTCCACCATAATCCACCTCGGTCATATCATAGCGGTGCTTAGGCGAAGCCCTACGTCAGTAGAACATCATCATTGTCACCACGCCGTCGTGCTGACGGAACTCTCCCTCAAAGCTCGGCTGGATCGGAGTTCGAGGGACGTTATCGAGTTGAACGTGTGCTGAACTCGGAGGTACCGTGCGTTCTGTACTTGATCAGTCGGACCGTGAAGACGTACGACTACATCAACCACGTTGTGCTAACGCTTCCGCTTTCGGTCTACGAGGGTACGTGGACACACTCTCCCCTCTCGTTGCTATGCATCACCATGATCTTGCGTGTGCGTAGGGAAATTATTGAAATTACTACGTTCCCCAACAGTGGAATCCGAGCCAGGTTTTATGTGTAGATGTTATATGCACGAGTAGAACACAAGTGAGTTGTGGGCGATATAAGTCATATTGCTTACCAGCATGTCATAATTTGGTTCGGCGGTATTGTTGGATGAAGCGGCCCGGACCGACATTACGCATACGCTTACGCGAGACTGGTTCTTCCGACGTGCTTTGCACACAGGTGGCTGGCGGGTGTCAGTTTCTCCAACTTTAGTTTAACCGAGTGTGGCTACGCCCGGTCCTTGAGAAGGTTAAGACATCACTAACTTGTCAAACTATCTTTATGGTTTTGATGCGTAGGTAAGAACGGTTCTTGTTCAGCCCGTAGCAGCCACGTAAAACTTGCAACAACAAAGTAGATGACGTATAACTTGTTTTTGCAGGGCATGTTGTGATGTGATATGGTCAAGTCATGATGCTATATTTTATTGTATGAGATGATCATGTTTTGTAACCGAGTTATCAACAACTGGCAGGAGCCATATGGTTGTCACTTTATTGTATGCAATGCAATCGCCCTGTAATGCTTTACTTTATCACTAAGCGGTAGCGATAGTTGTAGAAGCATAAGTTGGTGAGACGACAATGATGCTACGATGGAGATCAAGGTGTCGCGCCGTTGACGATGGTGATCATGACGGTGCTTCGAAGATGGAGATCACAAGCACAAGATTATGATGGATATATCTTATCACTTATATTGATTGCATGTGATGTTGATCTTTTATGCATCTTATCTTGCTTTGATTGACGGTAGCATTATAAGATGATCTCTCACTAAATTATCAAGGTATAAGTGTTCTCCCTGAGTATGCACCATTGCGAAAGTTCTTCGTCTTTGAGACACCACGTGATGATCGGGTGTGATAGGCTCTACGTTCAAATACAACAGGTGCAAAACAGTTGCACACGTGGAATACTCGAGGTTAAACTTGGCGAGCCTAGCGTATAGCAGATATGGCCTCGGAACCTTTGAGACCGAAAGGTCGGCGTGAATCATATAGTAGATATGATCAACATAGTGATGTTCACCATTGAAACTACTCCATCTCACGTGATGATCGGACATGGTTTAGTTGATTTGGATCACGTGATCACTTAGAGGATTAGAGGGATGTCTATCTAAGTGGGAGTTCTTTAGTAATATGATTAATTGAACTTAAATTCGTCATGAACTTAGTCCTGGTATTATTAGCATATCTATGTTGTAGATCAATAGCTCGCGTTTAGCTCCCCGTTTTTTTAATATGTTCCTAGAGAAAACTGAGTTGAAAGATATTAGTAGCAATGATGCGGATTGGATCCGTGATCTGAGGATTATCCTCATTGCTGCACAGAAGAATTATGTCCTTGATGCACCCCTAGGTGACAGACCTATTGCAGGAGCATATGCAGACGTTATGAACGTTTGACTAGCTCAATATGATGACTACTTGATAGTTTAGTGCACCATGCTTAATGGCTTAGAATCGGGACTTCAAAAACGTTTTAAACGTCATGGACCATATGCGATGTTCCAAGAGTTGAAGTTAATATTTCAAGCAAATACCTGAGTTGAGAGATATGAAGTCTCCAACAAGTTCTATAGCTAAAAGATGGAGGAGAATAGCTCAAGCAGTGAGCATGTGCTCAGATTGTCTGGGTATTATAATCGCTTGAATCAAGTGGGAGTTAATCCTCCAGATAAAATAGTGATTGACAGAATTCTCTAGTCACCATCACCAAGTTAGTAGAACTTCGGATGAACTATAATATGCAAGGGATGACGAAAACAATTCCCAAGCTTTTCGCGATGCTAAAATCGGCGAAGGTAGAAATCAAGAAAAACATCAAGTGTTGATGGTTGACAAGACCACTAGTTTCAAGAGAAAGGACAAAGGGAAGAAGGGGAACTTCAAGAAGAACGGCAAGCAAGTTGCTGCTCAAGTGAAGAAGCCCAAGTCTGGATCTAAACCTGAGACTAAGTGCTTCTACTACAAAGGGACTGGTCACTAGAAGCGGAACCACCCCAAGTATTTGGCGGATAAGAAGGATGGCAAAGTGAACAAGCTATATTTGATATACATGTTATTGATGTGTACCTTACTAGTGTTTATAGTAGCCCCGGGTATTTGATACTTGTTAGGTTGCTAAAAATTAGTAACTTTCGAAATAGGAGTTCTGAGAATGAACAAAGACTAGTTAAGGGTGAAGTGACGATGTGTGTTGGAAGTGGTTCCAAGATTGATATGATCATCATCGCACACTCCCTATACTTTCAGGATTAGTGTTGAACCTAAATAAGTGTTATTTTGTGTTTGCGTTGATCATAAATATGATTTGATCATGTTTATTGCAATACGGTTATTCATTTAAGTTTAAGAACAATTGTTGTTCTGTTTACATGAATAGAACCTTCTATGGTCATACACACCAATGAAAATGGTTTGTTGGATCTCGATCGTAGTGATATGGCCAGCATCATCTTGTGCTTGTGATCTCCATCTCCGAAGCACCGTCATGATCACCATCGTCACCAGCACGACACCTTGATCTCCATCGTAGCATCATTGTCGTCTCGCCAATCTTTATGCTTCTACGACTATTGCTACCGCTTAGTGATAAAGTAAAACATTACAGGCGATTGCATTGCATACAATAAAGCGACAACCATATGGCTCCTGCCAGTTGCCGATAACTCGGTTACAAAACATAATCATCTCATACAATAAAATTTAGCATCATGTCTTGACCATATCACATCACAAAATGCCCTGCAAAAACAAGTTAGACGTCCTCTACTTTATTGTTGCAAGTTTTACGTGGCTGCTACGGGCTTAGCAAGAACCGTTCTTACCTACGCATCAAAACCACAACAATAGTTTGTCAAGTTGATGCTATTTTAACCTTCGCAAGGACCGGGCGTAGCCACACTCGGTTCAACTAAAGTTGGAGAAACTGACACCCGCCAGCCACCTGTGTGCAAAGCACGGCGGTAAAACCAGTCTCGCGTAAGCATACGCGTAATGTCAGTCTGGGCCGCTTCATCCAACAATACCGCCGAACCAAAGTATAACATGCTGGTAAGCAGTATGACTTGTATCGCCCACAACTCACTTGTGTTCTACTCGTGCATATAACGTCTATGCATAAAACCTGGCTCGGATGCCACTGTTGGGGAACGTAGTAATTTCAAAAATTTCCTACGCACACACAAGATCATGGTGATGCATAGCGAGGAGAGGGGAGAGTGTTGTCCATGTACCCTCGTAGACCGAAAGAGGAAGCGTTAGCACAACGCGGTTGATGTAGTCGTACGTCTTCACGATCCGACCGATCCAAGTACCGAACGTACGACACCTCCGAGTTCAGCACACATTTAGCTCGATGACGTCGCTCGAACTCCGATCCAGCCGAGCTTTGAGGGAGAGTTCTGTCAGCATGACAACGTGGTGACGATGATGATATTCTACCGACGCAGGGCTTCGCCTAAGCACCGCTACAGTATTATCAAGGTGGACTATGGTGGAGGGGGGCACCGCACATGGCTAAAAGATCAAACGATCAATTGTTTTGTCTCCAAGGGGTGCCCCCATTCCCCGTATATAAAGGAGTGGAGGAGGGGGAGGGCCGGCCCTCTCTATGGCGGGCCCTAGGAGGAGTCCTACTCCCACCGGGAGTAGGATTCCCCCCCTTCCAAGTAGTAGGAGTAGGAGTCAAGTGCTAAGCTAACGGAATGGGTCAAGTAGATCACATCATTCTCCTAATGATGTGACCCCTTTAATCAAATGACAACTCATGTCTATGGCTAGGAAACATAACCATCTTTGATCAACGAGCTAGTCAAGTAGAGGCATACTAGTGACACTCTGTTTGTCTATGTACTCACACATGTATTATGTTTCCGGTTAATACAATTCTAGCATGAATAATAAAAATTTATCATGAAATAAGGAAATAAATAATAACTTTATTATTGCCTCTAGGGCATATTTTCTTCAATATTGGTGTAAAGCGCATGAAGAAAATCCATGCTGATGGGCTTTTGGAATCACTTGATTATGAATCAGTTGATGCTTGCGAACCATGCGTCATGGGCAAGATGACTAAGACTCCGTTCTCCGAAACAATGAAGCAAGCTACTGACTTAATGGAAATAATACATACCGATGTATGCGGTCCAATGAGTGTTGAGGCTCGCGGCGGTTATCGTTATTTCCTTACCTTCACAAAAGATTTGAGCAGATATGGGTTTATCTACTTAGTGAAACGGAAACAGTTGAAAAGTTCAAAGAATTTTAGAGTGAAGTGGAAAATCATCGTAACAAGAAAAAATAAAGTTTCTATGATCTGATCGCGGAGACAAATATTTGAGTTACGAGTTTGGTCTTCAATTAAAACAATGTGGAATAGTTTCACAAATTCGTGCCACCTGGAACACCACAACATAATGGCGTGTCCGAACGTCATAACCGTACTTTATTGGATATAGTGCAATCTATGATGTTTCTTAAAAATTTACCACTATAATTTTGGGGTTATGCATTAGAGACAGCTGCATTCATGTTAAATAGGGCACAATATAAATCCATTTAGACGACACTGTATGAACTATGGTTTGGCAAGAAACCAAAGCTGTCGTTCCTTAAAGTTTGGGGCTGCGATGCTTATGTGAAAAAGTTTCATCCTGATAAGCTCAAACCCAAATCGGAGAAATGTGTCTTCATAGGATACCCAAAGGAGAAAGTTGGGTACACCGTTTATCACAGATCTGAAGGCAAGACATTCGTTGCTAAGAATGGATCCTTTCTAGAGAAGGAGTTTCACTCAAAAGAAGTGAGTGGGAGGAAAGTAGAACTTGATGAGGTATATGTACCTGCTCCCTTATTGGAAAGTAGTTCATCACAGAAATTTGTTCATGTGACTCCTACACCAATTAGTGAGGAAGCTAATGATGATGATAATGTAACTTCAGATCAAGTTACAACCGAACCTCGTAGGTCAACCAGAGTGAGATCCGCACCAGAGTGGTACAGTAATCCTATTCTGGAGGTCATGTTAATTGACCATGACGAACCTACGAACTATGAGGAAGCGATGATGAGCCAAGATTCTATGAAATGGTTTGAGGCCATGAAATCTGAGATGGGATCCATGTATGAGAACAAAGTATGGACTTTGGTTGACTTGCCCGATGATCGGCAAGCCATAGAAAATAATTGGATCTTCAAGAGGAAGACGGACGCTGATAGTAGTGTTACTATCTACAAAGCTCGAATTGTCGCAAAAAGGTTTTCGATAAGTTCAAGGTGTTGACTATGATGAGATTTTCTCACTTGTAGCGATGCTTAAGTCTGTCCGAATCATGTTAGTAATTGCCTCATTTTATGAAATTTGGCAAATGGATGTCAAACCTGCATTCCTTAATGGATTTTTAAAAGAAGATTTGTATATGATGCAACCAGAAGGTTTTGTCAATCCGAAAGGTACTAACAAAATGTGCAAGCTCCAACGATCCATCTATGGACTGGTGCAAGCATCTCGGAGTTGGAATATACGCTTTGATAAGTTGATCAAAGCATATAGTTTTATACAGACTTGCGGTGAAGCCTGTATTTACAAGAAAGTGAGTGGGAGCACTATAGCTTTTCTGATAAGTATATGTAAGTGACATATTGTTGATCGGAAATGATGTAGAATTTTCTGGAAAGCATAAAGGTGTGTTTGAAAGGAGTTTTTCAAAGAAAGACCTCGGTGAAGCTGCTTACATATTGAGCATCAAGATCTATAGAGATAGATCAAAACACTTGATAAATTTTTTCAATGAGTACATACCTTGACAAGATTTTCAAGTAGTTCAAAATGGAACAGTCAAAGAAAGAGTTCTTGCCTGTGTTACAAGGTGTGAAATTGAGTAAGACTCAAAGCCCGACCACGACAGAAGATAGAAAGAGAATGAAAGTCATTCCCTATGCCTCAGCCATAGGTTCTATAAAGTATGCCATCCTATGTACCAGATCTATACCCTACACTGATTTTGGCAAGGGAGTACAATAGTGATCTAGGAGTAGATCATTGGACAACAGTCAAAATTATCCTTAGTGGAATAAGTATATGTTTCTCGATTATGGAGGTGACAAAAGGTTCGTCGTAAAAGGGTTACATCGATACAAGTTTTGGCACTGATCCAGATGACTCTATGTCTTCATATGGATACATATTGAAAGTGGGAGCAATTAGCTCCGTGCAGAGTATTGTAGACATAGAAATTTGCAAAATACATACGGATCTGAATATGGCAGACCCGTTAACTAAACTTCTCTCACAAGCAAAACATGATCACACCTCAGTAGTCTTTGGGTGTTAATCACACAGCGATGTGAACTAGATTATTGTCTTTAGTAAACCCTTTGGGTGTTGGTCACATGACGATGTGAACTATGGGTGTTAATCACATGGTGATGTGAACTATTGGTGTTAAATCACATGGCGATGTGAACTAGATTATTGACTCTAGTGCAAGTGGGAGACTAAAGGAAATATGCCCGAGAGTCAATAATAAAGTTATTATTTATTTCTTTATTTCATGATAAATTTTTATTATTCATGCTAGAATTGTATTAACCGGAAACATAATACATGTGTGAATACATAGACAAACATAGTGTCACTAGTATGCCTCTACTTGACTAGCTCGTTAATCAAAGATGGTTAAGTTTCCTAACAATAGACATGAGTTGTCATTTGATTAACGGGATCACATCATTAGGAGAATGATGTGATTGACTTGACCCATTATGTTAGCTTAGCACACGATCGTTTAGTATTCTGCTATTGCTTTCTTCATGACTTATACATGTTCCTATGACTATGAGATTATGCAACTCCCGTTTACCGAGGAACACTTTGTGTGCTACCAAATGTCACAACGTAACTGGGTGATTATAAAGGTGCTCTACAAGTGTCTCCGAAGGTACTTGTTGGGTTGGCGTATTTCGAGATTAGGAATTTTCACTCCGATTGTCGGAGAGGTATCTCTGGCCCACTCAATAATGCACATCACTATAAGCCTTGCAAACATTGCAACTAATGAGTTAGTTGCGGTATGATGTATTACGAAACGAGTAAAGAGACTTGCCGGTAACGAGATTGAACTAGGTATTGAGATACCGACGATCGAATCTCGGGCAAGTAACATACCGATGACAAAGGTAACAACGTATGTTGTTATGCGGTTTGACCGATAAAGATCTTCAGAGAATATGTGGGAGCCAATATGAGCATCCAGGTTCCGCTATTGGTTATTGACCGAGACGTGTCTCGGTCATGTCTACATTATTCTCGAACCCGTAGGTTCCATGACGCTTAAAGTTCGATGACGGTTATATTATGAGTTTATGTGTTTTGATGTACCGAAGGTAGTTCGGAGTCCCGGATGAGATCGGGGATATGACGAGGAGTCTCGAAATGGTCGAGATGTAAAGATCGATATATTGGACGACAATATTCGGACATTGGAAAGGTTCCGAGTGATTCGGGTATTTTTCGGAGTACCGGAGAGTTACGTGAATTCGCCGTGGAGTATATGGGCCTTATTGGGCTTTAGGGGAAAGAGAGAGGAGAGGCTACGCGCCCCCCAAGGCCTAGTCCGAATTGGACTAAGGGGAGGGGTTGCGCCCCCTCCTTCCTTCTCTTCTCTCTCCTCTTTCCTTGACTCCTACTCCTACTACTTGGAAGGGGGGGGGGATCCTACTCCCGATGGGAGTAGGACTCCTCCTAGGGCGCGCCATAGAGGGCCGCCCTCCCCCTCCTCCACTCCTTTATATCTGGGGAGGGGGCACCCCTTGGAGACACAACAATTGATCCCTTGGATCTCTTAGCCGTGTGCGGTGCCCCCCTTCACCATAATCCACCTCGGTCATATCGTAGCGGTGCTTAGGCGAAGTCCTGCGTCGGTAGAACATCATCATAGTCACCACGCCGTCGTGCTGACGGAACTCTCCCTCAAAGCTCGGCTGGATCAGAGTTCGAGGGACGCCATCGAGTTGAACGTGTGCTGAACTCGGAGGTGCCGTGCGTTCGGTACTTGATCAGTCGGATCATGAAGACGTACGACTACATCAACCACGTTGTGCTAACGCTTCCGCTTTCGGTTTACGAGGGTACGTGGACACACTCTCCCCTCTCGTTTCTATGCATCACCATGATCTTGCATGTGCGTAGGGAAATTTTTGAAATTACTACATTTCCCAACAGCACCACGGCTGCTAACTCCAAATCATGCGTAGCATAATTTGACTCATGGGGTTTAAGCTGTCGTTAGGCATATGAAACAACTCTTCCCTCCTGCATAAGTACGGCTCCAAGTCCTCGACGAGAAGCGTCACAATACACTTCTTAATCCTTGCGTTGATCTGGCAGAATCAACACCGGCTATGTAACCAAGCGTTTCTTCAACTCCTGAAAACTGGCCTCACATTCCTCAGTCCATTTGAACTTGGTGTCCTTCCTTAACAACTCCGTCATAGGCTTTGCAATCTTTGAGAAATTTTCAATGAACCTCCAGTAGTATCTTGCGAGTCCAAGAAAATTCCGGATCTTTCCAACCGACATGGGTGACTCCCAATTTGTCACAGTGACAACTTTGGTGGGGTCTACCGCTATTCCTTCTCCGGATATAACATGTCCAAGGAATCCAACTTCCTTCAACCAAAACTCACACTTGCTGAACTTGGCGTATAGCTGATGTTCTCTGAGTTTCCCAAGTACTAAATGCAAATGCTCTTTATGTTCTTCTTCATTCTTTGAGTAGACCAGAATATCATCAATGAACACCACGACGAACTTATCCAAAAACTCCATAAACACCTTGTTCATCATGTTCATAAAATAGGCAGGTGCGTTAGTCAGGCCAAATGACATAACGGTATACTCGTATAGCCCGTACCTTGTGGTAAAAGCTGTCTTAGGTATGTCCCGCTCTCGAATCTTCAGCTGGTGGTACCCTGATCGCAGATCGATCTGGGAAAACACCATAGCTCCTTGCAGCTGGTCAAACAAATCATTGATCATCGACAGTCGGTACTTGTTCTTGATCGTCACCTCATTCAATCCTTGATAATCAACAACCATCCTTAACGTTCCATCCTTCTTCTCCACTAAAAGTACTGGGGATCCCCAAGGTGACGAACTTGGGCGAATGTAACCTTTATCCAGTAACTCATTAATCTGCTTCTTAATTTCCTCCAAATCCTTTGCGGGCATTCTGTACGGTCTCTTAGATATTGGCCATGTGCCTGGCAAAAGCTCAATTAAAAACTCAATGTCTCTATCCGGTGGCATGCCTGGCAACTCTTCTGGAAATACATCTGGAAAATCCTTCACCATTGGTACTTCCTCTTGTACAACTCCTGATAAGGAATTTACTTGAGTCCTATTCGGCACATGCCGGGATATATACTTGATCCTTCTTCCTTCTGGGGTGGTGAGAAAAATCGACTTACTGGCGCAGTCAATGTTCCCTCCATACTTTGATAACCAATCCATGCCTAATATCACATCCAATCCTTGTGACTCCAATACTATTAGGTCTGAGGGGAACTGGTAGTTACCAATCCTTAATGGTAACCGATCACACCATAGACTAGCCATATACTCTGCTCCTGGCGAGGTTACTAACATGGGTGACCTAAGGGCTTGGGTTGGCAGTTTAAACTTATCCACGAATCCCCTTGATATGTATGAATGCGATGCACCCGTATCAACAAGTACGACTGCAGCAAATGACTTAACCAAAAACTTACCTATTATTGCATCTGGCTGGGCTTCAACCTCCTCCACGTTAACGTGGTTCACTTGTCCCCTGGTGAAAGGGTTGGGCTTCTTCCCAGAGCTTCCATTGTCGTTTCCATTCTTAGCTTCAGGACACTCATTGGGTAATGTCCGGTCTTCTGGCACTTGTAGCAAGTAACATGGCTTAGATCTTTCTTGGCGGGTGTTGCCGTTTTGGAACGGTTCTGTCCGCTGCTTCCTCCATTACCATTCCCGTTCTGGGAGCCACTATGGTTGGGCGAACTTCCTCCATTATGAGTGTGGCCTCCATGGTTATGGACAAGTCCTCCCGAGTTCGGGGTGAAACGAGGTCTCCGCTGAGCTCAACAAATATACTTCCCTTGTCCATACTTCCTCTTGCGGCTGTCAATCTGCTGCCGCTTCCCTTCCAGCATGAGAGCTCTATCCACCAACTCCTGGTAGTTATTGAAATTTGCCACCATCAACTGCATGCTCAGCTCATCATTCAGTCCTTCCAGAAACTTCTCCTTCTTAGTCAAGATCTGAGCGACGTCATCCAGGGCATAACGTGCTAGCTTACTAAAGGCATCCACATACTGGCCAACGGTGCACCCTCCTTGGCGTAAGTTGCGAAACTCACGCTTCTTCATGGCCATAGCTCCTGATGATACATGGGCGGTCTGAAAAGCTTCTTTGGGCCGGTCCCATGTCACAGTGTCAATGGGGTAAGTGACTATGAAATTCTCCCACCATGATGTTGTGGGTCCATCAAGCTGATGTGCGGCAAAACGCACTCTCTCCGTATCTGTGCATCCTGCAGTAGTCAACTCCCTTTCAATCTTGTGGAGCCAATCATAGAACACCGGCGTATTTAGCCTAACAAAACGGGCTAAGTGATCAACTGGTGGTGGTGGTGGTGGGTTGTTGTTGTTGTTGTTGTTGTTGTTCCCCTGGTTCTGATTCTGGACTAGTATCTGCATCAATGCATTCTGCTGCTGGATCAACTGAGTGAGCTCCAGTGGGAAAGCAAATACATTGTCGCGTCTCGGAGGCATCTGCTGGGTTTAGAAAAGATAAGAAAACAGAGTAGAATGAGGTCTAGGGAGAAAACACTACCCATATGCACATGAGAGAAACACAAACATATCACTCAATCAAATCAAACAAGGGCATACAATCGGTCTAGAACTATCATTACGGAAGTGCTCGGACTATACTATATACATGGTGGAATACTACTACTGATATGGTGGTCGACTAGAAAAATTGATCGGTCGAGGACTCCACGATATCTGCTCCAGCTTCATCAACATAGTCATCATCGCTATCGTCAGGGTCTGAGTTAGTGTCGTCGATGATGATGTAGTTCTCCGGCAAGTGGAACTGTCATCTTCTCCTCCTGGCGCGGGGTCTCCCATGAAAACTCCTAGCTCCCTTGTCTGGTCGTCATTCTTATCCACTAGTGCGACGATTTCCTCCATATAATCTTCGCTTGAGTTCTTCGTCCAGTTCCGTGATCCTTGTCGTCACCTTCTTCAAATCTGTCATGCCTGCTCACATCTGGTTCTCCTGGCGTCGAATGTGCTGGTTTAACTCCTGGATGAAAGCAGCAATCGATCTATCCTTCCTGGTGCTAATCATCTCCCATTGCTCATCTCGGCGCCCACAAATCTGGTAGATAGTATCCTTGAGATCCTTGTGGTAAACTTCTCCAATGCGTCCCATGGTGATGTGGGCTGCCATACTCTTTCCTAGACTCCAGGTTGGTGCATCAAAGGAAAACTCTATGGGCTCAGTGACTGGCGTGAATGTCCTTCCTGGAACTTGAACTTGAATCATCCAGCGCTCCTCTTCTGGTGAAGTGGCATTGTAAGTCCCTGTGAAGCTTGATATTCCAATGTTCAGGTACCTAGTAACTTCCTTCAAGTGGCGTCCAAAAGGGGTGTCTTAATCCGGTTGCGTGAACTTGATCCTTGCATCCGCCATCCTAAAGAGTAGAAAATGGAGAGGAGTCAGAAATGAGAAGAGAGTAGTGATCTAGGGCTTTAGCTTAGTGGTCGTGTCCTCTGATCGGTGTGTGCTCCGATACCATCTTGTAGCGACCAGGACCTCAAACAGTCGATCTACGTGCATCGATGTCATCCTGGATCGGTAATGCTGACACGCACAATACTTGAAGGATTTATAACAGAGTAGCAATCACACACTTATTACATCGAATGTCTCAAAGAGAACTTATTACAATAAATATGGCTTAAGGCCATCTAATACGACAACAGCGGAAGGCTTGGAAGATAAAGTGAGTCCATCAACTCCAACGGCATCACTGAGTGAAAGACCACGACCTAAGGCTCCTTACTCGTCGTCTGAAAAGTCCGCAACATGATATGTTGCAGCCCGAAAATAGGTCATCACATGGAAAATGTCGGCAATGTAACACAAGAGAATAATGAACAGAATAATGCTATCACTACATGCATATATGGCTGGTTGAGGCTGTATGGTTTATATGTTTTGCGAAAAGCCAATTTTTCCCTACAACAAAGGAATAAATTTTTATTTAACTACAAAGTTGGTTGAAAACATTGAGAATGCTAAACCCCATCTCAATTCCAATTAAAAGGTAATTAACAGCCTAATCAAATTTTATAACAAGAGTGATGAGATCCACATGATAATCCAAGAACTAGATACTCAAGATGTCCATAACTGGGGACACGACTAGGGTTAGGGTTTGGGCGTCGGGTCTTGAATGAAATTTGGCGGTAATTTGGGCCTTGGGGCGGCTCGACGATCGCCTTATAAAGCCTCAGGCGAGAGTCCCGCTCGGGCATGGCCCGGAGTCGGTTTCTCTTTTTTTTAAATAACTCCGACGTGCAGAAAAAGAAAGAAAAGAAGTACTAAACGGACCCCAAAAATCCCGAAATAAAATTTCCCCGTCCTCTAAAAATAGGCCGGACAAGGTGAACATTTATTTGGGCCTCTAATGCAACTTCGAGAAATGCATATTTTTCCTAATTCAAATAAAATAGCGATAAAACTCCGAATAAAAATCTCATTTGATTTTAACATTAAATCTCCGATATTTCTTTATTTTGAGGAAGTCATTTTATCCTCTCTCTTTTATTTTTATAAAAGAAATATTCAAAGAGAAAATAATTAAAATCAAACGACCCTCTTTTCAAAATTCGAGAAAAACTCGAATATGAAAATAATGCAATCCCCAACTCTCTTCGTTGGTCCTTGAGTTGCATAGAATTTCTAGGATCAAACCAAAACACAATAAAATATGATATGCAATGATGATCTAATGTATAACATTCCAAATTAAATTTTTTTGATGTTACAGCCCATCTTCCGCACTGTATCCTGATAGAGCAGGTTGAGGCTGCTACCGCCGTCCATTAAGACTCGTGTTAGGTGAAATTCCTTGATGATTGGGTCGAGGACCAGTGCGGCCGAACCGCCATGGCGGATACTAGTTGGGTGATCTCGACGATCGAAGGTGATCGGGAATGACGACCACAGATTGAATTTTGGGGCGACTGGCTCTACCGCGTAGACGTCCCTCGAGTCTTGGCTGCGCTCCCTTTTGGGGATGTGCGTGGCGTATATCATGTTCACCATTTTGACTTGAGGGAAATTTCTTACGCCCCAAGATTAATTCTTTGGGGCTCTTCGTCCTCGTCCTCACTTTGTGATCCCTTTTCTTTGTTCTCGGTATTTAACTAGCCAGCCTGTTTGAAAACCCAACAATATCTATTGGTATGATTGGCTTGTTTGTCTGGGGCGCCATGTATCTGGCCCGGACGATCGAGTATGCGGTCCAGGCTGGATGGTCCCTCACTGTTCCTTTTGTAGGGCTTCTTCCGTTGGCCGAACTTGGAGCCATTGAATCCGGCGTTAACTGTGGTGTCATCGGTGTTATCGCCATTGTTTTGGCATTTGTGTCTATTGCGCCGGAGCTTGCCGATGTTGTTCTTCGCCTCGGAGGGCCTGCCTCGCTGGCTGTGTTTTTGCTATGAGCCAACCAGCTGTCCTCACCCGCACAAAAGCGGGTCATGAGTGCTGCGAGGGCTGCCATAGATTTCGGCTTTTCTTTGCTGAGGTGGCGGGCGAGCCATTCGTCACGGATGCTGTGTTTGAAGGCTGCTAGGGCTTCGGCATTCGGACAGTAATGATCTGGTTCTTTTTGGTTAGGAACCTAGTCCAGAATTTTCTGGCTGATTCTTTGGGTTGTTGGACTATATGACTTAAGTCATCGGCATCTGGTGGCCGGACATAAGTACCTTGGAAGTTGTCAAGAAAAGCTTCTTCCAAGTCCTCCCAGCTTCCGATGGAATTTTCAAGCAGGCTATTTAGCCAGTGTCTAGCTGGACCTTTTAATTTTAATGGGAGGTATTTGATGGCGTGGAGGTCGTCTCCTCGGGCCATATGGATGTGGAGAATAAAATCTTCGATCCACACTGTGGGATCGGTTGTTCCGTTGTATGATTCGATATTGACGGGCTTGAACCCCTCGGGGAATTCGTGATCCAGTACTTCATCTGTGAAGCAGAGAGGGTGTGCGGCGCCTCTATATCGGGCCGCCTCGCGGCGCACCTCCGATGGAGTTTGTCTGCGGTTATCGTTCTGGGCGTGACTAGGTTTGTCACGTCCGAATAGGTAGCCGTCATCCCGAGTCGAGAAGCGTCCTCGCGATCCGTAGATTGATCTGGTGTGTCCTGCTCTACTGTCCAGGTCCTGCCGAAGGTCGTATGTATGGTCCCGAGCTGTTTTGTCTCTGTTTTTATGAGGCGGTGGGGCGGGCTGTTGTTCGGCCTGAATTACCGTTTTATCCCGACCGCGTGGTGGTCGGTCCGCTGCACTATCCCGACCATGTGGTGGTCGTTCCGCATTGCACGAGGGAGGTATGGGCTCCGGTGCCTCCTCATCAAACTGAGGTAGCAGTCTGCACTTCGGGTAACTCTTGGCTGGGTGCTTGAGGCTGTATTCTTCGGCTGCCAGGACATCAGTCCATCTATCAATGAGTTGGTCTTGATTGGCTTCAAGCTGCTGCTGCTTTTTCTTCAGACTTTTTGCAGTAGCTATTAGCTGGCGCTTGAAGCGCTCCTACTCGAGGGGTGCCTCAGGCATGATGAAATCCTTGCTGCCGAGGCTCTCCTCATCTTCGGAGAGTGGACGATAACTATCGTCATCCGGGTCACTAGGCATGGCCTGTTTATGAGGGTTAACTTGCACGTTGCCTTGTTCTTCCTGTTCAGATGCTACTCCAACAGGGTCTTCATTGTTTTCGGCGTCGTCCGGAGTGCTATTTTCTCCGGTGCCAGTGTTGCCATCTTTTGAGCGGCGTGGCTTAGAGCGGCGTTTAGGGTGCCGGCGCTTGGACTGTGTCTCAGAAGGTTTATTCACGACGGGATCTTCTTTGTCATCATCGCTAGCTTTTTTAGGTGTGTCAACCATGTACACATCGTACAAAGAGGTGGCCGTCCAACGTCCAGTGAATGGCGGGTCTTGGCCTTGCTCCTTGTTGGAATCGTCGTCCATACCGTTGATGTCTTTGGAGCAATAATCAAGCTCGTTGGTTAAGTCCCCGACAGTGGCTATGAAGTAGGTGGCGGGTGGGAAGCGAAATTCCCATCATCAGCCTCTAGTTCGAACCAGACATAGTTCGGCTGTGAGTCCTCCGCCAAGGATAGGTTTTTTTAATGAATTTAGCACATCGCCCAAGGGTGAGTGTTGGCAGATGTCTGCGGCGCTGAACTCGAAGATCGATGACCGATCAACTTGGTGTCTGCAGGCGTATGCCGTTCAGAATTTATAGCCGGAAACGAGTACGGTATTCCGTTGACGCAGATATTCCCTGGTGTTGAGTCTGTGTGCGGCTCCAACGCCAAGGACTCTGTGGCTTCGGATGGTGCCATCTGCTCCGGATCTAAGGCCGTAGCAGTTACAGGAACCATCTCCTGAATCTGGTCCGATGACAGATTTAAGTCATGTTCATCGGAGCGAGGGGGAGCAATCGCCGCGGTCTCAAATCCATTGAAGATCAAGTCTCCATGGATATCCGCGACGTAGTTCAAGCTTCAAAATCTGACCTGGTGGCCAGGGGCGTAGCTATCGATCTGTGCCAAATGACCAAGCGAGTTGGCCCGCAGTACGAAGCCGCCGAACACGAAAATCTGTCCGGGGAGGAAGGTTTCTCCTTGGATAGCGTCACTATAGACGACCGAAGGGGCCATCGAACCTTTTCGCCGACGCGATTGGAACTCTCAATGAAAGCACCAATGTCGGTGTTAAAACTGGCGGATCTCGGTAGGGGGTCCCGAGTATGCGTCTAGGATCGATGGTTCTGAAGGCGGGACACGATGTTTACCCAGGTTTGGGCCCTCTCTATGGAGGTAATACCCTACTTCCTGCTTGATTGATCTTGATGAATATGAGTATTACAAGAGTTTATCTACCACGAGATCGTAATTGCTAAACCATAGAAGTCTAGCCTGTATGACTATGGTAATGAATATCTACCCCTCCAGACAAAGCAGTCCGGTTTATATAGACACCGGGAGGATCTAGGGTTACATAGAGTCGGTTCCATAAGAAGGAATCTTCATAGCTGGTCGCCAAGCTTGCCATCCACGCCAAGGAGAGTCCAATCCGGACAAGGGTACAGTCTTCGGTCTTCATGTCTTCACAGCCCATCAGTCCGGCCCATGGATAACAGGCCGGACGCTCGAGGACCCCTTAGTCCAGGACTCCCTCAACTGGTGGAAACTATTGAATAATTAATAGCTCATATATGGATGCTTGTGTGCATCAACCTATCAAAGACTAGGGAGTATTCCTCCTTTTAGAAGAAAATAAAGCTGTTCATCTGGTTGTTTGCAATGAAAGTTGTTGGTATTTCTTATGAAAATGCTCAAAATAACATGGGTGGTGCACTTTTAAAAACTTGACAAAAATCATTTTTAAGTTTCAGGAAAATAAAAAGTCCCACATGTAGGCATGGAGTCAAAATTTGTGACATCCCAGCTTAATAGGAATTATAGACTACTCATATCAACAAGCTGCACCATATTTTTCGCGAGCCCATCCAAAAAGAATCTCAAAGTTAAGCATGCTTGGCTTGGAGAAATTCAAAAATGGATGACTCAATGGAAAGTTGCTAACAGGTGCGCCCGAATGAGCACAAAGTGCGCATGAAAGGCTAAGATTAGTCTGTCGGGCCTGTCCAGATTCTAGGCGCAACGACCAGCAATGGGTTTGTGAGTTTGACTACGGCGTAACGAAAAAATTACTACTTTTGTTGGAAATTGCATGACATTGGCAGCATGTGTAAAAGGTACAAAGTCAGAAAGCTCATGTCACAAAATGGTCCCAATCTTATGAAAATCTACATGGTTATCTACCCAATGACGCATATGATTTATCCACACTTTTAGAAAACTTAAAATGTGATTGTTCGGGATCTCGGACTGGGTGTACCTACGCCCGCCTGCCTGCGGCTCAGGACGCAGCGCGTGGTTTAGGCCCCGTACGGCCCATCTTCGAGGCTGCATGAGCAAGACCCTCGCGAGGTATCCCGCCTCGTGAGGCATGCATCACCAGGGACCTCCCGAGGCCCTTTCGCGGAGCAGCCCCCGAAGTCGTCTCCCGAGGCCCCCTCACGCGCGGATTCAACAAGGTCACCAAGCCACGGATCGCGCTGCACGTGGGTGACGCGCGTCACGACGAGCGTCACCAGGACCGATGCCAGCGGGCACGGATGGTGAGGCTTTCCTCTTCGGTGCTAAGAGAGCAAGGCCAGTGTGCGGGTTCCCATGGCAGCCCCAAAGGTTGTCTCTTTGGTGCAAGAAGACCCAGAGGGCGGGCTCGTCAGGACGGAGGTCATCGCCGAGCCCACCAGCGCGTCATTGCCAGAAGCTTTGGCAGGTGTAGACTACCTTTTGTCAGGATAAAATGTACTCCTGTTCCCCTTAAAAAATGGCTGTTGTGGACACCCTTCCCGCCAAGTGTTTCGGGGGAAGAGGACCGGGTCAATATAAGTAAAGCTAGACCACCACCTTAGGAGAGGATCGAGTTCATCCACCCCTCAAGCCCGAAGCCACTCCTAAAGCCTCTTGAGGCAGCTTGTACTCACACATTCATCCTCCCTCGCGAGGCAATCTAACCACAAAGCAGGAGTAGGGTTTTACACCAAAGGTGGCTCGAACCTGGGTAAACTGCTGTGCTCTTAGTCCTTCCTCGGCCGGATTGGTAGGAGCTCGGCTGTGAGGTTGAGTGCCGTTAATAGGGCGAGGTGAGGAGTAGTGAGCACGCCCCTGAGTTCAAACCTTTCTTGGGTCCGCGGTGCCCCGATTCAGACATTTGGCGCGTCAGGTAGGGGGTTGCCTCTCTTCTTTCGCTTTGCTCCGGGTTCAGCTACACCAACTTCATGGTCGATGCCCGCCGTGTTCGGGCTGAGCGTTGGGCAGCGTGTGTCGCCCAGACCACGCCCTTGGCGCGCGATGGCCGCCACCACTCAGTCGGGACCGCGGCCGCCGCCACTAACCCAACCGCGCACGAGCAGCAAGACTCCTCTCTGCACCCCTCTGTGATACGGGACGACCGCACTGCCACTCCTTCACTCACCCGGACACGGCTTCATCCTCTCATGCTCGTCGCGGGCTGGTGAACGCGGAAGCTTCCCTGCTCATGGTGCGGGATCTACTGCGCTACCGCCCAACCAACGAGGGCCACCGCACCTGGCTTCAAAAATCACCGAGCTCATCAACGCCGCAGGAGAGGCCCCGGCGCCCTCCAGCCCACTCTGCCCTCCGCCGTCTCGTGCGGGCGACATCGCGCATTGCGTGCCTCCACCGCCTCCCCTGCACGGTGACATTGTCGAGCCCCTGCGTGAAGCGCGGCCCCGCTGACGTTGTCCTGGACTAGGGGGTACTCACCACGTCATCTCCCGATCTGTTAGATTGGGCCGAGGACCCCCATGGCCGCATACTCATGGGCCAGTCCGGACAACTGCCGCATACAAGGAGGATTCCACAAGACTTGGTGATCAAGACAAGGACTCCTCCCCCACCGGCGTATTCGGCTAGGACTCTTGTTATCCTAGGCCTCTGGTGCATTATATAAACCAGGGCCAGGCAAGTCGATAGAGGACAATCACAATCATAATCATCATAGGCTAGCTTCTAGGGTTTAGCCTCTACGATCTCGTGGTAGATTTACTCTTGTACTACCCATATCATCAATATTAATCAAGCAGGAAGTAGGGTTTTACCTCCATCGAGAGGGCCTGGACCTGGGTAAACATATGCGTCCCTTGCTTCCTGTTACCATAAGCCTTGACGCACAGATCGGGACCCCCTACCCGAGATCCGCCGGTTTTGACACCGACATTGGTGCTTTCATTGAGAGTTCCTACGTGTAAATGCATTTGTCGAACTCGATGGCTCCTTCAATCATCATCAACGACGCTGTCCAGGGCGAGACTTTCCTCCCCAGATAGATCTTCGTGTTCGGCGGCTTCGCACTGAGGGCCAACTCGCTTGGCCATCTGGAGCAGATCGACAGCTACGCCCCTGGCCACCAGGTCCGGTTAGGAAACTTGAACTACAGGGCCGACATCCGTGGAGACTTGATCTTCGACGGATTCGAGCCCATGACAGGTGCACCGCACAGTCCCGATAAGCATGACTTAGATCTGCTGTCTAACGATGTTCGGGAGAACGCACCTGCAGCTGCCCTGGCTTTAGATCCTGAGCAGATCGTCCCATCCAAGGATGGGGGATAGACCCCACCACGGAGGCCGCACACTCATCGGCAATAGAGCCGAACACAGACTTCGCCTCCAATAAAGTCTGTGCCATCGGACCCTCGGACTCGTCTCCGGCTATAGGCTCCGAACCGCGCGCATCCGTGCCTATCGAATCTGATTGGGCACTGATTATGGAGTTCACCTCCGCGGATATCTTTTAGCACTCTCCCTTGGGCGATGTGCTAAGTTTATTGAAATCTCTATCCCTGTCCGGAGACTCCCGGCCGAACTATGTCCGACATTGACCACGTCACGACCTGCATCGGCGGGGCCGCACTGTTGCTTCTTGAAGCCGGTGTCCATCACGCCGACCTACTTCGACTCATCGGCTGACATCGAGGCTTCGACATCTCGGCTGGACCGGGGGATTCATCATCTCTTCATCAACCTACTCCGGTGACTTTGGCGTCACCAGCCGACCAGCTTCGTCACGATTAACTGGACCGAGGGCTTTGCCTCGGCAAGCCAACCTTGCCGGACATTGCCATGTTGTCGCTTTATCACCCATCGTGCAATGGGTGTGCGGATCGAGTCCCAATTTTGGGAATCACCTTCCTTCGGATTGCTACAACAAATAAACCGGTGCTATTAATCCTAGTATTTTTCGCTTGTTTGGGTTCATTTTCCCAAGGAATTATTATTTTGGTTTGTCCATCATATGTACACAGGTCTATCAAATGGTGGCGCATTATCGACGATCGCATGGTGGTTCGGTCGGTTTCAGTACATAGTCCTAACGCCAGATCCGAACTTCAGACCGACCTGTGAATTCAGGCTTTGCCACGCCTTTACTGCATCACGCTGACGCCCTGCATCGACGTTGACTTCGGCGCCAGGCCATATTTCTTTTATTACTCACTTTGCATAAATTATTTGTTATGCAACATTTTTTTAATTGTTGTTATTACTATTACCCCCGGTTTGTACTATTTTTTGTGCACAGGAAAATGATCCAGCCAGACTATATCCTTTGGCGTCACCTCGGCTGGACGGGGGGCTTCGTCAACACTTCATTACCCCATGCCGGGGACTTCGACATCACTCTGCCGACCTGCATTGACCGTGCTATGTCACCACTTCGGAGTGCCGAGCTCTTTGCTCTGCAACCTCGGGACCGGCTTGGGGGATGGAACCTTTTCCCATATCAAGCTCGGACCGCGTCATCAATACCGAACAAATTAACCAGCTAAGTTGCCTTCATGCTCAAAGTTTTAAATTTTTAACTTGTGTTCGGTTCGATCAAGCATTATAATTTTTTGGAAAAAATTTGCTTGTAAAAAATTTCCTTGTACAAACTTTGTTTGTGAAGGACAAATTCAAATACCCAGTTCACTTGGGGGCTTCTTTCATGAAACCTTTCCTCTTGCATATGATTATACTTGTACGGCTTTGTTCCTTATTCGTGTATTACGCCACAATATGCACCATATTGACTTAAGCAATTTGCAAGCTGGGTTGCCTTGCTCCTGTGTTTACCCCTACGTTTCCGATTGTTCAACTAGGGAGTAAAGGGAGCACCTCTGCGATTGTCACGACCGGGTCGTCCGAGCTCTGACCTCAGACTGGGTGAAGCCGAAAGCTAGCGCTCTTATTGTTTTCAATCATGGTCGGCACACAATGTAACTCATGAGTACAAAAAATCTATTGCACAAGTCTCATAGTAACAACGAGCAATCAAGAAAGGTATCGGTGGGGGTACTATTTTCTTTGAAGATGCTTCTTAGACTTCGTTAAGTAATATAGCATAAGTTCCCCGAGCGCTTTATGCATGTTACAGCCTTATGGCCTGATTGCTGGTTATCGGAAACACCGTCGATATTCTCGGCAATGTGGAGTACATAACACTTTTTGGTCTTTTGACGAAGAGGGAGAAGCCGACGGTCGGTTAAGACGCGTTTAAAGTTCGGGTGAACATAGATATGATATAAGTACTTCGGTACACACAATCATTCTTTTACCCAAGTCACTTGGGGGCTCTTAAGTTTATTTGAGCCGTTTTATATTAAGTGTTTTTATTCTTAGTCGTTGCAAAGTTATTATTATTATTATTATTATTATTATTATTATTTTTATTTATCACTCCTTTCTCGACGCAAGTGTGTGTTCAATAGCCGGATAGCCTTGCTTCTCTCAAAGCCGCTAGAGTTTAGTGTGCTAAACTGGCCTAATGAGAAGTACTCTGCCTTCGGGATAGGAGGTTGAAGCTGTAGGCTGACCCGCTTGAAGTCTTGAGATAGGATGTGTCATGTTAAAGCACGTCAGAAGCACTTTTTTTTAAAGTCCAATTTTCGGATTGGCACCAAACACTTGATCTACTTCGGACATTAAACTTTTGAATAAGTTTTTTTTTGCTTTTCGAGCCTATGGCACTTTTAAACTATTTGTGTGTTTCCAGCATTAGTCTTGCAGTGCAACGCCGGACACCTTTAGGGATTCTGCAAAAAAATTCTCGGATATTGCTATATATGCATCGGTTTTGAATTGTGTCTTCGGTCAATAGTTGGGTTGCCCAGCTCCTGTGCTTGCCTCCTACGTTCCGCTTTGTTTGGCTAGGTGTGCAAAGGGAAAACCACTGCGATTGTGCTTCCAGCTCGCATGGTCAAGCACCTCAGTGGAGAAAGCCGAAAACTGACTATCACAATGGGCGTAAACTGGTCAGCGATCCGATGACTATGTTAAATGACGGGCCGTTCATAACATTGGCCTAAGTGTTTATGGTTTGACCTCAGATGTCGCCGAACACTAACCGGGGGCTCATAGCTAGCCTCCCCAGTTTAAAGCTCCTATGACTAAGCGAAAGTTATAAAGCCCGCATATCTGATTGCCTCGTTTCCTCTAACACAAACGCCTTCGGGCACCGAGACGTCGGCTAAGGGTTGTTTTGTTAGTGCGGAAACACCCTGTGTAGTATCTACTAAGGGGTAGAAGCCGACGACGGGCCACTTTCAACTGATAAACAGTCGCAATGGAGTCAAAATAATGCTGTAAAGTAATTGGATACATAGAATCATTACACATAATCTGTGATTTTACTCTGGATATCAATCCTTAATTCGGCCACCCGTGCCCACATTAAGGCTCGGGGCCACTGGGCTTTGGCGCTCATTATTTACAAATATTATAAGTACATCGATCCCCTGATCTGGTGTTGCCACCCGACCAGTGTCTCGGGGGCTACTGCATTGCCTATTCAATGCAGAAAATTCAAAGGGCTCAGTGTTCGGCTTGATCGAACTATGGGAAAGCGCGTCTTCGGACAACAATAAGTACCATCTGGACCTATCTGGCATCAAGCTATATATCACGGCGACTTCTCACGACCCTTTCTCAGGGGCCCGTTCGCCGATCACTATTATTTCTAATATATTACACTGCGTTTTTATTCCTATGTATGCTGCCGAGCTAGGAATTGATCCTCAGGCCGATTTCGCGCATCGACCTGAGTCTCATGGGCTACTGGGAACAGCGGTTTTTATGCTTGCCTTCAGGTGCCTCTCGGGTTTTAGACTGATACACACCTTGAGGGCTACTGGATATACATCGACAGAGAATAAACTGCACCAGTTAAAAATATTCACAAAAACCAGCCCGCGGTCGGGGTGGTGCACCACCTTGGAAGCAGTCCGGCATAAAGCTCGGGCGCTAGCGGCTAGCTCCATAGAGGGCATTTCCGGCATTAAGCTCGGCTAAACTCCTTCAACTTATTTGGACCAAGATGATCTATGACTTCTTGGATATAGTCCGGCGTTGGAGGTTGGACACAGTCTGGCGTTGGAGCTCGGATACATTTCGGCGTTGGAGCTCGGAAGCAGTCCGACGTTGGTGCTCAGCTGCAAAAGATACCTCGAATGCAGTCCGGCGTTAGAGCTCGGACGCAAGAGGACACTGCCTCCCGGGAACAACTTCAAACCCGAGGTGTGGCATAAAAATAACAAGGCATTGATAAAGGCCAGAAACATAAAGGGGCTCCTTGGATACCCGACATGTAAACTCTTCGGATGCACTTCGGCGATCCTCAAGATCGAAGATGAGAAGATTTGTTGAACCGGTTTTCAAGACCGACGACCGAACATGAAGAATAGTTTGGAAGAATCGAGGAGCGTTCCTAACTTGAAGACCGGTTCAGGGGGCTACTGATGGTGTCCTGGACTAGGGGGTACTCACCACGTCATCTCCCAATCTGTTAGATTGGGCCGAGGACCCCCATGGCCGCATACTCATGGGCCAGTCCGGACAGCTGCCGCATACAAGGAAGATTCCACAAGACTTGGTGATCAAGACAAGGACTCCTCCCCCACCGGCGTATTCGGCTAGGACTCTTGTTACCCTAGGCCTCTGGTGCATTATATAAACCAGGGTCAGGCTAGTCGATAAAGGACAATCACAATCATAATCATCATAGGCTAGCTTCTAGGGTTTAGCCTCTACGATATCGTGGTAGATCTACTCTTGTACTACCCATATCATCATCGAGAGGGCCCGAACCTGGGTAAACATCTGTGTCCCTTGCTTCCTGTTACCATCAGCCTTGACGCACAGATCGGGACCCCCTACCCGAGATCCGCCCGATTTGACACCAACACCCGCGACCCGCCGCACGAAGCACCCGTGCCGGCCCGGGATGAGGCCAGCTGCCAGATCATCCGTCGTGCGCCGCCGGACGCGTGCATGCTCCGCGAGCAGCGTCAACAACGTCAAGACCGAGCCATCCGAGAGGTCGCTGTGGCGGGGCGACAAAACCGCCCGCCCTGGCAAATGGGCCCCCGCGCGCAACATGGGCCGTCGGGCCTTCACTCGCGAGCTGTGCTGGGTGGTTTGGCCTGGCAAGTTCAAGGCGGACCTGCCCTCGCACTATGATGGCACCCCGACCCTACAGAGTTTCTTTAGCTCTATGCGCTGAGCATCGAGGTGGCGAATGATAACGATAAGGTCATGGCCAACTGGTTCCCCATGGCTCTCAAGGACGGTGCACACTCTTGGTTCATGAACCTACCCGAGGAGTCCATCTCTTCGTGGGGCGAGCTGTGCGAGCTGTTCGTCGCCAACTTCAAAGGCACCTACGATCGTGCCCTCACCATGAACGACCTGCGTCGGGTGAAGCAACACCCCGACAAAACACTCTGGTAATACATTCAGTGCTTCAGCCAGGTGCGCCGGAAGATTCCACGCGCTTTGGACGAGGCCATCATCATGGCATTCACCAATGGAGTCAAGGACGTCTGCATGTGCGAGAAGCTCGCCATTCACAACGACCATAGCACGACGCTGGAGCTATTTACCATTGTTGACAAGTGCGCCAAGGCCATAGAGGGTCGCCTCTTCCTCCACAACGACCCCGATGCGGCGCCCGATGACGGCAAGGCCAAGGGCAAGGAGGTCAAGCGGAAGGGCCTTGTTGTGTTGGCAGCCGAGGCCGAGCAGAAGCGCAACCGCGACTGCGACTGTGATGAACCCGAAGGGAGCTGCCGCATGTTCTGTGTCTATCTCAACATGCGCACCCACAACACCAATGACTTCCAGGAGCTCAGGGCGCTTCACGACGAGCGCTTGGGTCGCCGCCTCGACTATGGTGCCGGCCGCGGAGGCGGCGGTGGCAGATGGGACAATCGCAACGGCAATCAGCACCAGGGCTGGCGTGACCAGCCTCGCGACGGTGCCTAGCATGACCAGCCTCGCGAGGCCCATCCTGAGGACAACGCAACCCTTCCACCGCTGCCGCCAGCCCCCAGGAGGAATGAAAACAACCAGCAAGACGAGGGGGTTGGGGGCTACCACGAGCCTCTCGTGATAGCCTGCATCCTCGGCGGAGCTCACGCTCCCACGTCCAACCGTCTCTTCAAACAGTTCCCTTGCAAGGTGAATGCTGCCCTCCCGAGGCTTGAAGCAGTGAGACCCCTCAAGTGGCCGCAGTATGCCATCACTTTCGACTCCAAGGATCACCTCAGGTGCTCGGCCACCACTGACGCACTCCCCATGTTGTGCACCCCCACCATCAGCAACGTCTCTGTCACCAAGACTCTCATCGACGGTGGGCTGGCCTCAACGTGATCTCCATTGATACGTCTCCAACTTATCTACTTTTCCTAACACTTTTCCTCTTGTTTTGGACTCTAATTTGCATGATTTGAATGAAACTAACCCCGGACTGACGCTGTTTTTAGCAGAACTACAATGGTGTTGTTTTTGTGCAGAAATAAAAGTTCTCGAAATGGAACGAAACTTTGCGAGGATTTTTTATATCAATAAAGAGAATTTCTGGAGCCAAGAACCACCGGAGGGGGGCACCTGGGTGGGCACAACCCACCAGGGCGCGAACCCCCTCCAGGCGCGCCCAGGTGGGTTGTCCCCACCTGGTGGCCCCGCAGACCCTGAAACCTATGCTATAAAATCACATTTTCCAGAAAAAACGAGGGAGAAAGGATTATCGCGTTCCACGAGATGGAGCCGCCGTCACCTCCTATTCTTCATCGGAAGGCCAGATCTCGAGTCTGTTTGGGGCTCCGGAGAGGAGGATTTTCGTTCTTCGTCATCACCAGCCCTTCTCCATTGCCAATTCCATGATGCTCCCCACCGAGAGTGAGTAATTCCTTCGTTGGCTCGCTGGTTGGTGAGGAGTTGGATGAGATTCATCATGTAATCTAGTTAGTTTTGTTAGGGCTTGATCCCTAGTATCCACTATGTTCTGAGATTGATGTTGTTATGACTTTGCCATGCTTAATGCTTGTCACTTTGGGCCCGGGTGCCATGATTTCAGATCCGAACCGTTTATGTTATCACCATTATATCTATGTTCTAGATCCGATCTTGCAAGTTATAGTCACCTACTACGTGTTATGATCGGGCAACCCCGTAGTGACAATAGTCGGGACCACTCCCGGTGATGATTGTTGTTTGAGGAGTTCATGTATTCACCGTGTGTTTGTTCTAGATCTCTATCAAAAGGAGGCCTTAACATCCCTTAGTTTCCAATTGGACCCCGCTGCCACGGGAGGGTACGACAAAAGATGTCATGCAAGTTCTTTCCATAGGCACGTATGACTATTTACGGAATACATGCCTACATTGTATTTATGAACTAGAGCTAGTGTCGTATCGCGCTAGGTTATAACTGTCACATGATGAATTTCATCCAACAAATCGCCGATCCAATGCCTACGAAGTTATCTTATATTGTTTCTGCTAAGTTACTACTACTATCGTTACTGCTGCACTTGCTACAAAATCACTGTTGTTACTGTTACCGTTACTATTGCTGTTGCTACTATTATTATCAAAACTATCATACTTGAAAGTGCGTTATATCGACTAGAGGGGGGGGGGGGCTGAATAGGCGATTTTTATGAATTATTCAATGAGGAATTTGCCGGTGAGGAAATTCCTAAGTGAAGAACTACTTGCAGCGGAATAAGTACTCAGAAGTAAGCATAAGAGAATGCGGGCATGGTCATCTCGATGAAATAAAGACAATCAAGGAGTACAGAAAGCGTAAACACAGGATAGCACAAGATGAAGACAAACAGACAGAAGAAATTGAACTGAGGAAATTGAGAAAGTCTTCAGTCAAAGTCTTCAAACACAGATATGAATGAACACTCAACACAGTAATGAGGAAATGAAAGGGTTGAGGAAATAGAACCAGTTAGGTTGGTGAAGACAATGATTTGGTAGACCAGTTCCAACTACTGTCTCAGTTGTATGTCTGGTTGGAGCGGCTGAGTATTTAAACTCGAGGATACACAGTCCCGGACACCCGGCCGAGCACGCAGCTCGGGACACCAAGTCCTCACCATATTCTCCTTGAACTAAGGTCACACCGACCTCGTCCAATCACTCGTGGTAAGTCTTCAGCGACTTCCAAACCTTCACAGACTTGGTCACTCGGCGATCCACAATTCCTCTTGGATGCTCTAGACCATGACGCCTAACCGTCTGGAAGAAGCACAGTCTTCAAAGGTAACAAGCGTCGGATCCACGCAAGATCAATCTCTTTAGTGATGCTCAATCACTTTGGGTTTGTAGGGGTTTGGTTTTTGGGTTTTTCCTCACTCGATGATTTTCGCTCAAAGTCCTCGGAGGATGGGTTGCTCTCAAATGACAGGTGTCAAGTTCTCTTGGAGCAGTCAACCAGCTAGTGGTTGTAGGGGGCGACTATTTGTAGCCTAGGGACCAGCCCGACATGATAAGTGAAAGTGCGTTATATCGACTAGAGGGGGGGTGAATAGGCGATTTTTATGAATTCTTCACTGAGGAATTTGCCGGTGAGGAAATTCCTTAGCGAAGAACTACTTGCAGCGGAATAAGTACTCAGAGGTAAGCATAACAGAATGCGGGCATGGTCATCATGATGAAATGAAGACAAACAAAGAGTACAGAAAAGCGTAAACACAGGATAGCTCAAGATGAAGACAAACAGACTGAAGAAATTGAACTGAGGAAATTGAGAAAGTCTTAAGTCAAAGTCTTCAAACAGAGATATGAATAAACACTCAACACAGTAATGAGGAAATGAAAGGGTTGAGGAGATAGAACCAGTAAGGTTGGTGAAGACAATGATTTGGTAGACCAGTTCCAACTCCTGTCTCGGTTATGCGTCTGGGTTGGAGCGGGCTGAGTATTTAAACTCGAGGACACACGATCCGGACACCCGGTCGGCTGAGCACGCAGCTCGGGACACAAAGTCCTCACCGTATTCTCCTTGAACTAAGGTCACACAGCACTCGTCCAATCACTCGTGGTAAGTCTTGAGCGACTTCCAAACCTTCACAGACTTGGTCACTCGGCGATCCACAATTCCTCTTGGATGCTCTAGACCATGACGCCTAACCGTCTGAAAGAAGCACAGTCTTTAAAGGTAACAAGCGTCGGATTCACGCAGGATCAATCTCTTCAGTGATGCTCAATCACTTTGGGTTTGTAGGGGTTTGGTTTTTGGGTTTTTCCTCACTCGATGATTTTCGTCAAGTCCTCGGAGGATGGGTTGCTCTCAAATGACAAGTGTCAAGTTTCTCTCAGAGCAGCCAACCAGCTAGTGGTTGTAGGGGCGGCTATTTATAGCCTAGGGAGCAGCCCGACATGATAAGACATAAATGCCCTTCAATGATATGACCGTTAGGTGGATAAGATATTTTGGGACAGTCATGCCAAGAAGACAAAGAACGGTCGGAAATTTGAATCTCAAATTCCTCGGGGCTATCATGATCCTCACTTTGTGTAGGCAATCCGCATGGCGAATTCCTAACTCCTCGGTCGAGAACAAATTCTCAAATGACTGTAAGAGCTTCGTCTACATCCTTTGAAGAAATTGACTGAATTGTATGAGTTTTCCAAAGGCTTCACTCAAGGGATTGGTAGGTGTAGGATTTTGAGTTGAGCATCACATGGAAATTTTTCCTTAGTATTTCCTCGACCCCCTTTAACAGTACGGTGTTTCCTATGACTCAATAAAGAGAAAATGAAACAACGAAAACGAAAGTCTTCACGCTTCATTTTCCTCAAATGAATACCAAGTCTTCAAGGTTACACCAATTTCTTCACTTTCAAAGTCTTCAGAAAGTCTTCAGAATAACAAAGTCTTCAGTCGAAGAACTTCATTTTTAGGGGTCGACTTTCTTTGTAAACATCAAACTCCTCATAGACTTATAGACCTGTGTACACTCACAAACGCATTACATCCTTAACATATAAGTCTTCAATACACCAAAATCACTAAGGGGCACTAGATGCACTTACAATCTCCCCCTTTTTGGTGATTGATGACAATATAGGTTAAGTTTTCAACGGGGATAAACATATGAAGTGTAAATACCGATAATGAGGAATTTGATTGCAAGATATAGAAGAACTCCCGAAGATGTGCATAGTGAGGAATTTGCTTTTGAGGCAATGCACATTTGAAGAGTTGAATCATGGAGATCTCCCCCTATATCTTGTAATTCATACACACATTTGACATATAACATGAAGAATTTGAAATGCATGATGAGATATGGTGCTTGACGTAATTCAGCATGCGTGCGATAACATTAATGAGGAACAAGCATGCAAAATAACGCATCAGGAGTATCAGAGCTCAAGAAGCTCAAGAGAATCAGAGCATAGTGCAAGGCACAGTGCATCAAAAGTATCAAAGCACCATCGGGTTTAAGATTACAAATCGATCCAATAAAAGTTTCAGAAGAATGAGAGTTGTAACTTAACAAAATAAATTGCCCATATAATAGACCCGCTTGAAGACTAACTCAAATTTCTCCCCCTTTGTCATCGAATGACCAAAAGGATCAAAAGCGAGGACTAACGCCTACGAAGAATTTCAAGTTGAAGAAGGAGCGCCCGGCGTTGTTGGGGTCGGTTGTTGTAGTAGGGCCTGCATGATGTCGTCCAAGTCTTCATTTTCATCAGTGTCGCGCGAGGAAGAATAAGAGCTGGCCACCAAGGAAGGAACTTTGACCTTCTTGTATTTCTTCGGAGGAGGTGCAGACCAGTCAAATTCTTCTTTGAGTCCCATTGTCGTCAGTTCTCCCGCACTTTAGACATGTGAAAGAACAGCCCAGGTGCGTTCGAAGGTTTCATGGAGGCAGTAGTGGTTTTTCTTCACTGCATTGTGTGTTGAGGTCATGTTGTGAAGAATTGAACCAAACTGACGCTTGACCCATTTATGATTGCGATCAACCTTCTGATGAAGACTGAGGAGTAACTCACGATCACCATCACCACAGGTGCGAGCTTGAGGACTTTGCTTGACCGAGGTATTTGCGGTAGTCATGTGTGGCGAGTCATCATTGGTGGAGTAGGATGCAACTTTGCTAAACTGTCCATCCAATGGACGAATGCCTTCATCGATCACAGCGATGGCCTTGCCCTTGTCATCACCGAGGTAAATGTCCGCTTGAGGACTTCAATCAGGGGCAAGTAATCGCAGTGGTTCGAGTATCAGCCTTGTAATTGAGTGAAGACCTTGTCCTGATGAATCTCATTATCCAAGGCGCATAAGGCTTCAGCTCAAATGGTGATATAGCAATGTTTGCCAGAGTCCTCATGAAGAAATCATGGAAGTTGACGGGAACGCCATGAATTATGTTGAAAAGCATATTCTTCATGATGCCAACGACTTCTTCATCATTCAAGTCGTGGCCTTTGATAGGACTCATTGTCTTCGTCAGAATCCGATGGCAGTCCGAGGCACATACAATAATTCCTTGACGAGGAATTTGGTTCTTGGGCCTGCCTTGGCTTCAAAGGCTTCATTAGCACTTGCATACAGTGATTTGAAAGTTCGGTTCCTTGTAGATACAACGAGCACCGTCAAGTGGAGGATCGAGTGGTAGAGCACGAAGCAATTGATTCTTGGTGCCTTGTAGTGAGTGTTTTCAGACATCGATCTAGCACCCATGAGTTCACGTCTTCGCCTCCGGTGATGTGCAGCGTTGCATAGAATTGAAGAATGAGTTCTTCATTCGATCCACAGAATATCGGTGCAGAAATTCAGAAGTCTGCGTCGTGAAGAACACCGAGGACTGGCTCGAAGCCTGGCAGAGACTCCATGTCCACATGAGGAATATGAGCATGATCGAAGACTTTGTCTTTATTGAAAAGCACTGAGGAATAGAAATTGGCTTGGCTGGCAGTCCAGAAACGCCTCTTCCTTATGCGAGCAGAGTCATATGGATTGTAATCAGTGAAGAATACATGCTCGCTGAAGAAGTCTTCAGCCTTGAACTTTTGCTTTGTTGAGAAGGGATCCTTGGGCTTTGGCAATGGAGTGTCAGTGAGTTGCATCACGACCTCTGGAATCGCAATCTCAGGTTCTTCAGGCTGAGGAATTTCTTGTTCCTCAATAGGTGCAGTCTGAGGATCAAGAAGAAGAGTTCATCGACACTAGTGGCTGGAATTTCTTGAGTGACAGATGAAGTGGGATGAGTTTCTTGAGCCCATTTGAGCAGTAGGAGCAGGGACTGAGGTATCTGTTGGATTGGGGTGAAGAGTGGAGAATTTGGATCTTGACTTTCCCAAAAGTCATCATTCATTCTTGGCGTTGTGCTTCCAATATCCACATCTTCTTCAAGTTCCTCAACACCGCCTCTTCACCGTGAACTGAGGCATAGGTGAGGAAATGACTGGGGTTGAAGGGATTGCTTCCACTTCAATTTCTTCATCTATCTGCTCTGACGAAGCAGTAGAATGATTTTCTTCATCAGATCCACTTGGGATCACATAATCTTCATCAAAAGGAACAAGGTCCTTTGATGGAATTGAGGAAATTGGAACAGCATCAATTGGATTTTCAAAGGAGCTCGTCATTTGCTTCATTTTCTTCCCAGCCGAAGAATTTGACGCAGTTGATGCTTTTCGTTTCTTCACAGCAGCTCGTTCTGCAGCCTTGGTCTTCTTCACATCAGAGGCAGATGGATGAATTGGAGTGGGTGTTGGCGCAGGAGGAGCTGAGGAATCTGGATGATTTTCCTCAAAGAATCGATGCAGTTGCCCTGATTTGTTCAGTTTCTTCAGGCGCACCACTAGTGGATGCCCTGGCAATTTCTTCAGCGGCTGGAATGGGATCATCAGCCCTGGAACTGACATTTTCTTTAGCAGCCTGAACTTCATCAGGGGTGCTGGCATGTTCTTCAGTTGGCTAAGCTGAGGCTCCAGCCTGAGGAATTTCATGTTGTGTTGGGGCAGCAACATTTGTGAACTTTTTCGTCAGGTTGACGAATCTGACCTTGGCTCCTTGCCAATCAGCATAATAAGCATCGAAGTTTTTGCTGAGGGCTTGGATTTCATTCTGGACCTTGAGAAGTTCCTCAGGTGTCATTTTGACAACGCTTTTCTTCGTGAACTTCTCCTTTACGTATTGAGCTTTCTTGATCTCTCTTGCCTTTTCAAACTTCCATTTCTCTTCTGTGATGAAATGAGTCAACATATGACTTTGTCCAGGGGTCAGATGAAAATCAGGCAAAGGGGTATTTGGATCCTTGTGCCAGAGATCAATATATCGAGGATTTTCCTCGGATCCAACAGCAGAGGCACAGATGTGCCTTTGGCTCTAGCGGCCCTTTCTTGGCGATCTCTGATGATTTCCGCAAGTTCATCATCATCAGCCTCATCATCTTCAGTGGCTCTTGAAAGCAACCTGTTTCTTCTTGGGACTTGGCCGAGGACCTCGTCCATTTGTGGCCTTAGTCTTGGTGAGTCGGGCCAGATGAACACTTTGGTGCGGTGAGGAACTTCTTTGAGACACCAGAGGCAATGGAGAAGCCTGCAGATCCTTTGGCACGTGGCGGATGCACACAGGTGCTGAGGACTTTGTCGGAACTGCTGAGGATTTGGGAGGACCTGCTGAGGACTTTGAAGGAGCTGAGGATGTTGGAGGAGCAGGAGCAGCATGAGGAATTGGCCGTGAGGGCACTGCTGAGGAACTTGGCCGTGAGGGCACTGTTGGTGAAGCACTTGGCTTGTGAGCGGGCTTCTTTGGCATAGATTTTCTTGGCTTAACAGAGGCCTCAGGGGCAGCAGCAGTAGCAGAGTCCTCATTGAATTTCCTCACTGCCTCATTGGCTTGTCTTGCCAACTTGGCTTGGCGCTTGGCCCATTCTTCAGGAAAGTCCTCACCACGCTTGATCTTTGGTGGGGTTGACTTCTTGGCCAGGTGCCAACGGAGCTCTTGGGCATGGAGGATTGAGTGCGAATTTCCTCATGTACTTTGGAGTTACATATCTGTACTCCCTCCATTCCCGTGCCCATCTCCGTTCAATCCTTTGGATCCGCACCTTGCGCTAATTTTTGTTCTCTTTGCCGAACTCGGCTTCATCAGGTGTGCAATAATCAACATAAATTTCCTCAGGGATTTCAAACGCGGTCATGACCTCAGGCCTCTTTCCTCCTTTACGTGGCTTCTTTCTTTCTCGCCATATTCTTCACCGAGGAATTTGAACAAATGAATTCTCTGAAGAAGTATGCAACCGTTTCTTCGAGGAACGCCGCAAATGAGTTAAGTTGATGAGAACCTAGTGATTCAAAGAATGACATGAGTACCTGTGAACAGAGTATAGTTGCGAGGAATTTGGAGAGGTCATATGCGTTCTCAGAAGGTTTTTCAAAAAGAACAAGTTTTGAGGATTTTGACCAGATGAGCCTTGAAGAATTTCACTAAGCGTTCTTTGTCTTAGGTTCTAGAGTTGTACAGATCGAGGATCCACACTATTGAGGAATCTTGAAGAAAATGATTGCTTAGAGAAACGAATCAAGAGCATATAACTTGTGAGGTGTTTGTGTGTGAGGATTTGAAGAATAAAACATCTATGCAGATTTTGTAGTGTAAGATTTGGATCAACGAGGGTAGTAAAAGTAACTTATATTTACCCTAAATGAAGAACACGATGAACTGGGTGTTGTAGATGTGAAGCTCGTCTATTCAGATCTTCCACGCCCTAACTTGGCGGAGGAAGACAGCTATGGCGGCGGCGGAGTGAGGATTTCCGCAGTCGGCGTGAGTACGTCGGCGACGAGGTCGAGGCAGTGAAGCTCTTCCTCACCGGGCGATTTATGGAGAAGCGGCGGCGCTTAGGGTTTGAGGAGCTCGAACGGGAGAGAGAGGTCGAGCGGAGTAAAAGAAGTGAGGATGGAGAGAGGTATTTATGGAGGCGGTGAAAAACTGTTCGCAGAAGATTTAGGGACTAACGTGTTCTGACCATTCTCCTTCTCACGACATGTGTCACCCACGCATTATGTAGTGGAGATCGTGGTACGACCGTTGGTGAGTAAAATAATGCATCGTGGGATGCGGAACGGTTTGAGCGGCAAAACCGAAAGTTTGGATAAGATCAGTTTTAAAGTTCCGTTCGCAATTTCTTCAGCTCACAAGGACACAGTGAATATTTTGAACGAGTTTCAAATAGAACGCACATGAAGAATTTGTGAATATATTAGGTTGAGTATAGCATAGAGGGGGAAGGGTCCGATCACATTCACTTAGCAGAAAAAGCGACTTGAAGAAATAACAATATGTGATTGCTGTAGAGTAAATAAACCCATATATATATGTATTGCTAATGAAGAAAAACGACGAAATAAAGGAAGATTTTGCAAAGTTGAAGAATTTGAAAAAGCTGAAGAATTTCAAAAGCGAGGAAAAACTCAAATTGAAGATTTTCAACTTTGGTGGTGGCGTGACCCACCGTATAAGAATGATGATTTCAGACACCGCGTACAATTGTCGTAGTGTCGGTGTACTAGAGTAGGGGTACCCTAGTATCCCGTACTCGTGCACGGACAGTTGCAGCACCCCGCGGCAAGGTTTGCCTCGTCACCGCCAATCTCCTCCGTGGCTCCCTTGGAGCCATTCAAGAACAAAGTATTAGATTGAGAAGACAAGGTCCCGACAAGAGGAGCTTGTCGGGAAGGCCACTCCAGGCACGCAGAAGACAAGGCCCCGGCAAGAGGAGCTTGCCGGGAAGGCTCGGGGCGCGAAAAGTCCCCGGGCGCGACAAGGATTCGGCCGCGGCAAGGCGCTTGCCGCGGCATGCAACTTCTCTCCGTCTCCGCTCCAGCTCACCCAACGACGTGTTGCCATGGGACCGTTCCATGGGCGCGTGTCGAGCGGCTGTGCAGCCAGCGGAGAGCAGCGATAAGCGGCGCTGACAGGCTCGCCATCGTGGCGAGCGGAGGCGCACCTGACGGTCTCTGTTACATCGCTTTGGGCGACAACGACGGGCATTTATTGCTTTTGTCCCTTGCCGTCGAGTTAGGTATTTTGCAATCGCATACCTGTTCAAGTAGGTGTACCAACTCCTGTTTTTACATTTGTACCCCGCCTATGTTGCCACCTGTCGGAGACCCCTTGAGCATATAAAAGGAGGCCCGAGTGCAACGTAGAAAGGGTTCGGTTCCGCGGGTTCCGCAGTAGGGGTTGGTTCGATTCATTCGACTGGCCGTAAACTAGACACACGCACGCTAGGTTTTGTAGCTCGCATTGCTCCTTAGCAAGAACACAATAGATCAAACGAGCAGCAGTAGGAGTTTTATCTCTCCGGAGAGCTCCGAAGCTGGGTAAACCGCTCGTGTGCATCGCCTCGATTCGCTCTTCGTGCGATCTCCGCCCCCTTCCGAACCGCAAGGGGCCTGGTCCGCCGGCCCCATAGGTGTCCGTGGGTACGATCAGCCTCCCCGACACGTAGGGTTCTGAGAATCAAATTCTTCATTAATTTCTTCACACTTAGAGTGTTATTCTTCATTGATTGAAGAAAAACGTTTCTTCATGTGTTGCACATCTAAGTCATCAATTTTGCATAACTGTCAGGATGTGTGTCCTTTTCAAAGAACGTTCGAAGATTCTAAGATATTTAGCTCACACCGCAACTTGCTAAATCTCTTCTCATCCAAGGGCTTAGTGAAGATATCGGCTAGCTGTTCTTTAGTCATCACATGCTCGATGGAGATGTCGCCCTTTAACACATGATCACGAAGAAAATGATGACGAATTTGAATGTGCTTTGTCTTCGAGTGCTGAACTGGGTTGTGAGCAATCTTGATGGCACTCTCATTGTCACAAAGAGAGAGGCACATTCTTCACGTTGATGCCGTAGTCCTTGAGAGTCTGCTTCATCCACAGCAATTGAGCACAACACGAGCCAGAAGCAATGTATTCAGCTTCCGCAGATGACAAAGTGATACGCAGCTCGCTTTCTTCGAGGACCAATGGACCAAAAGATCGTCCGAGGAAATGACAAGTACCAGATGTTGACTTGCGGTCCACACGACCACCAGCATAGTCAGAGTCAGAATATCCAATGAGATCAAAAGTAGAGCCCTTGGGGTACCATAATCCTAGTGATGGTGTGTGAGCTAGATATCGAAGAATTTGCTTCACAGCCTTATGGTGTGATTCCTTCGGTGTAGCTTGAAATCGGGCACACATGCAAACACTAAGCATTATATCTGGCCTAGATGCACCTAAGTACAATAAAGAACCAATCATGGAGCGGTATACCTTGTGATCGAAGTCAATACCATTTTCATCGATTGCATAGATGGCCATTTGTGGGCATAGGAATTTTGACACCTTTGCAATCTTGCATGCGAATTTCTTCGGGACATCTTTGAGGTATTTCTCCCGAGATATGAATATGCCATTGTGTTGTTGACGAATTTGAAGACCTAAGAAGAATTTCAACTCTCCCATCATAGACATTTGATATTCTTCACTCATTATATAGGCAAATTCATCACTCTAACGTTGGTCAAGACAGCCAAAGATAATATCATCAACATATATTTGGCACACAAACATTTCACCATCATATGATTTAGTAAAGAGAGTAGGGTCGAGTGAACTGGTGTGAAGCCATTCTTCACGAAGAATTCCTTCAATGTATCATACCACGCCTGCGGGGCTTGTTTGAGACCATAGAGGGCCTTTTGAGTCTCAAGACTTTGTCGGGATTCTTTGGATCTTAAAAACACGGGGTTGAGCAACATATACTTCTTCCTCAAGCTTACCATTGAGGAATGCACTTTTCACATCCATTTGATATAAAGTGATATTGTGATGGTTAGCATAGGCGAGTAATATGCGAATAGACTCAAGTCTAGCAACAGTGCAAAAGTTTCATCGAAATCAATTCCTTCAACACAGGGTGTAGCCTTGAGCTACTAGTCGTGCCTTATTCCTTACCACAAGGCCATTTTCATCTTGCTTGTTGCGGTAGATCCACTTTGTGCCAATGATATTATGCTTGCGAGGATCTGGACGTTTGACCAGTTCCCGGACATTGTTGAGCTCGAATTGATGTAATTCTTCTTGCATTGCCTGAATCCACTCAGGCTCCAGACATGCTTCATCTACCTTAGTGGGCTTTGTGATAGAGACAAAAGCATAGTGCCCACAAAAGTTAGATAAATGTGAAGCTTTTGAGCGTGTGAGAGGACCTGGCGCTTCAATGTCATCGATGATCTTGTCAACTTGCACTTCTTTTGCAACATGAGGATGAGCTGGTTGCCGTCGAGGAATTTGATCAGCATTTTCTTCAGCACCATTGTCTTCAAAGATTATCTTCAGTGCATCATTTCGGCGTTCTTGGCGACAGGAATGAATTCTTCAAGAGATTCTTGATGAGGAATGACATCCTCGGTTGCCTTGAACTTGATAGATTCCTCAGGAGCTGGTTCATCTAAGACATATGGTAGGTGCTCTATTGGGTTTCTTGTCAGTGAGGAGTTCATAGGCAGTCTTCTTGAAGAATTTGTGAAGATATACTCTGTTGATGATGTGGCACGCGGTATCAATTGCATCAATCCAAAAACGACTAGGCGTTTTGTATTCATCAAGCATAGTGCGAGCCATCTCAACAAGAGTTACATTCTTGCGCTCCACGACGCCATTTCTTTGAGGAGTATAGGGAGCAGATAACTCATGAGTAATACCAAGTTCATCAAGATAGTCATCAAGACCGGAATTCTTGAACTCAGTTCCATTGTCACTCTGATGTGCCCGATCTTCACACCAAAGTTGGTTGAAGCCCTCGAGGAAAATCGTTTGAAGACTTCACGCACTTCATTTTTGTAAGTAACAATGTGTACCCATGTGTAACGAGAGTAATCATCAACAATAACAAAGCCATATAAAGATGCATCATTAGTGAGGCTGAGTAATGATTAGGACCAAAGAGGTCCATGTGAAGCAATTCAAGGACGAGTAGTGGTTATGATAGTCTTAATGGATGCTTGGCCTTGGTCATTTTTCCACTTCATGTGCTCCACACAAGTGATCCTTGAGGAATTTGACATTCTCAATGCCAATGCCATGCTTCTTCTTCGCAAGCATGTGCAAATTCCTCATGCCTGCATGACCAAATCGCCGATGCCATAGCCAGCCTTTCTCAAGTCAAGGTAAGTAGACACACGGCTGGTTGTGGTCCTCAGAGAAATCAACAATATACAAGTCTCCTCTCCTAAAGCCTTCAAGACTTTGGAATTGTCGACTTCCATGATCACAACACAACGATACTTGCCAAAGACAACAACCATATCAAGATCACAAAGCATTGAGATCGACATGAGGTTGTATCCTAAGGACTCAACAAGCATGACTTTGTCCATGTGTATGTCCTTAGAGATCGCAACCTTACCAAGACCCAATACACGACTTTTTCCTTTGTCAAGAAAGATGATATGCTTCAGATGTGACGGTGATAAGGGAGTATCCATCAATAGATTCTTGTCACCACCATGTGATTTGTACATCCACTATCGAGGACCCACTCATTGGCTTTAGGTTGATCATCCTGCAGATGAATTAGTGCAACTTACGATCTCATATACTTCATCAGTGAAGAATATGATATCAAGTTCATCAGATGAATTTCATCGAGCAAAGATAACAGATAAGCAAGATGAGGACGTGTGAAATGAAAGTTCATTTCTTCATGATTAGCTGCGTCTGCTCGTGCATATTTGTCGTGCCCTCAAATTCTTGAGACGTTTAAAGCACGTCGAGACCTGACCTCAGAAGAGTTAGTTCTTCTTCTTCACCACCCACATCTGAAGGGGCGGCAAAGAGTTCATCACTCTGCGAGCTCCATATGAGAATGGTGGCATAGAGGCCAATCCATTTCGTTTCTCATAAGAGGGGTTAGGGTAAGCATATGAATAAGCAGAGAAATTCTTTGAGGACTTATGAACATATTGGTTTGAAGAATAATGCACATATTCATAGCCCTTAGCTCTACCTCGCGAAAATGTAGTTTTTAGCACGATGATAATCATATGAGGACTTTGATCCTTTTGAGGAATTTGATCCACGTGAGGAATTTGGTCTGTATGAGGACTTGGATCCATATGAAGAATTTGGTCCATATGAAGAGTTTGATCTGGGGTTCCTATTCTTCATGTGTGGTGTCATGAGGACATTCACTGAAGACTTTCAAGGCACTTCTTGGGAACCCAGATTTTCTTCATAGGGGAACCGCTCTCGCCGATTAGGGCCAACATATCTAGCAAATACTTCACCATACTGATTTTTGAACAGTTTATAGTTGGAGTCAAATGACTCATCGAAGAATGAGGAGATTCGCATGTAAAGTCAGATAAGTTAGATGGATCAATCGGAGGTCCCTTTGCTGCAACCCATGAGGTTTTGGGATACCGCTTTGCTTCCAATATGTTCCATCAGCATTGAGTTTCCTCTCAAAGGCAATACCCTCTTTCCTAGTGTTTCTGTTGAGGATCTGCTTTTTAAGCACATCACAAAGAGTCTGATGCCCTTTGAGGCTTTTGTACATGCCTGTCATGTACAATTCCTTCAGCCCTGCATAGTCAGTGATACTAGCAATGTCCTCAGATGAGGAATTAGTGATAGCAGAGGCAGTTGAAGAATTTGTAACAGTTGAAGCATTTGAACATTTAGGTGAAGAATTAGCAGATTCACGTTCAATGCACTTTAAGCATGGAGGAACAAATTCTTCCTGAGAAGGGCTGATTTGTTGACCAAGTAATGAATCACGCTCCTTCTGAAGATCTTCATAACTCACTCTTAGCTTCTCAAGATCTTGCTTTCTTTGAAGAGATTCATAAGAAAGTTTCTCATGATCAGACAAGAGAGTGTTATGATGACCTTGAAGGATGTCAAACCTAGATCAAGTCTCTGAAGATTTTCAGTCAGGGCTTTAGTGCGATCCATTTCTTCACCTAACATATCATCACTTTTATCTAGCATGTTTTGAACCTTTTCAAAATCCCTTTGTTGTTTTACAACAATCATAGCAAGTTTTGAGTAGCTGGGCTTTAGATCTTCATCAGATTCATTTTCACTAGATTCAGAGGAGGTATATTTGAGTACCTTAGCATCCTTTGCCATGAAGCAATAGGTAGGAGCGTAGTCATCACTATCTTCATCAGCTTTGTTGGTGAGGTCATTTTCTTCAGAGTTGAAGATGGACTTGCTGACGAAAGCAGTAGCGAGAGCTAGACTCGCCACACCAGACTCAGATTGTTCTGATGCCTCCTCTTCCTAATGTTCCTCAGATTCAGCTTCAGAGTCCATTTCCTTGCCAATGAATGCCCGAGCCTTTTTGGAGCTGCTCTTCTTGTGAGAAGAAGGCTTTCAGGATTTTGATGATGAAGATTTTGATGATTTCTTCTTCTTCTTCTTAGCGTCATCAGAACTGTAATCCTTGTATTTCTTCTTCTTTAATTCCTTTTCCCACTGAGGACAATCTTGAATGTAGTGACCAGGTTTCTTGCATTTGTGGCAAAGTCTTATCTTATAGTCACTGGATGAGGAATCACTTCTCCTTGAGGATTTTCCAAAGCGACCACGTCTTGAGAACTTCTGGAATTTCTTCACGAGCAGTGCTAGCTCCTAGCTCAATTCTTCAGGGTCTCCAAGGCTACTACCAGAGTCTTCACAATCAGATTCGCATTACGACCTTGGCCTTCGTGGCACGTGATTTTCCATAGCTAGAACCATAGAGATCTCTTTTCAAAGAAGCTGGAACTCATGAGTATTTAGCCTCTCGAGGATATCACCTGGATCAAGTGACTTGTAGTCAAGACGCTCTTGTATCATTAGTGCGAGTGTCAAATGAGGAATCAAGCGATCTCAACAATTTCTTCACCACCTCATGGTCGGTGATGTCAAGGCACCAAGCGCTTGAAGCTCATTTGAGATGTCGATGAGGCGATCAAAGGTTTGTTGAACATTTTCATTGTCGAGTCTTTTGAAGTGGTTGAAGAGATTGCGAAGAACATCAACTCGAGAGTCACGCTGAGTTGAGACTCCTTCATTTACTTTGGACAGCCTGTCCTAGATGAGCTTAGCAGTTTCCAAAGCACTCACTCTTCCATATTGTCCTTTGCTCAGATGGCCACATATGATATTCTTCGCTTGAGAATCAAGTTGCTTGAATCTCTTCACATCGGCAGCATTCAAAGAAGGTGTGACTGAGGGAACACCATTTTCCACAACATACCAGAGATCGTTGTCAATTGCCTCAAGATGCATTCGCATCTTGTTCTTCCAGTAGGGGTAGTCCGTCCCATCAAAGGTAGGACACCCGTGAGACCTTGATCATACCTGCGGTCGACATAACTAAAACTCCAGGTGGTTAAACCAAAATCACACAGAACAAGGGAGTACCTTGCTCTGATACCAATTGAAAGTGCGTTATATCGACTAGAAGGGGGTGAATAGGCGATTTTTATGAATTCTTCACTGAGGAATTTGCCAGTGAGGAAATTCCTAAGTGAAGAACTACTTGCAGCGGAATAAGTACTCAGAAGTAAGCATAACAGAATGCGGGCATGGTCATCATGATGAAATGAAGACAATCAAAGAGTACACAAGCGTAAACACAGGATAGCACAAGATGAAGACAAACAGACTAAAGAAATTGAACTGAGGAAATTGAGAAAGTCTTCAGTCAAAGTCTTCAAACACAGATATGAATGAACACTCAACACAAAGAATGAGGAAATGAAATGGTTGAGGAAATTGAAACAGTTATGTTTGTGAAGACAATTATTTGGTAGACCAGTTCCAAGCGGCTGTCTCGGTTGTACATCCGGTTGGAGCGGCCGAGTATTTAAACTCGAGGACAAACAGTCCGGACACCCGGCCGAAAGCATGCAGCTCAGGACACCAAGTCCTCACTGTATTCTCCTTGAACTAAGGTCACACAGACCTCGTCCAATCACTCGTGGTAAGTCTTCAGGCGACTTCCAAACCTTCACAGACTTGGTCACTCGGCGATCCACAATTCCTCTTGGATGCTCTAGACCATGACGCCTAACCGTCTAGAAGAAGCACAGTCTTCAAAGGTAACAAGCGTCGGATCCATGCAGGATCAATCTCGTCAGTGATGCTCAATCACTGTGGGTATGCAGGGGTTTGGTTTTTGGGTTTTTCCTCACTCGATGATTTTCACTCAAAGTCCTCGGAGGATGGGTTGCTCTCAAATGACAAGTGTCAAGTTCTCTCGGAGCAGCCAACCAGCTAGTGGTTGTAGGGGGTGGCTATTTATAGCCTAGGGAGCAGCCCGACATGATAAGACATAAATGCCCTTAAATGATATGACCGTTAGGTGGATAAGATATTTTGGGACAGTCATGGCGTGCAAAGATAACAACGGTCGGAAATTTGACTTTAAAATTCCTCAGTGCTATCATGTTCCTCTCTGTGTAGGAAATCCGCACTGGCGAATTCCTAACTCCTCAATCAGAACAAATTCCTCAACACTGTAAGAACTTCGTCTCATCAAGAAATTTATTGAGCTGTATGAGATTTCCAAAGGCTTCACTCAAGGGATTGGTAGGTGTAGGATTTTGAGTTGAGCATCACATGGAAATTTTTCCTTAGTATTTCCTCGACCCCCTTTAACAAAGACGGTGTTTCCTATGACTCAAGAAAGAGAAAACGAAACTACGAAAACAAAAGTCTTCACGCGTCATGTTCCTCAAATGAATACCAAGTCTTCAAGGTCACACCAATTTCTTCACTTGCAGAGTCTTCGGAAGGTCTTGAGAATATCAAAGTCTTCAAGAAGAACTTCATTTTTAGGGTCGACTTTCTCTGTAAATATCAAACTCCTCATAGACTTATAGACCAGTGTACACTCATAAACACATTAGTCCCTTAACCTATAAGTCTTCAATACACCAAAATCACTAAGGGCCACTAGATGCACTTACAATACTACCTTGCTACTGATCACTTTGCTATAGATAATTAATCTCCAGGTGTGGTTGAATTGACAACTCAGCTGCTAATACTTACAAATATTCTTTGTCTCCCCTTGTGTCGAATCTAAAAATTTGGGTTGAATACTCTACCCTCAAAAACTATTGCAATTCCCTATACTTGTGGGTTATCAAGGCTCTTTATCGAGCCGTTGCCAGGGAGCATAGCTGTGTTTGTTGAGTCACTTGGGATTATTATCAAGTTATCACTATGAATAATCTGAAGGATGCTAAGACTAAGATTTATCCCTCTAAGATGAGGGAAGGTAAGGAACTGCCATCTAGTTCTGCTTTAGATTCACCTTCTGTTATAAGTAAACTTGCAACACCGCCACATGCTATTAATCCTGATTTGTCGTAAGTTATTGATGATGCTACTTCTGCTATGAATGATACTTATGATGATGCTAGTACCTTGCCTGATGATGATGGTGTACCACTAGGTGATTTTCTTGATGAACAAATTGCTAGAGTAAGACAACATGATGTTGTTGAAACTGATGATGAGCTTGAAACTAGAAATCTTGAAACACCTACTAGAAATAGCCCTCCTAGATATGAATTGCCAAAAGTACCGGAAGGTTATGTTATGAATGAGGAGACAACTAGAGATATTCTTGCTTGGAAGGATAGAGATGATCTAGAGAAATTATTATGCAAGTATAAAGAAAAATCCTTGAATGCTAGAATGCAATATGATCCTAAGTTTGCTACCTCACCTTTCTTTATTGATGATAAGCATTATGAATTCTCTGTTGACCCTGAGTTAATTACTTTGGTTGAATCTGATCCTTTTCATGGTTATGAAACTGAAACTGTTGTGGCCATCTTACTAAGTTGAATGACATAGCCACCCTTTTACTCATGATGAGAAGACTCGCTATTACTCTATTCTCAAATTATTTCCGTTCTCATTAAAGGGTGACGCTAAAGCTTGGTACCATACTCTTGCTCCTGGTTGTGTGCGTAGTCCCCAGGATATGATTTATTACTTCTCTGAAAAATATTCCCTGCTCATAAGAAACAAGCTGCCTTACAGGAAATATTTAACTTTGTGCAAATTGAAGAAGAGAGTCTCCCACAAGCTTGGGGGAGGCTTCTCCAATTGCTTAATGCTTTGCCTGATCATCCTCTTAAGAATGAAATACTTGATATCTTCTATAATGGACTAACTGATGCTTCTAGGGACTTCCTAGATTGTTGTGCTGGTTGTGTTTTCCGGGAATGAACTATTTGGAAAGCTGAAGAATTATTGAATAATATATTGAAAAATTATGATGATTGAACTCTTCCCGAACCACCGCCTAATCCCACTTCGAAGAAGAGGGGTATATTATATCTCAGTCCTGAAGATATGCAAGAGGCAAAGAAATCTATGATGGAAAAATGTATTGAAGCCGAGGATGTAAAAATTTTACCTCCTATTGAAGAAAATACATGGGCTTGATACACCACCACCACCTAAGGTGGTAGAGGTAATTTCTCTAATGAAATTTAATGATAATGATAATCCTCGTAATATGCACCCTAGCCAATGCCTTTATGAGTTTGAAAACTACATTAGAAAACAAGATCACTTCAATGCAAATATTACGAAACAATTGAAATACAATTATGATACGATTGCTCGCTTGAGTGACTTGTTATTTAGAATCTCAAATGATGTTAGAGGTGTGGGAAAGCATGCTTCTATGGTACAAACCCAATTAGAACAAGTTGCTAAATCTCAAAGAGAATTGTTTGATGAAATGAATAACAATATACATGACTTTGATGTTATCAAGGTAAACTAGAGGAGGTAAAATGACTCAGGAACCACTTTATCCTAAGGGACACCCAAAAAGAATTGAACAGGATTCACAAAGGAACAACACCATAGCACCTAGTCCTTCTAAAAAGAAGAAGAAAAAGAAAAATAATAGGACTTTGCATGCTTCTTGTGAACCTGAATTAGAAAAACCTCCTGATAATGAAAATGATGTTTCTATTTCTGATGCTGAAACTCAATCTGGTAATGAACATTCACCCAGTGATAATGAAAAGATAATGCTCATGTTCATGAAGATACTCAACCAAACAATAAAAAAGAACCAGGTAATGATGTTGAAATAGAACTAGTTGTTGATCTTGATAACCCACAACCCAAGAATATACGATATGATAAAAGAGACTTTATTGCTAGAAAACACGGTAAAGAAAGAGAACCGTGGGTTCAAAATCCTATGCCTTTTCCACCCAAGTCAACTAAAAAGGAAGATGATGAAGAATTTGAATGCTTTGCTGAAATGCTGAGGCCAGTATTTTTGCGTACTCGCTTGACTGATATCTTGAAAATTCCTCCTTATGCAAAGTATATGAAAGACATCATCACTAATAAGAGAAAAATACCGGAAGCTGAAATCTCCACCATGTTAGCTAAGTATACTTTTAAAGATGGAGTACCTAAAAAACTTGCAGATCCGGGAATACCAACTATACCTTGCTCCATAAAAAGAAATTATGTGAAAACTGCTTTATGTGATTTGGGAGCTTGTGTTAGTGTTATGCCTTTCTCTTTATATAAAATACTTGACTTGAATAAACTCACACCTACTAAAATATCTTTGCAAATGGCTGACAAATCAACTGCCATACCTATCGGTATTTGTGAAGATGTGCCCGTTGTTGTTGCTAATGTTACTATTTTGACTGACTTTGTTATACTTGAGATGCCCAAGGACGACAACATGTCGATTATCCTTGGCAGACCCTTCTTGAATACTGCAGGGGCTGTTATTGATTGCAATAAAAGCAAGGTCACTTTTCATATCAATGGTAATGAGCATACGGTGCACTTTTCGAAGAAACAATTCCAAGTGAATGGTATTAATGTTATTGAAAAATCTCCGACAATCACTATTGGAAGTTTTCAACTACCTATACCTACAATTAAAAATAAATATGAAATGCTTATTGTTGGGGACATTCGTATCCCTGTTGAGGTAACTTAGTGATTTACGAAAGTTCTTCGGTTTCATGCTAATCGAAAGTGATTGTTAATAAGACTTGATCAACCTTATTAATGTATCATTTTTGAGAGGTATGAAGTTGATGAATTTAGTGAGCACTACTTTCTGTCCCTACCTTTTATTTTCTCTTCCTACTAGTTAAATAATAAAATGCCATGTATTGTTTGTTTTTTGAATCTTCCGTGCAATAAAAAATGACCCAAAAATAAAAGTTCTTAGAATGCTCTGAAAATTTAATACGATTTTTTCTAAATATTTAAGAATTTCTGGTGCAAATAATATCAGAGGGAGGTGCACTAGGTGGGCACAACCCACCTGGGCGCGCCAGGACCCCCAGGCGCCCTGGTAGGTTGTGGTCTCCAGTGGGCCCCTCACTTATCTCTTCATGCCACATCATAACCTACCTCCAAAAAATCACCATTTCTCTCTCTCTCTCTCTCTCTCTCTCGTGTTCTTGCTCTCAAACCCGTGGATTTCGATCTCTTTGCTCAAAGCTCCGTTTTTGAAACTATTTCGGGGGATTGTCGCTTGGTATGTGACTCCTACATTTGTCCAATTAGTTTTTGCTTTAGTGGTTTTTATTTTGAATAATTAGCTACTCTTGGTGCTGCTGTAGATGAGCTTGTGATAACCCACAAGTATAGGGGATCGCAACAGTTTTTGAGGGTAGAGTGTTCAACCCAAATTTATTGATTCGATACAAGGGGAGCCAAAGAATATTCTCAAGTATTAGCAGTTGAGTTGTCAATTCAACCACACCTGGATAACTTAATATCCGCAGCAAAGTATTTAGTAGCAAAGTAGTATGGAAGTAACGGTAACGGTGGCAAAAGAAACAGCAGCAGTTTTGTAGTGATTGTAACAGTGGCAACGGTAAAGTAAATAAGATAAGAACAATATGTGAAAAGCTTGTAGGCATTGGATCGGTGATGGAGAATTATGCCGGATGCTATTACTCATGCAACAGTTATAACATAGGGTGACACAGAACTAGCTCCAATTCATCAATGTAATGTAGGCATGTATTCCGAATATAGTCATACATGCTTATGGAAAAGAACTTGCATGACATCTTTTGTCCTACCCTCTCGTGGCAGTGGGGTCCTAATGGAAACTAAGGGATATTAAGGCCTCCTTTTAATAGAGTACCGGAACAAAGCATTAGCACATAGTGAATACATGAACTCCTCAAACTATGGTCATCACTGGGAGTGGTCCCGATTATTGTCACTGGGGTTGCGGATCATAACACATAGTAGGTGACTATAGACTTGCAAGATAGGATCAAGAACTCACATATATTCATGAAAACATAATAGGTTCAGATCTGAAATCATGGCACTCGGGCCCTAGTGACAAGCATTAAGCATAGCAAAGTCATAGCAACATCAATCTCGAACATAGTGGATACTAGGGATCAAACCTTAACAAAACTAACTCGATTACATGATAGATCTCATCCAACCCATCACCGTCCAGCAAGCCTATGATGGAATTACTCACGCACGGCGGTGAGCATCATGAAATTGGTGATGGAGGATGGTTGATGATGATGATGGCGATGAATCCCCCTCTCCGGAGCCCCGAACGGACTCCAGATCAGCCCTCCCGAGAGGTTTTAGGGCTTGGCGGCGGCTCCGTATCGTAAAACGCGATGATTTCTTCTCTCCCGTTTTTTTCTCCTCAAACACGAATAAATAGAGTTGGAGTTGAGGTCGGAGGAGCTCCAGGGGGCCCACGAGGTAGGGGGCGCACCCAGGGGGTAGGCGCGCCTCCCACCCTCGTGGCCAGGGTGTGGGCCCCCTGGCCTTGATTCTTTCGCCAGTATTGTTTATATATTCCAAAATAATTCTCCGTTGATTCTCAGGTCAATCCGAGAACTTTTGTTTCTGCACAAAAATAACACCATGGCAGTTCTGCTGAAAACAACGTCAGTCCGAGTTAGTTCCATTCAAATCATGCAAGTTAGAGTCCAAAACAAGGGAAAAAGTGTTTGGAAAAGTAGATACGTTGGAGACGTATCAACTCCCCCAAGCTTAAACCTTTGCTTGTCCTTAAGAAATTTAGTTGACAAACTGAAAGTGATAAAGAAAAACTTTTACAAACACTGTTTGCTCTTGTTATTGTAAACATGTAAAGCCAGCATTCAAGTTTTCAGCAAAGATTATGAACTAACCATATTCACAATAACACTTAGGTCTCATGTTTACTCATGTCAATGGCATAGTCAACTAGCGAGCAATAATAATAAATCTCGGATGACAACACTTTCTCAAAACAATCATGATATGATATAACAAGATGGTATCTCGCTAGCCCTTTCTGAGACCACAAAACATAAATGCAGAGCAACCTTAAAGATCAAGGACTGACTAGACATTGTAATTCATGGTAAAAGAGATCCAGTCATAGTCATACCCAATATAAATTAATAGTAATGGATGCAAATGACAGCGGTGCTCTCCAGGGTGGTGCTTTTTAATAAGAGGGTGATGACTCAACATAAAAGTAAATAGATAGGCCCTTCGCAGAGGGAAGCAGGGATTTGTAGAGGTGCCAGAGCTCGATTTTAAAGCAGAGATAAATAATATTTTGAGCGGCATACTTTCATTGTCAACATAACAACCAAAGATGGCAATATCTTCCATGCTACACACATTATAGGCGGTTACCAAGCAGAATGGTAAAGTTTATACTCCCCCACCACCAACAAGAATCAATCCATGGCTTGCTCGAAACAGCGAGTGCCTCCAACTAACAACAACCCTGGGGGAGTTTTGTTTGCAATTATTTCGATTTGGTTTGCATAAAGCATGGGACTGGGCATCCCGGTGACCAGCCATTTTCTCGTGAGTGAGGAGCGGAGTCCACTCCTCTTGAGAATAACCCGCCTAGCATGGAAGATACAGACAACCCTAGTTGATACATGAGCTATTCGAGCATGCAAAACAGAATTTCATTTGAAAGTTTAGAGTTTGGCACATACAAATTTACTTGGAACGGCGGGTAGATACCGCATATATAGGAAGGTATGGTGGACTCATATGGAATAACTTTGGGGTTTATGAACGTGGATGCACAAGCAGTATTCCCGCTTAGTACAAGTGAAGGCTAGAAAAAGACTGGGAAGCGACCAACTAGAGAGCGACAACAGTCATGAACATGCATTAAAATTAATAAACATTGAGTGCAAGCATGAGTAGGATATAATCCACCATGAACATAAATAACGTGAAGGCTATGTTGATTTTGTTTCAACTACATGTGTGAACATGTACCAAGTCAAGTCAATTGAATCATTCAAAGGAGGATACCACCCTATCATACCACATCACAACCATTTTAATAGCATGTTGGCACGCAAGGTAAACCATTATAAATTCCTAGCTAATTAAGCATGGCATAAGTAACTATAATCTCTAATTGCCATTGCAAACATGTTTATTCATAATAGGCTGAATCAGGAACATCGAACTAATCATATTTACAAAAAACAAGAGAGTTCGAGTTCATACCAGCTTCTCTCATCTCAATCAGTCCATCATATATCGTCATTATTGCCTTTCACTTGCACGACCGAACGATGTGAATAATAATAGTGCACGTGCATTCGACTAAGCTGGAATCTGCGAGCATTCAATGAACAGGAGAATACAAGGCAATATGGGCTCTTGGTTAAATCAACAATAATGCATATAAGAGCCACTCCAACATTTTCATCATGGTCTTCTCCTATCGACCCCCAAAGAAAAGAAAAGAAGTAAAACTATTTACACGGGAAAGCTCCCAACAAGCAAAAGAAGAACATGAAATCTTTTTGGGTTTTCTTTTAATTAATACTACTACAGCAAGAAAGTAAATTAGCTAAAAGCTACAACTAATTTTTTTGGTTTTCTTAAGGTTTTTCAAACACACAAGAAGAAGGTATAAAAAGGAAAATAAACTAGCATGGATAGTACAATGAAAAAGTATGAGCACCGACAACTAGCATGAGTGTGTGAACATGAATGTAATGTCGGTGAGAAATACGTACTCCCCCAAGCTTAGGATTTTGGACTAAGTTGGTCTATTGCCATGGCTGGCCTGGCGGATATCCAAAGATGTAGTTGGGGTCGTACTGAGAAGCAGCGGCTATTGCATCGTGGGCTGCAGCTTGGAGGCGAGCTTCCCTCGTCCTCCTCTCATACTCGTTCGCCTCCTCCCTGGTTATGACAAATCTCCCCTTTGCCTGAAAGTCAAAGAAAGTAGGAGCAGGGAGAGCGACGTAATAGGTGCGTCGTCTGTCAAAGATTAGTCGATACTGGAGGAACTGATCGTTCCGTGATAACCCACAAGTATAGGGGATCAATTGTAGCCTCTTTCGATAAGTAAGAGTGTCGAACCCAATGAGGAGGTAAAGGTAGAAAAAATATTCCTTCAAGTTCTACCGACCACTGATACAACTCTACACACGCTTGACGTTCGCTTTACCTAGAACAAAGTATGAAATTAGAAGTACTTTGTAGGTGTTGTTGGATAGGATTGCAAGAATATAAAGAGTGCGTAAATAAAAAGTAGGGGCTGTTTAAGTAAAGACACAATAAAGTAAATATAGCGAGTGTGGAAAAGTGGTGTTAGGAGTTGCGAAATTGTCCCTAAGAAATTGACTACTTTACTAGACCGATAGCAAGTTTTATGTGGGAGAGGCTAGTGCTAGCATGTCATCCCTGACTTGGAATTCTATGCACTTATGATTGGAACTATTAGCAAGCGTCCGCAACTACTAACGTTCATTAAGGTAAAACCCAACCATAGCATTAAGATATATTGGTCCCCCTTCAATCCCGTATGCATCAATTTCTACGCTAGGTAGAAGCTTATGTCACTCTTGCCCTCCAATACATAGTCCTATCAACATACAAATAACCCTATGGTGTGATCCAAGCGTGCGCTCATATGATGGGCACCAAAGGACAACAACATAACCACAAGCAAATTAAATCAATCATAGCAATTCATCAATCACCGATAGGACAACGAAAATCTACTCAGACATCATAGGGTGGCAACGCATCATTGGATAATAATATGAAGCATAAAGCACCATGTTCAAGTAGAGGGTACAGCGGGTTGCGGGAGAGTGGACCACTGTATATAGAGGAGGGAAGGTGATGGAGATGTTGGTGAAGATGATGGTGGTGTTGGTGAAGATCACGATGATGATGATGGTGGCCACGGCAGCGTTCCGGCGCCACCGGAAGAGAAGGGGAGAGGGGGCCCCTTCTTCTTCTTCTTCTTCTTCCTTGACCTCCTCCCTAGATGGGAGAAGGGTTTCCCCTCTGGTCCTTGGCCTCCATGGCAAGGGAGGGGCGAGAGCCCCTCCGAGATTGGATCTATCTCTCTGTTTCTCTCTATTTATGTGTTCCCCTCTGCTGCCCTTTCACCGTTTCGTGTATATATGGAGATCCGTAACTCCGATTGGATTGAAACCTTCGCCCATACTTTTCTATGAAAATTAGTTTTCTTGCTTCTAAAGTAGAGCAGCAACCGCCTTACGGGGGGCCCACGAGGGTCAGGGGCGTGCCCATGGGGGTGGGGCGCGCCCCCTACCTCGTGCCCCCTCGGGCACCGTCTCGCGTTGATTCTTCTTCCGGAATTCTCCAAATATTCTAAAAATATTCTCCGTCCGTTTTTATCCCGTTTGGATTCCGTTTGATATGGGGTTTCTGGGAAACATAAAACATGCAACAAACAGAATCGCACTGGGCACTGGATCAATATGTTAGTCCCAAAAATAATATAAAAATTTGCCAAAAATATATGAAAGTTGAATAATATTGGCATGGAACAATAAAAAATTATAGATACGACGGAGACGTATCAGCATCCCCAAGCTTAATTCCTGCTCGTCCTCGAGTAGGTAAATGATAAAAAAGGTAATTTTTGATGTGGAATGCTACCTAGCATAATCTTGATCATGTAATCTAATCATGGCATGAATATTAAGACATGAGTGATTCAAGGCAATAGTCTATCTTTTGACATAAAAACAATAATACTTCAAAGCATACCAACCAAGCAATTATGTCTTATCGAAATAACATAGCCAAAGAAAGCTCATCCCTACAAAATCATATAGTCTGGCTATGCTCCATCTTCACCACACAAAGCATTCAAATCATGCACAACCCCGATGACAAGCCGAGCAATTGGTTCATACTTTTTAACGTGCTTTAGCCTTTTCAACCCTCACGCAATACATGAGCGCAAGCCATGGATATAGCACTATAGGTGGAATAGCATATGATGATGGAGGTTGTGTGGAGAGGACAAAAAAGGAGAAAGTCTCACATCGACGCGGTTAATCAATGGGCTATGGAGATGCCCATCAATTGATGTCAATGTGAGGAGTAGCGATTGCCATGCAACAGATGCACTAGAGCTATAAGTGTATGAAAGCTCAAACTGAAACTAAGTGGGTGTGCATCCAACTTGCTTGCTCATGAAGACCTCGGGCATTTGAGGAAGCCCATCATCAGAATATACAAGCCAAGTTCTATAATGAAAATTCCCACTAGTATATGAAAGTGATAACTCAAGAGACTCTCTATATGAAGAACATGGTGCTACTCTGAAGCACAAGTGTGGTAAAAGGATAGTAACATTGCCCCTTCTCTATTTTTCTCACATTTTTTTGTTTTTGTTTTTCTATTTTTTCTATTTTTGGTGGGCTTCTTTGGCCTCTTTTTTTATTTGGGCTTCTTTGGCCTCTTTTATTTTGATAACCTCACATGGGACAATGTTCTAATAATGATGATCATCACACTTTTATTTACTTACAACTCAATATTACAACTCGATACTAGAACAAAGATATGACTCTATATGAATGCCTCCGTGTGTCTTGGGATGTGCAATGATCTAAGCGTAGCAATGACATCAAAAAACGGACAAGCCATGAAAACATCATGCTAGCTATCTTACGATCATGCAAAGCAATATGACAATAAATGCTCAAGTCATGTATATGATGATGATGGAAGTTGCATGGCAATATATCTCGGAATGGCTATGGAAATGCCATGATAGGTAGGTATGGTGGCTGTTTTGAGGAAGATATAAGGAGGTTTATGTGTGATAGAGTGTATCGTATCACGGGGTTTGGATGCACCGGCGAAATTTGCACCAACTCTCGAGGTGAGAAGGGGCAATGCACGGTACCAAAGAGGCTAGCAATGATGGAAGGGTGAGAGTGCGTATAATCCATGGACTCACATTAGTCATAAAGAACTCATATACTTATTGCAAAATTTTATTAGACCTCGAAGCAAAGTACTACTATGCATGCCCCTAGGGGGATAGATTGGTACGAAAATACCGTCGCTTGTCCCTGACCGCCACTCATAATTAAGGAAGACAACCAATAAATACCTCATGCTCCGACTTCATTACAGAACGGTTCACCATACGTGCATGCTGCGGGAATCACAATCCTCAACACAAGTATTTCTACAATCCACAACTACCCACTAGCATGACTCTAGTATCACCATCTTTATATCGCAAAACTATTGCAAGGAATCAAACATATCATATTCAGCGATCTACAAGTTTTATGTAGGATTTTATGACTAACCATGTGAATGACCAATTCCTGTCATCTCTCTAAATAGATATAAGTGAAGCAAGAGAGTTTAATTCTTTATACAAAAGATATGCCCACACTCTAACGAATATAAGTGAAGCAAAAGAGGATTCTACAAATGGCGGTTTTCTATGTGAAGAGAAACAGGCAACCCAAACTTCAAATGACATAAGTGAAGCGCATGAAGCATTCTATAAAACCATACTCAAAAGATATAAGTGAAGTAAAAAAATCATTCTATAAATCAACCAAGGACTATCTCATACCAGCATGGTGCATAAAAGAAAAATGAAAACAAAAAGACGCTCCAAGATTTGCACATATCGCATGAACGAAACGAATCCGAAAACATAACGATGCTTGTTGAAGAAAGAGGGGATGCCTTCCGGGGCATCCCCAAGCTTAGACGCTTGAGTATCCTTGAATATTTACTTGGGGTGCCTTTGGCACCCCCAAGCTTGAGCTCTTGCCTCTCCTTCTTCTCCTCACATCGAGACCTTCTCGATCATCGAACACTTCATCCACACAAAACTTCAATAGAAAACTCGGTAAGATCCGTTAGTATAATAAAGCAAATCACTATTCTAAGTACTGTTGCAAACCAATTCATATTTCTTTTTTCCATTGTAGCTACTGCAATATAACTTTTCCATGGCTTAATCCACTGATAGAAATTGATAGTTTCATCAAAACAAGCAAACTATGCATCAAAAACAGAATCTGTCTAAAACAGAACAGTCTGTAATAATCTGAACATTCACCATACTTCTGATACTTGAAAAATTCTGCCAAAATTAGGAAAAATAAAAAATTTGTATAGGAAGACAGTGCAAAAATAATCATAACGTTTGACGTTCCAGTGAAAAAAATAAAAAATCGGGCACTACAGCCAAAGTTTCTGTCATGCACCGTACAAACCAACAAGCATTGTAAACATCCTAAAGGCAAACCTTGGCACATTATTTTTATAATACAATGGAATTGTACAAGGGTATAATTATTTTTGTTGAAAAGTTTCTGTAATTAAGATTCACAAAGTTTCCATGGGCATGAACAAAGTTCAAGGACGTCCCCCACTTCCACAATGCTCGTCTATCTCACTTTCATTTTTCTTTTTGAAAAATTTTGGGTTCCCCTCTTTATTTTTTGTTTTTAAACTATATGAAAGCACTCAACAGAAATAAATGACTCTCTAAAACTTCCGGGTTCTCTCTCTGGCAGCACTTTCTTTAAAGCCATTAAGCTAGGCATATAGTGCTCAAGTAGTGAATCCACCCGGATCCCAAGGTATATCAAAGCCAATTTTAATTAACAATGATTTGGCATTTAGTAGTGAGCACAAAGAAAAATATATCAAGCAATGACGAAGTCTAACTCTCTTCCTATGCATCGGCATGTCATAAAAGAACAATGCATGCACACAAAGTAAAGGCCAATGCATAGTATAAACAATTTCTTGCAATTTTACCGTGTTGGAAACGTAGAGAGGTGGAGATATAGTTCCTCTCTCATAATAATTGCAAGTAGGAGCAGCAAGCACATGCATATTATATTCATCAAAATCATCATGTGCAACGGTAAAAGGCAACCCATCAATATAATCCTTAATAAGTGCAAACTTCTCTGATATAGTGTAGTCGGGAGAATTCAAAAAGATAAAAGGACTATCATGCGTGGGTGCAATAGTAACAATTTCATGTTTAACATAAGGAACTATAGAAAGTTCATCTCCATAAGCATAATTCATATTGGCATCTTGGCCACAAGCATAGCAAGCATCATCAAAAAGGGATATTTCAAGAGAATCAACGGGATCATAACAATCATCATAGCAATCATCCTTCGGTAAGCACGAATGGAAATTAAAGAATGTATGAGTTGAAGAGTTACTCTCATTAGAAGGTGGGCACGGGTAGCTAATCCGCTATTCCTCCTTTTGTTCTTCGCTCTCCTCATCATCTTTTTCATCCAATGAGCTCACAGTTTCATCAATTTCTTCTTCCATAGGCTCCTCAAAATATTAGTCTCTTCTTGGACAGCGGAGGAGTCCTCAATATATGGTTTAACATAGATATTATAAGCATAATTATCATAACAATATTCAAGTATGGAAAAAATTTCAGATTTGTAAAGAGTAGCATCATACTTTTCAATCAAAGAAGCAATTTCATAAGCACCCTTAAAAGCAACAAATTATTCAATTTTTTGAACATCATAGTAATTATAAACACCTTTAGCATACAAAGATACGATTCCATTATCAATAAACTCACATTGGTAGGGAAGGTGTTTCTTAGGGTTTTCAGAACAACAAGTAACATAATATATTTCACATAAATTCCAAGCATAACATTGCAAACGATGAATTTGATCCAGTAAACGTTTCCCTTTTTCAGATATATGGTGTCTCACATAACAAGCATGCTCATCTAAAGATTTGCCCTCAACTGAGCTAGTTGGGGTTTCAGCACGAGCACAAAGAGTACGATAGATGATCCAGATAAAAATCTTTAGGAGTACGATAGATTTTAAGTGGTTCTTCAACCATTGGTTCAGTAGGTACAACTATTTTTTTTTGGTATTTTGTGTTTCCTACCCATAACTAAAAATAGAAAACAACTAAGAACAGCAAATAAAAATTACTTAGTGATAAAGCAAACAAGCACACACGAGAATATTCACCCCACGCTATGGCTCCCCGGCAACGGCGCCAGAAAAAGGTCTTGATAACCCACAAGTATAGGGGATCAATTGTAGCGTCTTTCGATAAGTAAGAGTGTCGAACCCAACGAGGATATAAAGGAAGAACAAATATTCCGTCAAGTTCTATCGACCACCGATACAACTCTATGCACGCTTGACGTTCACTTTACCTAGAACAAGTATGAAACTAGAAGTACTTTGTAGGTGTTGTTGGATAGGATTGCAAGAATATAAAGAGCGCGTAAATAAAAAGTAGGGGCTGTTTAAGTAAAGACACAATAAAGTAAATATAGCGAGTGTGGAAAAGTGGTGGTAGGAGTTGCGAAATTGTCCCTAAGAAATTGACTACTTTACTAGACCGATAGCAAGTTTTATGTGGGAGAGGCCACTGCTAGCATGTCATCCCTGACTTGGAATTCTATGCACTTATGATTGGAACTATTAGCAAGCATCCGCAACTACTAACATTCATTAAGGTAAAACCCAACCATAGCATTAAGATATATTGGTCCCCTTCAATCCCGTATGCATCAATTTCTATGCTAGGTAGAAGCTTCATCACTCTTTCCCTCCAATACATAGTCCTATAAATATACAACTAACCCTATGGTGTGATCCACGTGGCAGCTCATATGATGGGCACCAAAGGACAACAACATAACCACAAGCAAATTAAATCAATCATAGCAATTCATCAACCACCGATAGGACAACAAAAATCTACTCGGACATCATAGGATGGCAACACATCATTGGATAATAATATGAAGCATAAAGCACCATGTTCAAGTAGAGGGTACAACAGGTTATGGAGAGTGGACCACCAGAGATAGAGGGGGAAGGTGATGGAGATGTTGGTGAAGATGACAGTGGTGTTGGTGAAGATCATGGTGATGATGATGGTGGCCACGGCAGCTGCTCCGCCACACCGGAAGAGAAGGGGAGAGGGGCCCCTTCTTCTTCTTCCTTGACCTCCTCCCTAGATGGGAGAAGGGTCTCCCCTCTGCTCCTTGGCCTCCATGGCATGGGAGGGGCGAGAGCCCCTCCGAGATTGGATCTGTCTCTCTGTTTCTATGTTCCCCTCTGCTGCCCTTACACCGTTTCGTGTATATATGGAGATCCGTAACTCCGATTGGATTGAAACCTTCACCAAGATTTTTCTCCGGAAATTAGTTTTCTTCCGTCCAAAGTAGAGCAGCAACCGCCTTACGGGGGGGGGGGGGGGCACTAGGGTCAGGGGCGCGCCCCCCTGCCTAGTTCCTCCCTCGGGCACGGTCTCGCGTTGATTCTTCTTCCGGAATTCTCCAAATATTCCAAAAATATTCTCCATTCGTTTTTATCCCGTTTGGATTCCGTTTGATATGGGGTTTCTGCGAAACATAAAACATGCAACAAACAGGAACTAGCACTGGGCACTGGATCAATATGTTAGTCCCAAAAATAATATAAAAAGTTGCCAAAAGTATATGAAAGTTGAATAATATTGGCATGGAACAATCAAAAATTATAGATACGACGGAGACGTATCATTCCTCTCAACAACCTGATGACGAACCATAGCCTCATAATCTAAATAAACAGGAGGCAACTCAACATCATACTCACGTATGGGTATATCAAGAAAATTAGCTAAACGGGTTGCATAAATTCCACCAAAGAAATCTCCATTAATTCTATTATTATGCAACCTACGTGCAACAATGGCTCCCAAATTATAATTTTTATCTCCTAATACAGCACTCCTGAGAACACTGAGGTCAGGGACACACATGTGACATACTTCATCCTTACCATTTATGCACCTACCTATGAAGAGAGCAAAATAATGTATAAATGGAAAATGGATGCTCCCTATGGTAGCTTGTGTTATATCTCTAGACTCCCCCACAGTTATACTAGCAAGAAAATCTCTAAACTCAGATTTGCGAGGCTCACTAGTGCTACCCCATTGTGGAAGTTTGCAAGCAGTATTAAAATCCTCTAAGTCCATAGTATACGAATTTTCATAAAGATCAAACAGAAAAGTTTGAGAATTGCGTGATGATGAAAACTAAAACCTTCTCACAAAGGAATCAGTGAGATAGTGGTACTGGCAACACTTATCTGCCTCGAAGCTCTCAAGATCAACGTTACGCACATATGCGTTAAATTCTTCCTTGATTCCTGCTCGATCCATAAAGTCCTCTGAAGGCCATTCACAAGCCCGCACTTGAGCTTCCGTCGGTGGTTCATCGACCGCATCGCATATTGCGAGCCTGGGTCCTCGCTTCCTTGAAGGACCACCTTGATACATTTTCCTAAACATATTTCTTCCTCTAAAAAATTTCTGAGAACTTTAGTAACTTCAAATAAAAGTGAACCAAACTCAGCAAAATTGATAGCAACTACTCCCACAAGTGCCTAGAGACTATATCATGCATTAGAACTACTTGGAACCATATAAATTTGACATGCAAGCTCAAGAACATGGTCACCTAGGCAGCAAAAATTTGCAATGAATAAAGCACTAGAACAAAAACTAATTGGACCATTGGAGGAGTCACATACCAAGGAACAATCCCCCAAAGCAGTTTTGTGAGAGGGGCTTTGAGCAAGGAGATCCAAAATGGCAGCAAAATGAGCAAGAACTCGTGCTTGATCTGGTTGGTGATTTTTTTGGGAGGAAGAAGGAGTGTGTGGTGGCTGGAATAAGTGGAGGGGAGCCACCATGGGCCCACGAATGATCCACCATGAGCCAGAAAAGAGCGTGATGTCTACTACACAACCTTCTTCTTGTAGACGTTGTTGGGCCTCCAAGTGCAGAGGTTTGTAGGACAGTAGCAAATTTCCCTCAAGTGGATGACCTAAGGTTTATCAATCCGTGGGAGGCGAGGGTTGAAGATGGTCTCTCTCAAACAACCCTGCAACCAAATAGCAAAGAGTCTCTTGTGTCCCCAACACACCCAATACAATGGTAAATTGTATAGGTGCACTAGTTCGGCGAAGAGATGGTGATACAAGTGCAATATGTATGGTAGATATAGGTTTTTGTATTCTAAAAATATAAAAACAGCAAGGTAAGAAGTGGTAAAAGTGAGCGTAAACGGTGTTGCAATGATAGGAAACAAGGCCTAGGGTTCATACTTTCACTAGTGCAAGTTCTCTCAACAATAATAACATAATTGGAACATATAACTATCCCTCAACATGCAACAAAGAGTCACTCCAAAGTCACTAATAGCGGAGAACAAACGAAGATATTATGGTAGGGTATGAAACCACCTCAAAGTTATTCTTTCTAATCAATCTGTTGGGCTATTCCTATAAGTGTCACAAACAGCCCTAGAGTTCATACTAGAATAACACCTTAAGAAACAAATCAACCAAAACCCTAATGTCACCTAGATACTCCAATGTCACCTCAAGTATCCGTGGTATGATTATACGATATGCATCACACAATCTCAGATTCATCTATTCAACCAACACATAGAACCTCAAAGAGTGCCCCAAAGTTTCTACCGGAGAATCACGACGAAAACGTGTGCCAACCCCTATGCATAGGTTCATGGGTGGAACCCGCAAGTTGATCACCAAAACATACATCAAGTGGATCACGTGATATCCCATTGTCACCACAGATACACACGGCAATACATACATCAAGTGTTCTCAAATTTTTAAAGACTCAATCCGACAAGATAACTTCAAACGGGAAACTCAATCCATTACAAGAGAGTAGAGGGGAGAAGAAACATAAGATCCACCTATAATAGCAAAGCTCGCGATACATCAAGATCGTGCCAAATCAAGAACACGAGAGAGAGAGAGAGAGAGATCAAACACATCGCTATTGGAACATACCCTCGGTCCCGAGGGTGAACTACTCCCTCCTCGTCATGAGAGCGCCGGGATGATGAAGATGGCCACTGGTGAGGGATCCCCCCTCCGGCAGGGTGCCGGAACAGGGTCTCGATTGGTTTTTGGTGGCTATAGAGGCTTGCGGCGGCGGAACTCCTGATCTATTCTCGTCTTCGGAAGTTTTAGGGTACGCGGGTATATATGGGTGAAAGAAGTACGTCGGTGGAGCTTCGAGGGGCCCACGAGGCAGGGCGCGCCCTAGGGGGCGCCCACACTCGTGGACACCTCCCTTCTTTCCTGACATGCACTCCAAGCTTTTCCGGTAGCTTTCCTTCCAAAAATAACTTCTCCAGTTGATTTCATTCCGTTTCGACTCCGTTTGATATTCCTTTTGTTTGAAACACTGAAATAGGCAAAAAACAGCAATTCTGGGCTGGGCCTCCGGTTAATAGGTTAGTGCCAAAAATAATATATAAGTGGATAATAAAGCCCAATATTGTCTAAAACAGTAGATAATATAGCATGGAGCAATCAAAAATTATAGATACGTTGGAGACGTATCAAGCATCCCCAAGCTTAATTCTTGCTCGTCCTCGAGTAGGTAAATGATAAAAAGATAATTTTTTATGTGGAATGCTAGTTGGCATAATTTCATTGTAATTCTTCTTAACTAGTCGATAACCCGTGCACTTGCACGGGCTAGGGTTCTTTAGGACTGCGACACTGTCCCAATGCATATTGTATGGACGAATGTTTAAATTAAATATTGTAGATCATACCATAGGAATTTTCCAAAGAACGCACATGTGTGGCCGTGATAGTGACTAAACGACAACTATAAGAGTTGTTTCATAAGTTCATGTCAAGCACCAGCAGCTTAAGGAATAATGAAGTACAAAAAATTGACGTGAAGACATTTAGGGAACTTAAAACATGACCTATTCTCTCAAACTCCAACATGCTATTACTCAATTTTATACATGTAAATATTATTATTTTGTATTAAAAATGAGAATTGCTTGTGAACTTCTCTAAAGAACATATACTGTAGAAAAGTTAATATGAAGGTTAACTTTCATAGATTTGCTTCACCAGTATCCGGTAGATGAATTATGTGGAAGCATATATAAGTCGATTACAATGACATGCATGGCGAGACCAGTTAGAGAATATAGAGACTATTTTCCAACATTGACCAATCATGTGCAAATATAATAAAATAATCACTTCAAATGTGTACGTATCTAACAGGTAGTTTGCATTGAAGCTAGTGGCAATATGTAAGCAATAGGCAAGATGTAATGTCCGTCCACCCAAATATATTATAAGATGGACCCATCATTGTAATACAAATTAGTAAGAATATTCTAACAAACTACATTATTTTTCTAAATAATTATATTTTTCTTGGAGCCAGTAAAGGTATGTACATGAAGTGCCATCATATGGTTATATGAAATATCTCATGCTTTAAGCACCCAATTAAGGTGGTCTAAAAAGTGAATCACCTCTGCATATATTCAAAAGCCATCGATAAACTAACCTTGGGTTGGCACCTATAGTTTGCGACAGGTACTCAGGCATGTCTTGTTCATGACATGCCATTAGAAGCCAATAGTGGCGCACGCAAAAGAAGATCTAAATTAGATTACATGTTCATTTACAAAGGTGTCGTTACCTTCTTCAAGAAAAATAAGAGAGCAGATGGTACCTTCATGAACTGGAAGGTATATAAACAATCCAATTTTTTAACCCTGAATGTGACTACGTAGAACTAAAAACGGTTCATCGATCAATGCTGGGTTGCATGTCAAATACCTAATCTTAAGAAAAACCTCAAATAGACATCCATAATTTTTCAAATGGAAAGAAACAAAACACTAAGAGTGGTGCAAATACGATTTCCTCGATATGTACTGGTAATTAGTTGTTATTTATTTTTATGAATGTGAAGAACTTCATAGATAGATAAACAGGTTCATTACAATCACACAAAGCCATGTTCAACGGCAGATCAACACACCCAAAATTTTCTTACACCATGAGCTACCTTGGTATTCCATGTTATAGTTATGGAAACTGTGAACATGATTTACGTGAGATGTCGACATAGACATTTTAATTATATCAATGTCTTGGTTATGAACTTGGTGAATATGAGAAATTGGGAGTGGTTCATACTATGACGATGCTGATTATTCTTAAACAAATGCTTTCGTACATCAATAATTGAGGCCTCATGCTAGCATAGTACAACCTACATGCCACCATGATGAGATAAACTAATTCATCAGCAGTGATCTCCAGAGCAAGCCCCAAAAAATTATCTAAAAAGATCTGAAGTAGTTAGAAACTTACAAAATATCCAACAACTGGACAATATTTTTTTTGAGAAGAATAAGTGTACCATATCACTCAATATCTAATAATACTTTGAACCGTGATGCATCACTGATAAGAGCTCAAAATAAACTATGCTAGCAATGACACGTACCAGATAGAAAAAATATTGCTTTTACATCAACCGAAATCCTAGAGGTCTATACAAGATTTCTGCACAACCAATGCTCTTACAAACTAAATTCCATCGACCCTAGAAGAATTAGAGATCTCAACTTTTCTAGATCGAATCAGCCCATGTATCGGACATAAAACAAAATAGCGTTGCTTACATGAGATCGGTGAAAGTTATTGTGGTGCGGAGTCTGAGGATCCGCCAACAACATGACGCATAAATTTGACACGGATGGTGGGAACTTCGCCATTGCTGCTGCTTGCTATGGAGCCCTAGAGCCGTAAAGTCTGTATGATGCATCAGAGAGGCCTTGTGGAGGCAGATGCAGCTTTATCATTGCGCACTGGTTGATTCAGTCGGATGTAGCTCGCTTGTTTAGTAGTCATATCAATGAGGATGATGCTCAAATTTTTTATTTGAGGGAAATAGAGAGAGATGAAGGGTAAGACCCCTCTGACGTACCTCAAATTTGGAGATGACTCCCAGTTCTTTCTCCAGAGAAACAAATAGAGATGAACGGGAGGAGATGAGATTTATGCGCTCAGTTTTTTGGGGAAGCAGAGAGAAACCAAGGGGAGGAGGAGGACTCTCGTGCACTGGGAGGACTCGTCTTGTGTATACATCAGATCTAGCGACTCAGTTTTTTTGGGAAATAGATAGAAACCAAGAGGAGACTCTTACGTGGGGATGACTCCTCTTGTGTTTACATCAGATCTAGGCGCTCAGTTTTTCTTGTGGGGGAAACAGATAGAAAGAAGGAGAAGGACTCTTATATGGGGATGACTCTTGTGTATAGATCAGATCTAGGTGCTCAATTATTTTTTTGTTGGGAAACAGAGAGAAGCCAAGGGATGGAGGACTCATGTACGTGGGGATTGGAGAGTTGGTCTCATAGTTCATCCAATGGCTATAGATGAATCATATATTAATCGAACGGTTAAAATTACTTAATTTTCAGGATTAACGCGGTGTCTCGTATGGTGCCTCCAATTAGTAAATATAAGATTGTGATATGAATATTCAGATCCGAAAGATTCAACACAAAAGTTCATATTGACATAAAAATAATAATACTTCAAACATACTAACAAAGCAATTATGTCTTCTCAAAATAACATGGCCAAAGAAAGTTATCCCTACAAAATCATATAGTCTGGCAATGCTCTATCTTCACCACACAAAGTATTTAAATCATGCACAACCCCGATGACAAGCCAAGAAATTGTTTCATACTTTTGACATTCTCAAAACTTTTTCAATCTTCACGCAATACATGAGCGTGAGCCATGGATATAGCACTATATGTGGAATAGAATGGTGGTTGTGGAGAAGACAGAAAGAGGGGAAGATAGTCTCACATCAACTAGGCGTATCAACGGCTATGGAGATGCCCATCAATAGATATCAATGTGATTGAGTAGGGATTGCCATGCAATGGATGCACTAGAGCTATAAGTGTATGAAAGATCAAAAAGAAACTAAGTGGGTGTGCATCCAACTCGCTTGCTCACGAAGACCTATGGCATTTTGAGGAAGCCCATCATTGGAATATACAAGCCAAGTTCTATAATCAAAAATTCCCACTAGTATATGAAAGTGATATCATAGGAGACACTCTATCATGAAGATTATGGTGCTACTTTGAAGCACAAGTGTGGTAAAAGGATAGTAACATTGTCCCTTCTCTCTTTTTCTCTCATTTTTTTATTTTTTTGTTTGGGCCTTTTCTCTTTTTTATGGCCTCTTTTTTTCTTTCCCTTTTTTTATTTTTCGTCCGGAGTCTCATCCCGACTTGTGGAGGAATCATAGTCTCCATCATCCTTTCCTCACTGGGACAATGCTCTAAAAATGATGATCATCACACTTTTATTTACTTACAACTCATGAATTACAACTCGATACTTAGAACAAGATATGACTCTATATGAATGCCTCCGGCGGTGTACCGGGATATGCAATGAATCAAGAGTGACATGTATGAAAGAATTATGAACAGTGGCTTTGCCACAAATACAATGTCAACTACATGGTCATGCAAAGCAATATGATAATAATGGAGCGTGTCATAATAAACGGAACAGTGGAGAGTTGCATGGCAATATATCTCGGAATGGCTATGGAAATGCCATAATAGGTAGGTATGGTGGCTGTTTTGAGGAAGATATATGGTTGGTGTATGAATCTGGGTGAAAGGTCTTGGCGGTATTAGAGAGGCTAGCAATGGTGGAAGGGTGAGAGTGCATATAATCCATGGACTCAACATTAGTCATAAAGAACTCACATACCTATTGCACAAATCTACAAGTTATCAAAGCAAAGTATTACGCGCATGCTCCTAGGGGGATAGATTGGTAGGAAAAGACCATCGTCATTCCCCGACCGCCACTCATAAGGAAGACAATCAATAAATAAATTATGCTCCGACTTCATCACATAACGGTTCACCATACGTGCATGCTACTGGAATCACAAAATTTAACACAAGTATTTCTCAAATTCACAACTACTCAACTAGCATGACTCTAATATCACCATCTTTATATCTCAAAACAATTATCAAGCATCAAACTTCTCTTAGTATTCAACACACTCATAAGAATTCTTACAAATCTTGTATGCTTAGCATATTAGGATTATTTAAGAAAATTACCATGCTATTTAAGACTCTCAAAATAATCTAAGTGAAGCATGAGAGATCAATAGTTTCTATAAAACAAATCCACCACCGTGCTCTAAAAGATATAAGTGAAGCACTAGATCAACAAACTACTACGAAAGATATAAGTGAAGATCAATGAGTAGTCAAATAATTATGCAACTATGTGAAGACTCTCCTATTTAATAATTTCAGATCTTGGTATTTTATTCAAACAGCAAGCAAAACAAAAGAAAATAAAATGACGCTCCAAGCAAAACACATATCATGTGGTGAATAAAAATATAGCTCCAAGTAAAGTTACCAATGAACGAAGACGAAAGAGGGGATGCCTTACGGGGCATCCCCAAGCTTAGGCTCTTGGTTATCCTTGAGTATTACCTTGGGGTGCCTTGGGAATCCCCAAGCTTAGGCTATTGCCACTCCTTATTCCATAGTCCATCGAATCTTTACCCAGAACTTGAAAACTTCACAACACAAAATTTAACAGAAAACTCGTGAGCTCCGTTAGCGAAACAAAACAAAACACCACTTCAAGGTACTGTAATGAACTCATTCTTTATTTATATTAGTGTTAAAACTACTTTATTCCAACTTCTATATGGTTTATAAACTCTTTTACTAGCCATAGATTCATCAAAATAAGCAAACAACACACGAAAAACAGAATCTGTCAAAAACAGAACAGTCTGTAGTAATATGTATAAACGTATACTTATGGAACTGCAAAAATTCTAAAATAAATTGCTGGACCTGAAGAATTTTTCTAGTAATCATCTGCAAAAATAATCAACTAAATATCACTCTCTGGTAAAAAGTTGAAGCTAATCTCGTGAGCGCTAAAGTTTCTGTTTTTTACAGCATGATCATAAAGACTTCACCCAAGTCTTCCCAAAGGTTCTACTTGGCACAAACACTAATTAAAACATAAAACCACATCTAAACAGAAGCTAGATGGATTATTTATTCCTAAACAGAACCAAAAATAAAGAAACTAGAATAAAATTGGGTTGCCTTCCAACAAGCGCTATCGGTTAACGCCCCTAGCTAGGCATGATGATTTCAATGATGCTCACAAAAAGATAAGAATTGAAACATAAAGAGAGCATCATGAAGAATTTGACTAGCACATTTAAGTCTAACTCACTTCCTATGCATAGGGATTTTGTGAGAAAACAACTTATGGGAACAACAATCAACTAGCATAGGAAGCAAAACAAGCATAACTTCAAAACTTTAAGCACATAGAGAGGAAACTTGATATTATTGCAGTTCCTACAAGCATATGTTCCTCCCTCATAATAATTTTCAGTAGCATAATGAATGAATTCAACAATATGACCATCACCTAAAGCATTCTTTTCATGATCTACTTGCATAGAAAATTTACTACTCTTCACATAAGCAAATTTCTTCTCATGAATAATAGTGGGGGCAAACTCAACAAAATGACTATCATGTGATTGAAAATTAAGATCAAGATGACAAGTTTCATGGTTATCATTATTCTTTAAAGCATATGTGTCGTCGCAATAATCATCATAGATAGGAGGCATGCTTTCATCATAGTAAATTTGCTCATCAAAGCTTGGGGGACAAAAATATCATCTTCACAAACATAGCTTCCGCAAGCTTGTGGCTTTGCATATCATTAGCATCATGGATATTTAAGGAATTCATACTAACAACATTGCAATCATGCTCATCATATAAATATTTACTGCCAAACATTCTAATGCATTCTTCTTCTAGCACTTGAGCACAATTTTCCTTTCCATCATTTTCACGAAAGATATTAAAAACATGAAGCATATGAGGTAAACTCAATTCCATTTTTTGTAGTTTTCTTTTATAGACTAAACTAGTGCTAAAACAAGAAACAAAAAGATTCGATTGCAAGATCTAAAGATATACCTTCAAGCACTAACCTCCCCGGCAACGGCACCAGAAAATAGCTTGATGTCTACTATGCAACCTTCTTCTTGTAGACGTTGTTGGGCCTCCAAGTGCAGAGGTTTGTAGGACAGTAGCAAATTTCTCTCAAGTGTATGACCTAAGGTTTATCAATCCGTGGGAGGCGTAGGATGAAGATGGTCTCTCTCAAACAACCCTGCAACCAAATAACCAAGAGTCTCTTGTGTCCCCAACACACCCAATACAATGGTAAATTGTATAGGTGCACTAGTTCGGCGAAGAGATGGTGATACAAGTGCAATATGGATGGTAGATATAGATTTTTGTAATCTAAAAATATAAAAACAGCAAGGTAACTAACGATAATAGTAAGCGTGAACGGTATTGCAATGGTAGGAAACAAGGCCTAGGGTTCATACTTTCACTAGTGCAAGTTCTCTCAACAATAATAACATAATTGGATCATATAACTATCCCTCAACGTGCAACAAAGAGTCACTCCAAAGTCACTAATAGCGGAGAACAAATGAAGAGATTATGGTAGGGTATGAAACACCTCAAAGTTATTCTTTCCAATCAATCCGTTGGGCTATTCCTATAAGTGTCACAAACAGCCCTAGAGTTCGTACTAGAATAACACCTTAAGACACAAATCAACCAAAACCCTAATGTCACCTCAAGTATCCGTGGGTATGATTATACGATATGCATCACACAATCTCAGATTCATCTATTCAAACTAACACAAAGTACTTCAAAGAGTGCCCCAAAGTTTCTACCGAATAGTCAAGACGAAAACGTGTGCCAACCCCTATGCATAGGTTCATGGGCGGAACCCGCAAGTTGATCACCAAAACATATATCAAGTGGATCACGTGATATCCCATTGTCACCACAGATACGCACATGCAAGACATACATCAAGTGTTCTCAAATCCTTAAAGACTCAATCCGATAAGATAACTTCAGAGGGAAAACTCAATCCATTACAAGAGAGTAGAGGGGGAGAAACATCATAAGATCCAACTATAATAGCAAAGGTCGCGATACATCAAGATCGCGCCAAATCAAGAACGCGAGAGAGAGAGATCAAAAACATAGCTACTGGTACATACCCTCAGCCCCGAGGGTGAACTACTCCCTCCTTGTCATGCAGAGCGCCGGGATAATGAAGATGGCCACCGGTGAGGGTTCCCCCCTCTGGCAGGGCGCCGGAACAGGGTCCCGATTGACTTTTGGTGGCTACATAGGCTTGCGGCAGCGAAACTCCCGATCTATTCTCGTCTTCGGAAGTATTAGGGTGCGTGGGTATATATGGGTGAAAGAAGTACGTCGGTGGAGCTTCGAGGGGCCCATGAGGCAGGGGGCGCCCCCCCACCCTCGTGGACACCTCCCTTCTTTCCTGACGTGCACTCCATGCTTTTCCGGTAGCTTTACTTCCAAAAATAACTTCTCCAGTTGATTTCATTCCATTTCGACTCCGTTTGATATTCCTTTTGTTCGAAACACTGAAATAGGCAAAAACAAAGCAATTTGGCTGGGCCTCCGGTTAATAGGTTAGTGCCAAAAATAATATAAAAGTGGATAATAAAGCCCAATATTGTCTAAAACAGTAGATAATATAGCATGGAGCAATAAAAAATTATATATACGTTGGAGACGTATCAGGGCGCGCCCAGGGGGGTGGGCGCGCCCTAGAATCTCGTGGCCAGGTGCCTGCTCCCCCTGCTATGTTCTCAGTGCCAGATATTCTCAAATATTCTAGAAAAAATCATACTTCATTTTCGGGGCATTTGGAGAACTTTTATTTTTGGGGTATTTTTTATTACACGGATAAACCGAAAAACTGACAGAAAATACTATTTTTGCTTTATTTATTCTAAATAACAGAAAGTAAAAGGAGGGTACAGAAGGTTGTGCTTTCTAACTTCATCCATCTCATGCCCATCAAAAGGAATCCACTAACAAGGTTGATCAAGTCTTGTTAACAAACTCATTCCGAATAACATGGACCAGGAGAAATTTCGAATAACACTATGTTACCTCAACGGGGATATGCACATCCCCAACAATAAGAATATCATATCTCTTTTTGACAGTAGGGAGAGGAAATTCAAAACCTCCAAAAATATTCAATGAAAATTTTCCAATAGAATTGATACTGTGGACTTGAGGTTTATTCCTCGGAAAGTGTACCGTATGCTCATTACCATTAACATGAAAAGTGACATTGCCTTTGTTGCAATGAATAACAGCCACTGCAGTATTCAAAAAGGGTCTTCCAAGAATAATAGACATAATATCGTCCTCAGGAATATCAAGAATAACAAAGACTATTAAAATAGTAACGTTCGCAACCACAACAGGCACATCCTCACAAATACCGACATGTATAGCAGTTGATTTATCAGCCATTTGCAAATATATTTCAGTAGGTGTCAACTTATTCAAATCAAGTCTATGATATAAAGAGAGAGGCATAACACTAACACCGGCTCCAAGATCACATAAAGCAGTTCTAACACAATTTCTTTTAATGGAGCATGGTATAGTGGGTACTCCTGGATCTCCAAGTTTCTTTGGTATTCCACCCTTAAAAGTATAATTAGCGAGCATGGTGGAAATTTCAACTTCCGGTATCTTTCTCTTATTTGTAACAATTTCTTTCATGTACTTAGCATAAGGATTCATTTTGAGCATATCAGTCAAACACATACGCAAAAAGCTAGGTCTAATCATTTCAGCAAAGCGCTCAAAATCCTCATCATCAGTTTTCTTGGATGGTTTGGGAGGAAAAGACATGGGTTTCTGAACCCATGGTTCTCTTTCTTTACCGTGCTTCCAAGCAACAAAGTCTCTTTTATCATAATGTTGATTCTTTGATTGTGGGTTATCAAGATCAACAATAGGTTCAATTTCTACATCATTGTTATTACTAAGTTGAGCATCAACATGAACATCATCATTAACATTATCACTAGGTTCATGTTCATTACCAGATTGTGTCTCAGCATCAGAGATAGAAATATCATTGGGATTCTCAGGTGTGTCAGCAACAGGTTCACTAGAAGCATGCAAAGTCCTATCATTTTTCTTTTTCTTCTTTTTAGAAGGACTAGGTGCATCTACATTAGTTATCTGAGAATCCTGCTCAATTCTCTTAGGGTGGCCCTCAGGATACAAAGGTTCCTGAGTCACTTTACCTCCTCTAGTTGCAACTCTAACAGCAAAGTCATTATTCTTACTATTCAATTCATTGAGCAAATCATTCTAAGCTTTAAGTACTTGTTCTACTTGAGTGGTAACCATAGAAGCATGTTTACTAATGAGTTTAAGTTCACCTTTAACTCTAGACATATAATCACTCAAGTGTTCAATCATACAAGCATTGCGTTTTAATTCTCTGCCAAAATAAGCATTGAAGTTTTCTTGCTTAACCATAAAGTTATCAAACTCATCCAAACATTGGCTAGCAAACTTAGTAGGAGGGATTTCAACTTTATCATATCTATAGAGAGAATTTACCTTTACTACCTGTGTCGAGTTATCAAGACCATGTGTTTCTTAAATAGGTGATGAATTAAAACCATGTATTTCTTCAACAGGCGGTAAATTAAGACCATGCATTTCTTCAACAGGAGGTAAATTCTTAACATCTTCAACTTTATACCTTTTTCTTTCATAGATTTCTTTGCCTCTTGCATATCTTCAGGACTGCGAAATAGAACACCCCTTTTCTACGGAGTTGGATTAGGAGTTGGTTCAGAAAGTATCCAATTGTTTTCATTGGTCAACATATTATTCAATAGCAATTCAGCTTGATCAACTGTTCTTTCCCTGAAAACACAACCAGCACAACTATCTAGGTGGTCTTTGGAAGCATCGATTAGTCAATTATAAAAGATATCAAGTATTTCATTTTTCTTGAGAGGGTGATCAGGCAAAGCATTAAGTAATTGGAGAAGCCTCCCCCAAGCTTGTGGGAGACTCTCTTCCTCAATTTGCACAAAATTATATATTTCCCTTAAGGCAGCTTGTTTCTTATGAGCGGGGAAATATTTAGCAAAGAAGTAGTAAATCATATCCTGGGGACTACGCACACAACCAGGATCAAGAGAATTAAACCATATCTTAGCATCACCCTTTAATGAGAACGGAAATAATTTAAGGATATAATAGTAGCGAGTTTTATCATCATTAGTGAACAGGGTGGCTATGTCATTTAATTTAGTAAGATGTGCCACAACAGTTTCAGATTCATAGCCATAGAAAGGATCAGATTCAACCAAAGTAATTATCTCAGTATCAACAGAGAAATCATAATCCTTATTAGTAATAAAGATAGATGAAGTAGCAAAAGCAGGATCATATTTCATTCTAGCATTCAGAGATTTTTCTTTAAGCTTAGCTAATAATTTGTTAAGATCACTTCTATCATTGCAAGCAAGAAAGTCTCTAGCAGTTTCTTCATCCATAACATAACCCTCAGGCACAACAGGCAATTCATATCTAGGGGGAGAATCTTCATCATCACTTTCATCAATATTATCAGTTTCAATAATTTCATTCTCTCTAGCCCTAGCAAGTTGTTCATCAAGAAATTCACGAAGTGGCATAGTGGTATCAAGCATAGAAGTAGTTTCATCATAAGTATCATGCATGGCAGAAGTGGCATCATCAATAACATGCGACATATCAGAATTAATAGCAGAAGCAGGTTTAGGTGTCGCAAGCTTACTCAAAACAGAAGGTGAATCAAGTGCAGAGCTAGATGGCAGTTCCTTACCTCCCCTCGTAGTTGAGGGATAAATTTTTGTTTTCTCGTCTTTCAAGTTACTCATAGTGACCAGCACATATAAATCCCAATTAACTCAAAGAATAGAGCTATGTTCCCCTGCAACGGCGCCAGAAAATAGTCTTGATAACCCACAAGTATAGGGGATCACAACAGTTTTCGAAGGTAGAGTATTCAACCCAAATTTATTGATTAGACACAGGGGGAGACAAAGAATATTCTCAAGTATTAGGAGTTGAGTTGTCAATTCAACGACACCTTGATAATTAATATCTGCAGCAAAGTATTTAGTAACAAAGTAGTATGGAAGTAACGGTAACGATGGCAAAAGTAACATCAGCAGTTTTGCAGTGATTGTAACAGTGGCAACGGTAAAGTAAATAAGAGAAGAACAATATGTGAAAAGCTTGTAGGCATTGGATAGGTGATGGTGAATTATGCTGGATGCGATTATTCATGCAACAGTTATAACATAGGGTGACACAGAACTAGCTCCAATTCATCAATGTAATGTAGGCATGTATTCCGAATATAGTCATATGTGCTTATGGAAAAGAACTTGCATGACATCTTTTGTCCTACCCTCCCGTGGCAGCGGGTTCCTAATGGAAACTAAGGGATATTAACGCCTCCTTTTAATAGAGTACCAGACCAAAGCATTAACACATAATGAATACATGAACTCCTCAAACTACGGTCATCACCGGGAGTGGTCCCGATTATTGTCACCGGGTTCTTTGGATCATAACATATAGTAGGTGACTATAGACTTGCAAGATAGGATCAAGAACTCACATATATTCATGAAAACATAATAGGTCCAGATATGAAATCATGGCACTCGGGCCCTAGTGTCAAGCATTAAGCAGAGCAAAGTCATCGCAACATCAATCTCAGAACCCTAACAAAACTAACTTGATTACATGATAAACCTCATCCAACCCATCACCGTCGAGCAAGCCTACGATGGAATTACTCACGCACGGCGGTGAGCATCATGAAATTGGTGATGGAGGATGGTTGATGATGACGATGGCGACGGATTCCCCTCTCCGGAGCCCTGAACGGACTCCAGATCAGCCCTCCCAGGAGAGTTTAGGGCTTGGCGGCGGCTCCGTATCGTAAAACACGGTGAATCCTTCTCTCTGTTTTTTTTTCTCTCTGAACACGAATATATAGAGTTGGAGTTGAGGCGCGCCTCCCACCCTCGTGGACAGGGTGTGGGCCCCTTGGCCTTGATTCTTTCGCCAGTATTTTTTGTATATTCCAAAATAATTCTCCGTTGATTTTTAGGTCATTCCGAGAACTTTTGTTTCTGCACAAAAATAACACCATGGCAATTCTGCTGAAAACCGCGTTAGTCCGGGTTAGTTCCATTCAAATCATGCAAGTTAGAGTCCAAAACAAGGGCAAAAGTGTTTGAAAAGTAGATACGTTGGAGACGTGTCAGCTTGCATGTTGAATTCTTAGAGTTCTAAGTAGTTTGAATGCTTGCTATGACTTCTATACATCCCTATGAGTAGTTGTTACCAATTTTGTAAGGTATTGTTGATAAATTTTTGTCACCTAAAATATTTCAGAAAATTGTACGCAAATATGATGAACCTCTTTGGAAGGAGGTCTTCGAAGAGGAGATCTTCGGAGGCATCTTCTAGTGACAATTCCGTTTGTCGGTCTTATGTTGAACCAAGTGAGAGTTCCATACGAGATGCTACCACCAAAACATGCTTATGGCTATGCGACGACTATATGGTGAGTGTGGGCATTAAGGAAGAATTTGAACAATTTGTTCACAATGTCGATCTCGGTACCTACATTTCATATAAGTGCAATCAACACCACAATCTCACTGAATCATTTATCAAAGGATTTAAATTCCATCCCTGTGAGTCTAGGGTGTCATTTAAACTGTATGAAAATTCATTTACCATATCACTACAGAGGTTTGCTCACCACTACAAAATTCCATTTTGGGGTTTGCTTGACGAACCACCAAGAGCTGAGTTCGAAACATTTTTATCTAGCCTTTGCTACGGTGAGAATAGGGGAGTGACGCAAGGTAGAATAAAGAGCATTCATTTTCCCGCAATTTAGTACTTTGCATTATTCAATGGGAAATGTATTGTAGGCAAACAAGATTGTAGTACACTTTGTGCTCCAGATTTGAGCCTCATACGCGCCGCTCTCACCGGTGACAAAAGCTATAATCTTGGAGCGATTGTTGCATGTAGGTTGCAACACAACACTAATAGTGGTTATTTTGATGGTGGAATTTATGCCACACACTTAGCAAGAGAGCTGGGTGTTTCACCTTTGCCATATGACCCTATTTTACCCACGCAGTATTTAGACTTGATGCTATGAAGCATCATAAGATCCTTAAGGGTAAACCTGATAATTTCACCTACAAATTGTTGTTTAATCAAGAGTCCGTCGTATACACATATTTGCCTGCGCCTGCTCTCTTTGATTATCATAGTAGGGGAAGATATTTTGTTCTTGAGAGCGAGGCCCGAGCCCACAATGCGACGGTTGTGGCTGCATGGCAGGCTGAGACATGCGCACCAAGAGCCTCCATAAGCAACCACTCCGACTATTATCCAGGCTACTGATTGATTACCAAGTTAGGCCAAAAGCCTAAGCTTGGGGGAGTACGTATTCCCACCGACATTACATTCATGTTCACACATTTCATTTGCCGGTGTTCACACTTTTTCATTGTATTATCCATGCTAATTTATTTTCTCGCTTTCTTCTTGTGTGTTAGAAAAACTTTGAGAAAATACAAACATATTTCCTGCTTCTTTTTATTTTTCTTTCTAGTTTAAATTGTTGTAGCACTAAAAAGAAAACCCAAAAATATTTCCTTGTTCTTCTTTTACTTGTTGGGAGCTTTTCCGTGTAAATAGTTTTTCTCGTTTTTGATTTTCCCTTTTTATTTTGCTTGTTCAAGAAAACCAAAAACTCCAAAAATATATCAGCGTGTTTCTCTGAATTTCTTTTCTTTTTATTGAGTCGTACCAAGGAGAAGACCACGATGAAAATGTTGAGTTGCTCTCATATGCATAATTGTTGGTCTAATGAAGAGCCCAGTTTACCTTGTCTTCTCCCGACGAATATTTTTTTTGTAGATTCCAGCTTAGTCCACGACACTCTTGCACTATTATCATTTTCCTATTGTTCGGTCGTGCAAGTGAAAGGCAATAATGACAACATTCGACAAACTGGCCGTGGCAGAGAAAACGGGTATGAACTCGAATTGTTCTGTTTTTGTAAATATGTTTAACCTAGTATCCATGATTCAGCCCATTATGATTAAACATGTTTGCAATGACAATTAGAGATTATAGTTTCTCATGCCATGCATAAGTAGCTAGGAGTGGATCATGATTTATCTTGGATATCAACATTGCATTAAAATAATTGTGATGTAGTATGATGATATGGTATCCTCCTCTGAATGTTCAAGTGGCTTGACTTGGCACATGTTCATGCATGTAGTTGAATCAAAACCAACATAACCTGTATGATATTTATGTTCATGGAGTTCATATCCTACTCATGCTAGTGTCCAATGTTACTTATGCATAATGCATGCTCATGACCGTTGTTGCTCTCTATCTGGCCGCTTCTCAACCTATCTGCTAGCCTTCGCCTGTACTAAGTGGGAATTTTGCTTGTACATCAAAAATCTTGAACCCAAGTTATTCCACATGAGTCCACCATACCTACCTATATGCGGTATTACCCTGCCGTCCTAAGCAAATTTGCATGTGCCATCTCTAAAAAGTTCAAATAAATATCCTTTTTGTGTGCCTGGATCGTTCATGGAACGACAGGTGGTAGTCGGTATCTTCCATGCTAAGCAGGTTATTCTTAGGTTGAGTGTTTATTCACTCGCCATCGCATGATAAAAGGGAGGTAATAGAGATGCCCAGTCCCAAACTGCAAAAAGAATTGATCTCTCGAATAATCAAACAATCGAGTCATAACCTTTACTTTTTAGCTTGGGAACCGCCTCTAGCGTGCTTAGCATGGAAGATATTGATAACTAATGGTCGTTGAGGGAGTCCCGGACTAGGGGGTGTCCGGAAAGCCGGACTATCGTCATGGCCGGACTCCAAGACTATGAAGATACAAGATTGAAGACTTTGTCCCGTGTACGGATGGGACTTTCCTTGGCGTGGAAGGCAAGCTTGGCGATACGGATATGTAGATCTCCTACCATTGTAACCGACTCTGTGTAACCCTAACCTATCCGGTGTCTATATAAACCGGAGGGTTTTAGTCCGTGGGGAACAACAATCATACCATGGGCTAGCTTCTAGGGTTTAGCCTCTTTGATCTGGTGGTAGATCCACTCTTGTAACTCACATCATCATTATTTATCAAGCTTGACGTAGGGTTTTACCTCCATCAAGAGGGCCCGAACCTGGGTAAAACATCGTGTCCCTTGTCTCCTGTTACCATCCGCCTAGACGCACTGTTCGGGACCCCCTACCCGAGATCCGCCGGTTTTGACACCGACATTGGTGCTTTCATTGAGAGTTCCTGCGTCGTCACCAGCAGCCCGATGGCTCCTTTGATCATCAACAACGACATGGTCCAGGGTGAGACTTTTCTCCCGGACAGATCTTCGTGTTCGGGCGGCTTGCACCGCTGGCCAATTAAGCAGCCATCTGGAGCAGATGGAAAGCTACGCCCGCCGTCGGGTTAGATTTGGAAGTCTAAACTATACGGCCGATATCCGCGGAGACTTGATCTTCGACGGATTCGAGCCGCAGCCAAGCGCGCCGCACTGTCTCGATGGGCATGATCTAGCTCTGCAGCTGAACAGTGCCCTGGAGGCCGCACCAGAATCCGTTCCGACCCTTAATCCGGAGCCAGATTCCCCGATCGAGGACGAGTGGTTGGACACCGCCTCGGGGGCTTTTAATCTCTATGGTGATCGAGCCAAACTCCATCCCTGTCCTTTGCGAAGACCTCGACTCCACGGTGCCGGACTCCTCTCCGGACTCCGAACCCTCTGCGCCCTTGCCAATCGAATCCGATTGGGCGCCCGTTATGGAGTTCACGGCCGCGGACATCTTTCAGGACTCGCCCTTTGGCGACATCCTGAATTCACTAAAGTCTCTCTCTTTATCCGGAGAGCCCTGACCAGACTACGAACAGGAAGGTTGGGATGCGGAGGATGAAGAAACTCAATGCCCACCCACCACCCACTTCATAGCCACTGTCGAAAGCTTACACGACGTGCTCGATTTCGACTCCGAAGACATCGACGGTATGGACGACGATGTAGGAGACAACAATGAACCAACACCTATAGGATGCTGGACAACCTCATCCCATGATGTATACATGGTGGATACACCTAAAGGAAATGAATACGAGGAACAACGGGACGCCACGAAGGATAAATCCTCGAAAAGCAGTCAAACGGCAGCGTAAACGCGCGAACAAAGTCCGCCTCAACAAAGACCCAGCCATAGAGCAGGGTGAACCGGTGGACAACGAACAAGCTATCGAGCAATCGTCCGAACAAGACAACTTGGATAAACAATCTGTCCCGGCGAAGACAACAGTCCTGGACGACCTCATCTTGGACAAACCATTGGAGCAAAATAACCTCCAGAAAAGGCTCGTCGCCACCGTAGAGCCTGAAAAAGTAGAAGCGGAAGCTCAAAACAGCGGAAGATGCACTCGAGATTAGATGGAGCAAAGTATTCAAAGATCACAGAATAAATGCAGACGATCGCCGAACAACAAAGAGCTACCCGAAAAGAAAGCTACTGCTCGACCACGAGGAGGCCTTAGAGCCCCCACAATTAAAAAGCAAGAAGGCCACCCGGTCGGATGGACGACCTCACGGCAAAAAGAGAGCGGCGAATGGTGCCGCACACAAGCCAATATGCGATCCGCCTAAGGATTCACATCAAAAGGATGGCCCAGTTTGGTCCATCTATGGGCCAAGAAAGCACGCTCGTCAAAGCAATGCAACACGCCAAAATTCCGAAAACCACGGCACACCCAAATATAGGGGCGCCGCACACCCCCTATGTTCCACCGATGAGGTCTTTGGATCATGAATTTCCGGTAGGATTTAAACCCGTAAACATAGAGGCATACGACGGAACAACAGACCACAGTGCGGATTGAGGATTACATCCTCCACATACACATGGCGGAGGAGATGATCTCCAGGCCGTAAAATACTTACCCCTTAAACTCAAAGGGCCAGCTCGGCATTGGCTTAAGAGCCTCCCCGAAAATACCATTGGAAGCTGGGAAGAGCTCGAGGATGCATTCCGGGCAAATTTTCAGGGGACCTACGTCCGCCCTCCAGACGCAGACGATCTAAGTCACATAACTCAACAACCCGGAGTGTCAGCCCGGAAATTCTGGAATAGGTTCCTTACTAAAAGAACCAAATAGTCGACTGTCCGGACGCCGAAGCCTTAGCAGCCTTCAAACACAACGTCCGAGATGAATGGCTCGCGGACACCTCGGCCAAGAAAAGCCAAGAACAATGGCCGCATTAACAAGCCTCATGACCCGCTTTTGCGCGGTGAAGACAGTGGCTGGCTAGATGCAAAGACCAAATACCCGAAAGTACATCCGAAATCAGGGATGGAAATGGAAATCACGACCTTGAAAAGATCAGCGCGGAATAAGGAAAATGGCCCAAATAGTACGGGCGGTCAACGGCGGATTCAAAAGCTCTCGGCGAACAACAAAACACTGCCCTAAAGGATAACGGTGGACGAGCTATCCAACCTAAACAAGATTTACGGATAGGCGTGTCAAACACATGGTACCTCCGAAACACGCAAACCATACCCACAGATTGTTGGGTCTTCAAGCAGTCCGGCCGACTTAACGCCGAACACAAGGGGCTCGACACACCAAGTGAAAGTGACGAAACCCAAAAGCAGCACTCCGGAAAACAAAAGACTTTCCCACTAGAAGTCAAAACAGTGAACGCACTTCATGACAGCACGGCACCTGCCATACCAGGACACCGTCCGCATAATGGGGATAGAACCTACCAAAATTCGCTATAGCAGCACTTCCTTCAAAGAAATGATGCTAGGCCTTCTTTATTATACAGGCTCTGTACCACTAGAGGTTGTGTTCGGTTCATCCGACAACCCCCGTCGCGGAAAGCTCACTCCCCATCGCCCCATTCAGCAGTAGCCCTTAAGCACCTCTTGAGGCGTACAGCTTTCGCCGCTTTTATGCAATACCGCATTACGCATCTCTAACACTTAAAATGCCGGTCCACGCGGCATCATCTCTTTAAAGGAAGTATTAAGTGTCACTTGAGCACGGAAGAACGGAGGCGCCTTGACAGCCCCACAGCTATCCGGCTCTGCTAGGCAAAGAACCTGAATCGGTCATTCAAACCCTGGACTCGGTTAGACGAGTCAGGCGCTTACTAGCGGCATACCCCCATACGAGGGGCCGCATACTTGTATAACAAGAGACAATAAAGCTCAATTTTATTTAATTCTTCGAACCGTACTCTGTTTATTTAATATTAAGTACACCTTTCGCACGACCCTTTTTCTTTGAAACTAAGTTCCTCTCTTTTACAGATGAACAACGTGCTACACCCATCCAGGATACGGCACAACGGAGACACAGGCACAGACGTGCAGTAGGGACCCGTTGCAAGGATTCTTTTCAGATTAAGACCCTGCGTAAACCTTTTTTCACTGTCTCTTGTTGATATACATCCCCCCGGTTCCTTAATATAACCAAGGAGGAGGCTGGTGCTTTGGCATTGGCCGCACCAGAATTTTTGCGCGTACCTGGACACCAGGGGCTTAGGGCATTATTCTGCCCATTTTCATAAAGACCGAATACCTTAGGGAGTATTCGGCGTCTCGAGTTAGGCCTTATATGCATCATCTCCGAATCATGTCTTTGGTCAAATGTTGGGTTGCCCTGCTCCTGCGTTTTGCTGCCTTACGTTCCGTTTTCACGGCTAACACGGCACCAGGAGAACTACTGCGATTGTGCCCCGGTTCGGCCAGGCGAGCACCTCAAAGAGAGAAAGCCGAAACCGATCTCATGATATAGCGAGAGACCGGTCAGCCACTCGATGACTCACAGGAATGTTTAGGATTCCTCCGCATTAACGAAGGACCGGTTTTCGGTCAGGCACATACGCACTCGAATTCGGAAGAGTGCGGTGCCCCCAGGGGCTATATAGTAGCCCCACCCTCGAACTCCTATGGCTAAGTGAAAGTGATAAAGCATTATAGTCCGGTTGCCTTGTTTGCTACGCTATCACCTCCTTAACAGGACCAAGACGTTGGATTAAGTGTGAAAAAGAGCTTTTTTTTGCAAACACCCCCGCACTATGTGCGTGGGGGCTGAAGCCAAGGACTGCCATCTTTCAGGTTATATACACATATACATAAACGGCTGCACAGGGAGTAGTTTACTACTTGAACGCACAAGTATAAAAAGCACTTATATTACATTGAAACATTGTTTTCACAAATCATACACGTCATTTAAACATAATATCCTTCGAGCACTGCATCTCTATTAAACGAGCGCCCGGTAGGACTTCTTCAAAGTAGTGCTCGGCAGGCACTCGACTTCTGTCCGAATCTTGGGATGCAACGTCAGTGGCCTTCATCTCTACCCAGTACGTCTTGACACGGGCAAGAGCCATCCGCGCTCCCTCAATACACGCGGATCGCTTCATTGCATCGATACGCGGTACCGCACCAAGAAACTGCTGCACTAAACCAAAATAGCTCTTCGGCTCGGGTCCGCCCGGCCACAAGTGAGTTAAGACATGCTTCATCGCGAATCCGGACAACCGATTCAGATCGGCCCATTCGGCCAACCGATCGGTTAGCGGCAGAGGACGCTCCGGACTATGGAATTGCGACCAATACAGCTCTTCCTTCAGGCTTCTTCCGCCCCGGAGGTGCTCAACTGCGTCTGCGGCGCTGCCGCCAAGTCCAGATAAGCATCCTCCGAACTCCATAACTTATCTAATCGAGCATACTTTGGATCTGTATATTTCCTCCGCAATGTAAACGGTTTTCCGGCCGCAATTGCTCCGGCTGACTCAGCTCCTCCTTGGCAGCTCTCAAAGCCGATTGGGCATTCTTGGATTCGTGGCGGCCTTCTTTAGGCCCTCCTGTTCCGCTTGACGCTCTTTTTCAAGAACCTCGCAGTGATCGGTAGTATTCCTTAACTTTTTGGCCATATTGGCCATCTCCTCTTTGCTTCGGCAGTGAGCAGCCCGTTCAGCTTCTAGCTCTACGGCCGCCTTTAAAGGGGCCGCATTACTAATTCTGGCTTGCTCTTTCGCTCGGGCGAGTTCTTCCCGCAGCTCCTCCACGGCAGCGGCACCATCTGCATTAAGCATACGAATAGTAAGACATGGGCGTCAAGCTCCCTTACAAGATGTCCGCATAGAGGTCGCATACCTTGTGACTCGTCTAACCGTCTATTGACCAGCGCGATGTCCGCATCCGCCTCGTCAAGTTGCCGCTTTAGTTCGGCATATTCATCAGTCCGGCTGGCCTCCGGACGCCCCGCCACCTATTTAGGAGCGGCGATATGTTATAACTGAGAATTTGATCCTCGGCACGTTGTCAATTTTGACAACATAACGAGTCTCAGGGGATACTATCTACACAGGGCACATTTTATATGCATAAACTGTCAGGAGGTACATCATTTTTTGCGTACCTCAAAACCCGTCAGTAAGCTTCTGACGGCTTCATGCAATCCGCTCTCCGCGGATGCAATTCTTTCAATCACCGTACCCATTAGAGCACGGTGATCCTCTGAAATAGCCGCTCGCCCGAGCAGATCCTTCAGCCTCCGACCGATCAAGACGCCACTTGGTGCCGGACCTTCCGACCCGCCGGGACTTGGGGAACCCTCGGCGACGACACCTCCGGTCGTCCGCCTCACATGAGGGTGCGACAGGTGGAGGCGTTCGCTCTCCATCATCTCCGGAAGAAGATCCTCAAGACGAGCTCACTGCTGAGAAGGGCTGAAGTCCGAACTACAAGGTACAATTTCGGTTATCCTCATGAATAAATACAGGATGTTCCTTATTTACAAGACCCCGTCTTTTTACTTTCGGCTGGTGGAGGGCTGATCCCTTGGGGAAATAATGCGGCTGAGTTACTTCCCAGCCGGACTCTCCGCCAAGATTCCTTCCCCCTCTTTGAGGCCTTGACCTCCGGATCTTCCAAAGCGGTCCTCTTCTCTCCTCGGAAGGTGGGACTCTTAATCCCTCCTTCCTTGATATCCTCCTTCGCAGAGGCGGTTGCTTCCCCGCTCCCCCTTCGCCTTCTTCAAAAGGGGCGACCTTCAACATCTTGGTCAACATGGGATCCGGCGTGGTCTCTGGGAGGGGAGCCGGACACCTTACTAACTTTGCCTTGGCTATCCACTCCTGTTCAAGAAACGGCTCCTTTAAAAGGGCATATATATATGAAATAAATGAATGAACAGCTTGTCCGGTTACAGGACTACTTACTTGAGTATCTGGGCGATTGCAGCTTAGTCCTGCGTCCTCGGTCAAGTCCGGACACTTCTCTTGTGATCCGAAGAACAGTTTATACATCTCCACAGGCGTCGTTCCCATAAAATTTTGGAGAGCTCGTGGTCCCTCGGATTGAATTCCCACAGCGGAGGGGGCGTTCTTGGTGGCTGAGGCGCCGGATCACCATAACCTGCGCCACTACAACCAGATTGATCCCTCTTTCCTTGAGGTCTCGAACACGGCCCCGCAGCAGGGGAACGCCCTTGGACGGCCCCAGTCGAGCCCCTTGTTGACCCATGATGCGGCCGTTGTGGTGGACTGAGCGGAAGGCGAGCGCCACCCATTTGGTGCCCACAGGAGCGGTGATATAAAACCACTCCGTTGCCAACCAAGCTCCTCTTGAAAAGAGCCCTCGGGCCACGGAGCATCAAAGCACATTTGCTTATGACCGCCCCTCCGCACTCCGCTTGCTGCCCCTTGATCATCTTTGGCTCCACCTTGAAGGTCTTGAGCCACAATCCAAAGTGGGGGTAATATGGAGGAAGGCCTCACGTACGACAATGAATGACGAGATATGGAGGATGGACTCCGGATTCAAGTCATGGAAATCAAGCCCATAATAAAACATGAGCCCCCGCACAAAGGGGTCCGTCGGGAAGCCTAAACCCCGAGGGAAGTGGTACACGAACGCCACGTTCTCGCCGGGCTCAGGAGTGGGAATGACCTGCCCTGGAGCAGGCAGCCTATGCGAGATCTCGCCGGTCAGATACCTGGCGTCTCGCAGCTTTAGCACATCTTCTTCCGTGACGGAGGAAGACATCCGTCGGCCGTGCTGGTCGGAGCCGGACATCGTCGAAAGTCCGAAGCGCCTGAATCTGAAGCTTTGGGTGTTGGAACTCGGCCGAGGCGAACTTCGATGGAGGGTGTAAAGAAGAAGAGGACCTTGGTCTCATCATAAAGATCTTGAATACCAAGAGCCCACCCGTGGTCGATTAGGACTCGCCGATAGAGAAGGCAGGCCAACGGGCATGGTTGGGTTACCCACGTCCGTATTGATGAGAATCCCGAAATAAAGGGGCACGATCTACGCTTTGATAAGACGTGCCAAGGAAACCGCCTCGCTAAACACGCTGAGGTGGAACAATAAAAATGAGTCATATACAGGCACGGCCGTGGTGTGATGTCACGCCGCGGAATACGTCGCCAGATCTGTGCAAAAATTATTCTCTACGGTGTTATGTGGAACTTGTTTTGCGAGCGGACACTATCCTTGTGTTCAAAACCTTCTATGAAGTATTCGGAGGAGGAACCCGCCTCGCAATGCCGAAGACAATCAACGCGCCGGACTCATCGTCATTGAAGCCTGGTTCAGGGGCTACTGAGGGAGTCTCGGACTAGGGGGTGTCCGGACAGCCGGACTATCGTCATGGCCGGACTCCAATACTATGAAGATACAAGATTGAAGACTTCGTCCCGTGTACGGATGGGACTTTCCTTGGCGTGGAAGGCAAGCTTGGCGTCTGGATATGTAGATCTCCTACCATTGTAACCGACTACTGTGTAACCCTAACCTATCTGGTGTCTATATAAACCGGAGGGTTTTAGTCCGTAGGGGAACAACAATCATACTATAGGCTAGCTTCTAGGGTTTAGCCTCTTTGATCTCGTGGTAGATCCACTCTTGTAACACACATCATCAATATTAATCAAGCAGGACGTAGGGTTTTACCTCCATCAAGAGGGCCCGAACTTGGTTAAAACATCGTGTCCCTTGTCTCCTGTTACCATCCGCCTAGACGCACAGTTCGGGACCCCCTACCCGAGATCCACCGGTTTTGACACCGACAGTCGTGAAGTAAACAAGAAGGGTGTATGTCTCAAAATATCATTTACCTCTGTTTTAAAACTTGAGCTCTGGCACCTCTACAAATCACTGCTTCCCTCCGCGAATGGACTATCTATTAACTTTTATGTTGTGTCATCACCTTCTAAAGTAAGCGCCAGAACCTGAGAGCACTGCTGCCATGCTGATGCATTGTGTGTAGCTAATGTTAGGTGCATCATGACTGGATCTTTTCTACCATGAATTACAATGTCTAGACGCTGCTTGAACTTTGGAGGTTCTCTACATTTATGTTTTGCGGTCTCAGAAAGGGCTAGCGAGATACTACTATTGTCATATTATATCATGGTTGTTTTCATAACGTGTTGCCATTTGAGATATCTTTTTATTGCTCGCTAGCTGATTATGTCATTGATACGAGTTAATATAATTTTTAAGAGTTATTGTTGACATGGTTAGTTATAATATTGGTTGAAAACCTGGGTGTTATTTAAGCTTATTTATGCGAACAAGAGCAAAAGAGTTCGTAAAAGTTTTTCTTTTTCACTTTCAGTTTATCAACTGAACTGCTTGAGGACAAGCAAATGTTTAAACTTGGGGGAGTTGATACGTCTCCAACGTATCTACTTTTCCTAACGCTTTTCCTCTTGTTTTGGACTCTAATTTGCATGATTTGAATGAAACTAACCCCGGACTGACGATGTTTCAGCAGAACTACCATGGTGTTGTTTTTGTGCAGAAATAAAAGTTCTCGGAATGGAATGAAACTTTGCGAGGAGTTTTTTATCTCAATAAAGAGAATTTCTGGAGTCAAGAACCACCGAAGGGGGGCACCTGGGTGGGCACAACCCACCAGGGCGCCCCTCTCCAGGCGCGCCTAGGTGGGTTGTCCCGTAGACCCTGAAACCTATGCTATAAAATCATATTTTTCCAGAAAAAATTAGGGAGAAAGAATTATCGCGTTCCATGAGATGGAGCCGCCGTCACCTCATGTTCTTCATCGGGAGGCCAGATCTGGAGTCCGTTTGGGGCTCCGGAGAGGGGGATCTTCGTTCTTCGTCATCACCAATCCTTCTCCAACGCCAATTCAATGATGCTCACCATCGGGTGTGAGTAATTCCTTCGTAGGCTCGCTGGTCGGTGAGGAGTTGGATGAGATTCATCATGTAATCTAGTTAGTTTTGTTAGGGCTTGATCCCTAGTATCCACTATGTTCTGAGATTGATGTTGCTATGACTTTGCCATGCTTAATGCTTGTCACTTTGGGTCCGTGTGCCATGATTTCAGATCTGAACCGTTTATGTTATCACCATTATATCTATGTTCTAGATCTGATCTTGCAAGTTATAGTCACCTACTATGTGTTATGAACCGACAACCCCGGATTAACAATAGTCGGGACCACTCCCGGTGATGACCATAGTTTGAGGAGTTCATGTATTCATCGTGTGTTAATTCTTTGTTCTAGTTCTCTATTAAAAGGAGGCCTTAATATATCTTAGTTTCCAATTGGACCCCGCTGCCACGTGAGGGTAGGGCAAAAGATGTCATGCAAGTTCTTTCCATAAGCACGTATGACTATTTACATAATACATGCCTACATTATATTTATGAACTAGAGCTAGTGCCGTATCGCCCTAGGTTATAACTGTCACATGATGAATATCATCCAGAATTGCCGATCCAATGCCTATGAATTTATCTTATATTGTTTTTGCTAAGTTACAACTGCTATCGTTACTGTTGCACTTGCTACAAAATCACTCATGTTACTGTTACTGTTACTATTGTTGCTGCTACTATTATCAAAACTATCATACTACCTTGCTACTGATCACTTTGCTGCAGATAATTAATCTCCAGGAGTGGTTGAATTGACAACTCAGCTGCTAATACTTACAAATATTCTTTGGCTCCCCTTGTGTCGAATCTATAAATTTGGGTTGAATACTCTACCCTAAAAAACTATTGCGATCCCCTTTACTGGTGAGTTATCATCCATCACGACATTCGAGACGCTCCAGGTGCCCTATGACCAGCTGATGCCCACCAGGCCCTTCTCCGGAGTGACGGATGAATCGACCACTCCCTTGGGGCAGGTGCACCTCCCGGCCACCTTCGGCACCCACGACAACTACCACACCAAGCTGATCGACTTCGACGTGGCCCACAACAGCCTCCCTTACAATGCCATCCTAGGGTACCCCGCACTCGCCAAGTTCATGGCAGCGACCAACCACGGCTACAACGTCCTCAAGATGCCTGGCTACAGCGGCGTCATCACCATCACCTGTGACGAGAAGGACGCGGTCTGCTCCCTCGAGCACGCTTACCGCGCCACTGCGTCAGACAACTCTGATGGCGAGAATGCTGTCGGCCCCTACCGAAGCGAAGGTGTCCCCACCAACTACATACACATGCCTTTCGGCTTGCAGAAAGCCGGCGCCACTTACCAGCGCTTCGCGCGCCTTGCGAGGCCTCGACACCTCTGGAGCTTCTAGGGCCTCAGGAGTCCACCAGCCCTTAAAGGACGATCCTCACGCTGCACCTCGCGACACGCCTCGCTGGCAACCTCGACCCTCCCGCAGCAGTGTAATTGCCAGGTGACTTTTTGGTTTGTTCAATTGAGGGCGCCCCTTGGGCTGCATTATCCTCAGACTGGAAAGGGTCCACCCCTGTAGCCGTGTTGTTTTGGTCGTGTATTGGACCTGGTTATGCTTTGATGGAATTGTTTTGTTGGCTTAAGCTGCGTGTTCGGTGCCTCGCCACCGTTTGGATCGCCACACATTCATGACCCTCGCTCTTGATCGCCCCATGACCGAGACTCAACACGATACCTGTGCTCGGGCCCGTCCCTGCAGCGTTGATAAACCCAAGCGAACGAGCACTGTCTTGCGGGCCAGCTCCCGTGCACGTCACCTCCAGGGGTCCTTGGTGTTCGGTCTCCTCATGGAACTATAAGGGGCAGGAGAGTAAGGGCGCGACATTGTGATTTTGGTGCTAAATCACCACGGGCAACGCGCGCCACGACCCTACCCACATCAGCCCCATGAGCGGGGGCTACAACTGGCACGACGCTTGTGCTCGGCTCCATCCCTACAGCGCTAAGAAACCCAAGTGACCGAGCTCTGGCTCGCGGGCCCGCCCACGAACGTCACCTCACGAGGTCCTTGGTGCCTTATTCCCTCATGAAGCAGTCGTGCGTCAGTTGGTAGGCGTTCATCGCCCCATGTGCCCCATAACTTATTAGCATGCATGTCGGTGTCAAAACCGGCGGATCTCGGGTAGGGGGTCCCGAACTGTGCGTCTAGGCGGATGGTAACCGGAGACAAGGGACACGATATTTTTACCCAGGTTCGGGCCCTCTCGATGGAGGTAATACCCTACTCCTGCTTGATTAATATTGATGATATGGGTAGTACAAGAGTAGATCTACCATGAGATCAAGGAGGCTAAACCCTAGAAGCTAGCCTATGGTATGATTGTTGTTCGCCCCACGGACTAAAACCCTCCGGTTTATATAGACACCGGATAGGTTAGGGTTACACAGAGTCGGTTACAATGGTAGGAGATCTACATATCCGTATCGCCAAGCTTGCCTTCCACGCCAAGGAAAGTCCCATCCGGACACGGGACGAAGTCTTCAATCTTGTATCTCCATAGTCTTGGAGTCCAGCCGTGACGATAGTCCGGCTATCCGGACACCCCCTAGTCCGGGACTCGCTTAGTAGCCCCTGAACCAGGCTTCAATGACGATGAGTCCGGAGCGTTGATTGTCTTCGTCATTGCGAGGCGGGTTCCTCCTCCGAATACTTCATAGAAGGTTTTGAACACAAGGATAGTGTCCGGCTCTGCAAAACAAGTTCCACATAACACCGTAGAGAGAATAATTTTTGCACAGATCTGCGGCGTATTCAGCGGCGTGACATCACACCACGGCCGTGCCTTTATACGAATCATTTTTTATTGTTCCACCTCAGCGTGTTTAGCGAGGCGGTTTCCTTGGCACGTCTTATCAAAGCGTAGACCGTGCCCCCTTATTCCGGGATTCTCATCAATACGGACGTGGTACTGAGCCGTGCCCGTTGGCCTGCCTTCTCTATCAAAGGCGAGTCCTAGTCGACCACGGGTGGGCTCTTGGTATGCAACCTCTTTATAATGAGACCAAGGCCCTCTTCTTTTTACACCCTCCATCGAAGTTCGCCTCGGCCGAGTTCCAACACCCAAAGCTTCAGATTCAGCGCTTCGGACTTTCGGCGATGTCCGCTCGACCAGCACGGCCGATGGATGTCTTCCTCATCACGAGAAGAAGATGTGCTAAAGCTGCGAGACCTGTGTATCTAACCGGCGAGATCTCACATAGGCTGCCTGCTCCAGGGCAGGTCATTCCCACTCCTGAGCCCGGCGAGAACGTGGTGTTCGTGTCCCACTTCCTTCGGGGTTTAGGCTTCCCGTCGGATCCCTTCATGCGGGGGCTCATGTTTTATTATGGGCTTGATTTCCATGACTTGAGTCCGGAGTCCATCCTCCATATCTCATCATTCATTGTCGTATGTGAGGCCTTCCTCCATATTACTCCCCACTTTGGATTGTGGCTCAAGACCTTCAAGGTGGAGCCAAAGATGGTCGAGGGACAACAAGCAGAATGCGGAGGGGCGGTTATAAGCAAATGTGCTGATGCTCCGTGGCCCGAGGGCTCTTTTCAAGAGGAGCTTGGTTTGTGGCAACGGGAGTGGTTTTATATCACCGCCCTGTGGGCACCAAATGGGCGGCGCTCCCTGCCTTCCGCTTAGGTCCACCACAGCGGCTGGCATCATAGGTCAACAAGGGGCTCGACTGGGGGCCGTCCAAGGACGTTCCCCTGCTGCAGGGCCGTATTCGAGACCTCAAGGAAAGAGGGATCAATCTGGTCGCAGTGGCGCAGGTTATGGTGATCCGGCGTCTTCAGCCCTGCAAACGTCGCCCCCTCCGCCTGTGGGAATTCAATCCGGAGGGACCACGAGCTCTCCAAAATTTTATGGGCACGACGCCCGTGGAGATGTATAAACTGTTCTTCGGATCACAAGAGAAGTGTCCGGACTTGACCGAGGACGCAGGACTAAGCTGCAATCGCCCAGATACTCAAGTAAGTAGTCCGGTAACCGGACAAACCGTTCATTCATTTATTTTATATATATGCCCTTTAATTGGGCCGTTTCTTGAACAAGAGTGGATAGCCAAGGCAAAGTTAATAAGGTGTCCGGCTCCCCTCCCCGAGACCACGCCGGATCCCATGCTGACCAAGGTGTTGAAGGTCGCGCCTTTTGAAGAAGGCGAAGGGGGAGCGGGAAGCAAGCGCCTCTGCGAAGGAGGCTATCAAGGAAGGAGGGATTAAGAGTCCCACCTTCCGAGGAGAAAAGAGGACCGCTTCGGAAGATCCGGAGGTCAAGGCCTCAAAGAGGGAAGGGAATCTTGGCGGAGAGTCCGCTGGGAAGTAACCCAGCCGCATTATTTCCGAGGATCAGCCCTCCAAATGAGCCGTAAGTAAAAAGAAGGGGTCTTGTAAATAAGGAACATCCCTCGTATTTATTCATGAAGATAACCGAAATTGTACCTTGTAGTTCGGACCTCAGCCCTTCTCAAGCAGAGCTCGTCTTGGAGATCTTCTTCCGGAGATGATGGAGAGCGAACGCCTCCACCTGCCGCACCCTCATAGGAAGCGGACGACCCGGAGGTGTCGTCGCGGAGGGTTCCCCCAAGTCCGGCGGGGCCGGAAGGTCCGGCGCCAAGTGGGGTGCGGTCGGAGGCGCTGAAGGATCTGCTTGGGCGAGCGGCTATCTCAGAAGATCACCGTGCTCTAATGGGTACGGGGATTGAAAGAATTGCATCCATGAGAGCGGATTGCATGAAGCCGCCGAAGCTTATCGACGGGTTTTGAGGTACGCAAAAATGATGTACCTCTGACAGTTTATGCATATAAAATGTGCCTGTGTAGATAGTATCCCCGAGACTCGTTATGTTGTCAAAATTGACAACGTGCCGAGGATCAAATTCTCAGTTATAACATATCGCCGCTCCTAAATAGGTGGCGGGGCGTCCGGAGGCCAGCCGGACTGATGAATATGCCGAACTAAAGCAGCCACTTGATGAGGCGGATGCGGACATCGCGCTGGTCAATAAACGGTTTGACGAGTCACAAGGTATGCGACCTCTATGCGGACATCTTGTAAGGGAGCTTGACGCCCATGTCTTACTATTCGTATGCTTAATGCAGATGGTGCCGCTGCCGTGGAGGAGCTGCGGGAAGAACTCGCCCGAGCGAAAGAGCAAGCCAGAATTAGTAATGCGGCCGCTTTAAAGGCGGCCGAAGAGCTAGAAGCTGAACGGGCTGCTCACTGCCGAAGCAAAGAGGAGATGGCCAATATGGCCAAAAAGTTAAGGAATACTACCGATCGCTGCGAGGTTCTTGAAAAAGAGCGTCAAGCGGAATAGGAGGGCCTAAAGAAGGCCGCCGCCGAATCCAAGAATGCCCAATCGGCTTTGAGAGCTGCCAAGGAGGAGCTGAGTCAGGCCGGGGCAATTGCGGCTGGAAAACCGTTTCTGCTGCGGAGGAAATATACAGATCCAAAGTATGCTCAGTTGGATAAGTTATGGAGTTTGGAGGATGCTTATCTGGACTTGGCGGCGAGCGCTGCGGACGCGGTTGAGCACCTCCGGGGCCAGAAGGGGCACAAAAGGGAAGAGCTGTATTGGTCGCAATTCCATAGTCCGGAACGTCCTCTGCCGCTAACCGATCGATTGGCCGAATGGGTCGAGCTGAATCGGTTGTCCGGATTCGCGATGAAGCATGTCTTAACTCACTTGTGGCCGGGCGGACCCCAGCCGAAGAACTATTTTGGTTTAGTGCAGCAGTTTCTTGGTGCGGTACCACGTATCGATGCAATGAAGCGATCAGCGTGTATTGAGGGAGCGCGGATGGCTCTTGCCCGTGTCAAGACGTACTGGGCAGAGATGAAGGCCACTGACGTTGCATCCCAAGATTCGGACAGAAGTCGAGTGCCTGCCGAGCACTACTTTGAAGAAGTCATGTCGGGCGCTCGTTTAATAGAGACGCAGTGCTCGAAGGATATTATGTTTAAATGACATGTATGATTTGTGAAAACAATGTTTCAATGTAAGGGCTTTTTATACTTGTGCGTTCAAGTAGTAAACTACTCCTGGCGGCCGTTTATGTATATGTGTATATAACACGAAAGATGGCAGTCCTTGGCTTTCAGCCCCACGCACATAGTGCGGGGTGTTTGCAAAAAAAGGCGCTTTTCACACTTAATCCAACATCTTGGTCTGTTAAGGAGGTGATAGCGTAGAAAACCAGGCAACCGGACTATAATGCTTTATCACTTTCACTTAGCCATAGGAGTTCGAGGGTGGGGCTACTATATAGCCCCTGGGGGCACCGCACTCTCCCGAATTCGGGGTGCGTATGTGCCTGACCGAAAACCGGTCCTTCGTTAATGCGGAGGAATCCTAAACATTCCTGTGAGTCGTCGAGTGGTTGACCAGTCTCTCGCTATATCATGACGATCAGTTTTCGGCTTTCTCTCTTGAGGTGCTCGTAGGCCCGAACCGGGCACAATCGCGAGAGTTCTCCGTGCCGCGTTAGCCGTGAAAATGGAACGTAAGGCAGCAAAACACAGGAGTCGAGCAACCCAACATTTTACCAAAGACATGATTCAGAGCTGATGCATATAAGGCCTAACTCGAGACACCGAATACTCCCTAAGGTATTCGGTCTTTATGAAAATGGGCAGAATAATGCCCTAAGCCCCTGGTATCCAGTGCACGCATAAAAAATTCTGGTGCGGCCAATGCCAAAACACCAGCCTCCTCCTCGGTTATATTAAGGAACCGGGGGGATGTATATCAACGAGACACAGTGAAAAAAGGTTTACGCAGGGTCTTAATCTAAAAAGAATCCTTGCAACGGGTCCCTACTGCACGTCTGCGCCTGTGTCTCCGTTGTGCCGTATCCTGGACGGGTGTAGCACATTGTTCATCTGTAAAAGAGAGGAACTTAGTTTGAAAGAAAAAGGATCGTGCGAAAGATGTACTTAATATTAAATAAACAGAGTACGGTTCGAAGAATTGAATAAAATTGAGCTTTATTGTCTCTTGTTGTACATGCATGCGGCCCCTCGTATGTGGGTATATGCCGCTAGTAGGCGCCTGACTCGTCTAACCGTGTCCGGGGTTTGAATGACCGATTCAGGTTCTTTGCCTAGCAGAGCCGGATAGCTGTGGGGCTGTCAAGGCAGTCTCCCGTTCTTCCTTGCTCAAGTGACACTTAATACTTCCTTTTAAAGAGATGATGCCGCGTGGACCGGGCATTTGAAGTGTTAGAGATGCATAATGCGGTATTGCGCTAAAGCGGGCGAAAGCTTCGCGTCCCAATAGTGCTTGATGGCTACTTTTAAACGGGGCGACATGGAAGAGTAACCTTTCGCGACGGAAGTTGTCGGATGAACCATACTCATCTTCTAGCAGTATGGAGCACGTGCAAAGGGTATATGGGCTCGCATTACTCCTTTAAAGGAGGTGTTGCTACGGCGAATTTTGGTTGGGTTTATCCCCATCCTGCGGATTGTGTCCTGGTATATCGTGTTTATGTCACCGCCGCCATCCATGAGGACATGTGTAAATTGGAGTCCGTCGATTATAGGATCCAATATCAAGGCAGTCCATCCTGCGTTAGGATATTTTCAGAATAGTCACGATGGTGAAGGTGATTGGTTTTGACAAGCGATTGTGCGGGCGCCCTTTAGTGGGCGCCGCTCTGTTTTTCCCTTTGATCACGTGAAGTGAGTTTACTATTTTGACCTCCTGTGGGAAAGTTTTTTTGTTTTCTGAGGCTCTGCTTGTGGTGCTCGTCGTCATCTTCACTTGGTGTGTCGAGGCCCTTGTGTTCGGCGTTCAGTCTGCCGGACTGTTTGAAGACCCAACAATTTCTGTGGGTATGGTTAGCGGGCCTCCCGAAGTACTGTGGATTTGACATATCTTGTCCAAGATTTTGTTGAAGTTGGTTAGCTCATCGCTATTGTCCTTAAGGGACAGTTTTTTGTTGTTCCGCCGGGAGCTTTTGAATCCAGCGTTGACTGCCGTGCTCTTTGGACTGTTCCATTTAATCCGGCGCTGGTCCTTGTTGCGCCGTGGTTTCCCATTTCCATCCCTGATTTCAGATGTACTTGGGTCATTTGGTCTTTGCATCTTGCTAGCTGACTATCCTCTCCGCACAAAAGCGGGTCATGAGGCTTGTTAATGCGGCCATTGTTCTAGGCTTTTCTTGGCGAGGTGTCTCAGCGAGCCATTCGTCTCGGACGTTGTGTTTGAAAGCTGCTAAGGCTTGGCGTCCGGACGATCGACTATTTGGTTCTTTTAGTAAGGAACCTGTTCCAGAATTTCCGGGCTGACTCTCTGGGCTGCTGAGTTATGTGACTTAGATCGTCTGCGTCCGGAGGGCGGACATAGGTCCCCTGAAAACTTGCCTGAAATGCATCCTCGAGCTCTTCCCAGCTTCCAATGGTATTTTCGGGGAGGCTCTTAAGCCAATGCCGAGCTGGCCCTTCGAGTTTAAGGGGTAAGTATTTTATGGCGTGGAGATCATCTCCTCTAGCCATGTGTATGTGGAGGATGTAATCCTCAATCCAGACTCCAAGGTCCGTTGTTTCGTCGTATGCCTCTATGTTTACGGGTTTAAATCCCGCTGGAAATTCATGATCCAGCACCTCATCGGTGAAACATAGGGGTGTCTGGCGCCCTATATTTGGGTGTGCCATGATCTTCGAAATTTTGGCGTATTGCATTGCTTTGACGAGCGTGCTTTCTTGGCCCATAGATGGACCTAACTGGGCCATCCTTTTGACGTGAATCCTTATGCAGATCGCATATTGGCTTGTGTGCGGCACCATTCACCGCTCTATTTTTGCTGTGAGGTCGTCCATCCGACCGGGTGGCCTTCTTGCCTTTTAACTGTGGGGGCTCTAAGGCCTCCTCATCGAATTCAGGCAGTAGCTTTCTTTTCGGGTAGCTCTTTGTTCGGCTGTCGCCGCATACTTGTCTATGATGCTTGAATACTTTGCTCCATCGATCCTGAGTGCATCTTCCGCTGTTTTGAGCTTCGCTTCGCTTTTTTCAGGCTGCTTGTAGCGATGGCGGCGAGCCTTTTCTCGGAGGTCATTTTGCTCCAATGGTTTGTCCGACGTGAGATCGTTCGGACTGTTGTCTTCGCCGGGGACGGATTGTTTATCCAAGTTGTCTTGTTCGGACGATTGCTCGATAGCTTGTTCGTTGTCCACCGGTTCGCCTTGCTCTATGGCTGGGTCTTTGTTGAGGCGGGACTTTGTTCGGCGTTTACGTTGTCGTTTTGACTGCTTTTCGAGGGATTTATCCTTCGCAGCATCCCGTTGTTCCTCGTCTTCATTTCCTTTAGGTGTATCCACCATGTATACATCATGGGATGAGGTTGTCCAGCATCCTATAGGTGCTGATTCATTGTTGTCTCCTACATCGTCGTCCATACCGTCGATGTCTTCGGAGTCGAAATCGAGCACGTCGGGTAAGCTTTCGACGATGGCTATGAAGTGGGTGGTGGGTGGGCATTGAATTTCTTCATCGTCCGCATCCTAACCTTGCTGACCGTAGTCCGGCCAGGGCTCTCCTGATAAAGAGAGAGACTTTAGTGAATTCAGGATGTCGCCAAAGGGCGAGTGCTGAAAGATGTCATGGCCGTGAACTCCATAACGGGCGCCTAATCGGATTCAATTGGCAAGGGCGCGGAGGGTTCGGAGTCCGGAGAGGAGTCCGCACCGGAGTCGAGGTCTTCGCAGCGACGGGGATGGAGTTCGGCTCAATCGCCGTATAGATTGTAGCCCCCAAAGGCGGTGTCCAACCACTCGTCCTCGATCGGGAATCCGGCTCCGGATTAAGGGTCGGAGCGGATCGGAGTGCGGCTTCGAGGCAATCGCTCGGCTGCAGAGCTAGATCATGCCCATCGAGCGAGGCGGGCGCGCTTGGCTGCAGCTCGAATCCATCGAAGATCAAGTCTCCACGGATATCGGCCGTATAGTTTAAACTTCCAAATCTGACACGATGGCCAGGGCGTAGCTTTCGATCTGCTCCAGATGGCTGTTTAATTGGCCCGCAGCGGTAAAGCCGCCCGAACACGAAGATCTGTCCGGGAGAAATGTCTCACCGGACCGCGTCGTTGTTGATGATCGGAGGAGCCATCGGGCCTATCGGTGACGCATACGAGGAACTCTCAATGAAAGCACCAATGTCGGTGTCAAAACCGGCGGATCTCGGTAGGGGGTCCCGAATCGTGCGTCTAGGCGTATGGTAACCGGAGACAAGGGACACGATGTTTTTACCCAGGTTCGGTCCCTCTCGATGGAGGTAATACCCTACTCCTACTTGATTAATATTGATGATATGGGTAGTACAAGAGTAGATCTACCATGAGATCAGAGAGGCTAAACCCTAGAAGCTAGCCTATGGTATGATTGTTGTTCGTCCTCTGGGACTAAAACCCTCCGGTTTATATAGACAAGGATAAGTTAGGGTTACCTGAGTTGGTTACAATGGTAGGATATCTACATATCTCAGACGCCAAGCTTGCCTTCCACGCCAAGGAAAGTCCCATCCGGACACGGGACGAAGTCTTCAATCTTGTATCTTCATAGTCTTGGAGTCCGGACGTGACGATAGTCCGGCTATCCGGACACCGCCTAGTCCAGGACTCCCTCAATGCATCTCGAGAAGTCGGACGGCTGGACACCGCGCGAGCAACATCTCGTCCCGCTTCAGGAGGCCCGGCCTCGGACGACACATTTCAGGAAGCCCCCGTCCCCACATGTGGCGGATCAGTCAGCGCCACGGTTCGCTAGAAAAGCTTAGTGCAACTGCCCCGTGTGATACGTCATGCTACCCTAACTCCTTCCCTACATAACCTTGGCGAGGTGCGCCGTCTCTTTTCCGCGCGAGTCGCTTGCACGTCGAAAGGGGGCCCCCGGAGCATCGTGCCTCGGGGGCTCTTACTGGCTCTCGTACCCCTCACCCCCTGATCTTGTTCCGGGCATCGCGACACAACATTCAAGGGGCGGCTAAGGCCCGCGCTAGGGCCCAACCCTGAGAAAGTAGAGCACTTTGGCAAGCAAGAAAAAGAGGGTGGGCCCTGCAAAGAAACGCGGGAGGAAACATACAACTAAATTACAAGGCATCGGTTGGAACGTGGAGCATATCAATCTTTTCACATTCCCCCTTGGGGGCTTGCATTTCTTACATCGCAGATAGGGGCGGGCAGAGAACCAACTTTGGAGGAACGCGTCGCGACATCGCGTAAACCCATGAGCGGCGACCACCTTGCGTCAAGCCTAAGCTAAGTTAACTACCCCCCCCCCCCCCCGCGGTCGGGAGGCCTTTTTGCGACGTTCCTTCTCCTCGCGACCTTGTTAAGGGCGCGACCCTCCTCTCTCGCGAGTTCTACTTGCGCGTCAAAGGGGGCCTCTTGAGTATCGCGCCTCAAGAGTTGTTACCGGCCTAGGCCCCTCACCTCCTGGCCTTGTCCCAGGCATCGCGATCTGACATACCAGTGACGACTGAGGCTTCCCCAGGGCTGGGTCCTAGCGACGCAGAGCACTAGGCAATCACGAGGAAAAGGGCGAACCTAATGAAGATGTGGAGATCAAGCTTAAAACCTAATCACAAAAGCATTAAGATAAAGGCACAAGCGCTAGAGTTTCTTACATGCCCCCACGGGGGCCATGTCATCCAAGTGTAGGGAAAGGAAAAACAAAAGAAACCTCCTCCACGTGGCTGCCGCTTCCGAGGCCCTGGCCCCGGCATCGCCAACGCCTAGTCAGAGTCCTCCTCCTTCTTGACGTGGCGGCGTGGGGGCTCATCGGAGTCTTCGTCGCTCCCGCTCCTCCCGGGGGAGGCGTTGCCGCCGTTGCTACTATCATCATCGGAGGAGTGGCCGCCGCCGTTGTTGCCACTCTCCGTGCAGCACTCCAGGCGGCCGCCGGCCTCCCCGAAGATCTTCACAAAGAGCGTCGCGGCCCCGTCGAACTTGAAGTGGAGGGTGTGCCCCTCCTTAAGGCCGCGGGCGCGGGCGAACGAGTTCCACCCCCGTGTCAGGTACATGTAGCCGGAAGGAGTGAACTCTGCCACCACCCAGGAGGACTTGTTGTAGCAGCCATCTGACTGCAGCCATAGCCCCAGGGCGCGTCAGCCACCAGCTCCTCCGCAAAGGAGTCCGGGAGCTCGAGCCAGGTGCGGTGTGGGTTGTCCATCCATACGATGAACTCGCGGGCTGAGTCGACAGAGTGGGACCATGCCCGAGGCGGCCGGGTGGCTGCGCCGCTTCTTGCTCCTTGGCCGCGGCCGCCTCGACCCCCGCGGCCACGCCCGCAGATGGGGTTCTTCTCATGGCTGCCTGAGCCGGCGGGGACCACCAATGAAGGATGCCCGCGTCCCCGGGGAGGCGCCCCGAGTGTAGCGGCGGATTTTCAGGGGCGGCCTCGCCCCCTTGCTGGCTACAGCGACTACGCTTGATGCACGTTTTCATCCTTGTTTCTCCGGTAGAAATCTTGGGGCACTCTTTGAAGTTACGTGTGTTGGATTGAATATATGAATCTGAAGTTGTTTGATGCATATCGTATAATTGACCCACGGATACTTGTGGTGACATTGGAGTATCTAGGTGACATTAGGGTTGATTGATGTGTGTCATGTGGTGTTATTTTACTACGAACTCTAGGGTTGTTTGTGACACTTATAGGAATAGCTCAATGGATTGATCGGAAAGAATAACTTTGAGGTGGTTTTGTACCCTACAAGCAATTTCATCTTATGTTCTCCGCGATAGAACTTTGGAGTGAATTTTGTCGCACGTTGAGGGATTGCCATATGATTTAATTATGTTATCATTATTGAGAGAACTTGCACTAGTGAAAGTATGAACCCTAGGCCTTGTTTCCAAGCATTGCAATACCGTTTTTGCTCACTTTTACTACTAGTTACCTTGCTATTTTCATATTTTCAGAATACAAAAACCTATATCTACTATCCATATTGCACTTGTATCACCATCTCTTCGCCGAACTAGTCCACCTATACAATTTACCATTGTATTGGGTGTGTTGGGGACACAAGAGACTCTTTGTTATTTGGTTGCAGGGTTGTTTGAGAGAGACCATCTTCATCCTACGCCTCCCACTGATTGATAAACCTCAGGTCATCCACTTGAGGGAAATTTGCTACTGTCCTACAGAACTCTGCACTTGGAGGCCCAACAACGTCTACAAGGAATAAGTTGCGTAGTAGACATCACGGGCTCGTCAGGACAGAGGTCATCGCCGAGCCCACCTGCGCATCATTGCTAGAACCTTTGGCAGGTGGAGACCACCTTTTGTCAAGATAAGATGTACTCCTGTTCCCCTTCAAAATTGGTCGTTGTGGACACCCTTCCCGCCGAGTGTTTCGGGGGAAGAGGACCGGGGCAATATAAGTAAAGCTAGACCACCACCTCAGGAGAGGATTGAGTTCATCCACCCCTCAAGACTGGAGCCACTCCTGAAGCCTCCTGAGGCAGCTTATACTCACACATTCATCCTACCTCGCGAGGCAATCCAACCACAAAGCAGGAGCAGGGTTTTACACTGCAAGGTGGCCCGAACCTGGGTAAACTGTTGTGTTCTTAGTCCTTCTTCCTCGGTCGAATCACGTAGGAGCTTGGCCGTGAGGTTGAGTGCAGTTGATAGGGCAAGTGAGGAGTAGTGAGCACGCCCCTGAGTTCTAACCTTTCTTGGGTCCTCGGAGCCCCGATTTCGAAAGTGATTTTCCTTATGTTCTTAAAGATGGGCTCTGGTTCTAAAAATTCTGCTTTCATGTTCCTAAACTCCTATGATATATGTATTTCTGGCCAGATCGCATCTGGTCACTCTTGAGAAGAAAGTGACTCGCCTCGAAGCCTCCTCCCGTCGCTTCATCGACCACCTTCCTCCTTAGCCGGCCTCCTCGACGTCAAGGGAGGGGTAGTTTTTCTTCCCTGGCCGGCGGCTGATCTGGGGGTAGTTTTAATGTCGTGATCGGGGTAGTGAGATGATGGCGACACATAGTTAGAATAATGTCCACTCCGCCCCATCCCCGCTCTGGTGGTGCGCTTGCCACTGGAGGAAGGCGCGTGAAGGTGTATCTTCAGCGGATATGCTTGAGTCCTGTCGGCATTGGTCTTTTGAGGATCTATTTACATACGGTCGGCGCTGGTCTCATATGTATCCATCTAGATTTGGCCAGCGCTCGTGGTCATTGGTGTGTTTGCATGTGTGTTCCTTTCGATCAATGGTTTTCTTCATCAATGACAAGTGTTGTTTCGGTGCACTGGCCCTTTAGGGCCTTAGCAAGACGACTTCGCGGCAGTCAGCTACAACAAGATTTGACCGGCTCCAGTGTGGGGTGATGACGACGACGCGCTTTTAGCATTCTAGTGAGTGTAGTTGCCAGTAGGTCGTCCATGGACCCAGTGTTTTTTTTTTCAATTTTTGTGATCTTTGTGATGATGTTACTTTTTTTTTTGGAAAACACATCAGGACAACTCCTGTTTGCTTCATTGTGCTCATCCTCACTTGCTTTGGTGTAAACTACAAAAGCAAATGAGTTAGTAAAATGTAGTGATATAAAAAAAGGGTGGGCCTAAATGCTTTCTCAAATACATGATGGGTAATGCAGGTAGCCCCATGAGTTTCATCATGTGGAGTTCTTCATTTTGCAATTTTTTCATCATGTGTTCTGAGTAGCAACAGAGCATTTCGGTTGCATTAGTGGAATAATTAGAATCCACAAACCTTTTATAGACAAAAGGATCCGTAAAGTTTAGCAAAGCAGCTTTCCTACAAGGCCACAGCTAGTAGCAATAAATATAATAGAAAAATATATCATGATGGATCTAATGACATTGATGTTGTATTGTGAATGTTAACATTTTTTTCTTATAAACTTAAGTTTGACTTCAAACAAACCTAGTAAAAACTCTCATAAATGGAGTACTATAGAAGAGGATTCCCCGGCTCTGACGGTTTTACTCTAGCCAAAAAGCAGTTGCGACAGATTAACTTATTGCAATATTATTTACGCTGTGCTGTCTGCTGTTTTGCTGTGTTTGGTTCAGAGAATTTTAGTCGGAGGCATGAAGCTCTGAGAAAGAAGATTCATGTTTCTGAAAGCCGCACATGCAGAGCACATACATCAATACTCCACATGATGCTCATACCGGTACTACTGTAACAGCTTCTGGCGTGACATACATACTCTAAAGTCTAAACCGTACAATCAAGCAAAAAGAAGAAGCAAGATTCACATGCCATGCTGTTTCTTTTCTTAATCTTTTTGCTGTTCACATGCTAGTAGATGTTGGTCTGAAAATGTAAATACGCGACATTCCTGAGGTGCTACCACTTGCAATAATTTGCAGGAGAAGCACGACCAACCGGTGTAATAGACTGGTGTGGTGGCGTGACCACGTGAGCTCGCGGCCAATCATGAGGTGGATGGAGATGGCTACGGTGTGTCGGTGAGGCCGCCATTTTTATGAGGCTGAGGGAGGCAACTCATGTAGCTGGCTAGTCCGGCGGAAATTTAGTAGGATTTAATCATGAATTGAGGGTGGCATGCAAGTTCTTGAGCTGTCATGCCAAGTGGGCATCAGGGCATGGCGGCCATGCCGCATGGGTATATATCATATCGTGCTACTTTAGGGGCGACCTTCGAACCATCCGCAATAGTTCAAACCCTGCGATTCGGACATGGTGTTACCATCCAACATGATTCTGTATCGATCCATAGGGCGGTGCAGACACATTTTCTCCTATAAACTAAAGACAAACATGGGACTTTGCGGACGTTCGGACAACACCTATGCCCGCTTCTGACCACCATGGCCTATTTAACACCCCCCCCCTCTCCCACGCGCGCTTCCCTTCCGAAACGGTCGCCGCCGCTCGCAGCAGAGCAGAGGGAGAGGAGCCCTCGTCCAGACGATGGCCGGAAATAGAGGGGCGAGCCCATTACACTGTTATGTTTGCTAACATACCAATTAGCATGTCTCAAGGGATTGAGATACGCACTAACAGGCCTCATGCGTAAAGGGAGCCCACCTATAAGGGTGGACCCTTTACAACAGAGGAAGGACATACGAATTCTATCTCCATCGAGTCCGGTCTCTGGGTACGCTAATACAAAGCGTGAGTGCCGCATACATGTCCGGCCAGAATGGATGCGACCACTCACTAGCGCCGGCATTGAAGTTGCGTAGCGACCGAGAGAGTGCCGTCCGCGCCGGTCAAGAGAGCGCCGCCCACGCCACTTCTCGGTGCACGCAAGGGCTCCACGTTCAAACGACACCACAGTCGTTTGTCTGTCCGCCGCCCACATTAATGCCACGCGGTTACCGAGAAAACTACTCCGGCGCTACCTGTCCGCCCCCTGCCACCCACCATTGCCTTACGTCCGCTATATAAACTGCAGCCCCGGCCATAACCGCATTCATCTTCCTCTGGTCCTTCTCTCCTCTTCCGCACCACTCCCACCATGGCCTCCTCGCGCGCCAAAGCTCTTTGGGACGGCCTATCGCGGGAGCAGAAGAAAGAAATCTCCGCCATTGCTGCCGGCTGGCAGGCCGACGACGTCCCAATGGATGACGCGACCGAAGACGAGCCAACACCCTCCTCGTCGGCGCCACCCTAGCTGGTGCATTGCATGATGGCCATCGGCAAGGCCCGTGCCCATTAACTAGACATGGTGCGGGAGGAGCGGGACGAGCAGTTCCGGGAGGCGTAGGCCGACGCCGCCTACAAGCTCGGCCTCCTCCAGGAGCACCAGCAGACGGATGAGTAACTCAATGCCGGCAAGGAGATCACATCGGACGCGGACGTGGCTGAGCAGGCGGCGCTGCTCGAGTCGTACCGCTCCGCCCGCGAGATCCACCTCGCCCGCTAGTGGTATAGCCAGCTGCAGGCAGAGTTGGAGCCCGCCTATAAGGAGTTCCACGAGGGCGGCAGACGATGTGTGGGGTAAGGCCGACGACGAGGTAGAGGACATCGCGGGCTATGCCGAGGCCGCGCCCCGCCGCCACGACCACAAAACCGGCACGTCCGCGGGCGCCATCGACAGCGAGGAAGAGTAGTACATGGTAGGTCGCTGCCGCTCGGGTCCTAAGAAGACCACCACACCTCTCCTCCCGTTGAAGCCAAGCTTGGTGGGTTGAACATCGTCGACCGATTAGCCGCTTGACGACGACGTGGAGACGGATAGTTTCACTTCCCGGGGCTCCGGAAGCGGAGATTACGGAGGCGGAGCTAGAGAGCGCCGAGGCGGAACTGGAGAAGACGAAGCATCAGTTCTCGGAGCTCATGGCCGGACATGAGGAATGACGTCGACGATCATTTAGATTAGGTAAATTAATTATACCTCCAGAGCAGGACGAGCTTAATTGAAGTATGTCTGAAATGTAATAAAGTCCGTCATGTTATATGATCTGGCCGCACGAATTTTGTGCGGTTAGTTCAAATATAGTTGAAATATATGCGAGCAACATTGGATGGCGGCCTCCAATATCAGTGTCCATGGAATGGCCCCCTATCCACGGACGGATGTGGTAGGAAATTTACTGGTCGCTGCCGTTGGAGATGCCCTTACATCCACTCGAGTGTCAAATGCATGTTCTGAACGCGGCGTTTGGCAAGAAATGCTTCAAAATAAGTTTTTTTAGACAAATGCTTCAAAATAAGTACTGAGTATACTTCATCCATAAATGTAGTGTGAAGTCAATATCGCATTGATGGCACACTATTTACAACTTTGTCATGAAGGTTTACTGTGCGATGAGTGGACACAACATTGTCATTGGGCTTGTCAACTTAGCTCGTAAGTTTTATTTCCTGTTGCTATTGTATCCAAAGCGCTCCTCCTCCCCACGAAGTTTCAACGACAAACAATATGAATCGGAGAGTGTTTCTTTTCGAGAATCGGGAATGCATGTGCTTCGCTTGTTTCTAGTCGGTGCTATGAAAAGATCCACTCGGCGCTCACCTGTCAAAACCACAAGCTCCAAACGCAATCATGCACCCCTTAACCTTCACACTAAAACAAAAACACGATAATCCCCGAAGCTTCTTTTTTCGATCTCTACCGGTCCTGCATTTTGGCACATGAGAGATTGGGGCCGCCGCATCATTAGATAATATCATTTCATTGTTAGGTAAGCCACACGCCAAGACAGAAATCACCGGCAGTTTTGGAGTATTGTAGTTTTGGCATGCATGCATGTGATCGCTGGATGGATTCAATCAAGCATAGCCACATCTAAAAGAAATCAAAAAGTACTATATCTGTTTTATATTGAGTGTTTTACTAAACCAACGACACTTCATATGAAAGTAGAAATTACGGTTCATGGGACATCCATCCTACGCTGGCGGTCGCACAACATATGCAGGGAAACATGATGTCCACGTCGAGATGAAGAAGTGATCTTCTTTTTCTTTTCAAAATACTCCCTTTATCCGAAAATACTTGTCGAAGGAGTGAATGTATCTAGACGTATTTTAGTTCAAGATACATCCATCTTTATGCATTTTTGTGACAAGTATTTTTGGACGGAGGGAGTACATCACAATTGCCGAAAATTTGCAGGGGCACACACCTGCGCGGCTGAGCAGGTTCGTTCGTTCGCGCCATGATTTGTGCACTGAAAAAACTGTTAAAAAATATTGATAATTCTTCTACGCTATGGATACATCTGAATATGTTCGGGTTCCGAGCCCCCCGCTCCTAGCCCGCCGGTGGCCGCTCTGGCCCCAGCGTCCACGTGGCCACCCCGGCCCCGGCGTCCACGATCCTCTCAGGCGATTCTGTCAGGTCCTTGACAGAGATCTCATGGCTCTCGCGGATCTCTCCTTCGATCAAGGTTAGGCTTTCGAACAACGCATTTGGAACAAGCTCAATCTCCCAATCAACTTTACGCCTGGTATTGGGCTTCGTGAGTTCTTTCTGGTAGCGGAATTTACCCGGTCTCGAATTCAGCTCACAGAAAATTCAGTCGGTACAATACTCTTATCTTGTTTTGGTGGCAGAGCCTCCCTCTTCAAGGTTTCCAAGATTCATAACTCTCTGTTTAAGTTCTCTGTCTCCTCGATTGATGTGGGCTTTGCGATCTACAATGGTGGGAATATTTTAAACAACCTCTTCAATGTGGGTATTTTCCTTTGGGGTCCTAATGGCCCAAAGAACAGAGTGGAAGCTTCGCATCAAGTGCCTGAGCAGGAAGATGGTTGGACGCTGGTTTCTCGATGTAGGAAGCCTGACTCATATGCTAATGTTGTACGGGCTCCTCGTTTCTTCGATCAAAATTCCGGTGCTCATAGGAATTCTGCTCTTGCGATCGCCGGTGCTTGGACCACGGCGGTGGTTCCCGCTGCGTCAGTTTTCAATCGTCTTCAACTCCCCATTCAAGATAATATTCAAAGCGTGGGATCTCAGGGCATTCGATATGGGTGAAATGGTCGCATGCTTCAATCCAGGCCGCCTGCCAACTCAATATCTGGGCCAAATGGGCCCATTTCACGGTCAAAGCCTTTCTATGTCCGATGTCTATCGGATGATCACTTGCGCCTGACCTACACTAAAAAAATCGTTGTCATACCTGTAAGGGGTGGGGCCACATTGCCAGAGACTGCCGCTCCACCTCCCCGATGACTGATGCGTCCAATCAACTAAATGGCGTGGCTCCAATTTCCCTGGCTACTCGCGCTGTTAACGCACCTCTCTCAACGCCTTCCAGAGAAGTAAATCCAGACGTGTCTCCTCCTTCCTCATTCCCAGCTACCTCACATCCCATCCTTCCTTCCTCAACATTACCGCCACCACCTCCCCTTCCTGCTACAGAGCGCAACTCATCGTCGGCAATCAACACCGCCATGGCAAACTTCCAGTTCGACCCGACCCCGTTCCTTCCTCCTAATCATCAAGCCATCAATGTCGTGGGAAGACCGGCTCGGGTTAGGGTAATCTCGTAAGTCTCTGCTAGGGTTCACGAAGATTGGGATTGTGCCCATGCCAGATCTGTAGGTACCTTTTTGCAATGTGCGCCAAATTTTAACTGAGTTCATCAGAGATGACAGGCACCTAGGATTAGCAGATGTATCTACCTGCCCTTTTGGTCAAGCTTATGTCAAACTGGACAACCCCTTTGATAGAGACACTTTGGTCAATCAAAGCCCGCATGTTTTTGGGGATGTTCACATTATCTTTCAAAAGCACAACCAATGCCTGAACTCGACAAGTTTAACTCTAAACAAAGATATCTGGGTCCTTTTGGCTGGGTTTCCCTTTGACAAGCGTGAGATCCATAAAATTGCTAATTCTGTAAGAAGTTTTGGTAAGATCCTGCTTTGGGATAGGGCTAGAAGTACTAAAGCTGCTCTCCCCATCCAAGTCAGAGTGGAAGAGCTCCGAGATGTGCCCGCAAGCATTGTGGTGGGGGGAAAAGATGACTACAATTCTGAATCCTAGACAGTTCCAGTGGTCATTGTGCAACACAAGATGTTGACAGCTGGACTACCTGAGGAAGACCCAATCCCAGTTGATGGGAACCCACACCCTCCTCCACATAATCCAAATTTTCACCCTAATCAGTTGAACCACTTCTTAGGACCTGTCCCTGAGCATCAAGCTCAAGATACTGAGTTTCAAGCTAACTTTCAGGATCAGGTTAATGATGATGAGCACATGGCAGATGATGAAGAAGATCTCCCTGGATGGGGACATTGGGCTATGTCTAATGATCATGATCAAGAACTGGAAGATGGGGAATTTATGGAACTTGCAGATCTCATGCAACCTCTTGATGACCCCCCTTTGCTCCCAGATATGGACAATAATAGTGAGCTCACTCTGTATCTGGGATCAAATGAAGTTGGACCAATTGCTGACCAGATTGAAGCACCAGGCATCCCTTTGAAGGGAAACTTTAATTTGAATATTGCTCCACGGGCCCAGCAGATCCATCTTTGGCTCCCTGATCTTAATTTGGTTCTGGGCCCTCTTCAAGCCCACCAGCCCATTGCCTTTGCAGAGCATGTTCCTCTTCAGGCCAATGCAGATGAAGGTCCACAACAGATTGATTTGGGCTTTGTTCCTCTGATCCCACCTGATGTTCACTTACCTGCTCCACCTTCTTATGAGCTTGTCAGATTTGACCTTAAATAGGCCCAACAAGAAATTATTGTCAACCAAGAGATTTCTGATACTGAAATGGTTATTGATCACACTGTCTTGGAGAAAGTTGCATATGAGAAAACTGATAATGATCCTCTTGAAACTGTGCAAGAGGAAATAGCACCTGAAGATTTTTCTGAGGATCCTGTGATTCAACTTGGCGACCCTTCTAAGCCACAGGTTAACTTTGTGCATGATCCAGAATATAGCACCTCTGTTGATGAAGAAATTGATATTGACAAGCCAGACATCGAAGTCACCTCTCTTCCTATTCAAGTCACATATGATGTTATGTTAATGCCCCCCTCAAATGATGCATTAAGCTCTTGAGAGAGCTCTGCACCTCTAGGGTTCAATATTAAAGGCAAGTTTCTTGTTGCAAATGAAGGCATTTCTCCTCCTAGAGATGTTTCTGAAAATACTATACAGACGCGGATTCTTCTAATGAGGGAGAAATGATGGCCTGAAAGAAATTCTTTGATTATCCATCTAAGGGGTCTTCTGTTTTCAAAGTTCCGAAGGAATGGGTAATGTTTATTTGCTCATTCCTTTTATCCCCTGACAAATTTGAGTAGGCCAAAAGTTTCTTAAAATATCCTATGTGGAATATCATTACTGAAGGATGTGATAACAGAGCATGTTTTCTCTTCAATGTCCCTGATTCTTGCCCTATTTCTGGTTCTCCTTCTTGCCATCAGGAGATGTTGACTGTGGCCCCCTTCTCTACTCCTCAGAAGAAGAGAAATATTGAGAACAGTGTGCAAGATGCCTCCTCCACCAGTGCTTTGCACATCCAGGGAAAGAGAAAGAATAGAGCTCCCATTGTTGAATCTGGGGTAAGGAGAAGTACCAAATTGCTTCATGCAAATAATGGTTTTAAGAGAATAGAATGCTCTGATAGAAACTGCATGGTTTGTCATGCTAAGCCACCTTCCATTAACAACAAGATTGTTAAGAATCTCAATGTTTGTTATTGCAAGATGGATGCAAAGGATGCTGCAGAAGAAATCCTGCAAAAGAAGAGGACAAAGAAGGGAGGGAAGCCTCCCAAGCCAACATGAGCAAAGGATGGACAAGAAGCTGAAAAGTAAGAAGGAGAAGTGGAGGACATGCATCATAAGTAGAATGCTAGTTATTTATTGTTTCTGGTTTTATGGACACCTGTGCTTTCAAAACTTTGTAATGGTGCTTTTGTACTTGGATGTCTCTGATGCTCTATGTTGTAATGGTCAAGACTTTCCTACTGCAATTTCCTTCAGACACAGTTGTCTTAATCTTATTTTCTGCCAATGAGTGGTCCATCTGTTAATAGAGCTTTGAAAGTGCTCAACTGGAATATCAGAGGTATTAATTCCAGTAATAAATGGCTTGCCTTGGGTAATAAAACTGAAGAGTCTGGATGCTCAATAATCTGCTTACAAGAAACTAAACGAGAAGAGTTTGATAGTACTTACATAAAGAAATTTTGCCCAAGAAGATTTAACAAGTTTGATTACTCTCCTTATGAGGGAGCATCTGGGGGATTACTAGTTATATGGAATGAGAATATGTTTCATGGAGAATGCCTTTTCAAAAATAGATATTCAATATTAATCAGATTTACCTAAACTCATTCAGGGAACTCCTGGGTCCTAACTAACATCTATGGACCTTGTGATGTTGTGGAGAAAGATAATTTTCTTTAGTGGTTTCAAAATATTCAAAAGTCAGATGACACTGACTGGATAGTGCTTGGAGATTTTAATTATATTAGATACCCCAGCAACAGGAATATTGGCACAAGAGATTCCAATAACATGATGAAATTCAATGAAGCTGTAAATGAATTGGCCCTAGTTGAAATCCCACTCAAAGGCAGACAATACACTTGGAGTAACATGCAAGAGGCACCCCTGCTAGAAAAAATTGATTGGGTCTGCAAATCTGAAAGTTGGACCACCAATTATCCTAGTACAATTGCTCTGCCTCTCTCCAAACCAATATCAGACCACACTCCATGCTGGATTTCTATTGGCACTCACATCCCCAAGTAACCTCTCTTCAGGTTTGAATTTTTTTGGTTGGAGATTCCCAGCTTTCATGAAGTAGTGGCCAATATTTGGAAACAACCTATTTAGGAAACTGATAGTGCAAAAATCATCACTACAAAATTCAAGAGACGGAGGAAAGGACTAAAGATATGAGCAAAAAACCTATCTAATCTCTCTGGTATCATCAAAGCCACTAATGAGGTGCTTTTACTTTGGGACACTTTTGAGGAAATGAGACCACTCTCTGATTTGGAACTGAATGGCAGAGATTTGCTGAAAGAGCACCTGTTGAAAATGCTATCCTTCCAAAAAAATTACTGGACACAGAGAGCCACCATCAGATGGGTCAAGTTTGGGGATGACAGTTCAAAATTGTTTAAGTCAAAAGCTACAATCAAGCATAGAGGCAATTATACTTCAAACCTTTTGGATGAAACTGGAAATGAGGTCTCTGAGCATCAAGCAAAAGTTGCTATTCTTTGGAAAACTTTCAAAGATAGGTTGGGGACTACTTTCCAAACCTGCAATACTCTCAACCTTCAGTCAATCATAAGTAAATGGGACAATTTAGCAGACCTAGAGGCACCCTTCACCAAGGAGGAAATTGATGATGTTGTTATGAAACTGCCCTCTGACAAAGCTCCAGGTCCTGATGGTTTTAATGGGGCTTTCATAAAAGCTTGTTGGAGCATCATTTCAGGAGATTTCTACAGCTTAATTCAGGATTTCTATAATGGACAGGTCAACCTTCAGAGCATCAATGCCTCATTCATCACACTTATACAAAAGAAAGACACACCAACAACTGCTACTGATTTCAAACCTATTTCTCTAATGAATTGTTCCATTAAAATCATCACCAAGCTTTTGGCAAATAGATTGCAAAAAGTCATACTCAAATTAGTTCATGTGAACCAGTATGGGTTTGTCAAAAGCAGAACCATCAAAGATTGCACTTCCTGGGAATATGAATATCTGCACCAATGCCAACAATCCAAACTGCCCATTGCAGTTCTGGAACTAGATTTTGAAAACGCCTTTGATTTGATTGAGCATAGCACAATTCTGGAAATTCTGAAAGCTAGAGGTTTTGGTGAAAAATGGATCTCATGGATTAGTTTGATTTTGAAAATTGGTACCTCCTCTGTTCTTCTCAATGGAGTCCCTAGAAAAGTGTTTCACTGCTTGAGAGGAATAAGACAAGGAGATCCACTGTCAACGCTCCTCATTGTACTCTATCCTCAACGAAGCAATGAGGCAAGATCTGATACAGGCACCTCTGATTAGGAATTCATGCCGAGAGTTCCCTGCAATCCAATATGCTCATGATACCATCATGATGCTTCCAGCCATCCCAGCCCAGCTTTGCCAGGTTAAAAACCTTCTGCTGCACTATGCCAACTATACTGGTCTCAAAGTAAATATTGCAAGTCTTTCCTTGTGCCACTGAATGTTCAAGAGGAGACATTGTTTGATCTGCTCCAAGTCCTGGGTTGTCAGCAGGGTAAGCTACCCTTTGCATACCTAGGCCTACCAATGGGTACATCTCAGCTTAAAATTGATGCAAAGTGCTACTCTTTCTTCCATGATGCAAAGAGTTGAAAGAAGACTCACTGGATGTTCAACCCTCATCTCAAATGATGGGAAATTTCTACTGATTAAATCAGTATTCTCTGCCTTGCCATCTTCTTCATGTGCACCTTAGCTTTGCCTATGGGAGTCATTAATCAACTCCAAAAATATCTGAGAAACTTCCTCTAGAATTTTTTTGGCTCATCTGATGCTGGAATGGCTTTAGTTGCTTGGGACAAGATATGCAAACCAGAATCCCATGGGGGCCTAGGGATCTTGGACATCAGCATACACAATAAAGCTCTTTTGATGAAACATGCTCATAAGTTCCTCAATCAAGAAGATATCCCCTGGGTAAAGCTAATTTGGGAAGCCTACTACTCCGTGGATCTCCCTTGGGACAAGAAAGAAGGCTCCTTTTGGTGGAAAGCTATCTTTAATCGGATTCCCATCTACAAACAGATAGCAACCTGCACCCCTGGTAATGGAACTACTACCTCCTTTTGGTATGTTAAATGGAGACTTCAACCTCTGGATCAGCTTTACCCAGAACTCGACTCCTTTACTGAAAAAGAGAGACTCTCCCTCAAACAATTTGTGGATCAAGAGGACTGGACTGACAATTTCCATCTTCCCCTATCAGTGCAAGCTCATAAGCAATTTTTAACTTTGTTTGATTTCTGCCCAGACCTCTCTGATGAGGCAAAGGATAGCTGGAAGTATATGGGGCAGCTCAACAAATTTTCATCAATGACAACTGAGGGAGTCCTGGATTAAGGGGTCCTCAGATGGTTGGGCTATGTGACATGGGCCGGACCAATGGGCCATGAAGATACAAGATAGAAGGCCTTCCCCCGTGTCCGTATGGGACTCTCCTTGGTGTGGATAGCAAGCTTGGCGGCTAGTCGTGTAGTTTCCTTTCTCTGTAGACCGACTTTGTACACCGCTGGCCCCTTCCGGTGTCTATATAAACCGGAGGGGTTAGTCCGTAGAGATCAACACAATCATACAGGCTAGACATCTAGGGTTTAGCCATTACGATCTCGAGGTAGATCAACTCTTGTAACCCATATACTCATCATAGTCAATCAAGCAGGACGTAGGGTGATACGTCTCCAACGTATCTATAATTTTAGATTGCTCCATGCTATTATATATTCTGTTTTGGATGTTTAATGGGCTTATTTATACACTTTTATATTATTTTTGGGACTAACCTATTAACCCAAGGCCCAGTGCAAATTGTTGTTTATTTGCCTATTTCAGTGTTCCGCAGAAAAGGAATATCAAACGGAGTCCAAATGGAATGAAACCTTCGGGAGCGTGATTTTTGGAACAATGGTGATCCAGGGGACTTGGAGTGGACGTCAGGCAATCAACGAGGAGGCCACGAGGCAGGGGGCGCGCCTACCCCCCACCCCCCCGGGGCGCGCGCTCCACCCTTGTGGGCCCCTCGTGGCTCCACCGACCTACTTCCTCCTCCTATATATACCTACGTACCCCGAAACCATCAAGGAGGACCACGAAAACCTAATTCCACCGCCGCAACCTTACATGCACCGTGAGATCCCATCTTGGGGCCTTTTCCACACTCTGCCGGAGGGGCATCGATCACGGAGGGCTTCTACATCAACACCATAGCCTCTCCGATGATGTGTGAGTAGTTTACCACAGACCTTTGGGTCCATAGTTATTAGCTAGATGGCTTCTTCTCTCTCTTTGGATCTCAATACAAAGTTCTCTTCGATATTCTTGGAGATCTATTCGATGTAACTCTTTGTACGGTGTGTTTGTCGAGATCCGATGAATTGTGGGTTTATGATCAAGATTATCTATGAACAATATTTGAATCTTCTCTGAATTCTCTTATGTATGATTGGTTATATTTGCAAGTCTCTTCCAATTATCAGTTTGGTTTGGCCTACTAGATTGATCTTTCTTGCAATGGGAGAAGTGCTTAGCTTTGGGTTCAATCATGCGGTGCTCGATCCGGATGTGATGGGGAAATGACACGTATTGTATTGTTGCCATCGAGGATAAAAAGATGTGGTTTATATCATATTGCTTGAGTTTATGCCCCTACATCATGTCATCTTACCTAATGCGTTACTCTGTTCTTATGAACTTAATCCTCTAGATGCATGCTGGATAGCGGTCGATGTGTGGAGTAATCACTACAAAAAAAGACACATCCGTGACATTTTGGGCCGAATGAAATTTTTTTCTGTCATACATATGACACTTCTATGACGATAATTGTGACAGAACCGGTATCATCATAGATGTGGTAGGCTCCTACTTCTATGACAAAAAATCATGATGAGAAAATGGGCTTTTCGTCACAGGCGGGCCGGAGACGCAGCTGCATGACATTCTTTGGGCCGTCCATGACAGAAAAAACTGTGGTAGAAGCGAGGGGTATGAAAATTTCGGGGAGTTACAGGTTACGGTGGGAGGTCGGGGGCCGAGAGATGCGCTGCTTTCTCGTGACACGTACGCTGGCGGTGCGTAGGCGCTATTTCTAATCCTAACCCGAAGCGAGGCGTTGGGCTCTAATCGAACCCGAGCGACAGACCGCAAGCTACGTTATCGAACTCCGGAAGCGATCGATCGATGGCTGTTAACTAAACCCGATGGAGCGATTACTTCGCCATCGCTGCTAATCAAGCCGATCGATTGGATGAGCGATGGCGTTGCGGGGAGGAGGGGGTTGGATGGACAGTGAGCGGTGGCGTTGCCTCTGGATGAAACAGGACCCCGTGGTGTGGAGGGCTGGATGAACAGTAGACGATGGAGGGGTGCCCGTGGAGGGGTGGTTGAACAGGACCCCGTGGTGTGGAGGGCTGGATGAACAGTGAAGCGGTGGAGGGTGCCCGTGGAGGGGTGGTTGAGCGATGGCCGGTGGAGTAGCGCGCGGTGGAGGCTGGATGAACAGGAGCCCGTGGAGGCTGGAGGAGGTCGACGGTGGAGATGAACAGTATCCCATGGAGTCCCGTTTTGCGGTACGCCACACCCCTCCCGATGAACAGGACCCCCGTTTCGACCGTAGGAGGTCCGTTTCCTCCATTTTGCGGTACGCCACACCCCTCCCGATCAACAGGACCCCCGTTTCGACCGTAGGAGGCCCGTTTCCTCCATTTTGCGGTACGCCACACCCCTCCCGATCAACAGGACCCCCGTTTCGACCGTAGGAGGTCCGTTTCCTCCGTTTTGCGGTATGCCACACCCCTCCCGATCAACAGGACCCCGTTCCGAACGTAGGAGGTCCGTTTCCTCCGTTGTGCGGTACGCCAGGCCTCATTTCCATCGCCTGTTCCGTGCAAGCCGGTTGGCTCCCACGCGTTCCGTTGCCTCCCCATGAACACGACGCATTCCTTTGCCTCCCCATGAACACGACGCATTCCGTTGCCTCCCCATGAACACGACGCATTCCGTTGCCTCCCCATGAACACGAGCCCTCGCCGTACGTATGCGCGACTAAGCGTTCGAGACCCCGCCCGTATGTACACATACGTGGCCGTATTTTCTTTCTTGCACCCTGGCCGTTGTACGTACGTGTACATGCTACGTGCGCGCCTCTACTACGACACGTGCGCGCCTCTACATCGACCAGTATGTACGTACACGTTCGCGACCAGGATGACAACGCTACGTACGCTTCGACCAGGTGGGCCCCGACTGCCAGACACTTCCTTGCCTGCGAAGATGTAGCTGGTGGGTCCCAGCAGTCAGGGGGGCGAATCGTATTGTTTTTTTTGCCCGGACGCACTTCCTTGCGTGCGAAGGTGTAGCTGCTGGGTCCCAGCAGTCAGGGGGTCGAATTGTTTTTTTTTTGCCCGGACACACTTCCTTGCGTGCGAAGGTGTAGCTGTTGGGTCCCAGCAGTCAGGGGGGCGAATTGTTTTTTTTTGCCCGGACGCACTTCCTTGCGTGCGAAGGTGTAGCTGGTGGGTCCCAATGATCGGCGAATCGTTTTTTCGGAAGCACTTCCTTACGTGCGAAGATGTATTGGTGGGTCCCAATCGAAGCGAATCGTTTTTTCCGGACGCACTTCCTTGCGTGTGAAGATGTAGCTCGTGGGTCCCGGCGGTCGGGCGAATCATTTTTTTACGAACACGGTGGCCCGTCCGGTGGGTCCCCACAGTCAGGTGGAGGAATAATTATTTTGCGCGTAATAAGGAGGCACTTCCTTGCGGCTGCCGTGGACCCAGCTGTCAGCCTCTCCATGTACAGTCCACGTCCGATGGTAGTCGTTCCTTGACCACGTTGACCACGCCGTGCCGAGAGGACCACTGCGGTGGACGACGGCGAGGCCTAGGAAGGGGACGACGCGGAGCCGGGGAAAACGCGGCAGTGGTTGCACACGCGGAGAGGAGTACGAGGGTTCACTGGTTCGATTCTTGTTGCGCCGCCGCTTGAGAATAACAGGGGTGTGGGTGAGTGGAGGGATGGCGGCCAACGGTGGGAGTAATAGGGGCGGTGAGGCCTCCAGCGGCCTGACCGACCCGCAGGAGGGGGGAAGCGGTGACACGACCGGCGCTGCTTTGGGCGGCTGGAGCAAGAAGACCAGAGGTTGAAGAAGCACGGCCGTAGTTGGATGGACATCGTCTGATCACTGCAGCTAGAATCGTTTATTATTCACTAAGTTGACAAAGCCCTTGGTACGTCAACTTAGTAGGCCCACAGGTCAGCTTCCGAAATGGTGCGCCCCATATGTCAGGGGGAGGAATCATTTTTTGGGCGGGTGAAGCTAGAATATCCGAGATTGAAGAAGAAGCACGGCATCCATTGGATGGACATACGGCCACTGCTGCTAGAACCGTGTGTTGACTATAAGTTGACAAAGCCTTGCATACGCGTCAACTCTGTTTTTTTAGGGGACGCGCCAACTTAGTAAGGCCAGAAGTGTGTGGCAGAGAACTTATAGCCCATTTGAGATTTGTAAGAATGTGTAGCCCATTTTTTAATTCTAATGGAATTTACTACAGCCCATTTACAGTTTGTTAAAACTACAACCCATTTCAACCAACCGTTCAAAACAGAATTCAATAAAATTGCCCACATTTTGATGGGATCCGAATATTTTTATCCCGAAATTTCTAGTCAGATTAAATACAATTTCAATATAAATTTATATTACGTAAAAATCCAACGAAACATTGCGCTTGCAACAATTAATGAAATTAAAATTTTCAATATTCCAAAAATAATATTTTATAAAGTAATCACTGTTTTGGTGCATTTTTTAATAGTTACTACCCAGTTTTTATAATTACATCCCATTTATTATTTCTTAAAGCCCATTTTCTTGTCAAGCCTAATGCATCCCTCCTAGGAAAGATTTGCAAAGACAGCGGGCGGTGAATAACAACTTGACCTTGCACAGGTATTCCTAAAAAAAAAGTATAGCTGGGCTAGCCATTTTCGACTTGAAAAAAATTAATATCTGGGCTGGATATCTAGCCTAGGCTAGACGGGCCTGACCCGCCAGTTAATACACAGCGATATTTTTCGTTGTTGTTCGGAGGAGAAAAATTAATATCTGGGGTAAACATCGAAAAATCTGCAGTCCTCACCTCAAAAACACAAATACTGCTCGAGCTGCTTGGTCCCGGTATCGGCCGCTTCTTGTGCAATTCTCTGTTTATTGACTAGAGTACATAGGTTGATAATGGTGTGGGACCGTGATGTCAGGAAACCAGGAGGAAGCAAAATAAATTATAGTTATATATATATATATATATATATATATATATATATATATATAATAAGGAGGCACTTGCGTACGTGAGGCTATGGACCTGGTGGGTCCCCATTGTCATCCTATCCAAGTAAAGTGATCTCCTCGCTGCGCCCGAAATACCAAAGGCATTCACTTCCCGTGCAGGCGATTGCTCCGCCTTCAAACGACAGAAGTGCCATCCGTCCGTCCATCCGCCGCACACATTAATGATACGCGGTTGCCGAGGCGGCTACTCCGGCGCTACACGTCCGTCCCTCCGCCCGCCCACCATTGCTATATAAACTGCTGCACCAGCCATAGCCACAGTCATCCGCATCCGTTCCCTTTGTCCTATCCACACCACTACTGCCCACCATGGCTTCCTCGCGCTCCAGCGCTCTTTGGGACGGGCGGATGACGGACCACAAGGAGATGGCAGCCATTGCTGCCGACCGGCTGGCCGGCAGGCAGCCGGAGGACGACGACGTCCTAATGGAGAACATGGTAGTCGATGATCCGGCGCCAACCCCCTCCTCCGTGCCATCCTCGCCGGTGCATTGCACCATGACCATCGGCGAGGCCCGTGCCCAATATATGGACAGGGTGAGGCCGATGCGTGAGGAGCAGTTCCGGGAGGCGCAGGCCGGCGCCGCCTACAACCACCATCTCCTCCAGGAGCACTGCGAAGCGGAGGAGCAGATCGCCCTTGAGCAAAGGCGGAGCAGAGGCGCTCGTCTCGTACAGCTCCGCTCGCAAGGGCCGCCTCGAGTGCTGGCGGTACCGCATGCGGGTGGCGGAGGCTGCGGCCGCCTACAAAGAGGCTAGCAAAGAGGGCGATGAAGCGGGCGAGGCCATGTTTGGCGAGACCGAGGACGAGGCAGAGGACACTGCCAGCTCCGACAAGTCCCCGCTCCACTGGCGTCGACGACGCCCCGCGGCGCCAACAACGAGGCAGGGGACACCGCCGGCTCCGCCGAGGCCCCGCCCCGCCAACAACGAGGCAGAGGACATCGCCAGCTCAGCCAAGGCCCCACCCTGCCATCAACTTGGGGGAGGATTTCCACCGCTCCGCTGAGGCGCCGCCTGCCGGCAATGAGACCGAGGACATCGCCGGCTCCGCCGAGGCCCCGCCCCGCTGCCAATGAGGCCGCGCCACACAGAAAACAAGGAAGAGTAGAACACGGTAGGTCACCGCCGCTCGGGTCCAAGTAAGGCCACCGCTGGTACCCTCCGGTTGAAGCCAAGCTAGGCGGGTTGACCATTGACGGCAGTTAGCTTCTTGGTGGCGGCGTGGAGTCGGAGAGCTGCGCTGGAGAAGAATGTTTGCTTCTACTTAATCGCTGGTGCGATTGGTGGTGACACGTGGGCCCAACAGCAGGCCACATGTCGGTTATGCAACCGCACCTGCAGATTAGAATCCTTAAGCTTTCTGTTCGACTCGGCCGGGACACGGTGGGTAACTTCGGTTAATTAATTATAACTCCAGTAGCACCTTTTTAGTTTTTTGAAAAGGAGGATGACCCCGGCCTCTGCATCACGGGAGATGCATGCGCCACAAACACCTTTTAGTTGAAGAATGTATGAAATGTAATGAAATCCGGCATGTTTATCTGAAATCCGACCGTGTATGAATGAATTTATTTTGGTTAGTTCAATTCTGTATATCGGCATTGGATGAACATGCAAAACAATACGTACTAGCATTATTCCCAGGGTGATCACCACGTTTGCAGCAGTTTCACATGTACTCCCTCCGGTCCTTTCTAGTCTGCATACAAGTTTTGTCTGCAGTCAAATTATCTCTACTTTGACCAATCTTATACAAAAAAGTATACACTTTCACAATGTGCGAAGTAAAAATGAACATAAGGAGTACAAAGAGTTTGAGCAGCTTTTTAGCGTTTCTGTACATTGCAATCAAACACACAGGCCTGGCAATTCATAAAGAACATCCAAAACAATTGATGATTATGCATCTCAGTGACTCACATTTCAGAGGCAATATTTACTTCACAACTAAAGAATAAAGAAAAAATTAATCGCCGTTGCTGACAGCAAAGGGCGTCCCATTCAAAAATATCAAACGCATATCTTGCTAAAATCAATGAGCAAAATTTGACAAGGTTGTCCCATTCCAAAATATCAAATGCCTACGATTGTGGAATGGGCAGGGTTTGCCATCAGTTAGGACATTGACATGGCAACTTGTGCTAAATAAACCAGCTGTTCTTTTTGTACAGTTCCACCAAAATCAACCAAATTCAGCGTAGCTTGTATGATTTCGTCCTTATATGTTGCAACGCCTTGAACTTATGGGCACCTCCTTTCTTGTGGTGGAAATGAATGATTCGATGTATTCATGAACATTTTGTTCAGTTCCCGTTGAAATCAAGCTGAGCACCCCTGTTTGCACAAATACAAAAAAGTGATTAGTATAAAGCAAACTATAGTATGAATTGGCAGTTTCAACAGGAACATACATGGTCCATGTAGAGCACACTTTTAGAAAAATGGAACTCACCAGAAAGAATCCTAGAACAACATTGTACTCGCGCATCACAGCAAAAAAATGGAGATTTGTCAGTCCTTCTGAGCTGAAGTTAGTTTGGTCTTGTGGGGAGTAATGTAACCATCCTTCAACTCCTCCTGATGAGAAGATAGACAGTGCTTCTTCATCCTGGCATAATCGGAAGTAGTCACTTCATGTACTCCATATTCTTCTTGGAGGAAGATGATCCTGTTTGCTTTCGAAGAAAAGGAAAGGAAATATTTAAAACATCACAGATGAAGCACTTCTCAAGGACAATACCACTTTTTCATGACAGTATCTAAACAGTAGCACAACACCAATAGAGATGACAAAGCTCAATCATATGGATGAAATCAGTGGGTGAGTACCAACATTTGTCAGGAGGCTGATTATGTAGAGCATACAGATGAAGCACTTCTCCGGAACCATCTGTTGCTATCTACGGGGGTGGCCATACTTACTATATACTCCTCGATTAGTTTAATGTTTCCAACATCTTCTTGTGCAGTTCCACTAAAATATATGGTATCCTCAAAGAAGATCCCTGTTTGCAGAAGTAGAGATAATTACGTATGGCAGCAAATCAGTGGCAAAACAATTGCTCGTTCCAGCCATAGCAATAAATTAAGATGCAAAACTATATCATTACTTGTGTCATCACAGTTCCAGTGCTTCATTACAGCACCGGCAGTTGATTTTTGTTTTTCTTCCGCTTGTTCTTCCCCTTCATCACTTGGTTCAATAACAGACAAGCTTCGCCTTCAATGTAGATTTGGCATGTCAATTAGGGAGAAAAAGTATAGTACTAAACTTAATTTTCTGATGAAAGTGGCAAAATACAGGCCGGCAGTTGTGAAATATCCTTATCTTACCTCAATGGGATATTATGGTGCACATAAAGATTGGAAGTCTTGTCTCCATTTGTGCAGTTCACTAAAATCAAGCAACATTATCGTACAAGTAGCACAACATATGAAAGCACACTGCAGAATCATGTGAGAAAAGGCTAGTACTGACCTCTCATGATGCGGAATTCAAACAACTCACAAGAAGAAGATCTGAACCAAATTCGCCTTAACGGATAGGAAGTAAGATCTCCTCTTATGCAGTTCCACTAAGATCAAGCAATCAAGCAATGTTGTCGGTGTGACATTTTGGTTGAACTACACAAAACACTCTTAAAACAAAAGTGTTTTGTGCAGTGCAATAAAAGGTCACAATGGCAATGAGGTGAAGTAGATAATCCTGTTTACACAGAGGTGCAAAGGAAACAATTAGTGGTCAATAACGGTGGATGACACAGAAGCCAACAAAAAGAAGCATCTACCTTATCTAAATGGGAAATAAAGCAAGGCGGTAGAATTTCTCAAACGGTGGCATTGATTAATATTAACATAGAGATTATATTAACAATAAAATTTGTTAAACATGTAATTTGCTTTTAACTGTGGCATTACATCAATTTTACAGCGGCATTATTAGAGGGTGTTTGTTTACAGGGACATTTTAGTGTAGGGACTAAAAAAACTCCGTGTCAGTCACATCTAAACCAAACAGGAGGGACTTTTCGGGACTAAAAGTGGGCATTTGGGACTAAAGAAAGAAGACCCGAGGGAGTCTTTTTGGGACTTTTCCAACAGTTGCCCCTGCCACGCATCGCACCTTGTTTCTATTAGTTCATTACTAGGGGTAACATGGTATTTTATCATGTCATTTAATAACCTCTAGTCCATGTTTAGTCCTTGGAACCAAGCTGGTAGGGACAAGGGAGTTTTTAACCAAACAGGTCCTTAGATTAACAACAACTAATGAGTTGCATGGGATAGTGGACGCACCAGCACCATGTGCATCTACCGATGTACTGTGGTCATGCACAGTCTGTTGCAACAAAGAACAAACAACCAAGGAGCATATTTGTGTTGGTCCCAGTTTTGTTATCTTTAGACACCTTTCCCTATGTGAGCGCAGCAAACTGCTCAAACTCTACAGACCTTGTCCCTTCCTTTCCTTTTTGAACTAGTACTTTCGCCCTTCCTTTCCTCTTTGAACCACGTCCTAGATTTATGCGATACAACTTTCCCCACTACTTTCCCCCATTCCTTTCCTCTTTGAACCACGTCCTAGATTCATGCTATACAACTTTCCCCCTTCATTTCCTCTTTGAACCACGTCCTAGTTTCATGCCATATACAACTTTTCCCACTACTTTCCCCCACTCCTTTCCTCTTTGAACCACGTCCTAGATTCATGGTATACATGCAGAGCAATGCATGTGGAGTAAGTAAAATATACCTTAAGGGTCTTGGGGCGTGGTTCGGTGAGCGACGGGACGGCTGCGAAGAAGAAGGGGTCGGAGGCCCTCCCGCGCCACTTGTTGGGTGGAAAGTGAACAGACACCGGTAGTGGATTCCCTCCTCGCCAATGGCGACAGCGTTAAGCCTCCTTCCCTTCCCGTGAGACGGATCCTGCCGGCTCTTTGAGCAGCAGTGAGGGAGAGAGAGGCCAACGAAGTCTTGTTTAGATCTGGAGAGGCGAGAGAGTGTGAAGAGAGCAACTACAAGCTACCGAGGCTCCAGTGAGAGAGGCGAGAGAGTGTGAAGAGAGCAACTACAAGAGCTGAGGCTCCGACGTGTATATATATACTGGAGAGAGAGTGTGAAGCATGCAAACCCTAGAAAACATTTTGACCAGTCAAAGAATCCCCCTGGCAAAAATTATGCTCAAGTGTAGTTATCGAACCCGAGACCTCAAGTTTGATGAGCGAACAGGCTAACCAGCTACACAACCCTCCCGCTATGTTCAACAAGAGGAAAATAACCTTTTATACATTCCTGCATTCGTGTGACAGGCATGCCGTGTTTTTGTGTGTGTGTGGGAGTCATTAGGATTTCAATCATAATCGTGTCATGTGGCTTTGGTGGTAAGACTATCCACAGTGGTGTAGAAATAATGCAGCCTTAGTCACCTTACCTCTCTCCACGTAGTACGTTGGGTCCTGTCGGATTTCAGGTTCCGGCAGACCCTTGAGGTTCGAACACTGGGGTGCGCGCGGAGATCCAACCCTCCACCGTTTCGCACCTCGCCAAATCGCTGGGACCTAAACTACTAAACGGAACAGCACAAGAGACACGAGATTTATACTGGTTCGGGCCACCATTGTGGTGTAATACCCTACTCCAGTGTGTGTGTGGTGGATTGCCTCTTGGGCTGATGAGGAACAATACAAGGAAGAACAACCTCGTGAGGGTCTGTTCTTGGCGGGTGCGATGAACTGCTAGGTGGTGTTCAGTCGCTCTAGCTACCGGTTTCTTGTTGAGGATTCGGATCCCTCCGCCCTGGGGGTGGCTACTCCTATTTATAGGCGAAGGCCCTGGGCCTCTTCCCAAATATTGAGCGGGAACGGCGCCAACAATTGGCCATTTTGAAGGGGAACAACGGGTACACTTATCCTGACTAAAGTTGGTCCTTGCCTGCCAAAGGCTCAGTGATGACGCCTTTGCTTGGGCTCCACGATGACTCCTTCCGGCCGTTGGGCTGGTCTTGGTCTTGTTGCACCAAAGCGGATGCCTTTGCTTGATGCTCTCGCTGCGCTTGCTCCCTTTGCACCAAAGAGGAAAGGAGGACATCGCTGCTGGCCGGGCGCCTGATCGGCGCCCTTGGTCGTCATGGCTTGCGTCATGGGCACCTCGCGAGGTACCGTGCCTTGAACTCTCCGCCTCCTCATGAGCCAGCCTGACGAGGCCGTGCCTGAGGAAGCTCCTTGTCGTCCGCCCCGCAAGGCTTGGCCCCTCGCGAGGGTCTTGAGCTTGCGTTGATGAAGATGGGCCGTCTTGGCCCTCCTTTGAGCCACGCCGCAGGCCGCAGGCAGGCAAGTCTGGGGACCCCCGTTCCCAGAACGCCGACAGTAGCCCCCGAGCCCACAGCGCGCCCGAACTTGGCCGAGCAGAGAGGCCAAAGGGCAAGTGCGAAGCACCGCGGGCCCTAACAGCCCGCGGTCTTGGGCGCCGCGTGGCGGTTGATTGGACGCGTGCGCCTCTGCAACCGCGTGAGTTGATAACATAGCGGCATCTTCCTTGCCTCCTTTACTTTCTCCAGTTGCTGCTCAGATCCCCTTTCTTGCGCCTCTCCTCTCTGCTTCCAAGATCTTCAGATCCACTCCGCTGCGTGCCCTAGCGATCATGGCGCCTCGCCAACCCGGCCGAGCACGGTACTCTCTGCCTTGGACCCGCCAAATGTGTCGGCGAGCCTCGCATACAATGCTGTTGGATGGCGGAGGCGCAGGGCGTCAACGGAACGGAGGCGTTCAAGGCCGGCTCTTCCGCCCCTGAGGGTCGGGGGAGTACCTTCTACCCGTTCTTCGTGAGCGCCATCATTGCTGGTCTGGTGCCTGCCTTTTCCGAGTTCTTCTTCTCTGTCCTCCGTCACTACAACATTCAAGCTCTGCACCTCCATCCCAGCTCCGTCCTTCTTCTGGCAATCTTAGCCTACTATTGTGAGGCCCATGTTGGGGTGAAGCCCTCGGTGGCCTTGCTGCGCCACTATTTCTCCCTCCGAACCTCCCATGGTTCCGCCTCAGGCGTCTTGTGAGCTTACGTCTGTCTGGAGCCATCACCATTCAAACCACAGGAAGCGGATTGAGGGATTCAGGAGCAAGTTGGTCTTGGTGGATGCTGGGCGCATCCACCCTCGGCTGATCCTGCCCACGGAGCACCCCGCGAGCTCTGACGACTGGTCCCGAGTGGAACTTTTGGATCCCCGCGTGAAGCTGGTGCTGGAGAAGATGGACGCAGATCTGAAGCCGGTCAGCGTGGCGTGGCGGCCAGCAAGTGCGTCCTTCTTGAGGGAGTTCTGGAGCATCAAGCGGCTCCGCTTCATCGATTACTCGCTTCGATGTGGAGGCCTCACTCGAGCCCCGTGGTCTGGCCGGCGAGGATCTGGCGGCGGTCCTCCGATCCTTGGTTGGGGGCGGTGTGGCGAGGCTGAGGCGCCCAGCCTTGTTCCTTCGTGAGGATTGGGAGCAGGTAGTGGGGCCCATGCACATCTTCAATGGGGATGGGCCCGTGCCGTGGGGGCTCGGAGGACCTGGTGGGCGTGTCCTCTGCCGACTCCAGCGAAGAGGTGGAGGAAAGAGAGCCGGGAGAGGGGGTTGATTTGGGGGCGGAGTCAAGGGCTCCTCCCCTTCGGCGCAGGTCCCACACTCTCCGCCTCCCCCAGACTGACGACGACGAGGATGAGGATGAGCAAGGGGCGGAAGCCTGCCCCCGATCCCGAAGAAGGACCAGACTGGGATGGTCCCCCGCGGGTTCGCCCCGGCCCCGGGGCGATCATGACGCGCCTCTGCTCCGGGCCCCTTGAAGCCGACCCTTGCAGCCCGGCTTGCGGGCTTTAAATTCGGCCGAGGCTGCTTTCGAGTCCACCAATGACGACACCTGTAAGTATCTGCTTCCCGTCTTGATTATTGCTCCGTCGACGAGATCTGATGTCCATGTCCTTCGGCCAGGCTGGCGCCCGCGGCGAAGAAGCTGAAGGGGGCTCCTGAGGCCCCATCCGTGGCGGTGCCTCTGCCAAGAAAGAATGTGATCATGACGCACAGGCCTCTCCTGCCCGGGCGTCCTCGCGAGGCTGTGAGCCGAGTCCTGGGCGAGCTCATTATGAACCAGCGACTCGAGGTGCCCTTGCTTGGCACCGCCTCCATCATCATCGTGGCACCGTGGTTCCGCCTCGGTATGATGGTCACTGACCGTCTTCTCCTCCTACTCCACCGACCGCTGCTCCTCCGAATACTGTTCTGGATCGCGCCGTTGCCGGACTGGACCGCCTGCAGCAGGATCTTCTGGGCGCCAACTCTCGTCTGATGGCTGGGCGTTTGGAGCTGGCTTCTGGCTGGATTCGCTCCGATGCTTCGATTCGGGCGGCGCTGGTCCAGGCCTCGACGGCTTGCGACGAGGAGAAGCAGGCTGTCCGTGAGGCGAAGATTGCCCGCATGCTGCCCTGGGGGAGGCAGCTAGCATCCAAGGTCGCTGTGAGACGCTGGAGAGCGAGCTGAAGGGCCTACAGAACCAGCTTGCCGAGGAGGCCCGCCTCCGCCAGGAGCAGGAGGAAAGCATGAAGGCTCGCGAGGCTGCCGTCAAGGACCGGGAGGCCAGGCTCAAGAAGTGTCGCGACCGCCTAGGCACGCTGGAGCAGGAGCTGGAGGCGAGGAAGGTTGAGCTGGACGACAAGGTGCGGGTTCTTGCAGAAGATCGCGTGGCCTTCACGGATATGGAGGTGAAGGCTCGCTCTTTCCTGAAGACGCTTTACGACAGCGGCCTGGAGAGTCCGCTGGCCAGCGCCAAGGATGGTCCCGCCAAGCTGCTTCCCTTCCTAGTTCGCGCTCTTGAAGATGTCACCCTTGGCCTTGGCCTCACGGCCGAGGCCGAGGCGCGTGTCTTTTCTTCTGCGGCACTGACGCGGGTCCTCACCCACATCTACCTTCGCGATCCTGGCCGACCGGGACAACTTCTTTGGAGCCAGCAAGTGGCGAGCATGCAGCTGCCGCTGCCGAGGCTGTGAAGGGTCATGTGGAGGCTCTGTTGGGAAGTTCGGGCCTTGACACCAAGCTGAAGCGAGGCGCTGCCGGCCCTGTTGCTCCACGAGGCGAACCCACTCCATGCTCCTCCACCGCCGACAAGTGACTCCGTTGTGGCTCATGTCCTGCTTTTAATTCCTGCACATGTATCATGCCTCGGGGAGGCGTTTAAACTTGCATTTGGTATTGCGATAACAGTGTGGATTGTAATATTTGCTTTTGAATTCCTTGAAATTTGCGCTTCCTACTTGCTTATGTTCTATGCCGGCAAAGCCTGCCCTCACAAGATACCTCAGCCACTGCTAGCCCGACCGAAACCAGGACAGGACCAAGGAGTGAGGGGCTACGTGACAAGTTAGGCTCTGAGTCGCGATGCTCGAGAGTCCCCCTTAGCGCCTGAACAGCAAGTAGGGAGGTGAGGCAGGCGGATCTACCGTTCTACGTCTGCAGAGCCCGGCCCCGCGCATACCTGAACCGCCGTTAGCCATTCGGAACTAAGGGGTGAGGGGCTACGTGACCAGTTAGGCTCTTGAGTCGCGATGCTCAGGAGTCCCCCTTGACGCTCAAACGGCATTTGTACCTTGGCTCCGCTCGGGGAGTGGCGTCTGACGAACCAGGCCGGGGGGCTGGCTGGAGTGGCGTGCGTGCAGGCGTGACCCGGCCCCGTGCCCAGCCTCGCTGGGCGCTCCCGAGGGGAGGCGTTGCAATGAGGCCGGATACTGAGCTCTAGGCTCCCTGAGGTTGATGCGACCCGGAGGCCACCCTCAGTTGTTTATCACCAGCGCGGAGCATAGCGCTTCCGCATGGGTACGGGCATAGCCGCTCCTCGGCAGTGTCATCAGCCAGCGCGGAGCATGGTGCTTCCAGTGCGTGGGAGGGCTCCCCTCCGGGAGGAGCCCGGGCGTATCTGACCCTACCACGACACGTGGCTGTACGGTAGGGCTGGACGAGGTGTATCTGGGCACCCGTGAGCGGTAGCGAGACTCACGGGCCCTACCTCAAGCGGGTTGCGCGCTGACTCTGGGCCTTATCTTCGAGTGTGTTCCTGCAAATTTGGCGGATGCCGGTGCTCTCGTCTTGGTCCGGCTCTCGGGCTGGTCTCGGCCGTCGGCGGCAAGCCGGTCGCGATGCCATGGACAAGACCAGAGGGTGAGGGCGGAGAGGCGGTAGGAGCCACGAGTCGCGATGCTCGGGCACCCCCCTTTAACGTGCAAGCTGGGTTAGATGACGAAACTCTCGTCCTTGGGTCCGGCTCTCGGGCTGGTCTCGGCCGTCGTTGGCAAGCCGGTCGCGATGCTATGGACAAGACCCGGAGGGTGAGGGCGGAGAGCGGTAGGAGCCCGATTCGCGATGCTCGGGCACCCCCTTTAACGCGCAAAGTCGGGTTAGATGTGACAACTCTCGTCCTCGGGTCCGGCTCTCGGGCTGGTCTCGGCCGTCGTTGGCAAGCCGGTCGTGATGCCATGGACAAGACCAGAGGATGAGGGCGGAGAGCGGTAGGAGCCTGAGTCGCGATGCTCAGGCACCCCTTTAACGCAAGAAGCTGGGTTAGATCAAGAAACTCTAAATCCTCGGGTCCCGGCTCTCGGGCTGGTGTGAGCCGTCGCTGGCAAGCCATGTAACGATGCCATGGACAAGACCAGAGGGTGAGGGCCGGAGAGCGGTAGGAGCCACTGAGTCGCGATGCTCGAGCACGCCCCTTTAACGTGCAAGATTCCGCCACCGGGAAAAGGCACCAAATAACAAGCATGGTGGAGCGAGAGCATAATCCTAAGGAAAATGTAAGAAGGATACATGCAGCTGGGGACAGGCTCGGCGTCTTGGGGATGATGCAGCCCGAGGCGCCCCAACGAGATAGGACAATGACATGAAATAAAAGGGATACATGCGCGAGGGAGCGGACCTCTGGCGGCACAGGAATAATCTGACCTGAAGGCGCTCCCGGGAACAAAACTTAAAGATGTCACCTGGTGATGTTGGGGACGAAGGGTTGTTGGTGTAGCAGACTCGGTGGGCTGCGGGAGCCGATCCTCACGAGCCCCTAGGCCCGGGGGCCTCGGGAGGATCCGGAGGTGCTGGCGGCTCCTCGGGGGGCCATCTCCATCTCCGCCAGGGCTGTGGCGTGCCTGCCCTCTCAAGCCTCCAGGATGGCCTTCATGAGATCTTTGGTGCTTGACAACCGCGCGTTGGCGAGCCGTGAGGCATGTGCGCGTAGGCTGTGGCGGGCCCTCGCATAGCGTCCCACTCGCGAGGGCAGGCGCTCTTGAGACGCGGCTCGGTTGAGCCTGGTATGTCGATGCAGACGCGCAGCCCAACATCCTCGCTGGATGGGTGGCCACAGTGGTGGCGGCGGCTGCCCCTCATGACCCTTGACTCCTGTAGCTCTGAATGGCCTTGGCGGCGAACTCCTGAGGGTTTGGCCCTCCTGGCCTTGCTCCTGCTTGCGGGAAACGTGCTTCGAAGCACGCCTCCACGTGGTGCCCAAGCGCCTCCCTCGTGACCTTGGTGAGGTCGGCGGCCCTCCCGGGGAGAGCCCCCGAGCCCGGCCTGAGGAGGCGCCAGGCGCGCTTCCTATGCGATGGAAGGAGGTTCCCCCACGGCCCGGTGCGGGCCACGAGGGGCCTGCCTCTTGAGGAGCCGGGCCGGTCGATGTTTTCTTCTTCTTGGAGTGCGGCCTCGGGAGGCCTCCTGCTGGCGTGGTGCAGGTCTTCTAGCGATGCGGCTGAAAGGCTCGCTCTAGGGAGCACACTGCGTCTCTCTCTTCACAGGGCACCGTGATGACCCCGCCGCTTCCTGGCATCTTGAGGACGTTGTAGCCGTGGTGGGTTATGGCCATGAATTTGGCCAGCGCCGGGTACCCGAGGATGGCGTTGTACGACAGCGAATGTGGGCGACGTCGAAGTCGATGAGCTCGGTGTGGTAGTTGTCGCGAGCCCCAGAGGTGACAGGAAGGCGGACCTGCCCGATTGGGACCGTGGAGCCGTCGGTGACTCCGGAGAAAGGCTTGGTTGGCTGAAGGTTTGTAAGGCACTTGAAGATTGTTGAATGTTTCCACAGACGGGGCGTTGAGTCACCGCCCGTCGATGAGGGTCTTGGTGACCAAAGACGCGTTCTTGATGATTGGAGAACAAAGCATCGGAGAACTCCGGCTGTGGCCGCGCACTTGAGCTGATCCATCGAGCTGAGCGTGATGGCGCACGCCGACCACTGAGAGGGCGTGACCTCGAGCCGGGAGGACTGCATTCACTTCACGCAGGCGAACTGCTTGAAGATGCTCACGAGAGGTGGGGCTTGAGCTCCGCCCAGGATGCTGAGCGATCGCACGCGGTTCTGAAGCCCCAGCCCCCTCGTCTGATGGCGGTCCTCATTTCTCCTTGGCTGCGGCGGTAGCGGAGGAGGCCTGCGTTCCCTGCAGGCGATCCTCGCGAGGCTGATCCCTCCAGCCTCCCTCGCGAGGCGAGTCTTGCCAGCGGTCCTTGCGAGGTTGGTCGCGCCACCCTTGGCACGGGCCGCGGTCTTCCCAGCGTCTTGCATTCCTTCCTCCTCCTCGGCCGTAGCCCCGATCGCTGCGCTCGGGGCGTCTGCCGACCCATCCTTCGCATACGGCCCGAAGCTCTTGGCATTCATTGGTGTTGTGGGTGTGGAGGTCGTGGTACACGCAGTACCAACTGCCCTTGGAGGACTCGGGCTGATCTCTGCCTTGCTTGGTGTCTGGTTCAGCCATGATGCACGGCAGCCCCTTGCGCTTCACGTCCTTGGCCTTGGACTTCTTTTCTTGGGATCCGCGGCGGTAGCTCGAGGAGAGAGGCGCCCTCCTCAGCCTGGCGCACTTGGTCGCCAAGTTGAACAGCTCAAGGAGGTGCACAGATCTTCATGCATCGCCAGCTCCTCCTTCATCTTGACGTCGCGCCGCGCCGTCGGAGAAGGCAGAGATGATGGCCTCCTCCGTTACCACGGGATCTTGAGGCGTGCGTTGTTGAAGCGCTGGATGTACTTTGCAGGTTTCCCACAGATCTTTTGATTCGGCGCATGTCGCTCACGGAGGTGGCGGTCGTGAGTACCACAGAAGTTGACGATGAAGCGGGTGCGCATCTCGGCCGAGGAAGAGATCGTGCACAGGGCGGATTCGAGAGCCAGCTGCGGGCTCCGTCCTGAGCGCCATGGGAAACCAGTTCGCCATGACCTTTTCATCCCGTTGGCAGCCTCGATGCCCGGCTCGTAGAGCTGGAGGAACTCCGTAGGGTCAAATTTGTGCCGTCGTAGCGAGGAGGCAGGTTTGGCTTGAACTTGGCGGGCTACGCGACGGCTGCCTTTCCGGAGGTGAAAGCGCGGCAGCCCTCCGTGGTGAGGGGGCCTCGGACGGCGAAGAGCTTGGTCTTGCGGGCCTCCTTGCGCCTTGGCTGGGCAACGCTGGAGTCTGACGTCTTTGGAGCGGGAGCGCCGGGCAGCTTCTCATGGGCGAGAACTTCTTGACAGCTCTGCTCTTGCCGCGGCGCCTGGCCGGAGCGGGTTCCGCCAGGGCAGCGCCTTTGGGGGCTGTGGCGCCTTCTTGAGGAGGAGGCGGCTGAGGCGCCCGGAAGCTTCATCGCCCAGCAGGCGGGTGCGGTCTGCAGCCAGACGGACGGTGCGGCGCCTCCTGGCTGGGACGAGCTCGGCGACTCGGTCGAGCCATTCTTCGTAGACGTCGTCGACGGGGCGGTAGCGCAGGAGCTCGTTTGCCGCGATGAGTGCAGCTCGGGCCTCCATGGCCGCGCGGGGCGCGCGTGACGAAGAACCAGCGGGGGTGAGCGAAGGCGTGGCGGTGCGGCCGTCCCGCCTCATGGACGGGTGCTGGGATGATGCTTGCTGCTCGTTCCCCGCCGGGCCGGTGGCGGCGTTGACGGCAGGTGACGGGGAACGATGAGGGCGCCCGCCGACGGGAGCTGTCTGGGCGACATGGGAGGCGAGGGCGGCTCGGCACTTCAGCAGCAGGTCCGGCAGGCGTCGAGACATGGTTGCGGTCGTCGGGGAAGAACGAGGCGATTTAAAGCAGTAGATTCCGGCGCACTACCAGCGCTAAATGTCGGATTTCGGGTTCGGCAGACCCTTGAGGTTCGAACAACCGGGTGCGCGGAGATCCAACCCTCCACCGTCTCGCACCTCGCCGAATCGCTGGGACCTAAACTACTAAACGGAACAGCACAAGAGACACGAGATTTATACTGATTCGGGCCACCATTGTGGTGTAATACCCTACTCCAGTGTGTGGTGTGGTGGATTGCCTCTTGGGCTGATGAGGAACAATACAAGGAAGAATACCCTCGTGAGGGTCTGTTCTTTGCGGGTGCGATGAACTGCTAGGTGGTGTTCAGTAGCTCTAGCTACCGGTTTCTTGATGAGGATTCGGATCCCTCATACAGGGGTGGCTACTCCTATTTATAGGCGAAGGCCTGGGCCTCTTCCCAAATATTGAGCGGGAAGGGCGCCAACAATTGGCCATTTTGAAGGGGAACAACGGGTACACTTATCCCGACTAAAGTTGGTCCTCGCTTTGCCAAAGGCTCTGGTGATGACGCCTTTGCTTGGGCTCCACGATGACTCCCTTCCAGCCGTTGGGTTGGTCTTGGTCTTGTTGCAAGAAGCGGATGCCTTTGCTTGATGCTCTCGCTGCGCTTGCTCCCTTTGCACCAAAGAGGAAAGGAGGACAACTTCTTGGGTGGGCGCCCGGCCCAGGCGCCCTTGGTAAATCATGGCTTGCGTCATGGGCACCTCGCGAGGTACCCTGCCTTGAACTCTCCGCCTCCTCATGAGCCAGCCCGACGAGGCCGTGCACGAGGAAGCTCCTTGTCGTCCGCCCGTGAGGCTTGGCCCCTCGCGAGGGTCTTGAGCTTGCGTTGATGAAGATGGGCCGTCTTGGGCCTCCTTCGAGCCACGCCCATGAGCGAGCAGCAAGTCCGGGGACCCCGTTCCCGAGAATGCCGGCAAGTCCCACCGGTCGAGAGGTGAAACAAACAAATTAATAAGAAAAATTAAAAGCGCCCGGTGATGTATCTTACTACCTCACACATCTCGCTACTACTCGGGAACACTATCCAATTGATCCCTCTGTTCGCTCACGTACTATTTTAAGTGAATCCTTATTATAACATGCACACAAATTTTGGGCACTTGTATCCGACTTAAGTCAGTGTGCCACCATATCTCGTATACTTACTACTCCTTCCGTCTAGGTGTAATAAGTCACGTTAGAAGGTGCAATGGGACCAAGGTGCGTGTGTGTGTTTAACAACATGTGTGTGTTAGAGAGTGCGACAGATCGACCTACTCCTACAGAGATATGGTGTGTAGTGTACGATTTTAGCCGCGAGAGTCGGTGCATCCTCTCGTTTCCGGGCGTGTCCGGTAGGGACATGCGGACAGCTGCCACGCCCGCTCCTGACCAGCCTGGCCCACCCAAAGCCCCTCCATCGCCCGCGCGCGCTTCCCGCCCGAAACAGTCAGCACCGCTCCAAAGAATCGGTGCCGCATTCATGCCCGGGCAGAGCGGACGCGACCTCTTCTTGGCGCGAGTGATGGTTGCTTCGTCCGTCAACTTACACGGGTCTATGTGATTTGACGGCTCATTGGTCTTTATTCTTGAGGTGGTAGGACTGCTTTGGATGTCCCACGCTTTCGGCGAAAGGAGGTAGTAGATTACAATTTTCTCCATTCTTACAATGGAGGAGTGCAAGAGCGGTGAAAACACGCAGGCTCAGTGATTACATGGCCCACCTCACACAATCACCGTGCGACACCTAACTCTTTACATAGTACTCCCTCCGTTCCTAAATATTACTAGATGAGTCCCGGCGCGTTGCCGCGGAACAGCGGTATATCTCTGTGCACAAAATTATCGATTTCATAGAACTAAAAAAAAAATCTATAACCGCATGACAAATGTGGTAACCAAACTAAATAAACTCCCATGATCATTGAGATCATCCCACGTAAGGAAAAAAGATCAGCCAACTCCTACTGCATAATGGGATTATATATTTCTTTTTGACATGTTAATGGGACTTAAAAGCTCACTTACATGCATGCTACCGGTGCATGCTTGCATGCAGAACATGTTGATGTGATTTAAAACCCACTCACATGCATGTGCCACGGTATTTACGCATGCTTGCATGTGGCTTAGTCTGAGCCTCTCAACGTCTAGATCAGACGGCTATTATGATTGATTTACTTCATCTAACAGCTCGTCAATTTTGATGATGTGGCTCAAGGAGAGGATAGAGAATTCCTAGTAGTGGGGGCTAGCTATTACTAGTAGATAAGTCTTTGTAGAGATTCCACTAGGTGAACTACATACGGAACAAAACGAATGAATCTACACTTAAAATGCATCTATATACATCCGCATGTGGTTAATGGTGAAATCTCTACAAAGACTTATATTTAGGAATGGAGGTGTAGGATCTTGAGAAGAGGTGTCTAGAGGGGGGGGGGTGATTAGACACTAAGTACCAAAGTTGCAGTTTTTAGCTTCTTTTAGGTTTAAGTGGAGTTTAGGCACAAGTTTAACATTCTCAATACATAACAAGCAAGCATGCAAAGAGTATATAGGCAGCGGAAAATAAAGCATGCAACTTGCAAGGATGTAAAGGGAAGGGTTTGGAGAATTCAAACGCAATTGGAGACACGGATGTTTTTGTCGTGGTTCCGATAGGTGGTACTATCGTACATCCACGTTGAAGGAGACTTCAACCCACAAAGGGTAACGGTTGCGCGAGTCCACGGAGGGCTCCACCCAAGAAGGGTCCACGAAGAAGCAACCTTGTCTATCCCACCATGGCCGTCGCCCATGAAGGACTTGCCTCACTAGCGGTAGATCTTCACGAAATAGGCGATCTCCTTGCCCTTACAAACTCCTTGGTTCAACTCCACAATCTTGTAGGAGGATCCCAAGTGACACCTAGCCAATCTAGGAGACACCACTCTCCAAGAAGTAACAAATGGTGTGTTGATGATGAACTCCTTGCTCTTGTGCTTTAAATGATAGTCTCCCCAACACTCAACTCTCTCTCACAGGATTTGGATTTTGTGGAAAGAAGATTTGAGTGGAAAGCAACTTGGGGAAGGCTAGAGATCAAGATTCATATGGTTGGAATGGAATATCTTGGCCTCAACACATGAGTAGGTGTTCTCTCTGAGAAATAGGATCTTTGGAAGTGTAGGCTTGTTACGATGGCTCTCTCCATGAATGAAGAGGAGGTGGAGGGGTATATATAGCCTCCATACAAAATCTAACCGTTACACACAATTTACCAAACTCGGTGGGACCGAATCATAAAACTTCGGTCGGACCGATTTAGTAAACCTAGTGACCGTTAGGGTTTTAATTGGGGCCGACATGCAACTCGGTAGGACCGATATGGTTAGGGTTAGGGCATAACGTAATCTCGGTGAGACCGATTACACAAACTCGGTGAGACCGATTTTGGTAATTAGCTAACCAGAGAGTTGGCCAGGCAAACTCGGTGAGACCGATTACTCAAACTCGGTGGGACCGATTTTGGTAATAAGTTAACGAGAGAGTTTGCATTGTAATCTCGGTAGTACCGACTACACAAACTCGGTGAGACTGATTTTGGTAATGGACATACACAGAGAGATTACAATCCCATCTCGGTGAAACCGAGATCCCTATCGGTGAAACCGATTTGCCTAGGGTTTGTGGCAGTGGCTATGACATTTGAACTTGGTGGCGCCGGATAGAAAGAATCAGTAGGGCCGAGTTTTGACTTTAGGTTTAGGTCATATGTGGATGTGAGAAAGTAGTGGAGGGTTTTGGAGCATATCACTAAGCACATGAAGCAAGAGGCTCATTAAGCAACACCTCATCCCTCCTTGATATTATTGGCTTTTCCTATAGACTCAATGTGATCTTGGATCACTAAAATGTAAAATGAAGAGTCTTGAGCTTGAAGCTTGAGCCAATCCTTTGTCCTTAGCATCTTGAAGGAGTTCCCACATCCTTTAGTCCATGCCACTCCATTGTTGAACTTATCTGAAACATACTAGATAAAAGTGTTAGTCCAACAAGAGATATGTTGACATTAATTACCAAAACCACCCAGGGAGCACTTGTGCTTTCAATCTCCCCTTTTGGTAATTGATGGCAACATACATCAAAGCTTTAGATAAAGATATAAAGAGTAGCAAGTAAAGCTTTGGAAAGACATGTAACAAGCATAGGCTCCCCCTACATGTATGCAATCATGTGAATATGGAATGTAGAAGCATGTGAGAGCATAACCATGATAGTAGGCAATGTGTTACATGTATCTTGGCCATATGCATCAGAGCAAAGAATATTAAAGAAAGTACCTCCATGCTCATGAGTCCTTCTTGCAAACAGTATGTACATCAGCAAGAATTCCTCATACACATGAGTGTGATGCATATACTTACCTTGTAGTCTTGAGTTGGCTTAGGGTGGAATGAACCTGCACAAACAAGGTTAGATAACACAGGTACATCTACTAGCCAGAGCAAACAAAAGAAACCACAAGAATACCAAGACTGGGATGACATGTAAAGAGTGAGTACTAAGTACCACATTGGATTAGACATGTCCCCAAGAGTAAAGATATGCAATGAATTTAAATGATTCCTTTCCCTTAGATGTCTTGCTCATTGAATCTAGCATGGGATACTGGGAGAAGATAGGGAACAGAAAATCAGAGCTGAAAAGATATAAAAGAACAGAGCTTAATGCAAATAAGCACACATGAACATGTCTTTCCCCCAAAAAGACATGTGGCATCTCTCCTCTTGAACACCAAGCATATGGGATCCTTGAGAAATACTGTCTACTTGAGTATTCTCTCCCCGTGGAGATCTCTTTCTCCCCCTTAATACTCTCTCCCTTTTGGAAGTGATAAGCTTTGATGTGATCTCTATCTCCCCCTTGGACATCAATTTCCAAGAAGGGTCTTCTGGAATTTTTTGTGAATGGGTTTGGTCCTTGAGTCACAACACAAAGCACTGGATAAAATTGTGATGCTTGTAGAGGACAAGATTCATTGAGTGGAGCTGGATCAGAAGAAACACATAATAAGTGGCAAACTGTTTTTTACATTTGTGAAATCGGTGTACCGAGTGGTATGCCGGTTGTGCGAAAGGATTCGGTTGGACCGAAAACAACAAATCGGTGAAACCGGGTTCATCGCAGAGAAAACTCTTGTCACCCCAGCTCACTAGACTAGAAAGATCTCACAAAGATTTGCAAGGAATTAACTGAATAATTTGCAATGAATTGGATGCAGGAAATGCAGAACAACTGAAAAGAAAAGAAAGAAATCTAGATGACGTTTTTTTGAAAGGGGAAATAAATATGCATAAGTCAAATGCAAAAACACATAAAAGAACACGAGAGAACTTCATCTAGAGATGGTCGGTGACAAAGTCACCTATGTTAGAGTATATTGACTTGGGAGTCAAGTGAGATCACTTGATCATAGGTCATACTCATTGTTTAAGCTCAAAATGGGGTTACCATTTGTCGTTTAAGCATCTTGATGTATTCACATCTTGTCGAGTTGCTTTAGCTCTTGTCTCGGAGTAAAGCTTCTCTAAGCTGGAATAACATACCTTGATTGGTGGTGTTGACCATGTAGTTGAACTTGTGTGGGTTGCTCAAGGTTGATGTAGCTCATCTAGAGTTGGGAGCACCACTTGGAATTTGAGTCCATCTACCTACACGGGTTAGTTCTTGCAAGGAAGAGCACTTGTGTATCCAAAAATGATAGTCATGAAGCTCAACATAGAGTTTGTCAAAGGATATGTTTGAGTGATTTCGTGCTTCCTTGTATTCAGCCACCATAGTGTAGAGACTTGGTGATGTAGAGATTGCTCAAGATGTGAGTAGATTACAATCTCATGGAATTTGATTCCACCAAGTACCTACATGGGTTAGATAACATGCAAGATGCAAATATATCCAAGATATAATATTTTCATCATAAGAGAGATATCATGGATTATTCATAAGCTCATGTCTTGCATGTATCCAATGGAGTATCTACTCCAAGTTTGAAGCATCTATGATGTTCAATTCTCCTCTCAACCTGCAAAACACTTTCTCATCAAGGGGTTTAGTAAATATATCCGCTAATTGCTTTTCGGTGCGAACATGATTAAGATTAATGTCACCCTTAGCAACATGATCTCGAATGAAATGATGACGAACTTCAATATGCTTAGTTCGAGAATGTTATGCGGGATTATGACCAATTTTGATAGCACTTTCATTGTCACAAAGCAATGGAACATGTTTCACATATATCCCATAATCTTTAAGAGTTTGGGTCATCCAAAGTAATTGAGCACAACATGAACCAGCGGCAATGTACTCCGCTTCGGCTGTAGATAAGGATACCGAGTTTTGTTTCTTGGAGGACCAAGACACAAGAGATCTACCAAGAAATTGACAATTACCCGAAGTGGACTTTCTATCAACCTTGTCTCCGGCATAGTCTGAGTCGGAGTAGCCAACAAGATCGAAAGAGGCCCTCTTAGGATACCAAATGCCAAAATTTTGTGTATGAATTAAGTATCTCACTATCCTTTTCACGGCCTTAAGATGACATTCTTTAGGAGCAGCTTGATATCTTGCACACATGCACACACTTAGCATAATATCGGGACGTGAAGCACATAGGTATAACAATGATCCAATCATAGAGCGATAAACCTTTTGGTCAACTGGTTTTACCATCTTTGGTCAAATCAAGATGTCCACTAGTAGGCATGGGTGTAGACATACCTTTGCACTCTTGCATATTGAACTTCTTGAATAAGTCCTTAGTGTACTTCGTTTGAGAGACAAAAGTACCTTCCTTAGTTTGCTTGATTTGCAACCCAAGAAAGAATTTGAGTTCACTCATCATTGACATCTCAAACTTCTCCGACATTAGCTTCCCAAACTTTTCACTAAAATGAGGGTTAGTTGATCCAAATATAATATCATCAACATAGATTTGGCACACAAATAGTTCTCCATTAACCCTTTTAGTAAAAAGTGTGGAATCAATTTTCCCAATTTCAAAGCCTTTTTCAAGAAGAAACTTGGTCAAGCATTTATACCAAGCTCTAGGAGCTTGTTTAAGACCATAAAGGGCTTTGTGAAGTTTGTAAACATGGTTTGGTTTCTTAGGATTAACAAAGCCGGGAGGTTGTTTAACATAAGCTTCCTCCTCTATTTCACCATTTAGAAAAGCACTTTTAATTTCCATTTGCTACAAGGTGATATTATGGTGATTAGCATAGGCAAGTAAGATGCGAATGGACTCAAGCCTAGCAACGGGAGCATAAGTCTCACCATAGTCCATACCTTCGACTTGGGCGACGAGACGTGCTTTGTTGTGGACTACTTGTACATCTTCATCTTGCTTGTTGTGAAACACCCATTTGGTATCGATGATGTTGTGGTCGTTGTCGGGCTTCTCAACCAATGTCCAAACTTGGTTTCTCTCAAAGTTGTGTAGCTCTTCATGCATAGCATTTATCCAATCCGGATCTTCCAATGCTTCTTCGACCTTCATAGGTTCATTGCTAGATATGAAAGAATAGTTTTCACAAAAGTTAGCTAAATGAGTGTTAGAGTGAGTGATTCTCCCGGTTTGAATATCATTGTAGATTTGCTCGACGGGATGGTCTTTAGCAATTCTTGCTCGAACTCGTGAGAGATTTTGCTTGGGTCTCGGTTGAACATCTTCATCATCTTCTTCTTCTTCTTCTTCTTCTTGATCATCTTCATTGTTGGCGTAGTCGTTTTCTTGTCGTGGTGGAGAAGGAGGTTGTTGACGTTCGTGATGGTCTTCCTCGTTTTCTTCATCTTGGTGTGTTCCACTTGTGGATGCTTCCGTATCAACTCTTGGTTCACCTTGTCGTGAAGTAGAAGCTTCCACTTGAACAGACGAGGTACTCTCCTTCACCTCCGTTGGACGGACCTTGCCAATAGACAAGTCTTGGATTGCTTCCGAAGGGTCTTTGTCTCCTACATCAATTGGCAATTGCTCTACTTGCGAGCCGTTAGATTCATCAAACTTCACATCTACCGTCTCTTCAACCTTTCTGGTGAAATTGTTGTAGACACGCTAAGTGTGAGAGTTTGAGCCATAACCTAGTAGGAAACCTTCATGAGACTTAGGAGCAAATTTTGAACGATGATGCTTATCAAGAATGTAGCACTTTGAGCCGAATACTCGAAAGTATCCAACTTGGGGTTTGTTACCAGTGAGGAGCTCGTATGCCGTCTTGCCGAGTAGCTTGTGAAGATACAAGCGATTTGTTGCATGAAAAGTTGTCTCAACCGCTTCTGCCCAAAAATGCTTCGGCGTCTTGTACTCATCAAGCATCGTTCTCGCCATTTCGATGAGCTTCTGGTTCTTTCTCTCAACAACTCCACTTTGTTGAGGTGTGTACGTAGCCGAGAACTCGTGTGAAATCCCCTCTTCGTCAAGAAAGGTGTCCACATTTGCGTTCTTGAACTCCGTTCCATTGTCGCTGCGAACTTTCTTGATCTTCACTTCAAATTGATTTTGGGCCTTCCTAGCGAAGTTTTTGAAGATCTTTTGGACCTGCGATTTATCATCGAGAAAGAACACCCACGTAAATCTTGAAAAATCATCAACTATAACTAGACCAAAAGAATTTCCACCGAGACTTTTGTAAGCGTTGGGACCAAAGAGATCCATATGAAGTAGCTCGAGTGGCCTCCTTGTGGTCATAATGTTCTTCACGGGATGCCTTCCTCCAACCTGTTTACCTGCTTGACAATTACTGCACAGTCTATCCTTACCAAATATGACATCGTTAACTCCAAGGATATGATTTCCTTTAATAAGCTTGTCAAGATTTCTCATGCCAACGTGACCTAGTCGTCTATGCCATAACCAACCTTTTGAGGATTTAGCAATGAAGCAAGTTTTAGGTTGTGCCTTTTTAGAGAAATCAACAATGTAAAGATCACCTCTACTTATACAGGTAAAGACCATATTATGATTGTCTCGACGAAACACTTGACAATATACTTCATTAAATAGGATATTTAAACCGAAATAAGCAAGTCTGAATCTTGAAAGTAAGTTGTAGCCAAGAGATTCAACGAGCATGACATTACGAATGGAGCTATCGTGTGAGATGGCCACCTTACCAAGGCCAACCACCTTACCCTTTGAGTTGTCACCGAAAGTAACATACTTTCGAGGACTATCATTTTCAACAAGCTCACGAAACATGTCTTTATCTCCGGTCATGTGATCGGTACATCCACCGTCAAGAACCCATTCCTTTCCTCCTGACACATATCCCCGAAGATTTGCCATAAGACCAAAATCTCTCATTGCATCATCAAGATCGAAGTCACTATCATCATCCTCATCATAGTATCCATGTTCAACATCGTCATGTGGTGGATCAAGTCCTAGAGAGGGTAATTCGTTAGAGTGAGTTTGACAATGATCTTGCTTATGAATTCTTATAGCTTCGGAAATAATATCGCCAATAATTCCAACATCTCCTTTGGCACGCATAAGGTCGGTAAGTTCAAATAGACGATCACCAAACATAGGGTCACTAGTATTCATCTTACTCAAGGCAATAGACTTATAGAGAATTTCATCTAGATTTTTCAAGGAATAATTTGGAAAGCGTTCCTCAAGAAATTTCCATACAGTGTAGGCACACTCAAAAGTAGGCAAGATTCTAATTAAGTTTCTAGGCAAGCCTCTAGTGATAAGATGAACAGTTCTAAGATTCCTAATCATGTCAATGGATTCATCAAGGGTAGGATGCATAGGATCAACATGAGGCGCACAAGGGCTAGCAATGTACTTGTTCAAATGATATTGATTGAAAATTACAAGCATCTCATTTTTCCACTCATGAAAATACTCTCCATCAAGGATAGGCACTCTATGTCTAAGACTCCCCAAAGTAGACTCATCCATCCTCCTCCAATGGTGATTAAACCAAAGCAATGGAGACCAAATCTCTGATACCACTTGTAGGATCTTGAAAATAGGTGTCTAGAGGGGGGGTGATTAGACACTATGTACCAAAGTTGCAGTTTTTAGCTTCTTTTAGGTTTAAGTGGAGTTTAGGCACAAGTTTAACATTCTCAATACATAACAAGCAAGCATGCAAAGAGTCTATACGCAGCGGAAAATAAAGCATGCAACTTGCAAGGATGTAAAGGGAAGGGTTTGGAGAATACAAACGCAATTGGAGACACGGATGTTTTTGTCGTGGTTCCGATAGGTTGTGCTATCGTACATCCACGTTGATGGAGACTTCAACCCACGAAGGGTAACGGTTGCGTGAGTCCACGGAGGGCTCCACCCACGAAGGGTCCACGAATAGGCAACCTTGTCTATCCCACCATGGCCGTTGCCCACGAAGGACTTGCCTCACTCGCGGTAGATCTTCACGAAGTAGGCGATCTCCTTGCCCTTACAAACTCCTTGGTTCAACTCCACAATCTTGTCGGAGGCTCCCAAGTGACACCTAGCCAATCTAGGAGACACCACTCTCCAAGAAGTAACAAATGGTGTGTTGATGATGAACTCCTTGCTCTTGTGCTTCAAATGATAGTCTCCCCAACACTCAACTCTCTCTCACAAGATTTGGATTTGGTGGAAAGAAGATTTGAGTGGAAAGCAACTTGGGGAAGGCTAGAGATCAAGATTCATATGGTTGGAATGGAATATCTTGGCCCCAACACATGAGTAGGTAGTTCTCTCTCAGAAATAGGATCTTTGGAAGTGTAGGCTTGTTACGATGGCTCTCTCCATGAATGAAGAGGAGGTGGAGGGGTATATATAGCCTCCAAACAAAATCTAACCGCTACACACAATTTACCAAACTCGATGGGACGAATCATAAAACTTCGGTCGGACCGATTTAGTAAACCTAGTGACCGTTAGGGTTTTCGATTGGGACCGACATGCAACTCGGTAGGACCGATATGGTTAGGGTTAGGGCATAACGTAATATCGGTGAGACCGATTACACAAACTTCGGTGAGACCGATTTTGGTAATTAGCTAACGGAGAGTTGGCCAGGCAAACTCGGTGAGACCGATTACTCAAACTCGGTGGGACCGATTTTGGTAATAAGTTAACGAGAGAGTTTGCATTGTAATCTCGGTAGTACCGACTACACAAGCTCGGTGAGACCGATTTTGGTAATGGACATACATAGAGAGATTACAATCCCATCTCGGTGAAACCGAGATCCCTATCGGTGAAACCGATTTGCCTAGGGTTTGTGGCAGTGGCTATGACATTTGAACTCGGTGGCGCCGGATAGAAAGAATCGGTAGGGCCGAGTTTTGACTTTAGGTCTAGGTCATATGTGGATGTGAGAAAGTAGTGGAGGGTTTTGGAACATATCACTAAGCACATGAAGCAAGAGGTTCATTAAGCAACACCTCATCCCTCCTTGATAGTATTGGCTTTTCCTATAGACTCAATGTGATCTTGGATCACTAAAATGTAAAATGAAGAGTCTTGAGCTTGAAGCTTGAGCCAATCCTTTGTCCTTAGCATCTTGAAGGAGTTCCCACATCCTTTAGTCCATGCCACTCCATTGTTGCACTTATCTGAAACATACTAGATAAAAGTGTTAGTCCAACAAGAGATATGTTGACATTAATGACCAAAACCACCTAGGGAGCACTTGTGCTTTCAGGAGGAAGTACTAGTACGTACTGTAATTTATCAACGAGATAAATTTGTACAATGCTATGAAGCTTCCAGCTCCTATTACATGTATCTTGCGTCCAAGGTTGCCCGTTGCAACATTTCATCAAATACAAAGGACACTAACATGCATGCTATTGCATCTCAATGATTGATAGATCATAGCAAATATGTAATCCGTCCGTTCCAAAATAAGTGTCTCAACTTTGTGCAAACTTTAGTACAAAGTTGTACTACTACTAAAGTTGACACTTATTTTGGAACAGAGGTAGCTAAAGAAAAAAACGATCCATGCAGTCCCTAGCCCTTGAACCGTGAACCCTGACCAGGCTTCAATTTGCTGGCAACGTTCGAGCTTCCTAATAAATGAAGTTTGCAACCTTTTGACCATCGGATCATTTGCAGTTTCACCAAAATCGAGATGAGCATCCCTGTGGCAAAGAAATTGAAGCTTGATTAGAATATGATTACTAGGACTAGTTGATGAGACATAAACTCATCACAAATGTGATGCGTAGAAGCCGATGAAATTATCGGTATGTGCGGGGCAAAGAAGTAGAGAAATATCCACAGGGAGTGATGTGGGCAGCTGGAGCAGTGGTGCAAGCCGGCTGTAAAGGGAGTTGTACCTGAGGAACGTAGCTCAACCTTGAGGAGGGCGGCGGGAGGCGGCAACTGCCCACGTTGCGGCAGTGAGCAAGCGACGAAGGCAACCTCACCGGCTTTGTGAGAGAGAACGGCGGGGACCCCTGACCGGGCGTGCCGAAGGTGGGTTTCGCCCGTCGGCGGCAGCCACCGCATCTACACTAAGCATCCACCCCTTCCCCAAGCGTCGTGATCCGCCGGGATGTTAGAGATGTAGCCCACGATCGTTTTGTGCGAGAGAGTGTGGAGAGCAACCCGACAAGCAACCGTGTAGGCTGGCCCGTCGACTATGTATATAGTGGAGCGGTTTCCTTTTCTCTCCATATGAACCTATCATATTGCATATGTGCCACTGAAGAAAAATATATTTATAAATGACGCGGCACCTACTAACCTTGCGCTTGGCATCTCCAAAATATTAACCTTGCGATTGGCTCTTCGCCTCTTCGGGAAGTCGAGCAATAATGGTACTGCAGTATATATCGTTCTGGCTATATGAGACCGAATGAATTGATGCACGTCCTGCGTGGGCGAGGTCGAGGCGAGGAGAGTGCTACTACATACGGAGCAAAACGAGTGAATGTACACTCTAAAATACGTCTATATACATCAGTGTTTGGAGTATGTACTATTAGTTCATATTGAAATCTACTAAAGGATATATATTCCAAACAATATGATATAATCTCTGTAACCAAGGTAGTAGGGACGAGGAGTAAACGGAGGGAGTAGTAATTTTTTCTCCTCGTCCTGCGAGCCACCGCGCGCATGGGCGAGGGAGGAGCAAGCTTCACCTCATCCTGCGAGCCACCGCGCCCGTGGGCGGGGAGGCGGCGTACTAAGCAAGCTTCTCCTGGATTACGTGAGTTGACGGGCACATCAAAAGTACTCCAGTGTATAGAGCCTTGCCTCTAAGGTAGGCCCCACATGGTTTGCCTCTTTTTTAATTTAACATAACGCGTCAAGTCGCAATTGTTTGTTCACCCGTGGTAGACGATCCTCCCTCCACCAAGTGGACAACCAGTACACGTGCCAAATTACCACGTGGGCTGCCTTTTTCGTACAGAAATGAGCTCCACCGTGTACCCATGCGGGTGTGCTTGGGAAAGAGACGGGAGTACGTGCGCCATGCATGCACCTCTTCTCTTCGCGCACGTCCCCCACCTACGTGGGTGTGTGTGAGAGATACAAACCGCGTTCGTGAGTGTTTTTTGTTTTTTGGTGGGGGTGGGGGTTGATTTCGTGAATTATTTGTGGGAATATGTGTCGATGGCATCTCAAACAAAATTTTGCATGCAATGTGTGTGAAATGGAGGCCTATCCATATCATACATAGAGGGTCGGGCAATCCATGAGAAGAGAGGGAGGGGTCATAGCTATCGATAGAGTCAAAGAGAGGATCAAGTGGGTGGGTGCGAGATCGATGAAGAGAGCCATCGAAATTGTGTGTGTGTGTGTGTGTGTGCAAGTCAAAGATATAGGGCGTGGCCTACGGAGCGTTAGAGGGCACATGTCAAGTTTGTGTGTGGCGAGAGACATGACTAGGCGCTTGATGTATCGGTGTGTGTGTGGGGGGGAGGGGTGGGGGAGGGTTAGGCAGAGGCCTAACTATAGAGGTAGAAACGACTTCGTATATGTGTTGAGAAGGAGAGACCCAGCTATGTCTTGAGGGAGATTGGTCGACATCCATGCATAAGCGAAGGACGGAAATATGATGGGACGGAGAGAGAGAGAGAGAGAGAGAGGAGGGAGAGGGAGGAGAGGGGTAGAGTGCTTTGGATGGGTGATGGAGTTGCTTCTCGGGGATGTTGGGAGAGGCCTACTAGACAAACCGAGGGTGGAACTGCAATGTTATCAATAAGAGTGGGGATGTGTTTACGTGTGTGCACATGCGTGATAGATCTGTCGGGACGCATCCATTGATGATGAAGGGGAACCATGTGTTTGGTAAGCAAACCTAACTAGATTGGTAGATCAATTGTTGTTTGTCGGAGGAAAGGGAGAGACATAACTAATGAGGTAGATCGATCGATGTGTGGGCAAAAACGAGTTATAAGGACCTAGCTGGATATATGTATAGCGAGAGATTGGTCGGTGTACATCCATTTGTTAGAGGCAAATAAGGCCCAGCGAGACAGATAGACAGAGAGAATGGAGCTAGGAGGTGGTGCGAGAGGCCCAACTACTAGCTAGATAGGGGAGGAGTGTGCGGTTGTGAGATCGATGAAAAGAGGCGAGAGTTCACACGTGTGTCGACCATATGAGAGACACGAGGCAAGGACACATAAAGGAGGAGATTGAAGCTGTGTGTGTATGCTGTAGGCAGGCATCGCTGGAGAGGTTTATCGATCGGTGTGTGTCGGAAAGGAGTTGTGGAGACTCTAGGAGAACGACCTAAAGAAAAAAAATGAATGTACCCGGTGGATAGAATGCCGAGGGAGGAGGAGGGCGAGGAGGGTGTGTGCATGCACGAGAGAAAGTTAGTGGTAGCTACAAAGGCTAGAGGATTGTGTGGGTGTAAGTGACTAACAAAGATCATAATTTGATATGAAAGCGGATTCATATACTTGAATAGGAGATCATAGTGTTTTAAACATTGCATGCATGAATATAGCGGTGATACACGTGTTGTGCACATGTTATACCGTAATGTGATAATGCATGGCGTTTGCAACTCACAGCTAAATGCCGAACAATCTAAACCATACTATACATCAAACAATCTCACATTTTATTTGAATTTGTGATAATGAGCAGCGTTTGCAGCTTACAACTAAATATCGAGCAATCTAAACAATACTATATATCGAACATTCTCACATTTTATTTGAATTTGTGGTAATGTGTGGTGTTTGCAACTCACATCTAAATACTTGTAGGCGTGAGGGGGGGCACCATACATAATGTGATAAACACATTATACATATGAGACATGGTTTAGATTATGAAGATCTAGCTAGAGCTAGAAATGTAATGTGATTTGAAATCAAAATAAAGTGGATTCAAAAATCTAGTTCGAGTTCATATAGTACACATAGTTCATATGTAACTCGAGACTAATCATGTGGTGTGTTGTGAAGATAATACACAAACGATGGTTTAACTTGACAATAATGATGATTGTAGATCTTATTAAAACAGAGAAACGAATTCAAATGCTTTGACTTCACAACAATCATTACCGCAGATCTTATTCAAATTTAGTTCATATTGAAGTGGTAGTATATACGTTTGGAATGCACTAAAACGTTCATTTGAGTAGTAGGTTGCATGCACTATACACGTAGCGAAATATTTTAATTGAACATAACATGAATTCAAAGTTTTGAATGACATTTGTAGTGCGCATTGATTTGGTACAGTACACATTAGGCTTGTCCGGAAATTTCAACCCGCGCCTTGTTAGCCCGAAATATTTAAGATATATCTTTGTCTTGTTGTGCTCCGACAACTCCCTCCATCTCAACCCGCGCCTTGCTATTCCGAAATTACAACGCGCGCGAAAACTCCCACCTCCTGTGAAATCCCGACACGCAAAATGCCCTTAGTACCCCTGAACCGAAAGAACAGCCTCAAATCGATGGGGGGTACTTTCATAACTTACCACACATTTCGGACAAGCGCGTCTCTAAGCCATGGTTCCCCACTGCCATCCCAACCGCCCACCCATTCATACACAGAGACCGTGAAAACCCGCGACGAAACCCACACCCTGCTCCGTCCGCCACCCAGCCGGAGCCTCTTCCCCGACGACGTCGTCCATAGCAACACCTCGACGTCCCTCATCCACCGTACCGGATGAGGATCCGCCGTCGATCTCATCGTCCCGCCGGTTAGCCACCCCGTCCTCCACCTCCAAGGAGCTGCCCCTACGTTCCCCTCGTCTTTCGCACCACCTCCATTCCCACACCATCGTCTTCACCTGCACCACCGGAAGAGCATCATAATCACGGTTTCCTCGGATGAAGCTGCGGCCTAATCGGTGCTGAGGGAGTCCTGGATTAGGGCGTATCCGGACAGCCGGACTGTGTACAACGTTCGAACTATTGAAGCGTGAAGATACAAGACTCAAGACTTCGGCCCGTGTCCGGATGGGACTTTCCTTGGCGTGGAAGGCAAGCTTGGTGATCCGGATATTATATTTCCTTCCTTGTAACCGACTCCATGTAAACCTTAGCCCTCTCCGGTGTCTATATAAACCGGAGAGGTTGGTCCTTAGAAGGCCGATCACAATTACAATCATACCATCATAGGCTAGCTCTTAGGGTTTAGCCTCTAAGATCTCGTGGTAGATCTACTCTTGTACTACCCATATCATCAATATTAATCAAGCAGGAAGTAGGGTTTTACCTCCATTGAGAGGGCCCGAACCTGGGTAAACACTTGTGTCCCTTCTTGTTACCATCAGCCTTGACGCACAGATCGGGACCCCCTACTCGAGATCCGCCGGTTTTGACACCGACATTGGTGCTTTCATTGAGATTTCCTCCGTGTCATCGCCATCAGGCTCGATGGCTCGTCTTGTTGTCAAGGACGACATTACTTCGGAGGGGGCTCTGGCTGTAGGCCAGACGCTCCGGCTCGGCGGCTTTATCATGGCCGCCCCATCAGCGGTGGCGCCGACGATGACTTCTCGGGTCATCAATCATAACCTTTGAATCAGTTCGGAACTTGCCGAACAGATGGATCCAATGGAGCTCTCCTCCCTTAACGAACTCTTGAATCGCATCGCCGCGCTGGGAGTCGCTACAGACTACGACCCGATTGGGCTTAAACCCGACCAAAGGGACATCAGGTCCCCGTCGGGCACCCATGAGATAGCGATAGTGGAGGAACCACACTCGGATTGCCCCTCAACTTTGAGGACAAGTTGTGTTCGGATCACCGAACTCCTTGAGCCAAAGACCTGCTCAAAGGAAAACCTGACCCAGGTCCCGGACTTAGAGTCGGGCATCGGGCCGAAGAAATTGGGCACCCCGGATCCTGAGCTGTTTAGCTCGGGACCGCCCACACCCTTGGGCAATAGATCGGATCAAAATCCAGACCCTAAACTGAACCTAAACTGTCTCTCCCGCATCAGGCAAGAGCCCTAGGAAACCGTACATCGCTACTGAGCCAGATTCCTCCTTGCGCTTAACAAGGTCAGGGACTGCCGCAAAGAGGACATGGTCTCACTTTTCTGCAAAAACTACACGGACGAAGGACTCCTCAATGCTATAAGCCGCCGCGACATAGTATGCTTCGCGGACTTGGCAACGATAGTACGGAAGTACTGCGCGATGGAGAGCGCTTGGAAGACCCAAACAGAATTTTGGGATAGTACTGCTCTCGCCAAAACCTTTGTCCAAACTAAATGGACGAACTCTCGTAAGTCGTCCGACCCAACCCCCAAGAAACCAAAGCCCACGCCAGGGCGGAGATCCATATTGGAAGAATGGCTCGACGGGCCATGTAAGCTCCATAGTACTCCGGATACAACACCTACTCATAGCCTTAAGGCATGTTGGATACTCCGGCAGGTGGCAAAAAGTGGCGAGGATCTTCTTGTGGGCCATAAAGCGGAACAACATCCCGCCAGTGAACTGTCTGGTACTAACGATTATTCGAGACTTTCGCCTCAAACAATAGGCACAAGCGAGCTCGCCGAAGGTCCGCTGAAATTTACCGTGTGGCAAAAATAAACCCTTGGAACGACACTGCTATAACTTTTAATGCCAGTGATGAACCTCGATCCCGGGCTGTCCAGGCACCAGCCGCTCTGGTCCTTAGTCCGATCGTAGATGGCTTTCAGCTCACCAAAGTACTCATGGATGGCGGAAGCGGATTAAATCTGATTTATGAAGAAACGCTCGGCAATATGGAGATTGATAATAGCCGCATTGAACGAAGCGGCACGACCTTGAGGGGAATTATCCCTACCCGGGAAGCGCGGTGTGCGGGAAAAATCACACTCGATGTGGTATTCGGTACCCTGGAGAATTATAGGTCCGAGGAAATCACATTCCAGGTGGATCCTTTTAATAGCGGATACCACGCCCTTCTAGGGCGGGAGCGTTCACAAGCTTTCAAGTTGTACCCCATTATGGGTACATGAAGCTTAAAATGCGCGGACCCAATGGAATAATCACTCTAGCCAGTGATCCGGACGTTGCGCTTCGTGCCGAAAATAAAACCGCAGCTCTAGCTAGCCTTGGAGGCATTATCCGAAGCCCTAGCAGCCGAAGAATTAACAGCACTACGGGCCACCGTGGAAAGGGACGACGTAATACTCGACAAACGACCCAAGTCCACCTCATTCAAACCTGCATACGAGATAGTCAAATTCCAGGTCCACCAGCGGACCCCACGAAGACAGCTTCCGTCGGGACACGGTGAGCCCTGCGATTGACGCCGCGCCGAGATTTCCTACGTGAGAATTGGGACATTTTTGCCTGGCACCCATCGGACATGCCAGGCATCCCACGCAGACTGGCCGAACACAACCTTAATATCCTAAAAGGATATAAACCAGTCAAGCAGACCCTAAGGCGGTTCTCAGAGCCCAAACGGCAGGCAATGGGGGAAGAGTTAGCCAAGCTACTCGAGGCCGGATTTATCAGAGATATTAAACATCCGGATTGGCTGGCAAATTTGGTGATGGTGCCAAAGAAGGATAAATCCTGGCGCCTATGCGTCGATTTCAAAGACCTCAACAAGGCTTGCCCCAAGGATCCCTTTCCTCCCTCGCATCGATCAAATCATCGATGCCACAGCTGAACCACGACTTCATTGCGTTTCCTCAACGCATACTCTGGATACCACCAAATAAAGATGGCAGAGTCTGACCAAGCTGCAACAGCTTTCATAACACCATATGGCCCTTTCTGCTTCAACACTATGCCTTTCGGGCTCAAGAACGCCGGTGCAACCTACCAACGCATGATTCAAACATGCCTGGAAAAGCAAATCGGCAAAACAGTGGAGGCATACGTGGACGACGTGGTCATAAAAACAAGACGCGTCGAAACCTTGATAGACGACTTGAGGCTTACATTTGACAACCTCCGGACATACGACATCAAGCTGAATCCGAAAAAAATGCGTTTTTGGCGTCCCCTCGAGGAAGCTTCTCGGCTTCATCGTTTCCAACAGAGGAATTGAAGCGAATCCGGCGAAGATCCGAGCTCTGCCACAATTGGCTATACCAACAGACCTCAAGCACATCCAAAAACTAGCGGGATGTGTGGCTGCTCTCAGCCGCTTTATCTCCAGGTTAGGAGAAAAGGCACTACCACTTTATCGCCTTCTTAGGCGCACCAAACACTTTGTACGGACGGATGCAGCCGCGGCCGGACTGGGTGAAATAAAGACCCTATTGGCCAGTAATCCAGTATTAACAGCACCGAAATTTATGAACCTATGCTGTTGTACATAGCTGCAATGCATCAAGTCGTAAGCGCAGTGCTCGTCGTTGAACGAGAGGCCGACGGATACAAATACCCGCTCCAGAAGCCGGTCTACTACGTGTCCACGGTCCTAACCCCATGCAAATCCCAATACCCACACTATCAAAAAATAGCATACGCGGTGTTCATGGCATCCCGGAAGCTACGACACTACTTTCAAGAGTGTTCGATTACGGTGGCCTACGAAGTACCACTCAATGACATAATAAATAACCGCGATGCTATGGGCCGGATTGCTAAGTGGGCTATTGAGCTCCTGCCATTCGACATAACATACAAACCACGGCGGGCCATCAAGTACATGAAGTGTTGGCTGACTTCGTCGCCGAATGAATGACTTGAACTCCCTAAAGAGTCTGGCGCATACTCAAACTGGATCATGCACTTCGACGGCCCTAAAATGCTGGCGGATTGGGAGCGAGGTAGTCCTAACATCTCCCACGGCGACCACGGTCCAATACGTCCTCCAAATATTATACACAGACTCCAACAATGCAGCCGAATCTGAGGCTCTGTTGCACGGTCTTCGGATGGCGGTCTCTATGGGCATTTCACGCCTAGAAGTGCGGGGACTCAAACCTCGCAATATCACGAGATAAGCGGAGATTTTGATGCCAAGGACCCGAAAATGGCGGCTTACCGTAATGCCATCCTCAAAATGTCAGCTCGGTTCGAGAGGCTCAAATTCCACCATGTGGCTCGAGAAAACAATCAAGCGGCGGATGTCCTCGCTCGCATCGGTGCTAAACGCGACCCTGTCCCACCTAATATATTCTTGGAATGGCTGTTCAAGCCATCCGTAGTATGGGAAGGGGAATCCGGCAATACTAGCACGGATCGGAATACATCCCGGATTACGAACCATCGAGACATAGTCGGAGGTTCTACCCCGAAATAACGTCCTCGGCCCACGAAGTCATGGCTGTAATCGCCCGTGGGCCAGAGCCCTTCTTGGCCTACCTAAATAGGCGGGAGCTCGAAGACCAAAATTAAGCGCGCTGCATCGTTCGGCGTTCTAAAGCTTACAAGGTCTCTGAAGGGAACTCTACAAGAAAAGCGCTACCGGAGTACTACAAAGATGCATCTCCGAAGAGGAAGGGCGGCAGCTCTTGGCTGAAATCCACGCCGGCCTGTGCGGGCACCACGCCGCAGCTCAGGCATTAGTCAGCAAGGCCTTCCGTACAGACTTCTATTGGCCGATGGCCCAAGCGGACGCACAAGACCTTGTCCAACATTGCGTCAGTTGCCAGCTCTTTGCCAATCAGAGTCACATGCCCCCTACCGCACTCCAAACAATCCCCATGACTCGGCCCTTTGCGGTCTGGGGGCTGGATATGGTCGGACAAATTCACCAAATGGATAGAAGCTAAACCAGTCAAAACGGCTGAATCCGGACCAGTAATAGACTTCATATCCGGGGTCGTACACCTATACGGTGTCCCCCACAGCATCATCACTGATAATGGCTCAAATTTTACAGCCGACGAAGTGAAAACTTGGTGCGCAAAAATGGGCATCAAGCTCGATTATGCTTCCGTCTACCATCCACAAACTAACGGCCAGGTAGAGCGGGCAAATGGTCTCATTATGAGCGGCATCAAACCCAAGCTAGTGCGATCCTTGACAGAGTCGGATATGCACTGGGTGGAGGAGCTCGACTCCGTACTCTAGGGGCTGCGGACCGCGCCAAATCGCACCACCGGATACACACCATTTTTTATGGTGTACAGCGCGGAAGCAGTATTACCTTGCGACATAATACATGATTCGCCACACGTACGCATGTACGAAGAGAAGGAAGCCGAGTTAGGTCGGCAGGATAATTTGGATGCCTTGGAGGAGGAGCGCGATGTCGCAAAAGCCCGTTCCGCATTCTATCAGCAGCAGCTCGGCGATACCAAAGCGTAGAAGTGCGGGCCAAAACTTACAATATTGGCGAGCTCGTTCTACGACTACAGGAGAAGAAGAAGGACAAACTCAAACCCAAGTGGGAGGGTCCCTTCGTCATTGACAAAGTTCTCACCGGAGCAGCGTACCGCTTACGTAATGCATCCGATAACAGACTCGAGCCAAACCCATGGAACACGGCAAGACTAGGAGATTCTACGCCTAGCGGCGAACATAGTGTTCATCTCCTAACCCCTCCCTTTTAATTATGCCCCATCCCCTTTTCCTTTCTCGACCTTTTTCTCTCTTCACACAAATTATTCAATACAGTGCGGATTTCCGGATCACTCCGGCCGCACTAAGTGTGTAAGCAATACCTGGGGGCTTCCTATACGGAAGCTAAAAATGATTACTCACATGGCTTTATGCCCGTCACGTATGCATTCTTTTTCCATATGTGCCTTTTCTTCACCATTATATGCACCGATATGACTTAAGATGTTGCCAAGCTGGGTTGTCTGTCTCTTGTGTTTTTGCCCTACGTTCCCGTTAATTCGACTAGGGCATAAGGGGAGCACCTCTGCGATTGTTACTGCCGGTTCAGCCGGATGTGTACCTCAGACTGGGTGAAGCCGAAAGCTAGCTTCCTTAAGAGAATATTCGGTCGGTGAACAAAAGATGTATTAGTTTATCATAACATAAATCCTAGAAGTCTTGTATCCTGCGCCATTGTTCGCATTAGGACATGTGCATCGTCGCATGCGTACCAGGAAAGGAACCCCTAACGGAACTATTCTCTACGGAAGATGTTTCTTACTATCCATGTAATATAACATAACTAGTTGGGCACTTATGCATTTCAAGCACTTATGACCCCTACGCCTTGTTTCCATGCATACCCCGGTTTTGTATAGCTGAGCGGGTATTCGGACACACCCCGAACTATAGGATCCGGGGGCTGAAGCTAAAAGGTCCGCCATGACAAATGATTTTAATCCGGCTAGGGGCAAATCATGCCCATTAAATTACACAGTTATTTGGACTGATTACATTCCTCTTATATATCGTCCAACAGGCTATCTAGCTTACAATCCTGTTGAGAATACTTAGCGGCTAACGCTACCTGGTCATACACCAGACTAACGGGAATATCTTGCCCATCGGGCCCCGACGGTCCCACTTCGGCCATATGGTTTGGGTCCAGCTTGGTGTAGCATGTCTTCACCATTGCCCAGGCTTCTCTTGCTCCTTGCCGGCATGCTGATATCTCCCATAGACGAAAGCGCCGCCGGGCTCCTTGAAGCAGGTCATAAGTTCCCCATGCCATTCGGCGATGAAGCTTGATGGCCACAAAGCACGAGCAACACCCTGCATCACTTGCCGAGCTCGCTTTCGTGCGATCCTGAAAAGGTCTTGTAGTAAATCATTTGCAGATGAGGGCATCTCCTCCTCAGGGCGACCCGTTAACATTCCTGCAAGCAAAATTCTTTCAATATACTTCCTCGCCGAACTGTATAACAATTCGTCTAGGCACTTACTGTTAATGCCGCGTCGAAGCCTATTGTTCTCCTTCATGGAGTCCGCCAGCTGAGCGCGAAGATCTTTTAACTCCACGTCCAGTTGGACTTTGGCATCTTGAAGATCGTTCTTCTCCCGCCTAACTGCGTAAGAATGCACTCGCTAGCCTCTAGCTGCTTTTTGAGATGCGACGCGTCCTCTCTTACGCTCTCCGGATTCACCTCGAGATTGTCTGTAGAATTTTCTGTCAGACTTGTCATATTATCCATTTACTAACTGGTGCATCTTCGCACAATTGTGATAATTATTACCAGATGAGGGCCTTTGGGGTTCCTCTAACTTGGCAACTACGGCCCTCAGTTCGGCCTTGCAATCCTCCAGCTCCCAAAACAATTGCGCGTTCTTCTCTATAAGGACCTGTACATAAATTGATCCTTAAAACTGTTGTTTCAATCGTTTCAAGTCTTAGGGGCTACTGCTATACATACTTATCAAAATTTCTCACCTGTATGTCTTTGGTATACTGGTTTGTCGCTTGGGCAAGCCTACCCAGAGTAGCTTGGATGTACGCGTCCGCCGAATTGAAGGCATTAAACGCCTCTTTGGAGAAGATGTTGTTCTGAAGTATGGCCCGTCGGCGCCTGTGATTCATGGCGCTCTCTACTTTGGAATTCGTGGCTGAGAGCAGGTCCGCACTCTCTGTCGGAGAGCAATGCGGCGATGTCCCCGTGTCCGCCTCCGCCCCTGAAGCCAGTTCTGCAATCTGGCTGGTGGAGGCGTGATTGGTAGGGTCTACGGATATAGTCCGGTTATTCTTCTTCTTGCCAGACATGAAGGGCGCTGTCATATTTTAAATTCTATAATTACAAGACAGGTTATTGTTTTACCTCTGTAGAGGTGAGTCAACCCTCACCGCCTTCCTCTTAAGCCTGCAAGATCTGGACGCCCGTGGTTGACGAGTCCCTAGGGGCTCGTCCCCTCGCTCCGGTTGTCGTTTCTGCAAATAGAACGACGCCTCAAGGGTAAATTATAACACCTGGGGGAGTCCTCTTCGAAGGACAGGGCTTTCTAGTTCGACTTACACATGAAGAGGGGAGCAGTCCAGGGTAGTCGGCCATAATGGCCACTAGGGCGCCATCCGGCTACTTTGATAAAATTCCCGTTGACAAGCTCCACAGTGATATCCGGATCCACTTTAAGTTCTGGATCTAGGGCCTTTCCAGGGTCCTCTGGTTGCGGGGAGGGGCTGAAGATTCCTTCTACGGCCCTCCTTAATTCCTGCCCAGAAGCATTAATGCAAGTAATCTTAGCAGAAGAACGCTAGAAACAAGCGGGGAAAAAGAATGGCAACTTACCCACGCTGGGGGTTGTACATGGAGAATCCGCCCAGCGTTTTTATCTGAAGGAATTCCTCCTCTTCCCCTTTGTACAGATCGGACAATATCCTTGCAGGCGGCAGCAGAAGTCCGGACCTTTACGGCCCGCGGCCGGAGGCGTCGTCTTGCCGTTGAAATGCCACATGGGCTTCCCCGATATTGGAGCTGTTGCACTCCCGTCTTATGCATATCGCCATAACCTCAACTATCGTCGATCCGATTTGGCGATAACTTTATCCTGTCCATCGGAGGAATATTTCCCTCGTGTCCTCTTCTTGAGGACCCGAAGTGCCAACTTAAGCGTGCCCTTGGTGGGCGTTCTTGAACTTCGCGGAGACCTGTCCGGTTGGATCCGGAAGGGGACGTCGTTTATATAAAACCACTCTGAAGGCCAGTTTTCTGGTTCCTTCTTAGGAGTGCCGGATAGGTATCCGGTCTCGGCAATGCGCCATACTTCGGCCCCGCCCACTTGACACAGGGACTCCCCCTGGGTGCGGGGGACGAGGCAGAACAACTTCCGCCATAATCCGAAGTGTGGTTCACAGCCTAAAAACAACTCGCATAGGGCAACATACCCCGCTATGTGCAGAATAGAGGCAGGGTAAGATCGTATGGCGGAGGCCGTAGAACTCCGGAGCCAGCCAAGAAACGGGTAGATAGGGAAACCAACGCCCCTCGGCGGATGAGGATCATACATATCACGGCTCCTCCGGGAGATGGGTTAGGAGATCCCTCAGCTTGGTCTCCTCCGTCATAAGTGGCTATTCCAGCTCGGACGGAGATCATGAACGCCGGTGGGAGAAACCCTTGGGTTTGTAACTTTATCAAACGGCTACGAGGAGCTGAACAGTCTCCCCAATCCCCCGACTTGGAATGAGAAGGGCAAGCAGAAGAGCTGCGAAGGCCGACCATGTTGGAATGGCTTTTCGCGGAGCGCTCTGTTGGATGCTGGCTCTGGGAGGGAGAGTGAGGTTTGGATCTGAGAATCCCCGTCCCTTCAAATAGGCGGTTCGCCCGGAGGATTGAGGGTGGAAAATGCAAAAATGCCTCGACTCCTCGCATTAAGCTCGACACGTGGAGATGGTCATTCTTGAGGCACGAAGCCGAGGAGCACAACATTGATTGGAGGCGGACACTATTTGCCGTAACAAGCACTTTGGAGTATTCGGAGAAGGAACCCGCCTGCAATGCCGAAGACAATCTCGCGCCCGAACTCATCGTCATTGAAGCCTGGTTAGGGGCTACCGAGGAGTCCTGGATTAGGGGGTATCCGGACAGCCGGATTGTGTACAACGTCCAGACTATTGAAGCGTGAAGATACAAGACTCAAGACTTCGGCCCGTTTCCGGATGGGACTTTCCTTGGCGTGGAAGGCAAGCTTGGCGACCCGGATATTATATTTCCTTCCTTGTAACCGACTCCATGTAAACCCTAGCCCTCTTGGTGTCTATATAAACCGGAGAGGTTGGTCCTTAGAAGGCCGATCACAATTACAATCATACCATCATAGGCTAGCTCTTGGGGTTTAGCCTCTACGATCTCGTGGTAGATCTACTCTTGTACAACCCATATCATCAATATTAATCAAGCAGGAAGTAGGGTTTTACCTCAATCAAGAGGGCCCGAACCTGGGTAAACACCTGTGTTCCTTACTTCTTGTTACCATCAACCTTGACGCACAGATCGGGACCCCCTACCCGAGATCCGCCGGTTTTGACACCGACAGGCGCCACCAAAGAGGTTGTACACTAATCGCCGCATTTTCTTCTTGATTCGATCTCACGGTGCTGCCGGCGCTCGGTCCCGAGCCGACACGGCGCTCCATCCATCCGCGGCGTCGCCGCTTCCACTTCCTCCATGGCGTTGCTCCCTCGGTGGCGGCGTCCACATCGATGAGGAGCTCTTTGCTGCTTTAGCTCTCGCTCGCTTTGCTCTGCTCTTGCTCTCGGTCCCCTGCCTGGTCTGCTCTTGCTATTGCTCTTGCTTTCGCTGCTGCTCTCGCCCTTGCTCTTGCTTGCGATGTTGCTCGATTTGGCTACACTTGATCGGTTGAATCGACTTTTGGGTCAGCCGATTTTCAAGGGGTGGGCTCGCCGGGGTGAAGGAAGAACCAGCCATAGCGGGGAGGGGGGCTCGTCGGAGAGGTACCCCACTATCTATCTTAGGGTTCAGGATGGGGGTGGTGGTCGCCGGCGGTGGCGAGGTATTGGCGGGGCGGTGGCATGGGGATCGCCGGCGAAAAAGCTCGGCATGTGGGGGCCTAGAGGGATGGCCGGGGCGGCGGCGGACTGGTGGGGATTGTTTTCGGGGCAGGCGGGGCGGCGCACACGGTCATGGCGGCGGGGCTGCTGTTTGGCGGTGGTCTTTGGCGGCTCGAAGTGGAGGTTGAAGATGAACCGCGGCCCTTGATTTCGTATCCAACGGCTGCAAAATCGTGACGAGAGATGAAAAAGTCGATCGACCGACGTGTAGCCTCACCTTGCTAGTGCGTTCGGTTTGACGGCAAAATTCAGTTTCGACGGCAAAATTCAGTTTGACGATTAGGTTCGATTTGACAGTTAAGTTCGGTTTGACGATTAAGTTACATTTGACGCTTAAGTTCGAGAGATGAGCGGCTGATGTATTTTACATCTAGCACTTTGTGGTTATGTATTTTACGTCATGTATTGGAGATGCTATTAGAATTCCACTCGAGTTAACGTTGTTCGTTGTCTCTCTTGTCTGCTTGAGCCTCGGCGTTGTACAAGCTATGGCGACCGGACCGAATGGATCTAGTGCTCGTGCTCGATGTCATCCTGGATCGATGTCGACACCACACGATACTTGAAGGATTTATAGCGAGTAGCAATCACACACTTATTACATCGTTGTCCACAAGGGAACTTAATACAATAATATGGCTTAAGGCCATCTAATAATAACAATGAAGGCTTGGAAGACAAGTGAGTCCATCAACTCCATCGGCATCACCGAGTATAGAACCACGACCTAACACCTTACTAAATAAATGCGAAAAGTGCATAGCGTGAAAAGTTGCAGCCCGAAAACGGGTCGACACATGGAATATCTTGGCAATGTAACACATAGAGAACAATGAAGCAACAAGCCTATACTACATGCATATATGGCTGGTGGTAAGGCTCTCTGATTTACATTTTTGCATAAAGCTGATTTTCCCTACATCAAAGGAATAATTTTATTTAACTATCATGGTGGTTGTTAAACATTGAGAATGGTTGTCAGCATCCTCAATCCCAATTAAAAAGTACTCATCAAAACCCAATAACTTTTATTTGAAGTAACATGTTGAGATTCACATGATATTCAAGTACTAGATACTCAAGATGTCCATAACCGGGGACACGGCTAATCATGATTAGTTTATACACTCTGCAGAGGTTTGCACTTTTCCCCACAAGACTCGATCGCCTCCGCTTGGTTCTCGCACTACATGGTGTTTGAGAAATGGATGACCGAGACATAGTCTTTCGAGCGCTAGCACCTTACATGTGGGTGAACCGTACCAACCTACATCCCCTACATCAGCTAGCCTACCCGTAAGAGTTCGCACAACTTAGTCAACTACGCCATGAGCCCATAATTGGCTTGTGGCTGCACACGGAAGTTTCTAGTTTGAATAATCTCATGATCCCTTTGGGCACGGGTGGCGGTCCGAAGAAATACAGGCAAGTCTGATAGAAACCAGTGCCTCAATCCACCCAGATGTGTGTTTAGGTTGCCACCTTAAATAAACCATTATAACAATCTCACATCTGTCATGGATATTCACTCACCCAATCCACGTCTACTAGCATAGCATGGCATAATCAAGCAAACGTAGAAGTAACTCCCAAGGTTTCATAAGTAAAACAGGTAATAGGTACTACCTCAATCTACATCCCATCCCACAATTTAATTAGATCCTAAACATGCAAGTGTTTGAGGGTTTGATCTAATGCAATAAAACTGGGTAGTAAAGAAGGCATGATCAAAGTGTTACTTGCCTTGCTGATGATCCATGAGTCCTAGAGATTGAAGTAACAAGCGGCGCCTCCGGATGGTCTAACGCAGACAAACCACAAGCATACAATAAGTACTCATCTAATGCACAGGAAATCTCGAATAAAAGATCTAACGGATAGTTCAACTTAAGAACCCTGGTTGCAAAAGAATCGAATCAAATAAAGCATCGAAAGTCGGAACTCGAGAGAGAACGACTCGGTTTAGCAATCTGAAATTAAGTCAAAATTTTACAGTAGCAAAACTCTGTGTAAGTAGGTTAGTCGAACGGCGGTTTCGTAACGAAACTCCAGGCGCTTGAATCACCTGATTCCGATAAACGAGCAAGAAATAAAACAGATTTGAAAATCGGATCAGAAATCGAATCAGAAAAATAACGGATTAAATCCGATTAAAAGAAAAACGACGAACGGTTTAAATAACGGACGTTCGTTAACAGAACTAATCCAACGAACGCGTTCATTGAAACGAACGGGTCGGTGAACGTTCACTAAATAAGAAAACCGAGAAAAAAAAACCATCTAGGTTTTTAAAAAAAACCGAACATCGCAAAAAAAAACCGGATCGGTCTTTTAGGGGAAAACCGGATCGGGCGGCGGCTACCTCCGGTGATCGCCGGGCTCCGGGCGGCGGGTAGGGGCGGCGGGGTCGGGAGGGCGGCGAGGGCGGCGGGGCTCTCGGCCAAGGACGGGCGGGCGGCGTTCGGCGGGCGGGACTCAAGGGGCGGCGGGCGGATCGAGGTGAGAGAGGGGTATTTAAGAGGGAGGGGCGGCGGCGGGTGGCTTGGGAGGGCAAGCCGGGGAGGCGGGCGGAGCCGGACTGACGGCGGGCGGGCGCTGCCCCTGAAGGGACTTCGGCTGCAGGCGAGGGAGAGGAGAGGAGGCGGCGCGCTGGCCGGGCTCGGCTGGGCCGGGCCGGGCCTTGGCCTGTGGGGGCGGCGCGATCTTTTTTGTTAAATTAAAACAAAGCGAATTAAAAAAATATCAAATGAACTCCGATTTAAATAAAACAAATTTTCCCCGACTCCTAAAAATGAGTCGAACAAAATGAACTTTAAAAACGGCAAACATGCATAAATTTTTAAAATGCTCATTTTTGCCTAAGCAAAATAAATCTTTCAAAAACCAAATTTGATTTATTTATAAAATCTTCGTTTTTCCTAAATGTTGGGAAAGTCATATTATTCCCTCTCAAAATATTTTTATAGGAAAAACTTTATGAAGATAATTTAAATAAATCCAATGATCCTATTTCCAAAATTTGAGAAATCCCAAATATGAAAATAATGAAACTTCCAACTCTCTCCGAGGGTCCTTGAGTTGCGTGAAATTTTCTAGGATCGGAAAAATCACGAGAAAAATATGATATGCATGATGACCTAATGTATAACATTCCAAATTGAAAATTTGGGATGTTACAAACCTACCCTTAAGATGAATCTCGCCCTCGAGATTCGGGTTAACTAGAAAATAGGTGAGGGTGGTCCTTGAGCAAAACTTCCTCTCTTTCCCGGTGGCTTCATCCTCGGTGTGGTGGCTCCTTGAACTTTGCATAACTTGATAACCTTGCTGCGGGTAACTCTGCTGGCATAATCGAGAATCTTAACCGGTTTTCCTCATATGTCAAATCATCCTTCAATGAATTGCTTCCGGTGTACCTTTGTGTCTCTTACTTGGTACCTCTGCTATCTCGGGTGACATTTCTTCAATCGAGAAACATGGAATACATCATGAACTCCTGACAGTCCTTCCGTAATTCCAACTTATCATAACTTCTCCCATGCGTTGCAAAATCTTATCACGGTCCAACGAAGCAGGTGCTAACTTTCCTTTAACTCCAAAGCGCTTAACTCCTCAAGCGGGGATACTCTGAGATATACTCTGTCTCCAACTTCATACTCAATTGCTTTGCGCTTTGAATCGGCATAGCTCTTGATGCAGGTAGGCAACCTTGAGCCTGTCTCGAATCAACTTAACTTTACATTGAGACTCCTTAATCAAATCTGGTCCAAACAACTGGCGATCTCGGTTTCGTCCCATAACAACGGTGTCCTGCACCTTCTTCCATACAAAGCCTCGAAAGGTGCCATCTTCAAGCGGGTTTGGTACCTGTTGGTGTAGGAAAATTCTGCATACGGCAAATTATCATCCCAGCTAGATCCATAATCTAGGGCACAAGCTCTCGGCATGTCCTCCAAAATCTGATTGACTCTCTCGGTGCATCCATCGGTGCGTGGGTGGAAAGTTGTATTGAATTCCAATCGGGTTCCCAATGTTTCGTGCAAGCTGGTTCCAAAATTTCGAGGTAAAGCTGGGTTCCTCTATCCGATCGATGCTCCTCGGAACTCCGTGTAAGCACACAATTCTGGTCATGTATATCTTTGCCAACTTAACCTTTGCTATAGGTGGTCTTGACTGGAATAAAATGAGCTACCTTTGTTAAACGGTCGACTATAACCCAAATCGAGTCATATCCTGAACGAGTCTTTGGTAATCCTGTGATGAAATCCATGCCTAGTTTATCCCACTTCCATTCGGGTATCGGCAATGGTTGTAACAATCCTGCTGGCTTCTGATGCTCTGCTTTTACTCTCTGGCATAAATCACCCACGACTACATACTCCGCAATCTCCTTCTTCATACCAGTCCACCAGAAACGCTTCTTCAAATCCAAATACATCTTGGTGTTTCCGTAGGCGAATCGAGTATGGTGAGTCATGAGCCTCCTGAAGTATTAACTTCTTGATCTTTGCATTATTAGGCACATATACACTATCCTCAAACCATAAGGTGTCGTGCTCATCCTTACAAAAACCTTTGGCTTTTCCTTTGCTCATCCTCTCTTTTACCTCAGCAATCTCTTTGTCATCCTTCTGAGCTTCACGTATCTTTCCCAACAATGTAGACTGAACTTCCATTGCTTTGCAACAAAACCTTTGGGAACAATCTCCAATCAAAGTTCCACGAAAATCCTCGGCTAACTCCTTTGGTAATCCTCTGCTTATGAGGGTATTTGTCCTTATTTTCTTTATGGTTGTGTCCTTTTCTCCACAAAGCTTGTATGCACTTTCTCCATATCATTTCCATAAGGCTTCAACCACGGGACACAAGCGAGACTTTGGCAAAGTCAACTTAAATTCTTTCAAGTGGTTACTCCTTGCAATCCATTGATGGTTTGGTACATCCTCCACCAAGTAGCAGCACCTCTTTCAAAGCCTTTGAAGAGCATCTTTGGTTCATATACTTTCCGGCTATAGGGTTATTCCCCATGTGATCCTCCATGTTCTGAATCCATCGGTCCGTCTTCAATTGACTCATCGGTCCAGAGAATACAAGCTCATCTCCATTCTTCCTCTAACGGGTCCATGGGTTTGGGGTGGGATAAGAGAGATCGAGAGGGATGCACTCAATACAAACAAAAGTTTTGAAAAGGCAGATTTTATTGTGGCTGTCGGAAAAACATCAAACAAAATGACAGCTCACAACCGTCGCATCTAACGTCAGGGTATAACAAGGGTTTGGTCTTCTAAAGGTCAATGAATCTCAAGTCATCAAACTCTTCAAGTCTTGCTCATGTCTCTGATGGCTTCTTCTGATCACGCTTGTCCTTCTCAAGTTCTTTTGCCAGATCATCTCTGTTGGCCTTGAAGTCTCTCGCGGCGTCCTTTAATATTTACGAGTGGCATTCCAAACTTCCGACTTCAACTTCCTTGACATGAACCATGGTCCTCATGTCTTCGGGCCTCGACAAAACTTTGATGTCTCAAGGTTTTGCTCCTCGGCTGTCTACTTTCGACCACGGATCTGAGTTCTTCATGAAATACTTCCTTGTCAAAATTTAGCTTCTTGTGGGTCCATCTTAACTTTACGATGTAACACTCCGGATCTGGTCTTACTCCAATACACCTTAATCTCGGGTATTGATTACTTCCATAATCTCTCAATTCCATAAGTGTAACCTTCCTAGGTCATAAAATCTGGGAATTCTTCAAAGCCTTCAAATTCTCCTAGTCTTCAGAGTCTTCAACAGTTGTAGTTTCCAGTTACACGGTAAAATCCTCTTCATTCCAAATGGTCTTAGTTGTCCGATATCTTGTCTCCTTGGAGTGGTCTCATTAGTCAAATCTTCGAGTGGTCAAAAGGGAAAAGGGGTATGGTCTGTAAGAGACATCATAGATCGCACCATATCTAGTAAAGTGCGATTACGACGTTCAGACACACCATTGCGCTGTGGTGTTCCGGGTGGCGTGAGTTGCGAAACTATTCCGCATTGTTTCAAATGTAGACCAAACTTCGTAACTCAAATATTCGCCTCCACGATCAGATCGTAGAAACTTTATTTTCTTATTACGATGATTTTCAACTTCACTCTGAAATTCCTTGAACTTTTCAAATGTTTCAGACTTATGTTTCATTAAGAAGATATACCCATATACGCTTAAATCATCTGTGAAGGTGAGAAAATAACGATATCCGCCACGAGCCTCAACATTCATTGGACCACATACATCTGTATGTATGATTTCCAACAAATCTGTTGCTCTCTCCATAGTACGGAGAAGCGGGTTTTAGTCATCTTGCCCATGAGGCACGGTTACTTAAGTGCCAAGTGATTCATAATCAAGTGACTCCAAAAGTCCATCAAGATGGAGTTTCTTCATGCGTTTTATACCGATATGACCTAAACGGCAATGCCACAAATAAGTCGCACTATCATTATCAACTCTGCATCTTTTGGTTTCAACATTATGAATATGTGTATCACTACTATCGAGATCCATTAAAATTAGACCACTCTTCAAGGGTGCATGACCATAAAAGATATTATTCATATAAATAGAACAACCTTTATTCTCTGATTTAAATGAATAACCGTCTCGCATCAAACAAGATCCAGATATAATGTTCATGTTAATGGCGGCACCAAATAACAATTATTTAGGTCTAAAATTAATCCCGAAGGTAGATGTAGAGGTAGCGTGCATTGCGATCACATCGACTTTGGAACCATTTCCACGCGCATCGTCACCTCGTCCTTTGCCGGTGTTCGCAATACGTAGTACTGTTTGAGTTACAAATATTAGCAATGTAACCAGTATCAAATACCGGTGCTCTGCGAGCTCTAGTAAGGTACACATCAATAACATGTATATCACATATACCTTTGTTCACCTTGCCATCCTTATTATCCGCCAAATACTTGGGGCAGTTCCGCTTCCGATGACCGATGCCTTGCGGTAGAAGCACTTTCGATTTGAGTTTAGGTCCAGACTTGGGTTTCTTCACTTGAGCAACAACTTGTTTGCTGTTCTTCTTGAAGTTCCTTCTTCTTCCCTTTGCCTTTCTTCTTGAAACTAGTGGTCTTATTGACCATCAACACTTGATGCTCCTTCTTGATTTCTACCTCCATGACTTTCAAAGCATTGCGAAGAGCTCGAGCATAGTCTTTACTAACCCTTGCATATTATAGTTCATCACGAAGCCTTTGTAGCTTGGTGGCGGTGATTGAAGAATTACATCAATGACACAATCATCCGGAAGATCAACTCCCGGTTGAGTCAAGTGATTGTAATACCCGGACATTACGAGTATGTGCTCAGCAGCGGACCCATTCTCCTCCATTTTGCAGCTATAGAACTTATTGGAGACTTCATATCTCTCAATCCGGGCATTACATTTGAAATATCAACTTCAACTCTTGGAACATCTCATATGCTCCACGACTTTCAAAAGCGTCGTTGAAGACCGGTTCTAAGCCATAAAGCATGGCACATCGAACTATAGAGTAGTCATCGACTTTGCTTTCGCCAGACGTTCTTAACGTCGTCGGTTACATCGGCTGGGCACTGGCACCTAGCGGTGCATCCGGGACGTAACTCTTACGTGCAGCAATGAGGATAATCCTCGAGTTACGGACCCGATCCGTGTAATTGCTACCATCATCTTTCAACTTTGCTTTCTCAAGGAACGCATTAAAATTCAACGGAACAACAAAGACGAGCCATCTATCTACAAGCAGACATAGACAAGCAAGATACTATCGGTACTAAGTTCATGATAAATTTAAGTTCAATTAATCATATTACTTAAGAACTCCCACTTAGACAGACATCTCTCTAGTCATCTAAGTGATCACGTGATCCAAATCAACTAAACCATAACCGATCATCACGTGAGATGGAGTAGTTTTCAATGGTGAACATCTTATGTTGATCATATCTACTATATGATTCACGCTCGACCTTTCGGTCTCCGTGTTCCGAGGCCATATCTGCATATGCTAGGCTCGTCAAGTATAACCTGAGTATTCTGCGTGTGCAAAACTAGCTTGCACCCGTTGTAGATGGACGTAGAGCTTATCACACCCGATCATCACGTGGTGTCTCGGCACGACGAACTTTGGCAACGGTGCATACTCAGGGAGAACACTACTTGATAATTTTAGTGAGAGATCATCTTAAAATGCTACCGTCAATCAAAGCAAAATAAGATGCATAAAGGATAAACATCACATGCAATCAATATAAGTGATATGATATGGCCATCATCATCTTGTGCTTGTGATCTCCATCTCCGAAGCACCGTCGTGATCACCATCTTCACCGGTAGCGACACCTTGATCTCCATCGTAGCATCGTTGTCGTTCGCCATCTATTGCTTCTACGACTATCGCTACCGCTTAGTGATAAAGTAAAGCAATTACAGGCGTTGCATTTCATACAATAAGCGACAACCATATGGCTCACGCCGATTGCCGATAACTTCGGTTACAAAACATGATCATCTCATACAATAAAATATAGCATCACGTCTTGACCATATCACATCACAACATGCCTGCAAAAACAAGTTAGACGTCCTCTACTTTGTTGTTGCAAGTTTTACGTGGCTGCTACGGGCTGAGCAAGAACCGTTCTTACCTACGCATCAAAACCTAGCGATACTTCGTCAAATAGACCCCGTTTAAACCTTCTCAAGGACCGGGCGTAGTCACACTCGGTTCAACTAAAGTGAGAGAGACAGACACCCGCCAGCCACCTTTAAGCACGAATGCTCGTAACGGTGAAACCAGTCTCGCGTAAGCGTACGCGTAATGTCGGTCCGGGCCGCTTCATCTCACAATACCGCTGAACCAAAGTATGACATGCTTTGGTAGGCGGTATGACTTGTATCGCCCACAACTCACTTGTGTTCTACTCGTGCATATGACATCAACGCATAAAACCAGGCTCGGATGCCACTTTGTTGGGGAACGCAGTAATTTCAAAAAATTTCCTACGCACACACGGGACCATGGTGATGGCATAGCAATGAGAGGGAGAGTGTTGTCTACGTACCCTCGTGAGACCGTGGCGGAAGCGATCTGGCGTAGAGGAAGTAGTCAGACGTTCTCCTCGCGATCCTGCCCGATCCCAGCGCCGTTACTCCGGCACCTCCGAGTCGATGATGGCGTAGAGGAAGTAGTCGACGTTCTCCTCACGATCCAGCCGATCCAGCGCCGTTACTCGGCGCCTCCGAGTTCTTGGCACACGTTCAGCTCGATGGCGCTCCACGGGCTCCGATCCAAGCCAAAGCTCCGGGGAGAGGGAGTTAAATCGACGCGACGGCGTGGTGACGATCTTGATGTTTCACCGGCGCGAGGCTTCGCCTAAGCACCGCTACGATATGACCGAGGTGGAATATGGTGGAGGGGGGCACCGTGACAGGCTAAGGAACGATCTCAAGGATCAACTTGTGTGTTCTAGGGTGCCCCTCCCCATTATATAAGGAGGGAGGGAGGAGGTGGCGGCCCAAGGGGAGGCGCACCAAGGAGGAAACCTACTCCAAGTAGGTTTCCCTCTCTTCCTTATCTTATTTGGAGGGGAAGGAAAGAGTACTAGTATTTAGGAAGTAGTACTAGTAGTAGGAATAGGAAGAGGGGAAGGAGAAAGGAAAGGGGCGGCCCCCTCCCCAGTCGGATTGGGCTTGGGGGCGCGCCTCCCTTGTTCCTTCTCCCTTCCTCCTACATGGGCCCAATAAGGCCCATATACCTCCCGGGGGTTCGGTAACCTCCCGAGCTCCAAACTTCTCCGGAACCTTTCCGGTGTCCAAATATATCCGTCCAATATATTAATCTTTATGTCTCGACCATTTCGAGACTCCTCGTCATGTCCGTGATCATATCCGGGACTCGAACAACCTTCGGTACATCAAAATACACAAACTCATAATATAACCGTCATCGAAACCTTAAGCGTGCGGACCCTACGGTTCGAGAACAATGTAGACATGACCGAGACACATCTCCGGTCAATAACCAATAAGCGGGACACGGATGCCCATATTGGTTCCTACATATTCTACGAAGATCTTTATCGGTCGAGACCGCATAACAACATACGTTGTTCCCTTTGTCATCGGTATGTTACTTACCCGAGATTCGATCGTCGGTATCCAATACCTAGTTCAATCTCGATTCTTGGCAAGTCTCTTTACTCGTTCCGTAATACATCATCTCACAACTAACTCATTAGTTGTAATGCTTGCAAGGCTTATGTGATGTGCATTACCGAGAAGGCCTAGAGATACCTCTCCGACAATCGGAGTGACAAAACCTAATCTCAAATACGCCAACCCAACAAGTACCTTTGGAGACACCTGTAATACTCCTTTATAATCACCCGATTCACGTTGTGACGTTTGGTAGTACCAAAGTGTTCCTCCGGTAAGCGGAGTTGCATAATCTCATAGTTACGGGAACATGTATAAGTCATGAAGAAAGCAATAGCAACATACTAAGCGATCAAGTGCTAGGCTAACGGAATGGGTCATGTCAATCAGATCATTCTCCTAATGATGTGATCCCGTTAATCAAATGACAACTCATGTCTATGGTTAGGAAACATAACCATCTTTGATTAACGAGCTAGTCAAGTAGAGGCATACTAGTGACACTCTGTTTGTCTATGTATTCACACATGTATTATGTTTCCGGTTAATACAATTCTAGCATGAATAATAAACATTTATCATGATATAAGGAAATAAATAATAACTTTATTATTGCCTCTAGGGCATATTTCCTTCAATATGCTGGCAATGTAACACATAGAGAACAATGAAGCAACAAGCCTATACTACATGCATATATGGCTGGTGGTAAGGCTCTACGGTTACATTTTTGCATAAAGCTGATTTTTCCCTACATCAAAGGAATAATTTTATTTAACTATCATGGTGGTTGTTAAACATTGAGAATGGTTGACAGCATCCTCAATCCCAATTAAAAAGTACTCATCAAAACCCAATAACTTTTATTTGAAGTAACATGTTGAGATTCACATGATATTCAAGTACTAGATACTCAAGATGTCCATAACCGGGGACACGGCTAATCATGATTAGTTTATACACTCTGCAGAGGTTTGCACTTTTCCCCACAAGACTCGATCGCCTCCGCTTGGTTCTCGCACTACATGGTGTTTGAGAAGCGGATGACCGAGACATAGTCTTTCGAGCGCTTAGCACCTTACATGTGGGTAGACCGTACCAACCTACATCCCCTACATCAGCTAGCCTACCCGTAAGAGTTCGCACAACTTAGTCAACTACGCCATGAGCCCATAATTGGCTTGTGGCTGCACACGGAAGTTTCTAGTTTGAATAATCTCATGATCCCTTTGGGCACAGGTGGCGGTCCGAAGAAATACAGTAAGTCCTCTGATAGAAACCAGTGCCTCAATCCACCCAGATGTGTGTTTAGGTTGCCACCTTAAATAAACCATTATAACAATCTCACATCATCATGGATATTCACTCACCCAATCCACGTCTACTAGCATAGCATGGCATAATCAAGCAAACGTAGAAGTAACTCCCAAGGTTTCATAAGTAAAACAGGTAATAGGTACTACCTCAATCTACATCCCATCCCATAATTTAATTAGATCCTAAACATGCAAGTGTTTGAGGGTTTGATCTAATGCAATAAAACTGGGTAGTAAAGAAGGCATGATCAAAGTGTTACTTGCCTTGCTGATGATCCGCGAGTCCTAGAGATTCGAAGTAACAAGCGGCGCACTCCGGATGGTCTAACGCAGACAAACCACAAGCATACAATAAGTACTCATCTAATGCACAGGGAAATCTCGAATAAAAGATCTAACCAGATAGTTCAACTTAAGAACCACAGTTGCAAAAGAATCGAATCAAATAAAGCATCGAAAGTCGGAACTCGAGAGAGAACGACTCGGTTTAACAATCTGAAATTAAGTCAAAATTTTACAGTAGCAAGACTCTGTGTAAGTAGGTTAGTCGAACGGCGGTTTCATAACGAAACTCAGCGCTTGAATCACCTGATTCCGATAAACGAGCAAGAAATAAAACAGATTTGAAAATCGGATCGGAAATCGAATCTGAAAAATAATGGATTAAATCCGATTAAAAGAAAAACGACGAACGGTTTAAATAACGGACGTTCGTTAACAGAACTAATCCAACGAACGCGTTCATTGAAACGAACGGGTCGGTGAACGTTCACTAAATAAGAAAACCGAAAAAAAAACCATCTAGGTTTTTGAAAAAAAACCGAACATCGCAAAAAAAACCGGATCGGTCTTTTAGGGGAAAACCGGATCGGGGCGGCGGCTACCTCCGGTGATCGCCGGCGGGGCTCCGGGCGGCGGCGGGGCGGCGGGGGTCGGAGGGGCGAGGGCGGCGGGGTCGGAGGGCGGCGAGGGGCGGCGGGGCTCGGGCGGATCGGCGGCGGCGTTCGGGCGGCAAGCAAGGCGGACTCAAGCGGCGGGCGGATCGAGGTGAGAGAGAGGGGGGGGCGGTATTTAAGAGGAGGGGCGGCGGCGGGTGGCTTGGGGAGGGCAAGCTGGGGAGGCGGGCGGAGCCGGACTCCGACGGGCGGGCAAGGCTGCCTCGAAGCGGGACTTTCAGGCCAAGGCGTCTTGAGGGAGAGGAGGCGGCGGCTGGGCCGGGCTCGGCTGGTGGGCCGGGCCGGGCCTTGGCCCAGGGGGGGGAGTCGCGATTTTTTTTTAATTAAAACAAAAAGAATTAAAAAAAAAACAAAATGAACACAGATTAAAATAAAACAAATTTTCCCCGACTCCTAAAAATGAGTGAACAAAATGAACTTTAAAAGCGGCAAACATGCATAAATTTTTAAAATGCTCATTTTGCCTAAGCAAAATAAATCTTTCAAAAACCAAATTTGATTTATTTATAAAATCTTCGTTTTCCTAAATGTTGGGAAAGTCATATTATTCCCTCTCAAAATATTTTTATAGGAAAAACTTTATGAAGATAATTTAAATAAATCCAATGATCCTATTTCCAAAATTTGAGAAATCCCAAATATGAAAATAATGAAACTTCCAACTCTCTCCGAGGGTCCTTGAGTTGCGTGAAATTTTCTAGGATCGGAAAAATGCGAGAAAAATATGATATGCATGATGACCTAATGTATAACATTCCAAATTGAAAATTTGGGATGTTACAACAACTCACCGGAGCTGCTCCAACGATGAAACCCTCCATCACAGCGGAGCAGTACCTCGGGCTCCATCTCCAGACGCCTAAGATCTTCTTCCCCTCCTCAAGCTGACAAAGTCGGCCGGAGCATCCTCACCGCCAACCCAATCACGCTGAGATCGACATGGCTTCACCAAAGAGGTTGTACACTTGTTGCATCTCTTTTTTACTCTACATGTTATATATATTGTCCATCGAGCACAGATTTGTTCCTTTAGTGTCTCCTTGAAAGAAAAACGTAGGAATTTTAATTTTCACTTGTCCTCCTTTTCAAATTCCTATTCATGAAGCACAAGACTAAGAGATAGTATCATAATAGCATTATAACCGTACATTTTCTTGTGGTTTGACTTAATCTCACCATGCTTCTTTGCATCATGTGATCTTCCAATTGTTGTGAATCAAACACCCAGTTAAGCGGAAATCCTGTGTTTTAAATTCTACATTTTGCACGTGCATTCCTATCCTATTCCTGTCTATTACCTATCCTGCATTGTTGGAATCCTCCAATTCAAACGAGCCCTTACAGTAATTACTTCTCTTACAGATAGTTGTCAAAGAAAATCTTGCGTGGTTTGTCCCGCTCTGTTGCCGTCGTCCACCCATTTCACCTGCTCCAACGACGAAGGGTCCAAAGGCAGGATCCGCCTCCGGACTGTCTTTCGCCGCCTCAGATCTTCTTCCCCCCCGCTGGCAGCCATGAAAACAGCATTACCATCATCAACCGAGCAGATGACCTCGAGGACTACACGGGTCCGCAAGAGAGGTCGCACTCTTTCGTGTCTGCTTACGTCATGCATCGCTTAATATTACATGGTACTTTATCGTATTGTTCACCGATTAGACTCTGAGTCAGCTCCAAACTAATGGTCAAACTTGAGTTTTTAAATGGTTGTGGGGTACATATCGGGGCCGCTATCAATAGTATCTATCTACTATCTGGTTAATCTCCGGTGTCTACTATGAGTTTCATGTTGGGTGGGAAACAAGCGATAAAGAATCCATTATCTGTATTTATTAACCGAAGCCATTATCTGCTCGCTATTATTGGTTTTGGGTCTATCCACATGTTGCTACCATTACTCTGGATTTACGCATGCACTCCTTACATAATCTCACTATGTTTTATTCCTATGCATGACAGTTATTGTAAACAATGGAACTGAACATGTAGAGCAAAAGAGACAAGCCTTGCGTGGCAATATAATTTCATGCAGACGTCGCTCCATGGTAGGCGCAAAGACAGCCCCCCTCCACGCATTTCGGATTGTAATCGAGAGGAAGATATCTGTTCTGAGGGGGATTCAGAAGGAGAAGATAACTCCTATTTACCCCGAGGTCTTCGCTCTAACTTGGCATCTTGATGTTGGTTATATCATGCATATGGTGTCTTGCATTGCTTACTTTATACATCAAATATGTCATCTCGCTTAGTTTAGACATCCTTTGTGCGAATGCCATCTGCTTAGTTTATTCATCGTTTATGTGAATTATGCAACGCCACCTTGTTTAGCCGGGCATCATATATGTGAATTTTGCAATGCCATCCTGCTTAGCCATCATCTTATATGTAAATTATATCAGGCCATCCTTTTTTTGTTACATATTACATTTGTCAACAATGTTAGTACATTCAAGCGCTCTTCGTGTGCATCAGCCATTTGACACGGTGATGGCAAATTCTGGAGTGAAAACAAGGTCTTCTCGAGCAGACTATGCTATCGAGGAAGCGCATATCTCGCTTGATTACGGATAGCTCCTCGGAAGGAGGATTCAGAGACAGATGACCAGTCCTATTCCCCGAGGTGTATGCTCTAACTTGGCGAGGTTATGTTGCTCATATCGTATGCGTATGGTGTCTCGCATTGCTATGCCATTTGATTAGTTTAGACATGCTTTGTGTGAATGCCAATTGCTCGTGTCTAATTACCATATATGTGAATTATGCATTGCCATCTTGTTGCAAGACATTATATATGTGAATTATACAATGCTATCTTGTTGCAAAGGCATTATATATGTGAATTACGCAATGCCATGCTGTTTAGCCAATCATCATGTATGTGAATTATATCATGCTATCATTTTTTTGTATTACATGTTCCATTTGTCGACAACATTTGTATATTCAACTACTCTTCATGTGCATCAGCCATTTGAAACGGTGATGGAAGTATCTGGAGTGAAAACAAGGTATTCAGAGCAGACAATGCTACCTGCTGAAGCGGACATCTTGGTGGCTACAGAGAGCTCCTCAGAGGAGGATTCAGAGACTGATGACCAGTCCTATTTCCCCGAGGTCTATGCTCAAACTTGGCAGGGTTATATTACCCATGTCATGCATGTTGTCTTGCATTGCTTAGTTTTTACATCATATATAGATTGCCATCTCGCTTACTAGCTTACTATATAAATCATATATTTGAATTATATCATGCCATCATGTTTACATAGTACATACACATCATCTATCCGAATTATGGCATGGCAACCCATTTAATAAAGACATCATATAGTTATATCATCTCATCTGTTTAGTGTTTAGTCATCATATTTAGAATTATGGCATTCTATCCATGAATGTATGTGAGTTATGGCATGCCAACCTATTTAATAAACACATTATAGAATTATGTCATGTCATCTTGTTTACATAGTCTCATATTTTGAACTATGTCTTTCCATCTTTTTTAGTTAGCCATCATAATGTGAAATTGTGTCATGCTATCCTGTTTAGTTAGCCATCATATATGTGTAATTGTGTCATGCTATCCTGTTTGGTTAGACAACATAAATATGAATTATTTCATGCCCTCTTTTATTCCCCACTATCCATTGCACCTGTCTATCATACAATGTCTATACTTTCAATTACTTTTCTTGTTTATCAACCATTTGAATTGGAGAGCGTGATGCAGTATCTAAGGGAGTAACAACAAGGTCTTCAGAAAAGATAGTGCTACCAGTTGATGCATATAGAACCACGGTTGTACTTGCCCAAGGACTAGATCCACCACACATAACCCAGACTCTCGCAGATTGTACCCCTACCCAGTTGGACAGAGAACCAGCTACACCCCTTCTAACTCCAACCCCGGCAGATAGTAACCCAGTTCTAGTTGACACAGCACCGTCTCCACCATAGAGCACCCAAACACGAGCGGTTAGTAAGGGAACTGGAGTGCCCAAAGCACGAGGACCACCACTCCGAATCCCAACTCAACGCTTAAAGGAGAAGAAGATTTGTTCTCGTGTCGTTACGTAGCTATGGTTCATACTCCTTCGCTCTTGCATTCTTGTATTTACTCATACCAACTATTTTCAAATTTCAAGGATGGAATTGAAACTCCAATGGCGCATAGCAGGTATGTTTTAAACCTGTTTCTTTAATCGGGTTTCTTTGTTGTAACCTGCTCTATGTTGATTTCAGTTTCAATTGAATAAACAACTATGTTCTCATGTCATGCACATTACAAGTGTTGTTATTGCTCTATAGTTACCCACACTTATATTCTGTCTATTCTCGCTTTGTCTTGAACAAATATTATTTGAACTGTGTCTCTATCTTGATTTGGCAACAAAAACTAGAATGATATAGACCATAAAGTGACCATGGTACATAGATATATCTTTGTTTCATGTTGTTATCCTGTCCACTTTACTCTTGAACTCATTTACCAAAATGAGTTTCATATACAACATGGTAAACATGTGATGTATCTGCTTGTTTCTCTTTTAGAATGCAGACAAAATATTGGAGAACAGTACCGCATTATCCAATGGTAAAGGAAGTAATGCAGATAAGGTTCAAGATAGTGAGACATCCCTGTTGGTCTCCAAGAAAGCTGATAAAAACTATCTTGATGACACTGAGGGAACCCAAAATTCATGTCTTGATGTAGTGTTCGAGTTACTGGCCACTACTGCTGGCACAAGCTCTTCGAACTCGCTGCCTAAATCAGTTCGTCTTCTTGAGTCTCAACTTCAAGTTGAAAGACATCGATCGAGATGTCATGACAGAAGTCAAGGACCGAGGAAGTCCCTGCAGAATTCAGATGCATATTTTCTAGTGCAACAGGAAGCGCTGGAGGATTTAAGCGCCAAGCAAGAGAAAGTTAATAAGCTTGCTAAGCATCTTGCCAGCATTATGGGTACCCAGGATATTGTTTCTTGAGATCTTCAGAAGTGGTTTCAATTTTGGATTTGTTTTGCTGCGGCGTTTATTTGCGCTGGTCGCCAACTTTGACAACCAGTGTATATTATATGCTGCTTTGTTCCCTATATTTGCAGTGGTGGCGAACTTTGATGCCCAGTGGATGTAATATGTGTAACAACCATGATAACCTAGCATAAGTTGCTTGCTTATTTATTTCCTTGTTGTCTATTTTATTTGTTTGCTTGTAGTCAGTGCAGTTCTTTTTAAAACTAGGCCACAATAACCATGGGTTAATATTTCTTTGTAGTGACCTTTGGGCCTCCTACGGGCCGTAGAAGCGATGGGCCTTCTACGGGCCGTAGAAGCGATGGGCCTTCTACGGGCCGTAGAAAGCGATAGACCTTCTACGGGTCGTAGAAACAATGGGCCTTCTACGGGCCGTAAAACAATGGGCCTTCTACGGGCCGTAGAAACAATGGGGCTTCTACGGGCCGTATCATCAATGGGCCTTATACGGGCCGTATGACCATAACGGGCCATCGTTAATAGGCCATATTTGATGACGCTATGAAAACGGCCCAACGTATTAACGGACCACAAACGGGCCGATGTAACCACGGGCTGAATTTGGCCCACAAGCAGAAAATGACAGTAACGGGCCGTAAGTAAACAAATGCTGGAAATGAGCCCAAGAATAAATGGGCTCTGAGAAGGCCGAAAGATAACATTTGTTGGAAACGTCCCAACTGAATAACGGGCCCTTAATGGGTATAAAGTGATATACTGTTCATTACGGGCCAGTTTCACCATGGGCCGTTAATTGGTGTAAAGTGATACCTTTGTTCATTGCGGGCGGTTCACCACGGGCCGTTAATAGGCCAAGAGTTACGTAGGGCCTCATATGGGCGAAAGACGTCATGGGCCATACATGGGCCATAAGTGAAAAATTTGGAATCATATTGGATGGCCGGATGACGCCATCGGGCCTAATTCGGATAGGGCGAACGGGCCTTGTGTTAGCGGGCCGTAAATGGGCTATATCTTGAGCAGTGTTAACAAAGCTTTCCATGGGCCGCCCGCCACCTTTTGACCAAGTCAAACGGGCCGCCTTTTCACTGTGAATGGGCCTCTGTTGGGCCTGCCACGTGTCGACGTATCATAGGCGTATACATCCAATGAGTGGATGACATCTGTCCCAACGATGAGTCGACATGTGTTTCCTGCAGCCAATGATGATTTTACACGTGGAAAATCCCCATTGGACGGGGCTATTAATGGGTTATCGGATCCAAAACCCGACCCGATAGCTTAACGGCGTTCCGTTACGGTGGATGTCACGTGTCGGTCACCCTTGATGAAAGCACTTCTGTGACGCGCGATTTATCGTCATGGAAGTGGACACTTCCGTGATGATAATTTTGGTAATGTCATGGAACACTTCTCTGACGACACGTGTATGACTATCTTGATTACATCATCATAAATTTGTCATGGATGTACATGCATGACAAAAAACGCGACCTACTGTGACAAACACGTATCATCACGGAAGTGTAATTTTTTTGTAGTGAATAGTAGTAAATGCAGGCAGAAGTCGGTCTACTTGTCGCGGACGTGATGCCTATATACATGATCATGCCTAGATATTCTCATAATTATGCACTTTTCTACCAATTGCTCGACAGTAATTTGTCCACCCACCGTAATACCTATGCTATCTTGAGAGAAGCCACTAGTGAAACCTATGGCCCCCGGGTCTATTTTCCATCATATTAATCTCCCGTCAACGAGCTATTTCTGGCACCGTTTATTGCAATCTTTACTTTTAATCTTTATCATAGAAATACCAAAAATATTATCTTATCATCTCTATCAGATCTCACTTTTGCAAGTGGCCGAGAAGGGATTGACAACCCCTTTATAGCGTTGGTTGCAAGGTTCTTATTTGTTTGTGTAGGTACGAGGGACTTGCGTGTGGCCTCCTACTGGATTGATACCTTTGTTCTCAAAAACTGAGGGAAATACTTATGCTACTTTGCTGCATCACCCTTTCCTCTTCAAGGGAAAACCAACGCAGTGCTCAAGAGGTAGCATAGGGTATTACCTCCGTTGAGAGGGCCCGAACCTGGGTAAACATCGTGCCCCCCTGTCTCCTGTTACCTACTATCCTCAGACGCACAGTTCGGGACCCCCTACCCGAGATTAGCTAGTTTTGACACCGACACTGGTGCTTTCATTGAGAGTTCCTCTGCATAGTCAATAGAACTATCAATGGCTCGCCTTGTCGTCAATGACAAAATCACCGCTGGAAGGGCCGTGGCTACTGGGAAGATCCTCCAGTTCGGCAGTTTTACCATGGGCGTCCGCTTGGCCGTTAAGCCGAAGGCGGCCCCCCAAGCTGCCAATAATCATCTCCGCATTGGCCTCGAACACTCTGATAAGATTGATCCGGCAGATGTCTCATCTTTGAACGAACTACTGGATCGCATCATCGCCCGGGGGTCGCAACAGACTATGATCGGATTGGGCTTAAAACCGATCAGAGGGAAATTAGATCCCTGCCGATCACCCACCAGGTAGCGGTTGTGGAGGAGCAGGCCGAGGACACCTCTCCCCCTATGCTGAGAACTAGCTATGTTTGGATCTCCGAGCCCTTCGAGCCGGATACCCGTCCTTGGGAAGAGACCCTCTATCCTTCGAACATAGAACCAGACGTTGAGCCCCAAAACCCCCAGGAGACTCCGGATCCTGGCCGGTGACCTCGTAAGTTCTTCAAACGCCGGATCCCACTGTGGGTCAGGATGCGGGTTTAAACCCGCCCACCCACCACAAGCAATATTCACTTAGCAATTCTGGTACTCTGGATATATGTGACCTAATGTTTGTGCGTCAGCAACCTCAGGACATCACTTTTGGCCCAGGTTCCTCCTTGTTAAAAACAAGATCAAAGATTGTTGCGACGGTGACGCTGTTTCAATATTCTGCCGCAACTGTATGGACGAGGGGATCCTCAACACCCTCAACCGACGCCGCATACTGCACTTTGCAGATTTAGCACACATAGTACAGAAGTATTGTGCAATGGAAAGCGCCTGGAAAGCCCAGACAGCCCGGTGGGATTCGCCTGCCTTCAAGCCACCCACCGGATGGGCAAAAAGGATGCACCCTCACGGGGCACCTAACCTTCATCCCATGGACAAGAAAATCAAGCCCTTAACGGGACATAGAATTGTCTTTGAGGAATGGCTCGACAAGCCCTGTCAGATACACACGACGCCGAATACCGAACCAACACACAACCTTCGGGCGTGTTGGATACTCCGGCAGGTGTCTAAGAGCGGTGAGGCTATCCTCACCAACACTACCCCAGAGAAGCCCTCTTCAGAGGATGACGATCTCAACGTATTTACGATCTTCGAGACCTTTTCTTCAAACAATTGGTGCAAGAGGGACTTCGCGACCTCGCGAAGTCAACCAAGTAGCCACAATAAGTCCTTGGCACGACACGACGATAACTTTCACCGCCAACGATGAACCAAGGGCTCGATCAGTCCGCGCACCAGCTGCTTTGGTCTTAAATCCAATCGTCAACGGCTTTCGGCTTGCTAAAGTATTCATGGACGGTAGTAGCGGACTGAACCTCATCTACAAGGACACGCTTGATAAAATGCAAATAGACAAGAGCCGCATCAAGCAGAGCAGTACAACCTTTCGAGGCATTACCCGGTCATAAGCCGCGATGTTCGGGGAAAATTAAACTTGATGTGGTATTCGGCACGCCGGAGAACTACAGGTCCGAAGAGTTAATCTTCCATGTGGCACCCTTCAAGAGCGGATATCACGCCCTGCTGGGGCAAGACGCATTCACACGCTTGCAAGCCATACCCCATTACGGGTATATGAAGCTCAAAATGTCCGGGCCCAACATGGTTATCACTATCACCAGTGATCCGGACATAGCACTCTGTGCCGAAAACAAAACCGCATCCCTGGCCCTCGAGGCACTATCCGAGGCCCTTGCGGCCGAGGAGCTCACTGCTCTGCATTCCATAGTGGATAGAGATGATGTAATCCTCGATAAAAGGCCTAAGTCCACTTCTTTCAAACCGGCAGACGAAATAGTCAAATTCCAAGTCCACATGACGGATCCTAATAAAACAGCAGCCATTGGAGCACAGCTGGATTCAACAGTCGACGCTACTCTAAGAGCTTTCCTGCGCGAGAATTGGGACATCTTTGCCTGGCATCCTTCGGACATTCCAGGAATACCACGTAGACTGGCCGAACACAACCTGAACATAATAAAGGGGTTCAAGCCAGTTAAGCAAACGCTGTGGCGATTTTCCGAACCCAAGAGACAAGCTATGGGGGAGGAGTTAGCCAAACTACTTGAAGCCGGGTTCATTAGAGAGATAAAACACCCGGATTGGCTAGCTAACCTGGTCATGGTACCAAATAAGGACAAATCCTGGCACCTTTGTGTCAATTTCAAAGACCTCAATAAGGCCTGCCCTAAGGACCCCTTCCCACTGCGCCGCATCGATCAAATCATTGATGCAACCTCATGACATGATTCACTGTGTTTCATCGACGCATACTCCAGATACCATTAGATTATGATGAAGGAATCCGATCAGGCCGCAACGGCATTTATCACTCCGTACGTGCCTTTCTGCTTTAACACTATGCCTTTCGGACTCAAAAACGCCGGCGCCACCTACCAACGCATGATTCAAACATGCGTGGAAAAACAAATTGGCAAGACGGTGGAGGCATATGTAGATGATGTAGTCATCAAAACTAAACATGTCAAATCATTGGTGGACGATTTACATCTCACATTTGATAACATTCGAACATATGACATACGGCTCAATCCGGAAAAATGTGTTTTTGGCGTTCCGGCCGGGAAGCTGCTCGGGTTCATTGTTTCCAATAGAGGAATCGAAGCAAATCCGGCCAAAATCCGAGCCTTGTCACAGCTGGCAATACCAACAGACCTAAAGCAGGTCCAGAAACTAGCTGGGTGCGTGGCAGCCTTGAGCTGCTTTATCTCTAGATTGGGAGAGAAGGCGCTGCCGCTATATCGCCTGCTTCGACGTACCGACCACTTTGAGTGGACGGACGCAGCAACAACCGGGTTGGAAGAAATAAAAACTCTGCTAGCAAACAACACAATCCTTGCCGCACCTAATATCGGCGAACCTATGCTACTGTACATATCTGCAACTCACCAGTTGGTGAGCGCAGTACTCGTCGATGAATGAGAGGAAGAGGGACGTAAATTCCCACTTCAAAAACCCGTATACTACGTGTCGGTGGTTCTCACACCATGCAAATCCCGATACCCGCACTATCAAAAGATAGCGTATGCGGTTTTCATGACATCTCGGAAGCTACGACACTACTTTCAAGAGTGCTCGATCACGGTGGCCTCCGAGGTACCACTCAATGACATCATAAACAATCGATACGCCACCGGCCGCCTTGCAAAATGGCCTATCGAGCTCTTACCATTTGAAATAACGTACAAACCACGCTGAGCTATTAAATCTCAGGTGTTGGCTGACTCTGTCACCGAATGGACGGAAGCCGAACTCCCTAAAGAGTACGGCACATACTCCAACTGGGTGATGTACTTCGATGGCTCCAAAATGTTAGCCGGATTGGGGGCCAGTGTCATCCTAACATCCCCTACAGGGGACACAGTCCGTTACGTATTGCAAATCATGTATACGGACTCCAATAACGCAGTCGAATACGAGGCACCACTGCATGGTCTTCGGATGGTTGTTTCTATGGGCATACAATGCCTCGAGGTGCGTGGGGATTCTCGCAATATCCCAAATAAACGGAGAATTTGATGCAAAAGATCCAAAGATGGCAGCTTACCGCAACGTCGTACTCAAAATATCAGCTCGGTTCGAGGGGCTCGAATTTCATCATGTGGCCCGAGATAGTAACCAAGCAGCGGACATCCTTGCTCGAATGGGTGCTAAACGCGGCCCCGTCCCGCCTAACACCTTCGTGGAAAGGCTCTTTAAGCCATCCGTGGTATGGCAGGACGAGAGCAGAAATACCAGTCCGGCGCCGATCACACCCCCGGATGCCGAACACGATTCAGATATCATCGGGGGCTCAGGTACAGAACGAACGCCTTCCGCCCATGTAATCATGGCGGTAATCGCTCCTTGGACCGAACCCTTCCTGGCCTACCTTAATAGGCGGGAGCTCCCTGATGACCAGAATGAGGCTCGTTGTATCGTTCGACGCTCGAAAGCGTACAAAGTTCACGAAGGAGAGCTCTACAAGAAAAGCACTACTGGAATCCTTCAAAGATGTATCTCCGAAGAGGAGGAGCGGCAACTCTGGGCCGAAATACATGATGGCCTCGGCGGCCATCACGCCGCAGCTCGGGCCCTCGTAAGTAAGGCCTTCGGTACAGGTTTCTTCTGGCCCACAACCCGAGCAGATGCATAGGCTCTTGTACAGCGTTGTGTCGGGTGCCAGCTCTTTGCCAATCAAAGCCATATGCCACCCACAGCCCTAAGAACAATCCCCATTACCTGGCCTTTTGCGGTCTGGGGGCTAGACATGGTCGGACCCCTTAAAGGGGAAGCCATAAGAAGAAATATTTACTGGTTATCGTTGATAAATTCACTAAGTGGATAGAGGCCAAACCAGTAAAAACGGCTGAAGTCGTACCGTGATAGATTTTATCTCCGGCGTCGTACACCGTTACAGTGTCCCACATAGCATTATTATTGACAATGGCTCTAATTTCACAGCAGATGAGGTGAAAAATTGGTGTGCTAATCTAGGTATTAAACTTATTATGCCTCTGTGTATCATCCCCAAACAAACGGTCAAGTGGAACGGGCCAATGGCCTGATAATGAGAGGCATTAGATGACTAGTGCGATCCTTAAAGGAGTCGGATAAACACTGGGTCGAGGAGCTCGACTCCGTACTCTAGGGGCTGCGGACCACACCCAATCGCAAGAAGGGATACACACCGTTTTTCATGGTGTATGGCGTAAAGGTTGTCCTGCCCTGCGATATTATTCATGACTCACCTTGAGTGCACATGTATGAGGAGAGAGAGGCCGTGCTCGATTGGCAAGATGACTTACATGGCCTGGAAGAGGAGCGCGATGTGGCGAGAGCCCGTTCCGCATTCTACCAACAACAAGCTCGAAGATACCAAAGCAGAGAAGTGCGGGCAAAGACTTATAATGTCGGTGAACTCGTTCTACGCCTACCAGAGAAGAAAAAGGAAAATCTCAAGCCCAAATGGGAGGGTCCCTTCATTATAGATGAATTTCTCACTGGAGGAGCCTATCGCCTTCGCAATGCATCGGAAAATCGCTTAGAGCCGAACCCATGGAACGCTGCCAGACTCCGAAGATTCTACGCCTAAGTCTAGACATATTGTTCGTTACCTTTTTCTCCTTTTTCAAAATTTTCCTTTTTTCTTTCTTTCGTTTCTTTTATGACTTCTAGCATGTGTTCGGGTAAGCCGCACACCATAACTGGGGGCTTCTTTCAATAGAAGCTTATTATTATTTCGAGCATAAAGCTCATCATATATATGTTGATTGCTCATATACGTCCTGTCTTCGCCATCATATGCACCTCTATGACTTAAATTTTTGCCAAGCGGGGTTGCCTGGCTCCTGTGCTTATGCCCTACGTTCCCACTTATTCGGCTAGGGCATAAAGGGAGCACCTCTGCGATTGTTGTAACCGGTTTATCCGGACGTGTACCTCAGACGGGTGAAGCCGAAAGCTAGCGTTGAGAATAATTGTTCAGTGTACAAATGACGAATTGACTTCGTGGCTATATATATAAGGTCTCACAATATAAAGCCTCTGGTGATTTTTAGCATCACAGTATTAGCATGCATAAACAACGCATGCTTAGCCAGGAAGAGGAACCCTTAACGGAACTATTCTCTCTTGAAGATGTTTCTTTCGTTAAAAAGTAATATAACATAACTCCTGGAACACAGTTTGTCTGTTCAAGCACTATGACCAGATGGCCTGGTTTCCACACATACTCGGTGTTTACCACATGTATAGTATTCGGAAACACTCCAACCCTTGGGTTTCGGAGGTCGAAGCGGAAGGTCTGCCATGACAATCTTTTTCAATTCGACCGGAGATAAATTCGATGATAAAGTATATTGTTACATAGAATCACACGTCTCCTCTTTATCTATGCCATCTATCAGGCTGTCTAACTTACAGTCCTGTTGCGAAAATTTGGCGGCCGCCTTCACTTGGTCGTACACCAAGCTAACCGGAATTTCTTGTCCGTCTGGTCCCCGAGGTCCGACCCGGGTCATGTGATTCGGATCAAGTCCGGTATACCGCATTTTCACCATGGCCCAGGCTTCTCGTGCACCTTCTCGACATGCGGATGCCTTCCATAGCTCAAAACGAAGACGAGCTCCCTTGAATAAATCTGTGAGTTCTCCCATCATTCCCGAAGGGGAATCGGACGGGCATAAAGCCTTAGCCATGTTCCTCATCACTTTCCGAGCTCGCTCGTGCACTTTGGATAGCTCCTGTAGTAAGTCGCCTTGAAATCCGGACACTTCTCCTTCGGGCCACCTAGTTAACACACCTACAGGAATAGTCTTATAAAACTTTCCATGTACAGGACCATGTGAAAGTTAGGTTCAAGGACATACTAAATATGCCGCCTTTCAGCTTTTTGTTCTCCTTCAAGGCATCCGACAGCTGGGATCTTACGTCCTTTAGCTCTTCGGCTTGCTTGATGTTTGCATCCTGTAGCTTGTTCATCTCATTAATGGTCTGTGTTAATACACGTTGACTAGCGGCTTCTTGCCCTTCGACATGTTGTTTGTCCGCCTGAGCAGGCTTCAGCATCTCCTGCAACTGCTCTGCCGATCCTACAGCCGTAAATAAAGCAATGTATATTTAAAAATCATTGTTGGCGCAAAATCATCTTTTCCGGACACTGTAGTACTTACCATCAGGTGCCTTCCTAGATTTCTTCACATTTTCCAGTTCGGCGTAGCAGCAGTTAGCTTGGTCCAACATTCTTCCAGCTCCTTGGATAGTGTGTCATTTTTCGCCGCGAGTACCTGGTGATATAACAACACTTGAATCAGTTGGGTCCACTTCTTCAAGTCTCGGGTGCTACTGGCACATGCTTATTTAATCTACCCAAAGGTTTTTACCAGCATATCCTTTGAAAGCTGGTGAGTGGCTCCGGCAAGTCCATCCCGGGCAGCTTGGATATATGCGTCCGCAGAGCTGAGGGCGTTGAACGCTTCTTCGATGAAACTTCAGTCGCGCATGGCTTCTTTCCGCTGCCGATGATTCATTGCGTTGTCCACTTCGGAATTGCTGACGGATACATCATCCTAATCCGCTTGAACATGACAATCTGGCGTTGCGCCCGTATCAACCCTAGTCCTTAGGGCAGGGACCGGAACCGGATTAGTCCACACATGGCCGGCGAGGTCTCTGGATATAGTCTGGCGTATACTCTTCCTAAAATATGACACATCAGGAAACGTCACAATCCGGCCTATCCACAAGATGCATGTTAAAAACTATACCTCTTTGGTGAAAGTGGGGCCCCGCTGGTATCACCGTTTGCTTTTCATTTCAAAGACTCGCCCTGCCCAGGCGTTGCCTTCTTGGAGGACGCCTCTAATACAGCTCGACAAGACGAGCGCCGCCTGTTCGGAGCATGAGACAGTGCGGTGGGTGAGGCGAGATGGGAAAACTCTTTTGGAGGAGACGTCTCCTGGGCACTTACATGGGAGGAGGGAAGAAGGCCAAGGTAATCGGCTATAATGGCAACTTTTGTGTCGTCATAGCTCGCCTGATAAAAGATCCCCTCCTTAAGTTCTATAAATATATCCAGATCTTCTTCATATCCGTGATCCAGATCTCGAATATGGTCCTTTGGCTGCGGAGCGGGGCTATAGACCCCCTCGATGACCTTTCTCCACTCCTATTAAAAATAGCTGGATTAAATTCGGTTAGCATAACTCTGGAAAGAGATTGAGTGAGGTCAATAATCGAAGAAAAAACTCACCCAGGGGATGGGGTTGTACATGGAAAAGCCTTCCCGACATGTCAAACAAGCGAAATCTTCCTTCTCCCCTTTGTAAAGCTCAGCTAAGATGGTGGCCAGGGTGGTAAAATTGTCTGGACCCTTGCGCAGACAACGGGACGCATCGTCCTCCCCAGTATAATTCCACATGGGAAGAGCTCTAGATTGGAGCGGCTGAATGCATTGCGTTATTGAAATTGCCATTACCTCAATTATAGACATCCCAGAGTTGGCAAGTACTCTGATGTTGTTTGCTACCCTCGAAACCTCCGCACTGTCTTCTTCTTCGAGGCTTCGGGGGATGCCAACTGACACGCTTCTTTAAAGGAGCGATGGAGAATTCGGGAAGACCACGCCGGATTGGGTCCAGAAGAATGACGTGTTCTATATAAAACCATTCCGAGGGCCACTCTCCGGATGCCTTCTTCGGAGTGCCGGACAGGTATCTAGTCCCGGCTATGCGCCATACTTCGGCGCCGCCCACCTCGAATATAGATCCCTTCTGGGAGCGGAGGACGAGGCAGAAAAATTTCCGCCATAGCTCGAAATGAGCCTCGCAGCCTAGAAACAGCTCGCAAAGAGCAACGAAGCCTGTGATATGCAGGATGGAGCCTGGTGTCAGATTGTGCAGTTGGAGGCCGTAATACTCCAGTAGACCTCTGAGGAAAGGGTGAATAGAAAATCATACGCCCCTCAAAAGGAAGGAAACCAAGCACACTCACTCCTCTTTAGAAGGATTGGGGAAATTCTCCACGAGGGCTTCACCGTCGATGGAAGTTAATCCAGCCCAAACGAAGATTAGATCCGCGGGAGGAAGATATCCCTGCGTCTGAAGCTTGTTCAGATGGGCATGGGATACCGAACAGCTTTCCCAGTCGCCTTTTTGAGGGCTGTTAGGGCACGAGGAAGAGCTAGGAGCGTTGGCCATGTTTGGGCGATTTCCTATGGCGAGTTCTAAGGATTTCCGCATGGTCAAGGGGTTATTTGCAAAAATCACCTAGACTGTTCACATTCGTTTGACGTGTGGAAGCCGAGGCGACGGCGGCGAAGAGTCAATTGAAAATGGTATTTAATGTGCAGCCGGACTATCGTCAATCCAAAATACAATGGAGAACCCGCCTTGGAAAGCCGAAGACATAAAGTCGGATACTACATCGTCATTGAAGGCAAGTTTGGGGGCTACTGAGGGAGTCCTAGACTAAGGGGTCCTCGGATGGTCGGGCTATGTGACATGGGCCGGACCAATGAGCCGGAAAGATACAAGATAGAAGGCCTTTCCCCATGTCTAGATGGGACTCTCCTTGGCGTGGATAGCAAGTTTGGCGGCTAGTCGTGTAGTTTCCTTTCTCTGTAGACCGACTTTGTACACCCCTGGCCCCTTCCGGTATCTATATAAACCGGAGGCTTAGTCCGTAGAGGTCAACACAATCATACAGGCTAGACATCTAGGGTTTAGCCATTACGATCTCGAGGTAGATCAACTCTTGTAACCCATATACTCATCATAGTCAATCAAGTAGGAAGTAGGGTATTACCTCTGTTGAGAGGGCCCAAACCTGGGTAAACATCGTGTCCCCTGTCTCCTGCTACCTACGATCCTCATATGCACAGTTCGGGACCCCCTACCCGAGATTAGCCGGTTTTGATACCGACAACAACCTACAAGCAACTTCTAGGAGAGCACGAGGATCAGCCTTTCTTCAAACTAATTTGGAAATCAAACAATAGGCTCAAGCACACAATAGCATCCCTAGAAGATATCTGCTCATCAGAAGAGGAATGCACCTCCAGGATCCCCACTGCCCCAATTGTGATCAGCATGCTGAAGAAACTTTCTATCATCTTCTTTGGGATTGTCACTTTGCACAGCAATGTTGGGATTCTCTAATCCCGCACAAAAAAGGGGTACCTCAGTCTTTCAAGATATCCAGTTAGCTTCAAAACAGATACATCTTCAGACAGCCATAGAAATCATTATGATTGGATGCGGGAGCATCTGGATTCAAAGGAATGGCAAGGTATTCAGGGCCATACACCCCACGGTATTTAATTGGAGGCACACAATGGAACTGGAACTGAAGAATGTGCAATTCAAGATCAAGCAAAAGAATTTGGAAGATTTTAAAAAGTTCCTTGTAGATAACTTCACGTAAAATGATGCTTTTATTCCCAAGAGCTGGCATAGGTTAATTTATCTTAATCTTTTTCTTTGTTTGGAGCTTAGTCTCCCCCATCTTTTGTAACTTATTTTATTTATAAAATTTACCGTAGAACGATTGTTCTACGGTGTGCGGGTAAAAAAATGTTTGGGTAATCATGTCGCTCTTGTACAGATATGGCATAGGTACTATCGTGTTATGCCCTATTTGACCATGGGTGGACGGGTGGACCTTATATGTTTACCTCTTTGCTTCCAGTTCATCTCCTTCCTCTTGTCTCTGCATTGTTAATTTGGACAAACTCTTCTTGCTTTTGTACATCCATGTTGTTGTTTGATCTTCTTTCATCCAATGCTTTCTATTCTCTTTGCATCCACATAATTTTTTTTCTTCGTTGCTTCACCTATTGTGAGTATTGTGTCCACTATCAATATGAGATCTTTCCGAGCGAAGTTTGGTGGACTAAATTATAATTTGGCAGGTGATTTCTTCTTTTCTTCTTTCTGCTCCACTACTTTTCTTGCTTACCAGTAATACAAGCCTACCAAAATTGCCTTCTGAATCTGTTCGGTTTCCTCAGTTTCCACTCCAACGGGAAAGATGTTTATGTGTGATCCAATTAGTGGCTGAAGCAATGAGGAAAAGCGCGGAGGATTCAAAGACACACATTCTCTCGCAACAAAACTGATCAATGATTTTAGTGCCAGTATAGCAAAAAAGAAACAACGTGTTGAGATGCTTGGGCATCATTTGTGCTGAGGTTGCAGATTGTTGAGCCTTGTTCCTTTATTTGCACTAAAATAAATCTTTGAAGCCTAGTGGATGTATTTTTTGCAATATGATGTGATGTCCTCTATTTTAAGTTGTATGTTTATCGTTATTTGCCATATATTATTTAACGCGGTTTGCACCTCACAGGATGAACTCACCACGACCGCACGTGGCTGCATCCATACACGCCAAAAATGGGCTGAAAGCACCATGGGCCGACCTCATCGCGCACCGCTTCTGGGTCGAAAGCACCACGGGCGGCAAAGGGCCCAAAACTTTCATGCTCTGTGGTCTGCTCAAGGCCCAGAAGCACCACATGTCATGAAGGGGCAGAAAACACTATGGGCCACTAACGGGCCAAAAGTAGTACGGGCTGAAAACAACCTACATAGTAATGGGCCGCAAACAAGCCTAATGTAGTAAGAGCCAACAGATATAAAATGATCTTGATATATAATGGGTCGTTAATAGGTTTATATACACCATGGGCCATAAATTAAATCAGAAGCATCATGGGCCGTTAATGGACCGATAGGCACGACGGCCAAAAACGGCCCATAGGAAACAAGGGTCATTAATGGACCAAAAAATGCGACGAGCCAGAAATGGCCCAGAGGCAACACGAGACATTAATGGACCAAAAGATGCCACATGTCAAAAATAGCCCAGTGGCAATACGGGTTGTTAATGGACCAAATGGCTAGATGGGCCAAAAATTTCCCACACGCATCACCGGCCGTTAACGGACAAAAAGGCACGACATGCCAAAATAGGCACAGGGCCACGAAGGGCCGTTAGTGGACCAAATGGCGCGACAAGCAGAAAGTGGCCCTAAGTAAACATGTGTCGTTAATGGATGAAAAGAAACCACGGTCTACAAATGTCCCAAAGCTAGGACGAACCGTAAATGCGCTGAAATGTACCACGGGCCCTACATGACCTCAAGACTCGATGAGCTACAAAAGGGCATGATCATGCAAAAGTACACAAATGACCCAAAAGCATCATGGGCCGAAATGCATCACATGTTGTCAAGCTCCGAGCCGCTGCACGGGACGTAAACGGACTGAAAGCAAGACATGCCAAAATTGGAGACAACACGGGCCCCACATGGGCCCAAAGTATCAACGGGCTAGAACCATATTGGATGGCCCATAGGACCCTAATGGTTTGAATTCAGATATGTACTAAAGCGGCATGGATTAATGAATCTTAAATGGGCTATATACAAACATGTCGTTAACCAGTTGGCCCAATAAATTATGACTAAGTAATGTGGGCCTTAAGCATGCCTTTTACCGGGCCGACCTTTTTATCTAAATGGGCCACTGCTGGGTCATGCCACGTGTCGACGTTTTGTAGGCGCATATCGCCCATTTGATGAGAGACGGGTGCCACAGTGATGGGTGCCTCCATTGGCGAATAAGAAGCTGACACATAGAAACTCATCATTGTTCGGGGCTGTTAACGGGTATTGGATCCGGATTATGCACCCAATAGCTTAGGCGATCCGTTACGGTGGCTGCCACGTGTCGGTTAAACTTGACGAAAACACTTTCATGATGTGCCATTTATCGTCAAGGAAATGGACACTTCTGTGATGAAAAAGTGATTATTGTCATGAAACACATCCCCGACAACACATGCATGACTATCTTGATTATTTCATAAAATCATTACGGATGTAGATAGATGATAGAAAATGAGAACTATTGTGACAAACGCGTATCATCATAAATATGTCCTTTTTTGTAGTGAAAGATTCGGTTGAAAAAACAATTATTCTTATATGTTGCATATGCCTGCCCGGAGACTTCACTCGGAATGGCCCACACACTTGGCCAACCTGGATTTGCACTTTTGTAGCCTTTAACTTGGGATTAGGTTAGGCTATTTGGCTCTGGACTTCGATTTAGGAATAGGGGCATCTTGATCATGACTTGACATTGTACTTTACTTCCCAACGATCCCCTCTTAATGGTGTGGGATCTAAAGGCTAAACTAGCCAGCCTCCGCGAAGTCCTTCGCAAGCACTTCAATTTTCAACGGTCGACAATCCACTGCAATCTTCGCACGTAACTAAAACTTGTCCATGCACTTAGTGGCCTTCATTAGTTCCTTTAGTTAGTGGTCATCAGTACCAAAATACGAACACAATTGCTCTTTCAACATTTCACAAAGGTGTTTTCTTAGGGGTGTGTGTGTGTGTGCGGGTGTGTTAATTTTAGAAGATTTCTTAGAGAAGAGACTTTGCTCTTGTAGTAGAAGCTACAAATTCGTCCTACCAAGTTGAGTTGTGTGTTGACCATAATAGGGTGAAACAACTCTGGCACTACTTACTGTTAAGTCAGTGCATATTCTGTTAGTTACAAAGAGAGTTATTTTCCCTTATACTGGTTGTGGCAGTTACAATTGCCTCTCCAACACAAAGTCTTCACTTGGCTAGTTGTGAAGAACAGTATGTTGACTAAGGATAGCTTGTTGGAAAGAGGTTGCCGTGGAGTGGATTTGTGTGAGTTTTGTAGTGATCACTGTCGGTGTCAAAACCAGCGGATCTCGGGTAGGGGGTCCTAATCTGTGCGTCAAGGCTGATGGTAACAGGCAGCAAGGGACACAGATGTTTACCCAGGTTCGGGCCCTCTCGATGGAGGTAAAACCCTACTTCCTGCTTGATTAATATTGATGATATGGGTAGTACAAGAGTAGATCTACCACGAGATCGTAGAGGCTAAACCCTAAGAGCTAGCCTATGATGGTATGATTGTAATTGTGATCGGCCCTCTAAGGACCAACTTCTCCGGTTTATATAGACACCGGAGAGGGCTAGGGTTTACATGGAGTCGGTTACAAGAAAAGAAACACAATATCCGGATCGCCAAGCTTGTCTTCCACGCAAAGGAGAGTCCCATCCGGACACGGGCCGAAGTCTTGAGTCTTGTCTCTTCACGCTTCAATAGTCCGGACGTTGTACACAGTCCGGCTGTCCGGATACCCCCTAATCCAGGACTCCCTCAGTAGCCCCTGAACCAGGCTTCAATGACGATGAGTCCGGCGTGCAGTATTGTCTTCGGCATTGCAAGGCGGGTTGCTTCTTAGAATACTCCAAAGTACCTGTTACGACGAATAGTGTCCGGCCTCCAATCAATGTTGTGCTCCTCGGCTTCGGTGCCTCAGTAATGACCATCTCCACGTGTCGAGCGAATGCGAGGAGTCGAGGCATTTTTTGCATATTCCACCCTCGATCCTCCGGGCTAACCTTCTATTTGAAGGGACGGGGATTCTCAGATCCAAACCTCAATCTCCCTCCCAGAGCTAGCATCCAACAGAGCGCTCCGCGAAAAGCCATTCCAACATGGCCAGCCGTCGCAGCTCTTCTGCTTGCCCTTCTCGTTCCAAGTCGGGGGATTGGGGAGAGTGTTCAGTTCCTCATAGCCGTTTGATAGATTTACAATCCCAAGGGTTTCTCCCACCGGCGTTCATGGTCCCCGTCCGAGCTGGAATAGCCACTTATGACGGAGGAGAACAAGCTAAGGGATCTCCTAACCCATCTCCGGAGGAGCGTATATGCCTCATCCCACATCTGTTGAGGGGCGTCGGGTTCCCAATCCATCCATTTCTTCGCGGGCTCCTGGAATTCTACGGACTCCAGTTGCACAATCTTACCCCTGCCTCTGTTCTGCACATAGCGGGGTATGTTGCCCTTTGCGAGCTGTTTTTAGGCTGCAAACCACACTTCAGATTATGGAGGAAGCTGTTCTGCCTCGTCCCCCGCACCCAGGGGAGTCCCTATGTAAAGTGGGCGGGGCCGAAGTATGGCGCATTGCCGAGACCGGATACCTGTCCGGCACTCCTGAGAAGGCACCAGAAAACTGGCCTTCAGAGTGGTTCTATATATACGACATCCCCCTTCCGGATCCAGTCTGAACAGGTCTCCCCAAGTTCAGCAACGCCCCGCCGAGGGCACGCCTAAGCTGGCGCCCCCGGGGCCCTCAAGAAGAGGACACAAGGGAAATATTCCTCCTGATGAACAGGATAAAGTTACTGGCCAAATCCGGACTGACGATAGTTGAGGTTATGGCGATATGCATAAGACGGGGAGTGCGGGCGGCTCCAATATCGGGGGCAGCCCATGTGGCATTTCAACGGGGAAGACGACGCCACCCGCTGCGGCCGTAAGGGTCCGGCCTCCGCTGCCGCTTTGGCAAGGATATTGTCCGATTTGTACAAAGGGTAAGAGGAGGAATTCCTTCGCATAAAAATGCGGGACGGATTCTCCATGTACAACCCCCCAGCGTGGGTAAGTTGCCATTCTTTTTCCCTGCTTTACTTACACTAGCGTTCTTCTGCTAAATTACTTGCATCAATGCTTTTGAGAAGGAACTAAGGAGGGCCGTAGAAGGAATCTTCAGCCCCTCCCCGAAACCAGAGGACCCTGGAAGGGCCCTAAATCCGGGACTTAAAGTGGATCCGGATATCACTGTGGAGCTTGTCAACGGGGTATTCTATCAAGCGAGCTGGGATGGCGCCCTAGTGGACATTACGGCCGACTACCCTGGACTGCTCCAGCGTCGGCGTGTAAGCGAACTAAAAACCCTATCCTTGAAGAGGACTCCCCAGGTATTATAATTTACCCTTGAGGCGTCGTTCTATTTGCGTAAACGACGGCCGGAGCGAGGGCCGAGCCCCTAGGGACTCGTCAACCACGGGCGTCCCGATCAGGCGGGCTCAAGAGGAAGGCGGTGAGGGTCGACACACCGCTCTGAGAGGTAAAGCAATAACCTGTCCTGTAATTATATAATTTAAAATATGGCGCCCTTTATGCAGCAGGAAGAGGAATAACCGGACTATATCCGAAGACCCTACCAATCACGCCTCCACCAGCCGGGTTCCAGAACCGGCTTCGGGGGCGGAGGCGGACACGGGGCCAGCACCGCATAGTTCCCCGACAAAGGATGCGGATATGCGTTCGGCCACGAACTCCTAAGTGGAGAGCGCCATGAATCACCGGCGCCGGAGGGCCGTGCTCCGGAACAACATCTTTTCCAAAGAGGCTTTTAATGCCTTCAATTCGGCGGACGCATACGTCCAAGCCGCTCGGGGCGGGCTTGCCCAAGCGACAAACCAGTATACCAAAGACATACGGGTAAGAAATTTTGATAAGTATGTATAGCAGTAGCCCCTGAGACTTAAAATAGTTGGGACAACTGTTTGAAGGATCAATATATACCCAGGTCCTTGTGGACAAGAATGAACAATTGGCTCGAGAGCTGGAGGCATGCAAGGCCCAAGCCCGACCGATCACGGTAGCCAAGTTGGGGATCCTGAAGGCCCCTCTGGTAATATTTGTCTCCATTATACGCAGATGTACCAGTTAGTAAATGGCTGGTGCAGTTCATCTAACAGAAAATTCTGCAGACAATCCCGGGGTGAATCCAGAGGGCACAAGAGAGGACGCATCGCATCTCAAAAGGCAGCTGGAGGCTGGTGAGCACGTTCTTACGCGAGTTAGGCAGGAGAAGAACAATCTTCAAGATGCCAAAGTCCAGCTGGACGTGGAGTTAAAAGATCTCCGCGCTCAGCTGGCGGACTCCATGAAAGAGAAAAAAAGGCTTCGACGTGGCATTTACAGTAAGTGCCTAGACGAACTGTAGTATAGTTCAGCGAGGAAGTATATTGAAAGAATATTCCATCCAGGAATGTAAACGGGTCACCCTGAGCAGGAGATGCCCTCATCTGCAAGTGATTTACTGCAAGACCTTTTGCAACTGCACGAGCGAGCTCGGCAAGTGATGCAGGGTGTTGCTCAGGCTTTGTGGCCATCAAGCTTGCTGCCGAATGACATGGCGGAGCTTGTGGATATGCTTCAAGGAGCACGGCGGCGCTTCCGACTGTGGAAGGTGTCCGCTTGCCGGCAAGGCGCAAGAGAAGTTCGGGCTATGGTGAAGACGCGCTACACCAAGCTGGACCCGAACCATATGGGCGAAGTAGGATCGGCGGGGCCCGATGGGCAAGAAATTCCCGTGAGTCTGGTATATGACCAGGTAGCGTTAGCCGCTAAGTATTCTCAACAGGATTGTAAACTAGATAGCCTATTGGACGGTATAGACGAGGAATATAGTCAGTCCAAGTGACTGTGTAATTTAATGGGCTTAAGTATCCCCTAGCCGGATTAAAATCATTTGTCATGGCGGACCTTTTCGCTTCCGCCCCCGGATCCTATAGTCCGGGGTGTGTCCGAATACCCACTCAGTTATACAAAACTGGGGTATGCGTGGAAACAAGGCGTAGGGGTCATAAGTGCTTGAACAGACAAGTACCCAACTAGTTATGTTATATTACATGGATAGTAAGAAACATCTTCCAGGGAGAATAGTTCCGTTAGGGGTTCCTTTCCACAGATGCAGCGTCTTGACGATGCACATGTCCGGACTGTGAACGATGGCCTTGAGGATACAAGACTTCGGGGATTTATGTTATAATAAACGAATACATCTTTTGTTCACCGACCGAATATTCTCTTAAGGAAGCTAGCTTTCGGCTTCACCTGATCTCGAGGTACACATCCGCTGAACCGGCAAGAATAATCGCAGAGGTGCTCCCCTTATGCCCTAGCCGAATTAATGGGAACGTAGGGCATAAACACAAGATCCAGGCAACCCAGCTTGGCAACATCTTAAGTCATATCGATGCATATAATGGTGAATAAAAGGCACATATGGAAACAGAATGCATATGTGATGGGCAGAAAGCCATGTGAGTAATTATTTTTAGCTTCCGTATAGGAAGCCCCCAGGTATTGCTTACACACCTAGTGCGGTCGGGGTGATCCGGGAATCTGCACTGTATTGAATACTTTGTGTGAAGAGAAAAAGGGTCGAGAAAGGGAAAAGGGATGGAGCATAATTAAAAGGGAGGGGTAAGGAGACGAACACTGAGTTCGGCGTTAGGCGTAGAATCTCCGGAGTCTGGCCGCATTCCATGGGTTCGGCTCGAGTCTGTTATCGGATGCATTACGTAGACGGTACGCTCCTCCCGTGAGAACTTTGTCAATGACGAAGGGACCTTCCCATTTGGGTTTGAGTTTGTCCTTCTTCTTCTCGGTAGGCGTAGAACGAGCTTCGCCAATATTGTAAGTTTTGGCCTGCACTTCTCGCTTTGATATTGTCGAGCCTGCTGATAGAATGCGGAACGGGCTTTTGCGACATCGCGCTCCTCCTCCAGGGCATCCAAGTTATCTTGCCGATCTAACTCGGCTTCCTTCTCTTCGTACATGCGTACGCGTGGCGAATCATGTATTATGTCGTAGGGTAGTACTTCTTCCGCACCGTACACCATAAAAAATGGAGTATATCCGGTGGTGCGATTGGGTGTGGTCCACAACCCCCAGAGTACGGAGTCGAGCTCCTCTACCCAGTGCGTATCCGATTCTGTTAGAGATCACACTAGTCTGGGTTTGATGCCGCTCATGATGAGACCGTTTGCCCATTCGACCTGGCCATTTGTTTGGGGGTGGTAGATGGAAGTGTAGTCGAGCTTAATTCCCATTTTGCCGCACCAAGTTTTCACTTCGTCGGCCGTGAAATTTGAGCCATTATCAGTGATGATGCTATGGGGGACACCGTATCAGTGTACGACCCTGTATATGAAGTCTATCACAGGTCCGGATTCGGCCATTTTGACTGGTTTGGCTTCTATCCGTTTGGTGAACTTGTCCACCATGACCTGTAGGTATTTTTTCTTATGGCTTCCCCCTTTAAGGGGTCCGACCATATCCAGCCCCCAGACCACGAAGGGCCAAGTTATGGGGATTGTTTGGAGAGCGGTAGGGGGCATGTGACTCTGATTGGCGAAGAGCTGGCAACCGACGCAATGTTGGACAAGGTCCTGTGCGTCTGCTCGGGCCGTTGGCCAATAGAAGCCTGTACGGAAGGCCTTGCTGACTAGCGCTCGAGCCGCGGCGTGATGTCCGCCCAGTCCGGCATGGATTTCAGCCAAGAGTTGCCGCCCTTCCTCTTCGGAGATGCACCTTTGGAGCACTCCGGTCACGCTTTTCTTGTAGAGTTCCCCTTCATGGACCTTGTAAGCTTTAGAGCGCCGGACTATGCGGCGTGCTTCGTTTTGGTCTTCGGGGAGCTCCTGCCTATTTAGGTAGGCCAAGAAAGGCTCAGTCCACGGGGCAATTACGGCCATGATTTCGTGGGCCGAAGATGTTATTTCGGTGGCAGAGCCTCCGATTGTGTCTGATGGTTCGGAATCTGGGGATGTGCTCGGGTCCATGCTGGTATTGCCGGACTCCCCTTCCCATACTACGGATGGCTTGAACAACCTTTCCAGGAATATGTTAGGTGGGACAGGGTCGCGTTTGGCATTGATGCGGGCAAGGACGTCCACCGCTTGATTCTTTTCTCGAGCCACATGGTGGAATTCGAGCCCCTCGAACCGAGCTGATAGTTTGAGGACGGCATTACGGTAGGCCGCCATTTTCGGATCCTTGGCATCAAAGTCTCTGTTTATTTGTGATATTGCGAGGTTGAATCGCGCACTTCCAGCGTTGGATGCCCATAGAGACCGTCGTCTCAAGACCATTCAACAAAGCCTCATATTCGGCTGCATTGTTGGAGTCTGTAAAGTATTTGGAGGACGTCTTTGGACTGTGTCTCCGGTGGGAGGCGTCGGGGACTACACATGCTCCCGATCCGGCCAGCATTTTAGAGCCGTCAAAGTGCATGATCCAGTTGGAGTATGCGCCGTACTCTTTAGGGAGTTCGGCTTCCGTCCATTCGGCGACAAAGTCAGCCAGTACTTGCGACTTGATGGCCCGCCATGGTTTGTACATTATGTCAAACGGAAGGAGCTCGATGGCCCATTTAGAAATCCGGCCCGTAGCGTCGCGGTTGTTTATTATGTCATAGAGTGGTACTTCGGAGGCTACTAAAAGTAGTGTCGCAGCTTCCGGGATGCCATGAAGACCGCGTATGCTATTTTTTGATAGTGTGGGTATCGGGATTTGCATGGGGTGAGGACTGTGGATACGTAATAAACCGACTTTTGGAGTGGGAATTTGTATCCGTCAACTTCTCGTTCGACGATGAGTACTGCGCTTACAACTTGGTGTGTTGCCGCTATGTATAATAGCATAGGCTCGCCGGTGTTATTGTTAGGACTGGATTCTTGGCGATAAGGTCTTTATTTCATCGAGTCCGGCCGCGGCTGTATCCGTCCATACGAAGTGTTCGTTGCGCCGCAGGAGGCGGTAGAGAGGCAATGCCTTTTCTCCTAGCCTGGAGATAAAGCGGCTCAAAGCAGCCACGCATCCGGCTAGCTTCTGGATGTGCTTGAGGTGCATTGGTATAGCCAATCGAGAAAGAGCTCGGATTTTGCCGGGTTCGCTTCAATTCCTCTATTGGAAACAATGAAGCCCAGCAGTTTCCCCGATGGGACGCCGAAGACGCATTTTTCCGGATTCAACTTAATGTCGTATGTCCGGAGGTTATCGAATGTGAGCCTCAAGTCATCTATCAGGGTTTTGGCGTGTCTAGTTTTTATGACCACTCGTCCACATATGCTTCCACTATTTTGCCGATTTGTTTTTTCAGGCATTTTTGAATCATGCGTTGATAGGTTGCACCGGCATTCTTGAGCCCGAAGGGCATAGTGTTGAAGCAAAAAGGGCCATATGGCGTTATAAAAGTTGTTGCAGCTTGGTCAGACTCTGCCATCTTTATTTGATGGTATCCAGAGTATGCGTCGAGAAAACTCTGAAGTCATGTCCGGCTGTGGCATCGATGATTTGATCGATGCGAGGAGGAAAGGGATCCTTAGGGCAAGCCTTGTTGAGGTCTTTGAAGTCGACGCATAAGCGCCGGATTTGTCCTTCTTTGGTACCATCACCAAATTTGCCAGCCAATCCGGATGTTTGATATCTCGATGAATCCGGCCTCGAGTAGCTTGGCTAACTCTTCCCCATTACTGTCGTTTGGGCTCGAGAATCGCCTTAGGGTCTGCTTGACTGGTTTATATCCTTTTAGAATATTGAGGCTGTGTTCGGCTAGTCTGCGTGGGATGCCTGGCATGTCCGATGGGTGCCAGGCGAAAATGTCCCAATTCTCACGTAAGAAATCTCGTAGTGCGGCTTCAATCGCGGGGCTCGGTTGTGTCCCGATGGAAGCTGTCTTCGTGGGGTCCGTTGGATGGACCTGGAATTTGACTATCTCGTCTGCGAGGCTTAAATGAGGTGGACTTGGGTCGCTTGTCTAGTATCACGTCGTCCACATCCACGGTGGCCCGCAGTTGTTGTTAACTCTTAACTGCTAGGGCTTCAGATAATGCTTCCAAGGCTAGAGCTGCGGTTTTATTTTCGGCGCGAAGTGCAACGTCCGGGTCACTGGCTAGAGTGATGATTCCATTGGGTCCGGGCATTTTAAGCTTAATGTACCCGTAATGGGGTACATCATGAAAGCTTGTAAATGCGTTCCGCCCTAGAAGGGCGTGGTATCCGCTGCTAAAAGGAGCCACCTGGAATGTGATTTCCTCGGACCTATAATTCTCCGGGGTGCCGAATACCACATCGAGTGTGATTTTTCCCGCACACCACGCCTCCCGAGTAGGGATAATTCCCACAAGGTCGTGCCGCTTTGTTCAATGCGGCTTTTATCAATCTCCATCTTGCTGAGTGTTTCTTCATAAATCAGATTTAATCCGCTTTCGCCGTCCATGAGTACTTTAGTGAGCCGAAAGCCATCTATGATCGGACTAAGGACCAGAGCAGCTGGTGCCCGGACAGCCCGGAATCGAGGTTCATCACTGGCATTAAAAATTATAGCAGTGTCATTCCAAGGGTTTATTTTTGCCACATGGTAAATTTCAGCGGAGCTTCGATGAGCTCGCTTGCGCCTATTGTTCGAGGCAAAAGTCTCAAGACCTGTCGATTGTATTGTGTTATTTGGCGGGATGTTGTTCCGCTTTTATGGCCTGCAAGAAGATCCTCGCCACTTTTGCCACCACGGAGTATCCAACATGCCTTAAGGCTATGAGTAGGTGTTGTATCCGGAGTCTTGTGGAGCTTACATGGCCCGTCGAGCCATTCTTCCAATCTGGATCCCATACAGGTGGGCTTTGGTTTCTTGGGAGTTGGGTCGGACAACTTATGAGAGTTCATCCGTTTAGTTCGGACAAAGGTTTTGGTGAGAGCAGTACTATCCCAAAACTCTGTTTGGGTCTTCCAAGCGCTCTCCATCGCACAGTACTTCCGTACTATTGTTGCCAAGTCCGCGAAGCGTACTATGTCGCGGCGGCTTAAAGCATTGAGGAGTCCTTCGTCCGTGCAGTTTTTGTAGAAAAGTGAGACCATATTCTCTTCGCGGCAGTCCCTGACCTTGTTAAGCGCAAGGAGGAATCTAGCCCAGTAGCGATGTACGGTTTCTGGGGCTCTTGCACGATGCGGGGAGAGACAGTTTAGGTCGAACAGTGTTGTTAGCAGAATCCGGATTTTGATCCGATCTAACGCCCAAAGGCGCGGCGGTCTGAGCTCAACATCTTAGAATCCGGAGTGCCCAATTTCTTGACCCAATGCCCGATTCTAAGTCCGGGACTGGGTCAGGTTTTCCTTTGAGCAGGTCTTTGGCTCAAGGAGTTCGGTGATCCGAACATAACTTGTCCTCAAAGTTGAGGGGCAATCCGCGTGCGGTTCCTCCACTATCGCTATCTCATGGGTGGCCGGCAGGGACCTGATGTCCCTTTGGTCGGGTTTAAGCCCAATCCGGTCGTAGTCTGTAGCGACTCCCAGAGCGGCGATGCGATCCAAGAGTTCGTTAAGGGAGGAGAGCTCCATTGGATCCATCTGTTCGGCAAGTTCCGAACTGACGTGAAGGTTACGATTGATGACCCGAGAGGTCATCGTCGGTGCCACCGGCGATGGGGCGGCCATGATGAAGCTGCCGAGCCGGAGCGTCTGGCCTATAGCCAGAGCCCCCTCCGAGGTAATGTCGTCCTTGAAAATGAGACGAGCCATTGAGCCTTGCGGCGATGTCACAGAGGAACTCTCAATGAAAGCACCAATGTCGGTGTCAAAACCGGCGGATCTCGGGTAGGGGGTCCCGATCTGTCCGTCAAGGCTGATGGTAACAGGAAGCAAGGGACACAGATGTTTACCCAGGTTCGGGCCCTCTCGATGGAGGTAAAACCCTACTTCGCTTGATTAATATTGATGATATGGGTAGTACAAGAGTAGATCTACCACGAGATCGTAGAGGCTAAACCCTAAGAGCTAGCCTATGATGGTATGATTGTAATTGTGATCGGCCCTCTAAGGACCAACTTCTCCGGTTTATATAGACACCGGAGAGGGCTAGGGTTTACATGGAGTCGGTTACAAGAAAAGAAACACAATATCCGGATCGCCAAGCTTGTCTTCCACGCAAAGGAGAGTCCCATCCGGACACGGGCCGAAGTCTTGAGTCTTGTATCTTCACGCTTCAATAGTCCGGACGTTGTACACAGTCCGGCTGTCCGGATACCCCCTAATCCAGGACTCCCTCAATCACAACGCATTGAAACACATCATTTATGCATGTCCCTGACTAAGTTTAGCTCGAACATTGCTAGTGTTGCCTTTGGTTTTATAGATATACTAGATAAACCCAGAATGAGTTCGATCGGCAAATGCTATTCTTTGAGATATGTGAAATTTTAGGAGAGGGTTCGCACATGATCTTTTGAGATATGAAATTTTCAAGGCGCTCGACTTGGTGATCCAGCTAATGTGGTGTTATTTGTTTATTGTTACTATTGATACCTGGGCGACACTTTGAAAGGGGCAACTAAGAAAATGGATAACGTGGGGCAGGACATATACGGGTAACGACAAGTAAGCATGCAAATTTGGAGCCTTTAGGGTACCCTCCGACTCTAGTTAGTTCGACCAAATGAACTAAAATTTCAATAGTAATGTGAATTTTAAGAATTTAGTTCATTTAGTTGAACTATGCAGGGCAGAGTATACCCTCAAGGTTCCAAATTTAAAACCCTGGGGTACTATGACTAGGAGACTAGCAATGCAGTTGATGTTGTCGTTGCGGGTGGTTTCTGTGCGTTTGCCTTAGATATCCCATTCCTTTGCCCTGTTGCATGGTGGCTCTCATTCAGTGTCCTCCTCTCTCTGTTCATTGTTGGTTATTTTGCTCTATTCTAGCAGTAACAGTTCTTTTTGGTGTTGAGAAGTTTCAGTTCTGAGGTCGTTTGTGCCTTTCAAATTAAGGGTGACCAGGGTCATGTAAGCTTGTGCGACACCCTTGTTTTAGGTAAGTGAAAAACAAGGGGTCGGGGCTCGTTTTAGCAAACTACTAGTACTAGTTACCATCGCACGTGTGCGGCGCATGTGATTTTTGTAGTAAGTCCCTGTTTGGTTCATAAGTCCTAGGACTTTTTTTAGTCCCAACTTATAAGTCCCAAGTTCCTAAAAAGTCCCTACATGTTTGGTTTCTGGGACTTATAAGCCCCTATAAGACCATATTATAACTATAAGTCCCTATAAGACTCTCCTTGAACTTTGGCCGTCAATGTGGATGCAGCGACATTCTCCCAATCTGCAAGAGCGGGCTTTGGTGTGGTAATACGTGATCACCGGGGAAGGGTGCAGGCTGCGAATAGAGGTTACTTTGAACGAATTCAAATTCCTGAAGTAGCAGAAGCCATGGCACTTCGTCAAGCCTTAATCCTTGCCAATAACCTTGGCATACGGAACATCATGGTAGCATCTGATTGCCTGTCAGTGATCAACAAGGTCAAAGGTTTAGGTTTTGATAGGTCCCCTATTGGAGCCATAGTCCATGATATTAGAAAATGTGCCACAAAGTTTGTATCTTGTACTTTTATTCAAGTCAATCGTACTTGTAATGAGGCAGCACACGTTCTGGTGAAATCAGCAAAGCATGATGTTTGGTCCTGCTGGATTAATGAGTTCCCTGATGTAATTAGGACCATATCTGTAACGAACAAATTATAAATGAAAGGGCGTAGCTGCCCATTACCTTAAAAAAAAGACTCTCCTTGAGAGTCTTATTTTATAAGTCTCAAATGTCCATTTTAAGTCTCCTAAGTCCCTTCTCTTTGATTTAGATGAGACTTATAGAGACTTTTTTAAGTCCCTAAACCAATAAGTCCCTGAAAACAAACACCCTCTAAGCTGCTGCCTGGATTTCTTTGGTGATGGATGACGCTATGTAGTTCGGTGGTTATAATACTGTAAACAGCTTATGTACAGTAGCAGGAAACAGAGTAGATCAATCAGCAATACCAAGCCTAGCTAAAAGAGGCAGACGATGTAATATTAATCCGGGTTCAATTTTCTGTAATTAAAGCTTCAGCTGACGAAATTATACTCCTTTAGTACAGATGGGTGTGTGAAAATTAACTTTACATACAGAGAGTATAACCACAGAACCAGTAGTGTACTACGCCTGCTCTGCTCCCGGAGCAGGGCACTGCACGTGTTTGTTCTTCTCCTCGCGACCCCCTTGCTTTCGTGCGTTGGATTTGCTCAGATCCTGGAGGGGATGAGGGGCGTGGAATTCGAGAGGTACGCCGCGGCGGCCGCCACGCCGCTGCCGAGCTTCACCGGGTACCCGATGTCCTTGAGCACCATCTCCACCCCGCCGAGGCAGCCCAGAAGTTGCAGCTGCAGCAAAGACGACAAAGCACTCACGCATTGGTCATCGGCGACGCAGATCGCAAGCAGTTCCTACGGCGACGTGCGTGCGTACGTACCTCGTTGAGGTGGCCGAGGTGTCCGATCCTGAAGACCTTGCCGGCGACCTTGTTGAGCCCGAGCCCGAGGCTGAGGTTGTACCGCTTCCATGCGTGCTTCACGATCTCGCTGCTGTCGATGTACGGCGGCACGACGACGGCGGTGACCGTGTCGCTGAAGTTCTCCTCCTTCGCGGTGCAGTTCTTGAGCCCCCACGCCGCCACCGCCAGCCTGTTTTCAATTCATCAATTTTTCATCAAGCCGCCACAGGCAGGCAGAGACAGACAAGAATTGGTGGAGCAGGGTAGGTACGTACCTTGTTGCGGTGCCGAGGCGTGTGTGCCTCTTGATGACGTTGTCGAGGCCCTCCTCGAAGAGGAGGTCGAGGCCGGCGCGGAGGCCGTAGAGGAGCTGGATGGAGGGCGTGTAGGGCCAGTAAGTGCCCATCTTGTAGAACTTGAGGTAGTCCTTCCAGTCGAAGAAGACGCGCACCGACTTGGCCGTCTTGGCCGCCTCCAGCGCCTTGGGGCTGGCGCACACGATGCCCAGCCCCGTCGGCAGCGACAGCGCCTTCTGCGACCCCGTCAGCGCCACGTCCACGCCCCACTCGTCCATGCGGAAGTCCAGCGCGCAGATGGACGACACCCCGTCCACCAGCAGCAGCGCCGGGTGCCGGTACGCATCTGCATCACACATATCATCATCCACACGTAAGCATATCAAGCTCGATGCATGCAAGAGGTAGCTAGATTAGTTTGGATGGAGCGCGGACGGACCGAGGAGCTTGCGGACGGCGTGGAGGTCGTTGGTGACGCCGGTGGCGGTTTCGTTGTGGACGATGCAGATGGCCTTGATGGTGTGCTGCGAGTCAGTGCGGAGCTTGGACTCGAGGGCGCCGAGGTCGGCGCCGTAGCCCCAGTCGGACTCTACCACGTCCACGCTGAAGCCGAGGCGCTGCTGCTGGTCGATCCAAAGCAGGCTGAACTGCCCCAGCGAGAAGGACACGATCCGGTCCCCCGGGGAGAGCGTGTTGGTGAGCGCGCTCTCCCAGGCGCCGGTGCCGGTGGTGGGGAAGAGGAAGGGGGTGCCGGTGGTGGTCTTGAAGATCTTCTTCACGTCTTCCAGGAGGGTCTTGGTGAGGGCCGGGATCGCTGGCGAGCGGTAGTCCTCGTTCTGCCGGCTCATGGCGCGGATCACCTGGTCCGGGATGTTCACCGGCCCAGGGACGAACAGGTGGTTCCGGCCTGGCCCATTCATGTAGTCCATCTTGCTGCGATGCGGACAGTAGAGTAGAGACCAAACACGGGCTCTGTGGTTACAATCAACAGAAAATCCTGGGAACAACGGGCTGAATCTATTTTCCTTGTCTATCTCTATACGGTCATTTTCATTTTTGCTTTTAGCGATGCTAGCGGCAGAGGGCACTGTTTTTGGGCCATTTTAAAACTTTGTATAATATGTTTACACCAAGAAGCTATTTTTGCTTCCCATAAAAAAAGGAAAAAATATGCTATTTTTGCTAGTGAAACCTGGTCTGTTTTTTTCGATTGTGTGAAGAAAAAAAATGCTCATTCTCATGCTAACCTAAAGTTCATTTTTTAAATTGATCGTCTAAAAAAAATCATTTCACTGCTTCGATCTTATTGTAGCCCTTTGTCCATAAAGTTATATCGTTTCATGAAAAATCATTTAATCTTCGCGACATCTATAATACCATACCCTCTCCGTTCCTAAATATATGAAGTTTTCGTAGTTTAAGTAGTTCAAATTGAACTACGAAAACTTCATATATTTAGAAACGGAGGGAGTATTTAATAAAAAAACTGTTTATTTACTTATCATTTCCTAGACTAAATCAACATTTCCCCAAAAAGAAAATCTAAGATGCTTTTATCTAGTGAAAGTGTTACTTTATCATGTTTCTCTATATCATAAATATAGAATTCTCACAGAAGTACTATAGCAGAATGACCCGCAGAAAGAGAACTTAGCAGAATACTGGTCACTACCTTAAGAGTGTAAGCATAACAGTACTCTTGTCATCTCTCAACTTAAGAAGACCAGGGCTACTTGGCTACTAACACCGAAGTGCTAATAAACTACTTCGTTCTCCCCATAATATATGAGCGTTTTAGTGTAAAAAACGCTTTTATATTAGGATGGAGGGAGTACTCAAGAAGCCTTCTAAGTGTTCTAACCGATCCGAGAACGAAAGATTAAGCTGCACGCATGCAAAAGCCGGTGACATGGCTCACCACCCGAGTGCTTATCCGGACGACAATATTCAGAAAGAGGGGAGCCAATCAATCAATCAAGTCATACGCTAGCTATTCCTCTCCGTCAAACAACACTCCTGCGTGTGCTTCGCTGAGTATTTTGATACGATCTACGATCATCCACCGAGTACTTGTATAATAATTCATCAAATGGAAGTGTTAGACGGAGACGGAGAGGGGATGCGTGTGTGTACCTTTTTCTCGCCGGTGACCAGGGGAGGCGCCGGGGTGAAGGGCGGGGAATACGTGCGAAGGAGAGGAGGATAGGATGGATGGAGGCTATATAGGAGCCATGACGGCCAACGGGCAGGGCCTTGGTGGGGCCCCAAGACGTCCTGCGTGGCAGATAAGGCGGCCTGCCATGAGGCCCTCAGAGCTCGCCCATGGAGTGGCACTCCTCCTTCCGCGGCGCAGCTGATGTGATCCCCTACTCTGGCCTTACGCTCCTAGAGTACGGTCGAGCGCGCGACGATGACATCTACGGCTTGTGGGATGATGGCTCATCGTAATCTTCCCGCGTTCATACAAGAAGGCAAGGGTATATTCTTTTTTTCGAACTTCAAGAGCAATTAATCTTTCCTTTGGTTGCAGTGTAACTATACGTACTACACTGTTTTGTTCCCAACGCGTATTGGAAGAGCCTGCCTTGGATACAAGAATTTATCTATGTACTATGTATATCGTACCTACAGAAAATGAATTGGTTCAGGTGTAAAGTTGCTCCGTGTAAAAATGAGCTCCTGTTCCTGTCCAGTGAACTGAATCGCCTAACGGAAATATCTTTTCTATTTCAGCACATGGAGCTCTGTGGCCTCTGGGATAAAATGACAGGTTAACTCGACTCCAACCGGAGCCAATCTGCAAGCCACGGGCGTAGATGCGCCCACGTCGGCCTCCGGGCAGGATGTTATCGCTTCATCTCTGCTTTGCGGTGTCCCTGGAAACCCAGCACAAATTTTGGTTCTCTGAGTTTTCATCTTTAAAGACTAGAGACAAATGGGAAAAGCAATAGCCGCAGCGTAGCAGGAAAATGAAAATGCAGGGAAGGTCGTAGCTAGGGCAGGTGAAATGAGCTGTATTGAGGACGGACTTGAGAGTCGGAGCACAAGGTTGGAAGTATCCCCGCTGCCTGCTTGACTGTTTTGTCTGCTCTGCCGCAGGTGAGATGAAACTGCACACTTGAAGAAGATTTTTCTTTCGATTATATTTTTATTGAGTTTTTTTTGCGGGGAATCTTTTTATGGAGTTGCAGGAGTAAGACTTACAGCCGGCTGTAGCACAGACTCCAAAAAACTATGTGAGATTGTAAGGTGGGTCATATGGTAATAAAGTACTCCCTCCTTTCCGGTTTATAAGACTTATCTTAAAATTTTATTTTTCAATTTTATAAGGCTCAATTTGGTTGTTTCCCATCACATGTTCAGATTCCAAGGTGCATTAAATCATTGCATGCAAGTATTAAGAGAAAATTGACCAATGCATGTAATTTATGCATTGATAAACATACTTTTTTAAGAAAAACAAGAGCATTAATTAGATGCTTTTGCAAACTACAAAAAATATTTCACCACTCACCATCTATCTTGGTTGGTGAGATTTTTAAATTGAGCCTTATAAACTGTAAAGGAGGGAGTAACACCATTTAGCTAACTATATTATACATGTTAATTATTATATTGACTATAAATAACATGGCAACATGTAATCACCTGCCTTATTCCTGAGATTTGCTATCTCCTTCACGTAATCGCAACCCCCTCCTCCCCATTTTCGGGGGGCAACTCAAGCATGTCGATTCCTAATAAAATCGAACATACTCTCTTAACAGCATGGTTAATAATATAGCCGACTGCTGACTATAACATGAGATCTGTGGGATTAGGAAAGTTTTGGTGGGGTCCACCTTGGAAATCACGCGGTGGGGGAGGGTGTGATTACTTGTGGGAGCATGCATAGAAAAAGGAAATGAAGTAATCCTCTGCATCTCCCACGATCCTCCCGACAAAACAGACTAGCTGCCGGGGATGGAGTGCTTCGCGCTTGGGAATCACTCGCTCCCGCGTGCGGTCGCGAAGGAGTAAAGTAGAAATGTATGTATGGTGCTTAAACTTAGTGGCGATGTTCATGTGTTTATTAAACTCATAAACTACTTCAAACAGTCTTAGAACTTGAGAATGCCGCTTTAATACGGTCCTTAGACTTGGTGAACCAGTGTTGTCTCACATACAGTTCGTGTATGTCGTGAAGAGTTTTTCCCCCAAAAACCGCCTTAGATTTTATTTAATTACATAGAAAACCCCCTAAAATTTAGAAATGTGAAGCAAAAATTTTTTACAATATGGGGAATCGAACCTACGATCTCACAGTAGCCACATTGCATTGCCCACACAATCTATCTACGGAGCTAAAATCTACTTGGTTTTAAATTAGTGAGCTACTCCCTTCGTTCTAAAATAAGTGTTTTAATTTTGTACTAATTCTACAAGCTTAACTAACAATCAAGTTTTCAGTAAAGATCATGAACTAACCATATGAATGGTAACACTTACAACTCATATTTACTCATGGCAATGACATAATCAACTAGGGAACAATAATAATATATTTCAAACGCCAACACTTTGTCAAAATAACCATGATATATATGATAGTTTAGTTGGACCGCAAAATATAAATGCAGAGGACCTTTGAAATTCAAGCAACGACTAAACATTGTAATTCTGGGTAGAAGAGATCTAGTCATGCTCACGTCCAACATTAATTGGACACAATGATGTTAAACTAAGAATAACAATAGCGCTCTCTATGCTAGTGCTTGAGTGAGAAGATGATGACTCAACAATAAAAGTAAATAATATGAAAGTAAATAGAATGGTCTTTCTCAAAGGGAAGCAGAGATTTGCAGAGGTGACAGAGCTTGGAGCTAAAACAAAGATGAATACATTTTGAGCTGTGTGCTTTTCCTGTCAACATCACGACAGAGGATTTCAATATCTTCCATTCTAAACACATTAATGGCGGTTCCCATGAAAAAAAGGAAAAGTTTTACCCCCCCCCCCCCCCCAACCATACAGACAAAATCCATGGCTAGCCGGATCCTCGGGTGCCGTCCAACAATCAACTGTCCAGGGGGTATTTTTTTGCTTTTCATTTAGCAGGATTGGGCATCCCGAATACCAGCCTATCTCGTGCAGGACGAGCGAATAAACTCTCATCGTGAGAATAACCCGCTTACCATGGAAGATATTGACCGCCTCGTCACTCCATGAGCGGTACGGGCACACAAAACATATATTTATTTGAATAATTAGAGATGGCACATGAAAATTTATTTGAAACAACGAGGTAATTCCGTATATAGGTAGATATGGTGGACTCTTTTGGCATAACTTTGTGTTTCATGAATTTGGATGCATAAAGATATTCCTGCTTAGTACAGGAAAAGGCTAACAAATAGATTGTAAATTGACCAATTAAAGAGTGACAATGGTCATAATCATGCATCGTGAATAATTAGCATTGAACGTGAGCATGAGTAGTATATAAAAACTCTAAACATAAATATTATACAAGCTGCATTGGTTTTGAATCAACTACATGTGTGAACATGTGCCTAGTCAATCCACTTGAATTCTTGAGAGGAGGATAACATCCTAACATATCACATCATAATTAATTCAATGCATGTTGACACTCAAGTTAACATATTATCTACTCCTAGCTACTTAAGCATGGCATGAGCAACTATAATCTTTAATTATCATCACAAGCATGTTTACTCATAATATGTTAAATCAGGACTACTGAGTTGAATAGTTTCCTTATGGACCCCGTTGCTACGGGAGGTTAGGACAAAAGATGTCATGCAAGTTCTCATGATAAGCACATATGACTATATACGGAATACATGTGTACATTACATTGATGAATTGTAGTTAGTTTTGTGTCGCTCTAGTTTGTGATTGTTACACGATGAATGTCATCCAACACAAATACACGTAATTGATCCAATGCCTGCGCTTTTCATATATTGATCTTTGCTAAGTTACTACTACTTCTGTTGTTGTTACAATTGCTACAAAACTGCTACTATTATGTTACCATTACTATTACTACTGTTACCACTTCTATCAAACTATCATATTACTATGCTACTGATCACTCTGCTGATATTTAGTTCTCCGGGTGTGGTTTAATTGACAACTCAACTGTTAATACTTGCAAATATTCTTTGACTCCCCTTGTGTTGAATCAATATATTTGGGTTGAATACTCTACCCTCGAAAACTATTGTGATCCCCTATACTTGCGGGTTATCAGAGGGAGTAATCATAAGTGGGTTGCTTGTTCAAGTAAGAATAACACCCAAGCATTGGTCCACCCACATATCAAATTATCAAAATAACGAGCGTGAATCAATTAAACATGATGAAAGTGACTAGACAATAATTCTCATGTGTCCTCGAGAACGCTTTGCTTATTATAAGAGAACATTCTGACTTGTCCTTTGCTATAAAGAGGATTGTGCCACCTTGTTGCACCTTTGTTAATATTGCTCATTTTTACTTGTTACGAGTTATCTTACTACAAAATTATCTATCACTGTTACTTTTAGCACTTGCAGAGAAGACCTTGCTGAAAACCGCTTCTCATTTTCTTCTTCTCCCTGTTGTGATCGACACTCTTACATATCAAAAGGACTATGATTGATCCCCTTACTTGTGGGTCATCAAGACTCTTTTCTGGCGCCGTTGCCGGGGAGTGAAGCGCCTTTGGTAAGGAAACATTTATATCACATGCTGAAATTTACTGTCACTTGTCACTATGGAAAATAATCCTTGAGGGGTTTGTTCGGGGTATCTTCACCTCGACCGGAAGTGATAAGAGTTGCCCCTCAACCTACTAAACCTACTGAAAATATTTATTATGAGATTCCTTCGGGTCTGTTAGAGAATCTACTAGCTAACCCTTATGCAAGAGATGGAACGATACATCCTGATATGCACTTGATCTATGTGGATGAAATTTGTGGATTTTTTAAGCTTGCAGGTTTATCCGAGGATGGAGTTAATAAGAAGGTTTTCCCTTTATCTTTGGAGGTAAAGGCATTGACATGGTATAGGTTAATGGATGATATTGGAACATGGGATTGGAACCAATTGAAATTGGAATTTCATTAGAAGTTTTATCCTATGCATCTGGTTCATCGTGATCGGAATTGTATATATAATTTTTGTCCTCGTGAAGGAGAAAGTATCACCCAAGCTTGGGGGAGGCTTAAGTGGGGTCTTATTCTACTGGTTCCTTTATGCTTGGCTTTCTCATAATAATCTCTCAAGAGATTTTATGCTCGGCTTTCTCATAATGATCGATCCATGCTCGATTCGTCTTGTACTGGTTCCTTTATGATGAAAACTATTGAATTTCAAACGGAGTCTTCTGGAAAGAATTAAACACAACTCCGAAGATTGGGAAATCGATAAAGATTAAGAGTCAGGTATAAAACTTGAGTCCGATTTTGTTAAATCTTTTATGGAAACTGATGCTTTTCGTAAGTTTAGTATTAGATATGGACTTGACTCCGACATAGTAGCATCCTTCTGTGAATCGTTTGCTACTCATGTTGATCTCCCTAAAGATAAGTAGTTTAAATTTCATCCACCTATTGAAGAAATGTTAGAGGAATCTCTTATACTTAAAGGTGAACCTGTTATCTATAATGTTGATCCAGTTGTGCCTGCTGCTTACATTGAGAAACGTCCTTTCCCTATAAGGATTAAGGAACATGCTAAAGCTACAACCATGGTTAATAAAAGTAATATCAAAACACCTAGACCCTCTGAACAAATAGGTGTGGAACCTAATATTGCTATGGTTAAGGATCTCTTGGTCGATACTATTGATGGGCATGTTATTTACTTTTGTGATGAAGCTGCTAGAATTGCTAAATTTGCTAGAAATGAACAAGATATGTTAGATAAGAATAAGCCCGTACGAGACATGCCTGTTGTTTCTGTTAAAATTGAAGATCACTACTATCATCGTTTATGTGATATGGGTTCTAGTGTGAGTTATATTCCATTTACTTTATATCAAGAAATTATGAATGATATTGCACCTGTTGAGATTGAGGACATTGATGTTACTATTAAGCTTGCAAATAGAGATACCATTTCACCACTTGAGATTGTTCGAGATGTTGAAGTCTTGTGTGATAAGATCAAATACCCTACTGATTTCTTAGTACTTGGTTCACAACAAGATAATATTTGTCCCATTATATTTGGTAGGCCTTTCTTGAATACCGTTAATGCTAAAATTGATTATGCCAGACAAAAGGTTAGAGTTAATTTTGGTGATGTATCTCATGAGTTTAAATTTTCTAAGTTTCATAGATAACCACATGAGAAAGAATTATCTAGTAAATATGAAATTATTGATCTTTCTTCTATTGTCGTACTTCCTACTGATCTGCTAGAACGATATTTGTTAGACCATGAAAATGATATGCATATGAATGAAAGAAATGAAATAGATGAGATATCTTCAAACAAGCACCTATCAATTAGCATGTGGACACTCTGGGAGATCCTCTCCCACCTAAGAGTGATCCCATGTTTGAATTAAAGAAACTACCGGATACATTAAAATATGCTTATCTTGATGAGAAGAAGATAAATCATGTTATTATCAGCGCTAGCCTTTTAGAGCATCAGGAAAAGAGATTACTTAAAACTCTGAATAAGCACCATGCTGCAAATGGACATTGTTGGGGAATGTAGCATGCAATTTCAAAAAAAAATCCTACGCTCACGAAAGATCTATCTAGGAGATGCATAGCAATGAGAGGGGGAGAGCATCTTCATACCCTTGAAGATCGCCAAGCGGAAGCATTTATCAACGCGGCTGATGTAGTCGTACACCTTCATGATCCGTCCCGATCAAGTATCGAACGTACGGCACCTCCGCGTTTAGCACACGTTCAGCTCGATGCCGTCCTCTCTTTGTTGATCCAGCAAGAGGGGTGAAGTAGTAGATGAGTTCCGGCAGTACGAGGGCATGGTGACGGTGTTGGTGAAGAACAATCTCCGCAGGGCTTCGCCAGGCACGACAGAAACTATGACGGAGGATAAACTAAAGGGACGGGGTTGCCGGAGCACGGCTTAGTGTTTCTTGATGTGTCTTGGGTGCTAGCCCTTCCCCTCTATTTATATGTTGAGCCCTGGGGTCGAAACTTGGAGTAAAAGCCTCCTCAAAGTCGGTTTTGCCCGAAAGGCAAGAGTCCTTCTCGGACTCCAGGGCTAGACGCCAGGGTTCCCGGCGTCTACCCCCTAGACGCCAGGGTTCCTAGCGTCTAGCCTCTGGACTCCGCAAACTCCCTTTTGCACTTTCCAAAAGCCTCGGTGGGCTTTCCCCTTTGGCCAAAATAAAGTGTTCTAGTACCCAAACATTTCGGGAAACATCCGGAACCCCTTCCGGTGAACTCCGGAACCCTTCCGGAGACCAAAACTATTATCCCATATATCAATCTTTACCTCCGGACCATTCCGGAGCTCCTTGTCATGTCCGTGATCACATCCGAGATTCCGAACAACATTCGGTTACCAACATACATAAATCATATAGTACTATATCGTCAACGAACTTTAAGCGTGCAGACCCTACGGGTTCGAGAACTATGTAGACATGACCGAGACACTTCTCCGGTCAATAACCAATAGCGGAACTTGGAGGCCCATATTGGCTCCTACATATTCTACGAAGATCTTTATCGGTCGAACCTTATGACAGCATACGTAATTCCCTTTGTCATTGGTCTGCACTTGCCTGAGATTCGATCGTCGGTATCATCATACCTAGTTCAATCTCATTACTGGCAAGTCTCTTTTCTCGTTCCGTAATGCATCATCCCGCAAATAACTCATTAGTCACATTGCTTACAAGGCTTATAGTGATGTGCATTACCGAGAGGGCCCAGAGATACATCTCCGATACTCGGAGTGACAAATCCTAATCTCGATCTATGCCAACCCAACAAACACCTTCGGAGACACCTGTAGAGCATCTTTATGATCACACAGTTTCATTGTGACGTTTGATAGCACACAAGGTATTCCTTCGGTATTCGGGAGTTGCATGATCTCATAGTCAAAGGAATATGTATTTGACATTAAGAAAGCAATATCAATAAACTGAACGATCAATATGCTAAGCTAACGGATGGGTCTTGTCCATCACATCATTCTCCTAATGATGTGATCCCGTCCATCAAATGACAACACATGTCTATGGTTAGGAAACTTAACCATCTTCGATTAACGAGCTAGTCTAGTAGAGGCTTACTAGGGACACGGTGTTTTGTCTATGTTTCCACACATGTATCAAGTTTCTGGTTAATACAATTCTAGCATGAATAATAAACATTTATCATATTATATAAGGAAATATAAAATAACAACTTTATTATTGCCTCTAGGGCATATTTCCTTCAGTCTCCCACTTGCACTAGAGTCAAGAATCTAGTTCACATCGCCATGTGATTTAACACCAATAGTTCACATCACCATGTGATTCACACCCATAGTTCACATCGCCATGTGACCAACACCCAAAGGGTTTACTAGAGTCAATAATCTAGTTCACATCGCCATGTGATTAACATACAAAGAGTACTAAGGTGTGATCATGTTTTGCTTGTGAGAGAAGTTTAGTCAACGGGTCTGCCACATTCAGATCCGTATGTATTTTGCAAATTTCTATGTCTACAATGCTCTGCATGGAGCTACTCTAGCTAATTGTTCCCACTTTATGTATCCAGATTGAGACTCAGAGTCATCCAGGTCGGTGTTAAAGCTTGCATCGACATAACTCTTTACGATGAACTCTTTATCACCTCCATAACCGAGAAATATTTCCTTAGTCCTCTAAGGATAATTTTGACCGTTGTCCAGTGATATACTCTTGGATCACTATTGTACCCCTTTGCCAAACTCATGGCAAGGTACACAATAGATGCAGTACACAAAGATGGCATACTTTATAGAACCTATGGTTGAGGCATAGGGAATGACTTTCATTCTCTCTCTATCTTCCGCCGTGGTCGGGTTTTGAGTCTTACTCAACTTCATACCTTACAAGTCGTGCAAGAACTCCTTCTTTGGTGATACATTTTGAACTTCTTCAAAATCTTATCAAGGTATGTACTCATCGAAAGTCTTATCAAGCATCTTGATCTATCTTTATAGATCTTGATGCCCAATACGTAAGTAGCTTCACCGAGGTCTTTCTTTGAAAAACTCCTTTCAAACACTCCTTTATGCTTTCCAGAAAATTCTACATCATTTTTGATCAACAATATGTCATTCACATATACTTATCAGAAAGGTTGTAGTGCTCCCACTCACTTTCTTGTAAATACAGGCTTCACCTCAAGTCTGTATGAAACTATATGCTTTGATCAACTTCATCAAAGCGTATATTCCAACTCCGAGATGCTTTCACCAGTCCATAGATGGATCGCTGGAGCTTGCACACTTTGTTAGCACCTTTAGGATAGAGAAAACCTTTTGGTTGCATCTTATACAACTCTTCTTTAATAAATCCATTAAGGAATGCAGTTTTGACATCCATTTGCCAGATTTTATAAAATGCGGCAATTACTGACATGATTCGGACAGACTTTAAGCATCTATACGAGTGAGAAACTCATCGTAGTCAACACCTTGAACTTGTCGAAAACCTTTTGCAACAATTCGATCTGTGTAGATAGTAACACTACTATCAGCGTCCGTCTCCCTTGAAAATCCATTTATTCTTAATGGCTTGCCGGTCATCGGGCAAGTCAACCAAAGTCCATACTTTGTTCTCATACATGGATCCCATCTCAGATTTCATGGCCTCAAGCCATTTTGCAGAATCTGGGCTCATCATCACTTCCTCATAGTTCGCAGGTACATCATGGTGTAGTAACATGACTTCCAGAATAGGATTACTGTACCACTCTGGTGCGGAACGTGCTCTGGTTGACCTACGAGGTTTGGTAGTAACTTGATCTGAAGTTCCATGATCATTATCATTAGCTTCCTCACTAGTTGGTGTAGGCATCACGGGAACGGTTTTCAGTGATAGCTACTTTCCAATTCGATAGAAGGTACAATTACCTCATCAAGTTCTACTTTCCTCCCACTCACTTCTTTCGAGAGAAACTCCTTCCCTAGAAAGGATCCATTCTTAGCAACAAAGACCTTGCATTCAGATTTGTGATAGAAGGTGTACCCAACAATATCTTTTGGGTATCCTATGAAGATGCACTTCTCCGATTCGGGTTCGAGCTTATCAGGGTGAAGCTTTTTCACATAAGCATCGCAACCCCAAACTTTAAGAAATGACAACTTAGGTTTCTTGCCAAACCATAGTTCATACGGTGTTGTCCCAACGGATTTAGATGATGCCCTATTTAACGTGAATGTAGTTGTCTCTAATACATAACCCCAAAACGATAGTGGTAAATCAGTAAGAGACATCATAGATCATACCATATCTAATAAAGTACGATTATGACGTTCGGACACACCATTACGCTGTGGTGTTCCAGGTGGCGTGAGTTGAGAAACTATTCCACATTGTTTTAAATGAAGGCCAAACTCGTAACTCAAATATTTGCCTCCGCAATCAGATCGTAGAAACTTTATTTTCTTATTATGATGATTCTCCACTTCATTCTGAAATTCTTTGAACTTTTCAAATGTTTCAGACTTGTGTTTCATCAAGTAGATATACCCATATCTGCTCAAATCATCTGTGAAGGTCAGAAAATAACGATACCCACCGCGAGCCTCAACACTCATTGGACCGCATACATCGGTATGTATTATATCCAATAAGTCAGTGGCTCGCTCCATTGTTCCGGAGAACGGAGTCTTAGTCATCTTGCCCACGAGGCATGGTTCGCAAGCATCAAATGATTCATAATCAAATGTTCCAAAAGTCCATCTGCATGGAGTTTCTTCATGCGCTTTATACCAATATGACCTAAACGGCAGTGCCACCAATATGTTGCACTCTCATTATCAACTTTGCATCTTTTGGCATCAATATTATGAATATGTGTATAACCACGATCGAGATTCAACAAACCATTCACATTGGGTGTATGACCATTGAAGGTTTTATTCATGTAAACAGAACAACAATTATTCTCCGACTTAAATGAATAACTGTTTTGCAATAAACATGACCCAATCATATTCATGCTCAATGCAAACACCAAATAACATTTATTTAGGTTCAACACTAATCCCGAAGGTAGAGGGAGTATGCGATGGTGATCTTATCAACCTTGGAATCACTTGGAACACACATGGTTACCTCGCCCTCAACTAGTCTCTGTTCATTTTGTAACTCCTGTTTTGAGTTACTAATCTTAGAACCTGAACCGGTATAAAATACCCAGTGGTTACTATGAACACTAGTAAATTACATATTAATAACATGTATATCAAATATACCTTTGTCTACTTTGCCATCCTTATTATCCGCCAAATACTTGGGGTAGTTCCATTTCCAGTGATCAGTCCCTTTGCAGTAGAAGCACTTAGTTTCAGGCTTTGGTCCAGCTTTGGGCTTCTTCTCGGGAGTGAAAACTTGCTTGCCATTCTTCTTGAAGTTCCCTTTCTTTCCCTTTGCCCTTTTTCCTGAAGCTAGTGGTCTTGTTAACCATCAACACTTGATGCTCTTTCTTGATTTCTACCTTCACCGATTTCAGCATCTCAAAGAGCTTGGGAATCGTTTTTGTTATCCCTTGCATATAATAGTTCATCACGAAGTTCTGGTAACTTGGTGATAGTGACTAGAGAACTCTGGCAATCACTATCTTATCTGGAAGAGTAACTCCCACTTGAATCAAGCGATTGTAGTACCCAGACATTCTGAGCACATGCTCACTAGTTGAGCTATTGTCCTCCATCTTGTAGGCAAATTACTTGTCAGAGGTCTCATACCTCTCAACTCGGGCATGAGTCTGACATACCAATTTCAGCTCCTGGAACATCTTATATGCTCCGTGGCATTTCAAAACATGTTTGAAGTCCCGGTTCTAAGCCGTAAAGTATGGCGCACTAAACTATCAAGTAGTCATCATACCGAGCTTGCCAAACGTTCATAACGTCTGCATCTGCTCCTGCAATAGGTCCGTCACCTAGCGGTGCATCAAGGACATAATTCTTCTGTGCAGCAATTAGGATAATCCTTAGATCATGGACCCAGTCCGCATCCTTGCTACTATCATATTTCAACTTATTTTTCTCTAGGAACATATCAAAAATAAATGGGGAGCTACATCGCAAGCTATTGATCTACAACACAGATATGCAAAAAAAACTATCAGGACTAAGTTCATGATAAATTAAGTTCAATTAATCTTATTACTTAAGAACTCCCACTTAGGTAGACATCCCTCGAGTCATCTAAATGATCACGTGATCCATATCAACTAAACCATGTCCGATCATCACGTGAGATGGAGTAGTTTTCAATGGTGAACATCTCTATGTTGATCATATCTACTATATGATTCACATTCGACCTTTCCGTGTCAGTGTTCCGAGGCCATATCTGCATATGCTAGGCTCGTCAAGTTTAACCCGAGTATTCTGCATGTGCAAAACTGGCTTGCACCCGTTGTATGTGAACGTAGAGCTTATCACACCCGATCATCACGTGGTGTCTCAAGACGCATTTAACCGTGGCAATGGTGCATACTCAGGGAGAACACTTATACCTTGAAATTAGTGAGGGATCATCTTATAATGCTACCGTCGTACTAAGCAAAATAAGATGCATCAAAGATAAACATCACATGCAATCAAAATATGTGACATGATATGGCCATCATCATTTTGTGCCTTTGATCTCCATCTCCAAAGCACCATCATGATCTCCATCGTCACCGGCTTGACACCTTGATCTCCATCGCAGAGTCGTTGTCGTCTCACCAACTATTGCTTCTACAACTATCGCTATCGCATAGTGATAAAGTAAAGCAATTACATGGTGATTGCATTTCATAAAATAAAGCGACAACCATAAGGCTCCTGCCAGTTGCCGATAACTTCTACAAAACATGATCATCTCATACAATAACTTATATATCATCATGTCTTGACCATATCACATCACAACATGCCCTGCAAAAACAAGTTAGACATCCCTACTTTGTTGTTGCAAGTTTTACGTGGCTGCTACGGGCTTCTAGCAAGAACCGTTCTTACCTACGCATCAAAACCACAACGATTGTTGGTCAAGTGTGCTGTTTTAACCTTCAACAAGGACCGGCCGTAGTCAAATTCGATTCAACTAAAGTTGGAGAAACAGACACCCGCCAGCCACCTGTGTGCAAAGCACGTTGGTAGAACCGGTCCCATGAACGTGGTGTTGTAATGTTGGTCCAGGCCGCTTCATCCAACAATACTGCCGAATCAAAATAAGACGTTGGTGGTAAGCAGTATGACCATTATCGCCCACAACTCTTTGTGTTCTACTCGTGCATATCATCTACGCATAGACTTGGCTCGGATGCCACTGGTGGGGAACGTAGCATGCAATTTCAAAAAGTTTCCTACACTCACGCAAGATCTATCTAGGAGATGCATAGCAATGAGAGGGGGAGAGCATCTTCATACCCTTGAAGATCGCAAAGCAGAAGCGTTTATCAACGTGGTTGATGCAGTCGTACACCTTCACAATCCATCCCGATCAAGTACCAAACGTACGACACCTCCGCATTCAGCACACATTCAGCTCGATGATGTCCTCGCCTTCTTGATCTAGCAAGAGGGGTGAAGTAGTAGATGAGTTCCGGCAGCACGACGGCATGGTGACAGTGTTGGTGAAGAACAATCTCCGCAGGGCTTCGCCAAGCACAACGGAAACTATGATGGAGGATAAAATAGAGGGACGGGGTTGCCGGCACACGGCTTGGTGTTTCTTGATGTATCTTGGGTACTAGCCCTGCCCCTCTATTTATATGTTGAGCCCTGGGGTCGAAACTTGGAGTAAAAGCCTCCTCAAAGTCGGTTTTGCTTGAAAGGCAAGAGTCCTTCTCGGACTCGGGGCTAAACGCCGTGGTTCGGCGTCTACCCCCTAGACGCCAGGTTCCTAGCGTCTAGCCTCTGACTCATAAACTCCCTTTGCACTTTCCAAAAGCCTCGGTGGGCTTTCCCCTTTGGCCAAAATAAAGTGTTCTAGTACCCAAACATTTCGGGAAACATCCGGAACCCCTTCCGGTGAACTCCGGAACCCTTCCGGAGACCAAACACTATTATAACCTCTGGAACATTCCGGAGCTCCTCGTCATGTTCGTGATCACATCCTGGATTCCGAGCAACATTCGGTTACCAACATACATAACTCATATAGTACTATATCATCAACGAACGTTAAGCATGCGGACCCTACGTGTTCGAGAACTATGTAGACATGACCGAGACACTTCTCCGGTCAATAACCAATAGCGGAACCTAGATGCCCATATTGGCTCCTACATATTCTACGAAGATCTTTATCGGTCGAACCTTATGACAACATACGTAATTCCCTTTGTCATCGCTATGTTACTTGCCCTAGATTCGATCGTCGGTATCATCATACCTAGTTCAATCTCGTTACCGGCATGTCTCTTTACTCGTTCTGTAATGCATCATCCCGCAACTAACTCATTAGTCACATTGCTTGCAAGGCTTATAGTGATGTGCATTACCGAGAGGGCCCAGAGATACCTCTCCGATACTCGGAGTGACAAATCCTAATCTCGATCTATGCCAACCCAACAAACACCTTCGAAGACACCTGTAGAGCATCTTTACGATCACCCAGTTACTTGTGACATTTTATAGCACACAAGGTATTCCTCCGGTATCCGGGAGTTGCATGATCTCATAGTCAAAGGAATATGTATTTGACATTACACTGGTGCACGTCGGTGCTATGCAAACGGTTTTTAACCCCTTTCCACAACGGCATTTGGAACCGTTGCCAAGTGAGTGTGGGTGATAGGGGGGTCCTTCCCACATGACCTAGAAACCGTCAGGGATAGGGCCCCTACAGTACTCCTACTCGTTTCTGCTCGCATTGCCATGAAGTCGGTATTCTGTGGTGCTACGTTTATGATGCACGGCCCATCACAAACGGTTCACTGTTAAGAAGATTAGCTAATCGGCGTACGAGTGTCGGACAGGATTACGAAACGTTGGACCATCGTAACATCGTCGTACACGACAACTATCGCACACGCTGTTCTGTGGTGCAACATTTACGATGCATACTTCATAAAAAAATAGTTCATGGTTGCGAATCATGTACAATAAGGCAACTAACATAAACGTTTAGTTTGCCTGCACCGTTTGTGATATTGTCTGACATCGCACACACTTTGCAAACGGAAACTGTGGGCATGCTTGCATACGTCTCCTCTCTGTGAACCATCTCGGATTATGGTGCATATCGCAAACGTTTATGTTTTACCAATCGTGTGTGCCGTAACAACCTGGAGAGCGTAATTTCACCGTAATTTAATTGCTGCTTTTTCAAATTGTACCGGATTTGGATTTGAATTTAAATGTATGCTACAACTTTATTCATATCCATCAGGTTCAAACAACCAATGCATTATTCGATTCATAGGTACATATGTTCAAGAATTACATAAGAACCAAATAAAGAATGGTGAACCACAGTTGTATACTTGTACTATTTAAGACGGTAAAGAAAGAGGCGAAATATATTCTGGTTGCTGAACAAGGTGAAGCGGAGTGCCCATATTGTGCCCTCCTCCATGCAGAAGGCATGCACGACTCTAGTCCCTTGTGATGGCCGACCGCCCATCCTTCACGGTCTTCATGAAAACATCTAGATAATCATCGTGTTTTGGTAGAAATACTTTAACCTTTGCATGCCCACCAATCTTGTAGTTTGAGAGGTAATCTTGAGTAAACTGCTTTGGCAACCACTGCAAAGGAAAAAGATTCAGACATTGTCATCTAACACAACTCATTATGGGCGAAAAAGAAGGTTGCAGAGTTCTTACTTACCATCCTGCGGTTCATTGTTGTCTTGGATAAAGTGTAAACAAATAGTTTAATTGCCATCTTTGGACCCATTTTACTAACAATGTTTATCAGCTTCCTCACTTGATGCTGGTTCATCGATATCTCATTGCCCCATACGCAGAAAGGGTCAAAGCGCGGATATTTACAAGTGGCATATGTACCTAAAAGCACCAACTAACATTAGAGGCTAAACAGCAATTGCACAATGATGTAGCACAACACTCTTTTATAATATGTCTATATACATCCGTATGTGGTAGTCCATTTCAAATCTCTAAAAAGACAAATATTTAGGAACGGAGGGAGTATCTTATAACATCCAATATACTCACATATTAGATGAATTAACATCTTATATTATGGGCCGGAAGGAGTTTAGTGCATTCTTACAAATTATCGACTGATTAACTGCTGCTGTATCCATGGGTTACAGTTAGTTTGAGCTAGTCCGGGCTCAAATAGCCTTAAAGAATATCTAAACATCAGGGCTAGTTTGAGCTAGTTGCATCTATAACCCACCAAAAAAAACTATCCAACCCAAGAGGTGCTAATTGGAGCTAGTTCTCCTAGTGCATTTATTGTCAATCTAACCCTGCCATCCAAACAACTCTTTGGATGGAGTTAGTTCAGGGTTAGTCATGAGCTAGAAACTAACTCTAACCTCTAGCTAAGTTGAGTATCCAAACAGGGTTGTGTTGTTGTTGTCGTTGTTGTTGTTGTTGTTGTTGTTGTTGTTGTTGTTGTTGTTGTTGTTGTTGTTGTTGTTGTTGTTGTTGTTGTTGTTGTTGTTGTTGTTGTTGTTGTTGTTGTTGTTGTTGTTGTTGTTGTTGTTGTTGTTGTTGTTGTTGTTGTTGTTGTTGTTGTTGTTGTTGTTCTTTTGCTGCTTTGCTCTTCTACGTATATCTAGACATCATTAGAACATTAATATAACACTATTCCTTGTTGCTATGTAGCCTAGGATTGCATATTTAGACATTAAATGCGAGTGCATGTTGCTATGTAGCCTCGGATATATTACATATGGCCCTAGTTAACCTAACGATAAATGGGTTGCAGATATATTCAGTTAAAAGCCCGATTCACCGATTAGTCCCTTATCGATCCGTGGCCTATATGGTACCAGACTACCGATATCCCTAATAAAGGAGCGAGATATAAGCCATGGGATGAAACTAACCTTGATGGAAAACAACAGTCATTCCCAAAATTGTCCTGTGTAGGTACATCGAGAAGCATGTGAAGCACAACAGGCTAAACATCAACCAAAATTATCCATGGAAGACAAAATAATCTCCAAAAGATAGCTTCAGTGTGCAGGTTTAAGAACGCTAGAAAAGCAAAACAAGTGGAAAGGTGTGCTAACTGCAACAGGCCTAACATTTAACAACAAGCGAACATAGTCATTCAAACATGTATTGTGCCAGTCTAAGTACACTGGTTATTGTTAAATAAAAATGTAAAGGCATGTTAACTACAAGATGCAGCAACCAAATGTAGTCATTCATAGTGGTATCGTTGAAACTGGTACTGATGAAATTGAACTGCACAGTTCATACTTGCACATATACAACATCACGTTGTGAATAACTGGAATAAACAAGGCATACTACGAACAACCAAAGATAGCATTTGAAACTGGACATATGCTATCTACAAAACAATCAAAAAACTTTAAAAGAGGCATATGCTAGCTATAACAGGCTTAACATCAAGCAAATATATGCATTCCTATCGGTATGTTTAAAACTGGATTGATGAAATGTCTTTGCCTGATAAATAATTGCACATATAGAGCATCACATTGTGAACAACTGAAATAACAAGGCATATTGCAAACAACCAGATATAGCAATTAAAACTGGACATGTTCTCACTACACTACAAAAGGGTCTCGACAAAACAAATCATGGGTTTCCCCCTGTGAAGAGGCACGGCAAAACAAATCATGGGTTTCCTCACTTGTCACAGATGTGCTCATTCCCGTGGGAAGAGCATGGACCCTGGATGCGCTCCATGTTGTCGCAGATGGGCTGCTTCCCCTTGGAAGAGCACGGCTGTAGGGTGCCCTCCCTGATGTCGCAGACGGGCGCTTTCCCCTTGGAAGAGCAGATGGGCTCTTTCTCCTTAGAAGAGCCGGAGTAGAGGGTGCCCTCCTCGTGGTCGCCGTGATGAGGTCTGACTTGGAAGCTGTGGATCCCAAGCCAGCGTTGCAGAACGTGTCCTTAAGAAATGACAAAAGGGGCTCGATGGCAATGTAGAATGGCAAATTGTTGACAGCGAGCCAGAGGAGATCAGCGGCGGGGCCATGGATGAGATCGACAGATGTTGAACCCGAGGGGTTGGGGGTGGGCTAGTTAACCTGTAACATAGCCCATCTCAGGGCGTCGCTGTCGATGACCATGACGTCGTAGCCAGCGGCCGAGACATGCCCGCATACTCTAGCCTACTTCTTGAGTGCCTGCCCCCACTAATGGTCGTCAGCTTCCTCGGCGACGTCGGGCGAAGAGACTTCCATACACATCTTTTGGGCCAGTCGATCCTCGAGCTCCATGGGAAGTGTAGCCTGGCATAGGCTGCGATGCTCTGGAGTGGGGGATGGGGATGGGGATCTGTGGGAAAGGGGTTGTTTGGCAGGCGTCATCTAAGAAACTTCAGGCGACTGGGTATGGAGATCGGTGGGTAAGCTGCAGGCAAACCGGCAGATGTTGACAATGGAGGCCTTCTTGGCGACGGAGGGACCTTGCTAGGGTTTCACCAGGGGGAGGGTGTGTGTGTGTCTTGGCCACGCCCTGAGGAGGTTTTGGTGTGTGTGTGTGTGTGTGTGTGTGTGTGTGTGTGTGTGTGTGTGTGTGTGTGTGTGTGTGTGTGTGTGTTGTGTGTGTGTGTGTGGAGGGGGGAGCGTGGGGTGTTTGAGGAAAGGACGCGGGCACTGAAAATTTTACTACGCGGGAGTGAAATGCCGGGCTATTGAAAATTTTGATGATAGTGCATCGCACACGGTCCGGAGATAACAACCGTGTGTTATGAAACAGAAAAACCCTCGAGGCGGGCAGTGTCGGCATTCTGGGAATGGGGGTACCCAGACTTGCCTGCCTGCGGCCTGCGGCGTGGCTCAAGGGGTGGCCCAGCACGGCCCGTCTTCATCAGCACAAGCTCAAGACCCTCGCGAGGGGCCAAGCCTCGCGGGGCAGACGAAAGGAGCTTCCTCAGGCACGGCCTCGTCAGGTTGGCTCGCGAGCAGGTGGAGAGATCAAGGCGGGGTACCTCATGAGGTGCCCATGATGCAAGCCATGACGACCAAAGGGTGCCGGGCGAGGCGCCAGCCCACAGCAATGTCCTCCTTTCCCTTTGGTGCACAGGAGCAAGCGCAGTAAGAGCATCAAGCAAAGGCATCCGCTTGGTGCAACAAGACCAAGACCGTCGAACGGGCAGGAAGGAAGTCATCATGGAGCCAAGCCGGCGTCACCACTCAGAGCCTTTGACAAAGCGAGGACCAACTTTAGTCAGGATAAGTGTACTAGATGCTCCCCTTCAAAACGGCCAATTGTTGGCGCCCTTCCCGCTCAATATTTGGGAAGAGGCCCAGGGCCTCCGCCTATAAATAGGACTAGCCACCCACAGGCCTAGAGGATCTAGAAATCGGGGAGATTGCATAGAGAGAGAGAGAGAGAGAGAGAGCGACTGAACTCCCCCTAGCAGTTCATCGCACCAGCAAGAACAGACCCTCGCGAGGCTGTTCTTCCTTGTATTACTCATCATCAGCCCCAGAGGCAATCCACCACACCACAAACTAGAGTTGGGTATTACACCACAGTGGTGGCCCGAACTAGTATAAACCCTGTGTCTCTTGTGTTGTTCTTTTCATAGCTTAGATCCTAGCGAGGAGGCGAGGTGTAGGTAGGTAGAGGGCGAGATCTCCACGCGCACCCCAGTGTTCGAACCTAGAGGGTCTGCCGGAACCCGAAATCCGACATTTGGCGTGCCAGGTAGGGGTGCGCCGGAGCTTTCCCTTCCGTCGACCCGCTCTCCGCCGACACCGCGACTCGCCCTGCGATGAGCAGCGCGCCGCCCACTCCGGTCGCCAGCGCCAGCACGGGGGCCAGGGGGCTCCGAGCCTTGGCCCCAGCCTTGCGACAGGTGCGGTGGCCAGACAAGTTCAAGCCGGAGACGCCGCGCTTCTGGCAGCACAACTGATCCGCTGGCCTTCCTGCTGGCGTCTGAGGAGGCCATCCTCGAAGCGAGGCGGCAGCGAGGTCATGGCTGGCGGCTGCCCATGGCCCTCGCCCGGCGCCCAGCGCATGTGGCTGCTCCACCTACCGGCGGCCACAGGCCTCTTGGGAAGAGCTGCGCAACCTCTTCCTCGCCCAAAGACGCAGCTGCGCCCCGATCGTCGCGGCTCTCTTGGGCGGCTCGCAGGCGCCACCTTCAGGCCACCACGTCAAGCCATTCGTCCGCCAGGTCGGCGCTGCCTTCACGCGACAGGGGGCTCCCACGGGTCGGTCGGCGCCCAAGGCCGATCTGGCCTTTAGCTCGGAGGACCACCTCCAACTCAACCTGCTGGGCGCTCCCAATGCTGTGCACCCCACCATCTGCCAGTGGCCGTCACCAGACTCTCATCGACGGCGGCGCGGGCCTCAGCGTGCTCTCGGTCGAAGCCTTCAGCCTCCTCCACATACCGCCGGAGCGGCTTCAGCCCAGCCGACCTTTCTTGGGCGTCGGGGGCGGGTCGTCCAGCTCCCTGGGGCAGATTCGTCTCCCGGTGACCTTCGGCACCTACGACAGCTTCCGCACGGAGCTAATCGACTTCGACATCGCCCCCATCGGCCTCCCATACAACGCCATCCTCGGCTAACCAGCACTGGCCCGATTCATGGCCGCGACTCACCCAGCATACAACCTCATGAAGATGCCCGGGAGCAACGGCGTCCTCACCGTGTCCGGAGAAACCGGGGATGCGTTGCAAGTGCTCAAGCTCGCCTTTAAGACGGCGGCGTCGGCGCAGCCTGCCGACTCAGACGCCCTGAGCCCAAGGGGGCTGCACCGACCAAGAAGAAGCAGTTGTTCACCCAAGACAAGGCAGAAACCAAGCAGATACTTGTCGACGAGGACGGATCCACTAACGCCACCTTCACCATAGGCGCCAACCTCGAGCCCGAAAGGTGAGGAGGCCCTGGTCAAGTTCCTGCGTGCAAACAAGAAGGTATTCGCATGGGAGCCTGATCAGCTGGCGGGGATCCCTATAGGCGTGATTGAGCACCACCTCAACGTGTGCCCCAATGTCTGCCCCGTGAAGCAGAAGGCAAGGCGGTAGTCCACTGAAAAGCAGGCTTTTTCATCGTCCAAGAGACCCGCAAGTTGGAAGCTGCAGGGGTCATTCGCGAGGTCCGATACCCGGATTGGTTGGCCGACCGGTCGTCATGCCAAAGAAAGGAGGGAAGGAATGCATGTGTGTCGACTTCACCAACCTCAACAAAGCCTGCCCGCAAGATCCGTTTACGCTCCCTCGCATCGATCAGATCGTCGATTCCACCACCGAGTGCGACCTGTTATGTTTCTTGGATGCCTTCTCCGGGTATCACCAGATCAAGATGGTGGTAGAAGATGTGGAAAAAACGGCTTTTCTGACCCCGTGTGGGGTGTACTGCAACACATGCATGCCATTCGGGCTGCGCAACGCAGGGGCGACCTTTCAGCGGCTGATGCACATCACCTTGGGCCCGTAGCTCGGGAAGAATGTTGAGGCTTACGTCGATGACATTGTGGTGAAGTATCGCGAGGCCAAGACCCTGATACAAGACCTGGAGGAAACCTTCGCGAGCCTCAACGCAGTGAACCTGCGGCTCAACCCAGAGAAGTGTGTGTTTGGGGTCCCCTCGGGCAAGCTCTTGGGCTTCCTCGTGTCCCACCGAGGCATCGAAGCTAACCCAGAAAAGGTCAAGGCGGTCGAGGACATGAGCCCGCCAAAGACCCTCAGAGAAATGGGCGCGTGACAGCACTAGGACGCTTCATCTCCAAGTTGGGGGAGCGAGCGTTGCCTTTCTTCCAGCTGATGAAGAAAAAGGGACCCTTTGAATGGACTGAAGAGGCCGACAAGGCGTTCCAAGATCTCAAGAGGTACCTAACCAGCCCTCCGGTAATGGTGGCCCCGCCCTCGAGGAACCCCTGGTGCTCTACCTTGCAGCCACTCCCTACTCCTTGGCCAAAGACAGCCACGGTGGCGGTTAGGGAGGAGCGTCGGACCAAAGCCGCGGCAGCTGCCCGGGTCAAGGCGAAGCAGGATTAAGGAAGACCCACAGAGACCACTACCATAGCCGAGAAGGATCAGCCGCCGCAGGGGAACGCGCTCGGGACAGGAGAGACCCCTCCCCCCGGCGACCAGCCGCTGGAGGCTCCACTGTCTCAGGAGGCGCCACGGTCTCCGGAGGGCGCCATCGACACCAGCACTCCCAACCTCGTTGAACACCCTGTGTACTTCGTCAGCACTGTGTTGCGGGACGCGAGGGCGCGGTAGCCCTTTCCTCAGAATCTCCTCCTCAAGCTATTGGTGGCCTCGCGAATGCTGCTTGATTATTTTCAGGGCCACCCCATCAAGGTTGTCTCAGCGTACCCCTTGGAAAGGGTGCTTAGGAGCCCTAACTCAGCTGGAAGAGTCGCTGAGTAGAACATTGAACTGCAAGCATTTCAGCTCGAATTCAGCACAACCAGAGTCATCAAAGGGGCCGCCTTGGCGGATTTCATGGCAGAATGGACGGAGGCGCTGGGCCTCAAGGCTGATGAGGATCGATCCCTCTCCCCGAGAAGCGAGGCGCCGGACAGTTGGGTCATGTACTTCGACAGGGCGTTCTCCAGGCACGGCGCGGGGGCTGGTGCGGTGCTTATATATCCTACTCAAGACAAGCTCTACTACGCCGTGCAGCTCTATTTCCAGCACGGAGAAAAGGTCTCCAACAACATAGCAGAATATGAAGGCCTAATAGCAGGCCTGAAGGCCGCGACTGCCCTAGGAGTGAAGCGCCTTACCATCAAGGGTGATTCACAACTCCTCGTCAACTTCTCCAACAAGGTATACGAGCCGAAGGATGAGCACATGGAAGCCTACCTTGCGGAGGTCCGCAGGACGGAGAAGCAGTTCTGGGGGCTGGAGTTGTAGCATGTGCCCCGTGGCACCAACCAGGAGGCCGACGACATCGCCAAACGAGCATCCAGGCGGCTACCTCAGGAGCCTGGCGTCTTCGAGGAGCGGCTCTTCAAGCCCTCGGCCATGCCATCACTGTCAAGCGCGGTGCAGCCTCGGGAGGAGCTCCCCCAGCCGCCAGCCTCGGGAGCCCCGGTCTGTGGCCCGGCCTCAGGAGCGCGCCTGCTCTTGACGTTGGAGCCTCAGGAGGGGAGCTGGATCACAGAGCTCCGGAGCTACTTGACGCAAGGGATCTTGCCGGAGAAGGAGGAGGAAGCGGAGCGTGTAGCGCGACAAGCCACATCATACTGCATCAGGGATGGAGAGCTCTACCGGAAGCGACCCAATGATGTGTTCTGCTGCATCTCTGTGGAGCAAGGGAAGGAACTGTTGGCGGATATACACGGTGGAGACTGTGGGCATCATTCATCATCACAGACCCTCGTTGGCAAAGGCGTTCATGGCGAGTTCTATTGGCCCATCAAGGCTCAATGATGCCGTCGAACTGGTGAAGGCTTGCGAGGCCTGCCAATTCCATGCCAAGCAGAACCATCAGCCGGCGGGAGGTCTGCAAACTATACCCCCCTCGTGGCCATTCGTAGTCTGGGGGCTGGATATCCTGGGCCCATTTCCTCGGGCGCTAGGAGGCTATCGCTACCTCTACGTCGCCGTGGACAAGTTCACCAAGTGGGCTGAAGTGGAAGCCGTCCGCACCATCCCCGCAGGTTCTGCAGTCAAGTTCATCAAGGGCATCGTGAGCCGCTTCGGGGTGCCGAACCGCGTCATCACCGACAACGGTTCGCAGTTCACCAGTAACCTCTTCAAAACATATTGTGCTAACCTTGGGACGCAGATATGCTACACTTCAGTGGCGCACCCACGGAGCAACGGTCAGGCCGAGCGAGCCAACGCGGAGGTCCTGAGAGGCCTCAAGACCAGGACATTCAAGAAGAAGCTGGAGGCCTGCGGCCGAGGTTGGTACGACGAGCTTCGATCCGTGTTGTGGTCCATCCGGCTCGACCACGACCAAGCCGACTGGCGAGACCCCGTTCTTCCTGGTCTATGGAGATGAAGCGGTCCTCCCTCACGAGGTCAGACGTCGTTCCGCACGGGTCCTGGCATTCGACGAGGCGCAGCAGGACGCCACGCGGGGGATGGACCTCGTGCTGGGGGAGGAGCATCGTCGGGAAGCCGCGCTCCGAGCGGCAAGATACCAACAAGCGCTGCGGCGATACCACTGCCGCAACATCCGCCCGGGACTCTCGAGGTAGGGGACCTCGTGCTCAGCGCGTTCTCTCCGGGGAGGGACTGCATAAGCTCTCTCCCATGTGGGAGGGCCCGTTCAAGGTTGTTCATGTTTCCAGGCCCGGCTCCGCGCGCTTGGAGACTCAGGAGGGGGTGCCCATCCAGAACGCGTGGAACATCCAGCACCTCCGAAGGTTTTACCCCTGAAAAGGCCCAGAGCCTGTGAAGAAGGCGAACGCGTGTGAAGCTGTTGCATTTTGGAAAAGGCCCAGAGCCTATGAAGAAGGCGAATGCCTGTGAAGCTGCTGCGTTTTGGGAAAGGCCCAAAGCCTGTGAAGAAGGCGAACGCCTGTGAAGCTGTCGCATTTTGGAAAAGGCCCGGTGTCTGTGAAGAAGGCAAACGCCTATGAAGCTTATCTTTTTGAGAAAGGCCCGGAGCCTGTGAAGAAGGCCAATGCCTGTGAAGCTCGCCGCTCGTGACACTCTCACATAATAATGATTTGGGGCTGTACACGCCCCGGAGTCTCAGGAGCGCCTTGACCTCAGCCCCGGGCTCCTCCCACGCCCAGTGGCAGCACTTAGCTCTGCGCTGGTGAGAAGACGTCGAAGACTAGATTAGGTGCCGGACACGGCTTTTCTCATTTGCTTTCTACAGTTGGCTTGTTCATTCCCATTCGAGGTTTTATTGAAGTTGTTGCTGTCTTTGGCTTGTGACTCTTTGCCTTTTCACTCTCCTGCCTCGATTTCCCTCGCGCAAGTCTCGCGAGGGAGCAACGCGGGCACCCTCGCGAGTGTTTTCTGCCCTTATCGTTCGAAGCTTCCCTACCCGGGTCCACTACAGGAGCACCTCCAAATCCGTGCCCCACGGGCACCGCGACACGAACACAGGACCTGGGTCGGTCGCCTCCACAGTTGAGGTCGGGAGCTACCTCTCCAGACTAACCTTTGCAGGACATAAAGCGTTCAACGAGGCCTCGGCCTCAGGAAGCAAAGGCCACGGCAGCCCTCCCCCCCCGATCTAAGTAATTTCTACGCACAGGCGTGTGGCACAAAGGCATAATACCGAAAGAGCGGAAACAATACGATAATTAACAGCAATAGTCCAAGCACGCCCCCGCGGGGCCCTACCTCTTGTCTCTTTGCGCAGAAAAGGAAAAAGAACAAAACAGCGCGACTCGCCCCGACACCAACTCATGGGGAGACTCGAACTGCCTCCGGAGCTCAGGCAGACTCCATCTCGCGCTTCACCGAGGCGCGACGACGGGCAGACCCGCTACCTCCCTCCAGGCGGGCGCGGCGGCGCGGAGGCTGATCACGGCCACCGCTGGAGAAGCCGCTGCCCGAAGAAGAGCCGTCGAAGCTCGATGAACCCCGAGCGCTGCCAACCACGCGCGCGTGTCGTCTTCGTCGTCGCTGGGGCTAGGGCCCCACGGTCAGCGTCGTTGTTCTCGTGGCAGCACCCAGCGGCGACCATCTTCCCGAACACCCTCATGTAGAGGGTGGCATCACCGTCGAACTTGAAGTGCAGGGTGCACGCTGGCTCAGACCACGCAGGGCAAAGCGTTTGCGGCTGGGTCAGGGCGAGCTCGGCAGAGACCTCCAGCGAAGCCCAGGAGGCCCGGCAGCAGCAACCATCCGCCTGAAGCCAGAGGCCGCCCGGGGCACCGGCCGGAAGCTCATCCAGGAGGAAGCGAGGAAGCTGGAGACCACACAATGAACTCCGGCAGCGCCTCTGCCGAGTGGAAGCGCGGCCTAGGGGGTCGCACGGCCGTAGCGCGCCCACCAGCAATGGCCTGCCGCCCGTCACCACGCGGGAGATCACCTCCACGGCCGCGAGGAGCCACCATGGGAGCCACAGGGTGTTTGCAAGGACGGCCTCGACCGTGCTTGGGTGGGGGAGAGTCAGGCTCCACCTGGCGGGCCTTTCCTTTCTCCGCGGCTGAGAACCTCTTTGGCGGAGCCATGAAGAAGAAGGAGAAGCAAGAGGGGATGGACTGGAAGGGCAGGCGCCGTCCTGCATTTTATAGCCGTGAGGAGGCCAACCGCAGGCCTCCACGATCGCAGTAATCATGACCCGCTTTGCATGCGAGGACTTGTCAATTCGTGCAGATTGCCGAGGCGTCGTGGGGAGCGGAGCCGCCCGCATCCAATCAACCGCCACGCGGCGCCCAAGGTCAAGAGGCTCTTAGGGCTCATGGGCGCTCGACTGCCCCTTCGCTTCTCGCTTAGCCAAGTCCAGCGCGCCTTGGGCCCGGGCTACTGCCGGTGTTCGGGAACGGGGTACCAGACTTGCACTGCGGCTGCGGCGTGGCTCAAGGGGGTGGCCCAAAGACGGCCCGTCTTCATCAGACAACCTCAAGACCCTCGCGAGGGGCCAAGCCTCAGGGGCCAGACGACAGGGAGCTTCCTCGAGCACGGCCTCGTCATGTTTGCAGCTCACGAGGAGGCGGAGAGATCAAGGCGTGGTACCTCACGAGGTTCCCATGACGCAATCCATGACGACCAAGGGCGCCAGTCGGGCGCCAGCCCGTGCAGTGTCCTCCTTTCCTCTTTGGTGCTTAGGGAGGAAGCGCAGGCGATAGCATCAAGCAAATGCATCCGTTTGATTGCAACAAGACCAAGACCATCGCAACGGCAGGAAGGAAGTCATTGTGGAGCCCAAGTCAAGGCGTCACCACCAGAGCCTTTGACAGGCGAGGACCAACTTTAGTCAGGATAAGTGTACTAGATGTTCCCCTTCAAAACGGCCAATTGTTGGCGCCCTTCCCGCTCAATATTTGGGAAGAGGCCCAGGGCCTCCGCCTATAAATAGGACTAGCCACCCACAGGGCTAGAGGATCTAGAAATCGGGGAGATTGCATAGAGAGAGAGAGAGAGAGAGAGAGAGAGAGAGAGAGCGACTGAACTCCTCCTAGCAGTTCATCGCACCAGCCAAGAACAGACCCTCGCGAGGCTGTTCTTCCTTGTATTATTCATCATTAGCCCGAGAGGAAATCCACCACACCACAAAATAGAGTAGGGTATTACACCACAATTGTGGCCCAAAGTAGTATAAACCCTGTGTCTCTTGTGTTGTTCTTTTCATAGATTAGATCCTAGCGAGACGGCGAGGTGCAGGTAGGTAGAGGGCGAGATCTCCGTGCGCACCCCAGTGTTCGAACCTAGAGGCTCTGCCGGAACCCGAAATCCGACAGGCAGATATTTTCTAGGCATGCAAGCGGGATTGGGAACAAGAAACATCGCACATGGTCCGGAGATAACAACCGTGTGTTATGAAACAGAAAAACCCTCGAGGCGGGTAGATATTCTCTAGGGATGCAGGCGGGATTGGGATTAAGAAACATCGCACACGGTCCGGAGATAACAACCGTGTGTTATGAAACAGAAAAACCCTCGAGGCGGGTAGATATTTTTGAGAGGGGTAGCCTCGTGGAGCCCAATGTACTGTGTGGATGTATGCGTGACACGGGCACCAGCGTGGCACACGGTTTGTTTGAGTGAACCGTGTCTGTTGCGTCATCCGACTTGTCTAATGTTCATAAATTTGGTGAAAAATGACGCGGGAGAGGGTCAGAACACGAACACACTTGCATGTGGACCAAATTTATGTATCAAAAGGGTGGTTTGATTTTCAAATACCAAATGCAACTTTGAGGTGGCACCTCTCTCGCAAAGCGCACGGTATTGCTTACCCCACCCCCATCCCCTCGTGTCGGCATGAAGGTAATCCTAAGCTATGAATGCATGCCCCCCAACCGAGGTTCACCTAGAAAAGTGCGAAGTAGCTAGCAGCCCCCCTCCTCCCCCGTTTCGGCATGAAGGGAATCCTAAGCTATGAATGCATGCCCCCCAACCGAGGTTCATTCAACTAGCAATGTGCGAAGTAGGTAGCAGCCCCCCTCCCTTGTGTCGGCACGAAGAAAACCCTAAGCTATGAATGCATGCCCCCCAACCGAGGTTCACCCTAGCAGAAAAGCGAAGTAGCTTGCAGCCCCCTCCTCGTGTCCGACACGAAGGGAATCCTAAGCTATGAATGCATGCCCCCAACCGAGGTTCACCCAAGCAAAGTCTTGAAGTAGCTCGCACCCCCCCTCCCTGGTGTAGGCACGAAGTGAATCCTAAGCTATGAATGCTTCCCCTCAACCGAGGTTCACCTAGCAAAGTGCGAAGTAGCTAGCAGTCCCCCTCCCTCGTGTCGGCACGAAGGGAATACTAAGCTATGAACGCATGCACCCGCCCAACCGAGGTTCACCTAGCAAAGTGCGAAGTAGCTAGCAGCCACCCCTCGTGTCGGCACGAAGGGAATCCTAAGCTATGAATGCATGCCCCCTCCACCCCCCCCCCCCCAACCGAGGTTCACCTAGCAAAGTGTGAATTAGTTAGCAGCCCCCCTCGTGTCGCCACAAAGGGAATTCTAAGATATGAATGCATGCCCCCCAACCGAGGTTCACCTAACAAATTGCGAAGTAGCAACCCCCCCCCCCCCCCACACACACACACACTTTCAGTCGGCGGGCCAGAGAGGCATATCTCACCAAGATGGATCGTAAAACGGACCAAGAATAATCCACCTTGGTCGTACAACCTCTCTCTTGTTGTTGGTCAAAGTGATGGCCGTCCATGCGACCCCGGAGATGGGCTAGCTCGCCAATAATCACACAAGTAGCTAGTCCCCGAACACAACCACTGCATGCGTGTGGCCCAAACATATGTATGGAGAGGTGTGTTTTTGAGTAATAATGGAACAACTTTGATGTGGCACCGTGATTTCGAACTAGAAATCCCCACACTGAGTGAGGGTTAGGTTGACGATGCATATGTATGTTACACCACACTTCAAGCCAACGACAGGGATTCATGCATGCATGTGTGCATAGTATATGCACTCAAACTTAAGGTGATGAGGACATCAATACCATTATTACAACCACAGCCCTTACTGTTACATATACTGTACCAATTACTAGAGCTCGCGCCCGCCAATTAAATTACCAGGTACTTTCGTTTCTTGGTAATGATTCTAATGTTCACGAGAATATGATGCTTCCTAAATTGGATACATTTGTTTTGCTTACAAATGAAGGGCCTAGCTTGGAGAAGGATGAACATTGGAGCAAGAACAAGCATGGAGTTGATGGCATGCGCAAGGGGGACAAGAACGGAGTTACAAGTGATGATTTCAGGACTTTGAAGCCACCATAAGGAGTGCATGAAGCCTTGGACGAAATATACAAGATGCCACCTCATAAATTTCATCCAGAGGCTATTCTAGGTGCTGCGTCACCTTATTATTGGTCCAGGCCCATGTAATTTAGAAATACATAAGTATAGGCTGTTTTTAGAGTCCGTATGTGTGGGGAAACAAGAGATAGGGCTGGTTTCGGACCCCTTCCCCAAGGGCCACGAAATTCCCCCCTCTTCCTCCATATATACAGCCCTTAGGGCACCATTTAGACTTTGGGTTTTGTTTAGATCAAAAGTTCGCCATAGTTGCAACTTCGCGTACTTCATTTGTGTTCAACGACCAGACCGAGACGTCACAGAACCCCACCTTCATTAATAAAGCTTTCCTCTTATATTCGCAATATCCAGATTGCAATCTTAGTTTCTTGCTTGTTCTTCGTTTGCTCGCAGGAAACATGCTCTCGTGGTCAGGTTGATCGTGCTCTGGCGCGGTCAATAACCCTCGAAAGTTGGTTTAGCGATTGCTAAGGCACGACGTCTCGCACGTTCGTAGTCGGATCGTCAAGGTCGACTCCCATAGAAAATGATAGCCACCATCTCATCGAAACATCAGGACGCCTTTGCCTCTATCAAGTGGTATCAGATTTCCAGGTTGCTCGGTGAGATTTTACAGTTTTTCATAGTTTAGATCGAGTCTGTTCTTCATACCTACAGTCCACGAAAATGTAGCGACCCGACCTCAGACGGTCAAGCCTCTGTGGATCTGTGCCATCCCTGGATCAGTATGCTGGCACACACAGTACATCAATGTATATATCAAAGTGCAATCACATGTATAAATAACATAAAATGATATATACCTCATAATGCTCAGCGGAAACAATCAAACGGGTGTGGAGTCCCATCAACGCCATCGGCAGGTTGAGTGTAGACCGTAACCACAGATCGTAACTCTTACTCGTCGAAGAAAATCCTGCAACATGATACGTTGCAGCCATGTAGGTCAGTACATTGAATGTACCGGCAAGATCACAACATGAATAAACAGATGGTAAAACTATACTATATGCAATATGGCTGTGTGGCTCTATGTCTGAGTTTTGTTTGCGTAAAAGCTGATTTATTTTCCCTACATCAAAGGAATAACTGGAGTCTGTACTATGGAGTTTTCTATCATGACATGGTTCCGCCAACCGATGTCTCATAGCCCAAAATCATCATAAGTTGCCCACAATTAAGTTATCAGTCCGGTGTTGAGAGTTCCGAGATAGATCCAAGTCCAGATGCTCAAATTGTACGTAGAATCGGGGACACGGCTAATCGATTAGGTTATAACCCTCTGCAGAGGTTTGTACACTTTACCCGCAAGATTCGATCCCTCTTTTACGTTCTCGCACTTCGTGGTGTTTGAGAACAAGACGATCAAACATGGTCTTCGAAGAGTTCCTCGACCACCGTCCGGTGCTCATCCAATCCTACCGTAGTTCTACATCCGCTAGCACCGTCCCAGCCAGAGTCACAACTAAGGTCAACCAAGCCAGAGCCCATAGTGACTTGCGGTTGCAGGTAAGCTTCCGGGCATGAAGTATTCTTCCGTCTCTTTGAGTCCTGGGTGAAGCTTTCCGCCAAGATGTCATGGCGCTTCTCCATGCATCCCGGCCAACCACCGGTTTCTCCAGGGTGCCCGTCAGCAAATCCTTCACCCAAAGAGTGTGTATTGAATTCTTGTCTCGAGTCTTGAAGTCTTGAGGTCTTGAAGATGCAGTCCTTGCAGATTCCATCCTCGAGTTGTCGTCATTGGCGTAGATCCTCCATTCTCACACCACTCCCGAGCACTCATACCAACCCCGTCTACTATAGCGTAGCATTAAAATAAATAACGTCCCGGGCTTGGTAACAGGGTGATGGGTTCCTACCTCATGCATACTACTCAACTACAAGGATTCAATGTCACTACTGGAGGGATTGTTGCGAAGATGACACTAGATGCAATAAAACACATAGGTATGAAAAACATGGTCAAAGTGAACTTGCCTTCGTCGACGATCTTGAAAACTAGGGACTCGTGGTAGCAAGCTTAGCACTCCGGAAATTCTACCGAGGCAAACAACAATCATAATAAGCATATAGCATATGATCACTTAACATAATAGCATGCTAACATAACACACCAAACAAACGAATCAAAACCCAAAGGAAAACTCGAAGAAATCCAACTCAATGTTTTCCCATATCCAACAACAATCAAGAAATAGTTTTGCACTACAAAATTTTTCTTAACAGAACCTAAGCATGGGTTTATGCTACCTATCGAAAAGAATTCATCAAGCAACTAGGAGCAAAAAGAATCACCTTAAAATCTATTATAAAACTCCTATTAGGCCTAAAGCAAATTCTAGTAAGAAAAATAAAATAAAAGTTTTATTTATTATAAATAAAAGTTCATGCTCTAAAGTTACAGAAACTAACCTAGAATAATCTATCACATAGGAAAAATAAATTTATTTGCTAATTAAAACAATAGGAAAATAGTAGCTAGTTAAAGAATTAAGAATAACATGATTCTAGTTAAAACTATTTTTTTATTACTCCTAAAATGCCCAAATAAATTCCTACGGTTAGGTAATGTCAAAACAAAGTTGTGACAAAAAGAATCACCAAAAAATAATTTTCCTAACTCATTTTATAGCAGAATTACTATTCTGTCTAAATCTAAAAAAGAGCAATTTTAAATAATTTTAACATGACTAATTATATTTTCTACAGAAACTACAATAAATTTGCAAACCAACAAAAAAAGAATCACTTAAAAATATTAAGAAGATTAAAAGATATGAATTTTTTCAAAACTGAAACTATTCTGTTAAAACAGAAAACGAAAAATAAAGCTAAAAGAAAAATCGGCGCTAATGGGCCTATCTAGCGCACCGGGCGTTAAATAACTAAAACGTGCACGCGGTCTAAATCGCTTCCGGCCGGTCCTAACTAAACCGGAATAAACTGGAACTAAAACCGGTTTTATAAAAATAAACCTACCGCTTCGGTCGATCTAATCTAGGGCGTCGACTACAGATCGGACGGCGGAGGGGACTCCGGCGACTCACCGCGGGGAAAGACGACGGCGATGGTCGACGGCTGGGCGACTTAAGCCTTGGGCGCTTCGGTGGTCGGGGACGTCGGCGGGGACCTCCGGCGGTGCGGCATGGCGAGGAGCTCGGGGTGGAGTCAGGCGAGCTCGAGGGTTCGGGGCCGGGCGACGGAGTTAATGGCGGCGGCTCGGTTGTTCGTGACGGCAACGACGAGGGAGAGAGGGTCGGGCGAGGGGGGGAACGGGGTCGAGGGGGGTTTATATAGGGGGGGCACCCGGCTTGGGCGAGGGGGCAACCGCGGCGAGGGGATCTCGGGGGATCCCGGATCTCGCGGATCCGTGAGCGGGCGGCTCAATGGCGTGGCTTATGCGAGGGGAAGACGACGGGTGGGGCCGGTGTCGTGAGAGGAGAGAGGGAATCGGGTCGGTCGGCGGTGGCTAGGGGGTTGGGCGTGGGGCTCGGTCACTGGTCGGTCGGCCGGCTGGCTACTGGTGGGTCATTCGGCCAGTGGCTCGGTCGCCTGGTGCCGGTCATTGGTTAGGCCGGGCGCGCTTTTTTTCTTTTTCCAATTTTTTTTGAATAATTAGGGAGAGAGAAAATAATATAAATATAAATATTTTATATAGGACATATATATATCAAAATGATCAGAAAAAGATTTCCTACAACCTGAACTATTTTTCAAGTTCAATTAAAATCCTCAAAAATTTACAAAACTCAAATAGTGTTGATGTTGCAATAAATACCAACAAAAATCATTTTTAAAATACAAAAATTATTTCAAATTCATTTTCTCCTAATTTTCCATAGAAGGGAGTCATTTTACCCTAATTTCCATTTACTTATTTTTAGGAGAAAAATAATTTGAACAAAATACAAATAATCCCCAAATTTGAAAGGGGTTTCAAGACACTTTCAAATGACTTTCACTTTTATTCTTTCCAACTCATATTTCATATAATTGAAGAAGTCATTTTATCTTCCCTCATGAAAATCATTGAGTTGCATAAAGCTTTGAATTTGAAATATTTTCAAATGAAATTCAAATCTTTTCAAAACCCTTTTCATTCCAAATGGAAGAAGTCATTTCATCTTCACTCTAGGTTTTGTTTTTGGAATGAAATTGAATTCATTGGGATCCAAAAGGGCAAAGGAGATAGTTTGGGAAAGTCATTTCATTCCCTCTCATTCAACTTTCAAAAGTTTCAAATTCCACTCAATTTCACTCAATCAATCAAACAAACAACCAGACAACAAGCATAGTTATTTATCTAATATAACATTCCAAAACTTAGAATTTTGGGATGTTACAGAAAAAGCCAAAAAAAAATTAGGGTTAGTTCATTCTATCCGAACCAATCTGAGCCTTTGCATAATCTTTTCTGTATTTGCTTTGTTGAATTTGCGGTTGCATCGTCGTGTCAAGTTGCTGGTCTTAGCGTCTCGTCCATTAGAGTTTCGAGTTCTGTTCACAGGTTGTCACGTCGCCGCTGCCATATATCACCACCGCATCATCATCATTGCTGCTGCCATATATCACCACCGCATCATCATCATCATCGCTGCTACCATATATCACCACCGCATCATCATCATCGTTGCTGCCATATATCACCACCGCATCATCATCATCGCTGCTGCCATATATCACCACCGCATCATCATCATCGTGCTGCCATATATCACCACATATTCACCGCCAATCCATGTCCATATACGCCACCACATATCCGCCGCCATCACGCCAATCCGAGTCCACCTGCAACATATATCCGCCACTAGTCCGAGTTCCACCAGATTCATCTCCACCACCAGTCTGAGTTCCACCAGATTCATCTCCGCCACCAGTCCTATTCCGAGTCCAGTATTTTGTTACTCTGTTTTGGATTTCCAGATCATGCCATACTCCGAGTCATGACAGGGAAGGACTCCCCAACTTCCGTGCTACCCGTAGTAGAAAAATAGTTCCAAACTAAAGAAAAACTAAGTCTGGAAAAATCTAGCTAGGCAGTTTTTAGACCATTTGTAGACTTTTTCGAAAAAAAAATTGTTACGGAGCAAAAAAAAGAGAAAAAAATTCAGAGTGTGCTCCTCCCTTGTTTACGTGCAGCGCCTAGCTCCACATACATCTATGTCGTGCATTTGACTCTCCCTGGTAATCGCTCTATCCAAGCTTTGAGAGTTTTGACTACAACGGTTGCCGATCACCGCCTGCTGCTGGGTAAGAACTGGTAAGAATTTGAGATTTGCTTGACGGATTTGTGACTGTCCACCACACCACCACTACCACTTCCTAGTAGTCTAGAGGATCATATTCTTGTGTGTTTCTATTACTGCTAACCATGCCAGGATCACAAGCCGACGAGACTGACTGGGAGAACTTGACGAACAAGGAGCTTCATTATAAGTTTCAGCAAATGATGAGTGGACAGGTGGAAGATGTGCTAAACAGATTTGAAGAGGCCATGGAGGAGATAGATGGCATTGAGAAGGCGTTCGAAACAAAGCTCGATTGCAAGTTTAATGAATTGCTCACGCGTCTTCCACAACCACCGCCATCTGCACCTGTCGCACATCTACAACAACAACAACAACATCGCCTTCCAAATCAAGTGGGACGAGCACAACGCGTTCCCCTTGAGCCTGGTCAAACTTCTGGTGCCGCTGTACCTATTATTGATGCTTCTGTAGCTCCTGCTATTACTGTAGAGGTGGATGACCATTACGAGGATGAGGTTGATCAAAATCAGAACTACGTGCAAGCACCCGCACCACCACCACCACCAGGTCGTCCTCATGCATATCATCGCAACGGTAGGGCTGCACCACCACCCGAGGTACGAGATCATCATGACCATCTTCCTAAACTAAAGTTGAATATTCCACCGTTTGAGGGTAGATATGTTCCTGATATATATCTTACTTGGGAGTTAGAAACTGAACAACGCTTTTACATGTTTACAATATCTTTGAGGAGAGACGTGTTCCTGCTGTTGTTTGTGGTTTCACTAGTTTTGCATGTGTTTGGTGGTCTGAACATTGTAGATTATATCCCATTCCAGCTACTTGGGCTGCTTTGAAAACTGCTATGCGTACTCGTTGGGTTCCACCTTATTATCAACGTGAATTACTTCAAAAATTGCAGCGCTTAAGACAAGGAATTTTTTTTGTAGAACAATACTATCAGGAATTACAAACTGGCATGATTAGGTGTGGTATTGTTGAGGAGAATGAAGCTATGCTTGCACGTTTTATGGTTGGATTAAATAGTGACATTCAAACCATTCTAGAGTATAAGGAGTATAATAATATCACCCGTTTATTCCATCTTGCTTGTAAAGCTGAACGTGAAGTGCAGGATCGACAAGCATTGGTGCGAACTAACTTTTCTGCAGGTTGACTTTCATCATGAACAACACGTGCATCCTCTACTTCCACTGCACCAGCACCTCCATCAGGTGCCACCTCCAACCGTGATACAAGAAAGCAGGCACAACCACCACTATCTTCCAAGAGCACACCTACCGGGCCTGCACAGAGCTCTTCTTCTTCCATGGCATCAACAGGGCACACAAGTGATATTATTTTTCTTGGTTGTAAGGGAAGAGGACATTATGCGAGAGAATGCAAATCTCAGTGTGTGATGATTGCTACTGAGGATGGTGGGTATGAGTCCGCTAGTGACTAGGATGAGGAGACTTTGTCTCTTATTACACGTGAAGAACATGTTGGATATGATTCTGATCATGAGACGCAATACATGGCTCCTGGAGACGCTGACAGGTATGAATGTTTAGTTGCTCAACGTGTTTTGAGTGTGCAGGTCACACAAGCTGACCAAAATCGGAGGCATAATTTGTTCCATACAAAAGGAGTTGTGAAGGAACGTTCTGTTCGCGTCATCATAGATGGAGGGAGCTGTAACAACTTGGCTAGCATGGAGATGGTGGAGAAGCTATCTCTCACCACAAGACCACATCCACATCCTTACTACATCCAATGGTTCAACAACAGCGGCAAGGTTAAGGTAACACGCATCGCTCGTGTGCACTTTAGTATCTCTACATATGCAGATTATGTTGATTGTGATGTGGTACCCATGTAAGCATGTTCCTTATTACTTGGTAGACCATGGCAATTTGATAAAATTTCATACACCATGGTAGAAACAATCAAGATACTCTTGTTCATAAGGATAAAAATATTACTTTGCTTCCTATGACTCCTGATTCCATTTTGAAAGATGATATTAATAGAGCGAATAAAGCAAAACAGGAGAAAAATAAGAGTGAAAATCAGATTGTGGCAAAAGAATTTGAGCAACAAATGAAACCTCATAATAAACCATCTAGTGTTGCTTCTGAAATTAAATTGAAAAGCGCATGTTTACTTGCCACAATATCTGATATTGATGAGCTAGATTTTAGCAAATCTGTTTGCTATGCTTGTGTATGCAAAGAGGCATTATTTTCATTCGAGGACGTGCCTTCCTCTTTGCCCCCTGCTGTCACTAACATTTTGCAGAGTTCACGACGTCTTTCTACAAGGCGTGCCCTTGGGATTACCACCTATTCGAGGGATTGGGCATCAACTTGACTTAATTCGGTGCATCGCTACCAACCGTGCACCATATCGTACCAATCCAGAGGAGACAAAGGAGATTATGCGTCAAGTACAGGAGCTGCTCGACAAAGGTTATATACGCGAATCTCTTAGTCCTTTTGTTGTTCCTATTATACTAGTTCCTGAAAAGGATGGTACGTCACGTATGTGTGTTGATTGTAGAGGCATTAATAATATTACTATTCGTTATCGTCATCCTATTCCTAGGCTAGATGATATGCTTGATGAATTGAGTGGATCTACAATATTCTCCAAAGTTGATTTGCGTAGTGGATACCATCAAATTCGTATGAAATTGGGAGATGAACGGAAAACAACATTTAAAACTAAGTTTGGTTTATATGAGTGGTTAGTCATGCCTTTTGGGTTAACTAATGCACCTAGTACTTTATGACGCCCCTGACTCGACCGTACACTAATCATACACGCAAATGTGTACGACCAAGATCAGGGACTCACGGGAAGATATCACAACACAACTCTAGACACAAATTAAAATAATACAAGCTTCATATTACAAGCCAGGGGCCTCGAGGGCTCGAATAAAAGCAACAATATCTGAGTACAGACATAAGTTAGACAAGGCTGCCTTAAGAAGGCTAGCACAAAAGCAACAACGATCGAAGAGGCAAGGCCTCCTGCCTGGGACCTCCTAACTACTCCTGGTCGTCGGTGGTCTCCATGTAGTAGCATCCGTCGGTGGTAGCATCTGGCTCCAAGGATCCACCATCTGGTTGCATCAACCGGAAAGAAAAAGGAAGGGGGAAAAGGGGTAGCAAAGCAACCGTGAGTACTCATCCAAAGTACTCGCAAGCATCAGATCTATACTAAGTATGCATTGGTATCAAATGGAAGGGTTGTGTCTGTGGACTGAACTGTAGAATGCCAGAATAGAGGGGAAGGCCTAGCCTATTGAAGACTAGCATCTTCAAGCAGCTCCGAGCATCTTGCAACATGTAGAAGAGTAAAGAATAGCATTTTATAATTAACAAGCATGTTGTAGAATTAATGCCTAGAGATCCTTCCTCGACTCCCTGCGAGAAAGCAATCTCGGAGCCACATATCCATCACATATCAAGTATCCATTTCTTGTTATATAAGATCAGGATATAAGTCTGAACGTCCATTACCGTGGACACGGTATTCGAATATATATCTTCCCTGCAGGGGTGCACCATGTTTTCCAACACGCTCGATCACTCTGGCCGGACACACTTTTCTGGGTCAATGCCCGGCCTCGGAAGATCAACATGTCGTAGCCCTACATAGGCTCAGCAGAGAGGTCCCCGCGGTCTACATCCTAAGCACTGGGTCCGGGCCCATCGCCCGTTGCACTCGGGTCGTTACGTCTTGAGGCGGACCTAGGCACCACCTGCGGGGTGCCCGGCCCGACCGTCTTGTAATCTTTGAACTAGGCGTCTAACAAAGCTTCTACCGACATCTGCGACGTCGAGGCCCATAACTATTCTCGCGTGGTGGTTAGTGCGTAAAGGCCAAAGGCGAACTCAGAACAAATACCCAAACCATAGTGTATTATTAGCTTGCGGAGACGAGCAGAGACTCACGATAATGTGACCCCGTCGCCCAGTCTCGAGGAAATACGGCAAGGGCAAGCCCAGCCCACTCGAGGGCTGCCTGACTTCCCAGCCGTGCCTCGTAACCATCTTCCCGCTGATGTCCGGGCCCGCCCGACTTTCCAAAAGGTCTCAAGTAATGTGAAGGTAACCGTGTGTCCAAACTTCAAGGGGAAAACCCGAGGAATCACCCCCGGAGGATTCCACTCAATGTAATCATCAAGGTGAACGTAAGAGGGACCACCCTCGTGGTTCACACTTGAGGTGTTGAATGACAGAGCCGTATCGGGAATGGTGAAAGAGGAAATCACCCTCGATGACCATGACCAAATAGCTACACTATAGAATTATCATCAGGAGTGCGTTATGAGGGATCACCGTCGACACTCGATAGTAGCTCTGCAGAGTCGAGCAACAAAAGGGGCGTGATGTGATGTGCGGTGACAGGCTCTGGCCGTCGATCATGTAGCTCGAGTCATCGATGATGAAGCAGGGGCAATAAGGACAAGGTGGAGGTCACTGATGGATCACTATCCAACCTATACTAAGCAGTTTAGGAGAAGCAGGTAGGTAACAATAGCAGGTACAAAAGCAGGCTATGCATCAGAATAGGAGCAATCAAATACAGTAGCAAAATCTAATGCAAGCATGAGAGAATGGAATGGGCGATATCGGGATGATCAAAGGGGGGGCTTGCCTGGTTGCTCAGACAAGAAAAAGGGGTCATCGTTGACGTAGTTGATCACAGCGGCATCAGCGGCAGTCTCGGGGTCTACCGGAGAGAAGAGGGGGAATAAAAAGTAAATACAGAGCAAACAGAGCATAACAGGACAACATACAGAGCTAGACGTGTTCTAACGCGGTGCTACACGATACCGGCGAAGGGAGAGAACATCTAGGAATGTTTTCCCGAAGTTTGGCATTTTCGGACAGACGAATTGGAGGGAGACGGTTGCCTATGCTAGGGATGACTGGTGGATGAACGAAGAGCGTATCCGGATTCGTCTCGTCGTTCTGAGCAACTTTCATGTACAAAGTATTTTCATCCGGGCTACGGATTATTTTATATTATTTTTCAAAGTTTGAAGCATTTTCTGAAATTATTATTAATTCAAAATTGGAATTATGACGTCAGCCTGATGTCAGCACTCAACAAAGCATTGACTGGTCAAACTGGCATGTGGGTCCCGCTGTCATAGTCATAGTTTAATTAACATGTATTAATTAACTAAACCAGTTAATTAGGTAAATTAAACAGAAGTAATTAAGTTAAGTTATTAATTAAACTAATTAATTATTATTATTATTATTAATGTTATATTTTTAAACTTCTTTTTTAATAGGGGCGTGGGCCCCGGCTGTCATTGGCCCATAGGCCAATCGGTGAGTTAGAAGGCGTTAGGCGTCTTGAGGCGAGGAGAAGGCCGCGAGCGATAGTAGCGAGGGCATGATGTGGCGACGAGCATGCAAGGCGAGCCAGTCGTGGCCAAGGGCAACCATGAGCGGCCGGCATGAGCCAGTCATGGTCGGCGCTGAAAGCCAAGACAAAGAAAGCCAGCGCAGTGGTGGAACGCAAGGGCGTGGCGAGCGGTACGAGCGGCGACGACCGTGGCGAACTGGGCCATTGGCCGCAGCTGGAGCTCGAACATGTCGGTGGCATCTACTGCTACCACGGGAGAGTACAGAGAGAGGAAGGAGGTGGTGCTCACGATGGAGCTGTAGGGGTCTGGCAGCGGGCTCGTTGGAGCCGTTGGGGAGGAGGACGGGGACGGTTGCATTTTGGCGGTGAGGCGGCGTCAGCGCGGTCGACGAGCGATGGGCGCGGCGTCAGCAAGCATCGACCAACGAGGGGGAGGCAACAGGGGCACGAGGGAGGAGCTGTGAGGCGTCCTGCGAGGGGGGGGGGGATCTCCGGGCGGCGGATGGCGGGTCGGGCGCGGCGTCGGGTCTCCCAGATCGGGAGGGGAGGAGGCGAGGAGGACAGCGGTGGGGCGGTGCCGGGTTGGGCACCGGCGGCGGGGCGCGAGGCTGCGCAGTCACGCAGTTGGGGCGGCGGTGCTCGGGTGCCCCTGATCCCGATCTGGATCAGGGAGGGAGGCAGAGGGAGGAGTGGGGCGTGGGGGAGTGGGGGCGAGTGGGGTGGGAGGGGGGATCGAGGGGCGACCGGGCTAGGGTTTCAGGTTCGGGGAAGGGCCATATAGGCCAGGGAGGGGTGCGGGGAGTGGGCCGGCCTGGCTGGTGGCCAGGTGGGCCGAGAGGCCCAGTGGGGAGGGAGGGGCTTTCCTGTTTTTCTTTTGTACCTTCTTTTACTTTAATTTTAGAGCATCTAACCATCCTGTAAAATCGTGGTTTCTCCACCAAGATTATCAAATGATTATTTGTAACTACCTGAGCATTTTAGTTTTGACAATTGAAAACTTTTATTTTGACTTGATTTTAAATTTGAATTTGAACAGAATTTGAACAGGATTTGAACCAAAGCGAGTTTAACAACAGTAACAGTGGTGACATGGCGTCATTAGCAGAGGTTTACTGTAGCTTAATGATCCGGGCGTCACATACTTTCATGAGACTAATGAATGAAGTTTTACGTGCTTTCATTGGACGATTTGTGGTAGTCTATTATGATGATATACTGATTTATAACAAATCTTTGGAAGAATATTTGGAACATGTACGTGCTGTTTTTATTGCTCCACGTGATGCACGTTTGTTTGGTAACCTTGGGAAGTGCACCTTTTGCACCGACCGAGTATCTTTTCTTGGCTATGTTGTTACTCCACAGGGAATTGAAGTTGATAAAGCCAAGATTGAAGCTATTGAGACTTGGCCGCAGCCCAAAACGGTCACACAAGTGAGGAGTTCTCTTGGACTCGCTGGTTTCTATAGGCGTTTTGTGAGAGATTGTAGCACCATTGCTTCACCTCTCAACGAGCTTACAAAGAAGGATGTGCCTTTTGTTTGGGGTACCGTACAGGAAGAAGCCTTCACGGTATTGAAACATAAGTTGACACATGCTCCTTTACTCCAACTTCCTGATTTTAATAAGACTTTTGAGCTTGAATGTGATGCTAGTGGAATTGGATTAGGAGGTGTGTTATTACAAGATGGCAAACCTGTTGCATACTTTTCTGAAAAATTGAGTGGGCCTAGTCTATATTATTCTACTTATGATAAAGAATTATATGCTCTTGTTCGGACCTTAGAAACATGGCAACATTATTTATGGCCCAAGGAATTTGTTGTACATTCTGATCATGAATCTTTGAGACACATTAAAAGTCAAGCAAAACTGAACCGTAGACATGCTAAATGGGTTGAATTCATTGAGACTTTCCCTTATGTTATTAAACACAAGAAGGGTAAAGAAAATGTTATTGCTGATGCATTGTCTCGTCGTTATACTATGCTTTCACAACTTGACTTTAAAATATTTGGTTTGGAGACCATCAAAGATCTATATGTGCATGATGCTGAATTTAAAGATGTCTTGCAGAATTGTAAGGAAGGGAGAACATGCAACAAGTTCATTATTAATGATGGATTTGTGTTTCGTGCTAACAAGCTATGCATTCCATCTAGCTCCGTTCGTCTTTTGTTGTTGCAGGAGGCGCATGGGGGATGATTAATGGGACACTTTGGCGTGAAGAAGACGAAGGATATACTTGCTACACATTTATTTTGGCCAAAGATGAGACATGATGTTGAGCGTTTTGTTGCTCGCTGCACTACATGTCAAAAAGCTAAGTCACGACTCAATCCTCAAGGTTTATATATGCCTTTTCCTGTACCTAGTGTTCCTTGGGAGGATATATCTATGGACTTTGTTTTAGGTTTACCTCGAACAAAGAAGGGGAGGGATAGCATATTTGTTGTTGTGGATAGGTTCTCGAAAATGGCACACTTTATACCATTTCATAAAAACGATGATGTTGTTAATGTTGCTGATTTGTTCTTTCATGAAATTATTCGCTTGCATGGTGTGCCAAATACTATTGTTTCAGATCGTGATACTAAATTTCTTAGCCACTTTTTGAGATGTTTATGGGCTAAGTTGGGGACTAAACTGCTTTTTAGTACTACTTGTCACCCCCAAACTGATGGATAAACTGAAGTAGTCAATCGAACATTGTCTACTATGCTTAGGGCTATTTTGAAGAATAATAAGAAAATGTGGGAATAATGCTTGCCTCATATTGAATTTGCTTATAATCGTTCGTTGCATTCTACTACTAAGATGTGCCCTTTTGAAATTGTGTATGGTTTCCTACCTCGTGCACCTATTGATTTGTTTCCTCTTCCATCTTTGGAGAAGGTTAATCTTGATGCTAAACAACGTGCTGAATTGATTTTAAAAATGCATGAGTTAACTAAGGAAAACATTGAGCGTATGAATGCTAGATATAAACTTGCGGGAGATAAGGGTAGAAAGCATGTTGTGTTTTCACCTGGAGATCTTGTTTGGTTACATTTGCGTAAAGATAGATTTCCCAATTTGCGCAAATCAAAGCTAATGCCCCGTGCTGCTGGTCCTTTTAAGGTGTTAGAGAAAATAAATGATAATGCATTTAAACTTGAGCTACCTGCGGATTTTGGGGTTAGTCCCACTTTTAACGTTGCAGATTTGAAGCCTTATTTGGGTAAGGAAGATGAGCTTCCGTCGAGGACGACTTCATTTTAAGAAGGGGAGGATGATGAGGACATCAATACCATTGTTACACCCACAGCCCCTACTGTTACATATAATGGACCAATTACTAGAGCTCGCGCATGCCAATTAAATTACCAGGTACTTCCGTTTCTTGGTAATGATTCTAATGTTCATGAGAATATGATGCTGCCTAAATTGGATACATTAGTTTTGTTTACAAATGAAGGGCCTAGCTTGGAGAAGGATGAACATTGGAGCAAGAACAAGCATGGAGTTGATGGCATGCTAAGGGGACAAGAACGGAGTTACAAGTGATGATTTCAGGACTTTGAAGCCACCATAAGGAGTGCATGAAGCCTTGGATGAAATATACAAGATGCCACTTCATAAATTTCGTCCAGAGGCTATTCTAAGTGCTGCGTCACCTTATTATTGGGCCAGGCCCATGTAATTTCGAAATACATAAGTATAGGCTGTTTTAGAGTCCGTATGTGTGGGGAAACAAGAGATAGGGCTGGTTTTAGACCCCTTCCCCAAGGTCCACGAAATTCCCCCCTCTTCCTCCATATATACAGCCCTTAGGGCACCGTTTAGACTTTGGGTTTTGTTTAGATCAAAAGTTCGCCATAGTTGCAACTTCGTGTACTTCGTTTGTGTTCAACGACCAGACCAAGATGTCACAGAACCCCACATTCATTAATAAATCTTTCCTCTTATATTCGCAATATCCAGATTGCAATCTTAGTTTCTTTCTTGTTCTTCGTTTGCTCGCAGGAAACAGGCCCTCGTGGTCAGGTTGATTGTGCTCCGGCGTGGTCAATAACCCTCGGAAGTTGGTCTAGCGATTGCTAAGGCACGACGTCTCGCACGTTCGTAGTCGGATCGTCAAGGTCGACTCCCACAGAAAACGATAGCCACCATCTAATCGAAACATCGGGACACCTTTGCCTCTATCATAAGGTCTGAATATCACCATGAACTATAGTACGATAACACGAACCAAATGAAGAATCCGCCATGGTAACCTATCTTGTTGTTGGTCAAGGTGATCATGGATGTCCACGCGGGCCCATGAATATATAGGCTTGCTGCCGATAACCATTCGAGGGAGTGTACCGTTCGAAGGCAACAACTACATGCATATGTATGGAGGTGATGGGTGCATGCATGTTTGGATACAAAACATTGATATGGCGCGTGCGTCAAAAATCGTACACTAGCTCCCCACACAGAGCAAGATCGGTTCATGATGTGTCGTTGTACTAGCCACTTCGACTCGATGGGAGGGATTCATGCGTACACATGCATGTGTGTGTGCTCAAACTGTATCATGCATGTCATCCCGGAGCAAAAATAATAATCCCCTCCTAAGTCAAATTAACCTCTCTTGTTGTCAGGCAAAAAGTAGTGATGGACCAAGCGGGCCCACAGATGGAAAGCATCGATATCGCTGATAACCGCTTAAGTGGGTGCGAGAGGACAACCACCACCGCTTTGCATGTGGGACAAACATATATATGTTGAATACCCAAAATGCACAACTTTTATGTGCCACATGCCTCAAAAACCGTAAACTATGCACCCACACAGAGCGAGGTTCATCAAGTGTACTATGTATGATGGTCCCCTTCCCCCCTCTTCACCGCATACTATATGCTCCTGCCGCAATATATGTGAAGGAAATATGCCCTAGAGGCAATAATAAAGTTATTATTTATTTCCTCATAGCGTGATAAATACATAATACATGTGTGAATACATAGACAAACATAGTGTCACTAGTATGCCTCTACCTGACTAGCTCGTTGATCAAACATGGTTGAGTTTCCTAGCCATAGACATGAGTTGTCATTTGATTAACGGGATCACATCATTAGGAGAATGATGTGATAGACTTGACCCATTCCGTTAGCTTAGCACTTGATCGTTTAGTTTACTGCTATTGCTTTCTTCATGACTTATACATGTTCCTATGACTATGAGATTATGCAACTCCCGATTACCGAAGGAACACTTTGTGTGCTACCAAACTTCACAACGTAACTGGGTGATTATAAAGGTGCTCTATAGGTTTCTCCGATGGTACTTGTTGAGTTGGCATAGACCGAGATTAGAATTTGTCACTCCGATTGTCGGAGAGGTATCTCTGGGCCCTCTCGGTAATGCACATCACTGTAAGCCTTGCAAGCAATGTGAATAATGAGTCTCGGGCAAGTAAAAAGATTGAGATAGGTATTGAGATACCGACGATCGAATCTCGGGCAAGTAACATATCAATGACAAAGGGAACAACGTATGTTCTGATGTGGTTTGACCGATAAAGATCTTCATAGAATATGTAGGAACAAATATGAGAATCCAGGTTCCGCTATTGGTTATTGACCGGAGACGTGTCTCAGTCATGTCTACATAGTTCTCGAACCCGTAGGGTCCGCACGCTTAAAGTTCTGTGACGATCGGTATTATCAGTTTATATGTTTTGATGTACCGAAGGTAGTTTGGAGTCCCGGATATGATCACGGACATGACGAGGAGTCTCTAAATGGTCGTGACATAAAGATTGATATATTGGAAGCCTATATTTGGACGTCGGAAGAGTTCCGGGTGAAATCAGGATTTTACCGGAGTGCCGGAGGGGTTACCGGAACCCCCTGAGGATTAATGGGCCTAGTTGGGCCCTAGTGGAGAGAGAGAGGGGCCGGCCAGGGCAGGCCGCGCGCCCCTCCCCCTCTGGTCCGAATTGGACTAGGAAGGGGGGGCGGCCCCCCTCTTTCCTTCTCCTTCTCCCCCTTCCTTCCCCCTCCTAGTAGGAGTAGGAATGAGGGGAGTCCTACTCCTACTAGGAGGAGGACTCCTCCTCCTGGCACGCCCTATAGGGCCGGCCGGCCTCCCCCCTTTTCATCCTTTATATATGGGGACAGGGGGGCACCCTAGAACACACAAGTTGATCATTGATCTCTCCCAGCCGTGTACGGTGCCCCCCTCCACCATAATCCACCTCGGTCATATCGTAGCGGTGCTTAGGCGAAGCACTGCGACGGTAGCTTCAGCAACATCGTCACCACACCGTCGTGCTGATGAAACTCTCCTTCGAGCTCTACTGGATCGTGAGTTCGCGGGACGTCACTGAGCTGAACATGTGCTGAACGCGGAGGTGCCGTACGATCAATACTGAGGATCGGTCGATCTTGAAGACGTACGACTACATCAACCGCGTTGTCATAACGCTTCCACTTAACGGGCTACAAGGGTATGTGGACGACACTCTCCCCTCTCGTTGTTATGCATCACCATGATCTTGCGTGTGCGTAGGATTTTTTTGGAAATTACTACGTTCCCCAACAGTGGCATCCGAGCCTGGTATATGCGTAGATGTTATATGCACGAGTAGAACACAAGTGAGTTGTGGGCGATACAAGTCATACTGCTTACCAAAGATGTCATGTTTTGGTTCGGCGATATTGTTGGATGAAGCGGCCCGGACGACATTACGAGTACGCTTATGCAAGACTGGTTCTACCGACATGCTTTGCACACAGGTGGCTGGCGGGTGTCAGTTTCTCCAACTTTAGTTGAACCGAGTGTGGCTACGCCCAGTCCTTGAGCAGGTTAAAACAGCACTAACTTGACGAACTATCGTTGTGGTTTTGATCCGTAGGTAAGAACGGTTCTTGATCAGCCCGTAGCAGCCATGTAGAACTTGCAACAACAAAGTAGAGGACGTCTAACTTGTTTTTGCAGGGCATGTTGTGATGTGATATGGTCAAGACATGATACTATATTTTATTGTATGAGATGATCATGTTTTGTAACGGAGTTATCGGCAACTGGCAGGAGCCATATGGTTGTCGCTTTATTGTATGCAATGCAATCGCCCTGTAATTGCTTTAGTTTATCACTAAGCAGTAGCGATAGTCGTGGAAGCAATAGTTGGTGAGACGACTACGATGCTACGATGGAGATCAAGGTGTCGCGCCGGTGACGATGGTGATCATGACGGCGCTTTGGAGATGGAGAACAAAGGCACAAGATGATGATGGCCATATCATATCACTTATATTGATTGCATGTGATGTTTATCCTTTATGCATCTTATTCTGCTTTGATTGACGGTAGCATTATAAGATGATCCCTCACCAAATTTCAAGGTATAAGTGTTCTCCCTAAGTATGCACCATTGCGAAAGTTCTTCGTGCCGAGACACCACGTGATGATCGGGTGTGATAGCTCTACGTTCAAATACAACGGGTGTAAGCCAGTTTTGCACACGCAGAATACTCGGGTTAAACTTGACGAGCCTAGCATATGCAAATATGGCCTCGGAACACTAAGACCGAAAGGTCGAGCGTGAATCATATAGTAGATATGATCAACATAGTGATGTTCACCATTGAAAACTACTCCATCTCACGTGATGATTGGCCATGGTTTAGTTTAGATGGATCACGTGATCACTTAGATGATTCGAGGGATGTCTATCTAAGTGGGAGTTCTTAAGTAAGATGATTAATTGAACTTTAATTTATCATGAACTTAGTACCTGATAGTATTTTGCTTGTCTATGTTGTTGTACATAGATGGCCCGTGCTGTTGTCCCGTTGAATTTTAATGCGTTCCTTGAGAAAGCAAAGTTGAAAGATGATGGTAGCAATTACACGGACTTGGTCCGTAACTTGAGGATTATCCTCATTGCTGCACAGAAGAATTACGTCCTGGAAGCACCGCTGGGTGTCGTGCTCACTGCATATGCAATCGACGACGTTAAGAACGCTTTAGCGAGCAAAGCTGATGACTACTCGATAGTTCAGTGTGCCATGCTTTATGGCTTACAACCGGGACTTCAACGACGTTTTGAACATCATGGAGCATATGAGATGTTCCAGGAGTTGAAGTTAATATTTCAAGCAAATGCCCGAATTGAGAGATATGAAGTCTCCAATAAGTTCTACTGCAAGATGGAGGAGAATAGTTCCGGTGAACATATACTCAAAATGTCTGGGTATAATAATCACTTGATTCAACTGGGAGTTAATCTTCCGAATGATAGTGTCATTGACAGAATTCTTCAATCACTGCCACCAAGCTACAAGAGCTTTGTGATGAACTATAATATGCAAGGGATGGATAAGGCAATTCCCGAGCTCTTCGCAATGCTAAAGGTTGTGGAGGTAGAAATCAAGAAGGAGCATCAAGTGTTGATGGTCAATAAGACCACCAGTTTCAAGAAAAAGGGTAAAGGGAAGAAGAAGGGCAACTTCAAGAAGAACAGCAAACAAGTTGCTGCTCAGGAGAAGAAACCCAAGTCTGGACCTAAGCCTGAGACTGAGTGCTTCTACTGCAAAATGCATCGTCACTGGAAGCGGAACTGCCCCAAGTATTTGGCGGATAAGAAGGATAGCAAGGTGAACAAAGGTATATGTGATATACACGTTATTGATGTGTACCTTACTAATGCTCGCAGTAGCACCTGGGTATTTGATACTAGTTCTGTTGCTAATATTTGCAAATCGAAACAGGGACTACGGATTAACCGAAGATTGGCTAAGGACGAGGTGACGATGCGCGTGGGAAATGGTTCTAAAGTCGATGTGATCGCGGTCGGCACGCTACCTCTACATCTACCTTCGGGATTAGTTTTAGACCTGAATAATTGTTATTTGGTGCCAGTTTTAGGCATGAACATTATATCTGGATCTTGTCTGATGCGAGACGGTTATTCATTTAAATCAGAGAATAATGGTTATTCTATTTGTATGAGTAATATCTTTTTGGTCATGCACCCTTGAAGAGTGGTCCATTTTTATTAAATCTCGACAGTAGTGATACACATATTCATAATATTGAAGCCAAAAGATGCAGAGTTGATAATGATAGTGCAAATTATTTGTGGCACTGCCGTTTAGGTCATATTGGTGTAAAGCGCATGAAGAAACTCCATACTGATGGACTTTTGGAATCACTTGATTGTGAATCACTTGGTACTTGCGAACCATGCCTCATGGGCAAGATGACTAAAACGCCGTTCTCCGGAACAATGGAGCGAGCAACAGATTTGTTCGAGATCATACATACTGATGTATGTGGTCCAATGAATATTGAGACTCGCGGCGGGTATCGTTATTTGCTCACCTTCACAGATGATTTGAGCAGATATGGGTATATATACTTAATGAAACATAAGTCTGAGACATTTGAAAAGTTCAAAGAATTTCAGAGTGAAGTGGAAAATCATCGTAACAAGAAAATAAAGTTTCTACGGTCTGATCGTGGAGGAGAATATTTGAGTTACGAGTTTGGTCTACATTTGAAACAATGCGGAATAGTTTCACAACTCACGCCACCCGGAACACCACAGCGAAATGGTGTGTCCGAACGTTGTGATCGTACTTTACGAGATATGGTACGATCTATGATGTCTCTTACTGATTTACCGCTGTCGTTTTGGGGTTATGCTTTAGAGACGGCTGCATTCACATTAAATAAGGCACCATCAAAATCCATTGAGACGACACCTTATGAACTGTGGTTTGGCAAGAAACCAAAGTTGTCGTTTCTGAAAGTTTGGGGCTGTGATGCTTATGTGAAAAAGCTTCAACCTGATAAGCTCGAACCCAAATTGGAGAAATGTGTCTTCATAGGATACCCAAAGGAAACTGTTGGGTACACCTTCTATCTCAGATCCAAAGGCAAGACATTTGTTGCTAAGAATGGATCCTTTCTAGAGAAGGAGTTCCTCTCGAAAGAAGTAAGTGGGAGGAAAGTAGAACTTGATGAGGTAACTGTACCTGCTCCCTTATTGGAAAGTAGTTCATAATAGAAACCGGTTTCTGTGACACCTACACCAATCAGTGAAGAAGCTAATGATATTGATTGTGAAACTTCAGATCAAGTTACTACTAAACCTCGTAGGTCAACCAGAGTAAGATCCGCACCAGAATGGTACGGTAATCCTATTCTAGAAGTCATGTTACTTGACCAAGGCGAACCTACGAACTATGAAGAAGCGATGGTGAGCCCAGATTCCGCAAAATGGCTTGATGCCATGAATCCTGAGATGAGATCCATGTATGAGAACAAAGTGTGGACTTTGGTTGACTTGCCCCCTGATCGGCAAGCCATAGAGAATAAATGGATCTTCAAGAAGAAGACTGACGCTGACGGTAATGCCACTGTCTACAAAGCTTGACTTGTTGCGAAAGGTTTTTGACAAGTTCAAGAAGTTGACTATGATGAGACTTTCTCACCCGTAGCGATGCTTAAGTCTGTCCGAATCATGTTGCAATTGCCGCATTTTATGATTATGAAATTTGGCAAATGGATGTCAAAGCTGCATTCCTGAATGGATTTCTGGAAGAAGAATTGTATATGCTGCAACCGGAAGGTTTTGTCGATCCAAAGGGAGCTAACAAAGTGTGCAAGCTCCAGCGATCCATTTATGGACTGGTGCAAGCCTCTCGGAGTTGGAATAAACATTTTGATAGTGTGATCAAATAATATGGTTTTATACAGACTTTTGGAGAAGCCTGTATTTACAAGAAAGTGAGTGGGAGCTCTGTAGCATTTCTAATATTATATGTGGATGACATATTGCTAATTGGAAATGATATAGAATTTCTGGATAGCATAAAAGGATACTTGAATACGAGTTTTTCAATGAAAGACCTCGGTGAAGCTACTTACATATTGGGCATCAAGATCTATAGAGATAGATCAAGACACTTAATTGGACTTTCACAAAGCACATACCTTGAGAAAGTTTTCAAAAAGTTCAAAATGGATCAAGCAAAGAAAGGGTTCTTGCCTGTGTTACAAGGTGTGAAGTTGAGTCAGACTCAATGCCTGACCACTGCAGAAGATAGAGAGAAAATGAAAAGTGTTCCCTATGCTTCAGCCATAAGCTCTATCATGTATGCAATGCTGTGTACCAGACCTGATGTGTGCCTTGCTATTAGTTTAGCAGGGAGGTACCAAAGTAATCCAGGAGTGGATCACTGGACAGTGGTCAAGAACATCCTGAAATACCTGGGTTAGGACTAAGGATATGTTTCTCGTTTATGGAGGTCACAAAGAGCTCGTCGTAAATGGTTACGTCGATGCAAGCTTTGACACTGATCCGGACGATTCTAAATCGCAAACCGGATACGTGTTTACATTGAACGGTGGAGCTGTCAGTTGGTGAAGTTCTAAACAAAGTGTCGTGGCCGGATCTCCGTGTGAAGCGGAGTACATAGCTGCTTCGGAAGCAGCAAATGAAGGAGTCTGGATGGAGGAGTTCATATCCGATCTAGGTGTCATACCTAGTGCATCCAGTCCAATGAAAATCTTTTGTGACAATACTGGTGCAATTGCTTTGGCAAAAGGATCCAGATTTCACAAGAGAACCAAGCACATCAAGAGACGCTTCAATTCCATCCGGGATCAAGTCTAGGTGGGAGACGTAGAGATTTGCAAAATACATACAGATCTGAATGTTGCAGACCCGTTGACTAAGCCTCTTCCACGAGCAAAACATGATCAACACCAAGACTCAATGGGTGTTAGAATCATTACTGTATAATCTAGATTATTGAATCTAGTGCAAGTGGGAGACTGAAGGAAATATGCCCTAGAGGCAATAATAAAGTTATTATTTATTTCCTCATATCATGATAAATGTTTATTATTCATGCTAGAATTGTATTAACCGTAAACATAATACATGTGTGAATACATAGACAAACATAGTGTCACTAGTATGCCTCTACTTGACTAGCTCGTTGATCAAAGATGGTTGAGTTTCCTAGCCATAGACATGAGTTGTCATTTGATTAACGGGATCACATCATTAGGAGAATGATGTGATTGACTTGACGCATTCTGTTAGCTTAGCACTTGATCGTTTAGTTTACTCTATTGCTTTCTTCATGACTTATACATGTTCCTATGACTAAGAGATTATGCAACTCCCGATAACCGAAGGAACACTTTGTGTGCTACCAAACGTCACAACGTAACTCGGTGATTATAAAGGTGCTCTACAGGTGTCTCCGATGGTACTTGTTGAGTTGGCATAGATCAAGATTAGAATTTGTCACTCCAATTGTCGGAGAGGTATCTTTGGGCCCTCTCGGTAATGCACATCACTATAAGCCTTGCAAGCAATGTGACTAATGAGTTAGTTGCGGGATGATGCATTACGGAATGAGTAAAGAGACTTGTCGGTAACAAGATTGAGCTAGTTATTGAGACACCGACGATCAAATCTCGGGCAAGTAACATATCGATGACAAAGGGAACAACGTATGTTGTTATGCGGTGTGTTTTTGAGTAATAATGGAACAACTTTGATGTGGCACCGTGATTTCGAACTAGAAATCCCCACACTAAGTGAGGGTTAGGTTGACGATGCGTATGTATGTTACACCACACTTGAAGCCAACGACGGGGATTCATGCATGCATGCGTGCATAGTGTATGCACTCAAACTTAAGGTCTGAATATCACCATGAACTATACTACGATAACACGAACCAAATGAAGAATCTGCCATGGTAACCTATCTTGTTCTTGGTCAAGGTGATCATGGATGTCCACGCGGGCCCACGAATATATAGGCTTGTCACCGATAACCACGCGAGGGAGTGTACCGTTTGAAGGCAACCACTACATGCATATGTATGGAGGTGATGCGTGCATGCATGTTTGAATACACAACATTGATGTGGCGCGTGTGAGGGAGTCCTGGATTAGGGGGTATCCGGACAGCCGGACTATATCCTTTGGCCGGATTGTTGGACTATGAAGATACAAGATTGAAGACTTCGTCCCGTGTCCGGATGGGACTCTCCTTGGAGTGGAAGGCAAGTTTGGAAATACGGATATGTAGATCTCCTTCCTTGTAACCGACTCTGTGTAACCCTAGCCCCCTCCGATGTCTATATAAACCAGAGGGTTTAGTCCGTAGGACCAACGACAACAATCATACCATAGGCTAGCTTCTAGGGTTTAGCCTCTCCGATCTCGTGGTAGATCAACTCTTGTAATACTCATATCATCAAGATCAACCAAGCAAGAGTAGGGTTTTACCTCCATTGAGAGGGCCCGAACCTGGGTAAAAACATCGTGTCCCTTGTCTCTTGTTACCATCCGCCTAGACGCACAGTTCGTGACCCCCTACCCGAGATCCGCCGGTTTTGACACCGACATTGGTGCTTTCATTGAGAGTTCCACTGTGCCGTCACCACCGGGAAGGATGCCTCGTCTCGTCTTTAAAGACGACATTACCGCCGGGGGAGCCTTGGCTGTAGGCCAAACCCTCCGGCTAGGCGGTTTCATCATGACCGCCTGTTCGGCTGCTGCATCGACGATGACTTCTCGGGTCATCGAAAACATCCTCCACGTCAGCTCGGAACTCGCCGAGCAGATGGATCCAATGGAGCGCTCTTCCCTAAACGAGCTCTTGGATCGCATCGCCGCCTTGGGAGTCGCTACGGACTATGATCAGATTGGGCTTAAACCCGATCAAAGGGAGATTCACTCTCCACCGGTCACCCATCACATTACGGTGGTGGAGGAACAATGCGGCGATTCTTCCTCTATCTTGAGGACTAACTATGTCCGGATTCCTAAGCTCCACGAGCCGGACACCCGTTTACGGGAGGACAACACCCAATCCCTGAACCTAGAGTCAGGCAACGGGCCAGACCTATCGGGCAACATCCCGGAACCCGAACTTCCAAGATTGGAAGCTCCTCGACCCCTGGGTCTCAGATCGGGTAAGGGTTCGGACTCAATTCCACCCACCCACCCAAACTTAAGCAATCTTTCCCACATCAGGCAAGAGCCCCAGGAAATAGTACATCACTATTGGGCCACATTCCTCCTTGTAATGAACAAGGTTAAGGACTGCGGTGAGGAAGACGCAATCTTATTTTTCTGCAATAATTGCACGGACAAGGGAATCCTTAACGCCATAATTCGCCGTGACATATCACGCTTCGCTGACTTGGCATCCATAGTACAAAAGTACTGTGCGATGGAAAGCGCCTGGAAAACCGAATCGAAATTTTGGGATAATCCGGCTCCGAATACACACCCAGTCCGAATTAAAAGGATGCACTATCATAAGACACCCGAGTTAATCCCAAAAAAGCAAAAACCATCTACTGGGCATGGAACCGTATTGGAGGGATGGCTCAATGGACCCTGCAAAATTCATAGTGTTCGATACTCCGGCAGGTGGCCAAAAGTGGCGAGGATCTTCTCATCCCAGATGCCACAGAGCACCATCCCGGGGATAAGAGTACGGTATTAACGGTCTTTGAGACCTTCGCATCAAATAATAGGCGCAAGCGAACACTCCGCAGCCTTGCCGAAATCTGCCACGTGGCAGCAATAAATCCATGGAGTGACACGGCTATTACCTTCAATGCCAGTGACGAACCTAAATTCCGAATAGCCCGGGCACCAGCTGCACTGGTCCTCAGCCCAATTGTGGACGGCTTTCGACTCACCAAAGTACTCATGGACGGCGACAGCGGATTGAACCTCATCTATGAGGAAACTCTTCAGAAAATGGAAATAGACTGGAACCGCATTGAGAAAAGCAGCACAACCTTCAGGGGAATCATCCCCAGATGGGAAGCACGCTGTGCTGGGAAAATCACACTAGATGTGGTATTCGGCACACCGAAGAACTATATGTCCGAAGAAATTACATTCCAAGTGGCCCCGTTCAGCAGCGGATACCATGCCCTTTTAGGGCGGGAGGCGTTCACGATCTTCCAAGCCATACCCCATTACGGGTACATGAAGCTCAAGATGCCCAGGCCCAACGGAATCATCACTCTCGCTAGCAATCTGGACACAGCTCTCCGCGCCGAAAACAAAACAGCCGCATTGGCCCTCGAGGCATTATCCGAAGCCCTTGTGGCCGAGGAATTAACGGCGCTGCGCTCCATAGTGGACAGGGACGACGTGATACTTGATAAGAGATCCAAGTCCACCTCTTTTAAACCAGCAGATGAAATAGTCAAATTCCAAGTCCACCCAACGGACCCTACAAAAACAGCCTCCATCGGGGCACAGTTAAACCCCACCGTGGACGCCGCACTATGAGAGTTCCTGCGCGAGAATTGGGACATATTCGCGTGGCATCCCTCGGATATGCCAGGAATCCCACACAGGCTGGACGAGCACAGCCTTAATATCCTAAAAGGATTCAAGCCAGTCAAGCAGACTCTTCGGTGTTTCTCTGAACCTAAGAGACAGGCTATGGGAGAGGAACTAGCCAAGCTATTGGAGGCCGGATTCATTAGAGAAAGAAAACACCTGTACTGGCTAGCAAACCTAGTGATGGTACCAAAGAAGGACAAATCCTGGCGCCTATGTGTCGATTTCAAGGACCTCCACAAGGCTTGCCCAAAGGATCCTTCCTCCCGCGCAAGACGATCAAATTATCGATGCTACCGCAGGACACGATTCATTGTGTTTCCTCGACGCATACTCCGGTTACCACCAAATCAAGATGGCGGAGTCTGACCAAGCCGCAACTGCATTTATCACACCATACGGCCCCTTCTGTTTCAACACAATGCCTTTTGGGCTCAAAAATGCCAGCGCAACATATCAGCGCATGATTCAGACCTATCTGGAGAAACAAATCGGCAAAACAGTGGAGGCATACGTAGATGATGTGGTCATCAAAACCAAACACGTCGACTCTCTAATAGACGATTTGAGGCTCACATTCGACAACCTCCGAACATACGACATCAAGCTCAATCCGGAAAAATGCGTTTTCGGTGTACCGGCCGAAAAGCTCCTGGGCTTCATCGTCTCCAGTAGAGGAATTAAAGCAAATCCGGCCAAAATTCAAGCTCTGTCACAATTGGCCATCCCAACGGACCTCAAACAAATCCAGAAATTAACCGGATGTGTCGCAGCTCTAAGCCGCTTTATCTCCCGCTTAGGAGAAAAGGCATTACCTCTTTATCGCCTTCTTCGGCGCACCGAACACTTCGAGTGGACGGATGCCGCCACAACTAGATTGGAAAAAATAAAATCCATACTGGCAACCAACCCAATCCTGGCCATGCCAAACATCGGCGAACCAATGATGTTGTACATTGCGGCAACTCATCAGGTTGTAAGCGCAGTGCTCGTCGTCGAACGAGAACCGAACGGACATAAATTCTCCCTTCAAAAGCCGGTATATCATGTATCCACTATCCTTACTCCATGCAATCACGGTACCCACATTATCAAAAGATAGCCTATCCGGTATTCATGGCATCCCGGAAGCTGCGACACTAATTTCAAGAGTGTTCAATTACAGTAGCCTCGGAAGTGCCACTTAACGATATTATAAACAACCGCGACGCCACGGGCCGGATTGCCAAATGGGCCATTGAGCTCCTCCCGTTCGACATAACATACAAACCCCGGCGAGCCATTAAGTCGCAAGTATTGGCCGACTTTGTCGCCGAATGGACGGAGGCCGAACTCCCTAAAGAGTATGACGCATACTCCAATTGGATCATGCACTTCGACGGCTCCAAAATGCTGGCTGGTCTGGGGGCTGGCGTCGTCCTGACGTGCCCAACTGAAGATACAGTTCAATATGTACTCCAGATACTGTATATAGACTCCAACAATGCAGCCGAATACGAGGCCCTGTTGCATGGTCTTCGGATGGCAGTTTCCATGGGCATTTGGCGCCTAGAGGTGCATGGGGATTCGAACCTCGCAATATCCCAAATAAATGGAGACTTCGATGCCAAGGATACGAAAATGGCGGCTTATCGCAACGCCGTCCTCAAGATGTCAGCTCGGTTCGAGGGGCTCGAATTCCACCATGTGGCTCGGGAAAACAACCAGGCGGCGGATATCCTCGCCCGCATCGGTGCAAAACATGATGCGGTCCCACCCAACATATTCTTGGAGAGGCTGTTTAAGCCATCCGTGGTATGGGAAGGGGACACCGGTAACAATAGTCCGGACCCGGCCACAATGCCCGATACCGAACACTCTGACATAATCGGAGGCTCTGCCACCGAAATAACACCTTCAGCCCACGTAATAATGGCCATCATCGCCACGTGGACAGAACCATTCCTGGCCTACCTAACTAGGCAGGAACTTCCCAAGGACCAAAACGAGGCACGCTGCATAGTGCGGCGGTCTAAAGCCTACAAGGTCCACGAGGGAGAGTTGTATAAGAAAAGCACTACCGGAGTCCTTCAAAGGTGCATCTCGGAAGAAGAAGGGCGGAAGCTTTTGGCAGAAATTCACGCCGGACTCGCCGGCCACCACACCGCAGTCCGGGCTCTTGTAAGCAAGGCCTTCTGTATAGGTTTTTATTGGCCAACGGCCCGGGCAGATGCACAGGACTTGGTCCAACGCTGCGTCGGTTGCCAGCTCTTTGCAAACCAAAGCCGTATGCCACCTACCGCCCTCCAAACAATCCCCATTACCTGGCCCTTTGCGGTCTGGGGGCTTGACATGGTTGGACCCCTTAAAGGGGGAACCCATAATAAAAAATACTTACTGGTCATGGTGGATAAATTCACCAAATAGATAGAAGCCAAACCTGTTAAAACGTCCGAATCTGGACCGGTGATAGACTTCATATCCGGGGTTGTACACCGTTATGGCGTCCCCCACAACATCATCACTGACAACGACACGAACTTCACGGTCAATGAGGTAAAACTCTAGTGCAGCAACATGGGCATCAAGCTCGATTATGCTTCTGTCTTTCACCCCCAAACTAACGGTCAAGTCGAGCGAGCAAATGGTCTTATCATGAGCGGCATCAAACCCAGATTAGTGCGGTCCTTAAAGGAATCTAACACGCACTAGGTAGAGGAGCTCGAGTCCTTACTCTGGGGGCTGCGGACCACGCCGAATCGTACTACCGGATACACACCCTTGTTTATGGTGTACGGCGCGAAGGTGGTTCTGCCCTGTGACATAATTCATGACTCACCTCGAGTGCGCATGTACAAAGAAAGAGAGGCCGAGCTTGATCGGCAGGACGGGTTGGACACCCTGGAGGAAGAGCGTGACGTGGCAAAAGCCCGTTCCGCATTCTATCAGCAACAGGCTCGATGATACTAAAGCAGAGAAGTACGGGCCAAAACTTATAACATTGGCGAGCTAGTTCTACGCCCGCCAGAGAAGAAAAAGACCAAGCTAGAGCCCAAATGGGAGGGTCCCTTCATTATTGACCAAGTTCTGACCGGTGGAGCGTATCGTCTGCGGGATGCATCGGATAACCGACTTGAGCCGAACCCATGGAACGCAGCCAGGCTCCGAAGATTCTACGCCTAGCGCCGGACTCTATGTTCGTCTCCTTCCTCTGTCCAATTTTTTGCATATACATTACCTGTCTTTTCTTTCTTTCTTATTTCTTCTTTCTCAAAGCCTTCAAGGGCCAACTTGTGCCTCGCCTGCACACTATTGACGCGCTAACCGCGCTCATTATACCTGGGGGCTTCTTACACAGAAGCTTACTTATTTATCTGGGCTTCATGCCCCGCACATGTGTCAGTCTTCCGCATGTACCTTTTCTTTGCCATTATATGCATCGATATGACTTAAGTTTTGACCAAGCTGGGTTGCCTGGCTCTTGTATTATGCCCTACGTTCCCGTTAATTCGGCTAGGGCATAAGGGGAGCACCTCTGCGATTTTTACTGCCGGATCAGCTGGATGTGTACCTCAGACTGGGTGAAGCCGAAAGCTAGCGTTCTTAAGGGAATATTCGGTCGGAGACCAAAAGATGACTTTTATTTATTTTCCATATGTGCCCCCAGATGTTTTTTCCTGCATCTCGTTTCACAGTCCGGACATGCACTTTAGGGCATGTGTACCCAGGGAAAGGAACCCTTAATGGAACTATTCTCCCTGGAAGATGTTTCTTACTACCCATGTACTATAACATAACTAGTTGGGTACTTGTCTGTTCAAGCACTAATGACCCCTACGCCTGGTTTCCACGCATGCCCCAGTTCTTATATAACTGAGCGGGTATTCGGATACACTCCGGACTATCGGGTCCCGAGGTTGAAGCAAAAAGGTCCACCATGACAAATGATTTACAATCCGGCTAGAAGGCATTATACATGTCACTTTAATTACATAGTCACTTAGACTGGCTGAATTCCTCTTCTATACCATCCAACAGGCTTTCTAGCCTACAATCCTGTTGGGAATACTTTGCGACTAGTTCTACTTGCCCATAAACTAATCTAACGGGGATCTCTTTCCCATCAGGACCCACAGGTCCGACCTCGGCCATGTGGTTTGGGTCAGCCTTGGTATACCGCGTCTTCACCATGGCCTGTGCTTCCTCGGCACCTTGACGGCAGGCCGATATCTTCCACAATCGGAAGCGCCGCCGCGCTCCTTTGATCTTCTCCGTAAGCTCTCCAAGGCCTTCGGGCAGGGAGACGGATGGCCACAAGGCCTGGGCAATGCCTTGCATCACCTGCCGAACTTGTTCGTGTAGTTGTGAGAGCTCCGATAGAAGATCACCTGCAGACCCGGGCATCTCATCAGTGGGACGACCTGTCAGCATACCTACAGACATAAATCTATTAGTTGGCTTCTTCGCCGAACTCTTTTTAACAGGTTCGCTCAAGCACTTACTGAAAATGCCTCGTCAAAGCCGCTTATTTTCCATCACGGAGTCCGATGGCTGGGCGCGAACATCCTTTAGTTCCACGCTCAGCCGGGTATTGGCATCCTGGAGATCGTTTTTCTCCTGCCTAACTTTTGTAAGAATGCGCTCGCCAGCCTTTAGCCAACATACGACATGTTGCTCATTCGGATTCACTCCGGCGTCATCTGCAATATTTATTGTCAGATTTGCAGGCATACCGCACTCTATATGGTACCTATCAATCTTTGAAACAAGTGTTACCAGAGGAGGCCTTCTCGGACTCCTTCATCATGCAATCGCGTCTGACGTAGCTGGGCCTTGCACTCTTCAAGCTCACGAGACAATCGGGTATTCTTCTGTGTAAGAACCTTCAAAATAAGTGATCCTTGAAGCAGTTATTCTAGCTGTTTCAAGTCTCAGGGGCTACTGTTGTATATAATCATCAAATTTTCTTACCCGTATATCCTTTACATACTGGTCCCGTGGCTCTGGCTAGACCATTTTGAGCTGCACGGATATACGCATCTCCCGAGTTGAAGGCATCAAACGCCTCTTGGGAGAAACAAGCGTCACGGAGTACGGCGCGATGACGCCTGTGATTCATGGCGCTCTCCACTTCGGAATTTGTAGCGGATATTTTATCCGCATCCTCTGTAGGAGGAGCATCCGGCGTGCGCCTCGTGTTAGCTTCTGCCTCTGTGTCCGGCCCTGGAGCCCGGCTGGTCGAAGCGTGATCGGCAACCTCTCCGGATATAGTTCATCGAGCATTTTTCCATCTAGGAAACACGGGTGTTATTATGTTTTAAGATGACAATCTCGGAGTGAGGTGTTGCATCATACCTCTGCGTCGGTGTCTCTGTCCGGACCGCTTTCCTTTTTAGCCTGTCCGGCCTCGGAGCCCCTTGTTGGCAAGGTGCCGCGGGCTCGGCGTGGCTGAAGGAAATATACCTAGAGGCAATAATAAAGTTATTATTTATTTCCTTATATCATGATAAATGTTTATTATTCATGCTAGAATTGTATTAACCGGAAACATGATACATGTGTGAATACATAGACAAACATATTGTCACTAGTATGCCTCTACTAGACTAGCTCATTAATCAAAGATGGTTATGTTTCCTAACCATAGACATGAGTTGTCATTTGATTAATGGGATCACATCATTAGTAGAATGATGTGATTGACATGACCCATTCCGTTAGCTTAGCACTTGATCGTTTAGTATGTTGCTATTGCTTTCTTCATGACTTATACATGTTCCTATGACTATGGGATTACGTAACTCCCGCTTACCGGAGGAACACTTTGTGTGCTACCAAACATCACAACATAACTGGGTGATTATAAAGGTGCTCTACAGGTGTCTCCGAAGGTACTTGTTGAGTTGACGTATTTCGCGATTAGGATTTGTCACTCCGATTGTCGGAGAGGTATCTCTGGGCCCTCTCGGTAATGCACATCACTATAAGCCTTGCAAGCAATGTAGCTAATGAGTTAGTTACGAAATTATGCATTACATAACGAGTAAAGAGACTTGCCGGCAACGAGATTGAACTAGGTATTGAGATACCGACGATCGAATCTTGGGCAAATAACATACCGATGACAAAGGGAACAACGTATGTTGTTATGCGGTTTGACCGATAAAGATCTTCATAGAATATGTAGGAGCCAATATGAGCATCCAGGTTCCGCTATTGGTTATTGACCGGAAACGTGTTTCGATCATGTCTACATAGTTCTCGAACCCGTAGGGTCCGCACGCTTAAGGTTTCGATGACAGTTTTATTATGAGTTGATGAGTTTTGATGTACCAAGGGAGTTCAGAGTCCCGGATGAGATCGGGGACATGACGAGGAGTCTCGAAATGGTCGAGACGTAAAGATCGATATATTGGACGACTATATTCGGACATCGGAAAGGTTCCGAGTAGTTCGGGTATTTTTCGGAGTACCGGGGAGTTACGGGAATACGGGGAAAGAAGTATATGGGCCTTATTGGGCTTTAGGGGAGAGAGAGAGAGGCAGGTTGTGCGCTCCTCAATGACTAGTCCGAATTGGACTAGGGGGAGGGGCGGCGCCCCCTCCTTCCTTCTCTTCCCTCTCCCCCTTCCTTATCTCCTACTCCTACTACATGGAAGGGGAGGAATCCTACTCCCGGTGGGAGTAGGACTCCTCCAGGGCGCGCCATAGGGGCCGGCCCTCTCGCCCTCCTCCACTCCTTTATATACGGGGGCAGGGGGGCACCTCTAGACCCGTTTGATCTTTTAGCCGTGTGCGGTGCCCCCCTCCACCATAGTTCACCTCGATAATATTGTAGCAGTGCTTAGGCGAAGCCCTGCTTCGGTAGAACATCAACATCGTCATCACGCCGTCGTGCTGACGAAACTCTCCCTCAACACTCGGCTGGATCGAAGTTCGAGGGACGTCATCGGGTTGAACGTGTCCTGAACTCGGGGGTGCCGTGCGTTTGGTACTTGATCGGTCGGTGTCGCTGTCAAAACCGGCGGATCTCGGGTAGGGGGTCCCGAACTGTGCGTCTAGGCGGATGGTAACAGGAGACAAGGGGCACGATGTTTTTACCCAGGTTCGGGCCCTCTCGATGGAGGTAATACCCTACTCCTGCTTGATTAATATTGATGATATGGGTAGTACAAGAGTAGATCTACCACGAGATCAAGGAGGCTAAAACCTAGAAGCTAGCCTATGGTATGATTGTTGTTCGTCCTATGGACTAAAACCCTCCGGTTTATATAGACACCAGATAGGTTAGGGTTACACAGAGTCGGTTACAATGGTAGGAGATCTACATATCCGTATCGCCAAGCTTGCCTTCCACGCCAAGGAAAGTCCCATCCGGACACGGGACGAAGTCTTCAATCTTGTATCTTCATAGTCTTGGAGTCCGCCGTGACGATAGTCCGGTATCCGGACACCCCTAGTCCGGGACTCCTCAAGAGCCCCGAACCAGGCTTCAATGACGATGAGTCCGCGCGTTGATTGTCTTCGCATTGCGAGGCGGGTTCTTCTCCAAATTCCATATACTTGTTTAATAGTGTCCGCTTCCGATAAATGTTGTGCTCCTCGCTTCGCGCCCAATAATGGCCATCTTCCACGTGTTTGAATGAATGCGAAAAGCCAGGGTATTTTTACAATATTCCCCCTAGCCGCGCAAAGGAGTCGCTTATAAAAGGGGCAATGATCTAGATCTGAGTCACACCATCCCCCCTTTGCGAGCTTTCATCGGAGCGCCTCTGACCAAAGCCCAGTCCATCATGGACAGTCGACACGGCTCCTCCTCTCGCACTCCCAGCCCCCAGCCTGGAAATTGGGAGAGATGCTCAGTCCAGAATAGCGTGCTAGTTATACTCCAAGCCAAGGGATTTCTCCCCCCCCCCCCCCGGCCTTCATGGTTCCGGTTCGAGCCGGACTTGCCACCTACCAGGGCGGAAAGCAAGCGGAGAGCGCCCCCGATCCCTCTAAAGGAGAGCGGGTGTGCTTCATCTCTTATCTAGTAAGAGGACTCGGATTTCCAATCCATCCGTTTCTCCGAGGGCTCTTGGAGTTCTATGGCCTCCAACTGCACCATCTTACTCCTGCCTCCATCTTGCACATCGCGGGCTTCATGGCCCTTTGTGAACTGTTCCTGGGCGTCGAGGCTCATTTCGGGCTGTGGAAGAGAATATTCTGCCTAGTTCCCCGTTCTCATGAGGGGTCAATATATCAAGTGGGCGGAGCCGAGCTATGGCGCATCGCCGGGACCAGATACCTGTCCGAACCCCAAAGAAGGCGTCCAAGACTGGCCTTCGGAATGGTTTTACATGGAGGACGCCCCGCTGCCGGATCCTGTCCGGATCGGCCTTCGGAGTTCAGCAATGCTCCACCGAAGAAGCGCCTTGCCGGGCGCCCTCGGAGCCCCGGAGAGAAGATGACCGGGATGTCCGTTATTTGATGAGCCGAATAAGGTTCTTGGCTCATGCCGGATCGACCATGACAGAGTCATGGCAATCTGCATTATGAGCGGAGTGCAGCCGCCCAATACTGAGGCCACCCCATGTGGGACTTCAACGGGAGGACGATGCCACCCGCCATGGCCGCAAAGGGCCAGGATCGGTCACCGAACTGGTGAAGATCTTGTCTGCCATGTACAAAGGAGAGGAGGAGGATTTCCTCCGTGTCAACCCACTGAAGGAGTTTTCTTCGAATAACCCTCGAAGCTGGGTAGGCAAACATCCTTGTGACTTGTCTGATCCATGTTCCCGTAGTTAAATATCTCATTTTATGATTTTTGCGCAGGAACTGCGCCGGACTGTGGAGAAGATACACAGCCCGCCTCCACAACCCGAGGATCCGGAGCGGTCCTCGATCCGACCTCGAAGAGGATCCGGATATAACGGTGGAGTTGATCGACGGGTGTTCTACCAACTTAGCATCGACAATGCTTTGGTAGCCATTACGGCCGATTACCGGAATACTTCCAGCCCCACAGTAATCGAGACCAAGATCCCAAAACCCTGATAATGACCCATCCATGCTTATTTTTTATCACCATATGCCAATGGCGCTTCGCAGGGGGTACCTTCGAGGCAGGAAGCCGAGCCCGCGGCGACTGGCCAACAAAGGGCAGTGCGGCCCCGCAGGCTAAAAAGAAGTGCGGTCCGGATCGAAACTCCGCCGCAACGGTATGGCATGTCACCATACTTCCGTGATTGATTCCGGGAAGGCGATTAACGTGGATGCTCTTTTCAGAAAAAGAGCGCCACGGATCGAGCCCGAGAGGATGCCGATCGAACCTTCGCCGAACAAGCTTCAAAGCCGGGTCCGGAGGCTGAGGCGAGCACGAGACGTGCGTCGGATGCTCCTCCGACAGAGGATGCCGACAGGTTGTCCGCCACCAACTCCGAGGTGGAGAGCGCCTTGAATCACAAAGCGCCACGGACAGTTCTTCGTGACGCATGTTTCTCCCGAGGCCTTGAATGCCTTTGATTCGAGATGCGCATCTCCGTGCCGCTCAAGATGGTCTAGCCAGAGCCACGGAGCGAGTATGTGAAGGACATACGGTAAGGAAATTTGACAGTTATATATGCCAAGAGCCCCGAGACATAAAATAGTTAGAATAACTGATTTAAGGATCATTTGTTATGCAGGATCTTACGTAAAAGAATACCCGATCGTCCCAGAGCTGGAAGAGTGCAGGCCCAACTTGAGGCCGCACAAGCCGCCACGGGGAGCCACAGAGACCCCTCCGGTAATATACGCTTGAAGATAAATAATTTATGAAGTGCGGCGGGTGTGTAACCGACAAAAACATTGCAGATGGCGCCAGACTAGATCCGGACAAGCAACATCTCTTACGCCGGTTAAAGGCCAGCGAGAGCGTGCTTACGAGGGTGCGGCAGGAGAAGAATAACCTCCAAGACGCCAACACCAAGCTGGGTGAGGAACTAAAGGACGTTCGTGCCCAGTTAGCTGACTCCGTAAAGGAGAATCGGCGGCTTCGTCGCGGCATTTTCAGTAAGTGCTTGAGCGAAGTTTGAAAAGAGTTCGGCGAGGAAGGCCACTAACATAAACATGTTTGTAGGTTTGCTCACAGGTCGTCCTGAGGAGGAGATGCCCAGTTCTTCGGGTGATCTTCTTCCCGAATTGCGCCAGCTGCACGAACGAGTCCGGCAGGTGATGAAAGGCATCGGCCAAGCCTTGTGGCCATCTATCTCCCTGCCCGAAGGCGTTGGGGAGCTGGCGGAGCGGCTTCAAGGAGCACGACGGCGCTTCCGGTTATGGAAGATATCGTCCTGCCGTCAAGGCACCAGGGAGGTCTGGGCCATGGTGAAGATGCGGTACACGAAGGCTGACCCAAACCACATGGCCGAGGTCGGACTGTAAATGGATGGGATGGAGATCCTCAGAAAGCTTAGTGTACGGCCAAGTAGAATTGGCCGCCAAGTATTCCCAAAGAAGATTGTAAATTAGATAGCCTACTAGATGGCATTGAGGAGGAATACAATGAGTCGAGTTGACTATGTAAAATATGACATGAAAGAATGTCTTCTAGCCGGATTGTAGATCGTTTGTCATAGCGGACCTTTTAAGCCGACCTCCGGACCCAATAGTCCGGAGTGTGTCCGAATACCTTCGTGGTTATATAAGAACCGTGGTATGCATGGAGACCAGCGTAGGGTCATTGTTGATGTATCGGACAAGTGCCCAACTAGTTATGTTATATTACATGGGTAGTAAGAAACATCTTCAGGGAGAATAGTTCCGTTAGGGGTTCCTTTTCGCTGGGATGCATGCCCTAAAGTGCATGTCAAAGCTGCTATAAAGCAGAAAATCATCCGGGGCAGATGTGTAAATAGTTAAAAATCATCTTTCAGTTCACCGAATCGAATATTCCCTTAAGAACGCTTAGCTTTCGGCTTCACCCGGTCGAGGTACACATCCGTCGACCCGGCAAGAATAATCGCAGAGGTGCTCCCTTTACCTCCTAGCCGAACAATCAGGAACGTAGGGGTAAGCACAGGAGCCAGGGAACCCAGCTTGGCCAAAACTTAAGTCATATCGATACATACAATGGTGAATGAAAGGTACATGCGGAAGTTTAATGCATGTGTTGGGCCTGAAAGCCCGTATAAATAAGCTTCTGTTAAAGAAGCCCCCAGGTATAATGAGCGCGGACAGCGCGTCAAGTGTGTGCGAAAAAAGCGCAAACGAGCCTCTAGAGGCTACAAGAGGAAGAAGGGGGAAGGCGAGAAACAGAAGACAGCAAAAAGCAAAAAATAAAGAATGCGGACGGAGGAATGGGACGAACTTGGAGTTCGGCACTTAGGCGTAGAATCTTCGTAGACGGGTTGCGTTCCATGGGTTCGGCTCGAGTCGGTTATCCGATGCGTTTCGCAGACGGTATGCTCCGCCGGTCAGGACCTGGTCGATGATGAAGGGACCTTCCCATTTGGGCTTGAGTTTGTCCTTTTTCTTGTCCGGCAGCGTAGAACTAGTTCGCCAACGTTATAAGCTTTGGCCCGCATTTCCTCGCTTTGATATCTTCGAGCTCGCTGTTGATAGAATGCGGAACGAGCCTTTGCCACGCCGCGCTCCTCCTCCAATGCGCATAACTGTCCCGCCGATCAAGCTCGGCTTCTCTTTCTTCGTTACATGCGCACTCGAGGTGAGTCATGTATTATGTCGCAGGCAAGACTGCCTTCGCGCCAGACACCATGAAGAATGGTGTGAATCCGTAGTACGATTCGGCGTGGTCCGCAGCCCCAGTACGGAGTCGAGCTCCTCAACCCAGTGCGTGTTAGATTCCTTGAGGGACCGCACTAGTCTTGGTTTAATGCCGCTCATTATTAGACCATTTGCCCGTTCGACTTGGCCGTTGGTTTGAGGGTGATAGACTAAGGCGTAATCAAGCTTGATCCCCATGTTTTTGCACCATGATTTGACCTCATCGGCCGTGAAGTTGGTGCCATTATCAGTGATGATACTGTGGGTGACACCGTATCGGTGCACTACCCCTGATATGAAGTCTATCACTGGTCCGGATTCGGCCGTTTTAACAGGTTTGGCCTCTATCCATTTGGTGAATTTATCCACCATGACCAATAGGTATTTTTGCTTGTGGGTTCCTCCCTCGAGGAGTCCAACCATGTCACGCCCCCAGACCGCGAACGGCCAGGTGATGGGTATAGTTTTAAGGGCGGTGGGTGGCATGTGGCTTTGGTTAGCAAAAAGCTGGCAACCGACGCATCCTTGGACTAAGTCCTGCGTATCTGCCCGGGCCGTCGGCCAATAAAATCCTGTACGGAGGGCCTTGCCTACAAGGGCCCCGGCTGCGGCGTGGTGCCCACCCAGTCCTTCCTCTTCGGAGATGCACCTTTGAAGGACTCCGGTAGTGCTTTTCTTGTAAAGCTCTCCCTCATGGACTTTATAGGCTTTAGAGCGCCGTACTATGCAGCGAGCCTCATTTTGGTCTTCGGGGAGTTCCTGCCTAGTTAGGTAGGCTAGGAATGGTTCCGTCCACGGGCGATAACCGCCATTATTTCGTGTGAGCGAGGGTGTTATCTTGGGGCGGAGCCTCGGTTGTGTCAGAGTGTTCGGCGTCAGGCGGTGCGGTTCGGTCCGGATTGTTATTGCTGGACTCCCCTTCCCATAGTACGGATGGCTTGAACAGCCGTTCCAAAATGATATTGGGTGGGACGGCATCGCGTTTTGCACCGATGTGCGCCAATATATCCGCCGCTGGTTGTTATCCCGGGCTATATGATGAAATTCAACCCTTGAACTGCGTCTTTGACATTTTTAGGACCGCATTGCAAAGATGCTGCCATTTTCGGATCTTTGGCGCCAAAGTCTCCGTTTATTTGGGATATTGCGAGGTTTGAATCGCGCACCTCTAGGCATTTAATGCCCATGGAGACTGCCATCCGGAGGCCGTGCAGGAGGGCCTCGTATTCGGCTGCGTTGTTGGACTCCGTATACATTATCTGCAGGACGTATTGGACTGTGTCCCCGGTTGGGGACGTCAGGACGACGCCAGCCCCCAGGCCGGCGAACATTTTGGAGCCGTCAAAGTGCATGGTCCAATTGGAGTATGCGCCGTACTCTTTAGGGAGTTCGGCTTCAGTCCATTCGGCCATGAAGTCGGCCAAAACCTGCGACTTGATAGCTCGTCATGGCTTATAAGTTATGTCGAATGGGAGGGGCTCTATGGCCCATTTAGCAATCCGGCCCGTCGCGTCGCGGTTGTTTATAATGTCATTAAGAGGTACTTCGGAGGCTACCGTTATCAAACACTCTTGAAAGTAGTGTCGCAGCTTCCGGGATGCCATGAACACCACGTATGCTATCTTTTGATAGTGTGGGTACCGGGACTTGCATGGAGTTAGGACAGTGGACACATAATAAACCGGTTTTTGAATAGGGAGTCGGTGTCCGTCCGTTTCTCGTTCGACAACGAGCACCGCGCTGACAACTTGATGTGTTGCAGCGATGTATAATAGCATTGGTTCGCCCACGTCCGGCGCGGCCAGGACCAGATTTGTTGCCAAAATGGCCTTTATTTCTTCGAGTCCGGCCGTGGCGGCATCCGTCCACTCGAAGTGTTCGGTGCGGCGGAGGAGGCGGTAAAGAGGTAATGCCTTTTCTCCTAAACTGGAGATAAAGCGGCTTAGAGCCGCTACACATCCTGGCCAACTTTTGTATTTGTTTGAGGTCTTTTGGAATATCCAATTGTGACAGAGCTTCGAATCTTGGCTGGGTTTGCTTCAATTCCTCTACGGACACAATGAAGCCCAGAGCTTTCCTACCGAACGCCAAGACACATTTTTCCGGATTGAGCTTGATGTCATATTTTCGAAGATTGTCGAATGTGAGCCTCAAGTCGTCTACTAGAGTTTCGACGTGCTTGCTTTTGACGACCACATCATCTACATATGCTTCCACTCTGTTGCCGATCTGGTTTGCCAGACATGTCTGAATCATGCGCTGATATGTTGCGCCGGCGTTTTTGAGCCCAAAGGGCATTGTGTTGAAGCAGAACGGGCCGTATGGAGTGATGAATGCTGTTGCAGCTTGGTCCGGCTCCGCCATCTTGATTTGGTGGTAGCCGGAGTACGCGTCGAGGAAGCACAATGAGTCGTGTCCTGTCAGAAGGCCAATGATTTGATCAATTCGAGGGAGGCGGAAGGGATCCTTTGGGCAAGCCTTATTAAGGTCTTTGAAATCAACACATAGGCGCCTGTGGATTTATCCTTCTTTGGTACCATAACCAGGTTTGCTAGCCAGTCCGGATGTTTTATATCTCACGATGAATCCGGCCTCCAAAAGTTTGGCTAGCTCCTCTCCCATGGCATGTCTCTTGGGTTGGGAAAAGCGCCGAAGAGCCTGTTTGACCGGCTTGAATCCTTTTAGGATGTTTAGACTGTGCTCAGCCAGCTGACATGGGATTCCTAGCATGTCTGAAGGGTGCCAGGCAAAGATGTCCCAGTTTTCTTGTAGAAATTCTCATAGTGCAGCGTCTACATCAGGGTTTAATTGTGCCCCGATGGAGGCTGTCTTTGCAGGGTCCGTTGGGTGGACTTGGAATTTGACTATTTCGTCCGCTGGTTTAAAAGAGGTGGACTTGGATCTTTTATCAAGTATCACATCGTCCCTATTCACCGTGGAGCGCATCGCGGTGAGTTCCTCGGCCGCTAGGGCTTCGGATAGTGCCTCGAGGGCTAGTGCGGCCGTCTTATTTTTCGGCGCTGAGTGCTATGTTCGGATCACTAGCGAGAGTGATGATTCCGTTGGGACCGGCATTTTAAGCTTCATGTACCCATAATGGGGTATAGCTTGAAAAATTGTGAATGCCTCGTCCTAATAAAGCATGATATCCGCTGTTGAACGGGGCCACTTGAAATGTGACCTCCTCGGACCTGTAATTGTCCGTGAGCGAAATAACACTACGTCCAGCGTGATTTTTCCTATGCAGCATGCTTCCCAGCTGGGGATTATTCCTCTAAATGTTGTGCTCCTTCGCTCAATGCGGTTCCAGTCTATTTCCATTTTTTGTAGGGTTTCCTCATAGATGAGGTTTAGTCCGCTGCCGCCATCCATGAGTACCTTAGTAAGGCGAAAGCCGTCTACTATCAGGCTGAGGACCAATGCGGCTGGTGCCCGGGCAGTTCGGAATTTAGGTTCGTCACTGGCATTAAAGGTAATACCTATGTCACTCCATGGATTTATTGTTGCTACTTGGTAGACTTCGGCAAGGTTGCAGAGTTGTCGTTTTCGCATGTTATTTGATGCGGAAGTCTCGAAGACTCATAACACCGCATCGGTCTTGGGCTGGGATTCTGAAGCTAGAAGCTCTTCGCCACTTTTGGCCACCTGCCGTAGTATCCAACATGCTCAAGGCTATGGGTTGGAGTGGCGCCCTCGTGCTATGAATTTTGCGGTGGTCCGTTTAGCCTACCCTCCAGTACGGTTCCATACCCTTTAGGGGGTTTTGGTTTTTTGGTATTCAACCCAGGTGCTTGATAATGATGCACCCTTTTGTTCCGGACTAGGGATGTATTCGGGGCCGGATTGTCCCAAAATTTACTTTCGGTTTTCCAGGCGCTCTCCATTGCACAGTACTTTTGTACGATGGTCACCAAGTCAGAAAAGCGTGTGATTTCGCGATGACTTATGGAGTTTAGGATTCCCTTGTCCGAGCAATTATTGCAGAAGATTGGTATTGCGTCCTCCTCTCGACAGTCCTTTATCCTGTTCATAACCAGGAGGAATCTGGCCCAGTAATGATGTACTGTTTCGGCGGGCTCTTGCCGAATTCGAGAGAGATCGCTAATGTTTGGGTGGGCGGGTGGCACTAAATCCGGAACCCCGTCCAATTTAGGACTCAAGGGCCGGGAAGTCTCCAAACTCGGAAGCTTGCATTTTTGAGTGGTATCCAATGAGTCCGACCCGCCGCCTAACCTTAAGTTCAGGACTTGATCGACATCCGTCCCTCCGCAGGAATCCGGCATGGAGGGATCGGGAATCCGGACGTAGCTAGTCCTTAAGATAGGAGAAGAGTCGCCGTATTGCTCCTCTATCATAGCAACATGATGGGTAGCCTGGGGAGAGTAGATCTCTCTCAGATCGGTTTTAGGCCCGATCCGGTCGTAATCTGTGGCGACTTCCAGGGCGGCGATGCGATCCAAGAGCTCGTTTCTGGAGGAGAGCTCGATCAGATCTAACTGTTCGGCAAGTTCCGAACTGACATGGAGATTGGTTTCGATGACTCGAGAGGTCATCGTCGGCGCGACGGCCGAACTAGCGGTCATGAGAAAACCGCCTAGCCGAAGAGTCTGACCAGTGGCCAAGGCTTCTTTGAAGATGGTATCGTCTTTAAAGACGAGATGAGGCATCCTACTTGATGGCGACGACACAGAGGAACTCTCAATGAAAGCACTAATGTCGGTGTCAAAACCGGCAGATCTCGGGTAGGGGGTCCCGAACTGTGCGACTAGGCGGATGGTAACAGGAGACAAGGGACACGATGTTTTTACCCAGGTTCGGGCCCTCTCGATGGAGGTAATACCCTACTCCTTCTTGATTAATATTGATGATATGGGTAGTACAAGAGTAGATCTACCACGAGATCAAGGAGGCTAAACCCTAGAAGCTAGCCTATGGTATGATTGTTGTCCGTCCCCACGGACTAAAACCCTCCGGTTTATATAGACACCGGATAGGTTAGGGTTACACAGAGTCGGTTACAATGGTATGAGAACTACCAATACCGAACGCCAAGCATTCCATCCAATCCCAGGAAAGGCCCATCCCGACACGGGACCAACTGTTCAATCTTTTATCTTAATAGTCTTGGAGTCCGCCGTGACGATAGTCCAGCTATCCGGACACCCCTAGTCCGGGACTCCTCGATCGGATCATGAAGACGCATAACTACATCAACCGCGTTGTGCTAACGCCCGCTTTCGGGTCTCACGAGGTACGTGGACAACACTCTCCCTCTCGCCGCTATGCATCACCATGATCTTGCGTGTGCGTAGTAATTTTTTGAAATTACTACGTTCCCTAACAAAGGGCATCCGAGCCAGGTTTTATGCGTAGATGTCATATGCACGAGTAGAACACAAGTGAGTTGTGGGCGATATAAATCATACTGCTTACCAGCATGTCATACTTTGGTTTGGCGGTATTGTTGGATGAAGCGGCCTGGACCGACATTACGCGTACGCTTACGCGAGACTGGTTCTACCGACGTGCTTTGCACATAGGTGGCTGGCGGGTGTCAGTTTCTCCAACTTTAGTTGAACCGAGTGTGGCTACGCCCGGTCCTTGCGAAGGTTAAAACAGCACCAACTTGACAAACTATCGTTGTGGTTTTGATGCGTAGGTAAGAACGGTTCTTGCTCAACCCGTAGTAGCCACGTAAAACTTGCAAAAACAAAGTAGAGGACGTCTAACTTGTTTTTGCAGGGCATGTTGTGATGTGATATGGTCAAGACGTGATGAGATATAAGTTGTTGTATAAGATGATCATGTTTTGTGGAAGTTATCGGCAACTGGCAGAAGCCTTATGGTTGTCTCTTTATTGCATAAGATGCAAGCGTCAAATAATTGCTTTACTTTATCGCTATGCGATAGCAATAGTTGCAAGAGCAATAGTTGGCGAGACGACCATGTGATGACACATTGATATAGATCAAGATGATGGAGATCATGGTGTCATGCCGGTGACGATGGAAATCATAATGATGCTTTGGAGATGGAGATCAAAGGCACAAGATGATGATGGCCATATCATGTCACATATTTTGATTGCATGTGATGTTTATCTTTTATACATCTTATTTTGCTTAGTTCGACGGTAGCTTTATAAGATGATCTCTCACTAATTATCAAGTTACAACTATTCTCCCTGAGTATGCACCGTTGCGAAAGTTCTTCGTGCTGAGACACCACGTGATGATCGGGTGTGATAGGCTCTACGTTCAAATACAACGGGTGCAAAACAGTTGCACACGTGGAATACTCAGGTTAAACTTGACGAGCCTAGCATATAACAGATATGGCCTCGGAACACGGAGACCGAAAGGTCGAGCATGAATCATATAATAGATATGATCAACATAGTGATGTTCACCATTGAAACTACTCCATCTCATGTGATGATCGGACATGGTTTAGTTGATTTGGATCACGTGATCACTTAGAGGTTTAGAGGGATGTCTATCTAAGTGGGAGTTCTTAAGTAATATGATTAATTGAACTTAAATTTATCATGAACTTAGACCTGGTAGTATTAGCATATCTATGTTGTAGATCAATAGCTCGCGTTTAGCTCCCCTGTTTTATTTTTGATATGTTCCTAGAGAAAACTAAGTTGAAAGATGTTAGTAGCAATGATGTTGATTGGATCCGTAATCTGAGGTTTATCCTCATTGTTGCATAGAAGAATTATGTCCTTGATACACCGCTAGGTGACAAACCTATTGCAGGAGCAGATGGAGATGTTATGAACGTTTGGCTAGCTCAATGCGATGACTACTTGATAGTTTAGTGCACCATGCATAAACGGCTAGAATCGGGACTTCAAAGACGTTTTGAACGTCATGGACCATATGAGATGTTCCAGGAGTTGAAGTTAATATTTCAAGCAAATACCCGAGTTGAGAGATATGAAGTCTCCAACAAGTTCTATAGCTAAAAGATAGAGGAGAATAGCTCAAGCAGTGAGCATGTGCTCAGATTGTCTAGGTACTACAATCGCTTGAATCAAGTGGGAGTTAATCTTCCAGATAAAATAATGATTGACAGAATTCCCTAGTCACCATCACCAAGTTAGTAGAACTTCGTGATGAACTATAGTATGCAAGGGATGACGAAAACGCCTCCCGAGCTTTTCATGGTGATGAAATCGATGAAGGTAGAAATCAAGAAACAACATCAAGTGTTGATGATTGACAAGAACACTAGTTTCGAGAAAAGGGCAAAGGGAAAGAAAGGGAACTTCAAGTAGAATGACAAGCAAGTTGTCACTCCCGTGAAGAGGCCCAAAGCTGGACCAAAGCCTGAAACTGAGTGCTTCTACTGCAAAGGAAATGATCACTGAAAGCGGAAATGCCCTGAATATTTGGTGGATAAGAAGGATGGCAAAGTGAACAAGGGTATATTTCATATACAAGTTATTGATGTGTGCCTTACTAGTGTTTATAGTATCCCATGAGTATTTGATACTTGTTCCGTTACTAAGATTAGTAACTCGAAACAGGAGTTACATAATAAACAGAGACTAGTTGAGGGGAAGTGACGATGAGTGTTGAAAGTAGTTCCAAGATTGATATGATCATCATCACACACTCCCTATACTTTTGGGATTAGTGTTAATCCTAAATAAATGTTATTTAGCTTTTGCGTTAAACATGAATATGATTTGATCATGTTTATTGCAATACGGTTATTCATTTAAAGTCAGAGAATAATTGTTGTTCTGTTTACATAAATAAAACCTTCAATGGTCATACACCCAATGAAAATAGTTTATTGGATCTCGATCGTAGTGATACACATATTCATTATATTGATGCAAAAAGATGCAAAGTTAATAATGATAGTGCAACTTATTTGTGGCACAGCCGTTTGGGTCATATCGATTTAAAGCGCATGAAGAAACTCCATAAAGATGGATTTTGGAATCACTTGGTTATGAATCATTTGATGCTTGTGAACCGTGCCTTTTGGGCAAGATGACTAAAACTCCGTTCTTGAACAATGGAACGAGCAACAAACTTGTTGGAAATAATACATCTTGATGTATGCGAGACCAATGAATATTAAGGCTCGTGGCGGGTATCGTTATTTTCTGACCTTCACAAATGATTTGAGCAGATATGGGTATATCTACTTGATGAAACATAAGTCTGAAATAGTTGAAAGGTTCAAGGAATTTCAGAGTGAAGTGGAAAATCATCGTAACAAGAAAATAAAGTTTCTGCGATCTGATCGTGGAGATGAATATTTGAGTTACGAGTTTGGTCTTCAATTAAAACAATGTGGAATAGTTTCACAGCTCACGCCACCTGGAACACCACAACGTTATGGTGTGTCCGAACGTCATAACCGCACTTTATTTGATATGGTGCGATCAGTGATGTCTCTTACCGATTTACCAATATCGTTTTGGGGTCATGCATTAGAGACAGCTGCATTCACGTTAAATAGGGCACCATCTAAATCCGGTGAGATGACACCTTATGAACTGTGGTTTGGCAAGAAACCCAATTTGTCGTTTCTTAAAGTTTGGGGTCCTGATAAGCTCAAACCCAAATCGGAGAAGTGCGTCTGCATAGAATACCCAAAGGAAACTGTTGGGTACACCTTCTATCACAGATCCGAAGGCAAAATATTCGTTGCTAAAAATGGATCCTTTCTAGAGAAGGAGTTTCTCTCGAAAGAAGTGAGTGGGAGGAAAGTAGAACTTGATAAGGTAATTGTACCTTCTCTCAAATTGTAAAGTAGTTCATCACAGAACTCAGTTCCAGTGATTCTTACACCAATTAGTGAGGAAGTTAATGATGATGATCATGAAACTTCAGATCAGGTTATTACAGAAACTCGTAGGTCTTCCAGAGTACGGTCCGCACCAGAGTGGTACGGTGATCCTATTCTAGAAGTCATGTTACTAAACCATGATCAACATATGAACTATGAGGAAGCGATGATGAGCCCAGATTCCGCGAAATGGCTTAAAGCCATGAAATCTGAGATGGGATCCATGTATGAGAACAAAGTGTGGACTTTGATTAACTTGCCCGATGATCGGTGAGTCATTAAGAATAAATGGATCTTCAAGAGGAAGATGGATGCTGATAGTAGTGTTACTATCTACAAAGCTAGACTTGTCGAAAAAGGTTTTTGACAAAGTTCAAGGTGTTGAATACAATGGGATTTTATCACTCGTATCATGTCAGCAATTGCCACATTTTATGAAATCTGGCAAATGGATGTCAAAACTGCATTCCTTAATGGTTTTCTTAAAGAAAAATTGTATATGATGCCACCAGAAGGTTTTGTCAATCCTAAAGATGCTAACAAAATGTGCAAGCTCCAGCGATCCATCTATGGACTGGTGCAAGCATCTCTGAGTTGGAATATACGCTTTGATAAGTTGATCAAAGCATATAGTTTTATACAGATTTCCGGTGAAGCCTGTATTTACAATAAAGTGAGTGGGAGCACTACCGCCTTTCTGATAAATATATGTGAGTAACATATTGTTGATCAGAAATGATGTAGAATTTTTTTGGACAGCATAAAGGAGTATTTGAAAGGAGTTCTTTAAAATAAAGACCTCAGTAAAGCTACTTACATATTGAGCATCAAGATCTATTGAGATAGATCAAGACGCTTGATAAGTTTTTCAATAAGTACATACCTTGTCAAGATTTTGAAATAGTTCAAAATGGAACAGTCAAAAAAGGGTTCTTGACTGTGTTGAAAAGGTGTAAAATTGAGTAAGACTCAAACCCCCGACCACGGCAGAAAATAGAAAAAAGAATGGAAGTCATTTCCTATGCCTCAGTCATGGGTTCTATAAAGTATGCTATGCTATGTACCGGACCTATTGTATACCTTGCTCTGAATTTGGCAAGGGAGTACAATAGGGATCTAGGAGTAGATCACTGGACATTGGTCAAGAATATCCTTAGTGAGGACTAGGGAAATATTTCTCGATTATGGAGGTGATAAAAGAGCCCGTCGTAAAGAGTTACATCGGTGCAAGCTTTTACACCGATCCAGATGACTCTAAGTCTCAATCTGGATACATATTGAAAGTGGGAGCAATTAGCTAGAGTAGCTCCGTGCAGAGCATTGTAGAAATAGAATATTTGCAAAATACATATGGCTCCGAATGTGACAGACCCGTTGACTAAGCTTCTCTCATGAGCAAAACATGATCACACCTTAGTACTCTTTGGGTGTTAATCACATAGCGATGTGAACTAGATTATTGACTCTAGTAAACCCTTAGGGTGTTGGTCACATGATGATGTGAACTATGGGCGTTAATCATATACATATATGAATATTAGTGTTAAATCACATGACGATGTGAACTAGACTATTGACTCTAGTGCAAGTGGGAGACTGAAGGAAATATGCCCTAGAGGCAATAATAAAGTTATTATTTATTTCCTTATATCACGATAAATGTTTATTATTCATGCTAGAATTGTATTAACCGGAAACATGATACATGTGTGAATACATAGACAAACATATTGTCACTAGTATGCCTCTACTAGACTAGCTCATTAATCAAAGATGGTTATGTTTCCTAACCATAGACATGAGTTGTCATTTGATTAACGGGATCACATCATTAGTAGAATGATGTGATTGACATGACCCATTCCGTTAGCTTAGCACTTGATCGTTTAGTATGTTGCTATTGCTTTCTTCATGACTTATACATGTTCCTATGACTATGAGATTATGTAACTCCCGCTTACTGGAGGAACACTTTGTGTGCTACCAAACGTCACAACGTAACTGGGCGATTATAAAGGTGCTCCACAGGTGTCTCCGAAGGTACTTGTTGAGTTGATGTATTTCGAGATTAGGATTTTTCACTCCGATTGTCGGAGAGGTATCTCTGGGCCCTCTCGGTAATGCACATCACTATAAGCCTTGCAAGCAATGTAGCTAATGAGTTAGTTACAAAATGATGCATTACATAACGAGTAAAGAGACTTGCCGGTAACGAGATTGAACTAGGTATTGAGATACCGACGATCGAATCTCGGGAAAGTAACATACCGATGACAAAGGGAACAACGTATGTTGTTATGCGGTTTGACCGATAAAGATCTTCGTAGAATATGTAGGAGCCAATATGAGCATCCAGGTTCCGCTATTTGTTATTGACCGGAAACGTGTTTCGATCATGTCTACATAGTTCTCGAACCCGTAGGGTCCGCACGCTTAAGGTTTCGATTATGAGTTTATGAGTTTTGATGTACCGAAGGAGTTCGGAGTCCCGGATGAGATCAGAGACATGATGAGGAGTCTCGAAATGGTCGAGACGTATAGATCGATATATTGGACGACTATATTCGGACATCGGAAAGGTTCCGAGTGGTTCGGGTATTTTTCGGAGTACCGGGGAGTTACGGGAATACGGGGAAAGAAGTATATGGGCCTTATTGGGCTTTAGGGGAGAGAGAGGGGCAGGCTGCACGCCCCCCAATGACTAGTCCTAATTGGACTAGGGTGAGGGGCGGCGCCCCCTCCTTCCTTCTCTTCCTCTCCCCCTTCCTTGTCTCCTACTCCTACTACATGGAAGGGGAGGAATCCTACTCCCGGTGGGAGTAGGACTCTTCCAGGGCGCGCCATAGGGGCCGGCCCTCTCCCCCTCCTCCACTCCTTTATATACAGGGGCAGGGGGGCACCTCTAGACACAACAATTGATCTGTTTGATCTTTTAGCCGTGTACGGTGCCCCCCTCCACCATAGTCCACCTCGATAATACTGTAGCGGTGCTTAGGCGAAGCCCTGCTTCGGTAGAACATCAACATCGTCACCACGCCGTCGTGCTGACGAAACTCTCCCTCAACACTCGGCTGGATCGAAGTTTGAGGGACGTCATCGGGTTGAACGTGTCCTGAGCTCGGAGGTGCCGTGCGTTTGGTACTTGATCGGTCGGATCGTGAAGACGTACAACTACATCAACCGCGTTGTGCTAACGCTTCCGCTTTCGGTCTACGATGGTACGTGGACAACACTCTCCCCTCTCGTTGCTATGCATCACCATGATCTTGCGTATGCGTACGAATTTTTTTGAAATTACTACGTTCCCCAACAGTGGCGTCCCGAGGGCCTTCCCTATAAAACACCGTTTGTATACGGTGGGTGAAGTGCATAAAAGGAAATCCTTTTCAAAGGTTGGGACTTTGGTATCATTTACCTGTGAAGCTGGGAGTAGCCCGGGGTAGTCGGCTATAATGGCCACCATGGCGTCATCACAGCTCAACTGGTAGAATACCCTGTCAACCAGCTCCACGAATATGTCTGGATCCTCTTTAAGGCCGGGGTCGAGGGACCGTTCAGGATCCTCGGGTTGTGGAGGTGGGCTGTGGATCTCCCTTACAGCCTTACGCAGTTCCTGCGATGAAATGACAAAGATAAAATATTTGCGGCAAAAATGCGGAAGGAGTGGATAAAAAATTGGGAGCTTACCCAGCTCGGAGGGTTGTACATGGAGAATCCATCCCGTGGCTTGATGCAGAGGAACTCTTCTTCCTCTCCCTTGTACAAACCGGACAAGATTTTTGCTAGGGCGGCTATAGAGTCCGGCCCCTTACGGCCGCATCAGGTGGCATCATCTTCCCCGTTGAAATCCCACATAGGGTGGCCTCGATATTGGAGCGGCTGTACCCCCCGAATAATGCATATTGACATAACCTCGGTTATGGTCAGTCCTGATTGGGCCAATATCTTTATCCGGCCCATCAGGTAGAGAACGTCTCTATCGTCTTCCTCCTGAGGGCTCCGTGGTCGCCAGCTCAGGCGCTTCTTCAAAGGAGCATTATCGAACTCGGGAAGGCCGATCCGAACAGGATCCGGAAGGGGGACGTCCTCCATATAAAACCACTCTGAAGGCCAGTCTTCGGACGCCTTCTTCGGGGTACCGGATAGGTATCCGGTCCCGGCGATGCGCCATACTTCGGCTCCGCCCACTTGATATATCGATCCCCTCTATGTACGGGGCACAAGGCAGAACGACTTCTTCCACAAATACGAAATGAGCCGCAGCCTGTAAACAGTTTGCAAAGCGCCACGTAACCGGGCGATGTGCAGATGGAGGCAGGGGTGAGGTTGTGCAACCGGAGGTCAGAGAACTCCGTGAGCCCTGAGAAAGCGGATGGATGGGAAATCCGAGTCCCCTTAGCAAATAAGGGACAAGGCATACCCGCTCCCCCTTAGAGGGGTTGGGAAAGCTCTCCGCTTGCTCCCCGCCATTATAGGTGGCGAGCCCGGCTCGAAACGGGACCATATACGCTGGGGGGGAGAAATCCCTGGGTCTGTAGCTTCACTAATTGATTGTGTGGGACGGAACACCTCTCCCAATCGCCAGACTTGGGGCTGCGGGAGCGAGGGGAGGAGCTGCCCTGGCCGGCCATGTTGGGATGGATTTTTTGCGGGCGAGCTCCGATGAATTCTCGCCAAGGGAGGATGGTGTGGTCTGGATCTGAGAATCCTCGTCTCCTTAAATAGATAGTTCATTCACGTAGCTAGGGTGGTAAATGTAAAAACGCCCTGGCTCCTCACATTCGCTTGACACGTGGAAGATGGCCATTATTGGATGCAGAAGCCAAGAAGTGCAATATTTACGAGAAGCCGGACACTATTTAACGGGTACTCAGAGTTTGAAGAAGAACCCGCCTTGCAATGCCAAAGAAAATCTGCGCGCCGGACTCATCGCCATTGAAGCCTGTTTCAGGGGCTACTGAGGGAGTCCTGGATTAGGGGGTATCCGGACAGCCGGACTATATCCTTTGGCCGGACTGTTGGACTATGAAGATACAAGATTAAAGACTTCGTCCCGTGTCCGGATGGGACTCTCCTTGGCGTGGAAGGCAACCTTGGCAATACGGATATGTAGATCTCCTTCCTTGTAACCGACTCTGTGTAACTCTAGCCCCCTCCGGTGTCTATATAAACCGGAGGGTTTAGTCCGTAGGACCAACGACAACAATCATACCATAGGCTAGCTTCTAGGGTCTAGCCTCTTCGATCTCGTGGCAGATCAACTCTTGTAATACTCATATCATCAAGATCAATCAAGCAGGAGTAGGGTTTTACCTCCATCGAGAGGGCCCGAACCTGGGTAAAAACATCGTGTCCCTTGTCTCCTGTTACCATCCGCCTAGACGCATAGTTCGGGACCCCCTACCCAAGATCCGCCGGTTTTGACACCGACAGTGTGCGTAAAAAATCGTACACTAGCTCCCCACACAGAGCGAGATCGGTTCATGATGTGCCGTTGTACTAGCCACTTCGACTCGATGGGAGGGATTCATGCGTACACATGCATGTGTGTGTGCTCAAACTGTATCATGCATGTCATCCTAGAGCAAAAATAATAATACCCTCCTAAGTCAGATTAACCTCTCTTGTTGTCAGGAAAAAAGTAGTGATGGACCAAGCGGGCACACAGATGGAAAGCATCGATATCGCTGATAACCGTTTAAGTGGGTGTGAGATGACAACCACCACCACTTTGCATGTGGGTCAAACATATATATGTTGAATACCCAAAATGAACAACTTTGATGTGCCACATGCCTCAAAAACCGTAAACCATGCACCAACACAGAGCGAGGTTCATCAAGCGTACCACATATGATGGTCCCCTTTCCCCCTCTTCACCGCATACTATATGCTCCTGTCGTAATATATGTGAAGGAAATATACCCTAGAGGCAATAATAAAGTTATTATTTATTTCCTCATATCATGATAAATGTTTATTATTCATGCTAGAATTGTATTAACCGTAAAACATAATACATGTGTGAATACATAGACAAACATAGTGTCACTAGTATGCCTCTACTTGACTAGCTCGTTGATCAAAGATGGTTGAGTTTCCTAGCCATAAACATGAGTTGTCATTTGATTAATGGGATCACATCATTAGGATAATGATGTGATAGACTTGACCCATTCCGTTAGCTTAGCACTTGATCGTTTAGTTTACTGCTATTGCTTTCTTCATGACTTATACATGTTCCTATGACTATGAGATTATGCAACTCCCGACATCAAGGAACACTTTGTGTCCTACCAAACGTCACAACGTAATCGGGTGATTATAAAGGTGCTCTACAGGTGTGTCTCCGATGGTACTTGTTGAGTTGGCATAGACCAAGATTAGAATTTGTCACTCCGATTGTCGGAGAGGTATCTCTGGGCCCTCTCGGTAATGCACATCACTATAAGCCTTGCAAGCAATGCGACTAATGAGTTAGTTGCGTGATGATGCATTACGAAACGAGTAAAGAGACTTGCTGGTAACAAGATTGAGCTAGGTATTGAGATACTGACGATCGAATCTCGGGCAAGTAACATATCGATGACAAAGGGAACAACGTTTGTTGTTATGTGGTTTGACCGATAAAGATCTTCATAGAATATGTAGGAACCAATATGAGCATCCAGATTCCGCTCTTGGTTATTGACCGGAGACATGTCTCGGTCATGTCTACATAGTTCTCGAACCCGTAGGGCCCGCACGCTTAAAGTTCTGTGACGATCGGTATTATGAGTTTATATGTTTTGATGTACCAAAAGTAGTTTGGACTCCCGGATATGATCACAGACATGATGAGGAGTCTGGAAATGGTCGAGACATAAAGATTGATATATTGGAAGCCTATATTTGGACGTCGGAAGAGTTCCGGGTGAAATCAGGATTTTACCGGAGTGCCCGAGGGGTTACCGGAACCCCCCGGAGGTTAATGGGCCTAGTTGGGCCCTAGTGGAGAGAGAGAGGGGTCGGCCAGGGCAGGCCGCGCGCCCCCTCCCCCTTTGGTCTGAATTGGACTAGGAAGGGGGGGCGCCCCCTTTTCCTTCTCCTTCTCCCCCTTCCTTTCCCCATCCTAGTAGGAGTAGGAAAGAGGGGAGTCCTCCTCCTACTAGGAGGAGGACTCCTCTTCCTGGCGCGCCCTACAGGGCCGGCCGGCCTCCCCCCTTTTGTTCCTTTATATACGGGGGCAGGGGCACCCTAGAACACACAAGTTGATCATTGATCTCTCCCAGCCATGTGCGGTGCCCCCTCCACCATAATCCACCTCGGTCATATCGTAGCGGTGCTTAGGCGAAGCCCTGCGACGGTAGCTTCATCAACATCGTCACCACGCCGCCGTGCTGACGAAACTCTCCCTCAAGCTCTACTGGATCGTGAGTTCGCGGGACGTCACAGAGCTGAACGTGTGCTGAACGCGGAGACACCGTACGTTCGGTACTGAGGATCGGTCGATCGTGAAGACGTACGACTACATCAACCGTGTTGTCATAACGCTTCCGCTTAACGGTCTACAAGGGTATGTGGACGACATTCGCCCCTCTCGTTGCTATGCATCACCATGATCTTGTGTGTGCGTAGGAATTTTTTTTGAAATTACTACATTCCCCAACAATATGTACAACCCAAAAGAATCCTCATCGATGGTGAAAATAATTAACCTCTCCCGATGTATAGGTCAAAGTGATGCATGCATGCATCGACGATGGCCTCGTGGGCCCACAGATAGAAGCGTCACATGTGAGTGTCCTAGCTAGGATATGCATGTGGCCCCAAAAGGTGTTGTGTGATGTTTGAATAGCCAATTTCACAATTTTGATGTGGCACGTGCCTAAGAAACCAAAAAGTCCCGACACTGAGTGAGGTGTACTTGTTCACGGACGCGTACGTATAGTATATATGCTAGTCCTCTCCAACCTCTTCGACGCGTACTATATACCACCATAACACAAACAAAAAAGATTCTACCTTGCTGGTCAAATTAACCTCACTGCCGGCTGTTCGTCAAAGTGATGGACGACGACCTCGCGGTCCCACAGAAAGCGTCACACGCAAGTAGGGAGTGTCGTGTAGGACAACCATCGACTGCATGTGGCCAAAACATGTATGTATGAAAGGGTTGTGTAATGTTTTAAATAATGATTTCACGACTTTGATGTGGCACCGGCCTGCCTAACAAAACGGCCAACCCACACGGTGGCTCACAACTCGTAGTGTACTGCGAGCCACCCGCCACCCCAGACGCACACCCACACACACACACCGCGAATCCAACGCAACTACGATGCATGTTAAATTAATTATCCCGCGGTGAACATATATGTTACCAAAGTAGGGACGTTTTAATTTTAAAAAATCACAGAGATCATTAAGACATTTTAGTACATCAATTGATTGATTTTCTACGGTATAATGTGCAAAAATCAAATTTGAGCTACATGCACACGTGACAGTGCACCTAAATGGATTGCAAAAATACATGTGTCTCACTGGGTGCATGTTTACTCCTCGTGGAAAAAATTCAAACATTGAGATTCTTGATTTTTAAATTCTAGTACATCCAAAACTTATTTGAAGTTCATGAAACTTATCGTGTTGTCATATGGACACCAATACAAAGTGGCATTGTACTTTTTTTGTCAAATTTGAGACTAGTTTTGATGTAATCTTTATCTAATTATAGACGGGACATTATTAATAATTGGGAACCAATATCCCAAACAGATTATTTATTTGAACCGTGAGCGTTAGACCAACAATGGATACGTGCCATGCTTCGTTTAAGCAATAAAGCGGCAGCATTAATCATTCAAATAGAAAAACAATATACGTGCCACTGCGCGACCCGTGTGCCATGCGAGCATGCGTGAGTTTATGGGGCCTTGTCACGAGCGATCCGCTTGCAGGCCCGGGAGGCGTTAAATGCGGTGTGTGAATTGACGGAGGCGTGCTCGCTGCGCAGTGTCATCGGGAGGAGTCCGAGTAGCTGTGTGAAACTTTGGTAGGCATGCCAGCAGTCCGGTGCGCAGGCTCACTGGGAGGCGATCCATCAGTTTGACCGTCGCCCGCCTCTCTCACACAACTCCCACTACTCCATATTAATGGTGTGCCCGAGCGGCCGCAACCCCATCCTCGCCACACACACAATCCTCTCTCTCCGCTTGCATCCTCGATGCCGCTCTTAGTCCTCAAAGCCGTCAGTGTATGAGGATGCCGCTGAAGCGCCCCATCGGAGGGAGTGGCGACGCCGGGGCTGCTAAAGTGTTCTGGCGCATGCAAGAGGATGGGCTATTGGCTCCTTCAAGTAGAAGTATTCTTGCAGGGTGGCGCACGGCGCGTACGCCAAGTACCTGGAGAAGCTTTAGGATCGTGACGACATGTGAGATGAGATGTGGGATGGATCGAGCTATGTACTTTTGAGTATGCTTAATGACGGTTGAACTATGTACTTATGGTTGAACTATGCTTATGTACGTGTACGCTTATTATCTATGTCTGAGTATGTTAAATATTTGGTCAAAACTTGGTAAAAAATACAAAGAGAGACCAATAAATCAGGACGGAGGTAGTAGGAGTACGTCAATCACACATGGTTCCCAAAATTGTAACTGTGTGTAATGACTTTCATTTTGCCTATTGCGTCAATCACACACGGTTCTCTCTAGCAAATCGTCGCCCAAAAAATTCTTTGTGGGACAGAAAACCCTCACCACCCAATTCAAAAAAAGAAAAATGAAAACCCTCACCATCCCCACGTCACAAAAACCCTCACCCCACCTGCCACCCCGTCCGGTACGTTCCCCATTCACACCTGCACAAGCTCCTCCGTGTCTATGCCATGGCACTGCCTATCATGCCGGTAAACACTTAGCTCGACGCCTGCCGCCGCCGCCAGGCTGCCGGCAAAGCCCACCGCATTTCACCACTTCCGCTTGCCGCCGCCTATCGCCATCGACTTTCTCGACGCTGCTCGCGGTTGACCTAGCTCCGCTCGGTTGGGGAATCTGCCGTACTGAGGGTTCTTTCTCATGGAGGACAAGGTAACTAATTTAATGAGATATTATCTCATCTCTTATCCCACTTCATCTACCTCCTTTAATCACTCGGCGGAAATTGCTGTGAATTCATTTTTATTCGAGCTGATTTGATGGTTTTCTTTCATTCATAGAATGTACAGTGCGCGGACACTTCAGGACTTTGCGACATCCGCCAGAGATTCCATCTCACCGTACCAGATAACTTGAGGACGCGAGCGGTATGTTCAATCTCAACCTAAATCAGTTGGCATGGCCTACTTTCCTGAACATATTCTAAATATTGCTACATTTGGATAAAAGGTGCCACATGCACCATATACATCAAAGGGGATTTCCCCCTCTTCTATCTATATTAGGAAAATTAATGTTGTATTGTTCTTTCGATTACTCTCATATTTCCATGACATCATGTTTACCCTATCTGTTTAATTATAGATTTTTGTCCTTCGATTTCAACTGTTGTACAGTTCTTTCAATTTGGGCCCATATTTGCATGTTACCATATTATCTTTAACAATCCTACCATTTTCTGCAGCACATCCTTTGCTATGCAACAGATTATGTAGTGCACAATTTTTCCCTTTACATAGATCAAGGCTCCACGGATGTCATACTGCACACAAACTATGGATTTACAATCGGTGCTACTGAAAACTTGATGAACGTGGTGACTCCTATTTTGGCATTGGCTTTTGGAAAGAAATTGCTAAGTTTTATGTAATCGAAGTCGGCACTAAAATTGCACTTTGCACATAAAAGGGTCTGGTCATGAGATATATGCTATCTTCACCGACAAAATCATCCGTCCAGACTTTGTTCGAAGTAAGTTTTCTTTTCAACTATCTGCATGTTGACTTACCCAACAATGTCAAATGAATTGTGTAGTCTTTAAGAAACCAATTGTTATTATCTTTTCTTACTATATTCCTACCTAATAACTTCTAGTTACCAATACACTTTTCTATTGCCCTGTTTTAACTAAATATTCCTTGTACTCCCATTTCTATCAGAAAACACCGCTGACAAGGAGACTCCAGAGGTGGAGAACGGGGCTGCCAACAAGCGGAGGCTGGGCAAGCTAGAACCACAAGCGACTCCAGCAGGCCTAGACTTCATCAGCAGCCTCCGTGATGATATGTTGACAGTCATCATCTCCCTCCTCCCAATCAAATATGGGGCGCGGACAACCGTCCTTTCCCTGCGGTGGCGCCCCCTATGGAACTCCAGCCCTCTCGACCTCATCGACACCCACGAGCTCTGCCATGGCTACCGCAAAAGCTTGGATGCATTCTCCAAGATCCTCGGCAGTCACCTTGGCCCAACCAAAGGCCTAAGAATGGGCAAGTTTCGTTCCAACGGCAGGGACCGAGCCAAGCTTGACGACTGGTTCCGATCCCCCGCCCTAGATCAGCTCAAGGAGCTCACTTTTGATGATGGGCATATGCGGTCTCTGCCAACGTCTGCACTCCGCCTCGCGCCCACGCTGCACGTTGCCAAGTTTAGGAACTCCCATTTCTCGCCCCTTAATGATGCACCCGCTCTTATTCTACCACGACTGAAGCACCTCGAGCTCGTCACTGTCTGACTCTCAAACGGTGACATGGAGTGCCTACTCTGTGGATGTACTGCACTCGAGTACCTTCGTCTTCAGGCGATCAATGGGTTGTGTACCTTCCACATCACCTCCATGACTCTCCGGACTATTTATGTGTGTTGCTGGTGCGGCAGGAAGACATCACAAGATGTGTACCATGGTATGGTCATTGAGGACACACCTGCACTTGAGAGATTACTTGTAGTTGATCTAGAAGGTCCAACAAGAATCAATGTCATTTCTGCACCGAAATTGACGGTGGTGGGCTACTCGTCTGACAAATACTCCGAACTTGTTATTGGATCCACACCCGTTCCGGTACAATAGCCGCCTTCTAGCTCTCCTTCTACAAATTAACATTAATTTTGAAGATGTTTGTTCGTCTGTCATTCAGAAAATGATCCTGACAAGCTTGACCTCGAAACTGCGCATAGTGAAGGTCTTGGCATTAGAATCTATCGGCCCTGACCTGGAGCAAGTTGTCAGTTTGCTGAGATGCTTTCCGTGCCTGGAGAAGCTATATATCAAGGTGATGTTCCTTTCCTATTAAATGTTAACCATAAGGGAGTTCAATTTGTGACACCTTTTTGCCAAATTTACAATGACAATATACTACGATTTCTGAAGGTTCTTTTGGAGGATTTCAGTACATACATGTCCCCCCATATTGGTTGCTTGATCCATATGGTTACAATCAATAAGCATTTCTCCTTTGGATTCATCTGTACTAGTTCTCTTAGCGAACTTTTCATCCACTCCAACCTCTTGTGAAGAAGGCTACATTTTTCTAGAATGTAATCAAATGCCCATGTTAATCATGTTAGATCAAAGATGGCATGTTAGTGCATTTTACAAATCCTGCAAACCAAATATGCCTATAGTAATGTCCAAAACTGCATGTAGGCACTAACACGTTTTCTTCTTTTGCAGATAAGATTAGGCCCAGTGGTGGATAATGTGATACAATATAACAATCACGTCGAATGCCTAGATCTGCATCACTCAGAATTTACTTTGAACTCCTACCGAGGGACCTTACCGGAGATTATATTCGCCAGGTTCTTTGTTCTCAGAGCAAGGGTGCTGAAGGAAATGAGGTTTGCCCTACATTTAATTTGCAAAAATGAATGGTTTTTCGATCTGTGCCGGCGCCTGCGGCAGAATGGAGTAGGCTCCAAAAATGCTGAATTTCTTTTTGGAACTTCAGATGACAGAGTAATCGGAAGTCATCGTGTCAACCCCATACATGACTTCTCAGTGGCTGACCCCTTTGCAAAAATTGTGAGGTTTCGAAACCAGACTTAGAAGCGGTGATATTAGTTTGAACCTCTCTGATATCCATGTTCAGCGGATCAGCGCGAGCGTTTGAACCTTGTAATCTTCGAATTTGAGCCATATAACTCTGGAATTTGAACCTCGTAATATTTCGAGCTTTTGTGGTACAATCGTTGAAATGGCAACGTATGAGACTCGTATATTGCTAGCACTATTTTGACCTTAATATGCAATGGTCTTAGATTTTATTAACCATTCTCGAATCTGTTTACCTTGTCGATCTCACAGCACACGATCTGTATAGGTAAGTCGACTGCAATCTTCGACATTATTGCACACAGTTGGTTTCTTCCACCGTGTGCACTGTAGAGCGCAGAATTAATTATCACACGCGAGTGTCCATCATCACCCTTCTGTGTAACTTTGACCTCATCACCCAAGGGTAAACTTATGACCGAAGTCATTCCACACACTTCATTTTTACAAAGCTTTTTGCCAAGAAACGCCCATGATTTGTCCCTCTTCTAGCCGACGCGTGGCCAAACTAGCCGGGCAGGAAGCTTGCACAGTAAACAGCGCGGTAGCACAGGAATAGGCTCACCGGCGATACATTTGGCGCCTCTTCGAGCCCACATGTGCGGTGCGGTGTTGTCAAGCGTGCACTGGATTCTGGAGTCCTCCGCTATGAACGCCCTGACAAGACGTGACGATTACAGGCCGACCGGCACCCATTTATTACAGCGGCCATTTAACCCTTGTGTCTCTTCAACCTTTCGATCGCGCCCCACCATTGCAAGAAGCACACCCACCACGAGAAATTCTTAGAGGGTATCCTGCGCGGCTCCAATGACGCCCGGCGGCTACCAACGACGAAAGCAATTCACCATGCGTGCCATGGTGGACACCCACAGAAGGTTCATGGACCTCTCAGTGGTGTACACAAATGACCCGGTCTGGGTGGAGCACTCCATCCACATCATGGAGCTGTTGCTTTCCGAGGTGAAGTACAAGGTGGTCGGGCGTGCCGGGTCTCGTCCCAAGGCCGCCGTCGCCCAGATGTGCGTGTGCCACCACGTCCTCGTCTACCACTACTGCCTGGCCACAAGGCCTTGCGAGCGTTTCCCTAGGTTTTTCAACAGCCCCCACTACATGTTTGCTATGGTGGACATCACCAGCGATGTAAAGGCGCTCGAGAATTCGGGCATCGCCTGCCAAAATCTTGTCGACATCCAGGGCTAATACAAGATCTGGGGCGGCAAGGAGCATGAGAAGGAATCACTGTTTCACCTCGCCGAGGCCATCATCGACCCCTACTACAGAGACATGAAGGATTCGTGCAACAAGGACAAGTGTGCCTGGCACTCGGCCTGGATGGAGAAACTCGACAAAGCTCATGTCGTGTATGCGACCAAGGAGGCGTACACGAGCTACTACATGTACAGGAGGATCATTGACATGAGGAAGTGCCTCCTTCCCCAAAACGGCCAGGGATCCAGCCGGAAGCAGAGCAATGGCAAGCGTCGATGCAACAATAAGTAGATGATTAGATCATCGTTTCTCCTACTTTAGTATGCATGTAATTGCTTACTTTGGTGTGTGGAAATGTTATGTGTGTAGTCACTAGTGTAATTGTATGCTTAATTTGGTTATGCAATGTTGTCTTTTTAAGTATATATGTTGTTGCTCTATAGGCAGAGCGTAGATGTTGTGCGGACAAAGAAAATCACATCGCACACGGACTAAACAATGGAACCCGTCGGTGATGTTTTCATCAATCACTCACAATTGTATACCAGCGATCGTTTGCTCACAACACACATGGCTTGTTAGCAGTAATCGTCTGTGTTGTTCTCGGTCTTCGCACATGTTTCTGTCGGCGTCCTGGGAACGGGGGTCCCCAGACTTGCCTGCTTGCAGCCCACGGCGTGGCTCCACCAGTGGCCCTGTACGGCCCATCTTCACCAGCAAACACTCAAGACCCTCGCGAGGGGCCAAGCCTCGTGAGGCAGACGACGCAAGACCTCCTCGGGGGCGGCCTCACCAGGCTGGCTTGTGAGGGGCGGAGAGATCAAGGCAAGGGGCACCTCGCGAGGTTCCTGTGACGCAAGCCATGACGATCGGGGCCAGGCGGGCGCCAATGCGTGCAGTGTCCTCGTTTCCTCTTTGGTGCTAAAGAGGCAAGCGCAGGCGAGGAGTACCGAAGCATCAGGCAAAGATTTCCATATCGGTGCAACGAGACCAAGACCAGTAGGACGGCAGGACGGAGGTCACCGTGGAGCCCAGGACGGCGTCAGCACCAGAGCCTTTGGCAGGCGAAGACCACCTTTAGTCGGGATAACTTGTACTACTTGTCTCCCTTCAAATTTGGCCGTTGTGGCATCCCTTCTCGCCAGCATTTGGGAAGAGGACCAGGGCCGCTATAAATAGGGCTAGCCACCACAGTAGGAGGCAACTGATCCGAGGACATTCAGATCATCCTCATCCACAAAAACTCACCAAGCACAAGAGCACCTCTCCTCAGGAGGTTGTTCTTCCCTTGTAACTATTCTTCCTCAGCCCAAGAGGCAATCCACAACACCACACTAGAGTAGGGTATTACACCACATCGGTGGCCCGAACCAGTATAAATCTTGTGTCCCTTTCTTCTGCGAGTTCGACGCGCTAAACCTTGAGATTGCAGTGAGGGTGAGTGTTAGAGAGAGGAGAGATCAAGTGTTAGAACCTCAAGGGTTTTGCCGGAACCCGAAATCTGACATTTGGTGCGCCAGGTAGGGGTGCGCTAAAGCTTTCCTTCCGTCGATCCACGCTCCAACATCACCGCGCCTTGCCCCATGGCCGGTGTCGCTCTTCCGGCTGTGATGACGGATGCCCATGGTGGGGCCAGGGGGCTCCGAACCTTTGCCCCCGCCTTGCGGCAGGTGCAGTGGCCACCCAAGTTTAAGGCAGAGATGCCGCCGCGTTACGACCGCGCGGCAGACCCGTCGACCTTCTTGCTGGCATATGAAGAGGCCGTCCTGAAGGCTGGGGGCGACGACAAGATCATGGCCAACTGGCTTCCCATGGCCCTCACTAGTGCACCGCGTGCCTGGCTGCTCAACCTCCCAGGGTCCACGGTGGCATCTTGGGAGGAGCTGCGCAGCCTCTTTGCTGCGCGCTTCGCGGCACCGGCGCCCCTCGCCGCCGCGGCCCTCCTTGGCGGCTCGCAAGCGCCCCCTCAGGCCGTCACACCAAGCCGTTCCTTCGCTAGATCGGCGCTGCTTCCGCGCGGCAGGGAGCTCCCCTGGGTTGGGCGGCGCCCAAGGCCGACCTGACGTTCGACTTGGGGGATCACCCGGTCACCACCGTCGGCTCGAGCATGCTCCCAATGCTTTGCACGCCCACCATCTGCAGCGTAGCTGTCACCAAACCCTCATCGACGGTGGCACCGGCCTCAATGTGCTCTCTGTGGAGGCTTTTAGCCTCCTTCACGTACCTCTCGAGCGGCTCCGCCCCAGCAAGCCCTTCTCCGGGGTCGGCGGCAGCTCCACCAGCCCCATGGGGCAGATCCGCCTTCCCGTGACCTTCGGCACCCGCGACAACTATCACACTGAGATGATCGACTTCGACATCGCCCGTATTGGCCTCCCGTACAACGCCATCCTCGGAATACCCGGCTCTGGCTTAGATTATGGCGGCAACCCATCCGGCCTACAACCTCATGAAGATGCCCGGGAGCAAGGATGTCCTCACTATAGTTGGAGATACCAAGGAAGCTCTGGTGGCGCTCAGGCTCGCCCTCAGAACCGCCGCTGCAGCACAACCGGCCGACGAGGTCACCTCGGGAGTTAAGGAGGCTGCACAGGCTAAGAAGAAGTAGTTTTTCACTCAAGATCGGGCAGAAACCAAGCAGGTGCCGGTCGAGGAAGATGGGTCCCCAGGAGCAACCTTCACCATAGGTGCCGACCTTGACCCGGATCAAGAGGAGGCGTTGGTGAAGTTCTTGCACGCAAACAAGGAAGTATTTTCCTCGGAACCCAAATAGCTGGTAGGGGTCCCAAGAGGGGTGATCGAGCACCACTTGAGGGTGTGCCCCAATGTGCGCCCAGTGAAGCAGAAGGCAAGGCGACAGTCCACGGAGAAGCAGCCCTTCATCGTCCAGGAAACCTGCAAGCTGGACGCGTTTTCATGCTATCACCAGATCAAGATGGCGGTAGAGGATGTGGAGAAGACGGCCTTCCTAACCCCGTGCGGGGATGTACTGCTACACTTGCATGTTGCTCGGGCTGCGCAACGCAGGTGCGACCTTCCAACGGCAGATGCACATCGCCCTGGGTCAGCAGCTCGGGAGGAACGCCGAATCCTACGTCGACGACATGTGGTAAAGTCTCGGGAGGTGAGAACTTTGATTCAGGACCTTGAGGAGACCTTCACGAGCCTGCGCCAGGTGGACTTGCGGCTCAACCCGGAGAAGTGCATGTTTGGTGTCCCCTCCGGCAAGCTGTTGGGCTTCCTCGTGTCCCACAGGGGGATCGAGGCCAACCCGGAGAAGGTCAAGGCAATCAAAGACATGAGCCCGCCACAAACCCTCGAGGAGATGCAGAAGCTTGCCGGCTGTGTGACTTCGCTGGGGCGCTTCATCTTCAAGCTAGGAGAGCGCGCCCTACCATTCTTCAAGCTGATGAAGAAGAAGGGCCTATTTGATTGGACCCCGGAGGCTGACCAAGCATTTCGAGACCTCAATTGATAACTGACCAGCCCTCCGGTGATGGTGGTGCCCCGCCCTCTCGAGCCCCTGGTGCTCTACCTTGCCGCCACTCCTTACTCCGCCAGCGCAGCTCTGGTGGCGGTTTAAGAAGAGCGTCGGGCCAAGGATACGTCGCACCGAGCCATGCCCAAAGCCGGGGTGATACAAGACCCGGAGGGCACCACAAGGGCTACAGCAACGCCAATGGATTACCAGGCCCGGCAAGACGGCGTCCTTGGGCCTATAGAGGCCCTAATGAGCGACCGGGCTCCGGGGGTTCCATCGCCTTCGGAGGCGCCTCAACCTCCGACGGACGTAGGCCCCGTCAACGCGCCCACCCACATCGAGCACCCAGTGTATTTCGTCAGCACGGTACTGCGGGATGCAAGGGCACGGTACCCCATGCCTCAGAAGCTCTTGCTCACGCACTTGGTGGCCTCGCATAAGCTATGTCACTACTTTCAAGGTCATCCAATCAAGGTCGTCTCGGCCTACCCGCTGGAGAGGGTACTCAAGAGCCCCAATGCTGCTGGAAGGGTCGCCGAATGGAACATTGAGCTGCGGGCATTACAGCTGGAGTTCAGCACAACTAGGGTCATCAAGGGAGCCGTGCTCACCGATTTCATGGCAGAATGGACGGATGCCCCGGGGCTTGAAGCAGGCGAGGACCGATCCCTCTTGCCGAGAAGTGAAGCGCCCGACGACTGGGTTATGTACTTCGACGGCGCGTTTGCACGCCAGGGCGCGGAGGCTGGAGCAGTGCTCATCTCGCCCACTCAGGACAAGCTCTACTACGCCGTGCAGCTTTGCTTCCAGCAGGGTGAGAAGGTCTCCAACAACATCACGGAGTACGAAGGCCTCATAGCTGGCCTTAAGGCTGCGGCGGCCCTAGGGGTGAAGCTTCTCACCATCAGGGGCGACTCGCAGCTCCTCATCAACTTCTCCTATATGGTATACGAGCAAAGGGATTAGCACATGGAGGCATACCTTGCGGAGGTACGCAAAATGGAAAGGCAGTTCCTGGGTCTAGAATTGCAGCATGTGCCCCGTGGCACCAACAAGGAGGCTGACGACATCGCCAAAAGAGCATCCAAGCGACTACCCAAGAGCCTGGCGTCTTCGAGGAGCGGCTCTTAAGGCCGTCGGCAGCACCTCCACTTTCGAGGCCGGCGCCGCCTCAGGAGGAGCTCCCGCAACCACCTGCCTCGGGAGCCCCGGCCTGCGGCCCGACCTTGGGAGCGCGCCTACTCCTGGCGCTCGAGCCTCAGGAGGGGTGCTGGACCAAGGAGTTCAAGGAATACTTGACGCAAGGGACGCTGCCGGAGAAAGAGGAGGACGCGGAGCACGTGGCCTGATAGCCCACGACATACTGCATCCAGGACGGTGAGTTATACAGGAAGCGGCCGAATGACGTTTTCTTGCGTTGTATCTCCAGGGAACAGGGGAACGATTTGCTAGCTGACATACACGGCGGAGAATGCAGACACCACTCGTCGTCACGAACCCTTGTCGGCAAGGCATTTCGTGGCGGGTTCTACTGGCCTACAGCGCTCAACGACGCGACTGAGCTGGTGAAGTCCTGCAAGGCCTGTCAATTCCATGCCAAGCAGATCCATCAGCCAGCTCAGGGCCTCCAGACCATCCCGCTCTCGTGGCCATTTGCAGTCTGGGGGCTTGATATCTTAGGCCTGTTCCCTCGAGCGCCTGGGGGCTACCGCTACCTCTACGTCGCCATCGACAAGTTCACCAAATGGGCGGAGGTAGAAGCTGTCCGCACCATCCCGGCCGGATCTGCAGTCAAGTTCATCAAGGGTCTCGTGGGCTAGTTCGGGGTCCCTAGTCGCATCATCATCGACAATGGCTCGCAGTTCACTAGCAATCTTTTCAAGACATATTGTGCTAACCTTGGAACGCAGATCTACTATGCTTTGCTGGCACACCCTAGGAGCAATGGTCAGGCCGAGCGCGCCAACACGGAGGTCCTGAGAGGCCTCAAGACCAGGACCTTCAAGAACAAGCTCGAGGCCTGTGGCATGGACTGGCACGATGAGCTCCAATCTGTGTTGTGGTCCATCCGCACCACCGCCGCCAAGCCAACGGGCGAGACCCCGTTCTTCCTTGTCTACGGAGCATAATTGGTTCTCCCTCACGAGGTCAAGCATCGCTCCACGCGGGTCCTGGCGTTTGATGAGGCGCAATAGGACACCATGCGGGGGATGGACCTCGTGTTGGGGGAGGAACGCCGCTGCGAAGCCACGCTTCGAGCGGCAAGATACCAAAGAAGCGCCGTGGACGGTATCACCGCCCCAACAGACGCCCAGATGCTCGAGGTGGGCGACCTCGCCCTAAGGCGTGGTGCTCTCTGTGGAAGGGCTGCATAAGCTTTCACCCATGTGGGAGGGCCTGTTTAGGGTCGCCCACGTCTCTGTGCTCGCGTCAGGCGCTGGAGACGCAGGACGGGTCCCCATCCGTAACGCTGGAACATCCGGCACCTCCAAGTTCTACCCATGAAGCAAGGCCCGGCCTTTTGGAACCAAGGCCCAGTGCCTGTGAAGGTCTCCGCTCGTGACACTCTCACGTAATAATAAGTGGGGTTGTACACGCCCCGGAGTCTCAGGAGTGCCGTCCTCGGGCCTCGGGGGCTCCCTCCCACGTCCTAGTGGTAGCACTTAGCTCTGCGCTGGTGAGAAGACTAGACTAGGTGCCAGACGCGGCTTTTCATTTGCTTTCCATAGTTGGCTTGCCCCTCTTTAATGAAAATTTGCTTTCTGGTGTTCCTTGCCGGCTTGGTTCCATCGCCTTTTGCCTCAGTTTCTTCCCTTGGTTCCTTGTTTTGACCCGTACTCTCGCTCGCATGCCTCGCGAAGGGGCTGGACAGGTGCCCTCGTGAGCGTTTTTCCTGTTCTTCGAGAGGCATCCTCGCTCGAGCTCGCAAGCTGGCGCACCTCTCTCAATCTGTGCCCCTCGGGTACCGTGATGCGAAGCGCTGGGTCGTGGCCGGCTGCGCCTGCGACCAGGGCTCGGAAGAATAAGAGTTTCCTAACTAATTGTTGCAGTTCCTAGACGCCTCCCAAGCAAAGGAGGCCTCGCCAGGTACTGGGGAATGCGCACCTCATGAGGCGGAAACTACTTTGAGCGCGTCAAGCTAAGTTATTTCTATGCGCTTACATAAAACGCCGATGCTGCAACACGACACAGGAACGATAAACGTAGCATAAGCAACTTGGAAATCATGGTTCATTGCACGCCCCTGCGGGGCCCCATACTTGTCTCTCTCTTAATGCAGGAAGAAAAGGAAGAACGAAACAAAAGTGGCGCGTGCCCCCGCAGCAGTTCGCGTGGATGGGCCCATGGCGCTCTCCTGGGCTCAGCCAGACCCCTCCTCGCACTTCACTGGGGCGCGGCGACGAGACGACCCGCTGCCACCGTCGAAGCGGGCGCGGCGACGTGGTGGCTGGTCGTAGCCGCCGCTGCTGGAGCTGTTGCCATAGCTGGACGAGCCATGGTCGGCGCCGAGGACAAGCCCATCTTCACCCTCGTCGTGCCCGTCGCCGAGGCTGAGCACCTCACTGCCGTCATTGTCCTCAGGGTAGCACCCGACGCGGCGACCATCTTCCCTGAACACGCTCACATAAAGGGTCGCGTTACCGTCGTACTTGAAGTGGAGAGTGCACCGCCGGCTCAGGCCGCGCGCGCAAGCAAACGTCTGCCAACCACAGGCCAGGGCTGTGTTGCCCGCGACGGAGACCTCGACCGCGACCCATGAAGCCTTGCTGCTGTTGCTGCCGTCCGCCTGCAGCGAGAGACCGCCTGGACCCGTGGCTGGCAGCTCGCCGACAAAGAAGCGCGGGAGCTGAAGCCAGGTGCCAGCTGGGTTCTCTAACCACACAACAAACTCCGGCAGCACCTCCGTCGAGTGGAAGCACGACCGGGGAGGTCGCGCGACCATGGCGCACCTCCCTTCATCGACGGGGCTGCCACGACATGGGCGACTCCCACCACGCGAAGAGGCGCCATCACGGCCGTGAGGGGCCACGGCGGGGGCTGCGGTGTTCTTGCGGGGAAGGCCGCGTCCCCTCTTAGGAGGCGGTGAGCCAGGCCCTTCTTGGCGGGCCTTCCCCTTTTCTGCGGTCGAGAACCTCTTTGCAGGCGCCATGGGTGTCACTACTAACGATGAAGCAAGGGAGAAGAAGCGAGCGGAGCAGGAAGAGATAAGCGACGGGGGCTCCGCCCCCTTCTCATTTATAGCAGGAGAAGGTCAACCGGCGATCCCCACGATCACAGGTAATGATGATTTTTCTCTGCATGCAGCAGGGACTCGTCAAGTCGGGCAGTTGCCGAGGCAGCGTGGGGAAGCGGAGACGCCCATGTCCCATCAATCACCACACATCAATCGAGGCAGCAGGCTGTTGGGGCATGTGGTGCTCCGCACTTGCCCCTTGGCATCACCTCGAGGCCAAGTCCGAGCGCGCCTTGGGCCCTGAGGCTACTAACGGTGTCCTGGGAATGGGGGTCCCCAGACTTGCCTTCCTGCGGCCCACGGCGTGGCTCCATCAGTGGCCCTGTACGGCCCATCTTCACCAGCAAACACTCAAGACCCTCACAAGGGGCCAAGCCTCAAGAGGCGGATGACACAAGACCTCCTCGGGGGCGGCCTCACCAGGCTGGTTCACGAGGGGCGGAGAGATCAAGGCAAGGGGCACCTCGCGAGATTCTTGTGATGCAAGCCATGACGACCGGGGACAGGCGGGCGCCAGCGCGCACAATGTCCTCATTTCCTCTTTGGTGCTATGGAGGCAAGCGCAGGCGAGGAGTCCCGAAGCATCTGGCAAATGTTTCCATATAGGTGCAACGAGAACAAGACCAGTAGGACGGCAGGACGGAGGTCACCGTGGAGCCCAGGACGGCGTCAACACCATAGCCTTTGGCAGGCGAAGACCACCTTTAGTCAGGATAACTTGTACTAGTTGTCTCCCTTCAAATTTGGTCATTGTGGCATCCCTTCCCGCCAGCATTTGGGAAGAGGACCAGGGCCTCTATAAATAGGGCTAGCCACCACAGTAGGAGGCAATTGATACGAAGCCATTCAGATCATCCTCATCCACACAAACTCACCAAGAACAAGAGCACCTCTCCTCAGGCGGCTATTCTTCCCTTGTAACTATTCTTCCTCAGCCCAAGAGGCAATCCGCCACACCACACTGGAGTAGGGTATTACACCACATCGGTGGCCCAAACCAGTATAAATCTTGTGTCCCTTTGTTCTGCGAGTTTGATGCGCTAAGCCCTGAGATAACGGTGAGGGTGAGCGTTAGAGGGAGGAGAGATCTTCGTGCGCACCCCAATGTTCGAACCTCAAGGGTTTTGACGGAACCCGAAATCCGACAGTTTTCAATTATAGACCTGTTTGCCTCGTATCACACACATCTTGTTCATTTGAACCGTTTCTGTTCTCATGTCTCAACGCAAACAGTTCATCCGAGTGGACCGCATGCCGTATATTGCACACACCTTTTATCTGGCTGACCGTTTCTTTTGTGTTGCCTAATCACAAACAGTTCATCCGAGTGAACCATATGATGTACATCGCACACACCTTCATCTGGCTGCCCGTTTATTTTTTCCTCCTCATTGCAAACAGTTAATTGAGCTGAACCGTATGCCCTGCATCACACACGTAACTAAAATCTGAACCGTGTTTGATGCATCCTCCATCGCAAACGTTTTGCACCTTTTTGACAGTTTTTTACACCACCGTTTGTGATTATGGCATCGCACACAGTTTCGTCGAAGGGTCTCTGATCGTAGTGTCGCATTACCAGCATCCTGCAGTAGTGTTAAGAAAGCAATAGCAATAAACTGAACGATCAATATGCTAAGCTAACGGATGGTTATTGTCCATCACATCATTCTCCTAATGATGTGATCCCGTTCATCAAATGACAACACATGCCTACGGTTAGGAAACTTAACCATCTTTGATTAACGAGCTAGTCTAGTAGAGGCTTACTAGGGACATGGTGTTTTGTCTATGTATCCACACATGTATCAAGTTTCCGGTTAATACAATTCTACCATGAATAATAAACATTTATCATGATATAAGGAAATATAAAATAACAACTTTATTATTGCCTCTAGGGCATATTTCCTTCAGATATACCCTTGATGATCTGAAGGGCATTAGTCTCACTTTATATCAGCACAAGATTAATATGGAGCCATAAGCTAAACCAGTTGGTTATCATCAACGCCGTCTGAATCCTAAAATGAAGGAGGTGGTAACGACTGAAATATTAAAGTTTCTGGATGCAGCTATAATTTATCCCACATATGATAGTAGATGGGTAAGTCCTATTCATTGTGTTCCTACGAAAGGAGGTATAACCTTTGTTCCTAATGATAAAAATGAACTTATCCCACAAAGAATTGTAACTGGTTATAGGATGGCAACTGATTTCAGGAAATTAAGTAAAGCCACTAGAAAAGATCATTATCCATTGCCATTTTGATCAAATGTTAGAAAGATTATCTAAGCATACACATTTTTGTTTTCTGGATGGATATTCTGGTTTTTCTCAAATAACTATGTCAAAAGAAGATCAAGAGAAAACAACTTTTACTTATCCTTTTGGAATGTATGCTTATAGACGTATGCCTTTTGGGTTATGCAATGCACATGTACCTTTCAAAGATGTATGGCCGCTATATTCTCTGATTTTTGTGAAAATATTGTTGAGGTATTCATGGATGATTTTTCTATTTATTGAACTTCTTTTGATGATTTCTTAAGCAACCTTGATCGAGTTTGCATAGATGTGAAGAAACTAATATTGTCTTGAATTGGGAGAAGTGCCAATTCATGGTAAACGAAGGTATGGTACTTGGCATAAAATCTCCGAACGAGGTATTGAAGTAGATAAAGCTAAAGTTGATGCAATTGAGAAAATGCCATGTCCTAAAGATATTAAAGGTATAAGAAGTTTCCTTGGTCATGCTGGTTTTTATAGAAGGTTTATTAAATATTTCTCTAAGATTTCTAGGCTACTAACTAATCTCCTTCAAAAGGATGTTCGATTTGTTTTTGATGATGATAGTGTAGAAGCCTTTTAAATACTTAAGAAAGCATTAATTTTTGCACCTATTGTTCAACCACCTGATTGGAACTTGCATTTTAAAATTGTGTGATGCTAGTGATTATGCTATTGGTGTTGTTCTAGGCCAAAGAATTGATAAGAAGCTTAATGTTATTCATTATTCTAGTAAGACTCTAGACAATGCTCAAAGAAATTATTGCTACTAATGAGAAAGAATTTTTAGCGGTTGTGTTTGCATGCGATAAATCCAGACCTTATATTGTTGACTCTAAAGTTACCATTCACACTGATCATGCTGCTATTAAACACCCTTTGGAAAAGAAAGATGCTAAACCTAGATACATTAGGTGGGTTCTTTTACTCCAAGAATTTGACTTCCATATTATTGATAGAAAAGGAGCTGAGAATCCCGTAGCCAATAATTTGTCTAGAATGGGAAATGTTCTTGATGAACCAACAATTTGACTTCCATATTAGTTTTCCTGATGAACAACTAGTTGCTATAAATGCTTCTCGTAATACTCCTTGGAATGCAGACTATACTAATGACATTTTTGCTAAATATATACCACCTACTTTCACATACCAACAAAAGAAAAAGTTCTTCTTTGATTTATGACATTACTTCTGGGATGACCCACATTCATATAAAGAAGGAGTAGACGGTGTTATTAGACGTTGTGTGCCTTAGCATGAACAGGAACAAATCCTATGGAAGTGTCATTTCGAGGCATACGGAGGGCACCACACTGGAGACAGAATTGCACATAAGGTATTACAATCTGGTTTTTATTGGCCTACTATCTCCAAAGATACACGTAAGTTTGTCCTTCTTGTGATGAATGCCAAAGAATTGGTAATATTGGTAGACGAGAGGAAATGCCTATGAACTATTCACTTGTTATTGAACCATTTCATGTACGAGGTTTTAATTATATGGGACCTTTTGCTTCCTCTAATGGATACAATCATATTTTAGTTGTTGTTTATTATGTTACTAAGTGGGTAGAAGCTATTCCAACTAGTAGGGCTGGTCATAACATCTCTATTAAAATGCTTAAAGAAGTTATTTTCCTAAGGTTTAGAGTCCCTAGACATTTAATGACTGATGGTGGTTCACATTTTATTCATGGTGCTTTCCGTAAAATCTTGCTAAATACGATGTCAACCATAGAATTGCGTCACCATATCATCCTCAGTCTAGTGGTCAAGTTGAATTAAGTAACAGAGAAATAAAATAGATTTTGCAAAAGACCATTAATAGATCTAAGAAGAATTGGTCTAAGAAACTTGATGATGCATTATGAGCTTATAGAACAACTTATTAAAATTCTATGGGTATGTCTCCATATTAATCGGCTATGAAAAAGCATGTCATTTACCTCTTGAGTTCGAACATAAAGCTTATTGGGCAATTAAAGAACTTAATTATGACTTCAAACTTCCTGGTGAAAAGGGGTTATTTGATATTAGCTCTTTAGATGAATGGAGAACACAAACTTATGAAGATGCCAAGTTGTTAAAAGAAAAGGTTAAAAAAGGCATGAAAAAACAATCCAAAACGGGAATTTAAAGTAGATGATCAAGTCCTTTTGTATAATTCTCATTTCAGATTCTTTGCAGGAAACCTCTCTCTAAATGGGAAGGAATATGATCGATGAAGTATATCGATCTGGGGCTATTAAGATCGACAATGCTGAAGGCACTAATCCAAGAGTGGTTAATGGACAAAGAATTAAACATTATATCTCAGGTATGCTCATTAATGTTGAAACTAATATTATTCAAACTATGATGCTTGAGGAACACATAAGAGATACCTTCTGGAACACTCCAGAACCCTGAAAAGGAGTAGGTATGTGATATGGTAAGTAACCTGACTCCAAAAATTACATAAAAGATATTCCTTTCTGTTTTGGAATATTAGAGAACATACAAAAATAAGAACCAGTCGAGTGGACCCACGAGGAGGTCACAAGGAAATAGGGAGTGCCCTACCCACTAGGCGCTCAAAATACAATGCTTACTCATGAGTTCATTGTGTTGGAAGAGCAAATCACGCTCTTCGGAAGATCAATAGCAATTTGGAATATTTATTGAAGATGAAGGACAAGCCCACTACTTCAACACCATCATCACCGAAGAAACACACTTGAGTACATGGGTATGGGCATCACCCTTAGCATGTTCCAAGCTTGGGGGAGGTTCCCGGTATCGTATCATCATCACTTTTTATAATCATTATCTAACTTAGTTTGATCCTTAGTTATTTCGTGATTTAGAAGAATAAAAGTTTAGTGAAGCTTTTGCTTTGAGTTCTTCCTTTATGTCATATCTATGTAATCGAGTGTGAGAGTTATATAATAAAGAGTAGTTTGAGTTTTGTTTCTTTACTTTCTTGTTTCAATCTCAATAATAAAAAGAAATAAAAGATCATATGCTAATCCCATGGGGAGTAATAACTTCACATAGAAAGAGTATGGTTGATTAAAGTTATTGGAAATTGACAAACATATTATTGGTCATGGATGCAATTCATGCAAAGTTATTAAAGGGAGAGGAGATTCACATATAAATATACTATCTTGGACATCTTTTATGATTGTGAGCCCCCATCAAATATTCTCTGCATGGTCAAATAGTTGATGTTGGACAAGGAAGACAACGTAATGAGTTATGTTTGTTTACATTAACATAGAAGCTATATTGTCATGGATCCTCTAACCTTTGGTGCTTGTTTAGAACCTTCTTGATAGCCAAAATCCGCACTAAATAGAGATACTACTTGTGCATCCAAAAACCTTAAACCTAGTTTCTTTCCATGAGAGTCCACCATATATGCCTATGGATTGAATAAGATCCTTCAAGTAAGTTGTCATCGATGCATAATTTAATAAAAATTGCTCCTAAATATGTATGATCTTTTATTGTAAGGGAAAATAAGCTTTGTACGATTTTGTGATCGCAAAGAAATAAAATCGACGGACTGTATAATAAAGGTTGCTATCATAAGGGGCAATATAAAATTACATCCCTTTACATTAAGATTTTGCACACCCAAAAAAGCACACGACAACCTCTGATTCCCTGTGAGAAGGGCCTATCTTTTATTTTTCCGTATTTACTTTTATGTTAGAGTCAATAATGTTCATCGCTATTCCGCCCTATTTATTCTCTAGTTGGCAAGCATCATGTGGTGGGGAAAGATACACACACACACACACACACACACACACACATATATATATATATATATATATATATATATATATATATATATATATAGACACACACATATACACAAACATATATATAGGACAAATTTTATCTACCACAAAATTTATTCTTTAGTAACGAGAAAAATCTGAGCTTTTTATATACGTCGAACTTCTCTGTTTTTTTAATTTGAACTTCTTAGTCTTATTATTAGAAAAAATATGTTTTCAAATAACGATCAAACAAATTTTTTAAAATTGAACTTTCATACTTCTATTTTTGCCTAAAAACGAAAATAATTTTATTTTTCCATTTACATCAAACTACTCTGTTTTTTTTTATTTTGAACTTCTCAATTTTTATTTGTTTAGCACCAAGGAAATTTTGAGTTTTTAAATTTGCACTTCTTAGGTTCCTTAAACTGAACTTCTCGGGTTTTTTTGAAACGATGAAAATCAAATGATTGTATTTTCTAAATTGAACTTCTAGGATTATATTTTCTTTAAAGTGAAATTTTAGTTTTCTTTTAACTTTGAACTACACTGTTATTTTAATTTGAACTTCTATATATTTTTGAATGGGGGAGATCATTCTTTGCTCAAAATCCTTTTTTACAGACATCGAACTTTATGAAGTTTTGAATCAACAAACAAACAAAGTGGAACCCCATGCAAAATCTTTTGTAATCCATATATGAAGTTTTGAATCTGCCTTGGCATGATTTATTTTGTGATAGAAAAACATAGATAGCTTGGTTGCCCAAGTGTGCGTTTTAAATTATGTTCTCGGTTAAAAATAACATGTTATCTTCCGCTCATCTATTTTAATTTGAACTTCTCGAAGTTTAGTGAGAAGTTCATTTTTATGCATTGTGAAATGTTGCACTTTTTAGTGAACTTTACTGCTGTTTTATTTTCTATCTTTTCAGTGCAAATTGAACTGCGCAAGTTTCTCATGGAAAACTTCTGTGTTTTTAATACACAACGAATTTCTACACACAACATTTCTATAATACCCAAAAGTTGCCCAAACTCAGTTTTTTATTGCTCAGACAGCAACTCACGCCCACACTATTTTTTTGGACTTCTGTTATCAATAGAGAAAATATCATGGCACTGTAAATAACGCATCCACTGTCCTCCCCGCAACATCATCCACCAGCAGCTCTACATAGTTTTTTCGGACAGTACCATATCTTTGATTAGGAAAAAAAGTAAATTAAATAAAAATCACATGTAGGAACCGAGGATGTTAATGTCACTGTGTTAAGTGGAGTGATTACAACAAACCATAATAATTTAGAAAAAGTACTTCATGGGGCATCAACAAAAAAGGAATATGAAACTGGTGCTTTTCCATCTTCACATATACTGTAGTTGCCAACAATGAATTCCATAGCTTCTCCTTCCTGGACATTTACACAAGTACCTAGCGGGCAATGAATACAAAAACACACAAAAGTAGCCATGGAAAATGTCTCGGCAGAGCAGCGGATGCACTTGGTGCTATGCGGGGAGGAGAGAGGCGTGCATCAACTTTTTACTGCATCTGACCTTTTGAATATTGCATATATGAACTTCTCTGGCGAGACAAGATTGTTTTTTTAACAACGTGTCAATACAACACTCAGAGCTTGGTTCGGAAAAAATTATGAATAATTAACAACAAACAACATCTGAGCAATTGAAAGAAGAATAGAGCTTCTCCGCCGCACCTTCTCCTGCACTTCCTTTTCCTCCTCAGCTGCATCTAACTGGCTCGATTCCGTCGCAGGGTAGAGCAGATCAAATGTGAGGCACACGATCAACAAGGGAACTCAGCGAGCCCATCCATGCCAGTTGTCACCGTGGAGGTGTGGGAGAACTACAACGGTGGGTAGGAAGGAGGAGTTCGGGGAAGGCGCGCGGTGATACGTCCATTTTGCATCATGCTTTTATATCGATATTTATTGCATTATGGGCTGTTATTACATGTTATGTCACAATACTTATGCCAATTCTCTCTTATTTTACAAGGTTTACATAAGGAGGGAGAATGCCGGCAGCTGGAATTCTGGGCTGGAAAAGGAGCAAATATTAGAGACCTATTCTGCACAACTCCAAAAGTCCTGAAACTCCACGAAAGTCATTTTTGGAAATAATAAAAAAATATTGAGCTGAAGAAGTTCAACAGAGGGGGACCCACCTGGCCACGAGGGTGGGGGGCGCGCCCTACCCCCCAGGGCGCGCCCCCCTACCTCGTGGGCACCCCGTCGGCTCTCCGATAGCCATCTTCTACTATATGAGGTCTTTCGTCGAGGAAAAAAATCATAGGCAACCTTTCAGGACGAAACTCCGCCGCCACGAGGCAGAACCTTGGCGGAACCAATCTAGGGCTCCGGCAGAGCTGTTCTGCCGGGGACACTTCCCTCGGAGGGAGGAAATCATCGCCATCGTCATCACCAACGCTCCTCTCATCGAGAGGGGCCAATATCCATCAACATCTTCACCGCACCATCTCCTATCAAACCCTAGTTCATCTCTTGTATCCAATCTTTGTCCCAAAGCCTCGATTGGTACACAGAGGTTGCTAGTAGTGTTGATTACTCCTTGTAGTTGATGCTAGTTGGTTTATTTGGTGGAAGATCATATGTTCAGATCCATTATGCATATTATTACCCCTCTGATTATGAACATCAATATGCTTTGTGAGTAGTTACGTTTGTTCCTGAGGACATGGGAGAAGTCTTGCTATTAGTAGTCATGTGAATTTGGTATTCGTTCGATATTTTGATAAGATGTATGTTGTCTAGCCTCTAGTGGTGTTATGTGAACGTCGACTGCATGACACTTCACCATTGTTTGGGCCTAGAGGAAGGCATTGGGAAGTAATAAGTAGATGATGGGTTCCTAGAGTGACAGAAGCTTAAACCCTAGTTTATGTGTTGCTTCGTAAGGGGTTGATTTGGATCCATATGTTTCATGCTATGGTTAGGTTTACCTTAATACTTTTGTTGTAGTTGCGGATGCTTGCAATAGAGGTTAATCATAAGTGGGATGCTTGTTCAAGTAAGAACAACACCGAAGCACCGGTCCACCCACATATCAAATTATCAAAGTACCGAACGTGAATCATATGAATGTGATGAAAACTAGCTTGACGATATTCCCATGTGTCCTCGGGAGCGCTTTTCCTTATATAAGATGTCGGATTTCGGGTTCCGGCAGACCCTTGAGGTTCGAACTCTGGGGTGCGCACGGAGATCTTTCCCCTACCAGCTCACGCGTTAATGGTTTGCAAGGGATCTAAACTAGGAGCAATGAACAGCACAAGAGACACAACATTTATACTGGTTCGGGCCACTATTGTGGTGTAATACCCTACTCCAGTGTGTGGTGTGGTGGATTGCCTCCGGGGCTGATGAAGAACAGTACAAAGGAAGAACAGCCTCGCGAGGGGCTGTTCTTGAGCTGGTGCGATGGACTGCTTGGGTGAGTCCAGTCGCTTCTCTCTCTCTGGTAGGTTCGACCCGTCCCCTCTCTCTGTGGTGGCTAGTCCTATTTATAGAGGGAGGCCCTGGGCCTCTTCCCAAATAATGAGCGGGAAGGGCGCCAACAATTGGCCATTTTGAAGGGGAACATCTAGTACACTTATCCTGACTAAAGTTGGTCTTTGGCTGCCAAAGGCTCACGGGTGACGCCGCCCCTGGGCTCCACGATGACCTTCGCCCCGCCGCTCTGTTGGTCCTGGTCTTGTTGCACAAGCGGTAACCTTTGCCTCGATGCCTTGGCCTGTGCTTGCCTCCTTTGCACCAAAGGGGAAGCGAGGACAACTGCGTGAGGGTGGCGTCACTTGATCTCGATCGTCATGGCTTACATCACGGGGCACCCTCGTGAGGTACCATGCCTTGATCTCTCCGCCTCCTCGTGAGCCTGCCTGATGAGGCTGGTCCTGAGGAAGGTTCTGTTGCCCCGCCTCATGAGGCTTGGCCCCTCGCTAGGGTCTTGAGCTTGAGTGATGAAGCTGGGCGTCTTTGGGGCCCCACTTGAGCCACGCCGCAAGCCGCAGGCAGGCAAGTCTGGGGACCCTCGTTCCCAGAACGCCGACAGTAGCCCCCGGGCCCAAGGCACGCCCGGACTTGGCTGAGCAGAGAAGCGAAGGGGCAAGTGCGAAGTGCCGCGGGCCCCAACAGCCTATGGCCTCGGGCACCGCATGGCGATTGATTGGTCGTGGGCGTCTCCGCTTCCCCACGACGCCTCGGCAACCGTCCTTCTGACAAAAAGGAGGCCCGGGCCAGACTTGGTGCTCGTTCTTGCTCGCCTTGCTCCAGATCCCCTTTCTCGCCCTTCTCCTCCTTGCTTCCGAAATCCTCCAAATCTATCTCAATCCTTCCCATCCTGCAAGCCATGGCGCCTCGCAGGACCCTGTCTGAGGCCTGGTACCTCCCGGCTCTGGATCCTCCGACTGTGTGGGAGAAGAATCTCGTCCTTGTGTGCCGGAGGACGGTGGTGCACGGCAACGAGGGAGCGACTGTGCTCAAGGCCGGCTCCGATCAGCCTGAAGGCAAGGGGAGCACCTTCTACCCGTTCTTTGTGAGCGCCATCATCGCCGGTCTGGTCCCTCCTTTTTCCGAGTTCTTCCTTGCTGTTCTCCGCCAATACAACTTGCAAGCTCTGCATCTCTACCCCAACTTTGTTCTTCTCCTGGCGATTTTCGCCTACTATTGTGAGGCTCACGTTGGGATAAAGCCCTCGGTAGCTTTGCTGCGCCATTACTTTTACCTCCGGGTCTCTCGTGGCCCTATTACTGCATGCGCGAGCTTTATCGCATATTCCAGCTCTAACTCCATCTCCAAGCCCGGGAAGAGGATCGAAGGCTTCAGGAGCAAGTGGGTCTGGTGGATGTCGGGCGATCCACCTCGACCAGTGCTGCCGTCAGGGCAGCCCAAGACCGTTGATATGTGGTCTCGCGGAGCTCGCCGACCCTCGTAAGATGGTGCTTGAAGAGGATAGACGCGGACTGAGGCCCGAGGCAGCTTGGGGCGGCGGTTGACCGGGGCCACACTCCTGAGGGAGTTCCTGGATCACCGGGTGGCTCCGCTCCAGGAGCATTCGCTCCCGTTGTGGAGGCTTGGGGAGGCAGGTGACGCCCTTCGCCTGAGCTCCGAGGCCCTCTTTGATGAAGATCTGGTCGCGGCTCTCCATTCCTTGGTCGGGGGAGACGTGGCAAGGCTGGAGGGCGCTCCCGTCCCCCTGTTCCTTCGCGACGACTGGAAGCAAGTGGTGAACACCATGTCCACCTTAAATGGTGAGGGGCTGGTGCCCGCCGGGGCTCCCGAGGATCTGGCGATGTTGGCGACGGTGAACGTTTCCTCCAGCAGCTCCAACGGGAGTGAGGAGGAAGAAGAGGAGGTGGAGGAAGAAGGTTCTGACTTCGAGGTGACTAGCGAGGAGTCGGGGGATTCCTTCCCTCAGCGCAGGTCCCACGCCCTTCGCTCCATGCCGGACGATGACGAGACCGGTGCCAGGCGAGGAGGGGAGGATTCTCCCCTGGTTCCGAGGAAGGGCAGATCGAGGCTGGTTCTCCCAGGGCCCGTTCTGGCTCCGGGGCGGTCTGAGGCCAGCTCCGGCCTTCCCGACGTGCCTACTGCTTCCGGACCTCCCAAGGCTGACCCTAGCTACAGCCTTTCAGGCTTCAAGTTCGGCCGGAGGCTGCTTGAGTCCATGGACGACGACCAGTAAGTGTTCGATCCGTGTTTTGCTTTGCTTCTGCCGCCGAGGCTTGACGTCTGTATTCTCTTGGCCAGGTCGGCACCTGCGGCAAAAAGGCCGAAGGGGGCTTCTGCGGCCCTCCTTGAGGCGGGTTCGCCTGCCGGGGCTGCGGCTCCGTCTGCGGAGAAAGGAGGCAGCAAAGCTCGCGCCTCCCCTGCCCGGTCATCCTCGCGAGCCCAGCAGGGGCACACTGGCGGTGAGTCAGCCCCCGTGGCCCCGCTGACTCTGGAGGTGCCTGCGCTTGACGTTGTCGCTGAGGTGCCCAAGGCCCAGGGGGCTCCTCCTTCCCAAGCCACGATCACGCTGCCGTCTTCTACACCTGCTCCACCGGCTCCAGTCCCTTCTGATCCCTCGGCCATCCTAGACCAGGCTGCCAGCGAACTGAGCCGGCTGCGAGAGGATCTCCAGAATGCTGACCCCCGTCTGGTGGCCGGGCGCCCGAAGCTAGCTTTTGGCTGGGCCCGCTCTGCCGCCTCCATCTGAGCAGCGCTGAACCAAGCCGCGTCGGCCTCCGATGGGGAGAAACAAGCCGCTTGCCAGGCTAGGGCCGCTCGCGATGCTGCCCAGGGCGACGCCCCAGACGCCCGGGACCGCTGCAAGGCGCTGGAGGTCGAGCTGCAAGGCCTGCGCGACGAGCTCGCCAAGGAGGTCCGCGGCTGCTAGGAGAAGGAGAAGGAGATGGAGGCTCGGGAGGCCGCCGTCAGGGACCGGGACGCCGAGCTTGATGACTGCCGTGGCCGATTGAAGATGCTGGAACAGTTGCTGAAAGCGGAGAGGATCGAGCTAGACAGGAAGGCAAAGATCCTGGCTGAGGATCGGGTGGCCTTCTCCAGGTTGGAGGAGAAGGCTCGCGCCGCGTTGAAGACGCTCTACGAGGGTGGCCTGGAGAAGCCATTTGCTGGTGTAGAGGACGGCCCCACCGAGCTGCTTCCTTTCTTGGTCCGTGCACTTGAAGATGTCGCGGACGGCCTTGGCCCCACGGCCGAGGCCGAGGCGCATGCCCTGTCTTCTGCAGCGCTGACGCGTGTCCTCAGCCACGTCTACCTTCGCGACCCCAGCGTCGACCTTGACGGCCTGCTGGAGCCTGTGAGCGGCGACCTTGCCGCTGCTGCTGCTGAGGCCGTGAGAGGCCGAGCCGAGACCCTGCTGAGGAGCTTCCGCGCCTTCAGCACCTTGACTGTGCGTGGTGCCGCCAGCTCCGCGGCCTCGGGAGGTGGAGGCGCCACAGGAAAGTGATCCCTTCGCAGCTTCCGCTCTGTTTTAATTCTTGCAACATGCACCGTGCCTCGTGGTGGCGTTTATACTTGTGTTTGGCGTTGTGAAACGACTTATAACTTGTAATATTTGCTTTGAATTCGCATTCTTCCCTCCTACTTGCGTGTGTTCTACATCAGCAGGGCCCGACCCCGCGCATACCTCAACCGCCGTTAGCCCCGACCAGAAACTAGGACGGGACCAAGGAGTGAGGGGCTACGTGGCAAGTTAGGCTCCTAAGTCACGATGCTCGTGGAGTCCCCTTGACGCCTTGTAATGACAAGTAGGGACGGGAGGCATAGGAGTGGATTGGTCGTTCTATGTTGGCAGGGCCCGGCCCCGCGCATACCTCAGCCTCCGTTAGCCCCGATCGGAGAACAGGACGGGACTAAGGAGTGAGGGGCTACGTGACCAGTTAGGCTCCTGAGTCGCGATGCTCAGGAGTCCCCCTTGACGTTCAAACGAATTTGCATACCTTGGCTCCACTCGGGGAGGTGCGTGACGACCAGGTCTGAGGGACCTGGCTGGGTTGCGTATGTTCGGGCATGCCCCGGGCGTAGCCCCCGTGTCCAGCCCCCTCGCACGGCACTCCCAAGGGGAGGCGTTGCGATGGCGCCCAGTTCTTGAGCCTGGGCTCCCTAAGGTTGTCTGATTTGTGAGCCGCCCTCAGTTGTTTATCACCAGCGCGGAGCATAGCGCTTCCGTATGTTTACGGGCATAGCCGCTCCTCGGCAGTGTCGTCAGCCAGCGCGGAGCATGGTGCTTCCACTGGTATGTGGGAGGGGGCTCCCCTCCGGGAGGAGCCCTCGGGGCGTGTACAGCCCCGCCCTGACACGTGGCCGGCACGGTAGGGCTAGGAGAGGTGTATCTGTGCACCCGTGAGCCAACGCGGGACTCACGAGGCCCTACCTCAAGGCGGGTTGCGCCTGGCCCTGGGCCTTTATCAATGGTGTGTTCCTGCAGGGTGGTTAGAATGCAAATGCTCTACGTCCTCAGGTCCCCGCCCTCGAGCGAGCTCAGCCGCCGCTGGTATGACAGGTCGCGATGTCGTGGGTCAAGGCTAGGGGGTGAGGGCTGGAGAGCCAGTAAGAGCCCATGAGTCGCGGTGCTCAGGTACCCCCCTTTTAACGTGCAAGCGCTTTGCATTAGGGCGGAGAGGTCCGCGACAGGTAGTAGGCAATAATTACGTGAATCAGGTTAAGCGCGGAGGAGCAAATCCATCTATATAGGTGCGGAGAAAGCACACGCCACTGGGTCTGGCCCGAGCAGCTTGGGGATAATGCAGCCCGAGGGGCGCCCCCAACAAGGTAAATAAAGAACATAAGCAAAAGGGATACATGCCGCAGGGACGGACCCATGCGGCCTGGGAATGATGCAGCCCGAGGGCGCTCCAGCTGAAAACGGAACTTGGAAAGGTGTCACCGATATGGTCGGAGATGGCGATGTTGAGGTAGCGGATGACGCGCGTGATGAGGAAGCCGGCCCTCACGAGTCCTCCGGACTGGAGCCTCGGGAGGCCCGGGCGGGGTTCCTCGAGAGCCATCTCCATCTCTGCCAGATCAAGGCTGCTTGGCCTCTTGAGCCTCCAGAGCGCACCTCAGAAAGGCCGATGGGCGGCGACTGCGTTCGGCAGGCCGAAGGCATGCGAACGTAGGCTGTGAGGTGGACCCTCGCAGCGCCACACGCGTGAGGGCCAGAGGCGCCCCTGAGACGCGGCCCGGTTGAGCCCTGGTATGTCGGTGCAGACTCGCAACCCAGCATCCTCGACTGGATTGGGGCCACGGCAGGCAAGCGGCGACAGCCGCGCATGACTCTTGACTCATGTAGCTCCTGGGTGTTCCTCGTGATGAACTCCTGAGGGTTTGGCCCTCCTTGCCTCATACCTTTCTGAGGGAAACGTGCCTTGAAGCACGCCTCCAAGTGGTGCTTGAGCGCCTCCCTCGTGACCCCGGCTAGGTCGGTGACTCGCCATGAGAGAGCCCCCGAGCCCCGCCTGAGGAGGGCGTCGGGCGCGCCTTCCTATGCGATAGAGGGTGGCGCCCCTTGAACGGGTGCGGGTCCTGTTGCCATGCCTCTGGAGGTGCCTTCCCCACGAGGGCTTGGACCAGGCGAAGCCTTCTTCTTCTTAGGGATCGCCTCGGGAAGTCTCCCGCTCCTGTGATCTGGGTCTTCGATTGCTGCGGCTTGGAAGGCACGCTCAAGAGAGCACACTGCATCCCTTTTCTCACAAGGCACTGTGATGACTCCTCCGCTTCCTGGCATCTTGAGGAAATTGTAGCCATGGTGAGTCACTGCCATGTACTTGGCCAAAGCTAGGTACCCGAGGATGGCATTGTATGGCAGGCGAATGTGGGCGACGTCTAAGTCGATGAGCTTGGTGCGGTAGTTGTTGCGCTGTCCGAAGGTGACAGGAAGGCGAACTTGCCCTATCGGGACAGTGGAGCCATCAGTGACTCCTAAGAAAGGCTTGGTCGGCTGAAGCTGATCATATGGCACTTGGAGATCGTTGAATGTCTCGACGGATAGGACGTTGAGTCCTGCTCCGCCGTCGATGAGGGTCCTGGTGACTTGCACGTTGATGATGATTGGTGAGCAAAGCATGGGGAGGACTCCGGCTGTTGCCGCGCACTTGAGCTGATCCGCTGAGCTGAATGTGATAGCGCACGACGACCACCTGAGATGGTGTGTGGCCTCAGGCTTGGGGAGGACTGCATTCACCTCGCGAGCAAACTGCTTGAAGATGCGCTGAGAGGCTGGGGCCTGTGCGCCACCCCGGATGCAAGCGATCACGCGGCTCCCCGGAAGCCCCCAGCCCCTCGGCCCCGATGATGGTCTTCGTACCTCCTTGGCGGCTGCGGCAGAGGTGGGAGCCCTGTGTTGCCTTGAGGGCGGTCCTCTCGAGGCTGGTCCCTCCAACCTCCCTCACGAGGCTAGTCCTGCCAGCGGTCCTCGCGAGGTCTGTCACGCCATCCTTGGCGAGGGCCACGGTCTTCCTGGCCCCTGCGCCTCTTCCTCCTCCTCGGCCGTAGCCCGATCATTGCGCTGGGCCGGGCCGATACGCCCTTCTCGCACGGCCCTGAGCTCCTGGCATTCGTTGGTGTTGTGGGTGTGGAGGTCATGGTATACGCAGTACCGGCTGCCTTTGGATGACTCGGGCTGATCCCTGCCTCGCTTGGTGTCTGGTTCTGCCGCGAGCACGGCAGCCCCCTTGCGCTTCACGTCCTTGACCTTGGCCTTCTTCTCTTCTGGATCGGCAGCCGGAAGCTCGAGGAGGGAGAGGCGTCCTTCCTCAGCCCTGGCGCATTTGGTCACCAAGTTGAATAGCTCCAGGGATGTGCACATGTCTTCATGCATTGCTAGCTCCTCCTTCATCTTGACGTCACGCACGCCATCGAGAAGGCTGAGATGATGGCTTCCTCAGTCACCTTGGGGATCTTGAGGCGGGCGTTGTTGAAGCGCTGGATGTACTTCTGCGGGGTCTCTCCTGGCTGCTGCTTGATGTGGCGCATGTCGCTCACGGCCGGAGGCCGATCGCGAGTGCCTTGGAAGTTGGCGACGAAGCGGGTGCACATCTCGTCCCAGGAGGAGATCGTGCCGGGAGCCAGGTTCAGGAGCTAGGTTTAGGCTCCGTCCTTGAGCGCCATGGGGAACCAATTTGCCATGACCTTTTCGTCCCCGTTAGCGGCTTCGATGCCCAGCTCGTAGAGCAGAAGGAACTCCGCAGGGTCGGCAGTGCCGTCGTAGCGAGGAGGCAGGTATGGCTTGAACTTGCCGGTCCATGCGACGCTACGTAGCTCGGCGGTGAAGGCGCGGCATCCTGCAGTGGCCACCGGGGCTCTCTACTGATGTGGAGCTTTCTCTTGTGGATTCCCGCGCACCGTTGCCTGGATCAGCGCGGGGTCTTGACGCGGTGGCGCTAGAGCGCGATCGCGGCGCTCCGGTGCTGGGAGCACGCGAGCACCTTCTTGGGGACGAGGTATCTCCTAGCAGCTCCTTTATTGTTGCACGGGCGCCAGACGCGGAGGGTCTCGGCCCGGGGCCACGCGCCTTGGAGCCAGGGCGCCTTCTTGGGGAGGAGGTGGCAGGGGCACCTCCGGCTCCCTGCCTCCTGCGTGAGGTGAAGGGCGAGGCAACGAGAGGGATGGCACGGGGGAGCCCTCCGCGGCGCGGACGAGCTCGGCGACGCGGTCGAGCCACTCCTCGTAGACGTAGTCAACAGGACGCTAGCGCAGGAGCTCGTTTGCCGTGATGAGCGCGGCTCGAGCCTCCATGGGAGCGCGGTGCGCGCGGGATGAAGAACCAGCATGGGCGAACGAAGGAGTAGCGGTGCGGCCTTCTCGCCTCACCAATGGATGCAGGGACGAGGCCTGCTGCTCGTTCCCCGCCGGGCCGGTGGCGGCGTTGGCAGCAGGCGACGAGGAACGACGGGGGTGTCCGCCGACAGGAGCCGTCTCGATGACTCGAGCGACGCGAGCAGCCTGGCGCTCGGCCCGGGCTCGGCGAGCGTCAGCCATGGACACGACGGAAGATCACACGTGACCACGGAAGAAAGATTTCGGCGCACCCCTACCTGGCGCGCCAAATGTCGGATTTCGGGTTCCGGCAGACCCTTGAGGTTCGAACTCTGGGGTGCGCATGGAGATCTTTCCCCTACCAGCTCACGCGTTAATGGTTTGCAAGGGATCTAAACTAGGAGTGATGAACAGCACAAGAGATGCAAGATTTATACTGGTTCGGGCCACCGTTGTGGTGTAATACCCTACTCCAGTGTGTGGTGTGGTGGATTGCCTCCGGGGCTGATGAACAACAGTACAAAGGAAGAACAGCTTCGTGAGGGGCTGTTCTTGAGCTGGTGCGATGGACTGCTTGGGTGAATCCAGTCGCTTCTCTCTCTCTGGTAGGTTCGACCCGTCCCCTCTCTATGTGGTGGCTAGTCCTATTTATATAGGGAAGCCCTGGGCCTCTTCCCAAATAATGAGCGGGAAGGGCGCCAACAATTGGCCATTTTGAAGGGGAACATCTAGTACACTTATCCTGACTAAAGTTGGTCTTTGGCTGCCAAAGGCTCTGACGGTGACGCCGTCCTGGGCTCCACGATGACCTCCGTCCTACCGCTCTGCTGGTCCTGGTCTTGTTGCACCGAAGCGGTAACCTTTGCCTAATGCCTTGGCCTGTGCTTGCCTCCTTTGCACCAAAGGGGAAATGAGGACATCATGTGAGGCTGGCGCCTCACCGATCTCGATCGTCATGGCTTACGCCACGGGCACCTCGTGAGGTATCCTGCCTTGATCTCTGCGCCTCCTCGTGAGCCTGCCTGACGAGGCTGCTCCTGAGGAAGGTTCCTGTCGTCCGCCCCGCGAGGCTTGGCCCCTCATGAGGGTCTTGAGCTTGAGCTGATGAAGCTGGGCCGCGCTGGGCCCCCAATTGAGCCACGCCGCAGGCCGCGGGCAGGCAAGTCTGGGGACCCCCGTTCCCAGAACGCCGACATAAGAGTTTGTCCAGGCTTGTCCTTTGCTACAAAAAGGATTGGGTCACCTTGCTGCACTTTATTTACTTTTGTTACTTGTTGCTCGTTACGAATTATCCTATCACAAAACTATCTGTTGCCACTTATTTGATTTGCAGAGAATACCTTGCTGAAAACCGCTTATCCTTTCCTACGCTCCTCGTTGGGTTCGACACTCTTACTTATCGAAAGGACTACGATAGATCCCCTATACTTGTGGGTCATCAAGACTCTTTTCTGGCGCCGTTGCCGGGGAGTGAAGCGCCTTTGGTAGGTAGAATTTGGTAAGGAAAAAATTTTATATAGTGTGCTGAAATTTACTGCCACTTGTTACTATGGAAAGTAATCCTTTGAGGGGCTTGTTCGGGGTATCTTCACCCCGACCAGTAGAGCAAAGAGTTGCTCCTCAACCTACTGAACCTACTGAAAATGAAAATATTCCTTTTGAATTTCCTTCGGGTATGATAGAAAAACTGCTAGCTAATCCTTTCGTAGGAGATGGAACCAAGCATCCTGATGAGCACCTAATATATGTGGATGAAGTTTGTGGATTATTTAAGCTTGCAGGTATACCCGATGATGTTGTCAAGAAGAAGGTCTTCCCTTTATCTTTGAAGGGAGATGCATTGACATGGTATAGGCTATGTGATGATACGAGATCATGGAACTACAGACGATTGAAATTGGAATTTCATCAGAAATTTTATCCTATGCATCTTGTTCATCGTGATCGCAATTATATATATAATTTTTGGCCTCGCGAGGGAGAAAGCATCGCTCAAGCTTGGGGGAGGCTTAAATCAATGTTATATTCATGCCCCAGTAGTGAGCTCTCAAGAGAAATATTTCTTCAAAGTTTTTATGCTCGGCTTTCTGAAAATAATCGCACCATGCTTGATACTTCTTGTCGTGGCTCTTTTATGATGAATACTATTGAATTCAAATGGAATTTATTGGATAGAATTAAACGCAATCTGAAGATTGGGTTCTCGACGAAGGTAAGGAGTCAGGTATGACACCTAAGTTTGATTGTGTTAAATCTTTTATGGATACTGATGTTTTCCGTAAATTTAGCACTAAATATGGACTTGACTCTGAGATAGTAGCTTCTTTCTGTGAATCTTTTGATACTCATGTTGATCTCCCCAAGGAGAAGTGGTTTAAATATCATCCTCCCATAAAAGTAAAAGTAGCTGCACCTACTAAAGTTGAAGAAAAGACTGTCACTTATAATGATCCTGTTGTACCTACTTCTTATGTTGAGAAACCATCCTTTCCTGTTAGAATAAAGGATCATGCTAAAGCTTCAACTGTAGTTCGTAAAAGTAATATTAGAACTTATACACCTCCTGAGCAAGTTAAAGTTGTACCTAATATTGCTATTTTTGAAGATCTCTTAGCTGATAATATTGATGGGCATGTTATTCAGTTCTGCCGTGAGACCGCTAGAATTGCCAAACCTTGTGCTAAAGATAAACATAGACCTGTGGTAGGCGTGCCTGTTATTTCTGTTAAAATAGGCGATCATTGTTATCATGGCTAATGCGATATGGGTGCTAGTTCTAGTGTTATACCTTATGACTTATATAAAGAAATTAAGCATGAAATTGCACCTGCTGAGTTAGAAGATATTGATGTTACAATTAAACTTGCCAATAGAGATACTATATCGCCAGTGGGAATTGTTAGAGATGTTGAAGTCTTGTGTGGGAAAACTAAACATCCTGCTGATTTTCTCGTTCTTAGTTCCCCACAAGATAGTTTTTGTCCCATTATATTTGGTAGACCCTTCTTGAATACTGTTAATGCTAAGATAGACTGTGAAAAGAATGTTGTTACTATTGGTTTGGGTGATATGTCTCATGAGTTTAATTTCTCTAAGTTTTGTAGACAACACCGTGAAGAAGAATTGCCTAGTAAGGATGAAATTATTGGTCTTGCTTCTATTGCCATACCTCCTAGTGATCCTTTAGAACAATATTTGCTAGACCATGAAAATGATATGTTTATGAATGAAAGAAGGGAAATAGATGAAGTATTCTTTAAATAGGAACCTATTCTGAAACACAATTTGCCTGTTGAAATCTTAGGGGATCCTCCTCCACCCAAGGGTGATCCCGTGTTTGAGCTTAAACTGTTGCCTGATAATCTTAAATATGCTTATCTTGATGAAAATAAGATATATCCTGTTATTATTAGTGCTAACCTTTCAGAGCATGAAGAAGAAAGATTATTGAAAACTCTAAAGAAGCACCGTGCTGCTATTGGATATACTCTTGATGATCTTAAGGGCATTAGTCCCACTCTATGTCAACATAAAATAAATTTGGAAGAAGATGCCAAACCAGTCTATGATCATCAACGAAGGGTTAATCCTAAGATTAAAGAAGTGGTAAGAAAAGAAATACTAAAGCTTCTGGAGGCAGGTATAATTTATCCCGTTGCTGATAGTCAGTGGGTAAGTCATGTTCATTGTGTCCCTAAGAAGGGAGGTGTTACTGTTGTTCCTAATGATAAATATGAATTGATTCCGCAAAGAATTATTACAGGTTATAGGATGGTAATTGATTTCCGTAAATTAAATAAGGCTACTAAGAAAGATCATTACCCCTTACCTTTTATTGACCAAATGCTAGAAAGATTATGCAAACATACACACTATTGCTTTCTAGATGGTTATTCGGTTTCTCTCAAATACATGTCACCTAAAGATCAATCAAAGACTACTTTTACATGCCCTTTTGGTACTTTTTGCTAATAGACGTATGCCTTTTGGTTTATGTAATGCACCTGCTACCTTTCAAAGATGCATGATGGCTATATTCTCGACTTTTGTGAAAAGATTTGTGAGGTTTTCATGGATGATTTTTCCGTCTATGGATCCTCTTTTGATGATTGCTTGAGCAATCTTGATCGAGTTTTGCAGAGATGTGAAGAAACTAATCTTGTCTTGAATTGGGAAAAGTGCCACTTTATGGTTAATGAGGGTATTGTCTTGGGGCATAAAGTTTCTGAAAGAGGTATTGAAGCTGATAAAGGTTGATGCCATTGAAAAGATGCCATGTCCCAAGGACATTAAAGGTATAAGAAGTTTCCTTGGTCACGCTGGATTTTATAGGAGGTTCATTAAGGACTTCTCAAAAATTTCTCGGCCTCTGACTAATTTATTACAAAAAGATATACCATTTGTCTTTGATGATGATTGTGTGGAAGCATTTGAAATACTTAAGAAAGCATTGATCTCTGCACCTATTGTTCAGCCACCTGATTGGAATTTACCCTTTGAAATTATGTGTGATGCTAGTGATTATGATGTAGGTGCTGTTCTAGGGCAAAGAGTTAATAAGAAATTAAACCATTATGCTAGTAAAACTTTAGACAATGCTCAAATAAATTATGCTACTACTTAAAAGGAATTATTAGCAGTTGTATTTGCTTGTGATAAGTTCAGACCTTATATTGTTGATTCTAAACTAACTATTCACACTGATCATGCTGCTATTAAATATCTTATGGAAAATAAAGATGTTAAACCTAGACTTATCAGATGGGTTCTCTTGCTACAAGAATTTGATTTGCATATTGTTGATAGAAAGGGAGCTGAGAACCCCGTTGCAGACAACTTGTCTAGGTTAGAAAATGTTCTTAATGACCCACTACATATTGATGATAGCTTTCCTGATGAACAATTGAATATTATAAGTACTTCTCGTAGTACCCCTTAGTATGCTGATTATGCTAATTATATCGTTGCTAAATTTATACCACCTAGCTTCACATACAAACAAAAGAAAAAGTTCTTCTATGATTTGAGACATTACTTTTGGGATGACCCACATCTTTATAAAGAAGGAGTAGATGGTGTTATTAGACGTTGTGTGCCTGAGCATGAACAGGAACAGATCCTACGTAAGTGCCACTCCGAAGCTTATGGAGGACACCACGCTGGAGATAGAACTGCACATAAGGTATTGCAATCCGGTTTTTATTGGCCTACTCTCTTCAAGGATGCCCGTAAGTTTGTCTTATCTTGTGATGAATGTCAAAGAATTGGTAATATTAGTAGACGTCAAGAAATGCCTATGAATTATTCACTTGTTATTGAACCATTTGATGTCTGGGGCTTTGATTATATGGGACCTTTTCCTGCCTCTAATGGATATACACATATTTTAGTTGTTGTTCATTACGTTACTAACTGGGTAGAAGCTATTCCAACTAGTAGTGTTGATCATAACACTTCTATTAAAATGCTTAAGGAAGTTATTTTTCCGAGGTTTGGAGTCCCTAGATATTTAATGACTGATGGTGGTTCACATTTTATTCATGGTGCTTTCCAAAAAATGCTTGCTAAGTATGATGTTAATCATAGAATTGCATCCCCTTATCACCCACAGTCTAGTGGTCAAGTAGAATTGAGTAATAGAGAGCTCAAATTAATTTTGCAAAAGACGGTTAATAGGTCTAGAAAGAATTGGCCCAAGAAACTTGATGGTGCATTATGGGCCTATAGAACTGCATATAAAAATCTTATGGGTATGTCTCCATATAAGATAGTTTATGGAAAAGCATGTCACTTACCTCTCAAACTAGAACATAAGGCATATTGGGCTATTAAAGAGCTCAACTATGATTTCAAATTTGCCGGTGAGAAGAGGTTATTTGATATTAGCTCACTTGATGAATGGAGAACCCAAGCTTATGAAAATGCCAAGTTGTTTAAAGAAAAAGTTAAATGATGGCATGACAAAAGGATACAAAAGCGTGAGTTTAATGTAGGTGATTATGTATTGCTATACAACTCTCGTTCAAGATTTTTTGCAGGAAAACTTCTCTCTAAATGGGAAGGCCCCTACGTTATCGAGGAGGTCTATCGTTAGGTGCCATAAAAATCAACAATTTCGAAGGCACAAATCCGAAGGTGGTAAACGGTCAAAGAATCAAACATTATATCTCAGGTAATCCTATAAATGTTGAAACCAATGTTATTGAAACCGTAACCCCGGAGGAATACATAAGAGACACTTTCCAGAACATTTCAGACTCTAAAAAGGAATAGGTATGTGGTACGGTAAGTAAACCGGACCAAAACAGTTTTTAAGGCAATATTTCTCCGTTTTGGAATATTTAGAAAAATAGAAAAATAAGTAGTAGTCCGGGAAGGACACGAGGGCCCCATGAGGGTGGAGGGCGCGCCCTACCCCCCTGGGCGCGCCCCCCTACCTCGTGGGCACCTCGTGTGTCCTCCAGACTCCGTTTTCTAGCACGATACGTATTTTGGTCGGTAAAAATTCATTATATATTCTCCCGAAGGTTTTGACTCCCGTATCACGCAATTATCTTCTATTCTTGTTTCGAGCTGTTTTTCTGACAGATCTAGATTATCATGACGTCCCCAAGTGCCTCCAAGGACAAGTCCTTCGAGAAGGTCATCAAACCTTACCTCGCGGAGGTGCTGCGACACCCTCAAACCATTGAGATGCGTGATGGGTTGCTGCACATCCGCGATGTTGAGGGACCAAAGGGAACCGGATGCATGGAGACGAGGCTCGAAGCAATGGAGCAACAAGTTTTCAAGTGTCAAGGGATGGTGGAACATGGACTCAACTCCAACCACATGATGATCGCGGAGTTCACTAGCAACCACAAGTTGGATGCCGACAACATCGGGGAGGCCATCTTCAAGCTTCATTAGAAGATCGAGCACCTTCAAGCCCAAATCTATGACCTGCAAAACCAAAACTGCGAGTATGAATATAGATTCGAAAGGATGAGTTTGGCTGCAGATTTGAGGATCCCGGAGACTCGATCATCCTTCTATGATGGTGAGCCTATGCCTTGGAAGATGGACGACAAGCCCGCATCATCGACAACACCTCCACCATCACCAAAGAAGGGGCCATAATCACATGGGTATGGGCACTCCCCTTGTCAACTGCCAAGCTTGGGGGAGGTGCCCCGGTATCGTATCACAACCACATCTCCTATCTTTACCGTTTTTTCTTAGTTTGGTCCTATGATACGTCTCCAATGTATCTATAATTTTTGATTGCTCCATGCTATATCATCTACTGTTTTAGGCAATATCGGGCTTTATTTTCCACTTTTATATTATTTTTGGGACTAACCTATTAACCGGAGGCCCAGCCCAGATTTGTTGTTTTATGCCTATTTCAGTATTTCGAGGAAAAGGAATATCAGACGGAGTCAAAACGGAATGAAATCAACTAGAGAAGTTATTTTTGTAAGGAAACCCACCTGATGGACTTGGACTCCACGTCAGAAGATACGGGAGGTGCTCACGAGGGTGGGGGCGAGCCAACCCCCCTAGGCGCGCCCCCTGCCTCGTGGGGCCCCCGTAGCTCCACCAACGTACTCCTTTCACCCATATATACCTATGTACCCTAAAACTTCCAGAACAGAAGATAGATCGGGAGTTCCGCCACCGCAAGCCTCCAGAGCCACGAAAAACCAATCGGGACCCCTTTCCGGTACCTCACGGGAGGGGGATCCATCTCCAGTGGCCATCTTCATCATCTCGGTGCTCTCCATGACGAGGAGGGAGTAGTTCACCCTCGGGGCTGAGGGTATGTACCAGTAGCTATGTGTTTGATCTCTCTCTCTCTCTATCTCTCTCGTGTTCTTGAGGTGATACGATCTTGATGTATCCCGAGCTTTGCTATTGTAGTTGGATCTTATGATGTTTCTCCCCCTCTACTCTCTTGTGATGAATTGAGTTTCCCCTTTGAAGTTATCTTATCGGATTGATTCTTTTATGAGAACACTTGATGTATGTCTTGTCGTGATTATCTGTGGTGACATTGGGATATCATGTGCCACCTAATGTATGTTTTGGTGACCAACTTGCGGGTTCCGCCCATGAACCTAGGCATAGGGGTTGGCACACGTTCTTGATTCTCCGGTTGAAACTTTGGGGCACTCTTTGAAGTACTTTTATGTTGGTTGGATAAATCTGAGATTGTGTGATGCATATCGTATAATCATGCCCACGGATACTTGAGGTGACAATGGAGTATCTAGGTGACATTAGGGTTTTGGTTGATGTGTATCTTAAGGTGTTATTCTAGTACGAACTCTAGGGATGTTTGTGACACTTATAGGAATAGCCCACCGGATTGATTGGAAAGAATAACTTTGAGGTGGTTTTGTACCCTACCATAATCTCTACGTTTGTTCTCCGCTATTAGTGGCTTTGGAGTGACTCTTTGTTCCATGTTGAGGGCTTGTTATATGATCTATCTATGTTATTATTGTTGAGAGAACTTGCACTAGTGAAAGTATGAACCCTAGGCCTTGTTTCCTATCATTGCAATACCGCTTACGCTCACTTTTACCACTTGTTACCTTGCTGTTTTTATTATTTCAGATTACAAATACCTATATCTACCATCCATATTGCACTTGTATCACCATCTCTTCCGAACTAGTGCACCTATACAATTTACCATTGTATTGTGTGTGTTGGGGACACAAGAGACTCTTTGTTATTTGGTTGCAGGGTTGCTTAAGAGAGACCATCTTCATCCTACGCCTCCCACGGATTGATAAACCTTAGGTCATCCACTTGAGGGAAATTTGCTACTGTCCTACAAACCTGTGCAGATGCAGGCCCAACAACGTCTACAAGAAGAAGGTTGTGTAGTAGACATCAAGCTCTTTTCTGGCGCCGTTGCCGGGGAGGCTAGGTAAGTGAAGGTATATCTTTAGATCTTGCAATAGAATCTTTTTTTTCTTGTTTTAGCACTAGTTAGTCTATAAAATAAAATTACAAAAAAATGGAATTGAGTTTGTCTCATACGCTTCATCTTTTTAATATCTTTCGTAAGTATGATGGAAAGGAAAATTGTGCTCAAATGCTAGAAGAAGAAATCTATAGAATGTTTGGCACTAAATCTTTGTATGATAAGCATGATTGCAATGTTGTTAGTATGAACTCCTTGAATATCCATGATGCTAATGATATGCAAAGCCACAAGCTTGGGGAAGCTATGTTTCACGAAGATGATATTTTTTGTCCTCCAAGCTTTGATGAGCAAATTTACTATGATTAAAGCATCCTTCCTATCTATGATGATTATTGTGATGACACGTATGCTTTAAAGAATAATGATAACCATGAAACTTTTCATCTTGATCTTAATTTTCAATCACATGATAGTTATTTTGTTGAGTTTGCTCCCACTATTGTTGATGAGAATAAATTTGCTTATGTGGAGAGTAGTAAAATTTCTATGCAAGTAGGTCATGAAAAGAATGCTTTAGGTGCTGGTTATATTGTTGAATTCATTCATGATGCTTATGAGGTAGGAATATATGCTTGTAGGAATTGCAATAATATCAAGTTTCCTCTCTATCTGCTTAAAGTTTTGAAATTATGCTTGTTTTACCTTCCTATGCAAGATGATTCTTGTTCCCATAAGTTGTTTGCTCACAAAATCCCTATGCATAGGAAGTGGGTTAGACTTAAATGTGCTAGTCATATTCTTCATGATGCTCTCTTTATGTTTCAATTCTTATCTTTTATGTGAGCATCATTGAAATCATAATGCCTAGCTAGGGGCGTTAAACGGTAGCGCTTGTTGGGAGGCAACCCAATTTTATTTTAGTTCCTTGCTTTTAGCTTCTGTTTAAGAATAAATAATCTATCTAGCCTCTGGTTAGATGTGGTTTTGTATTTTAATTAGTGTTTGTGCCAAGTTAAACCTATTAGATCTTCTTGGGTGATAGTTATTTGATCCTGCTGTAATTTCCAGAATCTTTGCGCTTAGTGCCCGAATTGTTAAAAATCACCAGAACGTGATAAAATACTGATTCCAATTGCTGCTGATCAATAAACAAATTTTCGAGGTCGTCTAATTTTGGTAGAATTATTTGAGTTCCAGAAGTTTGCGTTATTTATAGATTACTACAGACTGTTCTGTTTTGGACAGATTCTGTTTTTCGTGTGTTGTTTGCTTATTTTGATGAATCTATGGCTAGTAAAATAGTTTATAAACCATAGAGAAGTTTGAATACATTAGGTTAACACCAATATAAATAAAGAATGATTTCATTATAGTACCTTGAAGTGGTGTTTTGTTTTCTTTCGCTAACGGAGCTCACGAGTTTTCTGTTAAGTTTTGTGTTGTGAAGTTTTCAAGTTTTGGGTAAAGATTCGATGGACTACGGAATAAGGAGTGGCAAGAGCCTAAGCTTGGGGATGCCCAAGGCACCCTAAGGTAATATTCAAGGACAACCAAAATCCTAAGCTTGGGGATGCCCCGGAAGGCATCCCCTCTTTCGTCTTCGTTCATCGGTAACTTTACTTGGAGCTATATTTTTATTCACCACATGATATGTGTTTTGCTTGGAGCATCATGTCATTTTGTTTTTTTTATTGCTGTTAGTTAGATTAGTGTTTTGCATCTTTAGTTTCAATAAAAAAGTCAAGGATAGCCTTTGCCATGCTTATTTTGCTAATATACATGTTGCTGTCTGAAAACAGAAAGTTTACCGCTGTTGAAAAATTCCTCAGAAAAGTCAGAGAGTGGTATAATGTTGAATCTTTTTGCATACTGAGCTCTGATAAATTTACTACAGTGGGAATTTTAGTTCATAATTGTTGGAGTTAGGGAAGTATTGATACTCTTGCATTCTTTACAGACTGTACTGTTTTGACAGATTGCTGTTATGTTTGCATTGTTTGCATATGTTTGCTTGTTTAATGATTCTATTGGAGGATAAGAGTATTAAATATGCAGAGTCATTTAGTATGAAATGTTGAATAATAATGTTAGTGATTTGTTACAGTAGAAAATGATAAGGTTTTGCATTGGTTTATACTAACCTATCTCACGAGTTCTTGTTGAGTTTGTTGTGAATGAAGCTTTTGATAAAAAGAGAAACCATGATATGAGAGGAATTAAGGAGACACAAAAGCTCAAGCTTGGGGATGCCCAAGGCATCCCAAGATAATATTTCAAGAAGTCTCAAGCATCTAAGCTTGGGGATGCCCCGGTAGGCATCCCACCTTTCTTCTTCAACAACTATCGGTTAGTATCGGTTGAGCCTAAGTTTTTGCTTCTTCACCTGAGTTGTGCTATCCTTGCAATGTAGTTTTCTTTAGATTTGATTGTTGTTTGAATAAAGTATGAAGATCTGAAATTATTAAATGGGAGAGTCTTCACATAGTTGCATGATTATTCGACTACTCATTGATCTTCACTTATATCTTTCGGAGTAGTTTGTCATTTGCTCTAGTACTTCACTTATATCTTTTAGAGCACGATGGTGGATTTGTTTTGAAGAAACTTGATCTCTCATGATTCACTTAGATTATTTTGAGAGTCGTTAATAGCATGGTAATTTGCTTAATGTTAATACACTTGGTATTCAAGATATGTGAAACTTTCTTTTGAGTGAATTGAATACTAAGATAAATTTAATGCTTGATAATTGTTTTGAGATATGGAGGTAATAATATCAAAGTCGTGCTATTTGATAATTGTGAATTTGAGAAATACTTGTGTTGAAGTTTGCAAGTCCTGTAGCATGCACGTATGGGTAAAGTTGTGTAACAAATTTGAAACATGAAGTGTACCTGGCTTGTGCATCCTTATGAGTGGCGGTCGGGGACGAGCGATGGTCTTTTCCTACCAATCTATCCCCTAGGAGCATTCTTGGCGTAGTACTTGATTTTGATGGCTTCTAAATTTTTGCAATAAGTATATGAGTTCTTTTGACTAATGTTGAGTCCATGGATTATACACACTTTTACCTTTCCGCATTTGCTAGCCTCTTCTGCCGTGCATTGCCCTTTCTCACCTTGAGAGTTGGTGCAAACTTCACGGTGCATCCAAACCCCGTGATACGATACACGCTCTATCACACATAAACCTCCTTATATCTTCCTCAAAACAGCCACCATACCTACCTATCATGGCATTTCCATAGCCATTCCGAGATATATTGCCATGCAACTTCCATCATCATTATTATGACATACATTACTTTTGTCATATTACCATTGCATGATCATGTAGTTGACATCGTATTTGTGGCAAAGCCACCATGCATTATTTTCCATACATGTCACTCTTGATTCATTGCACCATCCCGGTACACCGCCGGAGGCATTCATATATAGTCATATTTTGTTCTAAGTTTCGAGTTGTAATTTTTGAGTTGTAAGAAAAATAAAAGTGTGATGATCATCATTATTAGAGCATTGTCCCAAGTGAGGAAAGGATGATGGAGACTATGATTCCCCCATAAGTCAGGATGAGACTCCGGACGAAAAAAAAGAGCAAGGCCCAAAAAAATGAGAGAAAAAGAGAGAAGGGACAATGCTACTATCCTTTTACCACACTTGTGCTTCAAAGTAGCACCAAGATCTTCATGATAGAGAGTCTCTCATTTTGTCATTTTCGTATGCTTTATAGAACTTGGCTTGTATATTCCAATGATGGGCTTCCTCAAAATGCCCTAGGTCTTCGTGAGCAAGCAAGTTGGATGCACACCCACTTAGTTTATTTTGTAGAGCTTTCATATACTTATAGATCTAGTGCATCTGTTGCATGGCAATCCCTACTCCTCATGTTGACATCAATTGATGGGCATCTCCATAGCCCGTTGATTATCCTCGTCAATATGAGACTTTCTTTCTTTTTGTCTTCTCCACATATTCTATTCCACCCATAGTGCTATATCCATGGCTCGCGCTCATGTATTGCGTGAAGGTTGAAAAGTTTGAGATTATTTGAGTATGAAACAATTGCTTGGCTTGTCATTGGGGGTATAGAAGTTGGGAACATCTTTGTGTGACGAAAATGAAGCATAGCCTAACTATATGATTTTGTAGGGATGAACTTTCTTTTGCCATGCTATTTTGAGAAGACGTGATTGCTTTGATTAGTATGCTTGAAGTATTATTATTTTTGAGTCAATATGAAATTTTGTCTTAAATCTTTCGGATCTGAATATTCATATCACAAGTAAGAAGATTTATATTGAAATTATGCCAAGTAGCACTCCGCATCAATTTTTTTTTATCATTTACCTACTCGAGGACGAAAGGTGAATTAAGCTTGGGGATGCTTGATACGTCTCCAACGTATCTATAATTTTTTATTGCTCCATGTTATATTATCTACTGTTTTAGGCAATATTGGGCTTTATTTTCCACTTTTATATTATTCTTGGGACTAACCTATTAACCGGAGGCCCAACCCAGATTTGCTGTTTTATGCCTATTTCAGTATTTCGAGGAAAAGGAATATCGATCGAGTCAAACGGAACGAAATCAAGCTGGAGAAGTTATTTTTGCAAGGAAACCCACCTGATGGACTTGGACTCCACATCGGAAGATACGGAGGTGCTCACGAGGGTGGGGGCCGCGCCACCCACCCCGGTGCACCCCCGCCTCGTGGGGCCCCGTAGCTCCACCGACGTACTCCTTTCACCCATATATACCTACGTACCCTAAAACTTCCAGAACAGAAGATAGATCAGGAGTTCCGCCACCACAAGCCTCCAGAGCCACGAAAAACCAATCAGGACCCCTTTTCGGTACCCTGCCGGAGGGGGGATCCATCACCGATGTCCATCTTCATCATCCCGGCACTATCCATGATGAGGAGGGAGTAGTTCACCCTCGGGGCTGAGGGAATGTACCAGTAGCTATGTGTTTGATCTCTCTCTCTCTCTCTCTCTCTCTCTCTCTCTCTCTCGTGTTCTTGAGGTGATACGATCTTGATGTATCCCGAGCTTTGCTATTGTAGTTGGATCTTATGATGTTTCTCCCCCTCTACTCTCTTGTGATGAGTTAAGTTTCCCCTTTGAAGTTATCTTATCGGATTGAGTCTTTTATGAGAACACTTTATGTATGTCTTGCCGTGATTATCTGTGGTGACATTGGGATATCATGTGCCACTTGATGTATGTTTTGGTGAACAACTTGCGGGATCCGCCCATGAACCTAGGCATAGGGGTTGGCACACGTTCTTGATTCTCCGATAGAAACTTTGGGGCACTCTTTGAAGTACTTTTATGTTGGTTGGATAAATCTGAGATTGTGTGATGCATATCGTATAATCATGCCCACTGATACTTGAGGTGACAATGGAGTATCTAGGTGACATTAGGGTTTTGGTTGATGTGTATCTTAAGGTGTTATTCTAGTACGAACTCTAGGGTTGTTTGTGACACTTATAGGAATAGCCCACCGGATTGATTGGAAAGAATAACTTTGAGGTGGTTTCGTACCCTACCATAATCTCTACGTTTGTTCTCCACTATTAGTGGCTTTGGAGTGACTGTTTGTTGCATGTTGAGGGCTTGTTATATGATCTATCTATGTTATTATTGTTGAGAGAACTTGCACCAGTGAAAGTATGAACCCTAGGCCTTGTTTCCTATCATTGCAATACCGTTTACGCTCACTTTTACCACTTGTTACCTTGCTGTTTTTATTATTTCAGATTACAAATACCTATATCTACCATCCATATTGCACTTGTATCACCATCTCTTCGCGAACTAGTGCACCTATACAATTTACCATTGTATTGGGTGTGTTGGGAACACAAGAGACTCTTTGTTATTTGGTTGCAGGGGTTGCTTGAGAGAGACCATCTTCATCCTACGCCTCCTACGGATTGATAAACCTTAGGTCATCCACTTGAGGGAAATTTGCTACTGTCCTACAAACCTGTGCACTTGCAGGCCCAACAACGTCTACAAGAAGAAGGTTGTGTAGTAGACATCATCCTATTAGTAGTATCTTGATCTAGTAGAATAAAGTTAATGGCATGATCTAGTTTTGAGTTTTGCTTTATGATCTCTCTATGTAATCGAGTCCGTGAGTTATATAATAAATATTAGTGTTGAGTCAAGGGCTTGATTGTTTTGCCATGATCTTGAGTGAATAAAAGAAAAGAGAAAAAGAATAAAAAAAGGAAACAAAGAGATCATATTGATCTTATCGAGAGTGATGACTTCACATAGAAAAAGTATGATGATTAAAAGTTGTTGGGAGTTGGCAAACATAGCTTTGGTCATCGTTGCAATTAATAGGAAGTAATAAGGAAAGAGGGGTCCACATATAAATATACTATTATTGACATCTTTTATGATTGGGAGCACTCATTAAAATATGACATGCTAAAGAGTTGATGTTGGACAAGGAAAACAACGTAATGAGTTATGTTTTCTTATATCTGAGATAAAGTATGTTGTCATGGATCATCCAACATGTTGAGCTTTCCTTTCCCCCTCATGCTAGCCAAATTCTCAGCACCAAGTAGAGATACTACTTGTGCTTCCAAAAAACCCTTAAACCAGTTTTGCCATGAGAGTCCACTATACCTACCTATGGATTGAGTAAGATCCTTCAAGTAAGTTGTCATCGGTGCAAAGCAATAAAAATTTCTCTAAATGTGTATGATTGATTGGTATGGGAGAAATAAGCTTTATATGATCTTGTGATGTGGAAGAAATAAAAGCGACGGACTGCATAATAAAGGTTCACAAGTGGCAATATAAAGTGACGTTCTTTCTCATTAAGATTTTGTGCATCCAACCATAAAAGTGCATGGCAACCTCTGCTTCCCTCTGCGAAGGGCCTATCTTGTATTTATTATCTCCTACCTTTTGCAAGAAGCATGGTGATCTTCACCTTTCCTTTTTCATTTTATCCTTTGGCAAGCACAGTATGTTGGAAAGATACTGAATGATATATCTAATTGGATGTAGGGGAGCATGAGTTATTATTGTTGAAATTACCCTTGAGGTAAAAGGTTGGGAGGCGAAACTATAAGCCCCTATCTTTCTCTGTGTCCGATTAAAACTCCATAACCTCAAGTATTGCGTGAGTGTTAGCAATTATGAAAGATTAAATGATAGTTGAGTATGTGGACTTGCTATTAAGCTCTGACATAGACTCTTTCTGATGTTATGATAAATTGCAATTGCTTCAATGACTGAGATTATAGTTTGTTGGTTCTCAATAAAGTTTATGATTTGTACTCTGCATTGTGAATGGATTATTACTTGAACATAAGAAATCATATGACAATACCTATATATGTTGCTGTTATGAGAATAATCATGATGCCTTCATGTCCGTATTTTATTTTTGTCGACACCTCTACCTCTATACATGGGGACATATTTATCGTTATCGGCTTTCGCTTGAGGACAAGCGAGGTCTAAGCTTGGGGGAGTTGATACGTCCATTTTGCATCATGCTTTTATATCGATATTTATTGCATTATGGGCTGTTATTACATGTTATGTCACAATACTTATGCCTATTCTCTCTTATTTTACAAGGTATACATAAGGAGGGAGAATGTAGAAGCTGGAATTCTCAATTTGGAAAAGGAGCAAATATTAGAGACCTATTACGCACAACTCCAAAAGTCCTGAAACTCCACGAAAGTCATTTTGGAAATAATAAAAAATATTGAGCGGAAGAAGTTCACCAGAGGGGACCCACAGCCACGAGGGTGGGGCGCGCCCTACCCCAGTGGCGCCTCTACCTCGTGGGCCCCCCGTTGGCTCTCCGATGGCCATCTTCTGCTATATGAGGTCTTTCGTCGAGGAAAAAATCATAAGCAACCTTTCGGGACGAAACTCCGCCGCCACGAGGCGGAACCTTGGCGGAACCAATCTAGGGCTCCGGCAGAGCTGTTCTGCCGGGACACTTCCCTCCGGGAGGGGGAAATCATCGCCATCGTCATCACCAACGCTCCTCTCATCGGGAGAGGGCAATCTCCATCAACATCTTCACCAGCACCATCTCATCTCAAAACCCTAGTTCATCTCTCGCATCCAATTCTTGTCTCCAAGTCCGGGATTGGTACTAGTAGGTTGCTAGTAGTGTTGATTATTCCTTGTAGTTGATGCTAGTTGGTTTATTTGGTAGAAGATCATATGTTCAGATCCTATATGCATATTATTACCCCTCTGATTATGAACATGAATATGCTTTGTGAGTAGTTACGTTTGTTCCTGAGGACATGGGAGAAGTCTTGCTATTAGTAGTCATGTGAATTTGGTATTAGATTCGATATTTTGATGAGATGTATGTTGTCTAGCCTCTAGTGGTGTTATGTGAACGTCGACTACATAACACTTCACCATTATTTGGGCCCAGAGGAAGGCATTGGGAAGTAATAAGTAGATGATGGGTTGCTAGAGTGACAGAAGCTTAACCCTAGTTTATGTGTTGCTTCGTAAGGGGCTGATTTGGATCCATATGTTTCATGCTATGGTTAGGTTTACCTTAATACTTTTGTTGTAGTTGCGGATGCTTGCAATAGAGGTTAATCATAAGTGGGATGCTTGTTCAAGTAAGAACAACACCCAAGCACCGGTCCACCCACATATCAAATTCTCAAAGTACCAAACGCGAATCATATGAACGTGATGAAAACTAGCTTGACGATATTCCCATGTGTCCTCGGGAGCGCTTTTCCTTATATAAGAGTTTGTCCAGGCTTGTCCTTTGCTACAAAAAGGATTGGGCCACCTTGCTTCACTTTATTTACTTTTGTTACTTGTTGCTCGTTATAAATTATCCTATCACAAAACTATCTGTTATCACTTATTTCAGTACTTGCAGAGAATACCTTGCTGAAAACCGCTTATCCTTTCCTTCTGCTCCTCGTTGGGTTCGACACTCTTACTTATCGAAAGGACTACGATAGATCCTCTATACTTGTGGGTCATCACGCGGCCAGCTGCAGGTCATGGCCTCCTCCAGCTGAAGGTCGATGCCTCCTCCAGCTGCAGGATACCACCCAACCCACACGCGGGCTAGTGGTCGCCGGCTAGTGGAGGGCAATGAGGAATCCTCACCGGATCTTGCACCCCGAGGTTCTCCGGGAGAGGGAGGGCATCCCTGTGGTGGAATAAGGCAGCGGCGCACGGAGGTGAAGCGGCGACTGTCGGTGTCAAAACCGGCGGATCTCGGGTAGGGGGTCCCGAATTGTGCGTCTAAGGCGGATGGTAACAGGAGGCGGGGACACAATGTTTACCTGTGTTCGGGCCCTCTCGATGGAGGTAATACCCTACTTCCTGCTTGATTGATCTTGATGATATGAGTATTACAAGAGTTGATCTACCACGAGATCATAGAGGCTAAACCCTAGAAGCTAGCCTATGATTATGATTATTCTTCTACGGACTAAACCCTCCAGTTTATATAGACACTGGAGGGGGCTAGGGTTACACAGAGTCGGTTACAAGGGAGGAGATCGACATACCTAAATTGCCAAGCTTGCCTTCCACGCAAAGGAGAGTCCCATCCAGACACGGGACGAAGTCTTCAATCTTGTATCTTCATAGTCCAACAGTCCGGCTAAAGGATATAGTCCGGCTGTCCGAGGACCCCCTAATCCAGGACTCCCTCAGTAGCCCCCGAACCAGGCTTCAATGACGATGAGTCCGGCGCGCAGATTGTCTTCGGCATTGCAAGGCGGGTTCTTCTCCAAATTCTGAGTACCTGTCGAGTAGTGTCCGGCTTCCCATGAATGTTGCACTCCTCGGCTTCTGCGCCTAATAATGGCTATCCTCCACGTGTCGAGCGAATGCGAGAAGTCGGGGCATTTTTACACTTGCCACTCTAACCATGTAAGTAAACCGTATTTTTAAAGAGACAGGGATCCTCAGATCCAGATCACACCATCTTCCCATAGCGAGCATCCATCGGAGAGTGCCCGGAAAAATCCATCCCATCATGGCTGGCCATCGCAGCTCCTCCTCTCGCTCCCGTAGCCCAAAGTCGGGCAATTGGAAGAAGTGTTCTATTCCCCACGGCCAATTAGTAGAGTTACAGACCCAGGGGTTTCTCCCTCCTGCGTATATGGTCCCCGTCCGAGCTGGATTAGCCACTTATAATGGTGGGGAGCAAGCAGAGAGCTTTCCAACCCATCCATGGGGGAGCGGGTATGCCTTGTCCCTTACATATTGAGGGGACTCGGATTTCCAATCCATCCGTTCCTCCGCGGGCTCCTGGAGTTCTACGGCCTCTAGCTGCATAATTTTACTCCCGCCTCCATATTACACATCGCTGGCTACATCGCCCTTTGCGAGCTGTTTTTGGGCTGCGAAGCTCATTTCGAGCTATGGAAGAGGTTATTCTGCCTCGTACCCCATACACAGGAGGGGTCAGTATATCAAGTGGGCGGAGCCGAGATATGGCGCATCACCGGGACCGGATACCTGTCCGGTACTCCGAAGAAGACGTCCGAAGACTCGCCTTCAGAGTGGTTTTATATGGAGGACGTCCCCCTTCCGGACCCTATTTGGATGGGCCTTCCTGAGTTTACTAACGCCCCTTTGAAGAAACGCCGCAGCTGGCGCCCTCGGAGCCCCCAGGAGGAAGATAACGGAGAAGTCCTTTACTGATGGACCGGATAAAGACGCTGGCCAAATCAGGATTGACAATAATCGAGGTTATGTCAATATGTATAATGCGGGGGGTGCAGCCACTTCAGTATCAGGGACACCCCATGTGGCACTTAAGTGGAGAAGACGATGCCACTCACTGCGGTCGTAAGGGACCAGACTCCATTGCTGCTTTAGCGAAATTACTATCTGATTTATATAAAGGAGAGGAAGAGGAGTTCATCCGCATTAAGCCACGGGATGGATTCTCCATGTACAACCCCCAAGTTGGGTGAGCTGCTACCTTTTACTCCTAACCTTCTCGCATTTTTCATCATAGGTATTTACCTTGCTATTTCATAGCAGGAACTGCAAAAAGCTGTGAGGGAGGTCCACAACCCGCCTCCACAACCAGAGGACCTGACTGGCCCTCGACCCCGGACTCGAAGAAGATCCGGACACATTTGTGGAGCTCATCGACAGGACGTTCTATCAATTAAGCTGTGGCGGCGCCTTGGTGGCCATCATAGCCGATTATCCTGGACTACTCCCTGCATCATATGTAAGTAAAACCGGAGTCCCAACTTCCGAGAAGGATCCCTTTTTTCGCACTTCACCTACCGCACACATATGGTGTCTTACAGGGAAGGTCTTCGGGACACCATGCTGAACCCACAGTGACTCACCAACAAGGGGCACCGAAACCGGGTAGGCTTAAAAGGAAGGCGGTCAGGACTGAGTCGCCGTTGCAGAGGTACGAAAAATAACCCCGCTCCATGGTTGTCGTCTTTTAAAATGTAACAACGTCCATGTTTCCTAGCAGAAAAAACGCTCGCCGGACTATACCGGAGAGTCGGCCGGCCACGCCTCCACCAGCCGAGCTATAGAGCCGGACTTACAGGCAGAAGCTAATGTGGGGCCAACACTGGACGTTCCTCCTACAGAGGATGCGGATAGGCTGTCCGCTATGAAATCCGAAGTGGAGAGTGCCATGAATCACAGGCGTCGCCGGGCCGTACTCCGCGACGCTTGTTTCTCTCAGGAGGCGTTCGATGCCTTCAACTCGGGAGACGCGTACATCCGAGCTGCTCAAAATGGCCTGGCCAGAGCGACGGGCCAGTATATAAAGGATATACGGGTAAGAAAATCTGATAATTATGTACACTAGTAGCCCCTGAGACTTGAAACAGTTGGCACAACTGATTTGAGGATCATTATATGCGTAGGTTCTTACGGAGAAGAATACCCGATTGTCTCAAGAGCTGGAGGAGTGCAAAGGCCAACTACGGGCCGCAGTTTCCGCAATGATGGAGTCCGAGAAGGCCCCATCTGGTAACACTTGTTTCTATCAAAAAGAATGACATGTACCAGTTAGTATTCGGCATGCCTGCAAATCTAACAATAGATTTTGCAGATGACCTTGGAGTAAATCCGGGGGTCGTGCGAGGGGATGAGAAACATGCTCAACGACAACTAAAGGCTAGCGAGCGCATGCTTATGCAGGTTAGGCGGGAGAAAAATGATCTCCAAGATGCCAATACCCGGCTGGGCGTTGAACTGAAAGATGTTCGAGCCCAGCTTGCGGACTCCGTAAAGGAGAACAAGAGGCTTCGACGTGGCATATTTAGGAAGTGCTTGAACGAACTTTTATAGAGTTCGGCAAAGAAACCGGCTAACAGAGTTATATCTGTAGGTATGCTGACGGGTCGTCCTGAAGAGGAGATGCTCGGATCTGCAGGCGATCTTCTGCAAGAGCTCTCATAGCTGCACGAACAAGTTCGGCAGGTGACGTAGGGCATTGCCCAGGCCTTGTGGCCATCCGACTCCCTGCCAGGAGGCATGGGGGAGCTCGTAGAGGTGCTCAAGGGAGCGCGGAGGCGCTTCCGATTATGGAAGATATCGGCCTGCCGACAAGGTGCAAGGGATGCTTGGGCCATGGTGAAGACGTGGTATACCAAGGTTGACCCGAACCACATGGCCGAGGTCAGACCTGTAGGGTCTGATGGGAAAGAGAGCCCCGTTAGGAATCTGGTATATGACCAGGTAAAATTAGCCGCAAAGTATTCCCAACAGGATTGTAGGCTAGACAGCCTGTTGGATGGTATAAAAGAAGAATTTAGTCAGTCTAAGTGATTGTGTACTTCGAATGACATATTTTGTCCCTAGCCGGATTGTAAATCTTTTGTCATGGCGGACCTTTTAACCCGACCTCCGGACCCGACAGTCCGGAGTGTATCCGAATACCCGCCGCTTATGTAAAACCGGGTACGCAGCGTGGAAACCAGGCATAGGGGTCATAAATGCTTGAACAGACAAGTATTCAACTAGCTATGTTATATTACATGGATAGTAAGAAACATCTTCCAGGGAGAATAGTTCCGTTAAGGGTTCCTTTCCCTGGGTGCGCATGCATTAATGTGCATGTCCGAACTGCGAAAAGAGACGCAGGATATAAACATATAGGGGCATGTTTTACAATAAGAAAAAGTCATCTTTTGTTCACCAACCGAATATACCCTTAAGAACGCAAGCTTCCGGCTTCACCCAGTCTGAGGTACACATCCGGCTGACCCGGCAGTAACAATCGCAGAGGTGCTCCCCTTATGCCCTAGCCGAATTAACGGGAACGTAGGGCATAAACACAAGAGCCAGGCAACCCAGCTTGGCCAAAACTTAAGTCATATCGATGCATATAATGGCGAAGAAAAGGTACATGTGGAGAAGTAACACATGTGCGGGGGGCATAAAGCCCTGAATATAATTATATTAAGCTTCTGTACAAGAAGCCCCCAGGTATAATGAGCACGCATGGCGCGTCAAGATTGTGTAGTCAAGACATACTTTAAACTTTAAATGCCATGAAGAAAAAGGGAAGAAGGAAAGAAAGAATAATAGATAGCGGATATATATATGTATAAAAGGGCGGAGGTAAGGAGACGAACACAGAGTCCGGCACTAGGCGTAGAATCTTCGGAGTCTGGCCGCGTTCCACGGGTTTGGCTCGAGTCGATTGTCCGATGCATCACGCAGACGGTACGCTCCACCGGTCAGAACTTTGTCGATGATGAAGGGACCTTCCCATTTGGGCTTGAGCTTGTTCTTTTTCTTATCCGGTAGGCGTAGAACGAGTTCGCCGATGTTATACGTTTTGGCCCGTACTTCTCTGCTTTGATACCGTCGAGCCTGTTGCTGATAGAATGCGGAGCGGGCTTTTGCCACGTCACGCTCCTCCTCCAGGGTGTCCAAACTATCATGCCGATCAAGCTCGGCTTCTTTCTCTTCGTACATGCGCACTCGAGGTGATTCATGAATTATGTCGTAGGGCAGTACCGCCTCTGCGCCGTACACCATAAAGAACAGTGTGTATCCGATGTTGCGATTCGGCGTGGTCCGCAGACCCCATAGTACGGAGTCAAGCTCCTCAACCCAGTGCGTATCTGATTCCTTCAAGGATCGCACTAGTCTGGGTTTAGTGTCGCTCATAATGAGAACATTTTCCCGCTCAACCTGGCCGTTTGTTTGGGGGTGATAGACAGAGGCATAATCGAGCTTGATGCCCATGTTGTCGCACCAAATTTTTACCTCGTCGGCTGTAAAGTTCGAGCCGTTTTTGATGATGATGGGGGACGCCGTAACGGTGTACAACCCCGGATATGAAGTCTATCACCGGTCCAGATTCGGCCGTTTTTACTGGTTTGGCTTCTATCCATTTGGTGAATTTATCCACCATGACCAATATGTATTTTTCTTATGGCTTGCCCCAATAAGGGGTCCGACCATATCAAGCCCCCAGACCGCAAAGGGCCAAGTAATGGGGATTGTTTGGAGAGCGGTAGGTGGCATATGGCTTTGGTTTGCGAAAAGCTGGCAACCGATGCAATGTTGAACGAGGTCCTGTGCGTCTGCTCGGGCCGTCAGCCAGTAAAAACCAGTACGGAAGGCCTTGCTTACAATGGCCCGAGCTGCGGCATGGTGGCCGCCAAGTCCAGCATGAACTTCTGCCAAAAGTTGTCGTCCTTCCTCTTCAGAGATGCATCTTTGAAGTACTCCGGTAGCGCTTTTCTTATAAAGCTCTCCCTCGTGGACCTTGTAGGCTTTAGACCGCCGTACAATGCAACGTGCCTCGTTTGGGTCATGAGGGAGTTCTTGCCTAATTAGGTAGGCCAAGATTGGTTCTGTCCACGGGGCGATGACAGCCATAATCACGTGGGCCGAAATCGTTATTTCGGATGCAGAGCCTCTGATTATGTCAGAGTGTTCGGTATCTGGTGTTGTGGCCAGGTCCGGACTGTTGTTGCCGGTCTCTCCTTCCCATACCACGCATGGCTTAAACAGCCTTTCCAAGAAGATATTAGGTGGGACAGGGTCGCGCTTAGCGCCGATGCGGGCGAGGATATCCGCCGCTTGATTGTTTTCCCTGACCACATGGTGGAATTCAAGCCCCTCGAACCGAACTGACATTTTGAGGATGGTGTTGCGGTAAGCCGCCATTTTTCACTACAAAAAAAAATACACTTCCGTGATGATACGTGTTTGTCACAGTAGGTCGCGTTTTTTGTCATGCATGTACATCCATGACAAATTTATGACAGAATCAAGATAGTCATACATGTCTTTGTCAGAGAAGTGTTCCATGACATTACCAAAATTATCATCACGGAAGTGTCCACTTCCATGACGATAAATCGCGTCCACGTAACTGCTTTCGTCAAGGGTTACCGACACATGGCATCCAACGTAAGGGAACGCCGTTAAGCTATCGGGTCGGGTTTTGGATCCGATAACCCGTTAACAGCCCCGACCAATGGGGATTTTCCACGTGTAAAATCATCATTGGCTGGAGCAAACACGTGTCGGCTCACCGTTGGGACAGATGTCATCCGCTCATTGGACCGAAGGCGTCTATGATACGGCGACACGTGGCACGGCCCAACAGAGGCCCATTCCGGTGAAAAGGCCAGCCCGTTTGACTTGGTCAAAAGGTGGCGGGCCGGGCCACGGAAAGCCTTGTAAGTGCATCTAGTGCCCCTTAGTGATTTTGGTGTATTGAAGACTTGTAGGTTAAGGATCTAATGCGTTTGTGAGTGTACACAGGTCTATAAGTCTATGAGGAGTTTGATGTTTACAGAGAAAGTCGACCCCTAAAAATGAAGTTCTTCGACTGAAGACTTTGTTATTCTGAAGACTTTCTGAAGACTTTGAAAGTGAAGAAATTGGTGTGACCTTGAAGACTTGGTATTCATTTGAGGAACATGAAGCGTGAAGACTTTCGTTTTCGTTGTTTCATTTCTCATTCTTGAGTCATAGGAAACACCGTACTGTTAAAGGGGGTCGAGGAAATACTAAGGAAAAATTTCCATGTGATGCTCAACTCAAAATCCTACACCTACCAATCCCTTCAAGTGAAGCCTTTGGAAAACTCATACAGATTCAGTCAATTTCTTGATGCAGACGAAGCTCTTCCAGTCACGAGGAATTTGTTCTGACCGAGGAGTTAGGAATTCGCCAAAGGCGGATGGATTGCCTACGATGAGGAACATGATAGCCCCGAGGAATTTGAGATTCAAATTTCCGACCGTTCTGTCTTCTTGGCGCCACCTGTCCCAAAATATCTTATCCACCTAACGGTCATATCATTGAAGGGCATTTATGTCTTATCATGTCGGGCTGCTCCCTAGGCTATAAATAGCCGCCCCTACAACCACTAGTTGGTTGGCTGCCCGAGAGAAACTTGACACTTGTCATTTGAGAGCAACCCATCCTCCGAGGACTTTGAGCGAAAATCATCGAGTGAGGAAAACCCAAAAACCAAACCCCTACAAACCCAAAGTGATTGAGCATCATCAAGAGATTGATCTGCGTGGAACCGACGCTTGTTCCCTTTGAAGAGTGTGGTACTTCAAGACGGTTTGGAGTGATTGTATAGAGCATCCAAGTGGAAGTGTGCATCTGCGTGTGACCAAGACTGTGAAGGTTAGGAAGTCGCTCAAGACTTACCACGAGTGATTGGACGAGGTCTGTGTGACCTTAGTTCAAGGAGAATACGGTGAGGACTTGGTGTCACGAGCTGCGTGCTTTCGGCTATTTGGGTGTCCGGGCTGTGTGTCCTCGAGTTTAAATACTCACCGCTCCAACCAGACGCATAACCGAGACAAGTAGCTTGGAACTGGTCTACCAAATCATTGTTTTCACCAACCTTACTGGTTCTATCTCCTCAACCCTTTCATTTCCTCATTACTGTGTTGAGTGTTTATTCATATCTGTGTTTGAAGACTTTGACTCAAGACTTTCTCAATTTCCTCAGTTCAATTTCTTCACCGCTTTGTCTTCATCTTGAGCTATCCCGTGTTTACGCTTTTACGTACTCTTTGTTTGTCTTCATTTCATCATGATGACCATGCCCGCATTCTATTATTCTTACTTCGAGTACTTATTCCGGCTGCAAGTAGTTCTTCGCTAAGGAATTTCCTCACCAAAGAAATTCCTCATTGAAGAATTCATAAAATCGCCTATTCACCCCCTCTAGTCGATGTAACGCACTTTCAATTGGTATCGAGCAAGGTACTCCCTTGTTACGTGTGATTTTAGTTTAACCACACGGAGTTTTAGTTATGTCGACCGCAGGTATGATCAAGGTCTCAGCAGGGTGTCCTACCTTTGATGGGACGGACTACCCCTACTGGAAGAACAAGATGTGAATGCATCTTGAAGCAACTGACAACGATCTCTGGTATGTTGTGGAAAATGGTGTTCCCTCATTCACACCTTCTCTGAATGCTGCTGATGTGAAGAGATTCAAGCAACTCGATTCTCAAGCGAAGAATATCATATGTGGCCATATGAGCAAAGGTCAATATGGAAGAGTGAGTGCTTTGGAAACTGCCAAGCTCATCTGGGACAGGCTGTCCAAAGTAAATGAAGGAGTCTCAACTCAGCGTGACTCGAGTTGATGTTCTTCAAATCTCTTCAACCGCTTCAAAAGACTCGACAACGAAAATGTTCAACAAACCTTCGATCGCCTCTTCGACATCTCAAATGAGCTTCAAGCACTTGGCGCCATCGACATCACCGACCATGAGGTGGTGAAGAAATTGTTAAGATCGCTTGATTCCTCATTTGATACTCCGCACCGATGATACAAGAGCGTCCGACTACAAGTCACTTGATCGGTGATATCCTTGAGAGGCTAAATACTCATGAGTTCGACTTGTCAAAAAGAGAGATCTCTATGGTTCTAGCTATGGAAAACACGTGCCTGAAGGCCAAGGTTGTGTCTACGAATCTGAGTGTGAAGACTACGGTAGTAGCCTTGGAGATCCTCAAGAATTAGGCGAGGAGCTAACCGCCGTGAAGAAATTCCAAGTTCTCAAGATGTGGTCGCTTTGGAAAATTCTCAAGAAGCAGTGATTCCTCATCCAGTGACTATAAGAGAAGACTTTGTCACAAATGCAAGAAACCTGGTCACTACATCCAAGATTGTCCTCAGTAGGAAAAGGAATTAAATAAGAAGAAACACAAGGATTACAGTTCTGATGACGCGAAGAAGAAGAAGAAATCATCAAAATCTTCATCATCAAAATCCTCAAAGCCTTCTTCTCACAAGAAGAGCAGCTCCAAAAAGGCTCGGGCATTCATTGGCAAGGAAATGGACTCTGAAGCTGAATCTGAGGAACATGAGGAAGAGGAGGCATCAGAAGAATCTAAGTCTGGTGTGGCGAGTCTAGTTTCGCCATCGCTTTCACAAGAAGTCCATCTTCAACTCAAGAAAATGACCTCACCAACAAAGCTGATGAAGATAGTGATGACTACGCTCCCACCTATTGCTTCATGGCAAAGGGTGCCAAGGTACTCAAATATACCTCCTCCGAATCTAGTGAAAATGAATCATGAAGATCTAAAGCCCGATTACTCAAAACTTGCTAAGATTGTCAAAACAACAAAGGGCTTTTGAAAAGGTTCAAAACATGCTAGATAAGAGTGATGATATGTTAGGTGAAGAAATGGATCGCACTAACGCCCTGACTGAAAATCTTCAGAGACTTCAGTCTAGGTTTGACAACCTTCAAGGTCATCATAACACTCTCTTATCTGATCATGAGAAACTTTCTTATGAATTTCTTCAAAAAAAGCAAGATCTTGAAAAGCTAAGAGTGAATTATGAAGATCTTCTGAAGGAGCGGATTCATTACTTGCTCAACATATCAGCGCTTCTCAAGAAGAATTTGTTCCTCCATGCTTAAAGTGCATTGAACGTAAATCTGCTAATTCTTCACCTGAATGTTCAAATGCTTCAACTGTTACAAATTCTTCACCTGCCTCTGCTATCACTAATTCCTCATCTGAGGACATTGCTAGGATCACTGACAATGCAGGGCTGAAGGATTTGTATATGACAGGCATGTACAAAAGCCTCAAAGGGCATCAGACTCTTTGTGATGTGCTTAAAAGCGAGATCCTCAACAGGAACCCTAGGAAAGAGGGTATTGCCTTTGAGAGGAAACTCAATGTCGATGGAACATATTGGAAGCCCGAGCAAGATCCCAAAACCTCATGGGTTCTGCAAAGGGACCTCCGATTGATCCATCTAACTTATCGGGCTTTACATGCGAATCTCCTCATTCTTCTGATGAGTCATTTGACTCCAACTATAAACTGTTCAAAAATCAGAATGGTGAAGTATTTGCTAGATATGTTGGCACTAACTGCAGGAACGGCTTCCCTATGAAGAAAATCTGGGTTCCCAAGAAGTGCCTTGAAAGTCTTCAGGTGAATGTCCTCATGACACCACCTGTGAAGAATAGGAACCCCAGATCAAATTCTTCATATGGACCAAATTCTTCATATGGATCCAAGTTCTCATACGGACAAAATTCCTCATGTGGATCAAATTCCTCAAAAGGATCAATGTCCCCATATGATTATCATCATGCTAATAACTCTGTTTCGCAGGGTAGAGCTAAGGGCTATGAATATGTGCATTATTCTTCAAACCAATATGTTCATAAGTCCTCGAAGAATTTCTCTGCTTATTCATATGCTTACCCTAACCCCTCTTATGTGAAACGAAATGGATTGGCCTCTATGCCACCATTCTCATATGGTGCTCGAAGAGTGATGAACTCTTTGCCACCCCTTCAGATGTGGGTGGTAAAGAAAAAGAACTAACCTCTTCTGCGGTCAGGTCTCCAGACGTGCATTGAACGTCTGAAGAATTTGCTGGGGGCTTGACAAAAATGCCTGAAAGGACGCAGGCTAATCATGATGAAATGAACTTTCATTTCACACGTCCTCATACTGCTTGTCTATTAATACTGACTGATGAAATTCATCTGATAAACTTGATATCATATTCTTCACTGATGAAGTATATGAGATCGTAAGTTGTACTAATTCATCTGCAGGATGATCAACCCAAAGCCACTGAGTGGGTTCTCGATAGTGGATGTACAAATCACATGACTGGTGACAAGAATCTATTGATGGATGCTCCCTTATCACCGTCACATCTGAATCATATCATCTTTGCTGACAAAGGCAAAAGTCGTATTGGGTCTTGGTAAGGTTGCGATCTCTAAGGACATACACATGGACAAAGTCATGCTTGTTGAGTCCTTAGGATACAACCTCATGTCGATCTCAATGCTTTGTGATCTTGATATGGTTGTTATCTTTGGCAAGTATCGTTGTGTTGTGATTATGGAAGTCGACAATTCCAAAGTCTTGAAGGCTTTAGGAGAGGAGACTTGTATATTGTTGATTTCTCTACAGGACCACAACCAGCCGTGTGTCTACTTGCAAAAGCTTTAGAAGGCTGGCTATGGCATCGGCGACTTGGTCACGCAGGTATGAGAAATTTGAACACACTTGCAAAGAAGAAGCATGTCATTGGCATTGAGAATGTCAAATTCCTCAAGGATCACTTGTGCGGAGCCTGTGAAGCTGGAAAAATGACCAAGGCCAAGCATCCAAATAAGACTATCTTGACCACTACTCGTCCCTTGAATTGCTTCACATGGACCTCTTTGGTCCTAATCATTACTCAAATTGTCGTTAATGATGCATCTCTATATGGCTTTGTTATTGTTGATGATTACTCTCGTTACACATGGGTACACATTGTTACTTACAAAAATCAAGTGCAGAAGTCTTCAAGCGATTTTCATCGAGGGCTTCAACTAACTTTGGTGTGAAGATCAAACACATCAGGGAGTGACAATGGAACCGAGTTCAAGAATTCCGGTCTTGATGCCTATCTTGATGAACTTGGTATTACTCATGAGTTATCTCGCTCCCTATACTCCTCAAAGAATGGCGTCGTGGAGCGCAAGAATGTAACTCTTGTTGAGATGGCTCACACTATGCTTGATGAATACAAAACTCCTAATCGCTTTTTGGATTGATGCAATTGATCTGCGTGCCACATCATCAACAGAGAGTATATCTTCACAAATTCTTCAAGAAGACCGCCTATGAACTCCTCAACGACAAGAAACCCAATGTAAGTTATTTCAAAGTCTTGATTGCTAAATGCTGGATTAGAGATCCTCATCACAATTCTAAATTTTCACCGAAAGCACATGAAGGTTTTATGCTTGGTTACGGAAAGGACTCGCACACCTCTGAGTCTTCAACATCGCTCTTCACAAGATTTTTGACACTGTATATGTGCGGTTCGATGAAACTAATGGCTCGCAAAGAGAGCACCTACCTTCTTTGTTAGATGAACCAGCACCTGAGGAATCTATCAAGTTCAAGGCATCTGAGGATGTCATTCCTCTTGAAGAATTCTCAAGAATTCATTCCTCAGACGCCAAGAACGCCGAGTTGATGCACACGAAGATAATGTCAAGACAATGATGTCGAGGAAAATGATCTATTTCCTCGACGACAACCAGCTCATCCTCGCGTTGCAAAAGAAGTGCAAGTTGACAAGATCATCGATGATATTGAAGCGCCAGGTCCTCTCACACGCTCAAAAGCTTCACATTTATCTAACTTTTGTGGGCACTATGCTTTTGTCTCTATCACAGAGCCCACTAAGGTAGATGAAGCATTTCTAGAACCCGAGTGGATTCAGGCCATGCAAGAAGAATTACATCGATTCGAGCTCAACAATGTCCGAACCGGTCAAATGTCCAGATCCTCGCAAGCATAATATCATTGGCACAAAGTGGATCTACCGCAACAAGCAAGATGAAAATGGCCTTGTGGTGAGGAATAAGGCACGACTAGTAGCTCAAGGCTACACCTGAGTTGAAGGAATTGATTTTGATGAAACTTTTGCACTGTTGCTAGACTTGAGTCTATTCAAGCATATTACTCGCCTATGCTAACCATCACAATATCACTTTATATCAAATGGATGTGAAAAGTGCATTCCTCAATGGTAAGCTTGAGGAAGAAGTATATGTTGCTCAACCCCTGTGTTTTGAAGATCCAAAGAATCCCGACAAAGTCTTCAGACTCAAAAAGGCCCTCTATGGTCTCAAACAAGCCCCAAAGGCGTGGTATGATACATTGAAGGAATTCTTCGTGAAGAATGGCTTCACACCCGGTTCACTCGACCCTACTCTCTTTACTAAATCATATGATGGTGAACTATTTGTGTGCCAAATATATGTTGATGATATTATCTTTGGTCAGATCTTGACCAACGTTATAGTGATGAATTTGCCTATATGATGAGTGAAGAATATCAAATGTCTATGATGGGAGAGTTGAAATTCTTCTTAGGTCTTCAAATTAAGTCAACAACATAATGGCATATTCATATCTCAGAGAAATACCTCAAAGATGTCTGAAGAAATTCGGCATGCAAGATTGCAAAGGTGTCAAAATTCCTATGCCCACAAATGGCCATCTATGCAATCGATGAAAATGGTATTGACTTGATCACAAGGTATACCGCTCCATGATTGGTTCTTTATTGTACTTATGTGCATCTAGGCCAGATATAATGCTTAGTGTTTGCATGTGTGCCCGATTTCAAGCTACAATCAAGGAATCACACCATAAGGCTGTGAAGCATATTCTTGATATCTAGCTCACACACCAACACTAGGATTATGGTACCCCAAGGGCTCTACTTTTGATCTCATTGGATATTCCGACTCGACTATGCTTTGGTGATCGTGTGGACCGCAAGTCAACATCCGGTACTTGTCATTTCCTGACGATCTTTGGTCCGTTGGTCCTCGAAGAAACCGAATCTGCAGATCACCGCTTCATCATGGAAGCTGAATACATTGTTGCTGGCTCGTGTTGTGCTCAATTGCTTTGTGGATGAAGCAGACTCAAGGATTACGGCATCAAAGTGAAGAATGTGCCTCTCATCGTGACAATGAGAGTGCCATCAAGATTGCTCACAACCCAGTTCAAAGACTGGAAGACAAAGCACATTCAAATTCGTCATCATTTTCTTCGTGATCATGTGTTAAAGGGCGACATCTCCATCGAGCATGTGAAGACTGAAGAACAGCTAGCCGATATCTTCACTAAGCCCTTGGATGAGAAGAGATTTAGCAAGTTGCGGTGTGAGCTAAATATCTTAGAATCTTCGAATGTTCTTTGAAAAGGACACACATCCCGACAGTTATGCAAAATTGATGACTTAGATGTGCAACACATGAAGAAACGTTTTCTTCAATCAATGAAGAATAACACTCTAAGTGTGAAGAAATAAATGAAGAATTTGATTCTCGTAACCCTCACGACAATTGTACGCAAAGGTCCGAAATCATCATTCTTATACGGCGGGACACGCCACCACCAAAGTTGAAAATCTTCAATTTGAGTTTTTCCTCAGTTTTTGAAATTCTTTAGTTTTTCAAATTCTTCAACTTTGCAAAATCTTCACCGTTTCCATCGTTTTTCTTCATTGGCAATACATATATATATGGGTTTATGTCCTCTACAGCATTCACTTATGGCTATTTCTTCAAGTCGCTTTTTCTGCTAAGTGAATGTGATCGGGCCCTTCCCCCTCTATGCTATACTCAACCTAATCTATTCACAAATTCTTTACGTGCATTCTATTTGAAACTCGTTCAAAATCTTCACTGTGTCCTTGTCAGCTGAAGAAATTGCGAACGGAACTTTAAAACTGATCTTATCCAAACTTTCGGTTTTGCCGCTCAAACCGTTCCGCATCCCACGATGCATTATTTTACTCACCCACGGTCGTACAGGATCTCCACTACACAGTACGTGGGTGACACATGTCGTGAGAAGGAGAATGGTCAGGGGCACGTTCGTCCTAGATCTTCGGGTGAACAGCTTTTCATTGCCTCTATAAATACCCCTCTCTCCATCCTCACTTCTTTTACTCCGCTCGACCTCTCTCTCCTGTTCGAGCTCCTCAAACCCTAGCGCCGCCGCTACTCCATCGTCGCCGGTGAGGAAGAGCTTCACTGCCTCGACCTCGTCGCCGACGTACTCACGCCGACTGCGGAAATCCTCACTCCGCCGCCGCCGTAGTTGTCTTCCTCCGCCAAGTTAGGGCGTGGAAGATCTGAACAGACGAGCTTCACATCTACAACACCCAGTTCGTCGTGTTCTTCATTTAGGGTAAATATAAGTTACTTTTACTACCCTCGTTGATCCAAATCTTACACTACAAAATCTTCAAAGATGTTTTATTCTTCAAATCCTCACACACAAACACCTCACAAGTTATATGCTCTTGATTCGTTTCTCTAAGCAATCATTTTCTTCAAGATTCCTCAATTGTGTGGATCCTCGATCCGTACAACTCGAACCTAAGACAAATAACGCTTAGTGAAATTCTTCAAGGCTCATCTGGTCAAAATCCTCAAAACTTGTTCTTTTGAAAAACCTTCCGAGAACGCATATGACCTCTCCAAATTCCTCGCAACTATACTCTGCTCACAGGTACTCATGTACGTTCTTTGAATCACTAGGTTCTCATCAACTTAACTCATTTGCAGCGTTCCTCAAAGAAAAGTTGCATACTTCTTCAGAGAATTCATTTGTTCAAATTCCTCAGCTGAAGAATATGTCAGAAAGAAAGAAGCCACAGAAAGGAGGAAAGAGGCATGAGGTCATGACCGCGTTTGAAATCCCTGAGGAAATTTATGCTGATTATTGCACACCTGATGAAGCCGAAGTTCGCAAAGAGAACAAAAATCAGCGCAAGGTGCGGATCCAAAGGATTGAACGGAGATGGGCATGGGAATGGAGGGAGTATGATATGTAACTCCAAAGTACATGAAGAAATTCGCACTCAATCCTCCATGCCCAAGAGCTCCGTTGGCACCGGCCAAGAAGTGACCCCACCAAAGATCAAGCGTGGTGAGGACTTTCCCAAGAATGGGCCAAGCGCCAAGCCAAGTTGGCAAGACAAGCCAATGAGGCGTGAGGAAATTCAATGAGGACTCACATCTGCTGCTGCCCCCGAGGCCTCTGTTAAGCCAAGAAAATCTATGCCAAAGAAGCCCGCTCACAAGCCAAGTGCTTCACCAACGGTGCCCTCACGGCCAAGTTCTTCAAAGATTGCCCTCACGGCCAATTCCTCATGCGCTCCTGCTCCTCCAACATCCTCGGCTCCGTCAAAGTCCTCGAGCTCCTCCCAAATCCTCGGCCGGTTCCAACAAAGTCCTCAAGACTGTGCATCCGCCACGTGCCAAAGGATCAAGAGCTTCTCCATTGCCTCTCGTATCTCAAAGAAGTTCCTCACCTGCACCAAAGTCTTCATCGGCCCGACTCAAATAAGACTAAGGCCACTGTTGGACGAGGTCCTCGCCAAGTCCCAAGAAGAAACAAAGTTGCTTTCCAAGAGCCACGAAGATGATGAGGCTGATGATGATGATCTTTCGGAAATCATCAGAGATCGCCAAGAAAGGGCCGCTAGAGCCAAAGGCACATCTATGCCTCTGCTGTTGGATCCGAGGAAAATCCTCGATTATATTGATCTCTGGCACAAGGATCCAAATACCCCTTTGCCTGATTTTCATCTAACTCCTGGACAAAGTCATATGTTGACTCATTTCATCACAGAAGAGAAATGGAAGTTTGAAAAGGCAAGAGAGATCAAGAAAGCTCAATACAGAAAGGAGAAGTTCCTGAAGAAAAACGTTGTCAAAATGACACCTGAGGAACTTCTCAAGGTCCAGAATGAAATCCAAGCCCTCAGCAAAAACTTCGATGCTTATTATGCTGATTGGCAAGGAGCCAAGGTAAGATTCGTCAACCTGACGAAGAAGTTCACAAATGTTGCTGCCCCAATGCAACATGAAATTCCTCAGGCTGGAGCCTCAGCTCAGCCAACTGAAGAACATGCCAGCATCACCGATGAAGTTCAGTCAAGAAAATGCCGCCTGTATCGATGATCCCATTCCACCATGAAGAAATTGCGAGGGCATCCACTAGTGGTGCGCTGAAGAAATCTGAACAAGTCGAGGCAACTGCATCGCCATACCGAGGAAAATCATCCATTCCTCGGCTCCTCCTGCGGCAACACCCACTCCAATTCTTCCATCCGCCTCGATGTGAAGAAGACCAAGGCTGCGAGAATGAGTCTTTGTGAAGAAATGGAAAGCATCACTGGCCAAATTCTTCGGCTGCGAAGAAAATGAAGCCATTGACGAGCCCCTTTGAAAATCCAATTGATGTTGTTCCAATTTCCTCAATTCCATCAAAGGACCTTGTTCCTTTTGATGAAGATTATGTGATCCCAAGCGGATCTGATGAAGAAAATCATTCTCACGCTTCGCCGAGAGCGGATAGATGAAGAAATTGAAGTGGAAGCAATCCCTTCAACCCCAGTCATTTCCTCACCTATGCCTCGGTTCACGGTGAAGAGGCCGGTGTTGAGGAACTTGAAGAAGATGTGGATATTGGAAGCATTAACGCCAGTAATGAATGATGACTTTTGGGAAAGTCAAGATCCAAATTCTCCACTCTTCACCCCAATCCGACAGATACCTCACCCCCGCCTCCTACTGTTCAAATGGGCTCTGAAGAAACTCATCCCACTTCATCTGTCCCTGAAGAAATTCCAGCCACTAGCGCTGATGAACCTGTTGCTGTTGATCCTCAGACTGCACCTATTGAGGAACAAGAAATTCCTCAGCCTGAAGAACCTGAGATTGCGATTCCAGAGGTCGTGATGCAACTCGCTAACACTCCACTGCCAAAGCCCAAGGATCCCTTCTCAACAAAGCAAAAGTTCAAGGCTGAAGACTTCTTCAGCGAGCATGTATTCTTCACTGATTACAATCCATATGATTCTGCTCGCATAAGGAAGAGGCGTTTCTGGACTGCCAGCCAAGCCAATTTCTATTCCTCAGTGCTTTTCAATAAAGACAAAGTCTTCGATCATGCTCATATTCCTCATGTGGACATGGAGTCTCTGCCAGCTTTGAGCCGATCCTCGGTGTTCTTCACGACGCAGACTTACAATTTCTGCTTGATATCTGTGGATCGGAATGAAGAACTCATTCTTCAATTCTATGCAACGCTGCACATCACCGGAGACGCAAGACGTGAACTCATGGGTGCTAGATCGGATGTCCGAAAACACTCACTACAAGGCACCAAAGAATCGAATTGCTTCGTGCTCTACCACTCGATCCTCCACTTGGCGGTGCTCGTTGTATCTACAACGAACCGTAACTTTCAAATCATCGTATGCAAGTCTTGATGAAGCCTTTGAAGCCAAGGCAGGCCCCAAGAACCAAATTCCTCGTTAAGGAATTATTGTATGTGCCTCGGACTGTCTATCGGATTCTGACGAAGACAATGAGTCCTATCAAAGGCCACGACTCGAATAATGAAGAAGTCGTTGGCATCATGAAGAATATGCTTTTCAACATAATCCATGGCGTTCCCGTCAACTTCCATGATTTCTTCATGAGGACTCGGCAAACATTGCTATGTCACCATTTGATCTCGAAGCCTTATGCGCCTTGGATAATGAGATTCATCAGGACAAGGTCTTCACTCAATTACAAGGCTGATACTACGAACCACTGCGATTACTTGCCTCGATTGAAGTCCTCAAACGGACATTTACCTCGGTGATGACAAGGGCAAGGCCACTGCTTTGTGATCGATGAAGGCATTCGTCCATTGGATGGACAGTTTCGCAAGCTGCATCCTACTCCACCAATGATGACTACGCCACACATGACTCTGCCGCAAATACCTCAGTCAAGCAAAGTCCTCAAGCTACCGCACCCAGGGTGATGACTGATCGTGAGTTACTCCTCAGTCTTCATCAGAAGGTTGATCGCAATCATAAATGGAGCAAGCGTCAGTTTGGTTCAATTCTTCACAACATGACCTCAATACACAATGCAGTGAAGAAAAACCACTACTACCTCCATGAAACCTTCAAACGCACCTGGGCTGTTCTTTCACATGTCTACAGTGCGGAAGAACAGACGACAATTGGACTCAAGGAAGAATTTGACTAGTCTGCACCTCCTCCGAAGAAATACAAGAAGGTCAACGTTCCTTCCTTGGTGGCCAGCTCCTATTCTTCCTCGCGTGACACTGATGAAAATGAAGACTTGGACGACACCACGGCAGGCCCTACTACAACAACCGACCCCAACAACGCTGGCGCTCCTTCTTCAACTTGAAATTCTTCAGGGGCGTTAGTCCTCAGTTTCGATCCTTTTGGTCATTCGATGACAAAGGGGGAGAAATTTGAGTTAGTCTTCAAGCGGGTCTATTATATGGGAAATTTATTTTGTTAAGTTACAACTCTCGTTCTTCTGAAACTTTTATTGGATCGAGTTGTAATCTTAAACACGATGGTGCTTTGATACTTTTGATGCACTGTGCTCTTGCACTATGCTCTGATTCTCTTGAGCTTCTTGAGCTCTGATACTCTTGATGCGTTATTTTGCATGCTTGTTCCTCATTAATGTTTATACGCATGCTGAATTACGTCAAGCACCATATCTCATCATGCATTTCAAATTCTTCATGTTATATGTCAAATGCGTGTATGAATTACAAGATATAGGGGGAGATATCCATGATTCAACTCTTCAAATGTGCATTGCCTCAAAAGCAAATTCCTCACTATGCACATCTTCAGGGGGAGTTCTTCTATATCTTGCAATCAAATTCCTCATTATCAGTATTTACACTTCATATGTTTATCCCCGTTGAAAACTTAACCTATATTGTCATCAATCACCAAAAAGGGGGAGATTGTAAGTGCATCTAGTGCCCCTTAGTGATTTTGGTGTATTGAAGACTTATAGGTTAAGGATCTAATGCGTTTGTGAGTGTACACAGGTCTATAAGTCTATGAGGAGTTTGATGTTTACAGAGAAAGTCGACCCCTAAAAATGAAGTTCTTCGACTGAAGACTTTGTTATTCTGAAGACTTTCTGAAGACTTTGAAAGTGAAGAAATTGGTGTGACCTTGAAGACTTGGTATTCATTTGAGGAACATGAAGCGTGAAGACTTTCGTTTTCGTTGTTTCATTTTCTCTTTCTTGAGTCATAGGAAACACCGTACTGTTAAAGGGGGTCGAGAAAATACTAAGGAAAAATTTCCATGTGATGCTCAACTCAAAATCCTACACCTACCAATCCCTTCGAGTGAAGCCTTTGGAAAACTCATACGATTCACCAATTTCTTCAAAGGATGTGAGACGAAGCTCTTACAGTCACGAGGAATTTGTTCTGACCGAGGAGTTAGGAATTATGATCTGGATTGCCTACGATGAGGAACATGATAGCCACGAGGAATTTGAGATTCAAATTTCCGAGATTCTTTGCCTTCAAGGCCACTGTCCCAAAATATCTTATCCACCTAACGGTCATATCATTGAAGCGCAGTTATGTCTTATCATGTCGGGATGCTCCCTAGGCTATAAATAGCCGCCCCCTACAACCACTAGCTGGTTGGCTGCTCCGAGAGAAACTTGACACTTGTCATTTGAGAGCAACCCATCCTCTGAGGACTTTGAGCGAAAATCATCGAAAGTGAGGAAAAACCCAAAACCAAACCCCTCTGGACTCCAAAGTGATTGAGCATCATCAAGAGATTGATCCTGCATGGATCCGACACTTATTACCTTTGAAGACTGTGCTTCTTCCAGACGGTCAAAGGCGTCATGGTCTAGAGCATCCAAGAGGAATTGTGGATCACCGAGTGACCAAGTCTGTGAAGGTTTGGAAGTCGCTCAAGACTTACCACAAGTGATTGGATGAGGTCTGTGACCTTAGTTCAAGGAGAATACGGTGAGAACTTGGTGTCTGAGCTGCTTGCTCGGATCGGGTGTCCGGACTGTGTGTCCTCGAGTTTAAATACTCGGCCGCTCCAACCAGACGCATAACCGAGACAGATGGTTGGAACTGGTCTACCAAATCATTGTCTTCACCAACCTTACTGGTTCTATCTCCTCAACCCTTTCATTTCCTCATTACTGTGTTGAGTGTTTATTCATATCTGTGTTTGAAGACTTTGACTGAAGACTTTCTCAATTTCCTCAGTTCAATTTCTTCAGTCTGTTTGTCTTCATCTTGAGCTATCCTGTGTTTACGCTTTTATGTACTCTTTGTTTATCTTCATTTCATCATGATGACCATGCCCGCATTCTGTTATGCTTACTTCTGAGTACTTATTCCGCTGCAAGTAGTTCTTCGCTAAGGAATTTCCTCACCGGCAAATTCCTCAGTGAAGAATTCATAAAAATCGCCTATTCACCCACCCCTCTAGTCGATATAACGCACTTTCAAGCCTGTTAACAGCCTGTTCGCATATAGCCCATTTATAGCCTGCTAACCGAGGGCCCGTTACGCCCTATCCGAATTAGGCCCAGTAGCGTCATCTGGGCCGTCCAATATGATTCAGCCCATTTTAACTTCCGGCCCATGTGTGACCCATGACTTCTTTCGTCCCATATGAGGACCTTTGTAACTCTTGGCCCATTAACGGCCCGTGGTGAAACTGGCCCGTAATGAATAGTGTATCACTTTATACCCATTAACGGCCCGTTATTCCATTGGGCGTTTCACTTAAGTTATCTTCGGCCTTCTCGGGGCCCATTGATTCGTGGGCTCATTTGCGGCATTCGGTTACATACGGCCCGTTCTTGTCATTTTACGCTTGTGGGCCAAATTCACTGTCGTTCTGATCGGCCCGTTTGCGGAACGTTAATACGTTGGGCCGTTTTCATGTCAAAAACCCGTTGGGCTGTTTTCATAGAGTTATCAACACGGCCTATTAACGGCACGTTATGGTCCACGAATAGTACGGCCCATGATTGGCGAAATGATGATACGCCCCGTAGAAGGCCCATGGATCCTACGGCCCGTATGAGGCCCATGGATAGTACGGACCGTAGAAGGCCCATGGACCCTACGGCCCATAGAAGGCCCATTGATCCCTAAGGCCCGTATAGAAGGACGATGGATCCTATGGCCCGTATAGAAGGCCAATGGTCCTACGGCCGAACGAAGGCCCATGGATCATACGGCCTGCAGGAAGCCCATGGTTACAACAGTCCGTGTGTTGCCATGATTATTTTGGCCTAGTTACCAAAAATAGGCTATTGTGGCCACTAGAAAAACATAGAAAAAGAACTGCAGTGACTACAAGCAAAAACTAAACAAGACAATAAGGAAATAAATAAGCAAGCAATTAAGGCTAGCCTATTACCGCTATTACACATATTACATCCACTTTGGGCATCAAAGTTCGCCACCAAAGGTGCAAATATAGGGAACAAAGCAGCATATTACATACACTTGGCCGTCAAAATTGGCCACCAAATTGCAAATAAACGCGGCAGCAAAACAAGAGCATAAGCGAAACAACTTGAGAAGAGCTCAAGAACGTTATCCTGGGTATCCACCATGTCGGCAATAAGCTTAGCAAGCTGATTAGCTTTGTCCTGTTTGGCGCTAAAACCCTCCAACGCTAACATTGCACAAAGTATGCATCTGAATGCTCCAGTGGACTTCCTTGATCCTTCCGCTTCTTGTCGCATAACACAACCGATCGATGTCTTTCGACTTGTAGTTGAGACTCAAGAAACCGAACTGATTCGCATAAAGTGAGTTTGAATAGCTTGTGCATGCGGTAGTGGCCAATAACTCGAACACTAAACCAAGACAGGACTTTGGGGTTGTCTCGTTGTCTTCAAGATAGTCTTCCTTAGCTGTTTTATCAGCTTTGTTGGAGACCAACAAGGATGTGTCACTATCCACGAACCTTATCTGCATTACTTCCTTTACCATTGCTTAATAAGACACTCTTCCCCAATATTCTCACAAGATTCTAAAAGAAGAAACAAGCGGACACATAACAAGTTTAGCATGTACTAGTATATGAAACTCATTTGGTGAACCAGTTCATTAGTAAGGTGGACAGGATTAAACTACCAAGTCTTCTATTGCCAAGTACTAGTACATAATAAAAGCATCAAACAAACATATATCTATGTCCTATGGTCAATTTGCATTGTCTTGCCAAATCAAAATAGAGACGCGGTTCAAATCATATCAGTTCAAGACAAAGCAGCAGTGAAAGAATACAAAGCGTGGGAAACTACACGGCACAACAAGATTTCAGATGGGTACCACGGGTCTACATGTACAACAACACTATTGGCTCTGTTGTGATGCTAGTAATGTGCATGATATGAAAGTCAACTGTATACACAATTGAAATTGAAATCAACAGAGCTATTGATAAGAGCAAACCTGTTAAAGAAACATGCGTGAACATACTGCTGTGCCATTGGAGTTTCGATTGGATCCTTCAATTTAAAAATAAGTTCAGATGTCAAGAAATACTGGTGATACAAGAGCAAAGCAATCATAGTTAAAAAAGGCGCGCCTAAGCGAGCGCTTAAGCGCGCCTAGGCTCTAGGCATTGGCAAAACGCATTGCGCATAACTACGCATAATCTATGCATAACTGCGCATAAGCATGCGCTTTGGTCAGTAAAGCGCAAGGCGGTGGCAAAACGCACAATTAACGCCAAGCGCTTTTTTGAACTATGATAACAATGGAATCTTAAATTAGAACAGTTGTTCTTCAGGTTTAGGCACTTGTTCTACATGAACAAAGTACAATAAGATGCAAGAATAAAATACTTAAAAATAGAAAATGAGCTCATAGACCTTACCACATTCTTGGTTCGGGACCAAGATCTGAACAAGGCGTGGGTCATCGTCCAGTAAATGTGTCTCAGGAGAACGTAAGGGAATTTGATGAGTTTCTTTGCCGGTGAAGTACGTTTTCTTCAAGTAATTCTGATACTGCCACCAAGCATTCTTGAAGATAGCAGAGGTATTAGTACAGGTTACCTCATCCTGAGTTTCCAAATCGGTCCTTCTCTATAGAAAAAATGGGAAAATTTGCTGTATTATAACCATCATGGAGGTAGGATGTATGGGGAATGAAGCAAAGTAATTGCCATGAATAACATGATTTACACATAACTCTGGACAAACACCGTGAATCTGGCATTTTCCTTCATCTTCAGTATAATATTTCCAAGATGGGAAGATACGCACATACAATTTAACAACATCAAATGCGATAGATGCTAAACTACGACTGGCTGGTTGTGCTTCCTCCACAGGAATAGGCGTACTAACTAGTGGAGTTGGGGTTCGCCGTGATAGTACTGGCCCTTTGGGCACTGGAGCTGCCTTACTAACTGTTGTTGTTTGGGAGCTCTGTGGTGGAGATGGTGTTGTGTCAACAGGAACTGGGTTACTATCGTCATTTGGGGTTGGGGTTAGATTGGGTGAAGCTGGTTCTCTGTCCATCGCAGTAGGGGTACAATCTGCGAGAGTTTGGGTTATGTGTGGTAGGGCTGGTTCTTGTGCATGTACAACCAGGGTGCTATCTCCACCAAGAGGTAGCACTGCTTTATTTGAAGACCGTCCCCGCTTAGATATCTTGGCATCACCGCTCCAATTCAAATGGCTGATAAATAGGAAACATAGTTGAATGTACAGACATTGTATGAGAGATGATGCAATAGATAGTGTGGAAAAAAGAGGGCATGAAATAGTTGACATGTATATTGTTTAACTAAAATGGATAGCATGACATAATTTCACATATATGATGTCTATCTAAACTGGATATTATAGCATAACATAATTCAAAGATATGATGAATAACTAAATAGGATCGCATGACATAATTCACCTACATGTTATCTAAGTAATCAGGATCGCATCATTTAATTCACATATGTGATTTATATGCTAAACAGAGGGCATTCCATATGATGTCTGAACTAAGAACATGGTGTTGAATATTGTGTATATGATGTCTAAACTATGCAATGCAACACACCGTATGCATGATATGAGCAGTATAACCGTGCCAAGTTAGAGCATACACCTCAGTGGGGGAATAGGACTGGTCATCTGTCTCTGAATCCATCTCTGAGGAGCTATCGGAACCCAACAAGAGATCTGCTTCGAAAACAGGTAGCACTGCTCGCTCTCAAGGCCTTGTTTTCACTCCAGATTTTTCCATCTCCCACCCAAATGGCTGATTCACAGGAAGAGTAGTTTAATGTACAAACATTGTCGACAAATGGAAATGTAATGAAGAAAACGATGAGCAATATATCATTCAAATATATGATGCTTGGTTAAACAGGATGGCACTGCACATTTCACATATATTATGGCTGGCTAAAAGACATGAGACTGCATAATTCCCATATATGATATAGAAACTAAACAGGTGGCATTACAGAACATGTCTAAACTAAGCAGATGACATATATGATGTCAAAAGTAGGCACTGCCAGGCAACATATGCATGATATGACTAATATCATCATGCCAAGGTAGAGCAAACACCTTGGGGGGTAAATAGGAGTGGTCGTGGCCTCGAATACGCCTCGAGCAGTATATCTTCCTCTGGATTACAATATAGAGAGGGGTGGGGAGGGTTTGCCATTGAAGCCACCATGGAGCGATGTCTGCATGACATTGTATTGCCGCGCAAAACTCTTCTATTTTTCTCTACATGTTCAACATGAATGTGTACAATATCTGACATGCATACGAAAAAAATATGGTGAGATTATGTAAGGAGAGCATGCAGAAATTTAGAGTGATGGTAACAACCAGTGGATCGACGTCTTTCCGTCGAACCAAAATAGCCCTAATGGATCGACGTGAATGTATAGTAATAACTGACGCAACAAGTGTACAACCTCTTTGCCGTAGCCGTGTCGACCTCAGCATCATTGGGTTGGTCGCTGAAGCAGTTGAGGCAGAGGTGGTTGTCGAAGGTGTGGAGGAAGATCTGAGGAATATGTAGACGGCGTCCAGCCACTACTCTGTTGTGATGGATCGTTTTGTCGTTGGAGCAGCTCCGGTGAGCCGTAAGACGTCAAGGGTGAAGCAGCACAAGGCAGACATCGTCAATCTCAAGTGGGATTCTAATAGCATCTCCAATAGATGATGAAAAATGGATGTAAAATTAACATCACCAAAAACCACCTGACTACAACAGATGAGGTAAAAACTGCTGACTCGAACTTAAGTTTAAACTGAAATTAACTGTGGAATCTGAATGCTACTTTGTCGGCCTGAACGCATAAGGTAGCGAGAGAGACACTTGACATGTAGTTTAGGGAGGGCCTGCAGTTCATCTTCAACCTGCACACACCTCGAAGCTGCTTGCCACCACCGGCCGAACCGCCCGGCCCAGCGCCGCCTCGCCGAAACAACTTCGCCACCGCCGCCCGGCCAGCCCTCTAGCCCCCCACCCTGAACCCTAAGATAGATAGTGGGGTACCTCTCTAGTGAGCCCCTGTCCCCGCTATGGGTGGTTCTTCCTTAACTCCGGCGAGCCCCCCCAACCCCTGAAAATCGACTGACCCAAAAGTCGATTCACCGATCAAGTGTGGCTTAATCGAGCAGAAAGCAAGACGAGAAGCGAGGGGAGAGGCAAGAAGAACTGGGCGAAGCGATCGAAAGCGAGAGCCGGAGCAGCAGCAAGAAGCTGAAGCGAAAGCGAAGCGAGAGCTAAAGCAGCAAGAAGCGAAGCGAAGCGGCGAGAGCTGCGAGCAAGAAGAAGATGAGCGGCGAAGCGAGAGCCGGAGCAGCAGCAGATCCGGCTGGTATGGACGCCGCCGCCGAAGGGGCCTCGCACTGGGGGAGAGCCGCCGTGGAGATGTCGCCCGCGGCGCCGACTTCAAGGTAGCCGCTCCATGTTGGTGCAGGATGGAGCATCGTCGGCGCCGAGAGGTCGAGTTAAGGAGAAGGTGCGATGCGATGAGTGTACAACCTCTTTGGTGGCGCCGAGTAGGCCTCGGCTTCGTCCGAGGAGTCGGTGAGGATGCTGCGATTCCGTGGAGCAGGTTAAGGCGGCGCTGTGGGGATGGAGCAGCCGCGATAGGCTAGGCGATCGTCGGAGCAGCTCCTTGGAGGTGGAGGACGGGGCAGCTGAACCGGCGGGACGGCGAGATGGACGACGGATCCTCATCCGGGGAGGTGGACGAGGGACGTCGAGCTGTTGCGGTGGACGACGTCGTCGGGGAAGAGGCTCCACCAAGGCAGGGTGACGTGGCAGACGAAGGAGGTGGGTTTTCACGGCTGGAGCGGAGAGGTTATGGCGGCCTGGGATTTGAATGGCGAAAAGGGGACGATGGGAGGGTGAAGCATGACTTAGGGACGCGCGCTTGTCCAAAATGTAGGGTGTGTTACAAAAGTACCCCCCACCGATTTGAACTAGCGGCCCTTTCGGCCCAGGGTTAGAAGGGGGATTTCGCGTGTCGGGATTTGGCAGCTGGAGGGAGTTTTCGCGCGCTTTGTAATTTCGGGATAGCAAGGCACGGGTTGTGAAGGCGCCAGTTTTGGGAGCACGATATCTGAATTTTCAGGATATAACAAGATGCGGGTTGAATTTTAGGGACAAGCCTAACGTGTAGTAATATTGTACTTGTACGTACCAAATCAATTCGCACATCCCTCAACCAAAAAGAAAACGAAAAAAATAAAACTATTCACACCACACAAAGAGAGAGTCTTGCCCCGTTTTACTATACAAATGCTATTCAAAGCTACTCCCTCCTTCCATCTATATAGGTCCTAATGCGTTTTTCAATGCTAACTTTGACCAAATATTAGAGAAATAATATATGACATGCAACTTACACAAAGCACACCGTTAACTTCATCTGTGAAAGGTTCTGTCAATGATATAATTTTCACATTGTGCATGTCATGTACTATTAATCTTGTCAATAGTCAAAGGCGGTCTTAAAAATCTCATTACGCCCTATTTAGATGGAAGGAGGGAGTATGAATCCATGTTATGTCCGATTAATTTTTTTTCGCTTTGCTGTATAATGCATGTAACCTACTCATACCAACATTTTAGTGCATTCCAAATGTCTATACTACCGCTGCAATTCGAACTAAATTTGAATTCTTTTCTCTATTTCAATAAGAATCTACAATCATGATTGTTGCCAACTTCAACCATCATAGTTTCCTAGCTATCCATGAGATATAAATCGGACGGCCTATAATGCAGGATGGCAGGCACACCATCATCAACAACTCCGTTTTTTAATAAGAGTAGAGATAAAACATATTAAATGTAGTATAACATGTTCATAAACACACCATGTGTTTCACCGTTATATATATTCACACATACGTCGGTTTAAAACACTATGATAAATTCTTCAAATATCCCAAATCGCTTTTTATAATGAAGTATATATGATCTCTATTCGTCTTTTACACCCACACAACCCTCTTATCTTTGTAGCTAGCGCTAACTTTCTCTTGTGCATGCACACGCCCGCATCCCTTTTCACTTTAGGTCGTTTCACCCATGGTGTGTGTAGGCCCCCCAGCTCCTTCTTTACGGCACACATCGATTGATATGCCTCTCTAGCCAGGTGTGCCTAGCAAAAACACAAGCTTCCCCTCTTCTCTTTTCACCGTCCATGCCTCACTCCCACCACTCTTTTCATCGTTCTCGTATCAAGACACTCCTCCCCGCTCGATACAGTATGCCTCTCGTACCACCTCCTACATGCATCCCTCTATCTCTATCCTTCTCCCCATGCCTCGTTTGCTTCTAACACACACATGCATGTATACCGATCAATCTCCCAACATATACCTGGATCGACTTTAACTACCCCCCCCATCGATCGACGTACCTCACAAGTTATGTCTCTCCTTTCTCTAACAAAGGGCGATTGATCTTCCTATGTAGTTATGTGCACTTACCAAGCCACATCATCCCCCCTCATCATTCGTGCATGCCTCTTGACCCATCTCTCACACACACGTGCACAGACAACAAGCAGCCATCTCCTCTCTTATTGATATTGCGGGCGTGCCCTCCGTTTGTCTAGCAAGCCTATCCCACCATTTGTTAGAAGCAACTCCACTACCACCCCCTCCAACACTCTAGCTTTGTCTCTCTCCCAACCTTATTCCTCTCATGCACATATGCATGGATGCCGATCGATCTCCCTTAATACATGAGGCGGATCGATCTCCTTAATACATGAGGTAGGCCTCTCTCCTCATCCACACATATACCAGCCATTGTACCTCTATAGTTAATTGGGCCTCCCTCTTCCCCCACCACACACCGATAGTCGAGCGCTGCAGGTAGGTATCCATGCCACAGAGACAAACAGCACATGTCCCCTCTCACGTTCCAGTAGGCCAGCCACTCTATATCTTTGACGTGGGCACACACAAATTCGATGGCATTCTTTATCGATCGCGGGCACACACACACACATCACCCCTCTTTTCGATTCTATGGACACCTCAAGCTGGTGATACCTCCACTCTCTTCTCGTGGATCGCCCCCTCTATATATATGTTATATCCAGGACTCTATTTCACACCCATTGCATATGTTACATTTTTTGATTGAACCCCCCCCCCCAAATCTCTCAAGAACCCACACACTATATCTCTCTAGGTTTGTATCTCTCTCACACAACCCCACGTAGGTGGTGTACGTATACAAGAAGAGAATAGGTGCACTGTGCACGTACTCACGCCTCCGTGCCCAGCCACACCAGCTGGTACACGGTGGAGCTCATTTCTTTTGAAATGGCAGCCCACGTGCTAATTTGAACGCCTGTAGAATAGCTTGTTTACCTAGGGAGGTCGTGGTACCACGCCTTTGCGAAACAAAGTTCGACTTGACGCGTTGCCGCGTTATTTTTAAATAAAGTTATAGCGCTCAATGGCACGCATACGTAATATAAAAGCGATTTTTATGGAGAAAAAGGTAGTCCGCTCATTATATACAATGGAGCCTTGCGTGCCTGTGTGTCGCTCTTCAGAGTATCTCACACAAGGCTGCTGTGGCCTCTCTCTCTCTCACCGTTGGTCACTGATCCGGCCGCATCCGATCCGCCGGGGAAAAGGGAGTGCGGTGGCCTCTCTCTCTCACCGTTGGTCACTGATCCGGCCGCATCCCGTCCGCCGGGGGAAAGGGAGGAAGTGCATCGTTTCTCCGTTCGACGGCACCGAGGCAGCACGTCCTCGACCGCAGACACGTCGTTCTCTCGACTAAGCTCCGTGGCGGGCAGGCCTCGACTGCTCGCAGATTCCGCCTACCGCCCGCTCACCTAGTTACATCCTCGATGACCTCGGTATCCCCTCGGCCTTGCTTCACCGCCCGTCTTCCACGCCGCTGCATGTGGATCTTCCATAGTTCTTTGCCCAAAACGTAGCTCGTCCAACGTACTTTCCATATTGCATTCTCGTCCTCACACCATTTTAGACAAACACAACCGTGTTGTTATCTTCCCTTAGGGCAAGGAATATGCTTCTTTTTTGTCGTCGCATGTGTCATCAACTGTTATTGGCGAGTAATTGTTTCCTTTCTACCTCTTTTTTGCAAACAGGGCTATCCATTTCACCTCGTTGCTATTGCGACCTTTTGGTGAACTGCACAAATCACTTTTTTCTTAAGAGTGTTTTGTGCGGTTGTACTAAAATGTCACATAGGCAACGTCTCTACATTTCAAAGGCGATCGCACAAAGGGAGATTGGTTTTGCTCTATCCTCCTCATCCAACTCCGAGCCTAATCTTCTCCAACTAGTTAGTCTTAAAAGAGACTGCAAAGGTGACCGGCTTCTATTTATGTGTTTATTGTTTCATCAACAGTCCTCTATTATCGTAATCACACTTAATATCTTTGGAACAGGGACGCTCAGCTCTATTTTAGTGGAACTGCACAAAATGATTGGAGTGTTGCATGCTCCAGACAGCTACTTTTTCCCCAACATGCCTTGTTGATTTAGACAGAGTTGGGGGGACGTTGCTGCCAATGAAAGCATGGATCAATTTTAATTTAACACCTTCTCACAACTCTATCTTGATTGTGATGTAATTATTAGCTCGATCTGCTAATAATTGACATGCATTAGCAAGGAAGTTAGTTTTTATTGTTTCGAAAAGAGCATCGATGGCAAGACACGCGAAACAGAAGCTGAAAGCTCACACAATTGTACAATTTCATGTCTCGCTGGAAAATTATTTGTATAGTACATCAATTATGTAAACAAATGATGGAAGCTTGATAGCATTGCCAGAAGTCTCTTGATCATCCGGGTCCATGTGCCATGCACAAAATTATACTCCTTCGTTCCTAAATATTTGTCTTTTGCAAATTTCAAACGGGCATATTTTAGAGTGTAGATTCACTCATTTTGCTTTGTATGTGTACTCCTCCGTTCCTAAATATTCTATTAGTCTTTCTAGAGATTTCAACAAGTGACTACATATGGAGCAAAATGAGATAATCTACACTCTAAAATATGTATATACCTCCGTATGTGCCAGTCCATTTGAAATCTCTAAAAAGACAAATATTTGAGTAGTCACTCGTTGAAATCTCTAGAAAGACAAATATACTCCGGAGTATATTTAAGAATCGAGGGGGTAGTGCACAACCGCATGGGAGACTCAGCCCGGTCGTTGCGCCGCATTAATAGTGAGTAATGAGCAGTCAAATCGTAAGCCCCACCTTTCCCAATCGTAAGTTGCTCACGAAGAAGCAACCATCAATACGCTCTTCTTTGAATCCGCTCATACTACTCCATCCGTCATTGTTTATACAGCCGCGCTTAAAAAAAAAGAAAAAGATCTGTGGGACCAAGGCGACTAGCGATCGGCTGAAAAATAGCATTGGTAGTTATAGCACGGCGTCTATTACTAGTAGAGGGAATAATGCGTACACACATGCATGCGGTGCTTCCACCCCTGCACACACACATGCATGCACTTACTCCATTCCGTAGTTACATGGAGAGAAAATTGTGGACTTGATTGCGGTTACCACGCCCTAATTAATTGAGCATTAAACCAAACGCGTCTAAAGTCTCTTCTGGTGGTGGAAATGCATTGAGAGAAATGCATCATAATGAAGCGCCATGTAAACCGTGGACGGAGGGAGGAGTAGTATGAAGGTTCAAAACCAGAAATGCAGCGTATGGCGGTCGGTCAACGCACCTCCTCTTGGCATATCACTGACATGTGGGACAGGAGTGTGAGCAAACCGATCTCAATTGACGGCAAAGAGCCAACCCGCCGTTCCTTGAGAGAGCGAGAACACACAGACGGGTTCGCATGGAGGCCAAGATATATTCGAGCATGGTTGGTTGATCGATATCATTCATTACATGTTGCCATGTTGGGCTGCCGTTTTCCGCCCTTCTCCGGAATAAACGTGTACTTTATCAGAGATAAAAAGAAATAAGAGTACAAACGCTCCACCATGCGGTTCTAGTAGTAGTACTACTCGTACTACTGCGCTTGGCTCTTCGCCTCTTCGTGAAGTCGAACAATGATGGTACTCCGCATGTTGGGTACTACAGTGTATGCCTCGACAATCGACACCGAATGGACTGATGCATGTCCACCGAGGGTAGGTTGCATTTGTCAAAAGGCGTAAGCGAGCTTCACCTTGTCCTGCAAGCTTCTCCTTGTTCTGCGAGTTGACGGGACACACCAAAAAGTAGTGCTAGTCCATACTCCCTCCTTTCCGGTTAATATGGCTCAATCCTTTTTGCGGGTAAATGGGAGAGCTTTATTCATATATAAGCATTCTTAGGACGATCAGCCAAGACACTGGTCACTAGGAAGCGAGGTACCCATAAAAAAAGTAGGAAGCGAGGTGTTTCATCAAGCCAGCTCTCGGCCACATTCAAAGTGCAGCAAGCACGGTTCGCATGAAGATGCGCCGCAAGGTTTGCTGACCTGTTTACATGCTGAATAGCAAAAAAAGAGGAAATATTACCGAGCGCTACTATTTGTAACAGGATATGAGCCAGCATTAAGCGTGAATTGTGGCGAGTGTTCCATGCAATCAACTTCCATTATCACATGCGAGAACCCTCGAAGATAACCAAATGTGTTGAAGATTGCTTTATCACATTTTAAAATTATAATAAGAGTGCAGACGCTCCTCCATCCGGTTCCTAGTACTAGTATAGTACGTACCTTTATAGACTATATTAGTAAACTTTGCGCTTGGCTGTTCGCCTATTCGGGAAGTCGAACAATAGTAGCACTAGTAGTATAGTGTATGCTTCTGGCAATCTGACTCTGAATTAACTGTTGCACATCCACCGCCTAAGCGAGGGAGAGCTTGCATTAGTCAAAAGTTTCTCCTTGTCCTGCGAGCCACCGCGTGCAAGTAATGCTAGTCCATACTGCCTCCTCTCCGGTTAATATGGATTAATTTCAAACGAGATAAATACCTTTATGCATCCTTTGTATATTTGTAAAAATACGGTCAATGGACTTCATAATACGCTCATTGCGCTCAATATATATATTTTCCGGTGTTTATACGGTCACTAGCTCACCCTGACTGAGTATGTGTGTGCATGCACGTGTAGGTTGAGCACTTGAGCGTGACCGTGTGTGTTTCGTCGTGTGCTCGGACATGCATGCATTAGGGCATCGCGCGCATTTTTAAGGCCCATGTACGTGTGACTGTTGCATACACTTAGGGGGAGTACGTGTAGGGGCCACTAAGGAGCAGTCAAATCACACAGTAAATCACGTTTGTCGTGTTCGTGTCTCACCCTCCTCCACGGCTCGACCCCACACGGTTGCTCGGCATGCCACTCATCCCAAACCGAGTATACGATAACTTTCCCGCCTGCTTGTCGATGGATCGCGCCATGGAGTACTACTAGCACTATTGGAAGAGATTGACGAGTTGGGGGAGGACAGCTAGATGTAGCACAGACTCCCAAAAACTTTTTACATGCATGTTGTAGCCGGCTATTGCGACCTTTGAACGCGGAGCAGCCGCGTGCACCCGGAAGCGGCGCGGGCGACGCTCTCTCGGCCGGGCGCGCGCTTCAATACCGGGCGCGGTGAGAGGTCGCATCCGCTCTGGCGGGCATGAATGCGGCATCGACCGCTTTGAGGCGGGAAGCACGCGGGTGATGAAGAGGGTTCGGGTTGGTCAGGACCGGCTGTGGCAGCGGTCCGGAAGTGCGCAAACAAGAGATGTTGTACGTTAATATTGCTGCGTATATAATTAACAACGTAAATAATGTGCCAGTTGGACAAATATGATTGGAGATGGAGATGGAGATGGAATTTACATAAACACGGATATGCATGTCTATGTCTATGTGTGTGTGTGACGACTCTCGCGACACGGAAGCGGGCGTGTTTTTGATCGAGTTTTCTTTCTTGGTACGTTAGAAAATCAGTTTGTCCAATTCACATCTAGATGTTATTTAAGGATATCACATCTAAGCTCCCACAAGTATATAATGTAGCAACAAGAAACAAAAAAAACTATGACAAAAAAATAGACCACAAACAGAGTGGACATGAACTTAGATGTGACATAACTATGTCACATCTAGATGTGTCCTAGACAGACCCTTAAAAAATTGTCCGCCAGTTTTCGTTTCTTTTTTTCGGGAACGCGCGTATTCTATTTAAAACCACTGCTATGGAGAGAATTTTTTACTCCATTATAGCCTCTTGTTTGATAGAGTTTCTCGTGTCTTGCTCTCTCACCCTCTCCATATCAAAACAAGATGACAAAGGTCTGTCCTATCTGCCTCCTCACCGGTGGTCACAGATCCGGCCGAATCCCGCCCACCGTGAGAGAGGTGAGGAGGTGCAGCGTTGACGTTGTCGCCGTCGGCGACGGGGAGCCTCAAGACTGTCCTCTCGGAGCCGGCTGGCGCTGGACGAAGATCCTCCGCGCCCTTGTTACATGCCGTCGTGTGGGCAGATCCCGCCCGCCCGCCTAAACGACATCTCGCCCACGAGGTATAACTTCTTGTCTTGGTCCAGCTCCTGTGTCGCTGCGTGCGGGTTTTCTTGTATGCGACTACTCCCCATCTCCCCATGCATAGTAGCTAGGGTTCGTCGGCTGGTCCAACATCACCTACTAGTACTATTATACTTGGTGGAGGTATACATGTTGTTTCGACAAAAAGTACATGGTGGTTGTGCGGTCATTGTCCATATGGTGGTAGTACTATCACTGGTTAAATGAAGAAATGCTTTTTTTCTCGGGTATCCTGGTTTAGTTCCCATCAAGATATAATTATGATGCTTATGTTTGTTGGTGTACTTTTCATTCACCCTTTTTTATATTTTTGGAAACAGCGATGCGTGTCTCCATACCCGAGCATGTCTTCCTCAATTTTAGTGGAACTGCACAAAATTGGATGGCCATTGTTGTTCCGCCTCACAGTCCTCTGCCACGTGGTTCTTCCTTCCTCGAGCTTGATTACTGAGAAGAAACAGACCACCGTGAGGATTTGTCGAACTTCATACATGCCTCACCCAAACTTGATGCCAAATGGATGATGCATCACCATGATGACCTATCGATGCTCATGGTCGCGCCTCATGGTTGCGTCGGCTGGTGAAGCTGATCGATTTTCAATGAAAAACAAGCTGTCTTCCATCAGTGCTCTTTGCTTGTTACGCACAAAGATGATATCCTTCGTCAGTTCACCTTGGTTGCGTTGGAGACGCGATGCGTCTTTCACGTTGGTGCAATTTTATCACACAATTGGCTATGAACCAAATGTTTCCTCGAAGAAGGATCGACGTTGGTACTAAGAGCATAAGTTTTGTATTGATTTCTAAGCCTTCTCACAACTTTGTCTCCAGCTCCCCTGTAATTTTATTTTTCCAGCTATTAACTTCGATTTAAAAAATGGTGTGGACTAAAAACCGGATGGGCGTAGTATCCCTCCATTTTTATTTACTCCAGATATTAGATTTGGTGAAGTCAAACTTTGTAATACTCTCAAACCTTTCCGATAATTGAAATTAAAATTCTTTATTTGTACACACTCTCACACGTTTCCGATAATTTGGCGCATGTGGTTGTTCACATAAGGGAGGGTAGTGTACCACACGTGAAGGACAGGAAGTGCGACCAGGACGCGTGGGCGTGGATCGTTAGTTCATCGGAAGTAGTACTCCCTCTGTACATTAAATAAAGAGTTTCGTTTCGTACTTACACAATTTAAAACGATTGTTATGGAGAGAATAAGAAAACCACTCCACTATATATTAGTCGTATACACACGAGAGTACTATATGGACGCAACTTCATTGCCTTAGTGCACCTGCCTTTGGGTTTATGATAGGTGGGCCCAAAATGTGGCTGGCTCACCTATCATACAGCCAAAAGCAGATGGAGTGAAGGCACCGGAGCTCAGTCCGTACTACATTAGTACTCCCTCCGTAAACTAATATAAGAGCGTTTAGATCACTACTTTAGTAATCTAAACGCTCTTATATTAGTTTACAGAGGGAGTATATATATAAGTGGGAGCCTCAATGCTTGTTCGCTAGGGTTTGCACTCTCCACACGCTCGCCGCAATACATATATGTTACACGCTGGAGGCTCCGCGTTCATTTGCTAGGGTTTGCTATATTCACAGTCTCTCACCCTCTCTTCACCAGATCTAAACAAGACTGTGTTGGCCTCTTGTCTCTCTCCCCCCTCACAGCTGGTGAAGGAGGCGTCCGTATCCCATCGCACAGGGAAGGGGAGGAGGTGCAGCGTTAACTCTATCGCCTTCGGCGAGGGAGGCAATCCACTGCCGGTTGCGCTGTTCTGTTTCACCCAGCGCTTTGTCTTGGAGGGCCACCGACCCCTTCTTCCTCGCTGCCGTGCGTGGTGTGGGTAGATCCGGCCTCCCATGCCGCCTTCCCACATCCCAACGACCCTAAGGTATAAGTTTCTTTGAAACCGTCGTTGCTCTAGCTGCATGTGGATCTTTTTCGATCTGTAGTCGAATCTAGGTCTTGGTTCAAAGAGGAAAGAAAGGTGCGGTTGGGTGGAGCATGAATCTAGGATGTGGTTCAATGAGGAAAGGAGGGAGGAAAAGTAGTATAGACTGGCTATTCAGTCGCTTTGTTGGTCGAAAAGGGAAAAAGGGGGTAACCCAGTACACACATCTGTAAGGAACCGATCTCTTTGTTGAAAAGGGAAAGAAACTGGGGGGTAGTTTTTGCAGGACTAGATTTGCTGCCCTCGCATAGGAAAAAGTTCAAAGAGAACAAATATGGGACCAACACGGATATCTTTGCTTGGCTACATACTCTGCATCACCCATTTATATGTGTGGACGCACATGGTGCTAGCATGTCCCATACAACTATTTTGTTGTTGATAATCTAAGAATGCCGCCGGAAAATTGAAGCAATGCCACTGTTAAAAGTAAATTAGATTTTTTAACGAATGTTGTTTCAAGAGAGTGTCCCTGTTAATATGAATCAATGCTACCGTTTTAGAAATGCTACTATCCTACTTTGTTTTCCATCCAAGATAAGTTAGATGCTTCTTTCTGTCACTGTTCCTTTATCGGCAAGTAATTGTTTCCTTTTTTGCCTCTGTTAAAACAGGGGTATCGATTCAACTTGTTGCTATTGCGACATTTTACTTCGCTACTCGAAACACTTATGTTTTAAGAGTGTTTTGTGCAGTTCAACTTGAATGTCACACCGGTGACTTTGCTTAATTTTGGTGGAACTGCACAAAAGGAGATCGAGATTTGTTTCCAGTGTTCCTATCGAGTTGTTTCAAATCTTGCTCTCTACCACATGGTATCTATTCAACTTGTTGCTATTGCGACATTTTGCTTCGCTACGCGAAACACTTTGCTTGATTTCAGTGCATTGTTTTAGGAATGGTACTTTTCTGCTTTGTCGTTCTCTATACATGTTGAACCAAGGCATTGTTAAGATAATGTCTCAGTCAATATGAATGAATCACACTGATGGAGAATTGCTCCTCTCCTGCTTTGTTTCCCATTAAGACAAGTCATCAACCGTTATTTCTCAGTAATTGTTTCCCTTATACCTATTCTTGCTTACAGGGATATCAAAATTAAAGATCGGTTTTATTACGACTTCGATTTTAGTTGAACTGCACAAAAGGAGCCAATGTGTCCAAGGCAAACTGCTGCGTTACTGGGTCCAGTTGGTCGTTCCACTTTACAGAAAGAAGCAGTCACTGGATGCGGTACATTCTGAAGGAATGACCGAGAAGATTTCTGAGTATTATTAGACACGGTGACATGACTAGTCTGCAGAGACCATTGGCAATTTAACAACACGTGGAGTGCCCTGGGCAAAAAGTGCCCAAACAAGTACAAGAAACTAAGACAGGACACGATCATAGGCATTACATATTTTGAAGGGGAGGATCTTGTCAAAGTTTAATCATTGATGTTAGCAAGAAGACGTTAGTTTAATATATTGGAATTGGAAAACCTTGTCAAAATTTGCTCATTGATGTTAGCAAGAAGATGTTAGTTTAATATATTGGAATTGGAAAACCTTGTAAAATTTGCTCATTGATGTTAGCGAGAAGACATGCATTTGATATTTTTGAGTGGGACGCCCTTCTTTGTGAGCAGCGTCGAGTGTTTTTCCTATTCACGTGTTCGGTTTAGAAGTGAATAGTTACTCTGCTGAGATATTCATGTGTTAAGAGTTTGTTCGAATATTGTCTATGTAATGCCGTGCCTTGTGTTTGATTGCCAAGGTGAGCTTGGAATGTTGTGGCATGCGGCATCACGAGCTGTTCACCGTGCCTCCCGAGAATAATGCTTCGTATTGTTTTGCATGTCGATCTAATGCCGTGATTTGCTTGTTAAGAAGATCATCCTCTTACGTTGTTTCCTTGCGTAAGAAGTTCATCGTCACGATGTTTCATTCATAGCCTATCACGACATGTCGGGTAGGTTAGGCGATGAAACCATATGATCTTCCGACCAACTCATGATATTAGGCCGTGATTGGATCGTCATTTTCCAACCAAAACCGCTTGTAAAACTGACGCTTGTAAATTAAAGCAGATGGTCTCGGGCGAAGGCGCTTGGTTGGTCGATTTCGACTAGTAAATATCGGAAGTACTTCACACGATAAAAGCGCTGAGCGACACTTCGGACGATTGCTAATCCAGCCGTTAAGCTGCTTTCAAATTTCTTGCCCATCGATGGCATGATATACGTCGTGCATGTATCGTCTGGTAATGTCGCCCATATAGCAATGCTCGTAAAATATACCTTTGGTCTCTCAAATTACACGCGTAACCGCGGTTTTACTTACAGGACCTCGGGCCTTCCGATGACGAGTAAATTACACTTGTATGTTAATACAGGTTTGAAATAAACCAGAGCTCCCAAGCGGCGGCCTTACCGCTTCATGTCGTCTCGGTTTCGAAGGTGCTCATAGGTGTCCGATGATCCTGGCTTCCTGAATGAGCAGCGGGTGCTGTATCAGACCTCCGTAGGGCCCGTGAGGCCCTCTCCGTTGTCCTTCGAGTTGTTGCGCTCGCCGTGGCGCCGAGCATTGTTAACATGGTCAGCGAACATGAGGATTCAGGAGATGACTTTATTTTGACTGGTTGACACTAGGAACCCACTAGGGCCATAGCCGTACGTATGCAAGTGCCTCCTTATTATGTACAACTATATTTTTTTTGCTTTCTCCTGGTTTCCTGACATCACGGTCCCACACCATTGTCAACCTATGTAGTCAATATAAACAAGAGAATTGCACAAGGTGCGGCCGACAACTGGGACAAAGCAGCTCGAGCAGTATTTGTGTTTTTGAGGCGTGAGCACTGCAGAGTTTTTCTTGGCGATGATTTCGTTGTTGTTCAGGAGAAGCGGGGTATTAACTGGGCGGGCTATGGCCCGTCTAGCCCAGGCCAGATATCCAGCCCAGATACTACTTTTTTAAGATGAAAATGGCTAGCCCAGCTATACGTCTTTTTGAGGAATACCCAGGCAAGGTCAACTTGTTATTCTCCGCCCCGCTGTGGTGCAAATCTTTCCTAGGAGGGATGCATTAGGCTTAACAGGAAAATGGGCTTTAAAAATTATAACTGGGATGTAATTATAAAAACTGGGCAGTAACTATAGAAATGCACCAAACACGAAATTAGTTTATAAAATATTATTTATGGATTTTGAAAATCTTAAATTTTCATTATTATGCTTGTAGCCAATGTTTCGTTGGATTTCTACGTAATACAAATTTATATTTAATCTGAATAGAAATTTCGGGATAAAATATTTCGGATCCCATCAAAATGTGGGAAATTTTATTGAATTCTGTCTTCAACGGTTGGTTGAAATTATTAATCGTTGTCCTAGCTAGAAAATGGGTTGTACTGTTAACAAACTGTAAATGGGCTGTTGTAAATTCCATTAGAATTCAAAAATGTGTTGTACATTCTTACAAAACGCAAATGGGCTATAAGTTCTCTGCCACACACTTGTGGGCCTACTAAGTGACGCGTCCCCTAAAAAAATAAGTTGACGCGTATGCAAGGATTTGTCAACTTATTATAGTCAACACACGGTTCTAGCAGCAGTGGCGTTGGATGTCTATCCAACGGATGTCGTGCTTCTTCTTCAATCTCAGATATTCTTAGCTTGACCGCCAAAAATGATTCCTCCCCCTGACATCTGGGGCGCACCGTTTCGGAGGCTGGCCTGTGGGTCTACTAAGTTGGAGCGTGCCAAGAGCTTTGTCAACTTAGTCAATATAAACGATTCTAGCTTCAAAGGACCGTCGATGTCCATCCAACGGCCGTAGTGCTTCTTCAACCTCTGGTCTTCTTGGTCCAGCCCAAAGCGGCGTCGGTCGTGCGCTACCGCTTCCTTCCTCCTATGGCGGTCAGGTTTGCCGCGGAGGCCTCACCGCCCATACTACTCCCACCGCTGGCAGCCATCCCTCCATTCACCCACACCCTCGTTATTCTGCGGCGGCAGCAGCCTCACACCGCAGCCGAACCAGTGAACCCTCGTACTCCTCTCCGCGCGGGCTTCCACTGCTGCGTCTTCCCCGGCTCTGCGTCGTCCCCTTCCTAGGCGTCGCCGTCGTCCATCGCCATGGTGCTCTCGGCGCGGCGTGGTCAACATGGTCAACGACCGACATCCATCGGAAGAGCATCTTGTATATGGAGAGGTCGACAATGGGTCCACGGCGACGCAAGGAAGTGCCTCCACTGACAAATAGGGACCCGCCGACGGGCCACCTTATTTCGCGAAAAAACGTTTCCCCCCTGACTGCTGGTACCCACCGGACGGGCCACCGTCTTTCGCGAAAAAAATGTTCCCCCCCTGTCAGCTCGGACCCACCGGAAGTGCCTCTTTATTACGCACAAAAAATGAATCCTCCCCTGCTAGCTGGGACTCGCCTTGGTGGGAATCTGACTTGTGGGCCTACTAAGTTGACGGGGACGGAGGGCTTTGTCAACTTAGTAAATATGAACGATTCTAGCTCTAGTGACCGTACGATGTCCATCCAACGGCCGTAGTGCTTCTTCAACCTCTGGTCTTCTTGCTCCAGCCGCCCAAAGCGGCGCGGTCGTTGCCGCTCCCCGCCTCCGTGGCGGCTGTCTTTGCCACGTGAGGCCTCACCGCCTCCATACTACTCCCACCGCTGCCTGTGCCATCCCTCCACTCCACTCACCCACACCCCCTGTTATTCTGCGGCGACGGCAACGCAGCCGAACCAGTGAACCCTTGTACTCCTCTCCGCGTGGGCATCCACTGCCGCGTCTTCCCCGGCTCCGCGTTGTCCCTTCCTAGGCCTTGCCGTCATCCACCGCCGTGGTGCTCTCAGCGTGGCATGGTCAATGTGGTCAACGACCGAATTCCATCGGAAGAATACTGTACATGGAAGAGGCTGACAGCTGGGTCCACGGCAGCCGCAAGGAATGCCTCCTTATTATGCGGAAAATAATTATTCCTCCACCTGACAGCAGGGACCCACCAGACGGACCACCAGTATTTCGCGAAAAAAACGTTTGCCCCTGACTGTTGGGACCCAACGGACGGGCCACCGTATTTTGCGAAAAAAAGTTCCCCCTGCTGTCAGCTCGGACCCACCGGAAGTGCCTCCTTATTACGCACAAAAAAATGAATACTCCCCCGGCTAGCTAGGACCCACCTTGGTGGGAGGCTGTCTTGTGGGCCTACTAAGTTGACGGGGCCGAAGGGCTTTGTGAACTTAGTCAATATGAACGATTCTAGCTCCAGTGACCGTACGATGTCCATCCAACGGCCGTAGTGCTTCTTCAACCTCTTGTCTTCTTGCTCCAGCCGCCCAAAGCAGCGCCGGTCGTGCCGCATGCTCCTGCCTCCCGTGGCCGGCTGTGCCGTGGAGGCCTCACCGCCCTACTATTCCCACCGGCCAGCCACGATCGACGGCGGCAGCTGACACCCAGACGAACCCGTGAACCCTCGTATTCTCTCTCGCTGGCTTCCTTGCCGCGTCTTCCCGGCTCCGCGTCGTCCCCTTCCTAGGCCTCGTCGTGCGTCCACCGCCGTGGTGCTCTCGCGCAGCGTGGTCAACGTGGTCAAGGAGCGACTTCCATCGGAAGAATCTTGTGCGTGGAGAGGCTAACAGTGGGTCCACGGCCATAGCCCGATTTTTGTGATTTGCCTATTAAGTTGCTTTGTCAGGCCTGTTGGGTTGCAAATCTTTCAAGACGAGGAGAGCTTTTCATTCGGCTGGCCGAGAAAATGGCCCATCGGTAATGAGAAATGGGTTGTACATTTTTAAAACACATCAAGCCGGCAATTAGTTTCAAATTTTTTTTTTCATTTCAAGATTTTAAATTACATTAATTTTTATGTGTGGAGAATTTGTTGGATTTTATATTGATATACATTTATTTTTAAAATCAGTTTGAATGTGAGTCTAAATTTCGGGATTAAAAACAGTTCGGAACGCACCGAAATATGCAAAATTTCGTATAATTTTTTAACCGTGGCCACAATATGGGCTGTAATGCTAACAAAAAGAATATGGGCTCCAAAGAAAACCATAAGAATTAGCAAATGGGTTGTAAATTATTAGAAATAATGGCAGATGGGTTGTATGCTGTTTTCCACAGATTTGAGGCTTTCCTAAAAAAAAGGTTGACGCACAAGCAGTGACGGTTGGATGTCAATCCAACGGCCGTCGTGCTTCTTCAATCTCTGCTCTTCCTGCTCCAGCCGCTCAAACAAGCGCCGGCGGGACTGCTGCTCCCTCCTCCTCATGGCCGGGTCATTGTCAGCCAGCAGCCTCACCGCCTCAATCACCGTACTCCCATCGCTGGCCTAGCCATCCCTCTACTCACCCACACATGTTGTTATTCTCGGGCGACGGCAGACGAACCAGTAAACCCTCGTTCAGTCGTACGTGGGAAACAACTGCTGAGTCTTCCCTGCCTCCGTGTCATTCCCTTCCTAGGCCTCGCCTCGTCCACCGCCCTGGTGCTCTTGGCGCGGCCTGGTCAATGTGGTCAACAACCGACATGCATCTGAAGTGGATTGTACGTGGAGAGGCCGACAGCTGGGTCCATGGCCGCACGCAAGGAAATGCCTCCTTATTACGCGCAAAATAATGATTCGTCCACACGACATCGAGGACCCACCGAAAGGGCCTCAGATTTCGCGAAAAAAACGTTATCATTACCGACGGCGGCTCGGACCACTAGCCTATATCTTCGCACGCAAGGAAGTGCGTCGGCAAAAAAATGATTCGCTTCGATTGCTGGCACCCACCAGCTACATCTTCGCACGCAAGGAAGTGCGTCCGGGCAAAAAAAACCAAAACGACTCACCCCCCTGACTGCTGGGACCCACTAGCTACATCTTTGCACGCAAGGAAGTGCCTGACAGTCGGGACCCACCTGGTCGAAGCGTACGTAGCATTGTCATTCTGGTCGTGAACGTGTACGTACAAATATACTGGTGGATGTAGAGGCGCGCACATGTCGTAGTCGAGGCACGCACGTAGCATGTACACGTACGTACAGCGGCGAGGGTGCAAGAAAGAAAATCTGACCACGCGCATTACATACGGGCAGGGTCTCTAACGCCTATCGCGCATACGTAGATGGTCAGAACGGACAAACAGCGTCGTCGTCGTGTTCATGGGGAGCCAACCGGCTGGGTCGGAACGGAATGTGTGGTCGTGTTCATCGGGAGGGCTTGGACGGAACAGGCGATGGAAACGAGGCCTGGCGTACCACACAACGGAGGAAACGGCCTTGTGTTCGACCGGCCACGTTAAACGGGTCCTGTTGATCGGGAGGGTCCGGCCTACCGCCAAAATGGAGGAAGCGGACCTCCTACGGTCAAACGGGGTCCTGTTGATCGGGAGGGTGTGGCGTACCGCAAAAGCGGATGAAACGGACTTGTGTTGAGCGCTACGGTCAAACGGAGTCCTGTTCGCCGGAAGGGTGTGGCGTCGCAAAAGCGGGCCAAACGGACTTGTGTTGGAGCGCTATACGGTCGAAAGCAGAGGGAGGGTGTGGCGCACCGCAAGCAGGACTCCACGGGATAATTCATCTCCACCGTCGACCTCCTCCAGCCTCCACGGGCTCCTGTTCATCCAGCCTCCACCGCGCGCTACTCCACCGGCTACTGTTCAACCACCCCTCCACACGGGCACCCCTCCACCGTCTACTGCTCATCCAACCCTCCACACCACGGGGTCCTGTTCAACTACCCCTCCACGGCCACCCCTCCACCGTCTACTATTCATCCAGCCCTCCACACCACGGGTTCCTGTTCATCCGGAGGCAACGCCACCGCCATCGCTCATCCAACCCCCCCGCAATGCTCACTAGCAGCAGTAGCGAAGGAATCGCTCCATCGGGTTTAGTTAACAGCCATCGATCGATCGCTTCCGGGTTCGATAGCGTAGCCTGCGGTCTGCAATCGCCGGGTTCGATTAGAAACCCAACGCCTCGCTTCGGCTTGATTAGAGCGCGCCTACACCTGCAGCACGTCACGAGAAAGCAGCGCGATCGCTCCGCCCTTCGACCTCCCACCGTAAGCAACTCCCGAAATTTTCCTCCCCTCGCTTCTACCATAGTTTTTTCCGTCATGGACGGCCCAAAGAATGTCATGCAGCTGCGTCTCCGGCCCGCCCAGGACGAAAAGCCCATTTTCTGTCATTATTTTTTGTCATAGAAGTAGGAGCCCACCACATCTATGATGATACCGGGTTTTGTCACAATTATCGTCATAGAGGTGTCATATGTATGACAGAATTTTTTTTCGTTCGGCCCAAAATGTCACGGATGTGTCTTTTTTTGTAGTGTTTGGGTCCTTGGCGTCAAAGTCTCCATTTATTTGAGATATTGTGAGGTTCGAATCCCCACGCACCTCTAAGCGTTGAATGCCCATGGAGACTGCTATCCGGAGACCATGCAACAGGGCCTCATATTCTGCTGCATTGTTGGAGTCTGTGTATAATATTTGGAGTACGTATTGAACTGTATCTCCGGTGGGGGACGTCAGGATGACGCCTGCCCCTACACCAGCCAGCATCTTAAAGCCGTCAAAGTGCATGATCCAATTGGAGTACGCGTCGTACTCTTTAGGGAGTTCGGCTTCTGTCCATTCGGCCACGAAATCAGCCAGTACTTGTGACTTAATGGATCGCCGTGGTTGTATGTTATGTCGAACGGGAGGAGCTCGATAGCCCATTTAGCAATCTGGCCCGTGGCATCGCGGTTATTTATTATGTCGTTGAGTGGTACTTCAGAGGCCACCGTAATTGAACACTCTTGAAAGTAGTGTCGTAATTTCTGGGATGCCATGAAGACCGCGTATGCTATCTTTTGATAATGTGGATACCGCGATTTGCATGGAGTGAGGACAGTGGATACATAGTATACCGGCTTTTGAAGCGGGAACTTATGTCCATTCGTCTCTCGTTCGACGATGAGCACTGCACTTACAACTTGGTGTGTTGCCGCTATATATAACAGCATTGGTTCGCCGACATTTGGCGCGGCCAAGATTGGGTTGGTGGCCAATACGGCTTTTATTTCTTCCAGTCCGACCGTGGCCGCATCCGTCCACTCGAAGTGTTTGGTGCGTCGAAGAAGGCGATAAAGGGGTAGTGCCTTTTCTCCTAATCGGGAGATAAAGCGGCTTAAGGCGGCCATGCATCCAGTTAATTTCTTGATTTGCTTGAGGTCTGTTGGGATAGCCAAGTGTGACAAATCTCAGATTTTAGCCGGATTTGCTTGAATTCCTCTACTCGAGACGATGAAGCTCACGAGCTTTCCGGCGGGCACGCCGAAAACACATTTTTCTGGATTGAGCTTGATGTCATATGTTCGAAGATTGTCGAACGTGAGCCTCAAGTCGTCTATTAAGGGTTCGGCGATATGCGGTTTTGATGACCACGTCGTCTACATATGCCTCCACTGTTTTGCCAATTTGTGTTTCCAGGCATGTCTGAATCATGCGTTGATAGGTTGCACCGGCGTGAGCCCGAAAGGCATGGCGTTAAAACAGAAGGGATGTATGGAGTGATAAATGCAATTGCGGCTTGATCGGACTCCGCCATCTTAATTTGATGGTATCGGGAGTATGCGTCGAGGAAATACAATGAGTCGTGTCCTGTGGTAGCATCGATAATTTGATCGATGCGGGGGAGAGGGAAGGGATGCTTGGGGCAAGCCTTGTTAAGGTCCTTGAAATCGACACATAGGCGCCAGGATTTGTCCTTCTTTGGTACCATCACCAGGTTTGCTAGCTAGTCCGGATGTTTTATTTCTCTAATGAACCCGGCCTCAAGTAACTTGGCTAGCTCCTCTCCCATGGCTTGTCGCTTAGGCTCAGAGAAACGCCGAAGAGTCTGCTTAACCGGACTGAACCCCTTTAGAATGTTAAGGCTATGCTCGGCCAGCCTGCGTGGGATTCCTGGCATGTCTGAAGGATGCCAGGCGAAGATGTCCCAATTCTCGCGCAAGAACTCCCGTAATGCGGCGTCTACTGTGGGGTTTAACTATGCCCCGATGGATGCTGTCTTGCAGGGTCCGTTGGGTGGACTTGGAATTTTACTATTTCGTCCGCTGTTTTAAAAGAGGTGGACCTGGGTCTTTTGTCGAGTATCATGTCGTCCCTGTCCACTTTGGAGCGCAGCGCAGTTAGTTCTTCGGCCCCAAGGGCTTCGGATAACGCCTCGAGGGCTAGTGCGGCGGTTTTATTTCGGTGCGCGGTGCTATGTCCGGATCTCTAGTTAGAGTGATGATTCCATTGGGCCCAGACATTTTGAGCTTCATGTACCCATAATGGGGTATAGCTTGGAAGATCGTGAACACCTCCCGCCCTAAAAGGGCGTGGTATCCACTACTGAACAGGGCCACTTGGAATGTGATTTCTTCGGACCTATAATTCTCCGGCGTGCCCAATACCACGTCTAGTGTGATTTTTCCTGCACATCGTGCCTCCCAACTAGAGATGATTCCTCTGAAGGTCGTGCTGCTTTGCTCAATGTGGCTCTTGTCTATTTCCATTTTTCAAAGGGTTTCCTCATAGATGAGGTTTAATCCGCTGCCACCGTCCATAAGCACTTTAGTAAGCCGGAAGCCGTCCACAATTGGACTAAGGACCAAGGTGGCTGGTGCTCGGTTTGTTCGGAATTTAGGTTCGTCATTGTCATTGAAGGTTATAGCCGTGTCGCTCCATGAATTTATTGCTGCTACGTGGCAGACTTCGGCAAGGCTGCGGAGTGCACGCTTACGCCTATTATTTGAGGCGAAGGTCTCAAAGATTGTCAATACTGTATTGTTATTTTCCACGGGATGGTGCTCTGTTGTATTGTTGATGAGGATATCCTCTTCGCTCTTGGCCACCTGCCGGAGTATCCAACATGCTCTAAGGCTATGTGTTGGCATGGTATCCAATTTGTCTTTGTGAATTTTGCATGGCCCATTGAGCCATCCCTCCAATACAGTTCCACGCCCTGTAGTGGGCTTTGGTTTCTTTGTAGTTGGATCAGGTGACTTACGAGAGTACACCCTTTTAGTTCGGACGGGAGGTTTGATGAGGGCAGGAGGATCCCAGAATTTTGTTTGGGTTTTCCAGGCGCTTTCCATCGCACAATACTTCTGTACTATGGCCGCCAAGTCGGCGAAGTGTGCTATGTCATGGCGACTTATGGCATTGAGGATTCCCTTGTCCGTCAAATTTTTGCAAAAGAATGAAATTGCGTCTTCCTCGTGACAGTCCTTAACCTTGCTCATTACAAGGAGGAATCTGGCCCAATAGTGATGTATTGTCTCTTGGGGCTCTTGTCTAATGTGGGAAAGATCACTTATATCTAGGTGGGTGGGTAGATTTAGGTCCGAACCCCGACCCGATCTGAGACCCATGGGATGAGGAGCTCCTGAGCTTGGCAGTTCGGGCTCCGGGATGTTGCCCAATAGATCTGGCCCGCTGTCTGATTCTAGGTTCAAAGCTTGGGCAATGTCCTCCCGTAGACGGGTATCCGGCTCGAAGAGCTCGGGAATCCGGACATAGTTTGTCCTCAAGATAGAGGAAGAATTGCTGCGTTGCTCCTCCACCACCGCTATCTGATGGGTGACCGGCGGAGAGTTAATCTTCCTTTGGTCGGGTTTAAGCCCGATCCAATCATAGTCCGTAGTGACACCCAAGGCGGCGATGCGATCCAAGAGCTCGTTCAAGGAAGAGAGCTCCATTGGATCCATCTGCTCGGCGAATTCCGAGCCGACGCGGAGGCTGTTTTCGATGACCCGAGAAGTCATCGTCGGCGCAACGGCCGAGCGGGCGGTCATGACGAAGCCGCCTAGTCGGAGAGTTTGGCCTACAGCCAGGGCTCCCCCAGAGGTGATGTTGTCCTTGACAACGAGACGAGCCATCAAGCCTTATGATGACGGCACAGTGGAACTCTCAATGAAAGCACCAATGTCGGTGTCAAAACCGGCGGATCTCGGGTAGGGGGTCCCGAACTGTGCGTCTAAGGCGGATGGTAACAGGAGGCAGGGGACATAATGTTTACCCAGGTTCGCGCCCTCTTGATGGAGGTAATACCCTACTTCCTGCTTGATTGATCTTGATGATATGAGTATTACAAGAGTTGATCTACCACGAGATCGTAGAGGCTAAACCATAGAAGCTAGCCTATGATTATGATTATTCTTCTACGGAATAAACCCTCTGGTTTATATAGACACCAGAGGGGGCTAGGGTTACACAGGGTCGGTTACAAGGGACGAGATCTACATATCTGAATTGCCAAGCTTGCCTTCCACGCCAAGGAGAGTCCCATCCGGACACGGGACGAAGTCTTCAATCTTGTATCTTCATAGTCCAACAGTCCGGTTGTCCGAGGACCCCCTTATCCAGGACTCCTTCAGCGACGCGTCAGATTGCTGGATGGGGGACGGTGGTGCGCGGGAGGTAGGGCGGCGATGCGTAGAGGCAGGAGGCGAGCGCGTTGGAGGCTGGGCGCGGCAGCGGGGGAAGATGGGGACCACAACACCGACGATGAGCGCAGGTGGCGGCGGAGGTGGGATCTAGGGGCGGCGGTGTCTCCGATTGGGCGTGGCGGGGTAGCGGCGGGCACGTCGCCATTGGGGACGGCAGGTGGGAGAGGTGGGGGATCGGGGAAGTTGGTGGATCGGGGAAGTTGGTGGATCGGGGGGAGCACGAGGTGGGGTGGGCTTTTTCTTTTTTAGTGTCACTACCCGGTTCATGAGTTCGGGAAAATCCCCATCGGGCCCTATATAGGCCTGACGTGATCCAAATAGTTATTCTGATCATGGGGTCAGAATAGTGCCAGTCTCTCTCTCTCTCTCTCTCTCTCTCTCTCTCTATATATATATATATATATATATATATATATATATATATATATATATATATATATATATATATATATATATATATATATAACAATTTTTTGCTACAAGCAGTGGTAGTTACCTCCTATCTCTATGCCCTCCACGTGTCCCTCATCTTAGAGCCAAACCAACAACGTAAAGGGCGTGCTACTGTGGCCTGTTCGCGGGCAGAAACCCGCTAACCCACTTCGCACGAGCAGCGCAATTAAGAGGTGGATAAAAATATTTTTATAGATAAGATAAGGCCCAGATTTTTAGGCGGCGAGATACGTGCGTCTGATCAGGAACTACTTCCTGATTCTTGGCTGGCTATTTGCAGCGATGCCGAGTGGATAAGCATGCGTTAGAAGCTGGCTAACTAACTAGTTTTCACTTAATTCCCTTTGTATATTCATTTTTTCAACAAGAGCGTATTTACCTTTTCATTTTCAAAATGATTATTTATCATGAAGTATATATGTGTACTTTATTCCAATAATAGGAGCATGTGCCCCTTCGTTGGAGTGGGAGTATATACCCATTTTTAATTAGAAGTACACATGGAGCGTCTATGCTTTTGGAAATAAGAGTATGCAGTATTCCTTTTATTTGGTATATATACTATAGCAACGAAGTATGTAGTGTCTCCAAATATAAGAGTACATGCTCCCAAAAATGAAAAGTAGTATACATGCTCCCAAAAATGGAGTATCTAGAAAATAGAGTATCTTCAAATACATGCACAAAACAGAGTATATGCTACTGCGTGGTAATATCGCTTGTTTAGGTAGGGTAGCATATAGTATGGACTGTATGGATTGCAACGTAGTATATCCGTATGTGATGGTCATAAATGGCATGGTTTCATCTACATATTTCTCTATAAGTATATATCATTGTAAGAGTGTATGGAGTATATTCAATAAGAGAGAATGGAGTATGTTGTATTTCAAAATAAATAGTATGGAGTATGGAGTATATTCAACAAGAGAGAATGGAGTATGTTGTATTTCAATATAAATAGTATGGAGTAAGGAGTATGGAGTATATATCATAATATGTCCAAAATTCTCAGTGTCCAAAGATGGGAAGATGGCATGGATTCTTAGAAAATATGGAGTATATAGTATCTTAGAAAGCCAATGCGTAGTATAGATCATAGGGCACGTATACACGCTTGACGGCCGGCCAGCGAGAAAGATTTATAGGTCAGCGTCTCCCAATCCATTTGTAAGAAGAAGAGTGTGAAATATGTGCAGCCTTTAATTCAAAACATTTGCATATTTATCTGTAATTTTAGCTGATTCTTTCTATGAAGTACAAGATCTTGTAAATACAAGATGCATGCAAACGTGATGTCAGCCATCCATGCATGTCTTTACGTGTTGTCATCCATGGAACTGTGCGAGCAACTATATATTGCATCCTTCCGTCCATCGTACTTCCTCGCTGCCGCCAAAGTAGATGTCCATTGGTCGTATGCAGCCGTACGTGAGCGCCCCATGTCGATGCAGTCACAAGTTGTGCACCACCGCACGACGCCATTACCAAGGAAACCGATGGCACCTTCTCCATGCGGCACGGCGGCGTGCACGGTTGCCCTGCCCGATCATAATGACGCCTGCGTGCACGACGTCATTATGGAGGCCATCGTGTAATCGACAATCTGCAAAAAGAGAGTATCAAACGCAAAAAGGACACAAATTATCAATTAGCAACACATCTCACCTGTTTCATCAATCAATACCTTGAAACATCCATGCATGCGACCAATCCAACCGGGGTTTCATGTCAGGAAAATTCTCCCAGATGCGCTAGCTGTTTACAGCAAATCCATGGGAGAGAGAGAGGGATAATCAGGTCATGTTCATTAGGTTGTGAACGCACCTGATTCATCTTGGTGGTGACAGCGGTGGCACGCCAGACGTCTGACAGCGTCGTGTGAGGTAGATTGAAAAACGATAGGATTAATGATGTACTGTTGTTTTTAATTTATAAAGGCACGAAAGTAGGAAAGTTTGGTATATTACTGGATTGGATCTAAGAAACCGGCAAGATCAGTGGCACCTAACGACCCGTTTAGAAAAGCACGTATCTAAAAAGAATCCAACGGCTTAAAAGGTGAAGGTAACTACCACTAGATGGTAGAATCTATTTTCCCTATATATATATATATATATATATATATATATATATATATATATATATATATATATATATATATATATATATACACACACACACACACACACACACTATTCTAATCACGGGATCAGAATATTATTCTGATCACAACATGAACTTCCTGAGTTACACGCGTGAACTTTCTTCTGTAGGAACCCGACCTTCGGGCTATCTTCTCAACCGTGTCTCCCCATGCGATTTTTTTGGCCAGTCATGTTCTATGTGATGTAAGTGTAATCTACAAACGGTTTTTAGAAACTAAATGCCGTTTTAAATAGGAATCTCGCTCATTTGCGGATTTGCTCTCGGGTCGTGATGAAACAAGCATCTGTTGCAATTTTACTGCCTGAGTTGTTCGACCTGAACTTCCCCCTGTGCTAGGTTGAACTTCAGCCAACATTGCCCAAATGGGGCTTGCGATATACCGTTAGAAAGCTATGAACACCAGTATCATGACCCAAGTTAAATTTTTGGCAAAATGTAAGCGGTTTAAGAGCAGTTTTGAAAACCATTTTTTCTACATACAAAAAATGTGAATCGTATTTTCAATCGATTTCTAAACCGTTTACCGGAATGAGAAAAATAATATGGCGTTGGAAGTTGCTGCAAAAATGCTTCTTCCACATGTTGAAAGTTTTCTCTAATTCCCTACGGTTAAAGAGGAATTTGGAAAATCATAAAATTTTACAAACCGAATAGCTGAGTTCGTATTTTTGATGTCATTTTTAAACGGGTAATCCAATTGAGGCCAACGATATGGCGTTGGAAAGCTTATGAAAATGCGCTACTTTTTCATGTTTAAAGTTTTTCCTATTTTCGAACGGTTTAAAAGTAATTTAGAAAACGGTCCAAGTTGCACTGAGTTTGTATTTTAGAGCTAAGTTTTTAACCGTACGACCGAATGCAGCAAATATTATGGCGTTAGAAAGCTTGAGTAAATGCAAAACTTTTTGGTATATATTGTTTCTCCCAATTCCTTACTGTTTTAAGTCAATTTTGAAAATGGCTAAAAACGTATTTTCGCCGTAATTTCTACAAACTTTATCGGAATAGGGCAAATAATATACTGTTGAAAAGCTACGGAAAGTGCGAAACTTTTTCTTGTTGATGGTTTTCTCTGTTCCTAGCCGTTTTCAAGTAATTTCAAAAATGACGGGATCATTCGTTCTGCCTTTATCGCGAAACAGATTCTTCGAACATGCACCGCGTGAAGAACTTGAACTTCTCGGCATGCCTACCTGAACTTCACTCTGTTTTTCACGTGCTTTTTTCCCCGTAGATCACCGTCCACTCACCGGAACACTCACCGGAATTGAGAAAGTGATATACCGGTGGAAAGCTGTTGTAAACATGCAACTTTCCCGTGTTGATCGTTTTTTCATACTCGCAACGGTTTTAAAAGTTTTTCATCTGAAATTCATCCACTGTAGTAGTTGAACTTCCTGTTGTTTTTAGTTGAACTTCTGTGACGTATTTTTGTTTGTAATTTTCTTATCCATCGTCAGTGTTACACAAATGATATTCCTTTTGTACAAACCTCTTTCACAATATTTTTTTTTAACTTTCTCCCACAAAGGACTTGAACTTACGCAAATGATATTCCTGCCATTTTGAAGTAAATTAGAGAAATGACGACATCATGATTTCTGCCTTCATCGCGAATGGAAGCACTGCGCGAAGTAGTTGAACTTCTGAGGCATGTCTATTTTTGATGTGTTGTTTTTTCTACGTGCTGTTTTTTGCACTCGTGAAGTAGTTAAACTTCTGGGGCATGTCTGTTTGAACTTCACTCTGTTTCACTTTATTGTATTTCACTTTATTCCTATCACTTTGAACTTCTCTTTGGTTTGAGAGAATTATTTTAAAACACAAAAAACAACATCTTTTTTATGTATTTGGACATTTAAATACATGGTGAACCTCTCTCACAAGAATTTTTGAACTTTTCCTCGCCGAGTACTTGAACTTCTAACAACCATTTTTTCACAAAAATAAACTCTTTTTAGGTGTACCATTTATTTTAATTTGAAAACCTTGGGTTTTATAAACATCAATCCACTTCATTATTTTAGTTTGAACTTCTAGTTTTTTAGAGTAGGGAAATTTCGTTTGAATTTTTTTAGTTGTACCATTTATTTTAATTTGAACTTCTTCATTTTTATTCTTTAGTAACGAGAAAAATTTGAGTTTTTGATAAACTTTGATCCTCTCTGTTATTTTAAGTTGAACTTCTCAGTTTTATTCTTAGAAAAAATATGTTTTCGAGTAAGCATCAAACGTTCTTTTACAAATTGAACTTCATACTTTTATTTTTCCTAGAAACATGAAGAATTTTGGGTTTCCATATACATTGAACTACTTCCGTTTTAATTTGAACTTATTGATTTTATTTCCTTGGTAGCAAGGAAAATCTATGTTTTTTGATAAATATTGAACTTCTCTATTTTTGTAAGTTGGACTTCTTGGTTTATTTCTGTTAGTAATGGAAATATCCGAGTTTTGTAATAAATATTGGACCTTCCGTTTTTTAAACTTGAACTTCTAGATTTTTTTGTAACTTTAGAAACGATGGAAGTACCTTTTTATGATTTTTGAACTTCTTTATTTTTTAAAATTGGACTTCTTGTTTTTTATTTTTTGAACTTCTTGTTTCCTTCTTTAATAACAAGAAAATCTAACTTTTGAATAATCATCAAACCAATCCTTTTTTTTAATTTGGACTTCTTGGTTTTATTTCTTTTAGTAACGAAAAAAATCATTTTCTAATAAACATCGAGCCACTTGATTTTTTTTAAATTTGAAGCTCTAGTTTTTTTTTGAAACCTTTTTAGGTACATTTCTTGAATGGCGGGTTTGATTTTTTTCAAACCTCCCGAATTCGATTTATTATATGCATGAACTTTTCTGAAGGACAATACTTGAAAAATAAATTTAATTATCATTGTGTTACATGTGAGCTCTGCGTTTTGACTCCTCGGGGACGACCATATAAGCATCAGGAACCAAAGAACATGTACTTTTCAGTACATCCTTTTTAGAAATGCGTCTTTTTTCGCTATGCGAACTTCAACTTTTTTATATATGAACTTCATTGTGAATAGTGTTACTCATGGGATGGGTGTTTGAATTTTTTTTAAACTGGGAAATCAATTTTTTATAATTTTGTTTGAGATGTTCCATTTTTTTAATTTGAACTTCTTCGTTTGATTTTTTAGTAACAGCAAACATCTGAGTTTTTTATAAACCTTGAACTTCTCTATTATTTTAATTTTAACTTCATAGTTTTATTCATAGAAAATTTAAAAAATCATTTTTTAATAAACATCAAACATAAAAAAAACTGTTGTCGAGAGCTCCGGCGACATGAGCAATGACTATTGCAACACTCTGCATGAGCCATCTCTACAACACTCATCCTTACTGGCATTAACACAAACAACTGGAAAAGCATGTACAAGTGAGCAGAGAGTTCGAGCAGTTGAGTCGAGATGACACGAGTTCGTCAGAGCAGTAGGACTGGAAGGCCAGGAGGGCCACAAGTAGCGTTGGGGAGAAGATGGAGTGTGCGGGTCGCAGTTGGGGCTGAGCTGCCGGCGTCGCCTTGCAGTAGTGCAGGAACGTCGAAGGCAAAGAAGACCGAAATGCCGGTGAGGTGATGCAGCACGACAGTGGGTAAGAAGACACCTGTGATTCTGTAGTTGTTAGCGCAAAGCATGCCGGCGCACCTTCGTTTTGCTCCTGTAGCTTCTTATTCCTTCTCCGCCATGATGCCTATTAGAAATCTAAAAAAGTTCAAGTCTTGCAGGCATAAGAACAAACAAATATGAGCGACCACTTCCAAAGCACATGCACCATTTCAGGATCTTTTGTCGAGGTCCTCTCTCCATCCAAGTAGAATTTCACACGGGATGAAAGTTCAAGCAAAAAGACAAATGTGCTTCCAGGGAGTAGCTAGTAGCAGAGGGATGTGGCTCTTTGGTCGTATCTGAAGTTCTGAACCTGCCCATCGCTGAGCCTGCAAGTTAGACAGAGAAAGCCATCCATGCTGTGCAAGTACCCAACGGGTCTGCAAACAAGCCGGACATGCCTGCTGGGAGCCGGCGAAACATGAGCAGAGGAGAGAAATCGTATGAGCACACACTTAGTAATACAAGAACCTTCTGGGAAGTATTACATGGACTTCTGTGTACTGAATTTTTTCTCTCGTTCACATGGACATTTTTTTTTCAAACCACAAGCTCAACAGAATACAGGAACGCACAAAGCAAAATTTCATAGAAACGATCAGGAATAAAAAGAACACAAACATTCAGTATGCAAAACAAGACATGTCATCGTGATTTGAGAAGAAAAGTAGGAGCAGCTCCTCCAATTGTAGGCAGCAGCAGCTTGGAGAAGATTCAAGCACGAAGGTCACGCTTTGGCCTCGGACAGGTCGCCGCTTAGGCCTCAGCAGATCGCTAAAGGCGCGAGGTGAGCGACCATGGTGGCGGGATCCGGAAGTTGCAGCCTGGCCTTACTTGCTGCTGCAAGGGTTGGTCTCCCATGACGGCGTCGCGCAGGACGCGGGCTTTCCGGCGGCGCACATGAGGAGTGTCGGGATCCAACGCGAGCTTTTCACAGGGATCCGTGGTTGAAGCAGTCGAGGAGCCCGACGGCGGCGCTGTAGGTGGCCGCGGACAGCCGGCGGCACGGGAGGTGGCCTGGGCTCAGCAGCGGCGCGGGAAGTGGCAGGGCACCGGATCCGTGGTTGAAGCAGGGGATGGCCCTGACGGCGGCGCTGTAGGTGGCCGGGGTCAGCCGGCGGCGCGGGAGGTGGCGGTGGCCCGGCAGCGGCGCGGGAGGTGGCCGGGGCAGGCGGCAGCGTGGGGTAGGGAGGGAGGCGGCAGTGGTGCCGTACTGTTCCGGGGAGGTGCCAGATGGGATCGGGGGAGGGGTTGTGGCGAGCGGGTGGGGTGGTTTTTTTCTTTTACCGATCGGGCGATTTCAGGAACGTCCGATCGCCCCTATATAAGTATATAGTAATCGATAAAGCTATTCTCCTGCCGACTGTCTGTTTGAGAAAAAATAGGTAGACAAAAGGAATCGAACCCACAAGCTCTCGCTCTTATCTTAAAGCGAGCACCATCTCACCACGCCATTGTTCATGTTAGATATAGGAAGGTTACCCTTTTGACCCACTTTGACTATTGCGTTAGTATAGACTTTTTTTAGTTTTTGGGCTCCTTTTTTGTGCAACTTTAGTCCTATACCTCATGTTATATGCATGTTCATCACTTTTGCTCCCGCGTGCAAATTTTCATAATTTCTCCATCGACTTCTTGTTTCAACAATTTTTTTCACCAAAGAAAATATAATGCAGAACATCATGGTAATATACGCACCATAAACACGATAAGTTACGCACAAACCTCATGATAACTTTTTGACCTAAGAACAAAGTTATTAAAACATATCCGACAAATCTATCTTCAAACTAGTTCAATATTGCAACAAGTCTAAACGCATACGATCATCGTGGAATCTCCTTCCGAATGGCTAGGTAGGTCGCCGATAGTCTCAATGCCCTCGCCCATGCTCTCCTGCCCCGTCGACGTGCACGACGGCCAGCTCCTCCACCAAGGAGGAGATCTTCATCTCCTCCAGTGAGGAGGAGGACCAGTGCACCGCCAACAGCCACCACAATGCCTTCCCGACTCTTTCAAGGAGGCCGCTCTCACGAACCAAGATTTCATCCGTGAGATCGAGATAATGACGGAGCGTCGCTCCATTACATGGGCCTGTCGCCACCATCGCCCGGTAGCGGCGTGAAGGAGGAACCGTTGTCCCCGTCGCGCCACCGCTGCGTGAAGCACGAGCCGGCGTCCCCGCCCGATCCTATGAAGAAGGAGCCGCCTCGCCCGACACAACCGCAACGCCCAGATCGGACACCACATGAAGGAGGAGCCGCCTCTCCCACGCACCATCATGGGCGTCTAGATTGGACGCCGGCTCAAGGAGGAGTCGACGTTTCGCCATGCGGCCAAGATGACCGCATGCACGCCGCCACCATCTCGGCTGCCGAGGAGTTGCCGCCAGCGATCAAGAATGCGCGGGGCGGCTCCCTCCACTACCTCGGAGGCGGCGGCGGGAGGTTAACGAAACAGACTCCCAAGTAACTTTCTTGTGCATAGCATGGTAACTTACACACCACGCACTGATAACTTATGTACCCCGGTCCCGATTAGTTTGGCGCGTGGGGGTGTGGGGGTGGTTGATGAAATATCCCCGATAACTTTTATGTGAATAACATGGTAACTCACACATTGCGCACTGATAACTTATTTACCTCGGTCTTTGATAACTTTTTGGCATGGGGGGAGGGGTTGATGAAATATCCCCAGGTAACTTTTGCGTGAATAGTATGGTAACTCACATATCACGGACCTGATAACCTATGTGCCTCGGTGCTAATAACCTTGGCGAGGGGGTGATAAAATGTACCCACGACAACTTTAATGTTAATAGCACGGTAACTCACTCATTGCAAACATGATAACTTATGTACCCCGGTCCTGATAACTTTGGCGACATGGGGGGTGGTGGGTTGATGAAATATCCTCTCGGTAACTTTTGTGTGAATAGCATGGTAACTCGCACACCGCAGACTTGATAACGTATGTACCCCGGTCCAAGAAACTTTGGCGACCGAGGTGGGGGCAGGGAGTTGTTGAAACATATCACGGTAACTTCTGTGCAAATGACATGATATTTTACATATCGAAGACATGATAACTTATGTACCCCCCATGATAACTTTCTAGTACCATGGTACTTTGACATGATATTTATGCACCGCGGACCTCATAACTTACATTCAACCACCATGTTATCGAAGACATTATAACTTACATTCAACCACCATGTTAACTTTTGACTTGAGGAAAAACGTTGAAACATAACTCCTCCGATAACTTCCATGTAAGTTTATGAAAATTCTATGCATGACAGACCTGCTATCTTAGGTTTAAACATCATGGTATCTTTCATTCAAGGGAAAAAGTTTTTGAAACATTCACCGGTAATTTCTATGTTAAATTATCATACTTCCCCATGCTAAAGTTATCATGTTGTAACCTTCTCGTACTGTAGTTATCAGCCCTATCATGATATAGTTGTCATGTTGCTCATACCATAGTTATCACGTTGGTCATGCCAAAGTTACCAAGGCACAGTTTATTATTTTTCTGATATGGCAGAAATAACAAAGTTGAAATAACGTGTTTATCTACAAAAGACAACAACTAAAGGTGGCTAAGTTGGCTATTCAGTTCAATAGCTATTGCATTGACTTGGGTTCGAATCCTCTTTCAAGCACTTTTATTTTCTTCTCATATTATGCAGCGAAAAACCCAAAAAAAACCACTAGCGATTTATTATTTCCATCTACAGTTTTTGAGAGAAGGAAAAAAATCAGTGAAAGCGAGCATGGGATGATAACGATCACGTAGTAACTAGTTGTGCGGATCTGTCGCTAACGACCAGTCGACTGGTCGTTAGCACAGTCCTATAGTAATATATAGGACAACACTATTCTAATTCTGGGATTAGAATAGTTATTTGAATCACGTCAGGCCTATATAGGCTCGATCGACACGCTTCCCGAACTTTCAAACTCGCAGAAAAAGGCCCACCCATGCCCGCACCTATCCTCCACCTTCCCCCCCCCCCCCCCTGTCGGAGGCCAAAGCTCAACCTTCATGATTGTATCTTCTCCAAGTTGCTGCTACCTGCAACGGAGAGGGGGAGGTTGTAGCCGATGTTTGTGTTCTTCCCATTGTTGATAGTTTTTCTAAATTTTTGCTCTGTCCATTCATGTGTTCTTACTGAATTTATATATTTCTCTGAACTTCAGAGTGAATGTGGCTTAAGGTTCAGAGATGTATAGTATTTTTTAGTACATTCAGAGTGTTTTTTCCCTATTTTTCATTTCTTAGCTTCATAAATCCGAGACCAACATTCCATCAGCTGAAGCTTATAGTTTCATGTATGTACTAAAATAAACACATTTTGGCCGGTATACTTTGAATTCGTGTGAAATTATTTGAAATGAAGGAGACGTTTGGCTGTATTGCCAGTTCAAGTTGGTTCTCCCTGCAGATACTTCAATTTTTATTTCCATGTATTGAGTTCTCTTACATATTTCATATGATGATGTATCTCCCTGGATCATAGCTACACCTTACAAACAAGGAGGCTTTGAAAAAAACCCAGGATGTACAAACTTGAGTTAAGTTTCTTAGGCTGGCATATCAATTTCTCTGTCAGTACACCACTTCCCGAACAGCCTCTGCTGCTACTTCTTCACCTCTGTGGTAGCTAGCTGATGGTGCTTCTTTTCAGCAGTTCAAGCTACAAATGGAGCATTCCATGCAGCAACATCGACCCAACGGGCATACGATGGCCGACGACGGCTGGGTTTGGCGTTCGTCTCTCCGGCGTGCTAGGCGTGGTGCCGAGAGTGCTGCAATTCGAAGTGGCTGGGCATTAAATTCTAGAGATTGCTTTTTTAGTACATTCAGGAAAGTTGCCTCTTCCTTTTTGCATTTTGTCTACGCACATACTTAGGGCCTGTTCGGAACAAAGGCGTACAAAACATAGGAATGGAAAGAAATATGAGAATAGGAAAGGAATGCCATTGTAAAACACAGGGACGAGACAACACCGGAAACCACAGAGGAAACTGAACGAAGGAGTGTTCGCATCGATAGGAAAACGTACAGGAGAATATCAGTTTTTTATTTGGCTAAACTGTGATTTGCTTTTGGCTATACTTCACCATCTTCTCCGGCGGGATATTTTATTCATGTTCACACGTAGCAAGGAGCGGCTTTGCCTCGGGCATCCGCCAAAACATTGGCTCGTGGCAGATTTTTTCAATCCTGTGGAATCAGCCAAAATCTACATGGCAGAGGAAGTTTTCCTTCAAAACACTGTTCACCTTTCCTTCATCCCGAACACTAGCAAATGGAAACTTTCCAGAAGAGCAACTTTCCTATGAGATTCCTATAAATTATCCCGTGAACCGAATGGGGCCTTAGTTGAGAGTGGTTCTGGCCTTGGCTCCTCTCACCTGAACACTTGCACCATTTGTAAAATATACATAAAATGAGTGTCGTAACTAGCATTAAAAAACGAATCCAGAATAAGTAGGCAGACACCACAACCTCATCCACGGGTTCCAGTAGCTCAAGATTTTAAGAAAATACATTTGACGTGAAGCTTTATTCATACAGTTGTAATAGTTTTTGAAGTAATTTTATCACTTATGTAGCTTTGCTATTTTTTTTGAAATGCTTTGTTCTGCATAACAATTGCTTTGGTAGAAGAAAAAAGTAGTTTTCTCTGGTGGCAAGGGGCCATGCAGGCTGTTTTGTTACTTGCAAGGGACCATGCAAGGACCTATCCAGCCGCTGGTGACACGACCGCGCCTCCCCGGTATCCTCTCTGTGAACCTTTTTTTATATCTAATCGCAACTATGATGTGTTGGACTTGTTACAATTTTGAGGAGCTTACGACTGAATCTCCTGTATATTTTTCTGTTCTTCGAAAGTGCAAAAGTCTAGGTTGTTTCCCGAGCGAACGTGCACCCTTAACTCTGTAGTGCATGAGAAGCCACATTGAAGCCCAATCATGCATGCGTTGGTGTCCCCTGAATTCGTCATGGAGGTTTTGATTAGTTTGGGTTGGTTTCTGGCATGCAAATTTCACTCACTACACGTTCACTCGCAACAATAACTATCTTGTTTCAGATGCAGCATCAGGCTATTATAACAACTTGTGTAGTAAGCATATCAGAGTAGCTAGCTTTGTGGATCCTTCTCAGCATTGCCACTCACCTGGATATATTGTCACTAATTTACTAATAAATCAAGATCCTCCTCACTGACAGGTCACTCCCCACTGCTCTGCTCCGTGGCGGATCCTCCTCTGACCGGCTTCCCCCACCACTACTGCAATACCTCCTGACTACCCCCTGCGTCACCCGGCCCGCGGTGGTCCGCTTCCTCTGGATTGCACTCATCAGCAGGTCAAACACAAAGCTCGTGGCAGGTCGACTAAAGAAGTTGGAGCAAAAAAGGAGGCACAAAAAAGTCATTACAACATCATCCTTTGAAGAAAGAACAGAGAACGTCCAGGTGGTTGTTCCTGGCCACTGAGAACAGTTTTGGCAATTGTTTTGCTTTCTTAAAACTGTTAGCAATTGAAATCAATGTCTTGGGTTTGAAAAAAGATATTTTTTTGCCCATTGTTGAAACCCTTGCTTGGCTCTGAGCATGTTAAAGCTTGCTTATGAGAATTGACCCCAATTTTCCTATTGTTTTTGCAGACCTAGGATTCAAGAGAAAAAATGTGTATAAAAAAGGGGGTGATTTCGAAAGTTCAGGTGTAACGATCTTCAAAGTTCAAATCAAAAAAATGTAAACAAAAAAATCATGGAATTCAAAGAATAAAAATTATGGAGTTTCATAAAAAAATTAATAGCACATCAAGTTCATATTTTAGAAATTCCGAAGTTCACGTGTAGTACATACAGAAGAAAAACCATCAAATGAAAAAAAGAGACCAAAGAGACCGCCGAGGCCATTTCACTGAAAATCAAAAAATGCATAAAATGTCACGACAAATTCTATAAGAAGTTCAAATTTAAAAACCGAAGCAGGTCGATGTTAAAAAAATGAAGTTTTTAATATCTAAAAGACAAATTTGGAAGTTCAAAAAATTTGAGCAAGAACTTAAAAAAAAGTAGTTCAAAAATCTTTATAACCGATTTTCCCTGTTTGTAAAAAAATCAGAGAAGTTCAAATTAAAAAGAGGAGCATTTCAAAAAGATCGTATAAAAACAGATTGTCCCCATTCTATAAAAACTAGAAGTTCAAATTAAAATAACAGGGCGGTATCATTGTTTATATATAAAAAAACATTTTCCCCGTTACTAACCAATAAATCTAAGAAGTTCAAAACTTTAAAAATGGTGAAGTTCGATGTCTACAAAAAATTCAGAATTTTCATATTATTAAAAAATAAAACCAAGAAGCTGTTGACACCAGATTTTGGCACGGCCAGGAACTTCATTAATATGGCCTCAAATGGAGAAGTGATCTATATAAAAAAGTTTCGTATTGTCGATACGAACATCTTTGAAGTTTGGGCCATCGCCATCCGATCTCATCTCGAAGGCCGAAGTTGTATTCGACTGAGATTTTGTATTCAGAACACTATTCGGCTCATTATGCCCCCAAGACTGCCCCGTATGGAAAAATGATCTACACGAATTATCTTCGTATCGTCGAAACGATTGATTTTGATATAAAGATCGTCCCAATCCTAGGTCATATGCAAAAGTTAGAGCCTGCACAGCGCGACCCTCCAGTGGGCCAAATATGACGCCCAGAACCAGACACATGTGTGGGTATGTCTAATGAGCTGCGTGAATATTTAGCTGTTTTGCGCGAGCAATTTGGCCCTGAAGATGACCTTGGATCAAAAAACATTAAACATGAAAGTTGTTCGCCTCGTCGAAACGGTCAAGATTGCTTTTGGTCTCATTTTCATCCGAGGTCGTTTACGACCACAAAAAAGACCCGCAAGGTGCAGCCAGTTTAAACCGAACAGTTTTGGAAAGTTCAGACAAAACCAATCCGAATTTGACTAGGGTTTTGGACGTGAATCCAAACCTTTTCCTTGCACAGGAAGTCCAGCCGCCTCTTATATACCCAAACGGCCGATTGAACAACAACACACATTCGCAAAACACATCTACTTTTTATCCTAGTTTTACATCCCTCCCTTGTTCTTTCTCTCTCGTTCTTCGTTCGTTCTTCGTGTTGAAGGGCAGCGATCCTCGAGGCTCTAGGGGCGGGCGAACCGACCTAGGGCAGACCATAGCCGCCGCATGTCCAGACTGGGTCCCACCCGGGTACGTGGGGTTTCGGGTCCTGAAAAGCACCCGCCGGATTGCTTGCGTACATCGCTTCCGGACGGGTCTCCTTCGACGTGAGCTGCGGTGCATCACCCTCGGCGTTGGAGGTACACGGTGACGTGTTCGTGTGCGAACAAAAGTTTAAAATTTTAAAATAGAGAAGTTCAAAAAACTCGATTTTCCTTGTTACTAAAGAATAAAACTAAGAAGTTCAAATTAAAATAACAGAGAACTTCAAGTACTGCAAGGAATGCATTTCACGTGAGAATAAAAATATAGAAAAATAAAAGCTTAAAAGGTTTGTTGAAGGAAGTTCAAGTGCTGTGTCCGGAGAAGTTCAAAAATTCTTGCGAGAGAGGTTCACCTTGTATTTTCATATTCGATTTTTTCCGTATAAAAATCAAATACAATTCTTTACTCAAAAATATAAAAAGGTGAAGTTCAAATTGAAATAACAGGGAAGTTCGGAGTTTATTAAAACCTAGCATTTACCTGTTCAAAAAATAAAAAACACAACGCCCTTTTTTGCACTTTTAGAAACAACTCATAAATGAAAAAAAATGGTTGCTAGAAGTTCAAGTGCTCGGCGAGGAAAAGTTCAAAAATTATTGTGACAGAGGTTCACCGTGTATTTAGATGTCCAAAATACATAAAAAAAGATGTTGTTTGTTGTGTTTTAAAATAATTTACTCAAACCAGAGAGAAGTTCAAACTGATAACATCCAGAAGTTCACGTTCTGCATGGTGTGTGTTTCATATAAGAAAAATACTATAAAGTGAAACAGAGTGAAGTTCAAACAGACATGCCCCAGAAGTTCAACTACTTTACGCAGTGCAAAAAACAGCACGTCAAAAATAGAATGAGGTTCAAACAGACATGCCCGAGAAGTTCAACTAATTCACGTAGTGCGTTTCCATTCGCAATGAAGGCAGAAATCATCATCTCGCCATTTCTCTAATTTACTTCAAAACGATAGGAATATCATTTGTGTAAGTTCAAGTCCTCGGTCGGAGGAAGTTAAAAAAATATTGTGAGAGAGATTTGTACAATAAAAAATATCATTTGTGTAACACTGACGAAATGTATGAGAAAATTACAAATGAAAATACGTCACATAAGTTCAACGTGAAAACAACAGGAAGTTTGACTACTATAGTGAATGAATTTGAGATGAAAAACTTTTAAAATCGTCGCGAGTATGAAAAAACGATTAACACATGAAAGTTGCGTGTTTACATTAGCTTTCCACCGGTACATTACTTGCTCAATTCCGGTTGAGTGTTTCGGTGAGTGGATGGAGAGCTACGGGCAAAAACAGCACGTCAAAAACAGAGTGAAGTCCAAGTAGGCATGCCGAGAAGTTCAGATTCTTCACGTGGTGCATTTTTGAAGAATCTGTTCCGCGATAAAGACAGAACGAATGATCTCGTCATTTTCGAAATTACTTGAAAACGGCTAGGAATCAGAGAAAACCATCAACATGAAAAAGTTTCGCATTTTCCTTAGCTTTTCAACGGTATATTATATGCCCCATTCCGCTAAAGTTTGTAGAAATTACAGCGAAAATATGTTTTTAGCCATTTTCAAAATTTAATTAAAATAGTAAGGAATTGGGAGAAACAATATATACCAAAAAGTTTCGCATTTCCTCAAGCTTTCCAATGCCATATCATTTGCTACATTTGGACGTACGATTTAGAAATTAGCTCAAAAATACGAACTCGGTGCAACTTGGACTGTTTTCTAAATTACTTTTAAACCATTCAAAACTAGAAAAAGCTTTAAACATGAAAAAGTAGCGTATTTTCATAAGCTTTCCAACGCCATATCATTTGTCTCAATTGGATTAGCCGTTTAGAAATGACATCGAAAACACGAACTCGGCTGTTCGGTTTGCGATAACCATAAGGAATTAGAGATAACTTTCAGCATGTGGAAGGAGCGGATTTACAGCAGCTTTCCAAAGCCATATTATTTGCCTCATTCCGATAAACGGTTTAGAAATGCGACCGAAAATACGATTCACATTTTTTGTATGATGAAAAAACAGTTTTCAAAACTGCTCTTAAACCGCTTACATTTTGCCAAAATATCAACTTGGGTCATGATACTGGTGTCCATAACTTTCCAACGGTATATCACAAGCCTCATTTGGTCAATGTTGGCGGAAGTTCAACCTAGCATTGGGAGAAGTTCAGGTCAAACAACTCAGGCAGTAAAATGCAAAAAACGCAATTCCATCACAACCCGAGAGAAAAATCCGCCAACGAGCGAGATTCCTATTTAAAATGGGTATTTAGTTGCTAAAAAATGTTTCTAGATTAAACTAACATCATATGCAACACAACTAACCAGAATAAATCGCGCGGGGAGACACGGTTGCGAAGATAGCCCGAAGGTCGGGTTTGTACAGAGGAAAGTTCAGGCGCTTTACTCAGGCAGTTAAGGTTGTGATCAGAATATTATTCTGATCCCGTGATCAGAATAGCGTTTATGTGTGTCTATCTATATATATATATATACACACACACACACACACACACACACATCTGGGCTATTCTGTTACGCGTAACAGAATATTATTCTGTTATCCTTTTTGAACTGACGGTTTCAGGTGGTTGTACTGATGTTTTCGAAGAAGTTGAACTGATGCTTTCAGTTGTATTTAACAGATCATCTTCTTTAGTTTAAAAACTTTTTGTAATTTTTTTGTCGGGGCATGTAGTATATCGTTGGAAAGCTCTTGAAAACCATATTTCAAGTATATTGAACGTTTTTGCAAAATCATTATGGTTTAAGAGCAGTTTTGAAAAAACCGTTTTTTTCAAAACCGAAAGCGTGAATTGTATTTTGGACTTAATTTTCAAACGGTTTGTCGGAATTGAGGAAATAAGATGGCGTTGGAAAGCTGGTGAAAATCCGCATCTTCCATATATGTATTGTTTTTTCTAATTCTATACGATTTAAAAGTTTTTTGAAAACCGGTGAAATTCTGGGCGAAACGTATGTTTGCAAACGGTTTGTCGAATTGACGCAAATAATATGGCGTTGGAAAGCTACGGAAAATGCGCAACTTTTTGTATTGAAATGTTTTTCTAATTCCTTACGGTTTAAAAACGAATTCGAATACGGTCAAATTTGATTTTGAACGCGAATTTTTTAAAAGTTTGTCGAAATGGGGCAAATAATATACCGTTGGATAGCTATCAAAAATGCAAAACTTAGTAATGCTGAACTTTTTCTCATATTTGCAGCCGTTGAAGAGTAATTTGGATTATGGTGAGACCCATCATGGTGTTTTTCCTCCAAAAAAACAGAGTACTCGTGCTGATATATTTGTGTGTTTGTACTGAGGTATTTTTCACAGTAGTTTTGAATGGTTCCAAAAAAAGTACTTGAACGGATGTCTATATGATTTTGTACTGAGCATGTTTCCACATACTAGACTTTACTTTGTATTTATTTAAAAAGTTTTCAATACGGCAAGACACATCCTGTTCTTTTCCCGTCTAATAAACAAAGTACTCGTACTGACATATGTGTGTGTTTGTACTGAGCTATTTTTCACAATCCGGAATGTTCAGAGGGGTTGATCACTTGAACTTGTAGAAATGTAACTTTTAGGTTTATTTTAAAATGTGTTTCGACGTGTCATCATCACCGAACTTGCATGGTTTATATACTTGAATTGGCTGAATTTTCTTCTCCAAGAAATGTTTTTGTGTTTTGTGATAGTAACCATTGATGCAACAATCCATACCGAATTTGATATGCCCTTTGAACTGATTATAAAATACATACTGAACTGTTGGACATATGGTAACGCATGAAAACAATTACATAATCATCCACATGTTCTACATGTTGCAAACAATTATCAAATGCTAAGCTACAGTCTGTACACTTCTTCTTCTTTGAACTCAACATTTTTTTGACGGCGATGTTCTGAACTTCTCTCATTTTACGACTTGTACTGAGGTACTTACTAAGCAGGATTTTCATGGGGTTTCTTTTTTTGCTTGAATTTTTACAATTTGAATTTCGGCCATTTCTTTTATTCCGAACGGACCATCGTTTTTAACTCATACTAAGGTACTTACTACGACTGAACTGGGGTGGCTGTCGCGTGTCTCGGCGAGGAAGAAGACGAAGCTTGGGAGCGCGGCTGGATTCGGCCGGTGGCTGGTCGGCGGTGAGGATCTGCGCAAGGCGGGGGTGACAGTGGGCGGGGGCTCGGAGTGGCGGCGCCTGTGGAGGGCTCGAGTGGCGGCTTGAGGCTGGGATGGCGGTCTTGTGACAGCGGAGGAGGCTGCGGCAATGGCGGCGATCGCCAGCGGGGCCGAACCACGACAGCCGTCGGCCAGGGAGAATCGCGTGGAGGGCGGCGCCGTCGGAGGAAAGGCAGGAGGGCAGCGAGCCCGTCGGCGGTGAGGCATCACAGACTGACCAGCGGCCAGCGGCGGCGTGTGTGTCGGAGGTGCTACCCGTCACGTGCCGTGGGCTCCCTCGCTCGGCTGCCGCCGTTCTTTCGCTTCGCCGCCAGCAGCTGCCTCCGGCCGTAGGAGGCCAGGTTAGATTGGGGCAGGCGGGAGTTTCTCACGTTGCAGCGTCAGCGCCCTTATAGGGATCGAGGCGGTAACAAAATAGTCCAGCCCTATATATATATATATATATATATATATATATATATATATATATGTATGTATGTATGTATCTATATATATATATATATATATATATATATATATATATATATATATAGGGAAAATTCATCCTACCACCCGGTGGTAGTTACCCCACATATCTCATATGCTACCATGTGGTATTATATATACTATTTTATTATTTTAAATATGTTCATATACTATATCTAAGATATTTGAAAGCAAGTTACATGAAAAAATTGCATATGAGCCCATAGTTTTTGTTATGTTTGTGAAATACATATATATTTGTACGTAAAAAAGAGCATAAAACAAAAGCTCTTACATAGACTCTCCCTGGCGCGCCTTGATGCCTTGTGTGGCCCACAACCGGTCTCCGGTGCCCATCTTCTGCTATATGAGGGGTTTTCACCTACAAAAAATATAGGGAAGATTTTCGCGACGAAGCGTTGCTGTCTCAAGGCGGAACCTGGGCAGGAGCACTTTTTTCTCTCCGACAGAGCTATTCCACCGGGGATACTTCCCTCCTGGAGGGGGAAATCGAAGCCATCGACATCACCAACGATCCTCTCATTGTGGAGGACCAATCTTCATCAACATTTTCACCAGCACCATCTCATCTCAAACCCTAGTTCATCTCTTGTATTCAATCTTTGTCCCAAAACCTCAGATTGGTACCTGTGAGTTGTTAGTAGTGTTGATTACACCTTGTAGTTGATACTAGTTGGTTTATTTGGTGGACGATTAAATGTTCAGATCCTCAAGCATATTCAACACCCCTATGATCTTGAACATGAATATGATTTGCGAGTAGTTACTTTTGTTCTTGAGGACATGGGAAAAGTCTTGTTATAGGTAATCATGTGATGTTGGTATTCGTTCGATATTTTGATGATATGTATGTTGTTGCTTCCTTTAGTGGTGTCATGTGAACGCCAACTACATGACACTTCACCATACTAGTTTATGCATATGTTTCATGCAATGGTTAGATTTTTCTTAATTCTTCTTTCATAGTTGCGGATGCTTGCGAGAGGGGGTAATCATAAGTGGGTTGCTTGTTCAATTAAGAAAAACACCCAAGCAACGTTCCACCCACATATCAAATTATGAAAGTAACGAACGCGAATCAATTTAAAATGATGAAAGTGACTAGACGACAATTCCCATGTGTCCTCGAGAATGCTTTGCTTATTATAAGAGAACATTTTGGCTTGTCCTTTGCTATAAAAAAATATTGTTCCACCTTGCTGCACCTTTGTTACTATTGCTACTTGTTACTCACTATGAATTATCTTGCTACAAAACTATCTATCATTGTTACGTTTAGCACTTGCAGAGAATACCTTGCTGAAAACCGCTTTATTTCCTTCTGCTCCTCATTGGGTTCGACACTCTTACTTCCCGAAAGGACTACGATTGACCCCCTATACTTGTGGGTCATCACATATATAGTCATATGTGCTTATAATAAGAACTTGCATGACATCTTTTATCCTACCCTCCCGTGGCAGCGGGGTCCATAAGGAAGTCAAAGGGATATTAAGGCCTCCTTTTAATAGAGAACTGGAACAAACCATTAACACATAGTGAATACATGAACTCCTCATAGTACAATCATCACCATAGTGAATCCTAATTGTTAGCACTTTGGGGTCTACAGATCATAACATGTAATAGCTGCATACAAATTGCAAGATAGGATCCAAAACACACTTATATTCTGAAAACATAATAGGTTCAGATCTGAAATCATGGCGCTCGGGCCCTAGTGACAAGCATTAAGCATAGCAAAGTCATAACAACATCAATCTTAGAACATAATGGATACAAGGGATCAAGCCCTAACAAATTGACTCGATTACATCACAAATTTCATCCAACTCCATCACCATCCAGCAAGCATACGAAGGAATTACTCACTCCCGATGGTGAGCATCATGAAGCTGTTGATGAAGAAGGGTTGGTGATGATGATGGCGAATCCCGCTCTCCGGAGCCCCGAACGGACTCCAGACCAGCCCTCCTAATGGGGAACAAGAGGTGTCGGCGGCTCCGTATTGTAAAACACGATGAAACTTCTTCCCTTATTTTTTTCTTGGTGAAATGGAATTTATAGAGTTGAGATTGGGTCAGGCGGACGCCTATGGGCCCCATAAGAAAATAGGGCTGGCCTGTTGCCTTGTGAGCAACAGGTGACCCCCCTCCGGTGGATCTTCGTTCCAGTATTTTTATTTATTCCATAAAAAACTGTAGAAAGTTTCATCCGATTATGAGAACTTTTATTTCTACACAGAAAACAACACCATGGTAGTTCTGTTGAAAACAGCGCCACTCCGGTTAGTTTCATTCAAATCATGCAAATTAGAGTCGAGAACAAGAGTAAAAGTGTTTGGAAAAGTAGATATGATGGAGACGTATCATTGGCTTAGGTTGTGGTTGAGTAATTGTCTGAGCATCGGAAATTCTCAATAAGTTATTCAATAATTCCTAAGCATGTTCAATAGTTTCTTCCCTGAAAACGAAACCAACACAACTATCTAGGTAGTCCCTAGAAGTATTGGTTAATGCATTATAAAAGATATCAAGTATTTAATTTTGATGTTCAGGAAAAACATTTAATAATTGGAGAAGCCTCCCCCAAGCTTGAGGGAGATGCTCTTCCTCAAGTTGCACAAAGTTTTATATTTCTTGCAAGGCAGCTTTTATCTTATGAGCAGAAAAATATTTCCCAGCGAAGTAGTATATCATATCCTGGGGACTAAACACACAAATAGGAGCAAGAGTATCAAATCATTCTTTAGAATCACCCTTTAATGAGAAAGGAAACAACTTAAGAATATAGTAATTGCGAATCTTTTCCTCTTGAGCAAATAGGGTGGCAATATCATTCAGCTTAGTAAGATATGCCACAACAGTTTCAAATTAATCACCATGGAAAGGACCGGATTCTACCAAAGTAGAAATAAGTCTAGGATCAACAGAGATTTCATAATCCTTATTAGTAACAAAGATAGGAGAGGTTGCAAACTTAGGATCATATTTCATCATTTCAGTCATAGCCTATTCTTTTAGCTTACTCAGTAAATTTTTAAGAGCATCCCTATCCTTACAAGCAAGAAATTTCGTAGAAATCTCCCCATCCGCAACATAACCCTAAGGTATATTAAGCATTTTAGTTCTAGTAGGAGTGCTAGGTGTAATAGGTGAATCATCATTTTCACCAATTTCACCATTTTAAATTCTTTAGCTTTACTAACTTGAGCATCAAGAAATTCACCGAGTGGAACAGTTTCATCAAGCAAGGTAGTAGCATCATCATGATTATCATCAATAGCAGAAGCAGTGTCTATTACTTGCGACTTATCAGATTGAATGCTGGTGGTGGTGTGTCGCAAGTCGACTTAAAATAGAAGGTGAATCGAGTGTAGAGCTAGATGGCAGTTCCTTACCTGCCTCTCTTCTTAGAGGGCACGATCTTGGTCTTAGAGTCCTTCAGATGTTTCATAGTGATCAGCAGATAATTAAGTCCAAAGTGAACTTAATGAATAGAGCTATGCTCCCTGGCAACATCACCACAAAATAATCTTGATGACCCACAAGTATAGGGGATTTCAATAGCCTTCGAGGGTAGTATTTCACCCAAATTTATTTATTCGACACAAGGGGAGACAACGAATATTTATAAGCCTTAGAAGTTGAGTTATCAGTTCAAACACACATGAGAAGTTATTTCTCTACAACAAAGTATTTAGTAGTACAATAGTTTTGATAGTAACGATAACAGTAACAATAGAAATGTTTAGGAATGATACGTCTCCAATGTATCCACTTTTCCAAACTCTTTGACCTTGTTTTGGACTCTAACTTGCATGATTTGAATGGAACTAACCCGAACTGACATTGTTTTCAGCAAAATTGCCATGGTGTTATTTTTGTGCAGAATAAAAAGTTCTCGGAATGACCTCAAAATCAATGGAGATTATTTCTCGAATTAATAAAAAATATTGGCGAAAGAATCAGCATCAGGGGGCCCACACCCTAGCCACAAGGGTGGGGGCGTGCCCACTGACCTTGTTGGAACGTGATGGGTTGGATGAGATTTACCATGTAATCGAGTTAGTTTTGTTAGGGTTTGATCCCTAGTATCCACTATGTTCTAAGATTGATGTTGCTATGACTTTGTTATGCTTAATGCTTGTCACTAGGGCCCGAGTGCCATGAACTCGGATCTGAACCCTTTATGTTTTCATCAATATTTTTGTGTTCTTGATCCGATATTGCAAGTTATAGTCACCTACTACGTGTTATGGTCCGGCAATCCCGGAGTGACAATAGTCGGGACCACTCCCGGTGATGACCGTAGTTTGAGGAGTCCATGTATTCACTAAGTGCTAATGCTTTGGTCCGGTACTCTATTAAAAGGAGGCCTTAATATCCCTTAGTTCCCAATAGGACCCCGCTGCCACGGGAGGGTAGGACAGAAGATGTCATGCAAATTCTTTTCCATAAGCACGTATGACTATATTCGGAATACAAGCCTACATTACATTGATGAACTGGAGCTAGTAGCGTGTCACCCTATGTTATAACCGTTGCATGATGAATGCCATCCGACATAATTATCCATCATTGATCGATTGCCTACGAGCTTTTCACATATTCATATTTGCTACTTTACTTTTCCGTTGCTACTGTTACGATTGCTACAAAACTGATACTGTTACTTTTGCCACCGTTACTGTTACTTCCATACTACTTTGCTACTAAATACTTTGTTGTAGATATTAAGTCTTTCAGGTGTAGTTGAATTGACAACTCAGCCGCTAATACTCAAGAATATTCTTTGGCTCCCCTAGTGTCGAATCAATAAATTTAGGTTGAATACTCTACCCTCGAAAACTGTTGTGATCCCCAATACTTGTGGGTTATCAAGACCTTTTTCTGGCGCCGTTGCCGGGGAGCATAGCTCTATTCTCTGATTCACTTGGGATTTATATCTGTTGAGCACTATGAGGAATTTGAAAGATCAAAGAACCAAGATTTTTCCCTCAACTACGAGGGGAGGTAAGGAACTGCAATCTAGCTCTGTACTTGATTCTCTTCTATTTTAAGTAAACTTGCGACACCTACAGCTGCTATTGATCCTGATATGCCGCATGTTATTGATGATGCCACTTCTACAATGAATGATGCTTATGATACTACTTCTATGCTTGATGATACTGTGCCATTAGGTGAATTTCTTGATGAACAACTTGCTAGGGTTAGAGTTAATGAAATTATTGAAACTGATGATATTATTGAAGATTATGATTATGATTCTCCCCCTAGATATGAATTTCCTATTGTTCATGAGGGTTATGTTATGGATGAAGAACTCCTAGAGACTTCTTTGCTTGCAATGATAGAGAGGATCTTAAGAAATTGTTAGTTAAGCTGAAAGAAAAATCCTTGAATGCTAGAATGAAATATGATCCCTCTTTTGCTACTTCACCTATCTTTATTATTGATAAGGATTATGAGTTCTCTGTCGATCCTGTGTTAATTACTATGGTAGAATTTGATCCTTTTCATGGTTATGAATCTGAAACTGTTGTGGCACATCTTACTAAATTAAATGATATAGCCACCCTATTTTCTCACGAGGAAAAAATTCGCTATTATTATATCCTTAAATTGTTTCCTTTCTCATTAAAGGATGATGCTAAGATATGGTTTAATTCTGTTGCTCCTGGTTGTGTGCGTAGTCCCCAGGATATGATATATTACTTCTCTGCAAAATATTTCCCCGCTCATAAGAAACAAGCTGCTTTAAGGGAAATATATAATTTTGTGCAAGTTGAAGAAGACAGTCTCCCACAAGCTTGGGGGAGACTTCTCCGATTACTTAATGCTTTTCCTGATCATCCTCTCAAGAAAAATGAAATACTTGATATCTTTTATAATGGACTAACCGATGCTTCCAGAGACCACCTGGATAGTTATGCTGGTTGTGTTTTCAGGGAAAGAGCTGCTGAGCAAGCTGAATTGCTATTGAATAATATATTGAGTAATGAAAATGATTGGACACTTCCTGAACCAACTCCGAAGCCAACTCCGAAGAAAAGAGGTATTCTATTTCTCGATCCACGAAGATATGCAAGAGGCAAAGAAATCTATGAAAGAAAAAGGTATTAAATCTGAAGATGTTAAGAATCTACCACCTATTGAAGAAATACATGGTCTTGATAACCCGACACGGGTAGTAGAGGTAAACTCTCTCCGTAGATTCGATGAAGGTGATATTCCTCATAATAAGTCTACTAGACAATGCTTTGATGAGTTTGATAATTTTGTTGTTAAACAACAAAACTTCAATGCTTATGTAAGTAGACAATTGAAATGTAATGCTTACATGCTTGATCACCTGAGTAATTATATGAATAGTACTGTTAATGATCTTAAGATTATTAGTAAACATGCTTCCATGGTTACAAATCAAGTAGAACAAGTACTTAAAGCTCAAGACGATTTGCTTAATGAGTTGAATAGTAAGAACAATGATAATGTTGTTAGGGTTATGACTAGAGGTGGTAAAATGACCCAGGAACCTTTGTATCCTGACGGTCACCCTAGGAGAGTTGAGCAGGATTCTCAGAGAATTAATACCGATGCACCTAGTCCTAGTAATACAAAGAAAAAGAAAACTGATAGGACTTTGCATGCTAATGAACCTACTATAGACACACCTGAGAATCCCAATGATATTTCTATTTCTGATGCTGAGATGCAATCTGGTGATGAACATGAACCTCGTGATAATGTTAATAATGATGTTCATGTGGATGCTCAACCTAGTAATGATAATGTTGTAGAGATTGAACCTGCTGTTGATCTTGATAACCCACAATCAAAGAATCAACGTTATGATAAGAGAGACTTCGTTGCTAGGAAACATGGTAAAGAAAGAGAACCATGGGTTCAGAAACCCATGCCCTTTCCTCCTAAGCCATCCAAGAAAAAGGATGGTGAGGATTTTGAGCGCTTTGCTGAAATGATTAGACCTATCTTTTTGCCTATACGTTTGACTGATATGCTTAAAATGCCTCCTTATGCTAAGTATATGAAAGATATTGTTACTAATAAAAGAAAGATACCGGAAGCTGAAATTTCCACCATGCTTGCTAATTATTCTTTTAAGGGTGGAATACCAAAGAATCTTGGAGATCCAGGAGTACCAACTATACCATGCTCCATTAAAAGAAACTATGTTAAAACTGCTTTATGTGATCTTGGAGCCGGTGTTAGTGTTATGCCTTTCTCTTTATACCATAGACTCTAATTGAATAAGTTGACACCTACTGAAATCTCTTTGCAAATGGCTGATAAATCAACTGCTATACGCATCGGTATTTGTGAGGATGTGCCTGTTGTGGTTGCAAATGTTACTATCTTAACGGACTTTGTTATTCTTGATATTCCCGAGGACGACAGTATGTCGATTATCCTTGGTAGACCCTTTTTGAATACTTCAGGGGCTGTTATTGATTGCAACAAAGGCAATGTCACTTTTCATGTTAATGGTAATGAGCATACGGTACACTTCCCGAAGAAACAACCTCAAGTTCATAGTATCAATTCAATTGTAAAAATTTCAACTATTACTATTGGAGGATTTGAATTTCCTCTTCCTACTACCAAAAAGAAACATGACATTCTTATTGTTGGGGACATGCATATCCCCGTTGAGGTAACTCAGTGTTATTCGAAAGTTCTCCGGTTTCATGTCATTCGAAAGAAGTTTGTTAATAAGACTTGATCAACCTTGTTAATGGATTCCTTTTGATGAGCATGAGATGGATGAATTTAGAAGGCACAACTCTCTGTACCCATCTTTTACTTTCTGTTAATTAGTTTAAATAAAGCAAAAATAGTATTTTATGTCTGCTTTCTGAATTATCCATGCAATAAAAAATGTCCCAAAAATAAAAGTTCTCCAAATGCCCTGAAAATTGGATATGATTTTTTATAGAATATTTTAGAATTTCTGGTGCAAAGAACACACCAGGGGCCCTCACCAACTAGCCACAAGGGTGGAGGGCACACCCACCCCCCCGGGCGCGCCCCTAACCTTGTGGGCCCCACGTGGCCCCCTCCACTTATTCCAGCACCCATCCTCTCCTTCTTCCTCCAGAAAAAAATCACTCCATAGCTCAAACTCGTGTTCTTGCTCATCTTGCTGCCATATTTGATCTCCTTGCTCAAAGCTCCATTCACAAAACTGCTTTGGGGGATTGTTCTTCGGTATGTGACTCCTCCAATGGTCTAATTAGTTTTTGTTCTAGTGCTTTATTCATTGCTAATTTTTGCTGCTGCGGTGACCATGTTCTTGAGCTTGCATGTCAAATTTGTATGGTCCAAAGTTGTTTTGATGCATGATATAGCTTCTAGATACTTGTAGGAGTAGACGAGTAGTTAGTGTCAATTTTGTTGAGTTTCGTTCACTTTTATTTTGAGTCACTAAATTTTTTAGAAATTTTCAGAGGAAGAAAATGTTGAAGTGATTATTGAGGGGCTCCTTGAGCCGAGGTTCGAAGGAAAAGGAAAATGAGGAGAAGGAAAATCCCAAGTATAATCTTCCTCATGCCACAGAAATTTGGCCGTGCGAAGGGCCATGTGATGCATTCTTGCAAGCGGCCAGAATTTATGACGATTTCTATTATTTAGCTGGGAATGCAGGCATCACGGACTTCCTCCTCAACCGGTGCAATCAGTATCTCTTACTCACTAATACTTTCATGCAAAATTTTCACTTCCATGCTAGGAAATCACCACCCACGGTAGACTTTCACTTATATGATGAGTACAAAGAAATGACGCTTTATGACTTTTGTGTGGTTCGCAAATTACCTTATGAAGGTAGCGTCGAGGAACCACGTCGTAGAGAGGCCTTATTCATAAAATCACCATAGGGGAAGGTAGAGGAGTGTCGGGAGCGAGAGTGTCTAGTATTCATCATCCTGCTATATGCTATTACTCATTATTTGCTGGGAGATGTTTAATTGGTCGTGGAGAGAGTGGAGGCCTTAGTGCCCATGACCTCGCCATTTTACGCCATGCTTTACATAGAGATAGAACCTACAGTTTGGGCGCTATGGTTGCTAAATGGTTGAGTATGAACCGTACAAAGGGTCCTATTTTCAGAGGCATCTTCGCCTCCTGCCTTGCTAAACACTTTGAGATACCCATTAGGCACTATGAAAAAGAGGAGAAATTGCTACCTACTACATATTTAGATTATGACATCATGGGAGCACATAAGTTTATTACACATGATGAGGAAAAGAGAATTATTTATAACCTGGTATTTAGCGAGAATACTATTCAGATTACTACCTTGCCTGCACCTGTTTTGTTCGATATGCATTCAGGCAGGTACATTGTTTTTCCCGCGGACATTCATGCATACTGGGATGGGACACGATCCCCACCTCCTGAGCCAGAGCCATCACCTGAACCATACCAGGAATCTATTTATCAGTGGGATCCACAGGATCTCGCTAACCAGTGGAACCCCCAGGATCCTCCTCAGGACTCCGGAGTGAACTACTTCGATCCATGGGCATGGACCAACTTAGGCAAAAAGCCTAAGCTTGGGGGAGTATGTATTTCTCACCGACATTACATTCATGTTCACACACTCATTTCAGTTGTCGATGCTCATACTTTTTCATTGTAATATCCATGCTAGTTTATTTCTTTTTCCGCTTTCTTCTTGTGTGTTTGAAAAAGCTTAAGAAAATCCAAAAAATTAGGTGTAGTTAATTTACTTTTTATGCATGCTTAGTAGTAATATTAATAGAAAACCCAAAAAGATTTCTCGTTCTTATTTTGCTTGTTGGGAGCTTTCCCTTGTAAATAGTTTTTCTTGTTCTTGTTCTTCTTCCTTAGAAAAACAAAAAATATTTCAGTGTGTTTCTTTGAAATTATTTTCTTTTCTTTGGGGGTTGAGAGGAGAAGACCACGTTGAAATTGTTGAGTGGCTCTCATGCATTATTGTTGATCTAAGAAAGAGCCCATATTACCTTGTCTTCTCATTTGAATAAATGTTTGCAGATTCCAGCTTAGTCCAATGCACGTGCACTATTATTATTATGATGATATATGATGAAATGATTGAGATGAGAAAAAGCTGGTATGAACTCGACCTATCTTGTTTTTGTAAATATGATTAGTTCATCGTTCCTGATTCAGCCTATTATGGATGAAACATGTTTGCAATGAAAATTAGAGATTATAGTTACTCATGTCATGCTTTATCAGCTAGGAATTTATAATGGTTTACCTTGCATGCCAACATGGAAATTAAAATGGTTGTGATGTAGTATGATAGGATAGTATCCTCCTTTGAATGATTCGAGTGGCTTAACTTGGCACATGTTCACGCATGTAGTTGAAACAAAATCAACATAGCCTCCACGATATTTATGTTCATGGTGATTTATATCCTACTCATGCTTGCATTCAATGTTGGTTAATCTCAATGCATGTTTATGACTTTTGTCGCTCTCTAGTTGGTCGCTTCCCAGTCTTTTTCTAGCCTTCACTTGTACTAAGCGAGAAAACTGCTTGTGCATCCACTTCCATAAACCCCAAAGTTGTTCCATATGAGTCCACCATATCTTCATATATGCGGTATTTACCTGCCGTTCCAAGTAAATTTGCAAGTGCCAACCTTTAAACCTTCAAATAATAATCTATTTTGTATGCTCGAATAGCTCATGTACCAACTAGGGCTGTCAATATATTCCATGCTAGGCGAGTTATTCTCACGATGAGTGGACTCCGCTCATTATTCACGAGAAAATAGCTGGTAACCGGGATGCCAAGTCCCATGCTCAAAGCAAATCAAATCAAAATAATTGCAAACAAAACTCCCGCAAGACTGTTGTTAGTTGGACGGTACCCGTTGTTTCGAACCAGCCGTGGAGTGTGCTTGTTGGTGGTGGGGGAGTATAAACATTACCATTCTATTTGGGAACCGCCTATAATGTATGTAGCATGGAAGATACCGAGATCTCTTAATTGTTATGTTGACAATGAAATCATACCGCTCAAAATATTATTTATCTCTATTTCAAAACTCGAGCCTTGGCATCTCTGCAAATCCTTGCTTCCCTCTATGAAGGGCCTATCTATTTACTTTTATTGTTGAGTCATCATCCACTTAAAAGCACCAGTTAGAGAGCACCACTGTCATTTGTATGCATTGTTATTAATTTATATTGAGTATGTCTGTGACTGGATCTCTTTTGCCATGAATTACAATGTCTAGTCAGTCCCCGGTCTTCAGAGGTGCTCTGCATTTATGTTTTGCGGTCTCAGAAAGGGCTAGCGAGATACCATCTTGTTATATCATATCATGATTGTTTTGAGAAAAGTGTTGTGATCCGAGATTTATTATTATTGCTCCCTTGTTGATTATGCCATTGGTATGAGTAAATGTGAGACCCAAATGTTATTGTGAATAAGGTTAGTTCATGATCTATGCTGGAAACTTGAATGCTGACTTTACATATTTGCAACAACAAGATCAAACAGAGTTTGTAAAAGTTTTTCTTTATCACTTTCAGTTTATCAACTGAATTGCTTGAGGACAAGCAAAGGTTTAAGCTTGGGGGAGTTGATACGTCTCCAACGTATCCACTTTTACAAACTCTTTTGACCTTGTTTTGGACTCTAACTTGCATGATTTGAATGGAACTAACTTGGAATGACGTTGTTTTCAGCAGAATTGCCATGGTGTTATTTTTGTGAAGAATAAAAAGTTCTCGGAATGACCTGAAAATCAACGGTTATTTTTGGAATTAATAAAAAATATTGGCGAAAGAATCAGCATCAGGGGGGCCACACCCTAGCCACAAGGGCGGGGGCGTGCCCACTGATCTTGTGGGCCCCTTGGACCTCCACCAACCTCAAATCCAACTCCATATATTCTGTTTCGGGGAGAGAAAAATGAGAGATAAGGATTCATCATGTTTTACGATACTGAGCCGCCGCCAAGCCCTGTTCTTCCTCGGGAGGGCAGATCTGGAGTCCGTTCGGGGCTCCGGAGACGGGAATCCGTCGCCATCGTCATCATCAACCATCCTCATCACCAATTTCATGATGCTCACCGCCGTGCGTGAGTAATTCCATCGTAGGCTTGCTGGACCGTGATGGGTTGGATGAGATTTATCATGTAATCGAGTTAGTTTTGTTAGGGTTTGATCCCTTGTATCCACTATGTTCTATGATTGATGTTATATGACCTTGCTATGCTTAACGCTTGTCACTAGGGCCCGAGTGCCATGAACTCAGATATGAACTCTTTATATTTTCATCAATATATTTGTGTTCTTGATCCGATATTGCAAGTTGTAGTCACCTACTACGTGTTATGATCCGGCAACCCCGGAGTGACAATAGTCTGGACCACTCCCGGTGATGACCGTAGTTTGAGGAGTCCATGTATTCACTAAATGCTAATGCTTTGGTCCGGTACTCTATTAAAAGAAGGCCTTAATATCCCTTAGTTTCCAATAGGACCCCGCTGCCACGGGAGGGTAGGACAAAAGATGTCATGCAAGTTCTTTTCCATAAGCACGTATGACTATATTCGGAATACATGCCTACATTACATTGATGAACTGGAGCTAGTTCTGTATCACCCTATGTTATAACCGTTGCATGATGAATGCCATCTGACAGAATTATCCATCATTGATCCATTTCCTACGAGCTTTTCACATATTGATCTTTTTTACTTTAATTTTCCGTTGCTACTGTTATGATTGCTACAAAACTGCTACGGTTACTTTTGCCACCGTTACTGTTACTTTCATACTACTTTGCTACTAAATACTATACTGCAGATATTAAGTCTTTCGGGTGTGGTTGAATTGACAACTCAGCTGCTAATACTCAAGAATATTCTTTGGCTCTCCTTGTGTCGAACCAATAAATTTGGGTTGAATACTCTACCCTCGAAAATTGTTGTGATCCCCTATACTTGTGGGTTATCAAGGAAATCGTTAACAGGTAACTGCTCGCTCGGCCTGGGAGTAGCGATTAATCGGTGATTCAGACTATTAAATGGATTAATCAATCAACGAATAATTGATGGAATTTTGAACTCAATAGGCAAATTTTTTGTACGGAGGAATTTTCTCAATAGAACTTGAATGCTATAAAAAATAGATTGCAAATATGAAGTATATGACACCGTTTTGTTTTATCCATAGATCAATCATCAACAAGCATTCGTTGGAAGAAGGGAGGGTAGCAGCGCACAGAGGGAGGAGAGGATGCGTGGCACACATGGGAGGAGGGGAAACGGTGGCGCGTGAAGGAAATATGCCCTAGAGGCAATAATAAAGTTGTTATTTTATATTTCCTTATTCATGATAAAGGTTTATTATTCATGCTAGAATTTTATTGATCGGAAACCTTAATACATGTGTAAATACATAAACAAACACCGTGTCCCTAGTGAGCCGCTACTATACTAGCTCGTTGATCAAAGATGGTTAAGGTTTCTTAACCATGGACATGAGTTGTCATTTGATAATGGGATCACATCATTAGGAGAATGATGTGATGGACAAGACACGTCCGTTATCTTAGCATAATGATCGTTCAGTTTTATTGCTATTGCTTTCTTCATGTCAAATACATATACCTTCGACTATGAGATTATGCAACTCTCAGATAATGGAGGAATGCCTTGTGTGCTATCAAATGTCACAACGTAATTGGGTGATTATAAAGATTCTCCACAAGTATCTCCGAAGGTGTTTGTTGAGTTGGCATAGATCGAGAATAGGATTTTTCACTCCGAGTATCAGAGAGGTATCTCTGGGCCCTCTCGGTAATACACATCATAAGCTTGCAAGCAAACGACTAAGGAGTTAGTCATGAGGTGATGTATTATGGAACGAGTAAATAGACTTTCCGGTAATACAATGATCGAATCTCGGGCAAGTAACATACCGATGGACAAAGGGAATTACGCATGTTGTCATAATGGTTCGACCGTTAAAGATCTTCGTAGAATATGTAGGAGCCAATATGAGCATCCATGTTCCGCTATTCTTTATTGACCGGAGAGTTGTCTCGGTCATGTCTACATAGTTCTCGAACCCGTAGGGTCCGCACGCTTAACGTTCGATGACGATTTAGTATTAAATGAGTTATGTGATTTGGTGACCGAATGTTGTTTGGAGTACCGGATAGATCACGGACATGACGAGGAGTCTCAAAATGGTTGAGAGGTAAATATTGATATATAGGACGATAGTATTCAGACACCGAAAGTGTTCCGGAGGGTACTGGGTACATATCGGGTTACCAGAAGGTGTTCCGGGCACGCCCGACAAAAGATATGGGCCTTATGGGCCAAGAGGGGAAACGCACCAGCCACAAGGGGCTGGTGCGCCCCCCATATGTGCCGTCCAAGGTGGAGAAGGAAAGGGGAAGGAGGCTAGGCAAGTGTGGAATAGGATTCCCACTTCCTTCTCCCCCCTCTCTTTCCTCCCCCTCCGATATATATGGCAGGGGGGCGCGCGGCTTGGGAGGAGCCCAAGTAGGATTCGGTCCTACTTGGGGGGCCTCCTGGCCTCTCCCCTCCCCCTCCCACCTATATATATATGTGGGAGGGGGGGGGGGCGCCTAGCACACCCCAGACAATGGCATAGCCGTGTGCGGCGCCACCCTCCACCGTTTACACCCCCGGTCATATTTTCGTAGTGCTTAGGCGATGCCCAGCGGAGATCACTTCACCGTCGCCATCACCACACCGTCGTGCTAACGGAACTCATCTACTACCTCGACGTCTTGCTGGATCAAGAAGGCGAGGGACGTCACCGAGCTGAATGTGTGCAGAACATGGAGGTGTCGTGCATTCGGTACTTGATCGGTTGAAGCGCAAAGAAGTTCGACTACATCAACCGCGTTGAGAAACGCTTTCGCTTACAGTCTAGGAGGGTACATAGACACAGTCTCCCCCTCATTGCTATGCATCTCCATGGATAGATCATTGTGTGTGCGTAGAATTTTTTTGTTTTCCATGCAACGATTCCCGATAGTGGCATCATGAACCAAGTCTATGCGTAGATGATATGCACGAGTAGAACACGAAGAGTTGTGGGCGGTGATAGTCATACTGCTTACCACCAAACTCTTATTTTGATTCTGTGGTATTGTGGGATGAAGCGGCACGGACCAACCTTACATGTCCACGCACATGAGACCGGTTCCACCGACTGACATGCAACTAGTTTTGCATAAAGGTGGCTGGCGGGTGTATGTTTCTCCTACTTTAGTTGACTCGAATTTGACTACGGTCGGTCTTTGAAGAAGGTTAAAACAACAAACTTGTCGAAGCACCGTTGTGGTTTTATGCGTGGGTAAGAACGGTTCTTGCTAGAAACCCGTAGCAGCCACGTAAAACTTGCAACAACAAAGTAGAGGTCGTCTAACTTGTTTTTGCAGGGTATGTTGTAATGTGATATGGTCAAGACATGATGAGATATACGTTATTGTATGAGATGATCATGTTCTGTAAGATATCTGGCAACTAGCAGGAGCCTTATGGTTGTCTCTTTATTGTATGAAATGCACACGCTATGTAATTGCTTTACTTTATCGCTATGAGTTAGCAATAGTTGTAGAAGCAATAGTTGGCGAGACGACCACGACGCTACGATGGAGATCAAGGTGTCGAGCCGGTGACGATGGAGATCATGACGATTGTTTGGAGATGGAGATCAAAAGCACAAGATGATGATGGCTCATGTCACATATTTTGATTGCATGTGATGTTTATCTTTTATGCATCTTATTTTGCTTAGTATGATGGTAGCATTATAAGATGATCCCTTCACTAAATTTCAATGTAAAAGTGTTCTCCCTGAGTATGCACTGCTTCTACAGTTTGTCGTTTCGAGACACCACGTGATGATCGGGTGTGATAGACTCTAGTTTGCATACAACGGGTGGAAGACAGTTTTGCACATGCAGAATACTTGGATTAAACTTGACGAGCCTATCATGTACAGACATGGCCTCGGAACACTGGAGACCGAAAGGTCGAACATGAATCATATAGTAGATATGATCAACATAGAGATGTTCACCATTGAGGACTACCCCATCTCACGTGATGATCGGACATGGGTTAGTTGATTTGGATCACATATCACTTAGATGACTTGAGGGATGTCTATTTAAGTGGGAGTTCTTTAGTAATTTGATTAATTGAACTTAATTAATCATGAACTTAGTCCTGATAGTATTTGCAAATCTATGTTGTAGATCAATACCTCGCGATATAGCTCCCCTATTTTTGATATGTTCCTAGAGAAAAATAAGTTGAAAGATGGTAGTAGCAATGATGCGGACTGGGTCCGTGATCTGAGGATTATCCTCATAACTGCACAGAAGAATTATGTCCTTGATACACCGCTAGGTGACAGACATATTGCAGGAGCAGTTGCATACGTTATGAACGTTTGACAAGCTCGATATGATGATTACTTGATAGTTTAGTGCGCCATGCTTTATGGCTTAGAACCGGTACTTCAAAAATGTTTTGAATGCCACAGAGCATATGAGATGTTCCAAGAGCTGAAATTGGTATTTCAGACTCATGCCCATGTTGAGAGGTATGAGACCTCTGACAAGTACTTTGCCTACAAGATGGAGGGAATAGCTCAGACAGTGAGCATGTGCTCGAATGTCTAGGTACTACAATCGCTTGAATCAAGTGGGAGTTAATCTTCCAGATAAGATAGTGATTGACAAGAGTTCTCTAGTCACTATCACCAAGCTACTAGAACTTTGTGATGAACTATAATGTGCAAGGGATGACGAAAACAATTCCCAAGCTCTTCGCGATGCTGAAATTAACGAAGGTAGAAATCAAGCGTTGATGGTTAACAAAACCACTAGTTTCAAGAAAAATCACAAGGGACAGAAAGGGAACTTCAAGAAGAACAACAAATAAGTTGCCGCTCCCATGAAGAATCCCAAAGCTAGACCCAAGCCTGAAACTCAGTGCTTCTACTGCAAAGGAAATGCTCACTAGAAGCGGAACTGCCTGGAGTACTTGGCGGATAAGAAGGATGGCAAATTAAACAAAGGTATATTTGATATACACGTTATTGATGTGTACTTTACTAGTTTTTATAGTAGCCCCTGGGTATTTGATACCGGTTCAGTTGCTAAGATTCGTAACTCAAAACAGGAGTTGCAAAATGAACAGAGACTAGTTAAGGGTAAGGTGACGATGTGTGTTGGAAGTGATTCCAAGGTTGATAAGATCACCATCGCATACTCCCTCCACCTTCGGGATTAGTGTTGAACCTAAATAAATGTTACTTGGTGTTTGCGTTGAGCATGAATATGATTGGATCATGTTTATTGCTATACAGTTATTCATTTAAGTCAGAGAATAATTGTTGTTCTGTTTACATGAATAAAACCTTCTATGGTCATACACCCAATGTGAATTGTTTATTGAATCTCGGTCATAGTGATACACATATTCATAATGTTGATGCCAAAAGATACAAAGTTGATAAAGATAGTGCAACATACTTGTGGCACTGTCGTTTAGGTCATATTGGTGTAAAGCGCACGAAGAAACTCCATGCAGATGGGCTTTTGGAATCACTTGATTATGAATCATTTGACACTTGCGAACCATGCCTCATGGGTAAGATGACTAAAACTTCGTTCTATGGAACAATGGAACGAGCCAATGACTTATTGGAAATAATACATACCGATGTATGCGGTCCGATGAGTATTGAGGCACGTGGCGGGTATCGTTATTTTTTGACCTTCACTGATGATTTTAGTAGACATGGGTATATCTACTTAATGAAACACAAGTCTGAAAAATTTGAAAAGTTCAAAGAATTCAGAGTGAAGTGGAGAATCATTGTAGCAAGAAAATAAAGTTTCTACGATCATATCGTGGAGGCGAATATTTGAGTTACGAGTTTGGCCTTCGTTTAAAACAATGTGGAATAGTTCACAACTCATGCTACCTGGAACACCACATCCTAATGGTGTGTCCAAACGTCATAACTGTACTTTATTAGATATGGTGCGATCTATGATGTTTCTTACTGATTTACCACTATCGTTTTGGGGTTATGCATTAGAGACAACTGCATTCACGTTAAATAGGGCACCGTCTAAATCCGTTGAAATAACACCGTATGAACTGTGGTTTGGCAAGAAACCTAAGCCGTTGTTTCTTAAAGTTTGGGGTTGCGACACTTATGTCAAAAGGCTTCAGCCTGATAAGCTCGAACCCAAGTCGGAGAAGTGTGTCTTCATAGCATACCCTAAGGAAAGAATTGGGTACACCTTCTACCACAGATCCTAAGGCAAGATCTTTGTTGCCAAAAATGGAACATTTCTAGAGAAGGAGTTTCTCTCGAAAGAAGTGAGTTGGAGGAAAGTAGAACTTGATGAGGTAATTGTACCTTCTCTCAATTTGGAAAGTAGCACATCAGTGAAATCCGTGCTCGTGATGCCTACACCAACTAGAGAGGAAGCTAATGATGATGATCATGAAACTTCAGATCAAGTTACTACTTTACCTTATAGGTCGAACGGAGCACGTTCCGCACCAGAGTGGTACGGTAATCCTGTCCTAGAAGTCATGTTACTAGACCATGAAGAACCTACGAACTATGAAGAAGCAATGATGAGCCCAGATTCTGACAGATGGCTTGTGGCCATGAAATCTGAGATAGGATCCATGTATCAGAACAAAGTATGGACTTTGGTGTACTTGCCCCATGATCGGCAAGCCATAGAGAATAAATGGATCTTCAAGAAGAAGACTGACACTGATGGTAATGTTACTGTCTACAAATCTCGACTTGTCGCAAAAGGTTTTCGACAAGTTCAAGGGGTTGACTATGATGAGACTTTCTCACCTGTAGCGATGCTTAAGTCCGTCCGAATCATGTTAGCAATTGTCGCATTTTATGATTATGAAATCTGGCAAATGGACGCCAAAACTGCATTCCTTAATGGATTTCTTAAAGAAGAGTTGTATATGATGCAACCAGAAGGTTTTGTTGATCCTAAAGGTGCTAACAAAGTGAGCAAGCTCCAGCGATCCATATATGGACTGGTGCAAGCATCTCGGAGTTGGAATATACGCTTTGATCAGGTGATCAAAACATATGGTTTTATACAGACTTTCGGTGAAGCCTGTATTTACAAGAAAGTGAGTGGGAGCTCCGTAGCATTTCTAATATTATATGTAGATGACATATTGTTGATTGGAAATGATATAGAATTTTTGGATAGCATAAAAGGATACTTGAATAAGAATTTTTCAATAAAAGACCTCGGTAAAGCTACTTATGTATTGGGCATCAAGATCTATAGAGATAGATCAAGACACTTAATAGGACTTTCACAAAGAACATTCCTTGACAAAGTTTTGAAGAAGTTCAAAATGGATCAGTCAAAGAAAGGGTTCTTACCTACATTGCAAGGTATGAAGTTGAGTAAGACTCAAAACCCGACCACGACAGAAGATAGAGAGAGAATGAAAGTCATTCCCTATGCCTCGGCCATAGGGAATATAAAGTATGTCATGTTGTGTCCAGACCTATTGTGTACCTTGCCATGAGTTTGGCAAGGGGGTACAATAGTGATCCGGGAGTAGATCACTGGACAGTGGTCAAAATTTATCCTTAGTTACCTAACAGGACTAAGGAAATATTTCTCAGTTATGGAGGTGATAAAGAGTTCGTCGTAAAGGGTTATGCCGATGCAAGCTTTGAAACCAATTCGGATGACTCAGAGTCTCAATCTGGATACATATTGATAGTGGGAGCAATTAGCTAGAGTAGCACCATGCAGAGCATTGTAGACATAGAAATTTGCAAATATACATACGGATCTGAATGTGACAGACCTGTTGACTAATCTTCTCTCACAAGCAAAACATGATCACACCTTAGTACTCTTTGGCTGTTAATCACATGGCGATGTGAACTAGATTATTGACTCTAGTAAACCTTTGGGTGTTGGTCACATGGCGATGTGAACTATGGGTTTTAATCACATGATGATGTGAACTATTAGTGTTAAATCAGATGGCGATGTGAACTAGATTATTGACTCTAGTGCAAGTGGGAGATTGAAGAAAATATGCCCTAGAGGCAATAATAAAGTTGTTATTTTATATTTCCTTATTCACGATAAAGTCTTATTATTGCTATAATTGTATTGATCAGAAACCTTAGTACATGTGTGAATACATAAACAAACACGGTGTCCCTACTGAGCCTCTACTAGACTAGCTCGTTGACCAAAGATGGTTAAGGTTTCCTAACCATGGACATGAGTTGTCATTTGATAACGGGATCACATGATTAGGAGAATGATGTCATGGACAAGACCCATCCGTTAGCTTAGCATAATGATCGTTCAGTTTTATTGCTATTGCTTTCTTCATGTCAAATACATATTCCTACGACTATGAGATTATGCAACTCCCGGATACCGGAGGAATGCCTTGTGTGCTATGAAATGTCACAACGTAACTGGGTGATTATAAAGATGCTCCACAGATATCTCTGAAGGTGTTTGTTGAGTTGGCATAGATCAAGATTAGGATTTGTCACTCCGAGTATCGGAGAGGTATCTCTGGGGCCCTCTCGGTAATACACATCATAAGATTGCAAGCAAACGACTAAGGAGTTAGTCACGAGGTGATGTACTATGAAATGAGTAAAGAGACTTGCCGGTAGCGAGATTGAACTAGGTATGAAGATATCGATGATCGAATCTCGGGGAAGTAACATACCGACGGACAAAGGGAATTACGTATGTTGTCATAACGGTTCGACCGATAAAGATCTTCATAGAATATGTAGGATCCAATATGGGCATCCAGGTTTCGCTATTGGTTATTGACCGGAGAGGTGTCTCGGTCATGTATACATAGTTCTCGAACCCGTAGGGTCCGCACGCTTAATGTCAGGGGTGTCGTGCGACATATGCCAAAGGATGGCTTATCATGGAGGGGGCTAATAAGACGTCGCCGGTGCCAGGAAACGGGATGAGGCGTAGACATGCATGCTGGCGAATCTTACCCAGATTCGATGCTCCCCTAGGAAATAACACCCCTACTCCTGCTCTGCGGGGTCTCCGCATGATCACTCAAGCAACAACGATGGTTACCATCTTGCTCCTTGAGCTGTTTCTCTAGAGGAGGAAGGACATGGCTAGCCCTAGCTTCCTCTCTCTATATGGGTAGGTGGATGAACTAGAGTCTGAACCCTTTGCATGGGTGCGCTGGGGGGTTTATATAGGCCTACCTCCCAGGGGTACAAAGGTAATCCGACCAGGTGTTGGACCCGGCAGTCAATGTCTCTGGTCGCCGGCTCCTCCGCCGGCAGATGGGGCCCGCCGCCTGGTGGGCCCTGTCGGCTGTCTCGTACTTGGCCAACAGGCCGCGCCCGCCGCTCGCGGGTCTTGCTGGCTGCTCAGCATTGTAGTCGTGCTGGTAATGATGCATGCTTTGTCGGGGGAGGCGTGGCTACGGTTCCGCCGCCTGGCGGGCGTTCACTATAGCCACTCCCCGTCTCTTCTGGTTAATGGCGCACAAAGTCCAAGGAGAGGAAGAGCCGCCTGGTCAGGGGCCGGCCTCCCTACGAGCCGACTGGTCTGGGCTAGCCACCTTCTGGCTCCTTGAGGGCTGGTAGGGCCTGCCGCCTGCAGGCCATGCCGGGGTGATGTCATGGGCAATGTGGCAACAGTGCCACGCCGGGCGGGAGATCTCCGTTTGGTACGGCGCACTGTGGCCACGCTTGACCCTAGACTTGGGGTGGCAGGGCATGCTGTAGCCACGCCCTGTCTCCTCGCATTTATGTGGACGCAAACTTTGAGGACGCCTAGGGCCACCTGCTAGGAGCCGGCCTCTCTGGAGGCCACCTTCTAGGAGCCGGACCACCTCATGGCCGCCTGCTGGGCTCTGCCGGCAGCTGGCCGCTTGGACCAGCCGGGCGCGAGGAGGCGGCGCTTGGCTCCTTGAATCTTGAGGGAGCAGTCGACCCCGATGTCTTGAAGCGCCATGGGGGGCCGATGAGGCTACTCGTGGCCAATTACTCTGATAGTAGTCCCCGAAGCTAATGAGGCTCCGCGACTGGTGAAAAGAAGGAGCCTCAGCAGCTTCCTACTCCGAGTGCTTCATTTGATCTTGCTCCGTCCGTCTTCCGGCGTACCGACTGCTAGGAGTCGGATATGTCCAGGCAGGCCGTCTGGTGGTTTTTGAAATGTCTTGGCGGGAGCTCGGTGGTGCGCCAGCCTAGCGCCAGTCTTGCCGCCTGTCAGCTGCACGCCACGTGTCGCCAGCCGGCCAGGCCGCCTGCCAGCCCATGCGCGTGATGGGACATCACCACAGGCCGGGGCCCACCACTACCGGGCCTCGGCACGCGCGCGGATCCGCTGTGGCCGAGGCAAAAGGTTGGGATTCCGTGGCGTGATTACTCCACGCCGTTACTACGCGGTTAATGCGGGGTCGTGGGCACAGTTAATCCCACGATCCCCACACCCCATCCCCTCGGCTTTGCTGCCTAGGGCTATAAATAGGGGGAGGAGGGGGCGGCATTAGCACGCGTGCCCTCCTGTCCCTCTGTCTTGCTCTTCCTCTTCTCTCTTTCCGCCACCACCGCACTCCCGCAACTCGTGGAAGCGCTGCCGCGGCCCATCGTCACCAAGCCCGGCCTTTCCGCCGCTCCATTGCCCCGTCAACCTCGAGCTTCCATGGCGCGAGCGCGAGCCGGCGACTGGGATGGCTCAAGTATCATTGAAGACCACATCACCTATCTTCGCAACACGCGGCGGTTGCTCGGCGAGGGCTACGTCAAGGCGTGTGTCCCGCCTGAGGAGGAGATCTCGTTGGCTTTGGAAGAAGGCGAGCTCGTCATCTTCCGCTCGCATTTCCTTTGGGGCTTCGGCCTGCCGGCGAGCGGCTTCATCCGCTCCTTCCTCCAGTTTTACCATCTACAGCCGCACCAGCTCACACCGAATACGGTGGTGCTGCTATCGGCCTTCATCATGTTGTGCGAGGGCTACCTCGGCGTTCTCCCCACACTCGAGTTGTGTGTGTGTGTGTGTGGGGGGGGTTCTTCTACACCAAACTCGGCGTCTCCACCAAGGACGAGGCGGCTCAGTGCGGCGCCTTTATCGCGGTACGGCTCCCAGGAGCTGGAAACCGCTTCCCGTCCATCACCTTGACCCAATCCATCAAGATGTGGCAGAAGTCGTACTTCTATGTGAATAACGTCAACCCGGCGCTAGACTTCGTCAACCTGCCGGGCTACGAAGCCGGCCCACCGGCCAAGCCGCGCACCAACTGGACCTTCAAGCCGAAGCATATGTCGCCCGCCTCCACCGCCGCCATCGCCAGGCTTAAGGAGATGACAGACTTGGAGGGCTTCCAGGCATCCGACTTGTTGACCGCCGTCATGGTGCGCTGGGTTCTCCCTCTCCAAGGCCAGCCTCACATGATTAGTCAGATGAGTGGACACCGAGACCCATGCCGGCTGTCCACACGGGAGATGCCGGCCATGGAGGTGGCCCACATGGTGAAGGAGATCACGAACCTCAAGCTCTCGGAGTCGGACTGGCAGTTCGGCAAGCGGCCGTACTCCCGCGTGCATCTACCTCCCGCTGTAAGCTCCCGACTCTCCTTTTTTCTTGGTCTTTCCTTCTTCTGTCGAGTTCTGCTTTGCCGACTGATCGGTCAGACGTGTCGCAGCTCCTCACGACCCAGCAGGCAGCTGACACCCTAGCGCAAGGCGGGAGTACCTGCCGGACCGAGCGGTGAGCGACGCGGACGGCCCTGACTTGGGGGCGGCCGCCTTGGAAGATGACGCCAAAGGCTGTGGCGACGGGGCGGGTGGCTTCGGTGGTGGAGGCGGCCTCGAGACGTAGCTAGATGACGACGAGGAGGAGGCCGAGCCGTGCCGCCAGTCGGTTTCCAACAGGGCGGGGGCGAGCTCCTTAGTGGCGCCACCCGCACCAGGCGGCGCACCGAAGCGCCGAGCCGGCACGCAGCTACAAGGCGGTTGGCCGAAGAAGCCCAAGGGCTCAGCCGTGGGGACCAGGCGGGAGGAGGCAACCGTGAAGGCAACCCGGTTCCAAAAGGCCCCGAAGCAGCCGCCGACGGTGTCCGCGTAAGAGCATATATTTCTTTGTGTTTCCTTTGTCCTTTCTGTGTCTTTTTCATAAACCTTCTCTGAATTCTTTTTGTCTTGTGCGAACAGAGCCCCGCTCTCTCTTGAGTGGTCAGCCTCCGCCTCCATCATCGGGGGTATGGAGGGCTTTGCCAACACCCGCCACATAGACCCGCTTGCCGACCTCCGGGAGGCGACGGAGAAGAACGCGCGGGAGGCGTGCGAGGAGAAGGAGAGGGCGGAGCAGGCGATGGCGGACGCGGCCAAGGTGGCACAGGAGGAGGCGAACGCGGCGGCAAGGCTCGGGCCGATGCTGAAGCCAAGGCCCAGGATAAGGAGGTGACCAAGGCCCAGGCGGACGCGACCGTTGTCGGTGTCAAAACCGGCGGATCTCAGGTAGGGGGTCCCGAACTGTGCGTCTAGGCGGATGGTAACAGGAGACAAGGGACACGATGTTTTTACCCAGGTTCGGGCCCTCTCGATGGAGGTAATACCCTACTCCTGCTTGATTAATATTGATGATATGGGTAGTACAAGAGTAGATCTACCACGAGATCAAGGAGGCTAAACCCTAGAAGCTAGCCTATGGTAAGATTGTTGTTCGTCCTACGGACTAAAACCCTCCGGTTTATATAGACACCGGATAGTTTAGCGTTAAACATAGTCGGTAACTATGGTAGTAGATCTACATATCCGTATCGACAAGCTTGCCATCCACCCCAAAGAAAGTCCCATCCGGACACGGACGAAGTCTTCAATCTTGTATCTTCATAGTCTTGGAGTCCGCCGTGATGATAGTTCGGCTATCCGGACACCCCTAGTCTAGGACTCCTCAAGAGCCACGAACCAGGCTTCAATGACGACAAGTCCGGCGCGCATATTGTCTCCGGCATTGCAAGGCGGGTTCCTCCTCCGAATACTTCATAGAAGGTTTTGAACACCAGGATAGTGTCCGGCTCTGCAAAACAAGTTCCACATGCCACCATAGAGAGAATAACTTTTGCACAGATCTGCTGACGTATTCCGCGGCGTGACATCACACCGCGGCCAGGTCTTTATATGAATTGTTTTTTACTGTTCCACCTCAGCACGTTTAGCGCGGTGGTTTCCTTGGCACGTCCTTATCAAAGCATAGACCGTGCCCCCTTATTCCGGGATTCCCATCAACACGGACGTGGGTAACCCAACCGTGCCCGTTGGCTCGCCTCCTCTATCAAAGGCGAGTCCTAATCGACCACGGGGCAGGCTCTTGGTATTCAACCCCTTTATAATGAGACCAAGGCCCTCTTCTTTTTACACCCTCCATCGAGTTCGCCTCGCGCTTCGAGTTCTAACACCCAAAGCTTCAGATTTAGGCGCTTCGGACCTTCGACGATGTCCGGCTCCGACCAGCACGGCCGATGGATGTCTTCCTCCATCACAGAAGAAGATGTGCTAAAGCTGCGAGACGCCAGGTATCTAACCGGCGAGATCTCGCATAGGCTACCTGCTCCAGGGCAGGTCATTCCCACTCCCGAGCCCGGCGAGAACGTGGTGCTCATGTCTCACTTCCTTCGGGGTTTAGGCTTCCCGACGGATCCCTTTGTGCGGGGGCTCATGTTTTATTATGGGCTGGATTTCCATGACTTGAATCCGGAGTCCATCCTCCGTATCTCGTCATTCATTGTCAGATGTGAGGCCTTCCTCCATATTACCCCCGATCTGGATTGTGGCTCAAGACCTTCAAGGTGGAGCCAAAGATGATCGGGGCAACAAGCAGAAGTGCGGAGGGGCGGTCATAAGCAAATGTGCCGATGCTCCATGGCCCGAGGGCTCTTTTCAAGAGGAGCTTGGTTTGTGGCTACGGAGTGGTTTTATATCACCGCTCGGGGGCACCAAATGGGTGGCGCCCCCGCCTTCCGCCAGTCCACCACAGCGGCCGGGCGTCATGGGTCAACAAGGGGCTCGACTGGGGCCGTCCAAGGACGTTCCTTTGCTGCAGGCCGTATTCGAGACCTCCAAGAAAGAGAGATCAATCTGCTGCGAGCGCAGGTTATGTTGATCCGCGCCTTACGCCTGCAGAACGCCGCCTCCGCCCATGGGAATTTAATCCGGAGGGACCACAAGCTCTCCAAAATTTTATGGGCACGACGCCCATGGAGATGTATAAACTGTTCTTCGGATCACAAGAGAAGTGTCCGGACCTGACTGAGGACGCAGGACTAAGCTGCAATCGCCCAGATACTCAAGTAAGTAGTCCTGAACCGGACAAGCTGTTCATTCATTTATCATATATATATGCCCTTTAAAGGAGCCGTTTCTTGAACAGGAGTGGATAGCCAAGGCAAAGTTAATAAGGTGTCCGGCTCCTCCCAGAGACCACGCCGGATCCCATCTTGACCAAGATGTTGAAGGCCGCGCCTTTTGAAGAAGGCGAAGGGGGGAGCGGGGAAGCAACTGCCTCTACAAAGGAGGCTATCAAGGAAGGAGGGATTAAAAGTCCCATCTTTCGAGGAGAGAAGAGGACCGCTTCGGAAGATCCAGAGGTCAAGGCCTCAAAGAGGGAAAAGGAATCTTTGTCAGAGAGTCCGGCGCTGGGAAGTAACCCAGCCGCACTATTTCCCCAAGGGGATCAGCCCTCCAGCGAGCCGTAAGTAAAAAGAAGGGGTCTTGTAAATAAAGAACATCCCTGTATTTATTTAGGAAGATAACCGAAATTATACCTTGTAGTTCGGACCTCACCCCTTCTCAGCAGAGCTCGTCTTCAGGGGATCTTCTTCCGGAGATGATGGAGAGCGAAACGCCTCCACCTGTCGCACCCTCATGCGAGGCGGACGACCCTGAGGTGTCGTCGCGGATGGTTCCCCCAACTCCGGTGGGGCCGGAAGGTCCGGCGCCAAGTGGTGTCTTGATCGGAGGAGCTGAAGGATCTGCTCGAGGCGGCGGCTATCTCGAGAAGATCACCGTGCTCTAATGGGTACGGTGATTGAAAGAATTGCATCCGCGGAGAGCGGATTGCATGAAGCCGCCAAAAGCTTATCGACGGGTTCGAGGTATGCAAAAATGATGTACCTTTCCGGCAGTTATGCATATAGAATGCGCCCTGTATAGATAGTAGCCCCTGAGACTCAGTATGCTGTCAAAATTGACAGTGTGCCGAGGATCAAATCTCAGTTATAACATATCGCCGCTCCTAAACAGGTGGCGGGGCGTCCGGTGGCCAGCCGGACTGATGAATATGCCGAACTAAAGCGGCAACTTGACGAGGCGGATGAGGACATCGCTGGTCAATAAACGGTTTGACGAGTCACAAGGTATGCGACTTCTACGCGGACACCTGGTAAGGGAGCTTGACGCCCATGTCTTACTATTTGTATGCTTAATGCAGATGGTGCCGCTGCTGTGGAGGAGCTGCGGGCGGAACTCGCCCGAGCGAAAGAGCAAGCCAGGAATAGTAATGCGGCCGCTTTAAGGGCGGTCGAAGAGCTAAAAGCCGAATGGGCTGCTCACTGCCGAAGCATGGAGGAAATGGCCAATATGGCCAGAAAGTTGAAGAATACTACCGATCGCTGCGAGGTTCTTGAAAAAGAACGTCAAGCGGAGCAAGAGGGCCTGGAAAAGGCCGCCGCCGAATCCAAGGATGCCCGTTCGGCTTTGCGAGCTGCCAAGGAGGAGCTGAGTCAGGCCGGGGCAATTGCGGCTGGAAAACCGTTTCTGCTGCGGAGGAAATATACAGATCCAAAGTATGCTCAATTGTACAAGTTGTGGAGTTCGGAGGATGCTTATCTGGACTTAGCGGCGAGCGCTGCGGACGCGATTGAGCACTTCCGAGGCCAGAAGGGGCACAGAAGGGAAGAGCTATATTGGTCGCAATTCCATAGTCCGGAGTGTCTTCTTCCATTGACCGATCGGTTGGCCGAATGGGCCGAGCTGAATCGACTATCCGGACTTGCCATGAAGCATGTCATGACTCATTTGTGGCCGGGCGGACCCCAGCCGAAGAGTTATTTTGGTTTAGTGCAGCAGTTCCTTGGTGCGGTACCGCGTATCGACGCAAGAAAGCGGTCGGCGTGTATTGAGGGAGCGCGGATGGCTCTGGCCCGTGTCAAGACATACTTTGCAGATATGAAGGCCACCGACGTTGCATCCCAAGATTCGACATGAAGCAGTTAGTACCGCCGAGCACTACTTTGAGGAAGTCCTGCAGGCGCTCGTTTAATAGAGACTCGGTGCTCGAAGGATATTATGTTTAAATGACATGTATGATTTGTGAAAACAATGTTTCAATATGATATAAGAGCTTTTCATACTTGTGCATTCAAGTAGTAAACTACTCTCGTGGCGGCCGCTTATGTATATGTATATATAACGAAAGATGGCAGTCCTTGGCTTTCAGCCCCCACGCACATAGTGTGGGGTGTTTGCAAAGAAGGCGCTTTTTCACACTTAATCCAACGTCTTGGTCCTGTTAAGGAGGTGGTAGCGTAGCAAACTAGGCAACCGGACTATAATGCTTTATCACTTTCACTTAGCCATAGGAGTTCGAGGGTGGGGCTACTATATAGCCCCTGGGGGCACCCCACTCTCCCGAATTCAGGGTGCGTATGTGCCTGACCGAAAACCGGTCCTTCGTTAATGCGGAGGAATTCTAAACATTCCGATGAGTCATCGAGTGGTTGACCAGTCTCTCGCTATATCATGACAGCCAGTTTTCGGATTTCTCTACTGAGGTGCTCGCCCGGCCGAACCGGGGCACAATCGCAGTAGTTCTCCGGTGCCGTTAGCCGATAAAATGGAACGTAAGGCAGCAAAACACAGGAGCCGGAAAACCCAACATTTGACCAAAGACATGATTCGGAGCTGATGCATATAAGGCCTAATCTCGAGACGCCGAATACTCCCTAAGGTATTCGGTCTTTATAAAAGGGCAGAATAATGCCCTAAGCCCCGTGTGTCTAGGTACGCCGCAAAAATTCCGTGCGGCCAATGCCAAAATGCCAGCCTCCTCCTCGGTTATAGTAAGAAACCGGGGACGTATATCAACGAGAGACAAGAAAAAGGTTTACGCAGGTCTTAATCAAAAAGAATCCTTGCAACGGGTCCCTCTTGCACGTCTGCTGCAGTGTCTCCGCAGCCGTATCCTCGACGGGTGTAGCATGTTGTTCATCCGTAAAAAGAGAGGAACTCAGTTTAAAAAGGAAAAAGATCGTATAAAGATGTACTTTATATTAAATAAACAGAGTACGATTCGAAGAAGTGAATAAGATTGAGCTTTATTGTCTCTTGTGATACATGCATGCAGCCTTGTATGGGGGTATGCCGCTAGTAGGCGCCAGACTCGTCTAGCCGTGTCCGGGGTTTGAATGACCAATTCAGGTTCTTTGACTAGCGGAGCCGGATAGGTGTGGGGCTGTCAAGGCAGTCTCACGTTCCTTCGTGCTCAAGTAACACTTAATACTACCTTTTAATGAGATGATGCCGCGTGGACCGGGCATTTTAAGTGTGAGGGATGCATAATGCGGTATTGCGTTAAAGCGGGCGAAAGCTTCGCGTCCCAATAGTGCTTGATGGCTACTTTTAAACGGGGCGACATGGAAGATTAACTTTTCACGACGGAAGTTGTCGGATGAACCGAACACAACTTCTAGCAGTATGGAGCCCGTGCAATGGGAATGTTGGCCTGGCATTACTCCTTTAAAGGAGGTGTTGCTACGACGACTTTTGGTTGGGTCTATCCCCATCCTGCGGATTGTGTCCTAATATATCAGGTTTATGTCACTGCCGCCATCCATGAGGACTTGTGTAAATTGGAATTCGTCGATTATAGGATCCAATATCAAGGCAGTCCATCCTGCGTTCCGGATACTTTCGGAGTAGTCCTGATGGTCGAAGGTGATTGGTTTTGACAACCAGTGTTGGTACTTCGCTAGGGTAGTATGTGCGCCGCGCATCTTAATGGGCGCCGCTCTGTTTTTCCCTTTTATCACGTGAAGTAAGTTTACTGTTTTAACCTCTTGTGGGAAATTCTTTTGTTTTCCGGTGCTCTGCTTGTGGGGTTCGTCATCATCCTCACTTGGTGTGTCGAGCCTTGTGTTCAGCGTTGAGTCTGCCGGACTGTTTGAAGACCCAACAATCTCTGTGGGTATGGTTTCCAGGCCTCCCGGGAGTACTGTGGATTTGACATATCTTGTCCAAGATTTTGTTTAAATTGGATAGCTCATCGCTATTGTCCTTGAGGGCCAGTTTTTTATTGTTCTGCCGTAAGCTTTTGTATCCGGCGTTGACTGCCGCGCTCTTTGGACCGTTCCTTTTAATCCGGCGCTGGTCCTTGTTGCGCCGTGGTTTCCCATTTCCATCCCTGATTTCGGATGTACTTGGGTCATTGGTGCTGCATCTTGCTAGGCAGCTATCCTCTCCCGCAAAAGCGGGTCATGAGGCTTGTTAATGCGGCCATTGTTCTTGGCTTTTCTTGGCCGAGGTGTCTGGCGAGCCATTCGTCTCAGACGTTGTGTTTGAAAGGTGCCAAGGCTTCGGCGTCCGGACAGTCGACTATTTGGTTCTTTTTAGTAAGGAAACTGTTCCAGAATTTTCGGGCTGACTCTCTGGGCTGTTGATTTATGTGACTTAGATCGATGCATCTGGAGGGCGGACATAGGTCCCTGAAAATTTGCCGAAATGCATCCTCGAGCTCTTCCAGCTTCCAATGGTATTTTCGGGGAGGCTTTTAAGCCAATGCCGAGCTGGCCCTTTGAGTTTGAGGGGTAAGTATTTTATGGCGTGGAGATTGTCTCCTCTAGCCATGTGTATGTGGAGGATGTAATCCTCAATCCAGACTCCAGCGTCTGTTGTTCCGTCGTATGCCTCTATGTTTACGGGCTTGAACTCACCGGAAATTCATGATCCAGCACCTCATCGGTGAAACATAGGGGGTGTGCGGCGCCCCTGTATTTGGGTGTGCCATCATGTTCGGATATTTGGCGTGTTGCATTGCTTTGAAGAGCTTGCTTTCTCGGCCCATAGATGGACCTAAATGGGCCATCCTTTTGATGTGAATCCTTATGCGGAACGCGTATCGGCTTGTGTGCGGCGCTAGTTGCCGCTCTCTTTTTGCCGTGGGGTCGTCCATCCGACCGGGCGGCCTTTTTAATTTTTGATTATGGGGGCTCTAAGGCCTCCTCGTCAAATTCGGGCAGTAGCTTTCTTTTTGGGTAGCTCTTTGTTCGGCGACTGTCGCCGTATTTGTATGCGGTGTTGAATACTTTGCTCCATCTGATCCTGAGTGCATCTTTTGCTGTTTTGAGCTTCCGCTTCTGCTTTTTCAGGCTACGCGCAGTGGCGACGAGCCTTTTCTGGAGGTTATTTTGCTCCAACAATTTGTCCGGTGTGAGATCGTCCGGAGTGTTGCCTTCGCCGGGGACGGGTTGTTTGTCCAAGTTGTCTTGTTCGGACGATTGCTCGATAGCATGTTCGTCGTCCACCGGTTCGCCCTGCTCTATGGCTGGGTCTCTGTTGAGGCGGGACTTGGTTCGGCGTTTACGTTGCCGTTTTGACTGCTTTTCGAGGGATTTATCCTTCGTAGCGTCCCGTTGTTCCTCGTCTTCATTTCCTTTAGGTGTATCCACCATGTATACATCATGGGATGAGGTGGTTGTCCAGCATTCTATAGGCGCTGGTTCATGGCTGTCTCCTACATCGTCGTCCATACCGTCGATGCCTTCGTAGTCGAAATCGAGCACGTTGTGTAAGCTTTCAACAGTGGCTACAAAGTGGGTGGTGGGTGGGCGTTGAATTTCTTCGTCGTCCGCGTCCCAACCTTCCTGACCGTAGTCCGGCCATGGCTCTCCGGATAAAGAGAGAGACTTTAGTGAATTCATGATGTCGCCAAAGGGTGAGTGCTGAAAGATGTCCGCGGCAGTGAACTCCATGACCGGCGCCCGATCGGATTCGATTGGCAGGGTCGCGGAGGGTTCGGAGTCCGGAGAGGAGTCTGGCACCCTGGAGTCAAGGTTTTTGCAAAGGATAGGGATGGAGTTCGGCTCGATCGCCGTAAAGATTGTAGCCCCCGAGGCGGTGTCCAGCCACTCGTCCTCGATCGGGGAATCCGGCTCCGGATTAAGGGTCGGAGCGGATCTTTGGTGCGGCCTCGTGGCACTGTTCGGCTGCAGAGCTAGATCATGCCCATCGAGACAGTGCGGCACACTTGGCTGCGGCTCGTATCCGTCGAAGATCAAGTCTCCGCGGATATCGGTCGTATAGTTCAAACTTCCAAATCTGACCTGATGGCCAGGGGCTTAGCTTTCGATCTGCTCCAGATGGCCAAGCGAATTGGCCCGCAGTGCAAAGCCGCCGAATACGAAGATCTGTCCGGGGAGAAAAATCTCACCCTGGACCGCGTCGATGTTGATGATCGAAGGAGCCATCGGGCCTATCGGTGACGACACAGAGAAACTCTCAATGAAAGCACCAATGTCGGTGTCAAAACCGGCGGATCTCGTGTAGGGGGTCCCGAACTGTGCGTCTAGGCGGATGGTAACAGGAGACAAGGGAAGCGATGTTTTTACCTGTGTTCGGGCCCTCTCGATGGAGGTAATACCCTACCCCGCTTGATTAATATTGATGATATGGGTGGTACAAGAGTAGATCTACCACGAGATCAAGGAGGCTAAACCCTAGAAGCTAGCCTATGGTATGATTGTTGTTCGCCCCACGGACTAAAACCCTCCGGTTTATATAGACACGGATAGGTTAGGGTTACACAGAGTCGGTTACAATGGTAGGAGATCTACATATCCAGACGCCAAGCTTGCCTTCCACGCCAAGGAAAGTCCCATCTGGACACGGGACGGAGTCTTCAATCTTGTATCTTCATAGTCTTGGAGTCCGGCCGTGATGATAGTTCGGCTATCCGGACACCCCCTAGTCCAGGACTCCCTCAGCCGCCAAAGCACAAGCGGAGCAGCCGCGGGTGGCCAGGCTCCACAGCTGGTCATTCCGCTGTGGTCCATGCCGCCGGCGATAGGGATCCCGGCGCCGACTAGAGGGGCCGGCATCGACCAGCCGGTCATGGAGAGGGAGGGAGGCGACACCGTCATCCCGAGGACGGAGGCGTCCCAGCAAATGCCGGCTGCCAAGGCTCCGGGCAGTCAGCCCGACGCGCCATCGGCACCTCGAGTCAGTGGCGAGCTGGTAGTGAGGGCGACTCCCGTAGTCCGCACTCCGACGCACCGGCTCTGACGAAGGCGACTTCAGCACCGTGGCCTCAAGAAGTCGGAGCCTCCAGCTCGTCGGCCCCAGAAGCGGAGGCCACTAGTGCCGTCCCGTGGGAGTGGACGTCTGGGGGCGGGATGGGTGTCCTGATCAAGTCTGCACAGGAAGTCCACTCCCTGCTTCAGGCCCAAGGCGACGCCCTCCAGGACTATACGAAGAAGTTCTTGGCGTCGCGAGCCGCCGTCCGGGTATGCTCCTTATGCTTTTGCTTTCAATCTTTGCAATCTTCTGTGGGGGCGAGCCAGCGCACCCACTGGGTGTGTAGCCCCCGAGTTCCAGGCCGGCTGCTAAGCAGGCGGCTCGAAACTTAAAGGCAAGTTCCAAGTGCTGACATTGATTCTGTGGCAGGACTACCACAACATTTGTGTGGCCGCCTACAACTCCCAAGTCCGGGAGCTGGCCAAGCGGACCGCCGAGCTGACAGACAGCCGGAGTAAGCACCACATTCTTCATTCTCGCGGGGGCGCGCCAGCGCACCCACGGGGTATAGCCCCCGAGATTCAGGCCGACTGCTGAGTAGTCAGGTCGGATCTTCCGGCAACCACCTTTTCTTATTTCCCTTGTTGAATTGTTCAATCCTTCGCGGGGGCGCGTCAGTGCACCCGCAGGGTGTAGCCCCCGAGATTCGGGCCGACTGCTGAGCAGTCGGGTCGGATCTTCCGGAAACTACTTCTTTCCTTGTTGATTTGCTGACCTCTTCTCACCCTTGTCTTTTGCAGGAGCCAATGCCACCTTGTGGAAGCAAATGGGTGAAGCTCAAACCGCGTTGCACGCCAAGGAGGAGGAGCACCTCAAGATGGAGCAAGAGCGAGACCGCCTGGCCAAGCAGCTGGCTGACTAGGTGGACAAGCACCAGGCGGAGCTGCAGAAGCCCAAAGACATGGAGGAGGCTCTCCAGGCCGAGTTCAAGACTCATCGATCGAACTAGGTTGACAAGGAGAAGGCCCTGTCGGCCAGCTATGGCGAGATCGAGGACATGCTCGATGGTAATTTGCTCTTTTCCTTCTTCTTCATGCCAGTTTGTCCTGCAAGCCGGCCTCCGACTTCTCACTTTTTTATTCTTCCCTTGAGCAGAGTATTTCCCTGGCCACTCCATTGCCGCCAGCCAAGCCGTCGAGGCTCATTACGATGAGCGGAGGCTGGCTGGTGCGACAATCACGCCCAACGCCCCTCGGACCCTTGCCGAGCAGATGCTCGCCATCCAGGCTCGTCTTCAGCCGGCGCATCGGGCTCTCCGCCGTCTTCAGTGCGCTGGAGCCTAGGTGGTCCCCGCCCTCAAGCTGGGCACTCCCATTCTGCGCACCGCCAGCCGGACCTTCGACTGGTTGGAGGTGGCCATTGGCCGCTTCGAGGCGTGGAAAGGCTCCTCCACCCGAGCAGGTGCACGGCGAGCCCTGGAGTTCGGGCTGAACTTGGACCAGCTGGCCACTCTCCGTGCCGAAGCCGGCGAGGAGTTAGAGGCTGTAACGCCCCGGATTCGATGGGCCAGTTGTCCGCCCAGTTATTTGCCGTCGTTGCCATGTCATTTGCTTGCGTGTTGCATTTTGTCATGTCATCATGTGCATTTCATTTTGCATACGTGTTCGTCTCAGGCATCCGAGCATTTTCCCCGTTGTCCGTTTTGCACTCCTATGTCCCCCGGCGTCCCTCCTTTTGTCTACTGTTGTGAGTGGGTGTTAAACTTTCTCGGAATGGCCCGAGGTTTGCCAAGCGGCCTTGGTATAGCATCGGTAGACCGCCCGTCAAGTTTCGTGCCATTTGGAGGTCGTTTGATACTCCAACGGTTAATCGGGTAACCGTTAAGGCCTCTTTTGTGTGCAGCCCAACACCCCTTCCAAAGTGGCCCAAAACCCAGCAAAATCCCCTCCATGCTCTCGGTCGTTCGATCACGATCGTGTGGACGAAAACCGCTCCTCATTTGGACTCTCCTAGCTCCCTCTACCTATATATGTGTCCCTCCCCGTCCAATTCGCAGTCCAAACCCTAGCTTCGTCTTCCTCGCGCCGCCGGACATGTCCATCCGCGCCGGACATGTCCAGCCTCCACGTCGCCCGGACCAATCCCGGGCGACACGTCACCGCCGCCCGCTCGGCAAGTGGCGTCGCCACGCCGCCTCAGCTCCTCCCGGGCCTCCTTCTCTCTCTCCCGGCGCTTGGGCCACTTGCCCGCCCGGCCATGACTGCCCGAAGGCCCCGCCAGAGCCTCCCGCCGCTCAAGCGCCCGAGCCCGCCCGATCTCCGCCGGCGCCTCGGCTGACGACCGGTGCCGCCCGCCGCCTCCTCCCGGGCGACCTCCGCTGGTGGCGTGCCGCCTCCTCATGAGCCAGCCAATGAGCCGCCCGCTCCTCGCCCACCGGTGCCGCGCGCCATATCCCCTCAGCGTGCGCCCGTCGGCGCCTCGCCCGGCCAGCGCCGCCGCCGCCAGCGCCGCCGCGCCGCCCTCCGCCAAGGCCGCGTCCTCCTCGTCCACCTCCGGCCAGATCCGGCCGCGAGAGGGCCGGATCCGACGAGCCCGACCGTCGGCGACCTTCCCCGCCCGTCTCCGGCCATCTCCCCCATCTCCGGCATGTTCTCCGGCGAGCCATTCCGGCGAGCATCTCCAGCCCGCCTCGAAATGCGTGCGGACCCGAGGTTGACCCCGAAAATTCCACCAAGTCCCCGATTATTTTGACATTCTGGTGCACTTTTCATCGCATCATAACTTGCTGCATGCTGTTCTGTTTCGTGCGCGTAATATGTCAAATTGTTCGCCTCAACGAGTAGTTCATTTCATTCCATTGGACCATGTTCATCTGAGTTCATCTTCATGCCTGAATCATCGTTGCAAGAGTGCATGTTGCTGTTAATCTGCTGAAACTGTTATAACATGCTCATTTGTCATTTTTGCCATGTTTGATGTGTGCATCCTATGAGGTTGATGCCTACATGAGTTTTGATCTATGTAATGCTATTTATACAGGGGTGCTATCCATATATTTTTGTGATTCCTGTAGTGAGTGCATCAAGCTTGTTAAGTAGGGTACTTGCTGTTGCTGTTTTGCATGTCTGAATCTGCTATATCGTGATGCTATGTTAACTTGCTTCTACAAGTCATTCTATGCATAATATGGAGATGTTCACTAAGGATGTTTTGTTATACATGTCATGCTCTATCCATTCATAGCCCTGGTTGCATTTTTAGCCTGCGGTAACTTGTTGTAATCATGCTCTCAAAGTTGCTAAATAATGTTGCTGTCAGCCTGTTAACATTAAGTTCAGTTTTTCCATGAGCTTTGCTAATGCTCCATGCACCCTATGAACCTTTTCTTGCCTTTTTTAGCTTCATTAACATGTCTTATTACTGTTGGTTGCCTTGCCATGCCATGTATTACTCTGTGGTGAGTGGTTCAAGCTCACCAACATGTCTACTTATCGTTGTTCCCGCCATGTATTAATCTGTATTATAACTTGCTACGTTTACATGGGTGCCATCATATCTTCTGATCCTTTTTGGCTCATGGTCAGTAAAAGACTTTTTCTCTATTCATTTATTAGAGTCATTCCATGTCTTCGGTTGCCATGATAAGTTCCTGTAGCATGTTGTTTGATAGCTCTAAACTTTGCAACCTGATGTTATTTCTGCTAAGCCTGAAACTGTTATTATTTGCAATCTTGCCATGTCCTTTTGAGCATGTTCTAGTGATTTCTGGAGATAGCTCAGTGTTCATGTTTTGTCGTGCTTTACCTCTACATCACGTCCATGCCTTTGTTTACCATGTTAAGATGCTGTAGCTTGTTGTTTAGGTGCTTGCAATATGCCTAGTTGTTGTTTTGGACAGTTTGTCCTTTAAACTTGCAGAGTGAATGTGTTGAACCGTTGCTCCGTTTTGAGTGTGCTCTATATGAAACTTGCTTGATTTTGCACGTAGTTTCATATTATCATGTTGCATCCTTGTTTTGAGGTGTTTGCTTGATGTTTGGATGCATTTAGCATCAATGCCATGTTCAACTTGTCTTGCTCGTATCTTCTAGGCCGTAGCTCCGAATTAAATGAACTTTATATGTAACTTGACTAGAATTTCGTGTAGATCATCTTGGTGCATCTTAACTTGCTGTTTAACAACTTGAACTTAAGGTTTATTCAGATCTGGAACAATTTCGAAATTTGCATATGGGGACTTACCGGAATTGTTCTATGTTGTTTCCGGCCTCATTTAAACTTGCTTTGATGTGTTGCTCTTGTATGCATCATCTCTTGCCATGAGTAGCTTCATGTAGCCCTGTCATGCATCATACTTGGTTGTGCATCATTCCTTGTTCACATGTGGAGTGTTTACCATGTTGTGTGCTTCTCTCGATAGTTCCCGTTTCGTTGCGATCGTGAGGATTCGTTCGTCTACGCTTGGTTCATCTTCATGGCTTAATCTTCTTCATGGACTCGTTCTTCTTCCTAGCAGGATTTCAAGCAAGATGACCGCTATCCTGGATCTCACTACTATCATTGCTACGCTAGTTGCTTCGTTCTATCGCTATGCCGCGCTACCTATCTCTTGTTGATCAAGCCTCCCAAATTGCCATGTCAGCTTCTAACCGTTGTCACCCTTCCTAGCAAACCGTTGTCTGGCTATGTTACCGCTTTTGCTCAGCCCCTCTTATAGCGTTGCTAGTTGCAGGTGAAGATGAAGATTGCTCCATGTTGGATTATGTTTATGTTGGGATATCACAATATCTCTTATATTTTTAATGCATCTATACACTTGGTAAAGGGTGGAAGGCTCGGCCTTATGCCTGGTGTTTTGTTCCACTCTTGCCGCCGTAGTTTCCGTCATATCGGTATTATGTTCCCGGATTTTGCGTCCCTAACGCGGTTGGGTGATTTATGGGACCCCCTTGATAGTTCGCTTTGAATAAAACTCCTCCAGCAAGGCCAACATTGGTTTTACCATTTTCCTACCACCTATACCTTTCCCTTGGGAGTAGCTAACCCGAGGGTCATCTTTATTCAGCCCCCCCGGGCCAATGCTTGTCTAAGTGTTGGTCCGAACTAGAGTCCTTTGCAGCGCCACCATGGGGAAACTCGAGGACTGGTTTTAGTTATGCAGTGTGCTCATCCGGTGTTGCCACGAGAACGAGATATGTGCAGCTCCTATCGGGATTGTCGGCGCATCGGGCGGTCTTGCTGGTCTTGTTTTATTCTTTGTCCGAAATGTCTTGTAGCCGGATTCCGAGACTGATCGGGTCTTCCGGGAGAAGGAATATCCTTCGTTGATCACGAGAGCTTATCTTGGGCTAAGTTGGGACACCCTGCAGGGTTTGAACTTTCAAAGCCGTGCCCATGTTATGTGGCAGATGGGAATTTGTTAATATCCGGTTGTAGTAAACTTGAAGTAAACTCTTCTAAAATACACCAACCGTGTGCGTAACCGTGAGTGTCTCTTTTCGGGGTTGATCGAGAGGAGAACACGGTTTCGGGTTATGTCCGACGTAAGTAGGGAGTTCAGGATCACTTCTTGATCATTACTAGTTGTGACCGTTCCTTTGTTTCTCTTCTCGCTCTCATTTGCGTATGTTAGCCACCATATATGCTTAGTCGCTGCTGCAACCTCACCACTTTACCCCTTCCTTTCCCATTTAGCTTTGCTAGTCTTGATACCCATGGTAATGGGATTGCCGAGTCCTCGTGGCTCGCTGATTACTACACCAACGATTCTGCAGGTACAGGTTGTCACGATGATCTTGACGCAAGAGCGATGTTTGCTTGTTTGGAGTTCTTCTTCCGCTTCTTCTTCGATCGGGGATAGGTTCTGTCAGCCTGGGCTAGCAGGGTGGATGTCATTTGAGTTTCCGTTTGTGTTTCGTCCGTAGTCGGATGGTGCTCTTATGTATGATGATGTTGTATTCGTGTGGCATTGTATGCCTTTTGTATGTATCCCCATCTATTATGTAATGTTGATGTAATGATATCCACCTTGCAAAAGCGTTTCAATATGCGGGTCTATCCTTGGTGGGACCTTCGAGTCTCTTTAGGATAGTATCGCATATTGGGCGTGACAGAGGCGGTGGCGCCCTAGCTCTATCACGGCGCCGCGGTGATTGCTGAGTACACGGACACCAGCGTCTTCCTCCCCAAGCTAGATGAAGCGGGCGCCGATGTGCCGCCCAACTGGTTCAGGCTGAACCCGGAAGGCGGTGAGGACTCGGTGGGGGAGATCGCCTCCAGCGATGAGGGCGAGGAGGAGGAGGATGAGGATGAGGACGGTGAAGATGACGCGCCGGACGGTGGAGACGATGACCGGCCTTAGCCTGACCAAGTCTCGACCAACGGACGGAGCGCCGGCTAGCCGGGTGCTGCCGACGCTGACCAGGCTGAGACCCACCAGGCTGCCGCTCCACTACCCGGAGCCTCTACCTCCGCCGACCCCTCCGATCTGGCTGTTGCTCCTCTGGCCTAGGCGGCCAAGTTATCTTTCCTTTCCCTGTTTGTAACCGCTCACTACAAAAAAAAGACACATCCGTGACATTTTGGGCCGAACGAATTTTTTTTCTGTCATACGTATGACACTTCTATGATGATAATTGTGACAAAACCCGGTATCATCATAGATGTGGTGGGCTCCTACTTCTATGACAAAAAATCATGACAGAAAATGGGCTTTTCGTCTGGCGGGCGGAGACGCAGCTGCATGACATTCTTTGGGCCGTCCATGACAGAAAAACCGTGGTAGAAGCGAGGGGGAGGAAAATTTCGGGGAGTTCCCGGTTACGGTGGGAGGTCGGGGGCCGAGCGATGCACGTTTCTCTCATACACGTACGCGCGTGTGTGCGAGGCGTTGGCTCTAACTGAACCCGAGCGAGGCGTTGGGCTCTAACTGAACCCGAGTAATTGCACTCGAGGCTACGCGTTACTGAACCCGAGAGATCGATCGATGTTTGTTAACTGAACCCGATCGAGCGATTCCTTCACTACTACTGCTAACTGAAGCCGATCGATCTTGCCTGCAGGATGAGCGGTGAGTGTTGCGGGGGGTTGGATGAACAGTGAGCGGTGGCATTGCCTCTAGATGAACAGGACCCCGTGGTGTGGTGGAGGGCTGGATGAACAGTAGACGGTGGAGGGGTGCCCGTGGAGGTGTGGATGAACAGGACCCCGTGGTGTGGTCGAGGGCTGGATGAACAGTAGATGGTGGTGGGGTGCCCGTGGAGGGGTGGTTGAATAGGACCCCGTGGTGTGGAGGGCTGGATGAACAGTAGATGGTGGAGGGGTGGTTGAGCGATGGCGGTGGAGTAGCGCGCGGTGGAGGCTGGATGAACAGGAGCCCGTGGAGGCTGGAGGAGGTCGACGGTAGTCCGTGGAGGCTGGAGGAGGTCGACGGTGGAGATGAACAGTATCCTGTGGAGTCCCGTTTTGCGGTACGCCACACCCCTCCCGATGAACAGGACCCCCGTTTCGACCGTAGGAAGTCCGTTTCGTCCGTTTTGCGGTACGCCACACCCCTCACGATCAACATGACCACGTTTCGACCGTAGGAGTTCCGTTTCGTCTGTTTTGCGGTACGCCACACCCCTCCCGATCAAAAGGACCCCCGTTTCGACCGTAGGAGGTCCGTTTCCTCCGTTTTGCGGTACGCCACACCCCTCCCGATCAACAGGAACCCGTTTGGCCGTAGGAGGTCCGTTTCATCCGTTGGCAGCACGCGGACCCTCCCGATGAACAGGATCCCGTTTTGAACGTGGCCGGTCGAACACAAGGCCGTTTCCTCCATTTTGCGGTACGCCAGGCCTCGTTTCCATCGCCTGTTCCGTCCAAGCCCTCCTGATGAACACGCCCACGCATTCCGTTCCGACCCAGCCGGTTGGCTCCCACCCGTTCTGTTGCCTCCCGGTGAACACGACGCATTCCGTTGCCTCCCCACGAAAACGACGCATTCCGTTGCCTCCCCATGAACACGACGACGATGATGTTTCTCCGTTCCGACCCAGCCATGTACGGCGCTTCGCCCGTACGCATGCGCGAGTAGGCGTTGGAGACCCCGCCCGTATGTACACATACGTGGCCGTATTTTCTTTCTTGCACCCTGGCCGCTGTATGTACGTGTACATGCTACGTGCGCTTCTCTACTACGACACGTGCACGCCTCTACATCCACCAGTATATATGTACGTACACGTTCGCGACCAGAATGACAATGCTACGTACGCTTTGACCAGGTGGGTCTCGACTGTCAGGCACTTCCTTGCGTGCGAAGATGTAGCTGGTGGGTCCCAGCAGTCAGGGGGGCGAATCATTTTTTTTGCCCGGACGCACTTCCTTGCGTGCGAAGATGTAGCTGGTGGGTCCCAGCAGTCAGGGGGGCGAATCATTTTTTTGCCCGGATGCACTTCCTTGCGTGCGAAGATGTAGCTGGTGGGTCCCAGCAGTCAGGGGGAAACGTTTTTTCGCGAAATACGGTGGCCCGTCCGGTGGGTCCCAAATTGTCGGTGGAGGAATCATTATTTTCCGCGTAATAAGGAGGCACTTCCTTGTTGCGGCCGTGGACCCAATTTGTCGACCTCTCCACGTCTGATCCACGTCCGATGGAAGTCGTTCCTTGACCATGTTGACCATGCCGCGCCGAGAGCACCAGGGCAGTGGACGACGAGGCCTAGGAAGGTGACGACGTGGAGCCGGGGAAGACGCGGCAATGGAAGCCCGCGCGGAGAGGAGTAGAGGGTTCACTGGTTCGGCTGTGGTGTGAGGCTGTCGTCGCCGCAGGGCCTGGCCAGTGGTGGGAATAGTAGGGGGCGGTGAGGCCTCCGCGGCAGCACATCCGGCCACGGGAGGCAGGAGCATGCGGCACGACCGGCGCTGCTTTGGGCGGCTGGAGCAAGAAGACCAGAGGTTGAAGAAGCACTACGGCCGTTGGATGGACATCGTACGGTCACTGGAGCTAGAATCGTTTATATTGACTAAGTTGACAAAGCCCTCCGTCCCCGTCAACTTAGTAGGCCCACAAGTCAGCCTCCCACCAAGGTGGGTCCCAGCTAGCAGGGGGTATTCATTTTTTTGTGCGTAATAAGGAGGCACTTCCGGTGGGTCCGAGCTGACAGCAGGGGGAACGTTTTTCCGCGAAATACGGTGGCCTGTCGGGTGGGTCCCAGAAGTCAGGGGCAAACGTTTTTTTCGTGAAATACTGGTGGGCGTCCGGTGGGTCCCTGCTTTCTGGTGGAGGAATAATTATTTTCCGTGTAATAAGGAGGTACTTCCTTGCGGCTGCCGTGGACCCAGCTGTCAGCCTCTCCACGTACAGTATTCTTCCGATGGAATTCGGTCGTTGACCACATTGATCACGCCGCGCCAAGAGCACCACAACGGTGGACGACGGCGAGGCCTAGGAAGGGGACGACGCGGAGCCGGGGAATACGCGGCAGTGGATGCCCACGCGGAGAGGAGTACGAGGGTTCACTGGTTCGGCTGCGCTGCCCGTCGCCGAGAATAACAGGGGTGTGGGTGAGTGGAGTGGAGGGATGACCTGGCCAGCGGTGGGAGTAGTATGGGCGGTGAGGCCTCGGCAACCTGACAGCCCGACCCACGGGAGGCAGGAGCAGGCGGCACGACCGGCACTACTTTGGGCGGCTGGAGCAAGAAGACCAGAGGTTGAAGAAGCACTACGGCCGTTGGATGGACATCGTAGGGTCAGTTGAGCTAGAATCGTGCATATTGACTAAGTTGACAAAGCCCTTCGTCCCCGTCAACTTAGTAGGCCCACTATACTGGGTCCCAGCTAGCAGGGGGAGTATTCATCTTTTTGTGCATAATAAGGAGGCACTTCCTTGCGTGCGAAGATATAGCTGGTGGGTCCGAGCTGTCAGCGGCGGTACTGTTTTTTCGCAAAATACAGAGGACTTTTCGGCGGGTCCCAGATGTCAGGTGGAGGAATCATTATTTTGCGCGTAATAAGGAGGCATTTCCTTGCGTGCGGCCATGGACCCAGCTGTCAGCCTCTCCACGCATCTGATCCCACTTCAGATGCATGTCGGTCGTTGACCACATTGACCATGCCACGCCGAGAGCACCAGGGCGGTGGACGACGGCGAGGCCAAGGAAGGGAACGACACGGAGGCAAGGAAGACTCGGCAGTTGTTTTTGTTTCCCACGTGGAGGGGAGTATGACTGTACGAGGGTTTACTGGTTCATCTGCCGTCGCCGGAGAATAACAGCAGGTGTGGGTGAGTAGAGGGATGGCTAGGCCAGCGATGGGAGTACGATGGGGCGGTGAGGCCTGCGCGGCAGCAGAGCCGGCCGCGGGGAGGAGGGAGCAGGCAGTCCCGCTGACGCTTGTTTGAGCGGCTGGAGCAGGAAGAGCAGAGATTGAAGAAGCACGGGCCGTCGGATGGACATCCAACAGTATATAGGCCATCTGTGGAAAGCCTCAAATCTGTGGAAAACAAAGATCTGACCCATCCGCCATTATTTCAAATAATTTACAGCCCATTTGCTAATTCTTACGGGTTTTTTTGGAGCCCATATTCTTTTTGTTAGCATTACAGCCCATAGTGTGGCCACGGTTAAAAAATTGTACGAAATTTTGCATATGTCGGTGCGATCTGAATTGTTTTTAATCCCGAAATTTCGAGTCACATTCAGACTGATTCTAAAAATAAATGTATATCAATATAAAATCCAATAAATTGTCCACACATAAAAATCAATGCAATTTAAAATCTCGAAATGAAAAAAAGATATTTGAAACTAATTGCCGGTTTGATGTGGTTTAAAAATGTACATCCCATTTCTCATTACTGAGAGGCCATTTTCTCGGCCAGCCGAATGAAGCTCTCCTCGTCTTGAAAGATTGGCAGCCCAACAGGCCTGATAAAGCGACTTACTTGAAAAATCACAAAAAACTGTGATAGAAATTTTCAGAAAGAAAAAAAAACTACTGGGCTGGTCTGTGGTAAACATAAAAGAAAAGGCTGTCTAGACAGGCCAGAGTGTCCCACACAGCCAAGTTGACACCCTGCTTCCGTCTCAAAACCAAATTAGATAAATGCCACTCCAATTATGGCAATTCATAAAAATGCCACTGCAATTTCCAAACTTTGAAAAATGCCACTGCAATTTTTGCAAACTTTGAAAACGCTAACTGCAGTTTGCAAACTTTGAAAACGCCACTCCAGATTGAAAAATGCCACTAGAAATGGCATGAAATGGCATTTTCAAAGTTTGGAAATTGCGGTGGCATTTCTGGATACACCAGATTTGGAGTGGCATTTATCAAATTAACCCAAAACAAAAATAACTGGGCGAGCTGTTGGGTCCCTGGTGTCAGCCGCTCGTTGTGCAACTCTCTCGTTTATTGACTACGTTGACAATGGCATGTGACCCATATGTCAGAAATCCACTAGGAGGAGCCATTTTTTTATTGGCTTGAAATAAGGAGGCACTTGCTTGCGTACTCCCATGACCTTGGCGGGTCCCTGCTGTCATGCTCTCCACGTACAATCATCTCCTGATTGTGTACGCATCAACTTGCTAGGCCCACAAGTCAGCCTCTAAACCCGTGGAGGACAAATACAACCCATTTTAAAAAATAACAGCCCATTCCATACGTTCAAACGGAAAGTTCAACATTCAGAACAAAGTAATGTGTCCGATCCACATATAGAGTCTTGAACTTCCACGTTGACAACCATCATAGCCAAGTTAACTATCTACTCCCACTAACACTCTAGTAGCATACAAGTACTAACTTACTCTTAGCTAACTAGACGATGCCGGCCGCCATCTGCTGTCCATGCTAAACGCCGGCACCGGCGTCCTCCGCCTCACCTCGTACTTGCCAGAGGTGCGATAGGGCGCGTTGCTCGCGCGCGTTGGCCCTTTCCATGCAGGCGTGGTCCACCGAAGCTTCGGCTTCCAAGCGGGAAACCCACTTGACGAGATGGTAGTAACAATCGGCGTCACGAATGCGTGCATGCCCGACAGCCTCGAGGGCTATTTGCCGGGCGCCGGCCTCCATGTAGTCGACCCAGTTGTGGGTGCTCTGCTCGCGACTCAGGCGTCGGTCTTGGCTTCTGCTCCATGTCATTGGCGGCGCAAATCAGCGATCGCCGCTCCTCGGCCAGCGGTCGCGCTCGACAACTCTGCTCCTACGCCATGCGGTCGGCGCTCCAACAACTCCTCGATCTCCGCATTGCAATCTAAAGACAGATAGAATGCCTCCTCCCTCAAATGCGCCTTCGGTGAAAACCCGAACACTGGTTCCCGCGGTGACCGCCTCCGGCGTCGCCTACCATGGACGGGCGGGGGCATGGCGGACGTGGCGAGCGATGTAGGGCCGGTGGGGGCTTAAGAGGATATGGCGAGTTGGGTCACAGTGGCACTGGAGAAGGCCGGGAAACAGTACTTATAGGCGGAAGGTAGCGCGGCGGTCATTGGAATTCAATGCATAATGGCTTAGCGCACCAGCTTGCTGTGGAAAACTAGAGAAACTGAAATTATGACTGTGCCGTCCCGTCCCGTCCCGCCTGGGTCGCACGCCGGCATGGCGGTCAAACGAGTGCACTCGAATCATCTCCCTCCTTGTCAATAATGATTCCACGGATTTAAAAAGCCCGCAACAATGATTCCAAGGGCACGCAGCAGCCACTTAAATCGCTGGAATTAATTAGGCTTAAACTTCTACATGCCGTTAATTATTGTCATGCCTTGGTCTTGCTGCTTTGCTCACGGGACTAATAAACCCGGACGGAGGGAGTACCTTGGTTGGTGAGAGGTTTGAATTAAGCCCTGCAAACCGGAAATAAGGTACTTGTACGTGCGTGATCTGCTATTTATTTGTGTAGGATCGAGTAGGTCGTTTCTTGAATTGAGCCCTGCAAACCGGAAATGAGGTAGTATGTGCGTGATCCGCTATTTATCCGTGTAGGATCGATAGTGTAGCTTGTCAGTTTCTTCAGAGGTAGGCATTTTTATCCGTGTAGGATCGATAGTGTAGCTTGTCAGTTTCTTGAGGTAGGCATTTTTATTCAAAAACTGCCACTTCGCATCTTAAATGTCATAAATAAAACTGCCAGGAGCGCATTTGTAGGCTAGCTAGTGATTGATCAGTAACTTGTAAACACTGAGCAAACAGAAATAAGTAACTGTTAATGCATCTCAATGATTCACAGATCAAATACAAATATGTAGCTCCGAAAGCAAAGATCAGCCACTTCGGATCTTGCGTCACAACTAAAACTAACTAGTACGATTCCCATACATAAGATCAACATGTTAATGCATCTCAATGATTCACAGATCATATACAAATATGTAGCTCCAAAAGCAAAGATCTAGAAAAACATACATTCTTCCTACTAACATGGATGCTTCTCTTGGCCAACATTCAAGATGTTGAAAGACAAATTTGTTTGTGAAGTCTACAATTCCTCTTTCAAGCGTAAGTGGTTTCACCAACAGCTGGAACCATGAGAATGAACCACACATGATGGAGGAACATCCTTTGCAATATGATTTGGTCTTCTCTCGATCACACCATGAGACTATTTTGGAATACAAACTTTAACTTAGGCAAAATGATGCCCATTGTATAATCAGACCAAAGCAATGAAGCACCTAGTGTTGGCCAATAAATAGTACAATTACTACTTTTCTGCAGTCCATGAAGTGACTATCCAATCTTTCCGTGTCTATTTTCAAATGCCACGCATGCGGTGACTATACTATTCTCTTGTGCAGTTCAACCAAAATTGCGGACACTTTGTTTGTTTGCCAAATAGCAGGCGGAGACATCTCTATGCACAAATATCAAGCAGCTAGTAAACATATACCACACCTTGTATTTTTGGTTTAAACATGTCTCTTCCGCTTAGCATCTGTCATGTTACGCCTTTGGACAATCTGATCTGATTATGTTTTGCCTGGACAATTTCATACTGAATTGATTTCTTTGGTTGAGCAGAAATATAGCGTCTATTCTTCATAAGACCAAGGATATCCATGTTCGCAAGTGATGGAAGAGGTGAAATCGATACAATAAAATTGAGCATCCAATCATTGAATCCTGTCCAGCACCTCCAATGTAGGTCCACCCCGCCAATAAATTCACATGCAAACCACTAGTATTACTATCTAATGACGGTACAAAAAGAGTAGCAAGATAGTAGCAAACCATGTACCTTCGTAATGAACAGCTCATAGTGCCACCAATTGGATATAAAGGTTTGTAAAAACATGCTCCTAATGTTGAACCAATTGGACTTTTTATGCGGTTCCACTAAAATCGAGCATCCCTGTTTGCATAGATATTGAAAGTGTGATTACTCTAAAAGTGGCACTAGTTGAAGCATAGAGTCACAAATATAAGCATTCCAATTTCTTAATGGGAAAAGGTAGCAAGACTGTTTCTAACCACCTGTTTGAAGGAATAACTAAAGCAACAACGGTGATGTCGAGGAAGGCATACATAGTTTTTACGAAAAACTGAGCCATTCCGACCTTTCCTCTTCTTTTAAGCAAATTTTCTGCAGTTCTACTAAAATAAAATGCCATCACCGCCTTGACAATTCGGTGACACTGCATACAAAGGAAATGACTTAACATTACATCATGATGTCGGGTATGTAGTCGACAGGGCATTAGAGACAAAACATCTGAGACCTCCTCCGATAACATAATGAACATTAATTTTAACAAAGACGTGACTAGCTTTACCAGGATAATTTGAGTGAACTCTACACCCTTTGTTCCTTAATATAAGACATTTTCGCGGTTCAATTTAAAGTACCCAAATGTCTAGTATTTAGAAAAACAGGTAGTAGTTTTCTTGAGCATATATCTGGGAAAGCTTGCCACACTTTATTTATGTCCATACGCTAATGCAACACCATTCGAATACTACAAATATACACTAATCCAGTGGCTAGTGCAATAGTAGAGTAGTTAGTTTATTACTGAAGTGCGATACAATGGTTTCTTGAACATATTTCAATAAACTCTAGCCTTTGGAAGATTTATATAAGAATTAACAATACAAAATGTAAAGGTAACAAGTTTCAGCATTGGTATACTAGCTGTGCATGAGCATTAAACCAAATACAAAAGTCTGAAGGTAACTAGCATTATTAACTAATGACAGTATAAAAAAAATTGCAAACCATGTACCTCCAAGGTAAATATCATTTCAAACTCGGGGGGACCTTAAAAATTGCTAATCGATCAAACATAAAAACTTGATGAACGAATCAAGAGAACAGCCGGAGGAGGAGGTGCCCACTCTTGACCTTTCCTCTTGTCTTCATAATTGTCTGTGCAGTTTAACCAAAATAAAATGACATCGGTAGCCTTGGCATTTTGGTGACACTGTACAAAAAAATTAACTTATCTCATGAAAGTGAGGTATGTAATCTATAAGCATTAACGATTGCAAAAATCTGAAGGTAGTAACAAGTTTCATCGTTGGTATCTTGGCTGTGCAACATCATTAGAATGCCTTATCTGAAAAATCTTTAATACATCCACAATCAACATTAACCACGAAATAATCCGGTGACATTAAATGGCATTGCTTAAATTTATCGGTGGCATTAGACGGAGAGCGGCATTAGTTAAATGTGGCATCACTTTAGTAGTAGCATTGCTTGACTTGACTGCTGGCGTTATACTAACAGCAAAAAAAAGTGGCAATAAGAGCATAGGAGGCCCATTCGGACGATAACTAATGCGGCACCTCGGGCCAACACGGCTAGATCGCATTTTGCACGAGAAATTACACACCATGTTTCGTTGACATGTGGTCCCATTCCAACATATCAGTGAGAAGACGGCGAGTAGTAGGAGTATTTTCCGAACGGACGTGTAGGCCGGGGCACCTCTTCGTGAACCGTGGCAAACTCGCAACCGTCCACCGACTCTTCGCCTTCCCCTCTCGATTTGGAACTGTTGTCGCACGCTCTTCCTCTCCCTCCTCCATTTTCCTTCAGCCCTTCACCCTTTCTTCTGCCATTGTTCGATCGTCTTCTCCATGGAGGGAACAGGCCGGAAATGATCCTGTTATTCTTGCCCCGATCTGAATGATGACGTGGTGGAGGAACTCATTGATCGGAGCGACGTCATCACCTCGGCTAGCATGGCAGGTTGGTTCAAGCCCATTCTCGACTCAACCAATAACATCATTACAAGGAACACAAGAGTCAAGGAGCGGTTTGATCTCCCTTATATTCTTCGCCGTGACCCTGATGACTGGCGCCGGCACAACGGAGGCCTCGCCCTGTGCAAGTTGATGCCACTTGATAATGATACGTATGATGTTAAGATGCCATCGCTTGAGGGCAAGGCTTGGGCGGGCGCAAATGGAGATTGGGTTGTTTACATTGGGTCCAAGCTGCGGTGGCAACTTGTGAATGTGTACACTCGTGACGGGTTCCACTTCCAAAAATCTCAGCAGACTGCCCGGAGGTGGAGACACGGTATTATGCATACGTTCAAATACGATCATGGTGACTGTCTTCTCTGAGAAGATAGCAATTTGTCGAGTTGCCAACCGCTCTTGGAATTACAACAACTATGAAGTTGTTGCAATCTTCGACAAGCTTGTTGCCGTCCTTGGTGATTTTATTTCGATGGATATTGCTCAAAAATCAGTTTTTGTACACGGATGAGTCTTGTGATGCAATTCAATACGAGGGCCTTGTGTTTGCTGCCACCACTCGTGGCACTTTGTTTTTGCATGGGATCCTCGTAGTTTGATGCGTTTGTCTTCCACCGTAATTATAATTGTTTCATCCACATGCATGCGGGTTAGCAAGTTTCCCTTTACTAATTAACCTTCTTCCTGTGTTTCCAAGGTCCTGTGAACATCCCACCACCTATACTTGAAAAAATTTATAACCAAGGGGGAGATGACGATGGTGATGATCACGAGCATGAGGACGAGCAACGCCCATATATTCTGTGGCGCCTGGCAACTAATTCCGATGGATCACCTCTTCTTGTGTGTATACAGCCCACTGATGATGTTACTGCTAAGGAAGCAGGTGTAGTAGTCTCCCATGGTCGCACTCTCCGGACCTATTCCAACACCCGTTGCATGGTATTCGGGATGGATACTAGTGTGCTAGCGCCAACCTCCTTCTCCCTGGTACAAAATTGATAGTATTGGAGAAAACTCGCTCTTCCTTGGACAAAACTATCCGATGATGGTGAAAGGCGATCCAACTGTTGTTGACACAACGTTACTAGTACCATTTATGAGAAGCAACTGTGTCTATACCTCGGACATTTGGGTGGTTCCCTACCACACTCTTGATATAGTAGGCCGCTTACACTGGATGATTAGTCATGCGTTGGTCTCGGATCGACAATGGATGGCCCGTCGAGAGAATCACTTGTGGTTCAAAGCAAGCGTTTCCAACGCCGAGGAATGGTTGAGTTGAAGTTCATTTCATTGCTTGTTATTTGTTGTGTGGTGAAAACTTTAGTATTTATAATATATCCTCGTTGTCGATGTGGGTTGATGACCTGTTGTATGTAATAAAATGATATGCCTGTGATAAACTTACTAAATTTATGAATTGCTTTCGAGTCGCTTCTCTGAGTGAGTGGTGCAACGAGCCAATTTTTTTCCGAATACATAATTGTACGTGCATTGCAACAGGTTATCGGATGAGGCAATCACAATAGTAGTACTCCCTCCGTCTAGGTGAATAAGTCATATTAGAAGCTGCATCATGACCTAGGTGCAAGCAGATTGGTTGAAAAGAAGAATATTTCTCTCTTCTAAACACAACATTTAATCACGGCAGTTAAGAGGATGCCTTATTAGCTACCCATGCACGCCCTCGTAATTCATAGCATGCAAAACTCTTTTTTTGCCTAATAACCGCATGGACGTGTTGCATGCATTGGTCCTTGCCCGAGCAAAAAAAGGGAGGAAAGGGGTTTCCACGGGAGACAACGAGGCAGAGGTGGAAGCGCTCGCTAGCGAACAAGGCAGGGCGGGCATCAAGATGGAAAGTTAATGAACGGCGCCTAAATATTTTGGGAAAATCTAATTTTTGTAAGGTGACTTACTCACCTAGACGGAGGGAGTACACTATTTGTACTAGCTTCACATGCTTCGCGCGTCGGGCGGGTGTTTTTATTGTAGCCATATGTTAATGTGTTCGCTGTACGTAACCAGCACCTCGAATCCTCGATACTAGTACTATATAGTAGGAGTAAGTAGTAGGAGTAGTAGGGTGGCATGGGCCAGAACAAGCATTCACGTCCAGGAGTATGGCACACGCCACCACCATGACATCCATCTGACTTCAGCCATCTCTTCAACCTCGTTGTTTCTCTAACTTCAGCCATCGCGCGGCGGGCGAGGTGGGGGTTTGCCGATAGTCGGTTTCCTTAACTGCGGTCCCACTTGTAAGGCCAACTCCAACGCACGACCCCAAAGGGACCTCCGTTTTGCACGAACTCCAACGATAATTTTGACTAGAAAAGCAAGACCAAAGAAAACAAGAACCACAAGAATATATTTTACTACTCCTGTAAGTTGGATTAGTGCCTTCTCGATGCATTCATTGTTGATCTGCGGAGGCTCGATCTTGCGTGCTTCTTTCTTCCTCGAGTGTAAAGAAGTAGACATTGCTTCCTCGCATCTAGTCTCATGTCTAGCCTCTATTCTAGTAGGAGTATCAACAAGTGCACTAATCTCATCTCTAGCCTCTGTGCTAGCTAAAAGTGATAGGACATCTACTAAATTGTGCTCTATCAATATATGGATGTACTCTTCTTCCCAATACAAAAACTTGCATCCATTCTACTCCCTCCGTTGCACAATACATGCCTTCTATTTGTCAAAATATATATGTATCTAGACATGTTTTAGTATATAGGTACATCCATTTTTGGACAAATGGAAGTCAAGTATTTTGGAGCGGAGGGAGTACCTAATAAAAATTTAAGTTAGCACAACTAGTCTAATCCGAGAGCACAACCGAAGATTTGGTTGGGTTCTTCCTCCTTTTTGCCGACACGTGGGACATCCAAAGATCCGTGTCGTGTCATGAAAGAAAATAGAGTGGTAGTTGAAGCCACGAGATGTGCATCTTGGGTTAAACTGTAAATAGAATCTTACTAATCTTCAGTAACTCCAAAAGCGGCCACCGAAGATCTTTATTGGATTTGTTTTTCATCACCAGCATGTCGAGGTGAAAGATGTGCAGGTTCAGTGGGTCCTCTTGCGTACTGACATGTAGGGCCGCATATGAGCAAACAGACGATGGGCTCCGCTCGTCCGCTGGTTGGCTGAGAAGAGAGATAGAGGAGGGCTGAGCACGGACTGCAGGAAATTTGTTCTACGTACCTCGATATAGGCTCGATATAGTGGGGTAGCATGGGCCATAACTAGCATTGACGTCTAGCAGTACGGCACACGCCACCCACACGAGTCCCATCCGACACCAATTTTCTTGGAGTCCGTGCTACAGCCATCTCTTCTCCCTCCTGTTTTCTCAGCCATCGCCGCGGTGGGCGGGGTGGGGTTTGCCGATAGTCGGTTTGCTCAGCTGCGGTCCCATTTGTAAGTGAAAAGGCAACACATACGCATTCCCGCATGAGCGGCGTCTTTGGACCAACCGTGTGGGGTGTGGCCTTGAACACGGCAGGCTTTTCCTTTTGAACTTCGTAACTTGTAAAATTTGGTTCTGCTCCATGGCGCGACGGATAGATAGAAAATAACGATTTTGCCTAGAGTAATGAGAAGTTTGGTTACATGCGCCGTTCATGCATGGAGTACGTCTGAAAACTATGAAGTTGATGCGAAAGGTAAGATAGTTCTTGTAGTATCATATACTACTACATGGATTTGACGGAAAGAAAAAATACATACGGATCCATCAACGACATCCTCACGCCCTAGTGCGCGGGTCACCAACCGGCGTGAGAGCAGCAGCGTTGGCGGCGAGCTCAACGTGCTTACGAGCGATGCCGTCAAGGTTTCCCTGCGGTCCAAGAAGGCCAGCATCCTATCGTCCTCCTCTTGCATGTAGTAGTCCTTGTGGATGATTTGCGGCGTGAGCGTGGGTGATTATGTCGATGGTGTCTTGTTGCGCCGGTATTTGCTGCAGCGCGACCTCGAGGTGGACATTCTCGGTATGACGGCGAGCGATCGAGGCCACCAGTCGTCGAAGAGGTTGTCACCATAGTGGCTGTTGAGGGTGGCGGGCATCGCGAGCCTAAGTAGCGTCGGCTGGAGGCTTACGTCAAAGTCGTCCATAAGCTTCTTGACGACGGTGAACTTGTCGAGGAAGCGGCGAGGACCTCGTCGAACAAGGAGACAAAGCTGTCATCCAAGCGGCCCCTCGCATACAGCAGCCTCAAGCAATACTACCGAGTCGTTCCTCGGTGCAGACGCAGGCCGGCGTCGTGGACCATCTGGCACAGTCGGCTGATGCTCGCGCTCATCGCCTCCATGGATCTAGCTTAGCTTCTAGTCAACTGATCTTGCGATTCGAGTGATCACTCTTGCCCTTGGTTAGCGTGCATAGGTGCGTAGGATTTCCTACTACTCCTCGGCCCTCTACTACACCTGCCTTTGGCTGTATGATAGGTGGGCCAGCCACCCTGAGCCCACGTGTCATTCACCCAAAGGCGGTTGTCATAAGTCAATGAAGCTGCGTCCCCCTCTGCGGTGCGGTATAGTCATCTCACCGGACCTCTAGTTGGGGCCAAACGAGAGAAGTTTGATGTTTACTGGTTTATTGGTCCCCTTCGCATTTTGCGCCAAGTTTTGACCTTTGATTTAACTAATAAGATGTTAATGCATATAAACAAAAATGTTGTGTAAGTCACCTTACGAAAACCAAATAATCCCAAAATACTTAGGCACGATGCATTAACTCCCTCCTTGTTTCATATCAACCAATGAGAGATGTGGGCCGTGCATGCTTTCAATGACTTGAGACTACCAAACATGACATGCAGTGTTTAGTTCATTGCATGTAATCCTATTAGTACTCTAGTTAGCAAAAAAACATTAAGTTCTCTCGCCGATAGGAATAAAACACCATGTATTTATTTACAGAGGGAGTAGTACATTTTTTATGACATGCATTACTAGATATTGCTAGTCAAATACTAAAATCCAGATGGACGTGGTATTACTCCTAAATCCAGACGGTGGTGCTACTAGTACTAGCAGTAGTACTACCAATGTAGTAGTAGGAGTACTAGCACTGTACTACCAGTTGGTCAAATTATTACGTGCTGCTCCTCAGAGTGAATTGACAAGACCCTGCGCCGGAGATGACACCTGAGTATAGGCACCGTGTTCGGCATACCATAGTCAGCCTCATAAATGCAGGTCACTATCATCATGGCTGTCAAGCTAGCACCTTACAACTAGCCCTGTTTGACATAATTTCCGTGCGTAGATGCCCATGCATTGCACGGAACACCAAGATTGGGGTGGGCGGCTCGGCGATGGCCATCGTGCAGATTTTTCCTGACCTTCTAGATGTGGTGGGGAGGAGATAAGGCTGATTCTGAGAGACAAGGAGTTGTTTGTAAATAGGGAACAAGTGCAGGCATCTTTTTGCAAAAATGGAGAAGCTTGGTTTGTATGCGTCAGGTCTAGATCCGACGGATATTGGTGAAAGATGGGAGGCACAACATCATCACCAACTCAGGACCTATTTGATTCGCAGGATTTTGAAAACGCAGGAATAGGACACGGCAATATTACAAGTTTCAAACTGATATTACAAATGTTAGGAGTAATGCTGCACCTACGAAGAGGGAATTACTAGAAAGTTTACGTAAGAACTTTCGTTATTTTAGGTGGATGCAACATTATAGTACAAACTAAAATCCACCGCCCTGACAAGTCACCAATGGGAAAATAGGTTTTCGAGTCTCTGCCCACTTGATGTTTCAAAAACAAATTCAGTTTCTGCGAAGACTTTGTAACTTAGGCTTAGATGTTTGCGGTGATCAGCACACCATTCATTGTTGCGCCAGAGAACGCCAAACCTCATTACCTTGAGCACACTTGCCTCCAGAACAAAGAACCTGGCCAATTTAATCTCAGATGTGCTGCCTCAGTTGTCGATCAAATCAATTTCTGTAAGATGGAGATTAAGGCATTCGATGAGATTGTTATAGTGCAGCACATTTTTCACTTTCGGGTATTTTTTTATCTGCAAAAGAAGAGAACATATTAGAGCAGCTGGCTTCATAAGATTGTCGTGTCATCAAGAGGTACCAATATCATTCGCTCATACGATAGGGTTGTCTGGCTAGTGATATTTTTTGACTCTCTCTCTCTCTCTCTCTTTCTGTTTCCTCTCATTTAACTAGGAGCACGTGAAGAGCTTGGGCATTTGTTGCCTTCCACTATGTGGCCGATGCCATATTTCGCAAAAGTATGCCACATAATACGCATCGATGTCAAATCAAAAGATTTTCGCACCGCTCTCGCGATGTGAGAGAGTTGGCACCGCTGTGCACACAGACCCACATGTATAAACAAATCAATCAAACCAACTACACCAGCCTCTCACTCTCCCAAACAAGTGTTTTTTATTGCCTCAGTCCTCTCTCTCTCTCCCACACAGTGTTTTTTCATTGCGTGAGTTAATTTGGCACCGGAGCAAAGTAGGTGATCCAGATTGGGGCACCAGGTGAGCAATGGAGGGGCATCGATGCCAAATACATCAGAAGTGAATTTGGCACATGTTTTGGCCTACATAGCCCACTTTTGTACTCGCTCCGTCCCAAAATTCTTGTCTTAAATTTGTCTAAATACGGATGTATCTAGTTACATTTTAGTGTTAGATACATCCGTACCTAAACAAATGTAAGACAAGAATTTTGGGATGGAGGGAATACTACCTCGTATTTAGTATAAAATTTTGACCATAGATTTACCTAAGAAAATGCCAATGCATGTCACTAAAAATTACACCATTTGAAATTATGTTCAATACGAATCGAACGATATAGTTCTTAGTGACATGCATTAACATTTTGTCAGTTAAATCTATGGTTGAATTTTGATACTACAAAATTGGAAGAGTAAACTAGGACAGAGGTAGTACTTGCTCTTAGGGTAACCATAGAGTTACTGGAGTAGTCTAAGTTACTTTCCACTATGACTAGCCTAGGCTACTATAGTAGTACACCATAAAAACGATGGAGGTGATCACGTGAGAAGAAATACTAAAAACATTTCTTTCGGTGCAGTGCGTAGATGCAGTTTTGAACACTACACTTGTCATCGTAATTTGGGAAAATTACGAAAAAATTGAGCTACGTTGTGATTACCGTTTACTTATAGGAAAGAAGTTTCACCTTGATGAGTAGCTTCTCCGTTACCCCGGAAAGCATGTAAGGAATCCAACAACTTGATCTAGATTGGGGCCGATAGATTTTAGTGCTAAGATCTTCACTTTGCGCATGGACTGGGTCAAGCTTGTGGGAATCATTTTACGGAAGGCGGTCGTAAATACATCAAGAAGAAATTTAAAAATGTGAATTTCAAGAAGGCGGAGAAGAAGATGAGTGCTGTACGAGCGATTACGGATCCAATAAAGAGTTCGGAGAATTTGGCGACGAGTACACCAACGTCATTTGTCAATTTCGGTAGCGTCAATGACCACGATTTTGTTGGACCTTCTAGATCCGATACAAGCAATCTCTCAAGGAAAGGCGCATTCTCAATGACCATAACGTGGAACAGCTGGAGTGATCTCTTCCCAATTGATGTCTTGTTGCGGGGCTAGCAAGACACATAAATCCATCGGAGATTCGTCGAGGCGATGTGGAGGCTAATGAACCCGTGGATCCGCTCAAGACGAAGGTACTTGAGCGTAGTACAGCTGCGGAGCAGGTGCTCCATAGCTTTCTTCGAGATGACAATGTCGAAGAGGTCGAGCTGCTTGAGTTGAGGGAGAAGAAGGGAGGGCGCGGCATTAATCTGGGGAAGATAGCAGGAGCTGAAGGCTGGCGGCCTTGGCGTTGGCGTGAGGCGGAGCACGGACGGCGGCAGAGAGCGACATCGTCCAGCTTCAAAGCGGAGCTCCTCGAGCTGATCTAGGGCGGGGGATAAGAACCACCCGTCGAACTTGGGTTGGACCTTGCGGTTGGTGCGAACATGCGGATGTCAAGGCGTCTAGCTGGCCCAGGTGCGATGAAAGGATCTTGGAGATCGCGGCCATGCGTTTACAATCCCGTCGCAGAGGCAATCGCCGACGGTGAGGTTGTGGGGACGCCTTGAGGGGGGCGCCACCGCCGGGAGAGCAGGGCGGTCCGCACGGCAGATTTGGTGGGGAGGAGGCCGATGATGACGAGCAGCATGTCATCAGCGAGGCTTCTGATGAAGTCCAGGCTCGCCGGATGTGGTTTTGGCTCGAGCCGCCTCCGCTTGTTGGCTGCCTCGCCGTCCATCTCAACCGGCGGCGACGCCGGTGTACACGTGTGCTGGTGTGTGTTGGGTGCTGGGTGTGCACGATTGCGTCCTTCTGTGCATGCCGCCGCGCAGTGGTGAATTGTGCGCGAGTGCGTCCTTCGCACGCAAGAAGTTTGTCCTCAATGCGCCCTCAATTTACTAGCGTATGGGGTGCTACCCAGTGGTTTCAACTTTGTTTACTTCACCGCGTGTCGGATGGGCCTCTAGTTTACTTATTTTCACCCACCGCCACATGGGCGGCCTGCGAAGATACAGAACACGGTGACAAGGCAGCATGTGGATTGGTTGACCGTCAACTAAACAATATCTTGAGCTATCTGTGACACGGTGAGCGTATAATTCGTCGATATAGAGTTCGAGTGAGAGGGAGGCCCGTGAGAGATAGCGAGAGAGAGAGAGAGAAAGAGCTACTCCCTACATTCGATAATGTAGTTCCAACATTTTTTAAGTCAAACTTTTGAAACTTTGACCAAGTTTATAAAGAAATTACTTATATCTACAATACCAAAGATAAATGATAGTATGAAGTAAGTACATGTTGTGATGAATCTAATGATCATTCCAGATGTAAATCTTTTTCTCCACATATACCTGGTCAAACTTTTCTGAGGTTTGACTTTTCAAAACATCCATATGCTTATGGACGTGACAGAGTCCCTAACTAGAGAGAGAGAGAGAGATAGATAGAGAGAGAGAGAGAGTGAGTGAAAAAAGTGTGTGTGCCTGTGTGAAAGAGACATGGACAACACACGATAAAATTAGAGAAAAAGCGTGCGTGTCTTATGCAAACATATCACACGTGCATCTTCGACAACGGAGGCAAGCTGAGGAGATAGTGTGTGGTTGTTTGGAACCGAGAGAGCAAGACCCCTAGCACGTGGCCAAGAGGGGTCTGACAAACAAGGGAGAGGGGTTGAGAGAGACGTACGAGAAAATGCAGACATGGGGAGGAGAGAGTGTATGTTTGTCATAGAGAGATCCCCTGGAGATCGTGATGGGACTACATGGGTGGGAGATCGAGTGACAAGGTGTGTGCGTAATAGAAGATGCCAAGAGAGATATCGAGATAGACGTATGGATGGAAGGAGACAATACGTGTGTTCCTGATGGCTAGTAAGAGATAATCATACTTAGGAGGGGGGGGGGGAGTGCTTGCGCCTGTGATGGAGTGAGGGATTATGGTACTTAGGGGGGTGCGTGTCCCATGGAGCGAGAACAAGGGCGAAGAGGGGTGGATGGGGCTATATGGATAGCCTTGGCGAAGACATGTGTATGTGTGAACCAGGGAGATATAAGGCCAGTTTGGCTTGCGTCTGAGCATCTTTTGCCTGGCCTGGGGTTGTGGCTGGATTTCATGCACGCTTGTTTGGTTGCTACCCTGTGAAAAAGAAAGCCCGCCTGGCATGGGTTCCCTTGCACTTTAATTAGCCTGGCTGAACTCCAGACACTGCAAGTAGCCTGGCCCAGGCGACCGATTTCGAACGCCTGGCCGTGCCTGGTCGTGTGGCCACGAGGCTAACAGCAACATGGATGGATATTAGCATTAAATAATTGATGCATGGATTGATTGATGGGACGTTGATGCTTTATGCGGCCGGGCATGAACCAAATGCTTCAGCACCACACAAGCCTGGCCAGGCATAAATATTTTACATCTCACGTCCACACCAGGCAGTACCGGCCATCAAGGCATGAGGGTCAGGTCATGAGCCAAACTGACCAATAAAGTTTGAGAGAGATTGAGGAGCCCCGATAAGGCTGAGTGGTGCGTCAGATAGCTGAGAGGGGGAAAGAGATATTCCATCCGCTCGATAATGCAAAGGTGCATGTAAATTTTTTAGAAGTCAAACTTTGGAAACTTTGATCACGTTTACGCAAATGTTATTTATATCTACAATACCAAAGATACATCATACAAAACTACATCTCATGGTGAATCTAATGGTATATGTTTGCCGTACTAGATGTAATTCTTTTTCTCCACGTACATGGTCAAACTTTGTGATGTTTGACTTTTCAATAAATCCATATGCTATGGACCGAGGAGAGTGCCTCAGTCGAGATAGATCAAGTGCGTGTGAAGGAGAATGGGTAAGTGTGCAAAAGAGTATGTGTGTGAAAGAGAAAGTGACAACAAACGATAAATTAGAGAGAGTGTGTGTTTTTTCGTTTCTTATGCGAACATATCACGCATGCATCTCCGAGATGGAAAAGCGAGGCGAGGAGATACACGAAGATAGCTAGTGTGTGATTGTTTGCAGTGGAGAGAGACACCCCTGTAGCACATGTCCAATAGAGGTCTAGCCAACAAGGACCAAAGGTCGAGAGGGACACATGGATGGCATGGACGCATGGGGAGGGAGAGAGGGGTGTGTTTGTGATAGAGAGATCCCGTCGAGATCATGAGGGGTCTATATGGGTGGGAGATCGAGGGAGTGCGTTCGCGATAGAAAGATGCCCCGAGAGAAATCGAGATAGACCATTGATACGTCCCCGTCGTATCTATAATTTTTGATTGTTCCATGCCAATATTATTCACTTTCATATACTTTTTGGCAACTTTTTATATTATTTTTGGGACTAACATATTGATCCAATGCCCAGTGCCAGTTCCTGTCTGTTCCTGTTTGTATGTTTCGCAGAATATCCATATCAAACGGAATCCAAACGGATAAAAACGGATGGAGCTTATTTTTGGAAAATATGGAAAATTCCAAAAGAAAAATCCACGCGAGAAGGTGCCCGAGGTGGTCACGAGGCAGGGGGGCGCGCCCCTCCCCCCGGGGCACGCCGCCTACCCTCGTGAGCCCACCGTAAGGCGGTTGATGCTCTTCTTTTGCCGCAAGAAATAAAATATTCGGAAAAAATCACGGAAAAGGTTTCAGGCCAATCGGAGTTACGGATCTCCATATATACGCGAAACGGTGAAAGCAGGCGGAGCAGAACACGTAAACAGAGATAGATCCAATCTCGGAGGGCTCTCGCCCCTCCCCAGCCATGGGAGCCAAGGAACAGAGGGGAAACCCTCCTTCCATCTAGGGAGGAGGTCAAGGAAGAAGAAGAAGAAGGGGGCTCTCTCCCCCTTGCTTCCGGTGGCGCCGGAATGCCGCCGGGGGCCATCATCATCACCGCAATCTACACCAACACCGCCGTCATCTTCACCAACATCTCCATCTCCTTCCCCCCCTATCTACAGCGGTCTTCTCTCCCGCAACCCGCTGTACCCTCTACTTGAACATGGTGCTTTATGCTTCATATTATTTTTCGATGATGTGTTGCCAGCCTATGATGTCTGAGTAGATTTTCGTTGTCCTATCGGTGATTGATGAATTCTTATGATTGGTTTGAATTGCATGTTTTATTATTGGTGATGTCCTATTGTGCCCTCCGTGTCGCGCAAGCGTGAGGGATTCCCGCTGTAGGGTTTGCAATATGTTTATGATTTGCTTAAGGTGGGTGGCGTGAGTGACAGAAGCACAGACCTGAGTAAGTAGGTTGTTTGAGTATGGGATAAAGGGGACTTGATACTTTAATGCTATGGTTGGGTTTTACCTTAATGAATCTTTAGTAGTTGCGGATGCTTGCTAGAGTTCCAATCATAAGTGCATATGATCCAAGTAGAGAAAGTATGTTAGCTTATGCCTCTCCCTCAAATAGAATTGCAATAGTGATTACTGGTCTAGTAACATAGTCAGTTGCCTAGGGACAATTCCACAACTCCTACCACCACTTTTCCATACTTTCTATATTTACTTTAGTTGTGTCTTTACCTTAGAAGCCCCTAGTTTTATTTACGTGTTCTTTACTTTCTTGCAAGCCTATCCAAAAACACCTACAAAGTACTTCTAGTTTCATACTTGTTCTAGGTAAAGTAAACGTCAAGCGTGCGTAGAGTTGTATCGGTGGTCAATAGAACATGAGGGAATATTTGTTCTACCTTTAGATCCTCCTTGGGTTCGACACTCTTAATTATCGAAAACTGTTGCGATCCCCTATACTTGTGGGTTATCAAGACCTTTTAAAGCGCCGTTCTTGAAGTCATAGCGTGGGGTGAATATTCTCGTGTGTGCTTGTTTGATTTATCACTAAGTATTTTTTTATTTGTTGTTCTTAATTTTTCTTTATCTTTAGTTATGTATATGGAACACGAAATACCAAAAAAATTAGGTGTACTTGCTACTCATGGAGATGGGGAACCTCCTAAAACCCTCGATGCTGGTTATGTGAAAGATATTATGTACTACTTTAATAATCCTGAGAAAACCCCATTTAATTATGTAATGGGAGTAATGTTGGATCAACGTGAATACTTTAGGGATTATCGCTTGACACAAAAAGGGAAACTATTATGGGATCAAATACATATATTGAAGTGGTATGCTTGGCAAGTATGCTTGAGTTATGATTATAGTTGTTGCTCTAGGATGAAGGCTCCACTCCTCCCCTTTTCATGCAAATTTAATGATAATAAAACCTTAGCTTCTTATGCTAATGGTATATATGATTACTATGATGTGGAACAAATAGAAGAATTTGTTGCTTTTATGGGTGCTTATGAAATTGAATCTATGTGTAAAGAGTTTGAAGATTTTGATGATGCTGTTTATAGATCTGAAAATTTAGCTATCCTGAAATATTGTTATGAGAATTATGAATACAATTACGAAATTAATGCACTTATTGAGAAAGTCTCCGCTGTCCAAGAAGAGACTAATATTTTGCATGAGCCTATGGAAGAAGAAATTGATGAAACTGTGAGCTCATTGGATGAAAAAGATGAGGAGGAGAGCGAAGAACAAAAGGAGGAAGAGCGGATTGATCACCCGTGCCCACCTTCTAATGAGAGTAACTCTTCAACTCGTACATTGTTTAATTCCCCTTTGTGCTTATCGAAGGATGATTGCTATGATGACTGTTATGATCCCTTGAATTCCTTTGAAATATCCCTTTTTGATGATGCTTGCTATGCTTGTGGCCAAGATGCCAATATGAATTATGCTTATGGAGATGAACTTGCTATAGTCCCTTATGTTAAACATGAAATTGTTGCTATTGCACCCACGCATGATAGTCCTATTATCTTTTTGAATTCTCCCGATTATACTATAAAGGAGAAGTTTGCACTTATTAAGGATTATATTGATGGGTTGCCTTTTACCGTTGCACATGATGATTTTGATGAGTATAATATGCATGTGCTTGCTTCTCCTACTTGCAATTATTATGAGAGAGGAACTATATCTCCACCTCTCTATGTTTCCAATACAATAAAATTGCAAGAAACTGCTTATACTATGCATTGGCCTTTACTATGTGTGCATGAATTGTTCTTTTATGACATGCCGATGCATAGGAAGAGAGTTAGACTTCGTCATAAAAAGATATATGTCACTTTGTGCTCATTACTAAATTACAAATCATTGCTAATTAAAATTGGCTTTGATATACCTTGGGATCCGGGTGGATTCACTACTTGAGCACTATATGCCTAGCTTAATGGCTTTAAAGAAAGCGCTGCCAGGGAGACAACCCAGAAGTTTTAGACAGTCATTTATTTCTGTTGAGTGCTTTCATATAGTTTAAAAACAACAAAAATAAAGAGGGGAACCAAAAACTTCTTTTCAAAAAGGAAAGTGAAAGTAAGAAAGACAAGCATCGTTGAAGTGGGAGAGCTCCTTGAAGTTTGTTCATGCTCACGTCAACTTTGTGAATCTTGATTACAGAAACTTTTCAATAAAAATAATTATCTCCTTGTACAATTCCATGGTATTATAAAAATAATGTGCCAAGGTTTGCCTTTAGGATGTTTACAATGCTTGTTGGTTTGTACGGTGCAGGACAGAAACTTCGGTTGTAGTGAGCGAATTTTAATTTTTACTGGGACGTCAAATGGTTCTGATTCTTTTTGCACCATCTTGCTGTACAAATTGTTTATTTTTCCTAATTTTGGCAGAATTTTTTCAAGTATCAGAAGTATGGTGAATGTTCAGATTTCTACAGACTGTTCTGTTTTAGACAGATTCTGTTTTTGATGCATAGTTTGCTTGTTTCGATGAAACTATCAATTTATATCAGTGGATTAAGCCATGAAAAAGTTATATTACAGTAGACACAATGAAAAAACAAGATATGAATTGGTTTACTACAGTACTTGGAGTGGTGATTTGCTTTATTATACTAACGGATCTTACCAAGTTTTCTGTTGAAGTTTTGTGTGGATGTAGTGTCTAATCGAGGATGTTTCGATGTGAGAAGAAGGAAGAGAGGCAGGAGGTCAAGCTTGGGGATGCCCAAGGCACCCCAAGTAAATATTCAAGGAGACTCAAGCGTCTAAGCTTGGGGATGCTAGGGAGGCATCCCCTCTTTCTTCAACAAGTATCGGTATGTTTTCGGATTCGTTTCGTTCATGCATTATGTGCAAGTCTTGGAGCGTCTTTTGCAATTAGGTTCTTATTTTTATTTTATGCACCATGCTGGTATGAGATAGTCCTTGATTGATTTATAGAATGCTCATTGCACTTCACTTATATCTTTTGAGTATGGCTTTATAGAATGCTTCATGTGCTTCACTTATATCATTTGAAGTTCGGATTGCCTGTTTCTCTTTACATAGACAACCGCCATTTGTAGAATGCTCTTTTGCTTCACTTATATTTGTTAGAGCGTGGGCATATCTTTTGTAGAAAGAATTAAATCTCTTTCTTCACTTATATCTATTTAGAGAGATAACAGAATTGGTCATTCACATGGTTAGTCATAAAAACCTACATAAACTTGTAGATCGCTGAATATGATATGTTTGATTCCTTGCAATAGTTTTGCGATATAAAGATGGTGATATTAGAGTTATGCTAGTGGGTGGTTGTGGATTGTAGAGACACTTGTGTTGAGGTTTGCAAGTCCCGTAGCATGCACGTATGGTAACCAGTGTGACAAATCCGAAGCATGGGGTGTTTCTTTGATTGTCTTCCTTATGAGTGGCGGTCGGAGACGAGCGATGGTCTTTTCCTACCAATCTATCCCCCTAGGGGCATGCGTAGTAGTACTTTGCTTCGAGGGCTAATAAACTTTTGCAATAAGTATATGAGTTCTTTATGACTAATTTGAGTCCATGGATTATACGCACTTTTACCTTTCCATCATTCTAGCCCTCCTCGGTACCGTGCATTGCCCTTTCTCACCTCGAGAGTTGGTCAAAACTTCGCCGGTGCATCCAAACCCCGTGATACGATACGCTCTGTCACACATAAGCCTCATTATATCTTCCTCAAAACAGCCACCATACCTACCTATTATGGCATTTCCATAGCCATTCCGAGATATATTGCCATGCAACTTCCACCATCATCATATTCATGACTTGAGCATTCATTGTCATATTGCTTTGCATGATCGTAAGATAGCTAGCATGATGTTTTCATGGCTTGTCATTGCTATGCTAGATCATTGCACATCCCGGTACACCGCCGGAGGCATTCATATAGAGTCATATCTTTGTTCTAGATATCGAGTTGTAAGTAAATAAAAGTGTGATGATCATCATTATTAGAGCATTGCCCCATCAAAAAAAAGAGAGGCCAAAGAAGCCTAAATAAAAAAAATGGGGTCAAAGAAGCCCATAAAAAAAGGGCAATGTTACTATCTCTTTTTTCACACTTGTGCTTCAAAGTAGCACCATGTTCTTCATGTAGTGAGTCTCATATCTTGTGCTTCAAAGTAGCACCATGTTCTTCATATAGATTGTCTCTTATGTTGTCACTTTCATATACTAGTGGGAATTTTCATTATAGAACTTGGCTTGTATATTCCAACGATGGGCTTCCTCAAATGCCCTAGGTCTTCATGAGCAAGCAAGTTGGATGCACACCCACTTAGTTTCTTTTATTGAGCTTTCATACACTTATAGCTCTTAGTGCATCCGTTGCATGGCAATCCCTACTCCTCGCATTGACATCAATTGATGGGCATCTCCATAGCCCGTTGATTAGCCGCGTCGACATGAGACTTTCTCCTTTTTTTGTCTTCTCCACATAACCCCCATCATTATATTCTATTCCACCTATAGTGCTATATCCATGGCTTGCGCTCATGTATTGCGTGAGGGTTGAAAAAGCTGAAGCGCGTTAAAAAGTATGAACCAATTGCTCGGCTTGTCATCGGGGTTGTGCATGATCGGGGCATTTTGTGTGACGAAAATGAAGCATGGCCAAACTGTATGATTTTGTAGGGATAAGCTTGCTTTGGCCTTGTTGTTTTGAAAAGACATGATTGCTTTATTGGTACGCTCGAAGTATTATTGTTTTTATGTCAAATGATAGACTATTGCTTTGAATCACTCGTGTCTTAATATTCATGCCATGATTCCACATCAAAAATTATTCTTTTTTATCATTTACCTACTTGAGGACGAGCAGGAATTAAGCTTGGGGATGCTGATACGTCTCCATCGTATCTATAATTTTTTATTGTTCCATGCCAATATTATTCACTTTCATATACTTTTTGGCAACTTTTTATATTATTTTTGGGACTAACATATTGATCCGATTGCGGTGCAGTTCCTCGTCTATTGCATGTTTTATGTTTCGCAGAATATCCATATCAAACGGAATCCAAACGGGATAAAAGCAGACGGACCTTATTTTTGGAAAATATGGAAAATTCGGAAGAAAAATCCACACGAGGCGGTGCTCGAGGTGGTCACGAGGCGGGCGCCCTCCCAGGCGCGCCGCCTAGCCTCGTGAGCCCACCGTAAAGGCGGTTGATGCTCTTCTTTTGCCGCAAGAACGATAATATTGGAAAAAATCACGGAAAAGGTTTCAGGCCAATCGAGATTACGGATCTCCATATATACGTGAAAAGGTGAAACAGAGCTGCAATGTAACGCTAAACAGAGAGATAGATCCAATCTCGGAGGGGCTCTCGCCCCTCCCCAGCCATGGGAGCCAAGAACAGAGGGGAAACCCTCCTTCCATCTAGGGAGGAGGTCAAGGAAGAAGAAGAAGAAGAATAAGAAGGGGGGCTCTCTCCCCCTTGCTTCCGGTGGCGCCGGAATGCCGCCGGGGGCCATCATCATCACCGCGATCTACACCAACACCGCCGTCATCTTCACCAACATCTCCATCACCTTCCCCCCTCTATCTACAGCGGTCCAATCTCTCGCAACCCGCTGTACCCTCTACTTCAACATGGTGCTTTATGCTTCATATTATTTTCCGATGATGTGTTGCCATCCTATGATGTCTGAGTAGATTTTCGTTGTCCTATCGGTGATTGATGAATTGCTATGATTGGTTTGAATTGCATGTTTTATTATTGGTGTTGTCCTATTGTGCCCTCCGTGTCGCGCAAGCGTGAGGGATTCCCGCTGTAGGGTTTGCAATATGTTTATGATTTGCTTATGGTGGGTGGCGTGAGTGACAGAAGCACAGACCCGAGTAAGTAGGTTGTTTCCGTATGGGATAAAGGGGACTTGATACATTAATGTTATGGTTGGGTTTTACCTTAATGAATCTTTAGTAGTTGCGGATGCTTGCTAGAGTTCCAATCATAAGTGCATATGATCCAAGTAGAGAAAGTATGTTAGCTTATGCCTCTCCCTCAAATAGAATTGCAATAGTGATTACCGGTCTAGTAACATAGTCAGTTGCCTAGGGACAATTCCACAACTCCTACCACCACTTTTCCATACTCGCTATATTTACTTTAGTTGTGTCTTTACCTTAGCAGCACCTAGTTTTATTTACGTGTTCTTTACTTTCTTGCAAGCCTATCCAAAAACACCTACAAAGTACTTCTAGTTTCATACTTGTTCTAGGTAAAGTAAACGTCAAGCGTGCGTAGAGTTGTATCGGTGGTCGATAGAACTTGAGGGAATATTTGTTCTACCTTTAGCTCCTCGTTGGGTTCGACACTCTTACTTATCAAAAACTGTTGCGATCCCCTATACTTGTGGGTTATCAACCATGCACATGTTTGTGATGGAGACTAAGATTAGCTTGTCATATACATATAGGGGGGACTGCGTGTGCCTACAATTGAGTGAGAGACCATCATACTTGGCTAGCTGGGCATGAGATTGTGTGTGTGCACGCGTGAGATGGAGAGAGAACGAGGGGGAGAGATAGAGTTTTAGATGGGCCTATCGAGTGCGAGTGAGATATGCATGTGTATGTGTGACCCAGGTGGATGAAGAGTTTGAGAGAGGGGGGGAAGAGCTCTGAGATGACATAGTGGTGCGTGAGAGAGTTACGGGCAAAGAGCCAAGGAATTTGTGTGCGTATGATGAGTGCACCCAAGATATCTAGCTTGGACAAGCTAGAGTACCATACATAGTGTGCGAGAGAGACCTATAGATGGTGTATATATGCATGCGAACTAGAAAGACCCCCCCCCCCCCACACACACACACAAAGAGAGAGAGAGAGAGAGAGAGAGAGAGAGAGAGAGAGATGGAGAGAGATGGAGAGAAATGGAGAGGGACCAACAAGGTTTTTGTGTCGGATGCGTGCGACAGAATTAAAGATTGTCGGCGAGAGAGAAAGAGAGAGAGAGAGAGAGAGAGAGAGAGAGAGAGAGAGAGATAACAAGAGTCCGAGAGAGGGGGAGGTCGCGTTTTATGCATCAAAGACTGATATAAACCATGTCTCGATATAAACTTGCATTCAAATATTTAAATTGGAGAACATGTTGTCTGCAATCCACACATGAACGGATATATCCTATATCAATCAAGTTCATTAATTTGACTTTCAACATGTTCATGGAGTACGATAATACTGTACAACATGCTACTCGATTGAGGTGTTCAATTTTGGATTTAGTTCACTATTTTGACCCTCTTGAACGAGCTATTTCATTGAATCGAGATATTTCATTTTGGGTTTGATTCGCGTTTTTGAGTGGGTCAACTATTTGTCGTATAGTAAATCACTAGCAACGAGCATGTAAAAACACATTACTCCCAAGCATCATCTCTCCATCTAAAAAAGAAGTGGCAAGCTAATATTTCAAAATTTGATCCGAATCGACTTGGTAAGGTAGATGTGGATGCTCGTTCTCCCAAAATTTGAATGAACCGTCAAACATCCTCTGCTTTCGGTGGAATTTGCCCGAGCAAATAAATGGGAGACGCGAAATTACCGTCCTATGTGGGACACGCATCAATTGGCCCGTTGTACATCGAGGGTAGGTTCGTAACTTCATCCAAGCGCGCCTTCTCCTCGGCCGAAATGACATGTGTCGAATAATTCATAGACCATGGTCGGCAAAACACGTTCTCCTCGCCCGAAATAGCTCGCGCCCACTATTTCAAAACACGCTCTCCTCGGCCGAAAACGCTCGCGCCCAGTATAGTTCAAAACACGCCCTCCTCGCCCGAAATCGCTCCCGCCCACTATTTGGGGAGAAGAAAAGTTACTCTACTATCCCGACCCTCGATTACAGACCCAAGCGAGAAGCCTATAGGCAAGGGTAGAACTGTAACTCCCCTCACATTTCGGACAAATGCGCCTGTAAGACATGGTTCCTCCCCTCACAATTCCACCCCACCCCCGCCCGCCCCATTCATACCTCGTGGGCCAAATCACCTTCTCCCGGGAAGCTCCCTTCTCCCGAGCATGAAACCTCAGCCCCACCTCCATGGCACCCCATCACACCAATTTCACAGCCGCCCTCCTCCCTAATGCCGGAGACGTTGTCCATTTGCCGTCGTGCATCGGGCCGTGTGCCTCTTACTCCGTCTGTGGTGCTGCCTCGACGGCACGCGTGAACTGCATCGAGCCGATTCACCCCATTGTTGTTCACGGCGCCGAGCGGCTCCAACTTCGGATCCGTCCGAGTCCTGGCGCTGCTTCCACGTAGCCGTCGACCGTCGCAACATTGCTCTTTCCCTGCCGCCGGTCGCCAGCGCATACCGCGCCGGCGTCACCGACTCGGCAACTGGACCTGCCTACTTCACCATGCCGCCAGATAGGTCGCACCTCATCTCAAATCACTTTATTTAGCCATCAGTTGTCTGAATTTTTATTCTGGGCCAATCTTTTCCCAATAGGAAGCAGCACCCCTCGAGGCGGCGGAGCTCCTAGGCTGCCGGTTGGCTAGTGTCTAATGTAAGGGTGCGGGGCCACAAGTTCACCGCGGAAGCAGCACTTAGATGGCTATCTTTTAGAGTTGCGTGAGTTGAAGGTACTGCCGCCGCCGGATCTGGATGACAGGGAGTCTTTGTGGATTGGCCCGGGGGCGGGGCAACCACGGTAGTGCGGTGGGGCGGGGAGCGGCATTTTGGCCGGGGCCACGGACGGCGGAGGCAGGCTGCTCTGCCATTGGTCGCTGGCTCTTCGGGGAAGATTCCGAACAGTGTCAGCCGGGAGGCACAAGACGGCCAGCCATCCGGCGTAGATCGGACAGTACCAAAATAAAATAAAATCGTGTGACCCCAATTTAGTCTTCAGTCCACAGACGTGTGACCACTCTCGTACCTTGTTGTTGATCTCTTAGTGTATTTCTTCAGATCAAAGAGATATGTCGTTCTTAACATTATGTGTTATCTGCATCTTCAGACACACCGTCTTCTGACTCACCGCAGCTGCTCCAACAAGGGAAGCATACACAAGAAGGGAGCTATAGTCCCCACTCAACAGTTCCCTACATCAAATGCGCGTGCCCGACATGGACAGCCACAACAACTGCAGGGCCATCGACAAGTCAGTACATACTGATGAATAACAATGCATAAGATATTCAGAAGCATGATGTTCAAATTCAAGTACTGTCATTCTACTCTATCGCAATGCCATCTGCTTAATTTGGACATCATGCTTCTGAATATCTTATGCATTGTTATTCATCAGTATGTACTTCATCTGTCTACCATACCATGTTTTTTACATTGAAGTGATGTTCTAGTGCTCGCTGTTGCAATGCCATCTTATTTTCCCAATCATACGTGTATGTTGCCTTAGTTATTTACATGCGTATTACGCTAGCATACAGTTTTACATTCAACTAGTGTTTTTTTTGCTGTGTTGTCCTGTCGTATCCCTAGCTCTTACACCATACTCCCTCCATCCGGATTACATGTTGCTGAAATGGATAAAAAAGGATGTATCTAGAGTTGAAATACGCCTAGACCCATCCATTTTTTCCGGATGGAGGGAATACATGTCAATATGTCATTCCTTTCTATTCTTCAGTACCTATTCCATCTCTCTCGTCATGCATGTTTTATAATTAAAGCACCATTCTTCTATACAAGGCATGCAAGGGGAAGACGACTCTGTTAGAATCTGAAGGGTTACAAACAACGCCTTTGCAAAAGATCCAATTGCCAGGAGATAATAAACCAACTCCATTTTTTATAGATACTGCTCCAGCACAGAGAAACCCAACTCCTACTGATAATAAGCAGATTCCAATGGCCAAAGAACTAGTCCGCTCCAGTCCAGCACAAGAATGTCAACTACATTCTAAGAAGCGTGTGCGTATCCTCGCATCATGAAATTTTATAGCATTTTGATCATATTTTCTACATGTTTGTTACCCATCTCTCTTTTAGAAAATAAGGTTAAATGATACAAGACTTCCTCCATTGGAATCGTATTCGAGGAAAATATCTTGCGGGAATTCTCTGTGCTCTAATGCTGATGTAAGTACCTGTTGTATATCACTATATTTTTACATCAGCATGTATTTTGTTAATCGGTGTGAATCCAACCTTTATCTGATCTAAATTTAGTTGTAGCAAAATGTATGATTAAGGGCTACAATGTTGATTTTTGCAAGGAAAACTTCCTGGTAGTTTTGCATCCTGAGCTGCATGAGTGTACTATCTCATATCAGTGGGTTTGAATACTTTGGTTCTGCAGTGGGTTTTTCAGTGTTTTTTTCCTGTGTTGTCCTGCCGTATCCCTAGCTCTTACATCATACTCCCTCCATTCGGATTAAATGTCGCAGAAATGGATAAAACTGGATGTATCTAGAACTGAATACGCCTAGACCTATCCATTTATTTCCGGATGGAGGGAATACATGTCAATATGTCATGCCTTTCTATTCTTCAGTACCTATTCCATCTCTGTTGTAGCATGTTTTATAATTGAATCACCATTCTTCAATATAAGGCATGCAAGGGGAAGACGGCTATGTTAGAATCTGAAGGGTTACAAACCAGGTCTTTGCAAAAGATCCAAATGCCAGGAGATAATAAACCAACTCCATTTTTCATAGATACTGCTCCGGCACAGAGAAATCCAACTCCCACTGATAATAAGCAGATTCCAGTGACCAAAGAACTAGTCTGCTCCAGTCCAACAAAATAATGTCAACTCCATTCTAAGAAGCGTGTGCGTATCCTCGCATCATGAAATTTTATAGCATTCTGATCATATTTTCTACATGTTTCTTACCCATCTCTCTTTTAGAAAATAAGGTTAAACGGTACAAGACTTCCTCCATTGGCATCGTATTCGAGGAAAATATCTTGCGGGAATTCTCTGTGCTCCAATGCTGATGTAAGTACCTGTTGTATATCACTATATTTTTACATCAGCATGTATTTTGTTAATGAGCGTGAATCTAACCTTTATCTGATCTAAAATTAGTTGTAGCAAAATGTTAAAGGCGCCAATGTTGATTTTTGTAAGGAAAACTGCACGTAGTTTTGCATCTTGAAATGCATGAATGTACTATCTCATATCACACACATTCTTGAATTGTAGTGCTTCTCTGGTTGCCCATTCATTCATTGTGTCAATGTTGCTTTCAGATATTACCTTACCTCGGCTGATGATAGCTGTGCCATATTGTGTTAATTTGGTGTAGGCTAGTTGCCCAAACGTTCGTTGTGTCAATGTTGCTTTCCTATTATCGACTTGGCCAATGATAGCAATCTTTGGTGTGTTAATTTTGTGCAAAGTTCTTTGAAGATAAGAAGACAAACTCGAAAACAGCAAGGCAACCCCATTGTCTCTTTCCAAGTAAATCTAGGCCATGTAATATGGCAATAACTCATGATTAATCTGTTTGGTAACCGTCCTAATTTATGTTATGATGCGATGGTTTGAGACACTCTCCACTATCAATAATACAAGTTCGCCAAAATCGCCATCTAAATCTGTTCAAAGATCCTTTGTGTCGAATGCAACGGAATAAATGTATGTTTGTGAACCAATTAATGGCTGAAGCAATGATGGAAATGGTGGATGAATCATAGGTGCAGAGTCGTGCGAAACAACAACTGATCAATGTTTTCAGAGACGGTGTAGCAAAGCAGCAAGAACTTGCCCACATGCTTATGGGCGTCATCTGTGCTGAGGTTGCAGATTGTGACGTTGTAGATGGTTAGGTCCTGGCATCAATCTTTGATTTCCCAGTGGATGTAATTTCCTGTAATATATGCTGGATGTGCAACGTTATTCCCTGTATGCCGTACCTTTGCTTGATCGGTTTTGGTCCTGTGCATAATTGCTCATCGTACTAGGCTCAAATTATCTAATTTGGCCTAAAGACATGAACGAACTTTAGTGGGCCCATTAAGTTAATGGGCCGTTACTAGGCTGAAAGTTAATGGTCGGCCCTCTTACCTCCCGGGTCGTTAACAGGCCGACATCAAAGCGGGCAACAAGTGGCCCCAATTTATTTCACGGGCCGTTAACAAGCCGTTACTAAGTTTGGGCTACATATGGCCCAACTATCTTTGTAGAGGCCTTTAGCAGGCCGAAAGAGACAGCGGGCTTGTACTGGACCATGAAGAGCATGAGCCGCTAAGAGGCCGAAAGTCAGGTCGTATTGTAAACGGCCCAACTGTGTTGTGGGCCTTTAGCAGGCCGAAAGAGAAACCGGGCTGGTATTGGACCATGAAGGGCATGGGCTGTTAAAAGGCCAAAACTCAGGTCCGACTACAAATGGCCCAACTCATTTATGGACCGTTAATAGGCCGAAAGGCACACAGGGCCGAGAATTGGCCCAACACTTAAATGGGTCGCTAAAAGGCCAAAACTCAGGTCCGACTACAAATGGCCCAACTGATTTATGGGTCGTCAACAGGCTGAAAGTGACACCGGGCCAGAAATTGGCCCAACACTTAAATGGGCTGCTAAAAGGCCGAAACTCAAGTCCGACTACAAATGGCCAATCAGATTTATGAGCCGTCAATAGGCTGAAAGACACTCCGGGCCAGAAATTAGCCCAACATTTAAATGGGTCGCTAAAAGGCCAAAGGTGTACATCCTTAAAATTGGCCCATCCATTAAATGGGTCGTTAACAGGCCGAAATCTCATCAGGCCGATATTGAGCCCAAATATATAGCGGGCTGTTAACGGGCTCGAACTGACGATGGGCTGCAATGGTGTCAAATCTTTAACGGGCCGTTGACAGGCCAAATTGGCACATCTCGTATGGGTCGTGGGCTTAAATGGACCTGACAGTGTAGGCCTTATATGGGCCGGCTGCTAATTTTCTTGGGCGGCCTTTTTCACTGTGAATGGGCCTCTGTTGGGCCGTGCACGTGTCGTCAGATTACAGGCGCCTTCGGTCCAATGAGCGGATGACATCTTCCCAACGGTGGGCCGCACGTGTTTCCTCCAGCCAATGATGATTTTACACGTGGAAAATCCCCATTGGTCGGGGCTGTTAACGGGTTATCAGATCCAAAACCCGACCCGATAGCTTAACAGCGTTCCGTTACGGTGGATGCCACATGTCGGTCACCCTTGACGAAAGCACTTTTGTGACGCGTGATTTATCGTCATGGAAGTGGACACTTCAGTGATGATAATTTTGGTAATGTCATGGAACACCTCTACGACAAAGACAGTATGACTATCTTGATTCTGTCATAAACTTGTCATGGATGTACATGCATGACAGAAAACGCGACCTACTGTGACAAACACGTATCATCACGGAAGTGTATTTTTTTGTAGTGGCTTGAACAAAAATTGTTAAGTCCATGCAGTTCCACCCACTGGGGGTGCATTCAAACTCCGTTGAATGCTGGCCAAGGGCCTTTTGCTGTAAAAAATTCTCTTTTTCCGATTTCTGACTTGTCTTGCTTTTCTACTCCTTTGGCTTTTTCATTTGCTGCCTTCCCTTGGTTGCCGCCTTGCCCGCCGGACAGCCGCTCTGCGGTCTGTGGCTGGGTGAAGTACTTGGCCGTTTTGGGAAGGCAAGTACTTTAGCCATTTGGTAGAGTGTAGCAAATTAAGTTAGAAACTGGCCGGCCGGCTGCTCAGCGGCCGGTCGGCAGAGTGAAGATCCGACTTGGCCTATGCAAATGTGTAGTCCATAGCCATTTCTTGTGTGGGCACTGTTTCCTGCCTTTACCTCTTGCCGATGGATAGTCACTCTGCGAGCTGCGGCTTGTGGCAAGAGAGGGCTTAGGTGCCGGCACACTACTTGTCCGACTGCAGTTAGCTTTGACATAGTACAAGGCGGTAAGCCCCCGGGCCAATTGGTCGAAACCGGTGCCAGGCAGAATAATGAAATAATACATTCATTGGCACAGAACTTATCATATAGATAAAAGGGGTAGCCCCAAGCGCTCCTCAAGGGCCCCGATGTCTTGTACTTAATACAAAAGGTAGTGTGGTACATATTGAATCAACTGTAAAATCTTCAGAGAAGATTTGCGTTCCATGGGCGCTCCGATTCCTTGCCCGAATCGTCTCTCTTGAGTGCTCTGGGCTTCTGCGTGTCGATGAGGTAGTAGGAGTCGTTGCCCAATGCCTTGCTAATGATGAAGGGGCTTTCCCAAGGGGCCGAGAGCTTGTGCTGGCCGGACGTTCGCTGGATCAGCCGGAGCATAGGTCTCCCTCTTGGAAGGATCTTGGCTTGACTTTCCAACTATGGTAGCGGCGTAAACTCTGGTGGTAGATGGCGGACCGGCTGAGTGCCAACAGCCGGCCCTCTTCCAGCAGATCAACATCATCCGCTCGTGCCTCTTTCGCCTCCGCCTCCGTGTACATGGTGACGCGAGGTGAGTCAAAATCAATGTCAGGTGGGATGACAACCTCGGCACCGTACACGAGAAAGAATGGAGTGAAGCCGGTTGATTTGTTCGGAGTGGTGCGGAGGCTCCAAAGGATGGCCGGCAGCTCGTCGATCCAGCAGCCAGCCGACATCTCCAGAGGCTCGACTAGTTGGGGCTTGATGCCGGAGAGGATGAGGCCATTTGCTCGCTCGACTTGGCCGTTTGACTGCGGATGGGCAACTGACGCTAAGTCCAGTCAGATGCCCTGTGTCGCGCAGAAACGAGCCAAGGCTCCTTTGGCAAAATTTGTGCCATTGTCGGTGATGATGTTGTGTGGTACTCCGTACCGGGTGGTGATTGTCGGTGTCAAAACCGGCGGATCTCGGGTAGGGGGTCCCGATCTGTACGTCAAGGCTGATGGTAACAGGACGCAAGGGACATAGATGTTTACCCAGGTTCAGGCCCTCTCGATGGAGGTAAAACCCTACTTCCTGCTTGATTAATATTGATGATATGGGTAGTACAAGAGTAGATCTACCACGAGATCGTAGAGGCTAAACCCTAAGAGCTAGCCTATGATGGTATGATTGTAATTGTGGTCGGCCTTCTAAGGACCAACCTCTCCGGTTTATATAGACACCGGAGAGGGCTAGGGTTTACATGGAGTCGGTTACAAGGAAGGAAATATAATATGCGGATCACCAAGCTTGCCTTCCATGCCAAGGAAAGTCCCATCCGGACACGGGCCGAAGTCTTGAGTCTTGTATCTTCACACTTCAATAGTCCGGACGTTGTACACAGTCCGGCTGTCCGGATACCCCCTAATCCTGGACTCCCTCAGTAGCCCCTGAACCAGGCTTCAATGACGATGAGTCCAGCGCGCAGTCTTGTCTTCGGCATTGGAGGGCGGGTTCCTCCTCCGAATACTCTAAGGTAATTATCGAGCACTCAAACCGTGTCCGGATCCACAAGATGATCTTCGCATGCCATCGTAGAAAGAATAATGTTTCACAAATGCAATCTGCTGACAACTTTTTAGGCAACGCGACGTGTCACTACGGTCAGGTCATTATTCGAACCGTCTTTCCACAATCAGCCACAGCGCATATTGCGAGGCGGTTTCCTTGACACGTCTTGTCAAAGCAGAGATCGTGCCCCCTCATTACGGGATTCTCATCAATACGGATATGGGTAATCCCACCAGATCATTAATCGTGGCGCTTGGGAAGCAAGCGATTCCCAACGGGCAAGTGGGGAGGCGCACCGCTTTCGTCGCCTCTATAAAGGGATAATATTTCCCCATTTTTGCCCACGCCTTCTTCCTCCTTTTGCCCACTCTTGCCCCCTCGAGCTCCAGCGCCCAAGCCCAAGTCTTCTCCGCACAGCTAGACATGTCCGGAACAGGAGGCAAGTGGGTGGCTTCCACCGTCGAGGAGAAGCACATCACAAATCTTCGGGCGGCAGGATACTTGGCCGCAGACATAGCGCACCGGCTACCGGACGTTGGGCAGGTCTTTCCGACCCCGGGACCCCACGAGAGAGTCGTGCTCGTCGCCCACTTCGTCCGTGGACTGGGGTTTCCACTTCACCCCTTCGTCTGCGGGCTCATGTTCTACTACGGGCTAGATTTCCATGATCTAGCCCCGAATTTCGTCCTCAACATCTCGGCGTTCATCGTCGTATGTGAGGCCTTCCTCCGCATCCGGCCTCACTTCGGCCTGTGGCTACAAATCTTCTGCGTGAAGCCGAAGATCGTACGCGGCCAGCAAGCGGAATGCGGAGGGGCCATGGTGGGCAAGATGCCTAATGTCACCTGGCCGGACTGCTCCTTTGCGGAGACCGTAAAAGGGTGGCAATCGGGGTGGTTATACATCACAGAGCCGCGCGGCGCCAACTGGGCGGCGGCCCCCGAGTTCAGATCCGGAGCCCCCATGCGCCTCACCTCCTAGGAAAGGAAGGGCCTAACTTGGGGCGAACCTCTGTAGCTGACGGACTCCAAACCTGCATCAAGAGCATGAAGGACAAGAACATCAAGCTCGTCAACATGATTCAGGTCATGCTCGTTCGCCGGATCCTGCCGGGCCAAAGGCGGGCATTCAATCTTTGGGAGTTCGTCCCGGCCGAACACCAGACGCTCCAGAGGCTCTATGGCATGAAGCACAAAGACGCGTGGAAGGAGCTATTTAAGGCCTCTGAAGTGCCTCCTCCCACATCTGAGGACCGCGGGCTTCACGCCGCGCGGGCTCCTAGTCAGGTGAGTTCTCAGACTGCCACCGGACCCAGTTTTTCCCAATATATTCACGGGAGTCCCTTAAGTAATCATGCATATTTGCTTCAGGACTATGTGGAGACGGCGGAGTAGGTCTACTGTCCGGCTCCGCTGTCGGAAGGCCCAGTGGATGCTCTCCTGATGGAGATGCTAGTCCCGGCATCATACAAGGTGCCGGAGAAGAAGGTCGAGAAGAAGGCCCCGGGGACCCGAAAGGGTCTCCATCGTAAGGTTGTGCCAGAAGCCTCATCCGAAGATGACGAGGAAGACTCCTCCCACGAAGGGGAGGAGGAGGAAGAAGACGCCCAGAAAGGATGAGGGGCCCGACGAAGCGGGCCAGGGGGCCGGAAAAGGCCCTCGGCGCAATGCCGTTATACCCCTGTCGTCCGATGACGACGAGACAGATTCCTCCCGCAGAAGCGGGGGGAATCAAAAAGAAATTTCACCTCCCCGTACTGGGGGGAGAAGAGAAAAGCCGCCCCGGAGGGGGAGGCTGGGGCGTCCAAGAAGGGGAAAACTTCCCTTCCGGACTACTCCACCATAGCCGCCTACAGCGATGAAGGGTGGCTGCCCAGGGGGAAGACCTTGGCGCGATCGTAAGTGTCCACACTCTACCGTGGTTTTAAGTCATAGCTGTTTAATAATGCTGAGCATATATGCAGTCCTGCCAGGGCTCGTCCAGAGGAGTCATCTTCGGACGGGTCTCTGAGCGCTTCAGAGATGAACTCGCTCCCGACGGCCACCAATCCTTAGCCTGAGGATGACACGGAGGTGTTGTCCCGAAGGTTCCCCGAGCAGGGGGAGGTGACCCTGGAGACGCCCCAAGGCGGACTTCCGAATGTCGGACATGCGGGGTTCAAGATCCCCGCGGATCGCGTCGATGAGAGCCGCAACAAGGCGGACTCCCGACCGAACACTGCTCCGGAACCTCCGACGGTTCCGGACTTGGGCGGGCAGCCCCTTGTTAGGGAGGGCGAGCTGCCCGTGCCGAGGACTTCCGTCGCGTCAACAGCGTCGGATAGCCTGGTGGAAGTGCTTCGAGGCGCTTCCATGGAAGAAGAGCACCGTACTCTCATGAGTGCAGTGATTCAAAAGGTTCTGTCTGCCAAAAGCGGAGTGTCCGAAGCCTGCACAAGCCTCCTGACGGGCTTTGAGGTAAGTAATAAAAATGTATGAAATTACCATCTGATAGGTAGTAGCCCCTGATACTCTGTTTGGTGTTCAGAAAGAAAAGCCAAACGGAGGGTCAATTATAATCCGCAGGAGTCTAATAATAAGTATTGTTGTGAATAAGCAGGCTGTGCTGCTTGTCAGCCGCTGCCTGCAGTACCGAGGTTGCCGAACTGAAGCGGGACCTGGAGCAGGCACAGGGAGAGCTCAGCCTCACGAAGAGGCAGCTCGAGGAGACTAAAGGTAAGCGATTCCCCGTTCGTATATATTTAAAGATAGGCAAAATTTGAAAGTCTAATGCCAAAGCATCGTGACTGTGTAACAGGGGCCACCGCTGAAGTGGCGTCCTTGAAGAAAGCGCTGTCCGAGGCCAAAAACAAAGCAGCCTTGGAATGCAAGGAGCGCGAAAAGCAAAGTGCTAGAGTGGGCGAGGTACAGCAGGAGCTCCAGGACCTCGGCAAGAAGTGTGAGTCCGTGGAGCATAATCTTAAGATGAAGGAGGCCGAGCATGCAAAGGCCCTTGTAAGTTTGAAGGATGCCAAGGCCGAAGCCAAGAAAGCACAGCAGGAGATCCAGGAGGCCAAAAAGATAGCAGCGGGTAAGAAATTATTTGTGCAAAGAAAACATGTGGAGGAGGCGTTTCTTTTACTTACTCAACACGGAGCTCTGTGGGCATTTGCAGATCTGCCACGCAGCGCCCTCGTGACGCCATGGAGTTCTATCATGCCCAGGAGGGGAGCTCAACGGAGAAGCTATTCTGGTCCCGGTATGCTGTGGCCGATCATCCGATGCCTCTGAGCGACCAACTGAAGCAATTGACCGAACTCCACAGAGCAGCCGACCTGGCTATGAAGGACTTCATAATCAGGATGTGGCCTGGTGAGTTCCTGCCCAGTAGCTATTTTGGCCTGATCAAGCGGATGGTGGATGCCTGCCCTCGGCTTGAAGTGATCAAGCGATCCGTTTGCATCGAAGGTGCCCGTCGAGCCTTTGCCCGCGTCAAGGTGCATTGGGGCAAGCTGGATGCGAAAAAGCTGGTCAAGGACGGGCCGCCGGAGGGCAAGGCGCATCGCCATCCCGAGATGTACTACGATGGTGTGATGAAGGGTGCTCGTCTCGTCGCCGATGAGTGTACCAAGGACGCATTTTTGAATGAGTTCACTTCTGTCACGTTTGTAATTTAAAGACGAAGTTACTTGCGCTATGTAGCGCTTTTGTTATTTAAGATATTACCTTCTGTGCGGTTGTTTATAAAATCCTGAAAGTAGGTCGATGGCTTCGCCCCATGTGACTAGCACTTGGGGTGTTCGTGGAAACCGGTCACTCTTTATCCAAATGTTTGGTCCCTTAAGGAGGTGTCCGGCGCAGCGAACAAGGCAATTGGACTATGCGGCTTTATAACTTTCACTTAGCAATAGAAGTCTACAATTTTAAATTTCGACGAAGCCCCTAGAATCCGGAAGACTGAATCGGGGCACTATACATGCCTAGATCGGACGAAGCCGATTTATCGCCTAAAGCGAAAAATATTTAAAGATTTTAAAACCTCTCGAACAGCGACCAGCTCTCGCCACATCATGCCGGTCAGTTTTCGGCTTTCTCTATTGAGGTGCTCGTCCAGAAGAACCGGGACACAATCGCAGTAGTTCTCCCTGCGCTACCTTAGCTGATATAACGGAACGTAAGGCACCAAAACAAGGGAGCTGGGCTATCCCAACTGTAGACCCAAGACATGATTCGGAGCTGATGCATATAGTGCTATAAGTTCAGGTGCCGATCATTGAAAGTGTTCGGACTTTATTTGCCATATTACGGGCGCCATGAGAAGCCCACGGCAAACCGCCGCACTCAAAGTGTACGGATGCAATATCAAATAAACATTTATAAGAGGAAAAATGCTCAAATAAGAATAATAAGGCGACGCTATGTATAATCTCCCATTGACGAAAAATATGTTTAAGCCGTACATTTACAATGGGTGCGTTAAGCGAGAGATAAAATAGGACTATTTGACATGTCCTATCCAGGCAGGCTGTGTTCGTGTAGATAAAGCAGGTATAATGATCGTAAATAGATTCCACCGGTATTTTCTTACATGCACAACATCTATTGCCTCCTTGGATGTCTCTTCCCTATAAGTCCGGCAATTCGGCTCTTTTGAGGATGCTGTGCCAACGCGGTGTCCTGAAAGGTAAGAGGTAAAGAGTATGAAAGTATTTGGCGGTTACCCACACTATTGACTGAGTCGTTGATGTGCCTCCGCCTATGCCCATGGTCTTTTAAGTGCGTAATTGTGTGCACGTGGCACGAATGCTGCTTTGATGGGGCTTAAGCGGAGGCCGGACTGCTAGTCGCGCTCTTGGCGTACCTGATGATCCTGTTGCGGGGTGCTCCGGACTCGCTTGACTGTGCTCGAAGTTGTTGTCGCCGGATTGGTTTGTCGGAGAAGGCCGCATTGTACTTCCGCCGCAAGGGCTGCAGTATGTTCTCATCGCTCGTAGGGGAGCGGCGCATATTTCCGTTCACCGTTATGACCCCGCGTGGTCCTGGCATCTTGAGCTTGAGATATGCGTAGTGTGGTACCGCACTGAATCTGGCGAATGCGGTTTGTCCGAGCAGTGCATGGTAACCACGCTGAAGGGGACGATATCAAAGATTAACTCTTCGCTTCGGAAGTTATCCGGAGATCCGAAGACCACTTACAATGTTATAGAGCCCGTACAGCGGGCCTCTACTCCAGGAATTACACCTTTAAAGGTGGTTTTAGTGGGCTTGATCCTTGAAGGGTCAATGCCCATTTTGCGACCGTGTCCGGTAAAGGTGTTCAAAGCTGCCACCGGCCCATAAGGACGCGCGTGAGGTGGAATCCGTCAATGATTGGGTCTAGGACCAATGCGGTCGAGCCGCCGTGAGAGATGCTAGTAGGGTGATCCCTATGATCGAAGGTGATCGGACAAGCTGACCATGGGTTGAATTTGGGGCGACTGGCTCCATCGCATAGACGTCCCTTAGTGCCCGCTTCCGTTCCCGCTTGGGGATGTACGTGGCATAGATCATGTTGATCGTTTTCACCTGGGGGAAATTTCTTCTGTCCCCCCGTGTTTGGACGTTGGGGCTCCTCGTCATTGTCGCTGTGCAGCCCCTTGTCCTTTTCATCGGCGTTTATCTTGCCGGCCTGTTTGAATACCCAGCAATCTCTATTGGTGTGGTTGGCTGGCTTGTCCGGGGTGCCATGAATTTGGCACGTAGCGCCCAAAGATGCGGTCTAGACCGGACGGTCCTCGATTATTTCTTTTGAACGGCTTCTTCCACGACCGGGCTTGGATCCACCGAATCCGCATTGACCGCCATGTCTTTATCTTGTCGCCGCTTGTTCCGCCGCTTATGTCTGCATTACGCCGTGGCTTGCCGTTATTGTCGCGCCATCTGAATTGTCGTGCTGTGGTGTAGTGCTGCCGCGAGCCAACCAACTGTCCTCGCCCGCCGCAAAAAGCGGGTCATTAGTGTTGTGAGAGCTGCCATGGACTTGGGTTTTTCCTGGCCGAGGTGTCGAAAGCGAGCCATTCGTCACGGATATTATGCTTGAAAGCCGCTTAGGGCTTCGGCGTCCGGACAATCAACTATTTGGTTCTTTTTAGTTAGGAACCGGTCCAGAATTTCCGGCTGACTCTCCGGCTGTTGAGTGATGTGGCTCAAGTCATCGGCGTCGGTGGTCGCATATATGTGCCCCGGAAGTTGTCGAGGAATGCGTCTTCCGTGTTTTCCCAACCGCCAATGGAATTTGCTGGCAGGCTGTTTAGCCAGTGCCGGGCTGGTCCTTTGAGCTTGAGGGGAAGATACTTGATGGCGTGTAGATCGTCTCCGCGGGCCATGTGAATGTGGAGAAGAAAATCTTCGATCCATACTGCTGGGTCTGTTGTGCCATCGTATGATTCGATGTTTACGGGTTTGGATCCTTCTGGGAATTCATGATCCATTACTTCGTCAGTGAAGCAGAGGGGGTGCGCGGCGCCTCTATGCCGGGCTATGTGGCTACGCAGGTCGAATTTCTCTGGGTGGCTATATTCGGCCCGGCCGGACTTGTTGAAGGTGTGTCCGGCATGACGGTCGCCGCCGCGTTTAGGCGGCGTGCCCCGCGATCCGTAGATCGATCTTGGTTGTCCTGTTTGTTGCCCCGGCCGTAGTATGTTGGCGTGGGGGTGTTGGCTGGTATGCGGACTGGTATGCCGTTTTATCCCTGCCACGAGGTGGCCGGTCAGCTGTATGGTGCTCGAGTCCGTATTCCTCGGCTGCCAGGACTTCAACCCATTTATCTGTGAGCAGGTCTTGATCAGCTTGGAGTTGCTGTTTTTTCTTTTTCAGGCTCCTCGCAATGGCTATAAGCCGACGCTTGAAGCGCTCCTGCTCTACGGGATCCTCAGGCACGCCGAACTCGTCGTCGTCGAGGCTAATCTCGTCTTCGGAGGGGGGCATGTAGCTGTCCTCCTCCGGGTATTCGTCCCGTCAGCCTGTTCTTCCGGGCTGACCTGCTCATCCTCCTATTTGGCCTGCTCGAAGGCGGGCTAATCAGGGTTGTATTCTTCTTCGGCACCATTCGGATTGTTTTCGTCTCCTGGGCCGGTATTGGTGTGGCGGGGCTTGGAGTGGCGCCTACGGCGCCCATTCTTTGCTTTTTTCCCTGAGGTTTTATCCTCCATTGCCTCATCGCCATTTGTTTCCATCGGAGTGTCCATGTCGGTGTCAAAATCGGCGGATGTCGGGTAGGGGGTCCCGAACTGTGCGTCTAGGCGGATGGTAACAGGAGACAAGGGACACGATGTTTTACCTGTGTTCGGGCCTCTCGATGGAGGTAATACCCTACTCCTGCTTGATTAATATTGATGATATGGGTAGTACAAGAGTGGATCTACCACGAGATCAAGGAGGCTAAACCTAGAAGCTAGCCTATGGTATGATTGTTGTTCGCCCCGGACTAAAACCCTCCGGTTTATATAGACATCGGATAGGGTTAGGGTTACACAGAGTCGGGTTACAATGGTAGGAGATCTACATATCCGTATCGCCAAGCTTGCCTTCCACGCCAAGGAAAGTCCCATCCGGACACGGGACGAAGTCTTCAATTTTGTATCTTCATAGTCTAGGAGTCCGGCCAACGGTGATAGTTCGGCTATCCAGACACCCCTAATCCAGACTCCTCAAGAGTCTCCCTCGAACCAGGCTTCAATGACAACGAGTCCGGCGCGCAGATTGTCTTCGGCATTGCAAGGCGGGTTCCTTCTCCGAATATTTCATATAAGAATTTAAACACAAGGATAGTGTTCGGCTCTTCAAAACAAGTTCCACGTACGACTGTAGAGAGAATAACTTCTGCACAGATCTGCTGACATATCCCGCGGCGTGACATCACACCACGGCCAAGCCTTTATTCGAATCGTTTTTACTGTTCCACCTCAGCGCATTTAGCGAGGCGGTTTCCTTGGCACGTCTTATCAAAGCGGAGATCGTGGCCCCTTATTCCGGGATCCTCATCAATACGGACGTGGGTAACCCAACTGCGTTCGCTGGCACGCCTCCTCCATCGAAGGCGAGTCCCGAATGGTCACAGGGAGGGATCTTGGTATTCAACCTCTTTATAATGATACCAAGGCCCGCCCTTCTTTTTCAATCTCAATCGAATCCGCCCCTCGCCTCGAGTTCCAACACCCAAAGCTCCAGATTTAGGCGCTTCGGACCTTCGATGATATCCGGCTCCGACCTGCACGACCGGTGGATGTCTTCCTCCATCACGGAAGAAGATGTGCTAAAGCTGAGAGACACCGGGTATCTTACCGGCGAAATTTCGCATAGGCTGCCTGCCCAAGGGCAGGTTATTCCCACTCCCGAGCCTGGTGAGAGCGTGGTATTCATGTCTCACTTCCTTCGGGGTTTAGGCTTCCCGACGGACCCTTTCGTGAGGGGGCGCATGTTTTATTATGGGCTGGAATTCCATGACTTGGATCCGGAGTCCATCCTCCACATCTCGTCATTCATTGTTGTATGTGAAGCGTTCCTCCGCATTACCCTCACTTCGGATTGTGGCTCAAGACCTTCAAAGTGGAGCCGAAGATGATCAAGGGGCATCAGGCAGAGTGCGGAGGGGCTGTTATAAGCAGGAATGCTGATGCTCCATGGCCCGAGGGCTCTTTTCAAGAGGAGCTTAATTTATGGCAGCAGGAGTGGTTTTATATCACCGTTCCCAGGGGCTCCAAATGGGCGGCACCACCCGCCTTCTGCTCGGGTCCTCCACTACGTCTGGCGTCATGGGTTAATAAAGGGCTCGACTGGGGACCGTCCAAGGACGTACCTCTGTTGTAGGGCCGTATTTGAGACCTCCTAGAGAGAGATCAATCTGGTCGTAGTAGCGCAGGTCATGTTGATTCGTCGCACCTTGCCCTGCAAACGTCGCCCCCTCCGCCTGTGGGAATTTAATCCGGAGGGACCACGAGCTCTCCAACATTTTATGGGCGTAACGCCCGTGGAGATGTATCAACTGTTCTTCGGATCACAAGCAATGTGTCTGGACTTGACCGAGGACGCAGGCCTGAGCTGCAATCGCCCGGATACTCAAGTAAGTAGTCCTGCACCCGGACATGCTATCCACACTTGCCCTTAAAAGAGCTATCCTTTAAGCAGGAGTGGATAGCGAAAGCAAAACTGATCAGGTGTGCGGCCCCCCTCCCTGAGACCACGCCGGATCTTGTATTAACCAGGATGCTAGAGGACGTGCCCATTGAAGAAGGCGAAGGGGGGAACAAGGGAACTACTACCTCCGTGAAGGAGGCTATCAAGAAAGGGGGGATCGAGAATCCCTCCCTCCAAGGGGAGAAGAGGACCGCTTCTGAAGATCCGGAGGCCAAAGCCACGAAGCGGGGGAAGAAATCTTCACCAGAGGGTCCTGCGGCGGGAGATGCCCTGTTCGCACTATTTCCCCAAGGAGATCAGCCCTCCAGCGAGCCGTAAGTAAAGGGGGTGTTTTTTCTTAAAAGAGAGACATCCCTGTTTTATTTCTTAAGGTTAACCAAAATTTACCTTGTAATTCGGATCTCAGCCCTTCACAGCAGAGCTCGTCTTCAGGGGATCTTGATCCGGAGATGATGGAGAGTGAAACGCCTCCGGGCCGCATCAATATAGCGAGGTCGACGACACCGAGGTGTCGCGGAGGGCTTCTCCGAATCCGGTGGAGCGAAGGAAGCCAGATGTCCCTCAAAGTCCTCCGTGACCGGCCTTCAAAAGGCCACCGGACGAGTCCGCACCAACGGGTGTACGGCCGAGGGGTCAAGGATCTGCTTGGGCGGCGTCTATTCGGAAGATCACCGTGACGTTAATGGGTACGGTGATTGAAAGGATTTCATCCGCTGAGAGCGGATTGCATGAAGCCGTCGTGAAGTTTACCTTTTCCGGCGCTTCTGCATATAAAATGCGCCTGTATAGATAGTAGCCCCCGAGACTTGGTGCGGTGTCAAAAATGACGGCGCCGCCGAGGATCATAACCCAGGTATAATATGCGCTCTTCCTATGTAGGTGGCGGTTGCGTTCGGTGGCTAGTCGATCGATGAATTTGCCGAATCAAGCGGCAACTTGACGCGGGCGGATGCGGACATCACGCTTGTTAATAAGCGCTTGACGAGTCACAAGGTGTGCAACTTCTCCACGGACACCGGTAAGGGAGCTTGACGCCCATGCCTTACAACATGTATGCTTAATGAAGATGGTGTCATTGCTGTGGAGAACCTTGGGCGGAGCTCGCTTCGAGCCAAGGAGCAAGCCAGAAAAAGTGATGCGGCGGCCTTAAAGGCGGCCGAAGAACTAAAAGCCAAACAGGCTGCTCACTGCCGAAGCAAGAAAGAAGTGGCCGAGATGGCCGTGAAATTGAAGAATGCTACCGACCGTTGCGAGCTTCTTAAAAAAGAAGATCGAGCAAAACAAGAGGACCTGAAAAAGGCCACCACCAAGGCCAAGGATGCTCGTTCTGCGATGAGAGCTATGAAGGAGGAGCTACGCCAGTCAAGATATTATGCTGGAAAGCCCTTTATGCTGTGGAGGAAATTCACGGATCCTAAGTACGCTCAATTGGACCGGCTGTGGGGTGCGGAGGATGCTTACCTGGATTTGGCGGCGAGTGCCGCAGACGTGGCCGAACACTTCCGAGGTCAAAAGGATCACGGTGGAAGAGCTTTTTTGGTCGCAGTTCCATAATCCGGAGCGTCCACTTTCGTTGACCGATCGTTTGGCCGAATGGGCTGAGCTGAATAGGTTGTCCGAACTTGCCATGAAGGCTGTCGTGACTCATTTGTGGCTGAAAAGCTCCAAGCCGAAGAGTTATTTTGGCTTGGTGCAACAGTTCCTTGGTGTGGTGCCGCATATCGATGCAATGAAGCGGTCAGCATGCATAGAGGGTGCACGGATGGCTCTTGCCCGTGTCAAGACATACTGGGCGGAGATGAAGGCCACCGACGTTGCATCCCAAGATTCGGACAGAAGCCGAGTACCTGCCGAGCACTATTTTGAGGAAGTCCCGCAGGGCGCTCGTTTAATAGAGATGCAAAGGTTTCAAGGATATTATGTTTACATGACATGTATGATTTGTGAAAACAATGTTTCAATATAATATAAGAGCTTTTTATACTTGTGCGTTCAAGTATTAAAACACCTCTGTCTGGCCGTTGATATATATGTGTATATAACTGAAAGATGGCGATCTTCGGCTTCAAATTTCACGCACATAGTGCGGGGTGTTTGCAAAAAGGCACATTTTCACACTTAATCCAACGCCTTGGTCCTGTAAAGGAGGTGATAAGCGTAGCAAACTAGGCAACCGGGACTATAATGCTTTATCACTTTCACTTAGCCATAGGAGTTCGATGGTGGGGCTACTATATAGCCCCCTAGGGGCACCGCTCTCTCCGATTTCGGTAGCGTAGATGTGCTCGATCGAAACGACCCTTCGTCAATGCGGAAATTCTAAACATTCATTGGGTCATCGAGTGGTTGACCAGTCTCACGCTATATCATGACAGTGGGTTTAGCTTTCTCAATCGAGGTGCTCAACCCAGCTCAACCGGGCACAATCGCAGAGTTCTCCCAGCGCTACCTTAGCCGATGTAATCGAACGTAAGGTACCAAAACATGGGAGCCGGGCAAACCCAACATTTGACCAAAGACATGATTCGGAGTTCATGCATATAAGGCCCTAACTTTCGAGACGCCGAACACTCCCTAAGGTATTCGGTCTTTATGAAAACGGGCAGAATAATGCCTAAGCCCCTGGTGTCCAGTGCATCGCAAGAAGATTCTGGTGCGGCCGATGCCAAAACACCAGCCTCCTCCTCGGTTATAGCAAGAAACCAGGGGATGTGTATCAACAAGAGACAGTAAAAAAGGTTCACGCAGGGTCTTAATTTGAAAAGAATCCTTGCAACGGGTCCCTCTCGCACGCTCCTGCGCCTGTGTCTCCGTTGTGCCGTATCCTAGACAGGCGTAGCACGTTGTTCATCTGTAAAAGAGAAGAACTTAGTTGAAACGAAAAAAGATCGTGCGAAAAACGTACTTAATATTAAATAAACAGAAATGCAGTTGAAAAAGTGAATAAAATTGAGCTTTATTGTCTCTTGTTGTACATGCGTGCAGCCCCTATGCACGGGTATGTCATGCTAGTAAGCGCCGGACTCGCTCTAGCCATGTCCGGGTTCGAATGACCTATTCAGTGCTTTGATTTGCGCATTACCCATTGGTGTGGGGCTGTCAAGGCAGTCTCATGTTCTTCTGTGCTCGAGTGACACTTAATACTCCCTTTTAATGAGATGATTCCGCGTGGACCGGGCATTTTAAGTGTAAGAGATGCATAATGCGGTACTGCGTTAAACCGGGCGAAAGCTTCACGCCCCAGTAGTGCTTGATAGCTACTTTCGAATGGGGCGATGTGGAAGGTTAACTTTTCACGGCGGAAGTTGCCGGGTGAGCCGAACACAACTTCTAGCAGTAGGGAGCCCGTACAATGGGCATATAGGCCTGGCATTAGCCCTTTGAAGGAGGTGTCGCTATGGCGAATTTTGGTTGGGTCTATCCCCATTTTATGTAATTGTGTCACGATATAGCAGGTTTAGATCCACCGCCTCGGCCCATTAGGACTTGTGTAAATTGGAGTCCGTCGATTATAGGATCTAATATCAAGGCAGTCCATCCTTCGCTCGGATACTTCGGAATAGTCCCGATGATCAAAGGTGATTGGTTTTGACAACCATCGTTGGGACTCTTTTGGGGATAGACCGTGCGGCACGTGTTTCTATGGGCGCCGCTCTGTTTTTCCTTTTGTCACTTGAAGTGAGTTCACTGCTTTTGATTTTTTGTGGGAAATTCTTTTTGTTTTCCGTGCTCGCTTGTGGGGTTCATCATCGCCCTTCTCTTGGTGTGTCGAACCCCTTGTGTTCGGCATTGAGTTTGCTGTGATCGCTTGAAGACCCAACAATCTCTGTGGGTATGGTTTGCGTGCTTCCCGGAGTCTTGTGGATTTGGCATATTTTATCCAAGATTTTGTTTAAGTTGGATAGCTCGTCATTGATGTCCTTGAGGGCAGTTTTTATGATTCCGCCAGAGCTTCGAATCCGGCATTGATCGCCGTGCTCTTCGGCTGTTTCCCTTTGTCCGCAAGGCAGGTCCTTGCTGCGGCCATGGTTTTCCATTTCCATCCATGACTTCGGATGTACTTGGGTCAGCTTGGTATCTGCATCTTGCCAGCCAACTATCCTCTCCCGCTGAAAAGCGGGTCATGAGGCTTGTTAATGCAGCCATAGTTCTCGCTTCTCGGCCGAGGTGTTCTGGCAGCCATATCTGCCCCGGACGTTGTGTTTGAAAGCTGCTAAGGCTTGGCGTCCGGGACAGTCGACTATTTGGTTCTTTTCCGGGTAAGGAACATGTTCCAGAATTTGCGGGCTGACTCTCCGGGTTGTTGAGTTATATGACTTAAATCGCCTGCATCCGGAGGACGGACATAAGTCCCTTGAAAATTTGCCCGAAAAGCATCCTCGAGCTCTTCCCAACTACTAATGGTATTTTCAGGGAGGCTTTTGAGCCAATGCCGAGCTGGCCCTTTGAGCTTGAGGGGTAAGTATTTTATGGCGTGGAGATCATCTCCTCTTGCCATGTGTATGTGGAGGATGTAATCCTCAATCTAGACTCCAGGGTCTGTGGTCCAGCACCTCATCGGTGTTTGAATCCCGCTGGGAATTCGTGATCCAGCACCTCATCGGTGAAACACAGGGGGTGTGCGGCACCCCTATATTTGGGTGTGCCGTGATGTTCGGATATTTGGCGTGTTGCATTGCTTAGAAGAGCTTGCTTTCTCGGCCCATAGATGGACCTAACTGGGCCATCCTTTTGATGCGAATCCTTATGCGGATCGCGTGCAGGCTTGTGTGCGGCGCCGCTTGCCGCTCCGTGTTTGACATGTGGTCGTCTATCCGACCGGGCGGCCTCTTTGTTCTTTGATTGCGGGGGCTTTAAGGCCTCCTCATCGAACTCGGGCAGTAATTTACGCTTCGGGTAGGTCTTTGTTTGGCGATCGTCAGCCAGATTTCTCTGGTGTTGAGTACTTTGCTCCATCTGATTCTGAGTGCATCTTCCGCTGTTTTGAGCTTCCGCTTCGCTTTTTAGGCTATGGCGCATGGCTTTGAGCCTTTTGTGGAGGTTCTTCTGCTCCAACAATTTGTCCGGTGTGAGATCGTCCGGATCGTTATCTTTGCCGGGACAGGTTGTTTATCCAAGTTGTCCTGTTCGGACGGTTGCTCGATTGCATGTTAAAATGCGTCCACCGCTCGCCCTGCTTCTATGGTTGGGTCTTTGTCGGCGGGACTTGGTGCGGCGTTACGCTTCCGCTTTTGACTGCTTTTCGAGGGATTTATCCTTCAGAGTGTCCCGTTGTTCCTCGCCGCCGCTTCCTTTAGGTGTATCCACCATGTATACATCGTGGGATGAGGTGGCTGTCCAAAGATCCTATAGGTGCTGGTTCATGGTTGTCTCCTACATCGCCGTCCATACCGGCCGATGTCTTCGAGTCGAAATCGAGCACGCCGTTTAAGCTTTCGGCCGGTGGCTACAAAGTGGGCGGCGGTGGGCGTTGAATTTCTTCATCGTCCAAGATCCCAACCTTCCCGACCATAGTCCGCCAGGCTCTCCGATAAAGAGAGAGAGACTTCATGTGAATTCAGGATGTCGCCAAAGGGCGAAAATGCCGAAGATGTCCGTGGCAGTGAAATCCATAACGGCGCCTTTGGATCCGATTAAGGGGGCGCAGAGGGTTCGAGTCCGGAGAGGAGTCCGCACCTTGGAGTCTGATCTTCGCAAAGGACAGGGATGGAGTTTGGCTCCAATTCGTCAGAGAAATCGTAGCCCCGAGGCGGTGTCCAACCAATCGTCCTCGATGAAAGTCGGCTCGAGCTAAGCAGGTCGGAGTCGGACTGTGACGCGACCTCGAGGGCCTTTGTTAAGCAGCAGAGCTAGATCGCGCTCGAGACAGTCTGTGCAGCGGCAGCTTGGCTGTGGCTCGAATCCGTCGAAGATCAAGTCTCCGCGGATGTCGGCCGTGTAGTTCAAACTCCCAAATCTGACCTGATGGCCAGGCGTGTAGCTTTCGATCTGCTCTAGATGGCCAAGTGAGTTGGCCCGCAGTGCGAAGCCGCCGAATATGAAGATTTGTCCAGGGAGAAAAGTCTCACCCTGGACCGCATCGTTGTTGATGATCGAAGGAGCCATTGGGCCTAAGGATGACGACACAGAGGAACTCTCAACGAAAGCACCAATGTCGGTGTGAAAACCGGCGGATCTCGGGTAGGGGGTCCCGAACTGTGCGTCTAGGCGGATGGTAACAGGAGACAAGGGACACGATGTTTTACCCAGAGTTCGGGCCCTCTCGATGGAGGTAATACCCTACTCCTGCTTGATTAATATTGATGATATGGGTAGTACAAGAGTGGATCTACCACGAGATCAAAGAGGCTAAACCCTAGAAGCTAGCCTATGGTATGATTGTTGTTCGTCCTACGGACTAAAACCCTCCGTTTATATAGACACCGGATAGGGTTAGGGTTACAGAGTCGGTTACAATGGTAGGAGATCTACATATCCGTATCGCCAAGCTTGCCTTCCACGCCAAGGAAAGTCCCATCTGGACACGGGACGAAGTCTTCAATCTTGTATCTTCATAGTCCAGGAGTCCGGCCAATGGTGATAGTTCGGCTATCCGGACACCCCCTAATCCAGGACTCCCTCAGTCCACCATATATATATATCATAAGAAGAGGTGGCTGTCCACCGCCCAGTGAGCGGTGGTTCATGTTCTTCTCCTGCATCGTCGTTCATACCGTCGATGTCTTCGGAGTCGGGTTCGCACCTCGGTTAAGTCATCGATCGTGGCAATGAAGTGGGTGGTGGGTGGGCAACGAATTACTTAAGTGCCCGCCTCCCACTCGAGCCGACATAGTTCGCCAAGAGCCTCCTGACAAAGAGAGAGACTTTAATTAGTCCAGCATGTCGCCAAAGGGCGAGTGCTGGAAGATATCCGCAACGGTGAACTCCATTACCGGAGCCCATCCTGGCCCGACGGGCTCGGGAGTGTGCGGACTGGAACCAACATCTGGATATGAATCCGGGGGTTCGGAGTCACAGGCCACCGCAGAGGTAAGACTCGTGTTCGGCTCCACCGCCGATGAGTGCGCTACCTGGGGGGCGGGGTCCATCCCTCCGTCCTTAGGCAGCGCAGCCTGCTCCGGATCTAGGTCCGGAGATACTACGGGGGCGATACCCCGAGCTTCGTCCGATGGCAGGTCTAAGTCGTGCTCGCCGCGATCGTCCGCAGCTCTGGCATGGGCCCCAAATCCATCGAAGATCAAGTCTCTGTGGACGTCCGCCCGTGTAGTTCAGGTTTCCGAACTGACACGGTGGCTGTGGGGCGAGTTGTCGATCACACTCCATATAGCCAAGCAAGTTGGCCCGCAATGCGAAGCCGCCGAACACGAAGATCTGTCCGGGGAGGAAAGTGTCGGCCTTGACAGCGTCGTTGATGATGATTGAAGGAGCCATCGAGTCGTGGCTGACGGCGACACGCAGGAACTCTCAATGAAAGCACCAATGTCGGTGTCAAAACCGCGGATCTCGGTAGGGGGTCCCGATCTGTGTCAAGGCCGATGGTAACAGGAAGCAAGGGACACGAGATGTTTACCTGTGTTCGGGCCCTCTCGATGGAGGTAAAGCCTACTTCTTGCTTTATTAATATTGATGATATGGGTAGTACAAGAGTAGATCTACCACGAGAGATCATAGAGGCTAAACCCTAAGAGCTAGCCTATGATGGTATGATTGTAATTGTGATCGGCCTTCTAAGGACCAACCTCTCCGGTTTATATAGACACCAGAGAGGGCTAGGGTTTACATGGAGTCGGTTACAAGGAAGGAAATATAATATCCAGATCGCCAAGCTTGCCTTCCACGCCAAGGAAAGTCCCATCCAGACACGGGCCGAAGTCTTGTGTCTTGTATCTTCACGCTTCAATAGTCCAGACATTGTACACAGTCCGGCTGTCCGGATACCCCCTAATCCAGGACTCCCTCAGTGATGTCTGCAATGAAGGTCACAGCAGTCGGACCATTCAACTTCTTGATTGGCTTTGCTTCAATTCACTTGGTGAACTTGTCCATGGCAACGAGCAGATGGGTCATGCCGCCGCGTGTTGTCTTGAATGGTCCCACCATATCCAACCCCCAGACGGCAAAGGGCCAAGCCAGGGGGTAGTTTTGGGTGCAGAAGTCAATAGATGTTGCTGGGAGCTGAAATTCTGACACCCTTTGCAATGCTTGACCAATGTCTTGGCGTCTTCCAACGCAGTCGGCCAAAAGAAACCATGGCAGAAAGCCTTGGCAACAAGGGATCTGGAGGCCGCATGGTGGCCGCACTCGCCTTGGTGTATATCTTTGAGGATTGCTTGGCCTTTCTCTGATTCTACACAGCGTTGGAAGACTCCAGTCACGCTGCGCCTGACGAGCTCTTTGTTTACTATCGTGTAGGCTCCTGCTCGGCGCTGCACTTGCCGGGCCGATATCTCATCGGTCGACAGCTCTCTATTCACCAGAAACTTGAGGATGGGCTCTGCCATGACGGTGCTTGAATTTCTTCTACTGCCACTATGGCCACTTGTACAAGGGCGGATGGGTTGGGAGGCGGCAGGTTGGAATCGATTGCCGCTTGCTGCGTTGCTGAAGTCCCTGGGCCGACTGCTGCAGTCCCCGAGCCGCTTGGTGAAGTCCCCGGGTCGGCTGCTGCAGCCCACGAGCCGCTTGGTGAAGTCCCCGAGCCGACTGCTGCATCCCCGATGCGGCTGCCCCTCGCTCCGCTCGCTAGCTGAAGTCCCCGGGCCGGCTGCTGCAGCCCCCGAGTTGGATCCGATTGCTTCAGGAGGAGCCGGCACGAAGATGGACTCAGATTCTGGAGAAGGCTTGATCGACGGCTTGCAGAGGCACTGAAGGGAAACGCCGCCTGGTATTGCTTGACGGGTGGAGCCGATCCGTGCGAAGGCGTCTGCTTGCTCGTTGTTGTTTCGTGGCACGTGAAGGAACTCACACCCTTCAAAGTATCCGCTGAGGTGCTGGACGAGGAAACGATAGCTCGCCATGTTTGCATCCTTGGTGTCCCAGTCACCATACGACTGTTGGACCACCAAGTCAAAGTCGCCGTAGCACAGGATCCGGCGGATGGCGATCTCTTTGGCCAGCTGGAGGCCGTGTATTAGTGCTTCATATTCGGCTACGTTGTTGGAGGCGGCGAAATGGATTTGCAATGTGTATCTGAGCTTGTCGCCTTTGGGAGAAGTGAAAACAATGCCGGCTCCCAAGCCGGTGCACATCTTTGAGCCATCGAAGTGCATCCGCTAATGAGTGGAGTCTGGAGCTGGCGGTAGGTACTGGGTCTCGGCCCAGTCAACAAGGAAGTCGGCTAGTGCTTGGGACTTGATGGCAGTGCATGGCTAGTAAAAGATGGTGTATGGGGCCAACTTGATGGCCCATTTGGCCACCCAGCCAGATGCATCTCTGTTGCCAATGATCTCGGCAAGTGGCGCAGTGCAGACAACCGTGATTGGGTGCTCTTGAAAGTATGGCTTCAGCTTCTTGGCGGCAAAATGCACGCCGTAGCACATCTTCTGGTAGTGAGGGTAGTTCTGCTTCGAGGTTGACAGCACCTTGCTCAAATAGTATATGGGCCTCTGGACCGGCTGTGCTTTGCCGTCTTCTGGGCACTCTACCTCCATAACAGTACTGACCACCCGGCTTGTGGCGGCGATGTAAAGGTACATAGGTTCTTTAGCAGCCGGAGCTGCCAAGACAGCGGCATGGTCAAAATCTTCTTCAGCTGGAGAAAAGCTTGATCCGCCTTGTCATTCCACTCAAAATGAGTGGTCTTCTTCATGAGCTGGTACAGGGGAAGAGCCTTCTCGCCTAGCCGACTGATGAAGCGGTTGATGGATGCCAAACAGCCGGTGCACTTCTGGACGTCTCTCAGTCGGGTGGGTTTCTCCATCCTCTCGATGGCCTTGATCTTCACAGGGTTGCACTCGATGCCGCGCTCTGAGACCAGGAAGCCGAGGAGCTGGCCGGCTGGTACTCCAAAGACGCATTTCTCTGGGTTGAGCTTGATCTGAAACCGGCGTAGATTTTCAAAAGTTTCCTTGAGATCCTCCAAGAGGGTACTGCACTTCTCCGTCTTTACCATGAAATCGTCTACATAGACGTGGGCTTTTCTGACGAGTTGCTTGAGGAGGCACTTCTGCACGCTGAAACGTGGCACCGACATTTCTCAAGCCGAATGCCATGGTCAGGTAGCAGAAGGCTCCAAATGGTGTGATGAAGGCAGTCTTCAGGCGGTCTGCCGGGTTCAACTTGATCTGGTGGTAACCTGAGTAGGCATCCAAGAAACTCAACAACTCGCATCCGGCTATGGAGTCTATCACTTGGTCAATCCGGGGTAACGCAAACAGATCCTTGGGGCAGGCTTTGTTGAGACTGGTGTAATCAATGCACATGCGCCACTTGTTGTTCTTCTTCAGTACAAGGACTGGGTTGGCAAGCCATTCTGGGAAGAAAACTTCCATGATAAAGCAGGCTGCCATCAGGCGGGCGATCTCTTCACCAACAATTCTTCTCTTCTCCTCCGACAGTCGGCGGAGGGGCTGCCTGACAGGTTTGGCGTCTGCTCTAACATGTAGCTTGTGCTCGGCGAAATCCGTCGGAACACCCGGCATGTCTTTGGGAGACCATGCAAAGATGTCCCGATTCTCACGGAGGAAATCAACGAGCTCACTTTCCTATTTGCTGTCAAGGTTGGCACCTATGACAGCGTGCCTCTCCGGGTGCTCAGGGTCCAAGGGAATCTTCTTCGTTTCTTTGGCCGGCTTGAAGGAGCCCTTAGTCTCTGATTCTTTGGGCTCTGGTGACAGGTCCGGTTGCTTGTCGGCCATGGCCACCACCTGGTCCAGGAGCTTCTTCTTAGCGCAATCACGAGGGACTCGGCCAGCCGGCTGCTGGCTGCAGCACAGGCGGACGACTTCTCATAGTCTCCCTTGATCGTGATAATGCCCTTGGTTCCTGACATCTTCATCTTGAGGTAGGCATAATGAGGCACCGCCATGAACTTGGCTAGGGCAGGCCAGCCTAGGAGCACATGGTAAGGACTCTCCAGGTCAACCACCTCAAACCAAATCGCTTCTCGGCGGAAATGATCCTTGTCTCTGAAGAGGAGATCTATCTTGACTTTGCCGATTTGTGAGCAGGACAAGCCGGGCACAATGCCATGAAACACAGTCCGACTGGGCGGCAGGTACTTCTCTTTGATTTTCAACTTCTCCATGGTGTCGCAGCAAAGGATGTTGATGTTGCTACCGCCATCTATCAGAACCCGGGAGAAATGAGCAACTCGTCTCTCCGTTGCAAGGGTGGCATCCAATACCAGGGCATAAGAACCTGAAGAAGGCATCACTTCCGGGTGGTCGGCTCGGCTCCAACGGATAGGCTTCTCAGACCAGTGCATGAACTCTGGAGCAGTTGAGGCGACTACGTTCACTTTTCGGTGCTGCTGACACCGGTTGTGTCTGTCATTGGCAACGCTGGTGAAGACAACGTAAGCACCATGCTCTTTAGGGTAATCATCTTGGATTGCGCCGACTGCTGGATGGGCGGCCGGCTGCTGGGGAGGCAGAGCCGGCGGGCAGGCGGTGGGGGGAGTCCTTCTCCCATGGCGACGCGGACGAGCCAGTGGCATTTCCGAGTTTTATGGTTGGACGGCTTCGCTCCGCTGTGGAACATGCAAGGGGCATCCAGGGTCTGCTCAAAGGAGAAAGCAGGCAACCAAACTTCGCTTGTCGCTTTTCCGGGCGCTTTGGGAGGGTTGTCCTTCAGGTTGCTGGTCCTCGACTGCCGCCACCTGCCGGCTGGTGGAAGCCGGCTGCTGGGCCTTGCACTTGTTGTCGTTCGGGTGCTGGCACCGACTGTTGTCTCCAACCGGCGTTCGAGGAGCCAGAGGGAGCACCTTCCCAGAAGTATCCACGCGGAGCTTTGACTTCATGGAAGAGTCGGCAGTGGCGTACTTGTCTGCTATGATCAGCAGCTCGTCGAGTGTGGCTGGCTTGTTGCAGAGGAGTCGGTGCTTGAGTAAGGTGCCCTCTCGGCACCCGGCAGTGAAGTACTCGATTGCTTGGACCTCATGCACCCCTTCACGGGAGTTGTGCAGTTTAGCCCACCGTGTCAGGTAGTCGCGGGTGGACTCATTGTTGCCTTGGACGCACAACGAGAGCTGGCGAGGCTTGGGCGGTCGCGTGTAGGTGCTGGTGATGTTGCGGACAAAGACTTTAGTGAAATCTACCCAGCTCTTGATGTTGTGGGGCTTCAGGTTGTTCAGCCATGTCCGGGCCGTGCCCTGGAGCATGAGCGGAACGTACTTTACGGCAACACGCTTGTTGCCGTTCGCTATGCTGACGACTGTGGAGTAGTCGACCAGCCAGTCCTCCGGCTTCATAGAGCCGTTGTACTTGGGCATCTCTCGTGGAAGCGTGAACCCTTTGGGAAATGGCTCATCGCGGATGCAGGGGCCGAAACAAGGCGGCCCCAGCGCGTCTTCCTCTTCTAGTGCCAGGGATCGATTGAGACGGTCGATCCAGTGGCGGGCGTCGTTCTCTCTGATTCCCTCTCGGCGGCCCAGCCGATCGCCGAGAGTTGGGTGGTCAACAGGTGGCGGGGAAGCACGCCTCTCCCTTGGAGGAGGAGGAGGCAGCGGACAATTGTCCCGTCGTTCCACTACTCGTGGGCAGCCATCTTGGCCGCGGTCGATGGTGATGTGCATGCGGCTGCGGCTAGCAGCCGGCTCTTTGTCTCATCTGTCGCGGATGCCACCAGTTGGCGTCCGGGAGGTCGAGCCTTGATCTCGGTGAGGGGCGGGTTCTCGACCCACTGGCCGGGTCCTTCTGCGCGACAACCGGCTTCTTGATACGCGGCAGCCGCGTTAATGAGCTGCTGGACGCGCTCCGTCATGTAGCGACGCTCGTCGCCCTCGAGGTTGTTCAGCTTCGCCCGCCGCTGCTCGGGCAGCTCGTATGTTCTCCGTGGGCATGGCATGGACTGGGCGGTTTGCCCCGAACATGCTGGCGATGGTAGCGCCACGCTGCCGGACTATGCCAACGCGGCTAGGCCCGCCAGCAGCCGGCGTGCCGCCAACAGCGCGGTCGATCTTGCGCTGGTAGGCCTCTGAGAGGCGTCTCATGGTGGCCAACTTCTTGGCGCTCTCGACAAGCAAGACGCGGCGAGCTTCTAGCGTCTCGGCGTCGGCATCTTCTGCAATTGGTGCAGACAGGTCTCGTAGCACCATCTCGAGAAGGTCTTGGGCGCCGCCAGCAGAAGCTCCTTCGTGGCTGACGACGAGCACTTACGTGACGGTGTTTCTGCCTCTATCGGCACGAGGGAGCGGGTCGTTGATGATCACCACGTTGGTGGGGAAGGCGTCAAGGGACGCGGTGTCGGAGTTGACAAGCATCGGGTCAGTGGAGCTGATCGAATTCAGGTCGGAGGCGGGCTCGTTGGCGATGTTGAGCTTCCCAAGGAGATCGATGAGGCAGCTCTCGGAGTTGGCTGCGCCCGCGCCTGGTGCGGGCTCGTCGGAGAGGTGTATCTCGCCAACAAGGTTAGCAAGGCCAGCCTCTGCGCGGGAAATCTCTGCGCCACGCATAGCTGCCGTGCTAACGCCCATCGAGCGTCTTGGGCCAGCTCGCTCATTTACCGGGAGGAAGAGGGTTCCCGCCCAATGTATCTCCCGGACGACGGTGCACCTAGCTCCCACGGTGGGCGCCAAATGTCGGGGTGTCGCTTGACATATGCCAAAGGATGGCTTATCATGGAGGGGCTAATAAGACGCCGTGTCGAGAAACAGGATGAGGCGAGAACATCCATGCCGGCGAATCTACCCAGGTTCGGGGCTCTCCTAGGAGATAATACCCCTACTCCTGCTCTGCGGGGTCTCCGCATGATAACTCAAGCAACAACGATGGTTACAAGCTTGCTACTTGAGTTGTTTCTCTAGAGGGGGAAGAAGAACAAGGCTAGCCCTAGCTTCCTCTCTCTATATGGGTAGGTGGATGAACTAGAGTCTGAACCCTTTGCATGGGTGCCCTGGGGGGTTTATATAGGCCTACCCCCCAGGGGTACAAAGGTAATCCGGCCGGGTGTTGGACCCGGCTGTCAATGTCTTTGGTCGTCGGCTCCTCCGCTGGCAGATGGGGCCCGCCGCCTGGTGGGCCCCGCCGGCTCTCGTACTTGGCCGACAGGCCGCTCCCGCCACTCGTGGGTCTTGCTGGCTACTCAGCATTGTAGCTGTGCTGGTAATGATGCATGCTTTGTCGGGGGAGGCGTGGCTACAGTTCCGCCACCTGGCAGGCGTTCACTGTAGCCACTCCCCGTCTCTTCTGGTTAATGGCGCACAAACTACAAGAGAGGAAGGCCGCCTGGTCTGGATTCGCCGCCTGGTCTGGATTCGCCGCCTTCTGGCTCCTTGAGGGCTGGTAGGGCCCGCCGCCTGCGGGCCGTACCGACATCCCGTCGTGGGAGCATGGCTCCCTCTGTCAGGGGTGATGATGGGCAATGTAGCAACAGTGTCGCACCAGGAAGGAGATCTCAGTCTGGTATGGCGCAGTGTGGCCACTCTTGACCCTAGATTTGGGGGTGGAAGGGCGAGTTGTAGCCATGCCCTGTCTCCTCGCATTTATGTGGACGCAAACTTTGAGGACGCCTAGGGCCGCCTGCTAGAAGCCGGCCTCTCTGGAGGCCGCCTGCTGGGCTCTGCCTCCCGAAGCCGCCGCTTGACTCGCTGCCGCAAGGAGGCGGCGCTGGCCTTGAATCTTGAGGGAGCAGCCGCCCGATGTCTTGAAGCGCCATTAAACGATGAGGCTACCCGTGGCCAATTACTCCGACACTTAACGTTCGATGATGATTTAGTATTAAATGAGTTATGTGATTTGGTGACCGAATGTTGTTCGGAGTCCCGGATGAGATCACGGACATGACGAGGAGTCTAGAAATGGTCGATGGGTAAAGATTGATATATAGGACGATAGTATTCCGACATGGGAAGTGTTCCGGAGGGTACCGGGTACATATCGAGTCACTAGAAGGGGTTCCGGGCACCCCCGGCAAAAGATATGGGCCTAATGGGCCAAGAGGGGAAAGGCACGAGCCACAAGGGGCTGGTGCTCCCCCGATATGGGCCGACCAAGGTGCAGAAGGAAAGGGGAAGGAGGAAAGGCAAGTGTGGAATAGGATTCCCACTTCCTTCTCTCCCCCCCCCTCTTTCCTTCCCCCTTCGGCATATATGGCAGGGGGGCATGGCTTGGGAGGAGCCCAAGTAGGATTCGGTCCTACTTGGGGCGCATCCTGGCCTCTCCCCTCCCCCTTCCACCTATATATATGTGGGAGGGGGCGCCTAGCACACCCCAGACAATTGCATAACCGTGTGCGGTGCCCCCCTCCACCGTTTACACCCCCGGTCATATTTTTGTAGTGCTTAGGCGAAGCCCTGCGGAGATCACTTCACCATCACCGTCACCGCGTGATAACCCACAAGTATAGGGGATAGTTTGTATACTTTTTCGATAAATAAGAGTGTCGAACCCAACGACACGCTAAAGGTAGAACAAATATTCCCTCAAGTTATATCGACCACCGATACAACTCTACGCACACTTTAACGTTTGCTTTACCTAGAACAAGTATGAAACTATTTTGCAAGAATAGAACTACGAGTACTTTGCGAGAATAAAACTATGAATAAATTTCAAGGTAATAAAAGTGGATAGCTTTTGTCAATAAGAAAGTCATTTGTCCCTAGGCAATCGATAACAAGTACTGGTAATCATTCTTGTAATTTTATATGAGGGAGAGGCATGAGCTAACATACTTTCTCTACTTGGATCATATGCACTTATGATTGGACCCCTAGCAAGCATCCGCAACTACTAAAGATCATTAAGGTCGTGAAACCCAACCATAGCATTAAGTATCAAGTCCTCTTTATCCCATAGGCAATGACCCACCTACTCGGGTTTAAGCTTCTGTCACTCTCGCAACCCACCATAAACGAATTATGAACATATTGTAACACCCTACAGCGGGGGCCCCTCACGTTTGTGCGAGACGGAGGGCACCGTAGGTCAGCACCATAAATAAAATATACAATCATACCGACCAACATCACGATTAACCCACACGACAAAACGGATCTACTCAAACATCATAGGATAACCATAGATCATTGGGAAATAATATATGGAGTTGAGCACCATGTTTAAGTAGAGATTACAACTGGGAGAAGAGGTGTTACACCGCTGCATAAAAGGGGGAGAAAGTTGGTTTTGACGGTAGCAAGATTGTTGATATAGATCACCGTCACGATCCTTGCCCCGGCGGCACTCCGGCGCCACCGGGAGAGAGGGGGAGAGAGGCCCCCTCCTTCTTCTTCTTCCTTGGCCTCCCCCCTAGATGGGAGGAGAGTTCCCCCTCTGGTCCAAGGCCTGAATGGCGGCCGAGGGGCGGGAGCCCCTCCGAGATTGGATCTCCCTCTCTGTTCTCTTCTGTTTTGCGTTCCCCGGATCTGGCCCTTCACCGTTTCTTAAATTCCCGGAGATCCGTAACTTCGATTGCGCTGAAATTTTTACACGATTTTTTTCCATAAACTATCTTTTTTGCGCCAGAAGAAGGTCCCAAACCGACCTTCGAGGAGGGCACAAGATACCTGGGTGCTCCAGGGGGTGCCCGGCGCGCCCTGGTGGTTTGTGGTCACTGTGGGGCCCCGTTTGCATTGATTCCACCTCCCAAAAATCAGATATATTCCAAAATAATTCTTTGTAAGTTTTTATCGTGTTTGGACTTTGTTTGATATGGATTTTCTGTGAAACAAAAAACATGCAACAAACAGGAACTGGCACTGGGCACTGGATCAAGAGGTTAGTCCAATAAATCATATAAATTGTTGCCAAAAATATGTAAAAGTTGTATAATATTGGCATGAAACAATAAAAAAATTATAGATACGATGGAGACATATCAGCATCCCCAAGCTTAATTCCTGCTCGCCCTCGAGTAGGTAAATGATAGAAAAGATATTTTTTTATGTGGAGTGCTACCTATCATAAACTTGATCATATATTTAATCATGGCGTGAATATTAAGACACGAGTGATTCAAAGCAATAGTCTATAATTTGACATAAAGACATCAATACTTAGGCATCCCAACAAACAATGATGTCTTTCAAAGTATCAACGCTAAAGAAAGCTATCCCTACAAAATCATATAGTCTTGTCATGCTCTGTTGTCTTAACACAAAGTATTTATCATGCACAACCCCGATGACAAGCCGAGCAATTGGTTCATACTTTTGAACGCGCTTCATCTTTTTCAACCCTCACGCAATACATGAGCGCAAGCCATGGATATAGCACTATGGGTGGAATAGAGTATGATGGTAGGGGTAAATATAGAGAAGACAAAAAAGTAAGAAAGTATCACACCGATGCGGCTAACCAACGGGATATGAAGATGCCCATCAATCTATATCAATGCGAGGAGTAGGGATTGCCATGCAACGAATGCACTAAGAGCTATAGGTGTATGAAAGCTCAATATGAAAACTAAGTGGTGTGCATCTAATCCTATAATGAAAAATCCCCACTAGTATATGGAAGTGACAACATAGGAGACTCTCCATATGAAAAACATGGTGCTACTTTGAAGCACAAGTGTGGAACTAGCATGCCCCTTCTCTGTTTATTTCTATTTTCTTTCTTTTTTCTTTTTTCTTCCTTTTTTTCTTTTTTTATATTTTTCTCTCATTGTCCGGAGTCTCACCCCGACTTGTGGGGGAATCATAGTCTCCATCATCCTTTCCTCACTAGGCAATGCTCTAAAAATGAATAATTGACGGTCATCACACTTCTATTTACTTACAACTCAATATTATAACTCGATACCTATAACAAAGTATGACTGTATATGAATGCCTCTGGCAATACCAGGATGTGCAATGATCTAGTGTAACATGTATAGAAAATGATAAACGATGTCTGAGCCACAACAACCATGTCAGCTATATGATCATGCAAAGCAATATGACAATGAATGCTCAAGTCATCAAAATGGAAGCGATGGAAGTTGTTTGGCAATATATTCGGAATGTCTATGGAAATGCCATGATAGGTAGGTATGGTGGCTGTTTTGAGGAAGATATAATAAGGCTTATGTGTGATAGAGCATATCATATCACGGGGTTTGGATGCACCCGCGAAGTTTGCACAGACTCTCAAGGTGAGAAAGGGCAATGCATGGTACCGTAGAGGCTAGCAAATTGCGGAAAGATAAGAGTGCGTATAATCCATGGACTCACATTAGTCATAAAGAACTCATATACTTACTGAAAAATTGTATTAGCCCTCGAAGCAAAGTACTACTACGCATGCCCCTAGGGGGTAGATTGGTAGGAAAAGACCATCGCTCGTCCCCGACTGCCACTCATAAGGAAGACAATCAATAATAAATCATGCTCCAACTTCATAGCATAACGAGAGACTATATGTGCATGCTTCGGGAATTACAAACCTTAACACCAACATTCTTACTAACCACAACTATTTACTAGTACCTCCCACATATTCCATCTCTATATCGCAAAACTATTGCAAGGAGTCAAACACATCATATTTAGTGATCCATAAGTTTTATGTAGGATTTTATGACTGTCGGGGGTTGGGTGCGACATATGCCAAAGGATGGCTTATCATGGAGGGGGCGAGTAGAATGTCGCCGGTGCCTAGAAACGGGATGAGGCGAAGGCATGCACGCCGGCGAATCTTACCCAGCTTCGGGGCTCTCCGGGGAGATAATACCCCTCTTGCTGCTCTGTGGGGTCTCCGCATGATCACTATGGCAAGTGAGTACAAGGTTGCTCCTTGAGCTTGTTGTGTGAGGAAGGAGAAGGGCACGGCTAGCTCTTCTCTTCCCTCTATGTGTGTGTCAAACTACTAGGTTCCAACCCTTTGCATGGGTGCCCAGGGGTTTATATAGGCCTACCCCGGGGGTACAATGGTAATCCGGCTGGGCGCAGGTCCCAGCCGTCAGTCTCTTAAGTCGCCGTCTTCTCCGCCGACTTCTGGGGCCCGCCGACTAGTGGGCCCCGCCGACGGTCCAGCATGGGGCCGACAGCCCGTGTCCGCCGCGGGCGGGTCTTGCCGGCTGCGGGTTACTGTAGCCGCTCTTCTAATGACGCGAGCTTGGTCGCGGGGTCATGGCAACAGTGCCGCCGCCTGGCGGGCGATCACTATTGCCATGCCCTGTCATGTCTGGTTAATGGCGCATGGAGCCCGTGGGAGGGGCCGGCCGACTCTCGGAGGCCGACTCCCAGCGGGTCCGTCTTGGGGCACTCTCGTCGTCTTCTGTACTCCCGCCGACAAAGTGGTCCCGCCATCTTCGGTCGTGCGACAGGCCATCGTGGATGAGGATCTGCCCACGGGCTGATGTCGAGGCAAGGCGGCAAAGGCTTGATGCCGCGGACGGAGATCTCCATCAAGATGGCGCTATGGCCATGCCTGTCTTTATGAGCGGGCAGGATGGGCCGCGAGGCGGCTTTATCCCATCCCGCCAGAATCGCACGGGCAGGAGGTGGTTGGAGTCGCGGGCGATTCCCCTCGGTGGCCGGCTTCACCTGGAAGTCTCCTACCGTGAGTCTGGCTTATCTTGAGGCCGCTCGGGACTCGGCTAGGAGGGGCTGTCGGTGGCTCTGTCGCCGACTCTCAGAAGACGGCTCCTCGTCTTGGGGTCTTGAGGGGCGCAGTCTTCCCCGATGTTTTGAAAGGTCCAGGGGCTCGGGTTTGCCTACCCGTGGCCCATTACTCCGGCAATAGTCCCCGAAGCTGGTGAGGCGCCAAGGGCAACATGTCGAGGAGCCTCAACAGTTTCATCCCTCTAATGGAAGAATCTGGGCTCGGCTCGCCATCTCTCTCTTGAGCCGACTAGCTGGAGTCGGCCTTGCTGGAAGCCGTCTTGCTCCTCAAAGGTTTTCGAAGGTCGTGGAGGGATCCGGGAAGCGTGCCTGATAAGCTTCCAGGCAATTGCCCGTTGCGGGCCTGCCACGTGACGCCATGCGGCAGGGCCAGTCTGCCCGCCCAGGCGCGTGACTAGACAGGCCCGTCAGGTGGGGCCCGCCACTACCGTGCCTCGGCGCAGGGGCGGATCCGCTGCGGCCGTGCGGGTGGTTGGGCTCCCCACGCCGTTACTGCGCGCAGTAACGTCATGGGTTAAATCGTGGGGGCGTGGGGACGTGGGCGCAGTTAATCCCATGCCCGCCCCCTCGGCTTCTCAGCCTAGGCGCCTATAAGTAGGCGGGAGAAAGAAGCGGCGACGCACGCGCACCCACTCTCCCTTCCTCTCGCTTCCTCCCTTCTTGCTTCGTCTTCCTCCTTGCTCCGCGCGCCCGAACCACGCCCGGCGCCCGCTGAGATGAGCTCCTCCTCCGCGCTGTGCCTCCCGCCCGCAGCGCTCGGGCGTGTGGGGCGGCTCCATTATCGGCAACGACATCGCCAGTTTCTCGCCAAACGCAGCGCGCATCCCCGGCAACCACCTAGTCGCGGACCAGCGCCCGCGCCAATGGCGAAAATAACGCCGGCGCCGGAGGAGGGCGAGTGGGTCATATTCCGCTCGCACCACATGCGCGGGCTAGGGCTGCCTGTGAGCGGCTTCTTCCGCGCGTTCCTGGAGTTCCACGGGCTCCAGCCGCACCACCTCACTCCAAACACGGTGGTGCTGCTGGCCGCCTTCGCATCCTTATGCGAGGGCTTTCTTGGCGTTCTCCCCACCATCGAGCTGTGGGGGGAATTCTTCCAAGCCAAGCTCGGAACCCATGTCGCTCGTGTGCCAGCTTTGTGCGGCACGTTCATCGCAATGAGGAGGCCATTGCCCGAGAACCCCTTCCCTGCCATCCCACTGATTAAGTCGGTGAAGATGTGGCAGCGCACGTACTTCTACGTCAAGAACGTCGCCCTGAGGGCGACTGGGTCAACTTGCCGCCTTATGAGGCCGGCGAGTTGGCGGGGCGACTTCAGCTGGTCCCATCGCCAGGATGTCGACTCCGCAGGCGCCGCGCCGCACGTCGCTGCTCCGAAAAGCCGACGCTTGATCGGAGGGCCTGGCCCAGGAGCCGACCTCGCTGGTCCGCCAAATGGTAGTGCGCCGAGTTCTTCCTCTCAAGGCCGACCTCATCCGATCTGTCCGGATGGCGGCCGCCGAGATGGTCGGCTGTGCTCCAAAGATATGCCCCACGGGGAGGTGGTGGACACGGTGAATTTCCTGGCGAACTGCGGCCTCACGGAGGAATGGCAGCTCGGCAAGGAACCGTACTCGCGCGCCAACCCTCTGCCTGTGGTAAGTCATCTCTTGCTTTTCTCTTTCCTTCTTCAGCCGAATCCGACTCTAATTTTCTTTGGTCTTTTCCGGTTCAGAATCCCCTCATGCAGCCCTCGGCCGGCACCGCGGGGCCGTCTTGTGAATTCGCCCCCGACCGGGCGGAGAGCGACGCCGACGACCCCGACTTGGGGGTGGCGGCGATGGAGACCGACACCGAGGGAGGAGGAGGGGCCGATGACTTCAGGCCTTCGGCAACCTTTCGCCCGGCCCGACGTATTTACGGCGAAAAGGGGAAGTCGCCCTCTCGCCGCCAATGTAAAGCCGGCCATCCAGCGCTGAGTTCCTCCGCCCGCCTTTTGGGTGGTCGGTAGCGCAAAGAAGCGTCCGGGCGGGCGAGCCTGCCAGGCGTCCGGCGAAGAAATTAGGGGACGGCCGCCATGACCCAGGAAGAGGCGTCATGAAGCTAACCGCTCAAGAAGGAAGTGAAGAAGCCGCCGCTGGTCTCCAGCGTAAGTACTTCTTATTTTGTCTTGTTTTATTCTGGTCCGCCTTTGTCCAAGTCTTTACATGTCTTTTTTCTCGCCAGGGCTCCCCTCACCTTGGAGAGGGCCGCCGCGCCTCAAATCATGGGGTCGGCAGAGACGTCCGCCAATACTCGGCGGATTGATCCTGCGGCCGCCCTCCGGGAGGCGACGGAGCGGAATGCGCAGGAGAAGCGCGACGAGGAGGAGGCCGCCCGTCTGGAGAAGGCGGAGGCTGAGAAGGCGGAGGTTGAGAAGGCGGCGGCTTCCGCCCAGAAGAAGCTGGAGGAGGTCGAAGCCGCCGTTGCAGCCAAGAGGCGAGCCGAGGAGGCCGCGCGCCTCCAGTCGGCGCTGCTCGTCACCCCGCTGAGCTCTGCGCTACCGCCGCCGGAGTTCACGGGGCAGACAGAGGGAGTCGGCGGTGAGGTCCCCGTCGCGGAGAGGGAAGGTGGCGAGGCCTCCCTGTCGGGCACGGGCGTGCCACCCCCGCCGCCTCCACCGCGGTCCGAGAGCGCGCGAGGCAAACAGCCGGCGGACCCCGCCTGTGCCGCCGACCGACGATGAGGCTGTGGCGCAGCTGCTTCTTCAAGTCGCCTCGCCAGCAGCGCCATCTTGAGAAGGCGACTTGGCGCGCGCCGCCTTTGAGAGACCGGGCGCTGCCAGCTTCGGCCATTCCAGACGCCGAGGCGACAAGCGCCGCGCCCATTGGGTGGGTGCGAGGAGGCGGCACAGGCCCGCTGAACACGGCGCTCCTGGACGTCCAGGCGAAGCTGAGAGCTGAGGGCGATGCCATCCAGAACTACTCCAAGGCGCACCTGGCGTTGCGAGCCGCCGTGCGGGTACATTTCCTTCTTTGAATTTTTTCTTGCTCTTCTGTGAAGTGGCGCCCGCACTGCTCGGGTCTAATCGAGTTTTGGGTCGGCCGAAAGCAGCGGCTCGGAACTCTATTAGCTTACTTCCAAGTTTTACCTTTATGCGGAATTCTTGTCGCGGGAGTATCACAACCTCCGCCACTTGCCTTCAACCGCAACCTTGAGGAGCTGGGCAAGTAGATCGCCGACTTGGCGAGGAGCCGAGGTGAGTTTTCTTCTTGGCGGTGGCGCTGGGCGCACCAGCGAACTGTAGTCCCCGAGATTCGGGCCATTGCTTTGCTGTGATCGGGCGGATCTTTCTGGCGACCTTCTTAGGCAGCGACTTAGCGTCCTTCTTCTTTTTATTCTTGGAGGCCAAGCGCCACTCTTGGCGGCAGCTTGGGTATAGCCAACACCGCCTTTGCGCGCCAAGGAGGAGTGCAGACAAGCTCGCCCATGAGCGCGACCTGGCAGGGCTACCAGGCGGAAGCAGAGGAGCTGCTTAAAGGCGGCCTTGAGGGCGAGGCGGAGAAGAAAGAGGCCGCTCTCCTGGCTGAGTTTGAGAGCGAGCGCTCCTCCTAGACCGACAAGGAAGTGCTGCTGACCTCCGGCTTCCATGAAATCGAGGACATCGTCGATGGTGAGTTTGCTTTTACTTCTTCTTTTGGGTCGCTGACTATGGGTCAGGCCGACTCCTGTTTTTCTGACTTGCTTCTTCTTCTTCTTGGAAGACTTCTTCCCCGGCCACACGCAGGCGGCCAATCAAGCCATCGAGTCTGATAGCAAGGCGCGAAGGGTGGGTGGTGCTGAGATCGCCGCCAATGCCCCCTGGACCCTTGACGAGCAGCTCCTGAGCATTGAGGCTCGTCTGCGGCCGGCCCATCGGATGCTGCGCCGGCTTCAGCGTGTCGGCGCCCAGGCAATCACTGCTCTGTGGCCGGACATGCCGATTCTGTGCACTCCCAGCCGTACCGCCGACTAGCTGGAGGTCGCGGCTGGCCGTCTTGAGGCCTGGAAGGGTTCCGCGGCTCGGGCTGGAGCTCCCCGGGCCCTGGGATTCGTCAAGGCGTGGAATCCAGGGCTGGATCTGGACCGGCTGGCCGCATTCCGGTCAGAGGCCCAGGCGGAGTTGCTGGCCGCGGAGGACGCCCTCGTCGAGCGTGCGGTGGCGATTGCCGACTACACGGACACCAGTGTCTTCGTCCCTGAGCGGGCTGAGGACGGTGGGGAGGCCCCGCCGGAGTGGTTCGGAATGAACCCGGACTACGACGAGGACTCGGCGGAGGTGATCGACTCCAGCGCCGAGGAGGAAGACGAGGCGGCGGAGGCGGAGGCGACATGGGCGCCCGGAAGGCGGAGGCGGGCGACCAGCCTCGGCTCGACCGCGCCTCGACAACGAGCAGCGCCCGTCTGGCGCTGCCGCCGGAGACGATCAAGCCGAGACCGCCCGGTGGCAGCGGCGCCACGATGCCGCCGTCGCCTCCGGCCTTCCCACCCCATCCGACACTTCCTAGGCCGCTGCCTCGCCTTTATTTTATCTGTTTTGCTAGTCTTTGAAAGAACTTGTTAATTCGCACAATTCCACCCGCGGGGTGTATTCTGAACCTCTGTCCGAAGATCCGGCCAAGGGCCTAAGCTTGTGTAAATATTATTCTAATTTTATCTTTCCTTGCTTATTGCTCTTGTGGCTTTTTCCTTTGCCGCCTTCCCTTAGATGCCGCCTTGCCCATCGGGCAACCGCTCTGCGGACTGCCGTCTAGGTCAAGTGCTTGGCTACTTTGAGAAGGCAAGTACTTGGCCATTTTTTTAGAGTCTTTAAGCAAGTTGAGTAGAAAGCGGCAAGACGACTACTTAAGAGTCAGTTTTATGAAACGGGGCTGGAGCCGACTTAAACTATGTTTATGCTTTGGGTCCTTAGCCATTTTTTCGTGTGGGCGCCCGTTCTTCCTTGCTCCTGCCCACCAAACAGTCGCTCTGCATGAGCTCACGGCTTCGACGGGGAGGCAGCTTAGGCACCGTACGTTACTTGTTTGACTGCAGGAAGCATTTCATAGCCCATATGGCGAGTCCTCAGCCGACTAGTCGAGCCGGTGCCAAATAGCATAACAAAGAGTAACATACTCGAAGGCATAATTCTTTATCATCTGAGACAACAAAAGAGGGCAGTCCCAGAGCTGCGTCTCGGGGCCCAAGTCTTGGTACTTTAAACACAAAGGGTAGCGTGGTACATCTTGCATCAAGCTGTAAAATCTTGAGGAGACTACGCATTCCATGGCCGTTCCGTCTCTTTGCGGAGTCGTCCCTCTTGCGTGCTCGGGGCTTCCGGCGTCGATCGGGTAGTAGGAGTCGTTGCCAAGCACTTGCGATGATGAATGGGCATTCCCAAAGCGCCGATAGCTTGTCTTTGGCGGCTGTTATTTGGATCACCCGGAGAAAAAGGTCGCCCTCAAGGAATGATCTTGGCATGACCTTCTTGTTGTAGTAGCGGCACATGCTCACGATGGTAGATCTTTGGACCAGTGAGTGCCAACAGCCGGCCCTCTTCAGCGGATCGGCGCCGTCTTGACGTGCTTCTTACACTTCCTCTTGATTGTACATGGTGACTCGCTGGGAGTCGAACTCTATATCCGTTGGGATGACGGCTTCGCACCGTGAAGCGAGGAAGAAGGGTGTGAAGCCAGTTGACTTGTTTGAAGTCGTCGCGCAGACTCCAGAGGATCTACTAGTAACTCCTCAAGCTAGCTTGGTCGAGCGCTCAATGGTTACGACCGGTCGAGGCTTGATGCCGACGAGATGTGGCCGTTCGCTCGCTCCACCTGGCCGTTTGACTGCGGATGGGCAACAGACGCTAAGTCCAGTCGGATGCCTTGCGTCGCGCAGAAACGGGCCAGGGCGCCTTTGGCAAAATCTGTGCCATTGTCGGTGATGATGCTGTGTGGTATGCCGTACCGAGTCGTGATGTCGGCGATGAAAGTTACTGCAATAGGACCATTCAACTTCTTGATGGGTTTTGCCTCTATCCACTTGGTGAACTTGTCCACCGCGACAAGTAAGTGAGTTAGGCCGCCTCGTGCCGTTTGAATGGTCCCACCATGTCCGGGCCCCAAACAGCAAAGGGCAGGCGATGGGGATAGTCTGGAGTCTGAAGCCGGTGAAAGCGGCTTGGAGCGGAACACTTGGCACCTTGCATTTTTAACTAATTCCTTGGCCTCTTCTAGGGCAGTCGGCGGAGAAGAAACCGTGTCGGAAGGCTTCGGCGACGAGTGCTCTTGAGGCTGCATGATGGCACTTTTCATACGATGGATGTCTTGAGAATCGCTTGGCCTTGCTCGGCTCGGCCTTGTTGGTAGACACCGATGTGACGCTGCGCCTGACCAGCTCTCTGTTGACTATAGTGTAGGCTGCCGCTGGCATTGCACTTGCCGAGCCAAGGTCTCATCGGTTGGTAGCTCTCCGCTTACTAAGAACTTCAGGATGGGCTGGGCCCATGAGGGTGCTGCTATTTCTTCATTTGTCGATCTGCTACTTGGACGAGGGCGGCTGGGCTAGGAGGCGGCGGGTTGGAGTCCGCAGCAGCTTGTCAAGTTGAAGAAGTCCCGAACCCATTGGCGCAGTCCCGGGCGAGTACTAGAGTCTTCGCAATGGTCGCCGCAGTCCCCGGGCCGGGTTCTGAAGTCCCCGGGCCGGCTTCGACTGCAGCGTTCTTGGGGCCGTCTGCCGGAACTCTTATGCCGTCTGCTGAGGTTTTGGAGTCGGATCCGACTTCTTCAGGGGGAGCCGGCACAAAAATGGAGTCTGACTCTGGTGACGGCTTGACAGATGGCTTGAGGAGGCGCTGAAGGGCGACGCCGGATGGTATTGCCTGGCGGGTGGAGCCGATTCTTGCCAGGGTATCTGCTTGGTCGTTGTCGTTTCTTGGGACGTGGAGGAACTCGCACCCCTAAAAATATCCACTCAGCTGCTGTACCAGGAAATGGTAGCTCGCCATGTTTGCATCTTTGAAGTCCCAGACACCGGATGACTGTTGGACCACCAAGTCGGAGTCGCCATAACACAGGATCCGGCGAATGCCAAGCTCTTTGGCAAGCCGGAGCCCGTGAATGAGCGCCTCGTATTCGGCGACGTTGTTGGAGGCGGCGAAATGGATCTGCGGTAGCGTGCTTGAGCTTGTCGCCCTTTGGGGAAGTGAGGACCACGCCGCTCCCAAGCCGGTGCGCATCTTGGAGCCATCGAAGTGCATCCGCCAATGGGTGGAGTCGGTATTTGGCGGCGTCTTGAGTCTCGGCCCGGTCGGCGAGGAAGTCGGCCGGTGCTTGCGACTTGATGGCGGTCGCGGGGCTGATAATAGATGGTGTAGGGGCCAACTCTATGGCCCATTTGGCCACTCGGCGAAGCGTCTCTGCTTCCGATGATCTCTGCTAGTGGGGCCGTGCAAACCCACGGTGATTGGATGCTCTTGAAAGTAAGGCTTCAACTTCTTGGCGGCAAAGTGCACGTGTAACACATCTTCCGGTAGTGGGGTAGTTACGCTTGGAGGTCGACCGTGCCGCTCGGGTAATATACGGTCTACGGACAGTAGCGCCTTGCCTTCCTCCTTGCGTTCAACTACAATGGCTGTCTTGACTACCTGCTTTGGTGGCGGCAATATACAGGAGCATGGGCTCCTTTGGAGTTGGAGCCGCTTGACCTTTGGGGGAGTAGTCAGCATTTTCTTCAAGCTGGAGAAAAGTCCGTCCGCTTTGGAATTCCATTCGAAGAAGGTGGTCTTCTTCATGAGATGGCACAGAGGAAGAGCTTTCGCCACCGGTGATGAATCGGTGATGGGCGCCAAGCAGCCGGTGAACTTTTGCACATCTAGCAGTCGGCGGGGTACTTCCATCCTTTCGGTTGCCTTGATCTTCACAGGGTTGCACTCTATGCCGCGTTCAGAGACCAGGAAACCAAGGAGCTGGCCGGCTGGTACTCCGAAGACGCACTTCTCTGGGTTGAGCTTGATCTGGAATCGGCGCAGATTTTCAAAGGTCTCCTTGAGGTCTTCCAACAGCGTTCCTCGCTTCTCCGTCTTCACCACCACGTCATCCACGTAAACGTGGGCGTTTCTGCCAAGCTGCTTGAGGAGGCATACGCATGCAATGCTGAAAGGTGGCGCCGGCATTCCTCAAGCCGAACGTCATGGTCAGGTAGCAGAAGGCTCCAAACGGCGTGATGAAGGCGGTCTTCAATCTGTCGGCTGGGTTCAGCTTGATCTGGTGGTATCCTGAGTATGCATCTAAGAAGCTCAACAGCTCGCATTCGGCTGTTGAGTCTATCACCTGATCAATTCTCGGCAAAGCGAACGGGTCCTTGGGGCAGGCTTTGTTCAGGCTTGTGTAGTCAATACACATCCGCCACTGGTTGTTCTTCTTTAGTACCAAGACCGGGTTTGCTAACCACTCTGGAAAGAACACTTCCATGATGAAGCCGGCTGCGAGGAGCCGGGCTATCTCTTCTCCAACAACTCTTCTTTTCTCTTCTAGCAGGCGGCGCAAGGGCTGCCTGACGGGCTTCGCATCAGATCGGACATGTAACTTGTGCTCGGCGAATTCCGTCGGTACACCTAGCATGTCTTTAGGGGACCATGCGAAAATGTCCCGATTCTCACAGAGGAAATCGACGAGCTCGCCTTCCTATTCTTGTCAAGGTTTGCACCTCTGACGGCGATACCTCTCCGGGTGCTCCGGGTCCAAGGGTATCTTCTTGGTCTCTTTGGCGGCTTGAGCAGGCCCTCGACTTCCGACTCCTTGGGGTTGGGCGACATCTCTGGCTGCTTGCCGGCCATTGCCACAACCCGATCGAGAAGCCGCTTCTCAGCCGCGATCACCAGGGACTCGGCCAGCCGATTGCTTTCAGCTGCACAAGCGGACGACTTTCTGTAGTCGCCGGCTACGGTCATAATCCTCTTGGTACTCGGCATCTTCATCTTGAGGTAGGCGTAGTGGGGGACCGCCATGAACTTGGCCAGAGCAGGTCGGCCAAGCAGATCATGGTATGGGCTTTCGAGGTCCACCACTTCGAACCAGGCCTGGCTCTCGGCGAAAGTGATCTTTGTCCCCAAAGAGGACGTCTATCGAGGATCTTGCCGATCGGTGGCGAGGAAAGGCGAGTACAATTCCGTGGAACACAGTCCGGCTGTGCTGAAGCTATCTTTGCTTGATTCCTAACTTCTCCATTGTATCCTTATACAGGATGTTGATGCTGCTGCCTCTGTCTATCACCACTCACGAGAAGCGAGCGGCCCGCCTATCCGCGGCAAGTGTGGCTCCCAAGACCAGGGCGTAGGAGCCCGGATTCGGCATCACCTCTGGGTGATCAGCTCGGCTCCAACTGATAGGTTTCTCGGACCAGTGCATGAATTCTGGAGTATCTGATGCCACTGCATTCACTTCTTGCTGTTGCAGCCGCCTGCTGCGGCGATCGTTGGCCACACTGGTAAACACTACATAGGCTCCATGCTCTTCTCGGTACTCGTCTTGTACTGCGCCAACTGGCCTGACAGCCGGCTGCTGGGGTGGTGGTGGAGGCGGCGGCCCAGCAGGCGGGGGAGGGATGAGGCCGTCTCCCTTGGCGATCCTGGTGTGCCAGTGGCACTTCCGGGTGGTGTGGTTCGACGGCTTCGCGCCGCTATGGAACTTGCAGGGTCCATCTAGAGTCTGCTTTCGTAAGAGAAGGCCGGCAACCGCTTGGACTTGTCGCCTTTACGCCGCTTGGCGAGGCTGCCCTTCCGGCTGTTGGTCTTGAATGTCGCCACCTGCGGCTGTTGGAAGCTGGCTGCGGGGCCTTGCGCTTGTGATCATTACGCTACTGCCGCCCCCGGTGTCGCCACCGAGTTCTGGGAGCCCGAGGAGCCACCTTGTCGATCGCCGACTGACTTGATCTCGACTTCATGGAGGAGTCGGCTGTGGCGTACTTATGCGCTATGATCAGCAGCCTTCGTCGAGGGTCTCCGGCTCGTCGCAAAGGAGCTTGTGCTTGAGGAGGGTGCCCTCTACGCACCGGCGGTGAAGTACTCGATAGCCCGCACCTCGTGCACTCCCTCGCAGGAGTTCCAGAGCTCTGCCCGGCACGTGAGGTAGTCGCGAGTAGACTCGTTGGGGCCTTGCACGCACAAGGAAAGCTGGCGAGGCTTGGGAGGTCGCTTGTATGTGCTCGTGAAGTTGCGGACGAAGGCCTCGGTGAAGTCGACCCAGCTGTTGATGTTGCGGGGCTTCAAGCTGTTCAACCATGTCCGGGCCATGCCCTGGAGCATGAGGGGAACATACTTTACGGCAACGCGCTTGTTGCCGTTCGCTATCGCGGCCGTAGTGGAGTAGTCCACTAGTTAGTCCTCCGGCTTCCGCGAAGCCGGTGTATTTGGGTGTATCTCGGGGAGTGTGAACCCTGCGGGGAAGGGCTGCGTCTCGGATGCTGTGTCCAAAGCAGGCGGGCCCAACTCGTCTTCTTCTTCCAGCGCCAGAAATCGGTGGAGTCGCTCGATCCGGTGACGGGCGTCGTTTTCTCCAACTCCCTCTCGGCGACCAAGGCGGTCGCCGAGAGTCGGATGCTCGACGGGCGGCGGGGAGACTCGCCTTTATCTCCGGGGAGGAGGAGGCAAATAGTCGTCCCGCCGCTCCACTGCCCTCGGGCGGCCGTCTTCGTCGCGCTCGATGGAGATGTGAGTCCGGCTATGGCTGACAGCCGGGTCCTTGTTCTTTCTTCCACGGACGCTGCCAGTCGGCGTCCGAGACGTCGCGCCTTGATCTCGGCGGGGAGGCAAGTCGCCGTGTTGTCGTCGCGGCGCCTCCGTGCGGCAGCCGGCTTCATCTTGCGCGGCAGCCGCGTCGAGGAGCTGCTGGACTCGCTCCGTCATCAGGCGGCGCTCCTCGCCCTCGAAGTTATCCAGCTCGTCCGCCGCCGCCTGGGCGGCGCGGATGTTCTCCGCGGGCGTGGCGTACACGGGGCGATTTGCCCCAAACAGATTGGCGATGGCTACGCTGCGCTGCTGGACCGCGCCTAGGCGGCTAGGCCCAGTCGGAGCCGGCGAGCCGCCCACGGCGCGATCCATCTCGCACTGGTAGGCCTCCGACAAGCGTCTCATGCTTGCCAGCTTCTCGCGCTGGTAGGCCTCCGAGGAGCTGGAGGCGGCGCGCTTCCAGCGTCCCAGCTTCGGCGTCTTCCGGAATAGGCGCGGTTAGATCTTGCAGAACCGCGTCGAGAGGGTCACGAGCTCCCTCACCGGAAGGCTTGCTGTGACCGATGACGAGCACCTCCGTGATGGTTGAGGGAGTTCCGGACTAGGGGGTGTCCGGATAGCCGAACTATCATCATCGGCCGGACTCCAAGACTATGAAGATACAAGATTGAAGACTTCGTCCCGTGTCCGGATGGGACTTTCCTTGGCGTGGAAGGCAAGCTTGGCGATATGGATATGTAGATCTCCTACCTTTGTAACCGACTTTGTGTAACCCTATCCCTCTCCGGTGTCTATATAAACCGGACGGCTGTAGTCCATAGGACGAACAACAATCATACCATAGGCTAGCTTCTAGGGTTTAGCCTCTTTGATCTCGTGGTAGATCAACTCTCATAACACACAACATCAATATTAATCAAGCAGGACGTAGGGTTTTACCTCCATCAAGAGGGCCCAAACCTGGGTAAAACATCGTGTCCCTTGTCTCCTGTTACCATCCGCCTAGACGCACTGTTCGGGACCCCCTACCCGAGATCCGCGGTTTTGACACCGACATTGGTGCTTTCATTGAGAGTTCCTCTGTCTTTGTCACCATCGGGAAGGATGCCTTTTCCCATCTTTAAAGACGGCGTAAATGCGTCAAAGGGAGCTTTGGCCGCCCGGCGAACTATCCGGCTAAGCGGTTTCTCATGACCGCTGTTCAGCCACCGCCCCAACAATGACCTCTCAAGTCATTAAAAGCGATCTTCACGTCAGCTCGAATTCGCCGAGCAGCTAGATCCGATTGAGCTCTCCTCCAGAACGCAGGCTCTTGGATCGTGATCGCCGCATACAGGAGTCGCTACCGACTACGATCAGATTGGGCTTAAAACCGATCGGAGAGAAATTAACTCTCCCAGGTTACCCACCGTTGTCGTGGTAGAGGAACAATCACGGTGACTCTTCTTCTATGTTAAAATCCAACTATGTCCGGATTCCGGATCCCTCCATGCCGGATTACCGCGGAGGGACAGACGCTAATCAAATACTAAACCTAAAGTCAGGCATCGGACCAGATTTGTTGGAAAGCGCTCAGCAAACCAAGCTTCCGAATCCGGAAGCTTCTTGGCCTTTGAGCCTCAGACCAGGCGGGGTTCCGAACTTAATTCCACCCGCCCACCCAAACATAAGCGATCTATCTCAAATACGGCAAGAGCCCGATGAAACAGTACATCATTACTGGGCCAGATTCCTCCTGGTTATGAACAGGATAAAGGACTGCCGTGAAGAAAGCGCGATTTCAATCTTCTGCAACAATTGCACGGACAAGGGAATCATAAACGCCATCAGTCGTCGCGAAGTTTCACGCCTCGCCGACCTAGCGACCATCGTACAAAAATACTGCGCGATGGAGAGTGCCCTGAAAACCGAAACTAGGTTTTGGGACAATCCGGCCCTGAATACAAACCCAGTCTGAAATAAAAGGGTGCTTCATACTCAAGCACACAGGTTAAAAACCAAAAAGCAAAAACCCCTAAAAGTGCGGAACATCTTGGAGGGATGGCTCAACGGACCCTGCAAAATCCAAAGTACGGAGGGCGCCACTCCAACACACAGCCTTCGAGCGTGTTGATACTACGGCAGGTGGCCAAAAGTGGAGTAGGCTTTTTAGCCCCGGGCAACCAACCCAGCAGTACCAGTACGGTATTAACAGTCTTCGAGACTTTCGCATCAAATAACATGCGGAAATGAACAATCCATGACCTCGCGAAGTCTACCAAGTAGCAACAACAAATCCATGGAGCGACACGGCTATCACCTTCAATGCCAATGACGAACCTAAATTCGAACAGCTAGAGCACCGGCTGCATTGGTCCTCAGTCCGATAGTGGGCGGTTTCCGTCTTACTAAGGTACTCATGGATGGCGGCAGCGGATTAAACCTCATCTATGAGGAAACCCTTCAAAAATGGAAATTATTGGAGCCGCATTGGCGAAGCAGCACAACCTTCAGAGGGATAATCCCTAGTCGAGAAGTACGCTGCACAGGAAAAATCACACTAGATGTAGTGTTCGGCTCACCGGACAATTACAGGTCCGAGGAGGTCACGTTCCAAGTGGCCCCATTCGGCAGCGGATATCACCCTTTGTTAGGGCGAGAGGCATTCACAATCTTCCAAGCTACACCCCACTACGGGTACATGAAGATCAAAATGCCCGGACCCAATGGGATAATCACTCTCGCCCGATGATCCGGAATCTGACACTCCGCGCTGAAAATAAGACAGCCGTGACCTTGGCCCTAGAGGCATTGTCAAAGCCCTAGCGGCGGAGGAACTAACTTCTGCTGCGCTCCACGGTGGATAGGGACGATGTGATACTCGATAAGAGGTCCAAGTCCACCTCTTTTAAACCAGCCGACGAAATAGTCAAATTTCAGGTCCATCCAACGGACCCCACAAAGACGGCCTCAATTGGGGCACAATTAAGACATGATGTCGAAGCCTCACTACGAGAATTCCTTCAGAAAATTGGGACATTTTGCACAGCACCCTTCAGACATGCCAGGAATCCCACGCAGTTTGGCGAGCACAGCCTAAATATGCTAAAAGGATTCAAGCTAGTCAAACAAGCTCTTGGCGATTTTCCGAACCCAAAAGACAGGCAATGGGAGAGGAGCTAGCCAAACTCTTAGAAGCCGGATTCATCGAGGAGATATAAAACATCCGGACTGGCTAGCCAATCTAGTAATGGTACCAAAAAGGACAAATCCACAGGCGCCTCGCGTCGATTTTAAAGACCTTAACAAGGCCTGTCCAAAGGACCCTTTCCCCTCCCTCGCATCGACCAAATCATCGATGCTACCGCGAGCACGATTCATTGTGCTTCCTCGACGCATACTCCGGATACCATCAAATCAAGATGGCGGAGAAAGATTAGGCTGCAACGGCATTCATTACTCCATATGGGCCATTCTGCTTCAACACAATGCCCTTCGGACTCAAAAACGCCGGTGCAACATATTAGCGCATGATTCAAACATGTCTGGCTACCCAGATAGGCAAAACAGTAGAGGCATACGTGAAGCGATGTGGTTGTCAAGACCAAACACGTCGGAACTCTAGTAGAAGACTTGAGGGTGACATTCGACAACCTCCGAGCATATGACATTAGGCTCAATCCGGAAAAATGCGTCTTTGGCGTACCAGCCGGAAAGCTCTTGGGCTTCATCGTATCCGGTAGAGGAATTGAAGCAAACCCGGCCAATATCCGAGCTCTGTCACAATTGGATATTCCAAAAGACCTCAAGCAGATACAAAAACTAAGCTGGATGCGTGGCGGCCTTAAGTCGCTTCATCTCCCGTTTGGGAGAAAAGGCTCTGCCCTCTACCGCCTCCTCGGCGCACGAACATTTGAATGGACGGATGCTGCCACAGGCCGGACTCGAAAAATTAAAGGCCATCACGGCAACAAATCCGGTTACGGCGCGCCCAACCTGGGCGAACCTATGTTATTATATATCGCAGCAACACATCAAGTTGTCGGTAGCGGTACTAAATCATTGAGCGAGAAGCGAAGAACCTGATTCCCTCTTCAAAAACCCGATTGTACTACGTATCCACTTTTCTAACTCCATGCAAATCCGGTACCCACATTATCAAAAGATAAGCGTGTCACGGTGTTCATGGCATCCCGAAGGCTGCGACACTACTTTCAAGAGTGTTCAATAACGGTGGCCTCCAAGTACCTCTCAACGATATTATAAACAATCGCGACGAAGCGGGCGGGATTGCAAAATGGGCTATCGAGCTCTTACCATTTGACATAACCTACAAACCACATCGAGCTATAAAGTCGCGAGGTTATGGCTGACTTCGTCGCCGAATGGACGAAGTCTTGAACTCCCTAAAGAGTACGGTAGCGTACTCCAACCGGATCATGCATTTCGACGGATCCAAAATGTTGGCTGGCTTGAAATTTGGCGTCGTCCTGACGTCCCCAACTGGAGACAGAATCCAATACGTACTTCAAATAATGTACATGGACTCCAACAACGCAGCCGAATACGATGCCCTTCTACATGGCCTCCGGATGGCAATCTCCATGGGCATTCACCGCCTAGAGGTGCGCGCGTATTCAAACCTCGCAATATCCCAAGTAAATGGAGACTTTGACGCCAAAGATCCAAAAATGGCAGCTTACCACAACACCGTCCTAAAAATGCCAGCTCGGTTCGAAGGACTCGAATTCTTCCCAAGTCTTTGCTCCATTCCATCCCTGTATAGCTTGATGCATCTGCCACCATGTTGCAGCACTTCCTTCAAAGTACTGAAGAGCGTACGATACTTCATTCTTCCTTGAAACCAAATTGCTCCGAAGTGATTCTCCATGTTAGAATCCATAGCTACGCCTCCGGTGAGTCTTGATCCAGAGAATATCAGTCCAACTTCATTCATCATCTATGGGGTCCAAAAGTTTTGGGATGAGATATGAGAGAGGTGGGGAGGATACACACAATACAAGCGATAGTTTTTGAAGAAACAAGTTTTACTTTGTGGCTGTCGGAAAACATCAAACAAATGACAGCTCACAAATCGTCGCATCAAGCGTGGGTGTATAACAGGGTTTGGTCTCTAAAGGTCAAATAATTCTTCAGGAACTTCAAATTCTTCAAGTCTTGAGTCTTCAATTGTTGCAGCTGCAATTCTTCCAACGCATGGTGAAATCCTCTTTACTCTGAAATGGCCATCGGTTGTCCGATATCTTTAATTCTTGGAGCGACTTGAGTTGATCTTCCGTGTGGTCAAAAGGGAAAGGTGTATATCCTAACTATTTGAGGTGAGAGGGTCTATTTGATAAAATCAGAAAAGATGAGGAGTAAGAGTCTTTTGAAAATAAAGTTTTTGAGATATCCTGTCCAAGGGGCTTTCCGATTTCTAGGGTCATGTCCTACAGTCAACATGTGCTCGATACCATATACATGGCGACACGACCTCAGACGGTCAAGCCTACGTATGTCTAATGCCATCCACGGATCGATATCTTTGGCACACAGTACATCAATGTATATATCAAAGTGCAATCACATGTATAAATAACGTAAAATGATATATACCTCAAAATACTCAGCGGAAACAATCAAGCGGGTGTGGAGTCCCATCAACGCCATCGGCAAAGTTGAGTGTAGATCGTAACTCAGATCGTAACTTTTACTCGTCGAAGAAAATCCTGCAACATGATACGTTGCAGCCGTGTAGGTCAGTACTTGAATGTACCGGCAAGATCACAACATGAATAAACAGATGGTAAAACTATACTATATGCAATTTGGCTTTGTGGCTCTGTATCTGAGTTTTGTTTGCGTAAAAGCTGATTTTATTTTCCCTACATCAAAGGAATAAATGAAGTCTGTACTATGGAGTTTTCTATCATGACATGGTTCCGCCAACCGATGTCTCATAGCCCAAAATCATCATATGTTGCCCACAATTAAGTTATCAATCCGGTGTTGAGAGTTCCGAGATAGATCCAAGTCCAGAGGCTCAAATTGTCCGTAATCGGGGACACAGCTAATCGATTAGGTTTTAACCCTCTGCGGAGGTTTGTACACTTTACCCGCAAGATTCGATCCCTCTCTTTACGTTCTCGCACTTCAGGGTGTTTGAGAACAAGATGACCGAAACATGGTCTTACGAAGAGTTCCTCTGACCACTGTCCGGTGCTCATCCAATCCTACCGTAGTTCTACATCTGCTAGCACCGTCCCAGACAGATTCACAACTAAGGTCAAACAAGCAGAGCCCATAGTGACTTGTGGTTGCACAGTAAGCTTCCGGGCATGAAGTATTCTTCCGTCTCTTTGAGTGCAGGTGAAGCTTTCCGCAAGATGTCATGGCGCTTCTCCATGCATCCCGCCAACCACTGGTTTCTCCGGTGTGCCCGTCAACCGTCCTTCACCCAAAGAGTGTGTATTGAATTCTTGTCTCGAGTCTTGAAGTCTTGAGGCCTTGAAAATGCAGTCCTTGCAGATGCCATCATGGAGTTGTCGTCATTGACGTAGAGTCCTCCTTCTTCACACCACTCTCGTGCACTCATACCAAACCTCGTCTACTATAGCTTAGCATTAAAATAAATAACGTCCCGGCTTGGTAACAGGGTGATGGGTTCCTACCTCATGCATACCACTCAACTACAAGAATTCAATATCACTACTGCGGGGTTGTTGCAAAGATGCCACTAAATGCAATAAAAACATAGGTATGAAAGCATGGTCAAAGTGAACTTGCACAGTACGTTGATGAAGATAACAACTCTCTCACAAAATTTGATAGAACTATTCGTCACTCTCCAGAAGAAAATCTATACAAGTCAAACATAGAATTCAAATAAGCAATCATTCTAGCAAGATATACTAACTCTAAAAATAACATTTAAAAAAAACTCAATAACAAAACTCCAACAAAGTCCAAAGAAGATTCAAATAAAACTAGAAAGAAAAACTACTAACGAAAATCTATGACTTTGCTACAAGCATCTAACATAGTTTTGCCCTAAGTAAAAAAAACTTAACAACAATTAAAACACTAAACTAATAATTTAACAGAAAATAAAAAGTAAAACAACTAAGTTAACAGAAAGTATTTTTTTCATAAAATTTTATTTGCAAAAAGAAACAAATAAAAAGCTTTATAAAACTCTAACTATGACCTATAGAAGGTTTCATACAAAACTAAGGAAAATAAATTTTTTAAAATAAAAATAAATTTTTCTCCTGTTTTCTAACAGAAACACAACTAATTTTGTCAAAAGTGACAAAAAGAAATAATTTAAAACTAATAAAAACAATAAAGAAAAAGCTAAAACAGAACTAATAATAAAACAGTACTGTTTTGCTAAAAAACTAATTTAAATTAACCTAGAAATAAAATACTAAATGCTACTGGATAAACAAAGGTCCTAGAGACCAGGAGCAAAAAGAATCGGTCAAAAATAATATTCTTAACTCAAAATAGCTCAAATCTAGTGATTTGAGAAAATTCATACAAACACAAATTTAAACTGCTCAAATGTGAAATAAAATTGAACTAACAGAAACTTCAGCAAATTTGTGACACATAGCAATTGGAATTACTCAAAAATACTAAAAACTCTAAAAGATATGAAATTTCTAAGATTGTTATTTTCTGAAAAAAATGAATTACGGGATTTCGTGGATCTCACCGGAGTAGTCGTCGGAGTTGGGGAAGAAGATCGGATCCGATGTTGCGGTTGCTCCTAGAGGAAAGGAGATCACGGAACGGTGGAGAGGAGATTATATAAACCTCAGGAGAGGTCGAGGCATGGCCAGCGGCACTTGGCGGCGGCGGTGGTCTGCATCAACTGGCCGGAGAGGAGAGGAGAGGAGAGGTGAGGTGTTGGTTTGAGGTGTTGGCGGGGGGGTGCTTGGGTATTTATATGGGGGCGGGGCGGGCTTTGCTTGGGGTAGGGGACAAGAAATAGACTAGGATTAGGAAACAAAGAGGGAAAAGATCTAGAAACAAATCGGAATAAACGGAATAACGAAACGGGATCAAATCCTACTAGGATTTGTAAAAGAATAGGAAACCTGGGCTCCCTGGCCCCCTAGGTGTGTGCGTGCGATGGCCTTGGCCTTGGCCTTGGCCGGTGGCTGGTCGGCGGCTTGGGCCTTTGGCCCAAGGCGCTTCATATATATTTTTTTTAACAAAATTTCACAGAACTAAAACAAAAACAAAATAATTAAAAAATTTATATAGGCATATAATATATCATAATTTGCAGAAAAATATTTCCTACAAGATGAACATTATTCTAATGTCAAATAAAATCCACACAAATTTTAATAATTCACACAGTGCTACTGGTCCAATAAAAATCATTTTTAAAATACCAAAATGACTTCAAATTAATTTCTCTCCAATTTTCTGATGTAGGGATTCATGTTACCCTATTTTCCATATATTTTGTTTTTGGAGAAAAATAATTTGAAAATAACTCCAAATTGGAAATAAATTCAAAAGAACTTTGAATTTAATTCTTTTAAAACTCCCAACTCATATTTCATTTAATTTGAAGAAGTCATTTTATCTTCTCTCGTGAAAATCATTGAGTTGCATAAAGTTTCAGAATTGGAAATATTTTCCAAATGAAATTCAAATATTTTCAACACCTTGTCATTTAAATAAATGGAAGAAGTCATGTCATCTTCTCTCCAGGGTTTTGTGATGAAAAGAATTTGAATTCCCGAAGATCATAAAAGCAAAAATGAAAGTTTGGAAAGTCCTTTTATTCCCTCTCATTCAACTTTCAAAAAGTTTCAAATTCACTCACTTTCAGTCAATCAATCAAACAATCAACCAAAACTATCTATGTGTTTATAACATTCCAAAATTTAGAATTTTGGGATGTTACAGGGAACCCACAAGCACAAATACTTATTGTTCATGGTGGACAAATTCACCAAATGGATTGAGGCCAAGCCGGTTAAAACGGCAGAATCCGGACCGATGATAGACTTCATATCCGGGGTAGTACACCGTTTTGGCGTCCCCCACAGCATCATCATCGATAACGGCACGAACTTCACGGCCGTCGAGGTTAAACTACTGGTGCAAAAACATGGGCATCAAGCTCGATTACGCTTCAGTCTATCACCCCCAAACTAACGGTCAAGTCGAAGCGAGCAAATGGTCTAATCATGGCGGCATCAAACCCGGACTAGTGCGGTCCCTCAAGGAATCTAACACGACCGGGTAGAGGAGCTCGACTCCATACTGGGGTTGCGGACCACGCCAAACCGAACCATCGGATTCACACCATTTTTCATGGTATACGGCGCAGAGGCAGTTACGCCCTGCGATATAATTCATGACTCACCTCGGTAATGCGCATGTACGAAGAAAGAGAAGCCGAGTTGGATCGGCAGGATAGTTTGGACGCCTTAGAGCAGGAGCGGGACGTGGCAAAGGCTCGTTCCGCATTTTATCAGCAGCAGGCTCGAAGATATCAAAGCAGAGAAGTACGGGCCAAAACTTACAATGTTGGCGAACTTGTTCTACGCCCGCCGGACAAGAAAAAGGACAAACTTAAGCCCAAGTGGGAAGGTCCCTTCATCATCGACCAAGTCGACCGGCGGAGCATACCCGTCACGTAACGCATCTCGACAACTGACTCGAGCCGAACCCATGGAACGCAGCCCATCTCCGAAGATTCTACGCCTAACGCCGGACTCCTGGTTCGTCTCACCGCCTGGCCCACCTTTTATATTTTTTACTGTCTCTTGTCCCCCTCCTTCTTCCCACTTTTTTTCGATACCTTTTATAGGCTGATTTGCGCTTTGTTCGCACACACTTGATGTGCTCCTGGCACTCATTATACCTGGGGGCTTCTTTAACAGAAGCTTACTCATACGGGCTTCATGCCCAATACATGTGTCATACTTCCGCATGTACCTTTTATTCACATGCATCGATATGACTTAAGTTTTGGCCAAGCTGGGTTGCCTGGCTCCTGTGCTTACCCCTACGTTCCCGATTGTTCAGCTAGGAGGTAAAGGGAGCACCTCTGCGATTGCTACTGCCGGGTCAGCCGGATGTGTACCTCAGACTGGGTGAAGCCGAAAGCTAGCGTTCTTAAGAGAATATTCGGTCGGTGACTTGAAAGATGATTTATTCTTTACTTATTTATCTGCCCCCAGATGCTTTTTCTGCTATTTTCGCAGTCCGGCATTGCACTTTAGGGCATGTCTCCCAGGGAAAGGAACCCTTAACGGAACTATTCTCCCTGGAAGATGTTTCTTACTCACCATGTAATATAACATAACTAGTTGGGCACTTGTCTGATAAAGCAATTATGACCCCGACGCCTTGTCTCCATGCATGCCCCGGTTCTTTTATAACCGTAAGGGTATTCGGACACACTCCGGACTGTTGGGTCCCGAGGTTGAAGCGAAACGGACCGCAAAGACAAACGATCTACAATCCGGCTAGAAGGTATTTTACATGTCATTTCAAATTACATCGTCAAACCGACTGATTGTACTCCTCCTCAATCCCATCTAACAGGTTGTCTAATTACAGTCCTGTTGGGAATATTTCGCGGCCAGTTCTACTTGGCCGTACATCAAGCTCACAGGGATCTCCTTCCCATCAGGCCCCGCAGGTCCGACCTCGGCCATGTAGTTTGGGTCAGCCTTCGGGTAACGCGTCTTCACCATGGCCCAGGCCTCCCTGGCGCCCTGACGGTAGGCCGATATCTTCCACAAAAGGAGGCGGCGCCGTGCTCCCTGAAGCTTCTCAGCAAGCTCACTAAGGCCCTCGTGTAGGGAGACGGATGGCCATAACGCATGAACGACGCCGCTCATCGCCTGCCGAACACGTTCGAGCAATTGCACCAGCTCGGGAAGTTGGTCACCCGTTCACCCAGGCATTTCCTCCGCGGGGCGACCTGTGAGCACACCTAAAGACATATTTCTGTCAATCGACTTCCTCGCCGAATTCTTCTTTTCAAAGGAATTTGTTCAAGCACTTACTATAAATGCCGCGATGAAGCCGCTGATTCTCCTTCACGGAGCTGCATACCGGGCCCGAACACCTTTCAGCTCTTCTCCTTGCTGGGCGTGGGCATCTTGGAGCTTGTTTCTCTCTGATGCACCTTCATAAGCACCCTCTCGCCGGCCTTTAGTCGGCCTTGATGGCTGTTGCTTGTCCGGATCAAGTACGGCGCCCTCTGCAAAATTATTTTCAGATTAACGCCGCACATTTTTAAATAATTATCTTTTCAAAGTACGTCTTACCAGTGGGGGTCTTTGTGGCTCCCCCTGTGGCGGCCAGTGCGGCCTCAAGTTGGGCCTTGCACTCTTGGAGCTCCTGGGACAGATGGGTATTCTTGTCCATAAGATCCTGCATAATAATTGATCCTTAAATCAGTTATTTCAACTATTTTAAGTCTCGGGGGCTACTGGCATATATAACTATTAAAATTACTTACCCGTATGTCTTTCACATACTGCTCCGTGGCTCTGGTTAACCCATCTTGAGCGGCACGGAGGTGCGCGTTTCCCGCATCAAAGGCATTTAACGCCTCCGGGGAGAAACACGCGTCACGAAGAACTGTCCGGCGACGCCTGTGATTCATGGTGCTCTCCACCTCGCACGGGTGGCGGACAGCTGTCGGCATCCTCCGTCGGAGGAGCGTCCGGCTCATGCCTTGCATTCGCCTCCTCCCGGACCATGCGTTGGAGCATGGTCATGGAGTCTTGATTGGCAACCTCTCCGGACCTTTGTCCGTGGCGCTCTTTCTGGAAAAGTTATGAGCATTAATATACCTCCTAGGGATCCTTCCCTTAAAAATAGCGGTGCTCCGTACCGTTGCGGCGACGTTTCGGTTCGCGTTGCACTCCTCTTCCGCCCGCTGGGCCGGACTGACCCTTGTTGGTCGGCCGTCGCGGGTTCGGCTTCCCGCCTTAAAAGCACCTCCTGTGATGCACCATCAGTATGGGATGGTCAGAATTGAGCACGGATCAAATGATGGTGTCAAGACCTCGGTCGTAGTCACCTGGGAGGCCGGAAACAAACCGGGGTAGTCAGCCGTAATGGCGACTAGGGCATTGTCCATGCTAAGTTGGTGGAACACCCTGTCAATCAGCTCCACCTTTATTTCCGGATCCTCTTCGGAGGTCGGATCAAGGGATCGTTCCGGATCCTCAGGCTGTGGAGTTAGGCTTCGTATGCCCTCCACGTCCCGGCGCAGCTCCTGCGTCGAAATCACAGAGTAAGATACTTGACTTTAAAAGTATGGATCGGGTAGATGAACATCCGCTACCCAGCTCCGAGGGTTATTCAGAGAGAATCCATTCAACGGATTCGTGCGGAGGAAGTCCTCCTCCTCTCCCTTGTACAAGCCGGACAGGATCTTTGCGGATCGGCTGCCGAGCCTGGCCCTTGCGGCCATGACGGTGGCGTCATCTTCCCGTTTGAAATCCCACATAGGGTGGCCCCTTTATTGGAGTGGCTGCACCCCTCGCATTATGCACGTGGCCATGACTCCAATCATGGTCAATCCGGAGTGGGCCAGTAACCTAATCCGGCCCATCAGATAATGGACGCTCCTATCATCTTCCCGTTGAGGGCTCCGCGGGCGCCAACTCAGGCGTTTCTTTAAGGGAGCATTGCTGAACTCCGGGAGGCCGATCCGAACTGGATCCGGCAGAGAGGCGTCCTCCATGTAGAACCATTCCAAAGGCCAGTCTTCGGACGCCTTCTTCGGGGTGCCGGATAGATATCCGGTCCCGGCGATGCGCCATATTTCGGCTCCGCCCACTTGATATATCGACCCCTCATGAGAACGGGGTACGAGACAAAACAATCTCTTCCACGGTAGCGAAATGGGGCTCGATGCCCAAGAACAGCTCGCAAAGAGCTACGAAGCCCACGATGTGCAAAATGGAGGCGGGCGTGAGGTGGTGAAGCTGGAGTCCGTAGAACTCTAGGAGCCCCCGGAGAAACGGATGTATGGGAAATCCTAGTCCCCTTATTAGATATGGGACAAAGCATACCCGCTCCCCTTTGGAAGGGTTGGGGACGCTCTCCGCCTGCTTTACACCCTTGTAGGTGGCGAGTCCGGCTCGAACCGGAACCATGAAAGCTGGGGCAAGATATCCCTCGGTTTGGAGTGCCACTAGCTCAGTGTGGGCCGAGCATCTCCCCAATCTCGGCTTAGGGCTGGGAGGCCTTGAGAGGAGGAGCCGCGTCGGCTATCCATGATGGAATGGATTTTTGTCGAGGCGCTTGATGAGAACTTGCGGATGGAGGATGGTGTGAGCTGGATCTAGATCCTCGCCTATCTTATAGGCGTTTGCTCGCACGGCTAGGGGGTAAAATGTAAAAATACCCCAGCCTTTCGCATTCGTACGACACGTGGAAGAAGGCCATTATTGGGCGTAGAAGCCAAGGAGCGCAACATTTATAAGGAAGCCGAACACTATTCGACGGGAACATGAAGTTTGAAGGAGAACCCGCCTTGCAACGCCGAAGACAATATATGCGCCGGACTCATCGTCGCTGAAGCCCGGTTCGGGGGCTACTGAGGGAGTTCCGGACTAGGGGGTGTCCGGATAGCCGAACTATCATCATCGGCCGGACTCCAAGACTATGAAGATACAAGATTGAAGACTTCGCCTCGTGGTCCGGATGGGACTTTCCTTGGCGTGGAAGGCAAGCTTGGCGTCTGGATATGTAGATCTCCTACCTTTGCAACCGACTTTGTGTAACCCTAGCCCTCTCCGGTGTCTATATAAACCGGACGGCTGTAGTCCATAGGACGAACAACAATCATACCATAGGCTAGCTTCTAGGGTTTAGCCTCTTTGATCTCGTGGTAGATCCACTCTTGTAACACACATCATCAATATTAATCAAGCAGGACGTAGGGTTTTACCTCCATCAAGAGGGCCCGAACCTGGGTAAAACATCGTGTCCCTTGTCTCCTGTTACCATCCGCCTAGACGCACAGTTCGGGACCCCCTACCCGAGATCCGCCGGTTTTGACACCGACAACGATGCTTCCGCCGCTCTTCGCGCGAGGGAGCGGCTCATCGTAGACCACCACGTTGGTGGGGAACGCGTCGAGCGACGCGGTGTTGGAGTCGACCAGCATCGGGTCGGTGGAGCCTACGGACTCCAGGTCGGCGGCAGGCTCGCCGGCGACATGGAGCTGCTCGAGGAGGCCCGCGAGGAGGCTCTCGGGGCCGTTCGTGCCTGCGTCGGATGCGGGCTCGTCGGATAGGCGAACCTCGCCGACAAGTTCGGCGAGGCAGCTCGCCGCGCAGATGACCTCAACGCCATGCAGCGCGTCGGTGCAGACTCCGTCTGGCGTGCCGGGCTGGCTGCGCTCGCCAGGGAGGAAGAGGGTTCCCGTCCAGAGCAGGTCTCCGGACGACGGTGCACCTAGCCCCACGGCGGGCGCCAAATGTCGGGGGTTGGGTGCGGCATATGCCAAAGGATGGCTTATCATGGAGGGGGCAAGTAGAACATCGCCGGTGCCTGGAAACGGGATGAGGCGAAGGCATGCACGCCGGTGAATCTTACCCAGCTTCAGGGCTCTCCGGGGAGATAACACCCCTCATCGCTGCTCAAGGGGTCTCCGCATGATCACTATGGCAAGTGAGTACAAGGTTGCTCCTTGAGCTGTTCGGGGTGAGGAAGGAGAAGGGCACGGCTAGCTCTTCTCTTCCCTCTATATGTGTGTCAAACTACTAGGTTCCAACCCTTTGCATGGGTGCCCCGGGGGGTTTATATAGGCCTACCCCCCGGGGGTACAATTGTAATCCGGCTGGGCGCAGGTCCCAGCCGTCAGTCTCTTAAGTCGCCGTCTTCTCTGCCGACTTCTAGGGCCCGCCAACTAGTGGGCCCCGCCGACGATCTAGCATGGGGCCAACAGCCCATGTCCGCCGCGGGCGGGTCTTGCCGGCTGCGGATTACTGTAGCCGCACTTCTAATGACGCGAGCTTGGTCGTGGGGTCATGGCAGCAGTGCCGCCGCCTGGCGGCGATCCTTGCCATGCCTGTCTTGTCTACAGTTAATGGCGACGGAGCCCGTGGGAGGGGCCGCCGACTCTCGGAGGCCGACTCAGCTGGTCCGTCTTGGGCACTTCGCCGTCTTCAGCCTCCGTGACAGGCGGGTCCCGCCGCCTTCGGTCGTCTGACAGGCCATCGTGGGTACAGGGATCTGCCCACGGGGCTGATGTCAGGGCCGGCGTGGCAACAGTGCCGCGCCGGACGGAGATCTCCATCAGTATGGCGCTATGTGGCCATGCCTGCCCTTTATGAGCGGGGCAGGATGGGCCGCGAGGCGGCTTTATCCCATCCCGCTCGTAATCGCACAGGCAGGAGGTGGTTGGAGTCGCGGGCCGATTCCCTGTGGCTGGATTCACCGGAAGTCGGCTTATCTTGAGGCCGTCTCTGGGACTCGGCTAGGAGGGGCAGTCGGCGGCTCTGTCACCGACTCTCAGAAGACGGCTCCTCGTCTTGGGGTCTTGAGGGGCGCAGTCTGCCCCGATGTTTTGAAAGGTCCAGGGGCTCGAGTTTGCCTACCCGTGGCCCATTACTCCGACAATGACTGACCATGCAATTGACCAATTCCTATTGACTCTCTAAATGGGTATAAATGAAGCATGAGAGTTTAATTCTTTCTACAAAAGATCATTCTCTAATAAATATAAGTGAAGCAAAAGAGCATTCTACGAACAACGGTTTTCTATGTGAAGAGAAACAGGCAATCCAAACTTCGAATGATATAAGTGAAGCACATGAAGCATTCTATAAAGCCATACTCAAAAGATATAAGTGAAGTGCAATGAGCATTCTATAAATAAACCATGGACTATCACATACCAGCATGGTGCATAAAAGAAAAGTGAAAAATAAACACAAAAGACACTCCAAGATTTACACATATCACGTGAACGGAACAAAGAAGAAAACATACCGATACTTGTTGAAGAAAGATGGGATGCCTTCTGGGGAATCCCCAAGCTTAGACGCTTGAGTTTCCTTGAATATTTACTTGGGGTGCCTTTGGCATCCCCAAGCTTGAGCTCTTGCCTCTCCTCCTTCTCCTCATATCGAGACCTCCTCGATCTTTGATCACTTCATCCACACAAAACTCAACAGAGAGCTCGGTAAGATCCGTTAGTATAATAAAGCAAATAACTACTCTAAGTATTGTTGCAAACCAATTCATATTTTTTTTTTGCATTGCATCTACTGTAATATAACTTTTCCATGGCCTATACCACCGATAGAATCGATAGTTTCATCAAAACAATGCATCAAAAACAGAATATGTCTTAAACAGGACAGTCCGTAGTAATATGAACTCCAACCATACTTATGGTACTCCAAAAATTCTGAAAATTGGAAAAAAATAAACAATTTGTATAGCAAGACTGTGCAAAAAGTTTCAGAAGCTTTCGACATTCCGGTAAAAAATGTAAAATCACGCACTACAGCCAAAGTTTCTGTTTTTGCACCGCACATACCAACAAGCAACCTACTTATCCTAAAGGCAAATCTTGGCACATTATTTTATAATACAATGGAATTGTACAAGGGGATAATTACTTTTGTGAGAATCTTCATGAAAAATTCTACATTATTTGCATGAGCATGAACACAAGTGTTCAAGGTCGACCCTCACTTCTCCAATGCATCACTTCCAATCGCTTCTCTTTTGTGAAAAAGTTTTTAAGTTCCCCTCTATATTTTTTCTGTTTTTAAACTTTATAAAAGCACTCAATAGAAATAAATGACTCTCTAAAACTTCCGGGTTGTCTCCCTGGCAGCGCTTTCTTTAAAGCCATTAAGCTAGGCATAAAGTGCTCAAGTAATGGATCCACCCGGATCCCAAGGTATATCAAAGCCAATTTTAATTAACAATGATTTGGCATTTAGTAGTGAGCACAAAGAAACATATATCATGCAATGACCAAGTCTAACTCTCTTCCTATGCACTGGCATGTCATACAAGAACAATTCATGCACATCAAGTAAAGGCCAATAGATAGCATAAGAAGTTTCTTGCAATTTTATCATGTTGGAAACATAAAGAGGCAGAGATGTAGTTCCTCTCTCATAATAATTGCAAGCAGGATCAGCAAGCACATGCATATTATATTCATCAAAATCATCATGTGTAATGGTAGAATGCAACCCATCAATATAATCTTTAATAAGTGCAAACTTCTCTGATATAGTGTAGTTGGGAGAATTCAAAAAGATAATAGGACTATCATGTGTGGGTGCAATAGCAACAATTTCATTCTTAATATAAGGAACTATAGAAAGTTCATCCCCATAAGCATAATTCATATTGGCATATTGGCCACAATCATAGCAAGCATCGAGTTCGTCAAAAAGGGATATTTCAAAAGAATCAACGGGATCATAGCAATTATCCTTCGGTAAGCATGAAGGGGAATTAAATAATGTATGAGTTGAAGAGTTACTCTCATTAGAAGGTGGGCACGGGTAGCTAATCTGCTCTTCCTCCTTTTGTTCTTCGCTCTCCTCATCGTCTTTTTCATCCCATGAGCTCAGAATTTCACCATTTTATTCTTCCATAGACTCCTGCAAAATATTATTAATCTCTTCCTGGAGAGCGGAGACTTTCTCAATAAATATATCAATATCGTAATTTCATTTATAATTATCATAGCAATATTTAAGGATAGCAAAATTTTCAGGTCTATAAACTGAATCATCAAAATCGTCAAACTTTTCAAACAAAGATTCAATTTCATAAGCACCCTTAAAAGCAACAGATTCTTCTATTCGTTCCACATCATAATAATCATATATACCATTAGCATAAGAAGCCAAGGTTTCATTATCATTAAATTTGCATGAAAAGGGAAGGTGTGGAGCATTCATCCTAGAGCAACAAGTAAAATCATATCTCAAGCATAGCTCCCGAGCATACCAATGCAACATATGAATTTGATCCCATAAAAAGTTCCCTTTATGAGTCGAGAGATAATCCCTAAAGTATTCACGTTGATCCAACATTACTCCCATTATATAGTTGAATGGGGTTTTCTCAGGATTATCAAAGTAGTGAATAATATCTTTCACATAACGAGCATCGAGGGTTTTAGGAGGCTCCCCATCTCCATGAGTAGCAAGTACCACTAATTTTTTTGGTGTTTCGTGTTCCATATCAATAACTAAAGATAGAGAACAACTTAGAACAGGAAATAAAAACTACTTAGTGATAAAGCAAACAAGCACACATGAGAATATTCACCCCACGCTATTGCTCCTCGGCAACGGCGCCAGAAAAAGGTCTTGATAACCCACAAGTATAGGGGGTTGTTTGTAGCCTTTTTCGATAAATAAGAGTGTCGTACCCAATGAGGAGCTAAAGGTAGAACAAATATTCCTTCAAGTTATATCGACCACCTATACAACTCTACGCACACTTTAACGTTTTCTTTACCTAGAACAAGTATGAAACTATTTTGCAAGAATAGAACTACAAGTACTTTGCGAGAATAAAACTACGAATAAATTGCAAGGTAATAAAAGTGGATAGCTTTTGTCAATAAGAAAGTCATTTGTCCCTAGGCAATCGATAACAAGTACCTGTAATCATTCTTGTAATTTTATATGAGGAAGAGGCATGAGCTAACATACTTTCTCTACTTGGATCATATGCACTTATGATTGGACCCATAGCAAGCATCTACAACTACTAAAGATCATTAAGGTCATGAAACCCAACCATAGCATTAAGTATCAAGTCATCTTTATCCCATATGCAATGACCCACCTACTCGGGTTTAAGCTTCTGCCACTCTCACAACCCACCATAAGAGAATCATGAACATATTGCAACACCCTACAGCAGGGGCCCCTCACGTTTGCGTGAGACGGAGGGCACCGTAGGACAGCACCATAAATAAAATATACAATCATACCAACCAAGATCACGATTAACCCACAGGACAAAACAGATCAACTCAAACATCACAGGATAACCATAGATCATTGGGAAATAATATATGGAGTTGAGCACCATGTTTAAGTAGATATTACAGAGGGGAGAAGAGGTGTTACACCGCTGCATAGAGGGGGAGAAAGTTGATGTTGACGGTAACGAGATTGTTGATGTACATCGCCATCATGATCCTTACCCCGGCGGCACTCCGACGCCATCGGGAGAGAAGAGGAGAGAGCCCCCCTCCTTCTTCTTATTCCTTGGCCTCCCCCAAGATGGGAGGAGAGTTCCCCTATGGTCCAAGGACTTCATGGCGGAAGAGGGGCGGGAGCCCCTCCGAGATTGGATCTCCCTCTCTCTTCTCTTCTATTTTGCGTTCCCCACATCTGGCCCTTCACCGTTTCTTAAATTCCCGGAGATCCCTAACTCTGATTGCGCTGAAATTTTTACCTGATTTTTTCTCATAAATTATCTTTCTTGAGCCAGAATAAGGGCCCCAACCGACCTTCGAGGAGGGCACAAGATACCTGGACACGCCAGGGGGTGCCCGGCGCGCCCTATTAGGTTGTGGTCACTGTGAGCCCCCGTTTGCGTTGATTCCACCTCCCAAAAATCACATATATTCCAAAATAATTCTCCGTAAATTTTTATCGCGTTTGGACTTAGTTTGATACGGATTTTCTATGAAACAAAAAACATGCAACAAAACGAGGCGGCACTTTGGGCCTTTGGATCAATAGGTTAGTCCAATAAATCATATAAATTGTTGCCAAAAATATGTAAAAGTTGTATAATATTGGCATGAAACAATAAAAATTATAGATACGATGGAGACGTATCACCTCGCTATCGTGCTGACGGAACTCATCTACTACCTCGACATCTTGCTGGATCAAGAAGGCGAGGGACGTCACCGAGCTGAATGTGTGCAGAATGCGGAGGTGTCGTGCGTTCGGTACTTGATCGGTTGAAGCGCTAAGAAGTTCGACTACATCAACCGTGTTGAGAAACGCTTCCGCTTATGGTCTACGAGGGTACGTAGACACACTCTACCCCTCGTTGCTATGCATCTCCATGGATAGATCATTGTGTGTGCGTAGAAAATTTCTTTTTTCCATGCAATGATTCCCAATAGCGCGCCCATAAGGGCATGGCGAACTGCCATCAAGATCAGGAGGAGATGAGAGAAACAGGAGGGGCTGGGAGAGGGCCAAACCATAGTTATTTAGGAGCAAGAAGCGGCTGGGAGGGTTACGGGTCAAATAATTGGGCTTTTGTTTGCCCGCAAGTTAATGAGCCAGCAATGATTAATCGGCTTGACAACTAATTAATCAATCTGATAGGCCATTGGGCTGACAAGTTAACACGGCGAATAGGTGCTATTTAAGTTGGCCACCCTATGAGTAGTGATTAACTGGCCCGTTAAGTTTTTAATTGGACAAATTCTTGAACAATGAACAATAGTAAGAGTAATAGCGACAATAGCAGTTGTGTAGTGGTTGTTACAGTAATAAGAGCATTATTGACTTAGCTAAGACAATATGAGCAAAGCATAGGCATTGGATCAGCGATGGATATTTGGATGACATTCATCATATAAGAGTCACAACCTAGAGCGATACACAATAGTTCCAGTTCATCAATTCAATGTAGGCATGTATTCCGTATATAGTCATACGTGCTTATAATAAGAATTTGCATGACATCTTTTGTCCTACCCTCCCGTGGCGGCGGGGTCCTTAAGGAAATCTATGCGTAATTAAGGTCTCCTTTTAATAGAGAACTAGATCAAAGCATTAGCACCTGATGAATACATGAACTCCTTGAATTACAGTCATCCCCAAAGAGTATCCCAATTGTTGTCACCTTAGGGTCTACAGTTCAGAATAATAACAAGTGCATGTAACTAGCAGATAGGATCAAGAACTCATATATATTCATGAAAACATAAATAGGTTCAGATCTGAAATCATGGCACTCAGGACCTAGTGACAAGCATTAAGCCTATCAAAGTCATAGCAACATCAATCTCAGAACATAGTGGATACTAGCACTACTAGGGAAAACCCTAGCAGCAGTGCCGGTATTTTGTCTATCCGTAGCGCGGGATGCCGCGCTACTGATAAGGCACTACAGCTAACATGTAGCAGTAGCGTGTGTCATCCAACGCTACTGCTATACATGGCTAGCAGTAGCGAGCTTTAGTGCAACACGCTGCTGCTAATATCTGCAGCGCTTTTTAGCGAGGAAGCGCCATCGGTAAGGGAGCGCCATCGCTAACTTTATTCCCCTCGCTACTGCTAGTTTTATTAGTTTCTGTTTTTTTCTGCACATTTGTTTTGTATTTGAACAGGCTTTATATAATAATCTTTAGCATATCATACACATACAAATGTAACCATAGCATATACATACAAATAGTCTCATCAAATCATGTCATCATCATAATCATCATCCAACACAAAGTGGTCTCTCGTCATCATCTCGAAAATAGCGATACAAGTCTCGATTACTTGCAACTACATCGTCATCAATCTAAACAATGATATACGCGAGAAGTGCTATCACTATGAGTGAGAGCGGAACTATGCAGTACATGAGTTCGTATCCCTCTCTTGCATTAGCGTGAACCTAAACTAACTCTTTGGTTGTCGCCCGAAACCGGTACACACTGGCTCGACACTCCGGCCACTCGTCAGATACTCTGGCGTAGCACTTCTTCGCCATCGATGATATATGCACCTGCATCATCACATGAGTCGATGATATGCAACATATATAGTTGAGCAAATGTAAAGAGACAGACTTGGCAAAAATAGAAGCAACATATCATAAGCATAAATAACAAAGTTCATCATACTCAAAATGCCCTAACTAGAGTGATCTTCGCTAGTCGAGGAGGACGGTTTAATTACATCACAAATAAAGTTTCATCGTGCATAACTCAAAGTTTCATCATACAGAAAGTATGGACTAAACGGACACATTGTCATATATCGACAATCACTCCAATATGTCATGCCATCCATCCAAGTCAGGGGGATAGTCCCCGAGCTTAGTGAAAGGCTTCAGGTCGAGACACTGAGCGGCTACACGTGTTCGGCCGTCTTCTCGCGACATTTTTCCTTCTTCGTAGAACATCCCTATTTTTTCAACGACCTCCTTCATGATGATTTGGGCAAGTTCGCGCTGCATGTGATAGAACTCAGCTCGAAGTCAATGATCCTCGATATCTCCTGAGTTCTTTACCCATTGTAGAATATGGGCATCGCCGGATCTAGGTGACATGCGAAGGTTCTGGTGATCCCATCTGTACTCTAGCATGTGGTGTAGGACATAGAATCCATCATTAAGAAAATCACTCAATTGCTGGATGCAGTAGAAGTCGGTCTTATGGCCGAAGGCGGGCCTGCCATCCCTTTTCTTCTTGTCCTTGACCTCTCCACCTCGTGTGCCATAGTAAAACATAGCACTGTCGAGAACATACTTGATGTGGGTGTAATCCTTTTTGTTAATGTTCTTCAATGAGTCCAAGTAAAGAGCGTGGGAGTACCGAGGGTAGAGGATGATGAGGACGGCGCGCCCGCCGCTGCGCAAAATAAGTACACCTCAAATTAATTAGCCTCCACCATGCAAATGAATGATTGAAATCGAAGGAAGGATATCCGTGCGGATGACTTACAGGGGGTGATAAGGCACGAGAATTGCCTCCTTGTCCTTATTGGCGAGCATGAAACTGGCTAGGTAGTCCCTCGCGTATTCACAGTGCTCTGCGCAGACTCCCAAGAAGCCCTCGTGCGTGAAGTACGGGTCAGCAACACAGATATAAGGTATCTGCTCAACCCCGATGAGGTAGTTCACGTGCAAGGCATAAAGGCGGAAAATGTAAAATCCAGCTTCTTCACGTGAAACATGTCGAAGATGTAATCGAATCGAAGGAAGAACTTGTATGTGGCGCATGTGTGGACGTAAGAACTTTGCCGCGGCACGTTAACCACGTAGAGTGGGTATCCTGGATTTTCGAGGCGACGAGGCCTTTCTCTATCCGCAGCACATCGTCATGAAGTCTCCTTAGATCACCGAATCTGGCCCCTAGCGCTGCTTTAGGTAGGATTGGTTCACCCGGGATATGCCATTCTGCTGCACCGGGGATATCTATACGGTCTTGAACCCGAGGCTGCTAAGGCGGCTGGATCATAGAAGCAGCTTTGTTGCCTTTCCTCGATCTCTTCCTAGGATTCTTTGCTACCGGAAGGTCATCTATAATACGTTCAGCCTCCGGAGGCGGCAATTCAGGCACCGACTCATGACGCTCAAACCCTGAAATACTGTTGAGTGTCATCCTCATCCTCATCCTCATCTATGGCGACGTCACCAGCGACTAATTGGGTAGGTGGGGTGTCGATTTTCATACCTAACTGCATGCTCGTGGGTGTGCTCCCGGCCGCCTCCAGACGAAGCAGACTCTTTGGCCACAACAGGACCCACCCATTGCAATCACCAAGCCGCCGCGAGGTCTCTTTGTCATCCCCCACTACAAAAAAAAGACACATCCGTGACATTTTGGGCCGAACGAAAAAAATTTCTGTCATATATATGACACTTCTATGAGGATAATTGTGACAAAACCTGGTATCATCATAGATGTGGTGGGCTCCTACTTCTATGAAAAAAATCATGACAGAAAATGGGCTTTTCGTCCTGGGCGGGCCGGAGACGCAGCTGCATGACATTCTTTGGGCCGTCCATGACGGAAAAAACCATGGTAGAAGCGAGGGGAGGAAATTTTCGGGAGTTGCCGTTACGGTGGGAGGTCGGGGCGGAGCGATGCGCTGCTTTCTCTCGTGACAGACGTCTGCTGCTGTGTGAGGCGTTGGCTCTAACTTAACCCGGCGATTGCTGCTTATAAGGCTATCGTTCGAGCGATCGATCGATGGCTGTTAATCGAACCCGATGGAGCGATTCCTTCGCCATCGCCGCTAATCAAGCCGATCGATGCTGCCTGGGATGAATAGTGAGTGTTGCGGGGGTGGATGAACAGTGGAGCGGTGGCGTTGCCTCTGGATGAACAGGAACCCGTGGTGTGGAGGGCTGCATGAACAGTAGACGGTGGAGGGGTGGCCGTGGAGGGGTGGCTGTGGAGGGGTGGTTGAACAGGACCCCATGGTGTGGAGGGCTGGATGAGCGATGAGACGGTGGAGGGTGGTAGAACAAGAGCGGTGGAGGAGCGCAAGTGGAGGCTGGATGAACAGGAGCCCGTGGAGGCTGGAGGAGGTCGAGGGTAGCCCGTGGAGGCTGGAGGAGGTCGACGGTGGAGATGAACAGTATCCCGTGGAGTCCCGTTTTGCGGTACGCCACACCCCTCCCCCCCCCCCCATTTTGACCGTATAGCGCACCAACACAAGTCCGTTTCGTCCGTTTTGCGGTACGCCACACCCCTTCTGATCAACAGGACCCCCGTTTCGACCGTAGGAGGTTCGTTTCCTCCGTTTTGCGGTACGCCACACCCCTCCTGATCAACAGGACCCCCGTTTCGACCGTAGGAGGTCCGTTTCCTCCGTTTTGCGGTACGTCGGGCCCCTCCCGATCAACAGGACCCCATTTCGAACGTGGCCGGTCGAACACAAGGTCGTTTCCTCCATTGTGCGGTACGCCAGGCCTTGTTTCCATCGCCTGTTCCGTCCAAGCCCTCCCGATGAACACGACCATGCATTCCGTTTCGACCCAGCCGGTTGGCTCCCCATGAACACGACGACGACGTTGTTTCTCCTTTCCGACCCAGCCATGTATGTATGCGCGATAGGCGTTAGAGACCCTGCCCGTATGTATGTACGTGGCCGTATTTTCTTTCTTGCACCCTCGACGTTGTACGTACGTGTACATGCTACGTGCGCGCCTCTACTACGACACGTGCGCGCCTCTACATTGACCAGTATATATGTACGTACACGTTCGCGACCAGAATGACAACGCTACGTACGCTTCGACCAGGTGGGTCCCGACTGTCAGGCACTTCCTTGCGTGCGAAGATGTAGCTGGTGGGTCCCAGCAATCAGGGGGGCGAATCATTTTTTTTCCGGACGCACTTCCTTGCGTGCGAAGATGTAGCTGAAAGGCCCCAAAGAATGTGGGGCGAATCGTTTTGTTTTGTTTTGCCCGGACCCACTTCCTTGCGTGTGAAGGTGTAGCTGGTGGGTCCCAGCAGTCAGGGGGGAAACATTTTTTCGCTAAATATGGTGGCCCGTCCGATGGGTCCCCGCTGTCAGGTGGAGGAATAATTATTTTGCGCGTAATAAGGAGGCACTTCCTTGCTACGGCCGTGGACCCAGCTGTCAGCCTCTCCACATACAGTCCACGTCCGATGGAAGCCGTTCCTTGACCACGTTGACCACGCCGCGCCGAGAGCACCAGGGCGGTGGACGACGGCAAGGCCTAGGAAGGGGACGACGCGGAGCCGGGGAAGACGCGGCAGTGGATGCCCACGCGTAGAGGAGTACGAGGGTTCACTGGTTCGCTGCGGTGTGAGGCTGCCGTCGCCGTAGAATAACAGGGGGTGTGGGTGAGTAGAGGGATGGCCTGGCCAGCGGTGGGAATAGTAGGGGGCGGTGAGGCCTCCGCCGCATCGCAGCCGGCCACGGGAGGAAGGAGCACGAGGCACGACCGACGCTGGTTTGGGCGGCTGGAGCAAGAAGACCAGAGGTTGAAGAAGCACTACGGCCGTTGGATGGTCATCGTACGGTCACTGGAGCTAGAATCGTGCATATTTACTAAGTTGACAAAGCCCTCCGTCCCCGCTAACTTAGTAGGCCCACAAGTCAGCCTGCCACTATCTTGGGTCCCGGCTAACAGGGGAGTATTCATTTTTTGCGTAATAAGGAGGCACTTCCTCATGCATTTAAGATATAAGCTGGTGGGTCCGAGCTGTCGAGCCGCCACGGGAGGAGGGAGCAGTCCTACCGGCACTTGTTTGAGCGGCCGGAGTAGGAAGAGAAGAGATTGAAGAAGACGACGGCCATTGGATGGCCATCCAACGATCCTTTGCCAGGCCAACCTTTTGGTTAGGAAAGCCTGAAATCTGTGGGAAACAGCATACAACCCATCTGCCATTATTTTTAATAATTTACGGCACATTTGCTAATTCTTAAGGTTTTTTTGGAGCCCATATTCTTTTTGTTAGCATTACAGCCCATATCGTGGCCACGGTTAAAACTTATACGAAATTTTGCATATTTCGGTGCGGTCCGAACTATTTTTAATCCCGAAATTTTGACTCACATTCAAACTGATTTTAAAAATAAATGTATATCAATATAAAATCCAACAAATTCTCCACGCATAAAAATTAATGTAATTTAAAATCTTGAAATGAAAAAAAAGATATTTGAAACTAACTGCCGGTTTGATGTGTTTTAAAAATGTACAGCCCATTTCTCATTACTGATGGGCCATTTTCTCGGCCAGCCGAATGAAAGCTCTCCTCGTCTTGAAAGATTTGCAGCCCAACAGGCCTGACAAAGAGACTTACTTGGCAAATCACAAAGAAACTGGGCTGTGGCCGTGGACCCAGCTGTCAGCCTCTACACGTACAGTACTCTTCCGATGGAATGTCGTTGACCACATTGACCACGCCGCGCCGAGAGCACCAAGGCGGTGGACGATGGCGAGGCCTAGGAAGGGGACGACGCGGAGCCGGGGAAGACGCGGCAGTGGATGCCCACGCGGAGAGGAGTACGAGGGTTCACTGGTTCGGCTGCGGTGTGAGGCTGTCGTCGCCGCAGGGCCTAGCTAGCGATGGGAGTAGTAGGGGGCGATGAGGCCTCAACGGCAGCACAGCCGGCGCTGGTTTGGGCGGCTAGTGCAAGAAGAGTATCGATTGAAGAAGCAGCAGGACCGTTTGATTCAAATCCAACGGTTACTGCTGCTAGAATTGTTTGTTGACCAAGTTGACAAGCCTCACAGACGTCAACGTAGTAGGCCCATTGTGTCAGCCTCCCAACCGTGCGCCCAGATGTCGATGGGAGGAATCATTTTTTTATGTAATAAGGAGGCAGTTGATTGCGTGTGGCTGTGCCGGAGGGGAGTAGGGTGGGCCGGGGAAGCCTGCCCAGCATCACAGCGGGCCACAAGAGGAGGGAGCAGGCAGTCCCGTCGGCGCTAGTTTAGGCGGCTAGAGCAGGAAGATCAGAGATTGAAGAAGCACGACGGCTAGAATCGTGTGTTCACTGACAAAGCCTTGCGTAAACAAGTCAGCCTCGAAATCTGTGGCGTGTACAACCCATTTGCTATTATTTTTATAACTTTTACTCATTTTCTAATTCATATGGAATTTATTGCAGCCCGTTTTCCATTTTTAGAATTGTCGGCCATTTTCTGGTCAGTACCTGGGTCAAAAAATTAACTAAATATGTGGGAAATTTTTGCTGGGGAACGAAATATTCTTAATCCAAAAATTAATAGCCATACTAAAACAAATTTAAAAATAAGTTAGTACTATGTCATGTTAAATCCAATGAAATACGTATAAGATATCAGTGAAGAACAAAATTTAAAAAAAAACTAATATCCCATTTGCTCATCTTGAAAGATTTGCAACCCAGTAATTCGGAGAAAACAAATAGGCCTAGCTTGGGTATTCTTCAAAAATAAATACTAGGCTACCTATTTTCCCAAAGAACTGGTGCATGAGCATTTAGCTTTATTTATTTATTTACTTATTTATGTTTAGGGGACCATGAGCATGTACCTGGGCCGGATTCATGTGAGAGTGTCCCTTCCATTAATTATGGGCTTCTCTATTGGGCCTTCATCAAGGCTGCATGTTATCAACAAGTGGAAAATGTGTTCCGCATTTAAAAATAGTATGAGCTACGACAAGACGGGGCACTAAAGGATCGAACCGTGCAACGACTTCCAAAACATTGTGTTTGTCGTTCTAACAACACATTTATATTCAACCAACAGACGAAATATACTACTGATTATACATTGAAAACAGCAGCAGCAGCAACCAGGGCTGGGGGTGCAACAAAAGCAGTAAGCAGGCCAGAAGAGTGAAGACGCAGCTCTATCTTCCAAACCAAACATCAGCCATCATTACAAAAGGGCTACCAAAAAAGAACAAGTGTATGCATCAAACTAAATAAAGATCCTACTACATCAAGTGTACGCATCTAACTAACTGGCTCAGTTAGACGTTACTATTTATTAAGAAGTGGAGATTGGCTGACCGCTTGAACCAGATGGGTGACTGATGGGGGAAACTCCAGCCAGCAGGTCGAAGTCTGATACTTGCGACCCTCTCTCCTACTTTGGGCTGCAGAGCGTGGCGGCACATATCAGGGTATGGTGCATGCAGAGACGCATGGTACGCTATGTACACACGCTTTTGCTCGATGAACGAAATCAAGGCTGCCATCATGATCCTTGCTGTCGGTTTTCTCCTGGTTAATCGGATAATTCAGTCCGACAAACAGAGAGCGTGTTCCAAGGCTACTTACCTGCCTCTAGTCAAAAATTCCTGAAGGCCCAGAGAAGCTAGGATCATGCTCAAAGACCTTGCAGTGACTGTGATTGTATTCCGCGAAACAACACGTCCGGTACGTGCGAACGATCATCAATCTTTCACCGTCGTCTGATCGAGCCAGGAACCACCTGCAACTGCCATGCCGCTTTTCTTTGAAAGGTTCTGGGATTAGGAAGGGTAGGGACACCGGTGACCTACAACATCATATCAAGTTGGACTCAAATAAAAAAGGGCTCTTGATTTAGTCAATCTTAAGAACAGCATGTTATGAGCATGAATATTTTTTCAGTAAATGTTGACAGTAATATAAACAAGCCATCATGATATCATAGGAAAGTAACAAAAAGCTTTAACAGCCGGTTTTAGAGATGACTGGAGTAGGCCAGCAATACGTCCAGCCATAGAAGGAGTCGACAGCGTAAATGAAGCCCTTGTGTTCAATGGCATCAGAGAACCATGGAGGATGTATGATCCTGCGATGGACGTGCAGATTTATCCACTTACCACAGTGACCTGTCAGATAGGTGAGACCGCGGTTGAAGAATGCAATTAGCATGAAATCTTTATAATTCCCAGATCTTGTGGGCACTTGGCAGATTACAACCTTGAGCAAATCAAACTTGGTATCATGTTGGCTACTGTAAGATTCAGAGTATTCTGGGCCGCAGTGCCAAAGCAAAGGCGATGTTAATCGAAGGAAGGGGATCAATCGCGGTGTAGACCTCCACGAGCATCCAAATGCCGCGACCGGCCGACGAGCACCATCCAAGACGTGTTCATGCTGACCCAGTACATACCGTTAATGTAGCTGAGGCTGATGGGGATCGGATCGCAGTGAAGGGGGTTGATGCTCGCCACCCTACAATCGTTATGCTGCATGACACGCCGTTTCTGAAGATCAGGCGGCATCAGCAAGCAAGGAGCTTGCTTAAAAAGCTCCGGCCTGAGGGCTTTGAGTAAACGATACAGCCCCGACGAGCACGCGGCAAGCGGCATGGTACTGAGATTGTCCACACGCGAAACAATGAGCTTGATTACCTCTGTGGGGAGCGAATTCCAGCCACTCTTTCATTGGTTCTGCCATTGTTAGTGCTTGGGTTTCAGACGAGTGGGGGAGGCACCTTAGCGGGGATGGAAGCTTGGACGAGATTATGTGCGGACAAAGATGGAGAAGCGAATATGTGTTGTGGGAAGTGGACAGGTGATGATGACTACAGCATGCCGCTTGACTTACGAGACACATACCACAAAGATAGGGTCATATCGATGCTGCATAACTTGCTTGAGTGATCACAAGATCGGTACTCCCTACAAGACCTACTATAGTACTATGCCCTAGCTTGCTAGAGTAGAGTAGTAGAGTAGGACTCTGCTCTACTACTAGCACCGGAGGAGTAGTATATTCTAATCTAAAATAGTTACAAACTTTGATGCACGATCGTGGAACGACTACAAACCGTGCTCAAAGACCGTGGTTCTACGTGGTGTTTGGACTTATATGCCAAAAAATAGCAAGATGCCCGTGCATTGCACAGCACACCATCATCACCAACTCGGTTTTTTCTCTACTCCTACTCCTATAAAAGACTCAGTTGGTGATGATGGAGGCGAGGAGGCGTGTTCAGCCAGGCGTGCAGCGGACGGTGCAGCACTATTCGATTTGTTATAAAAAAAGTACTTGTAGAGATAGAGACATAGGGAGGAGCACGAGGTAAGGCCTTATCTGTAAACGTGGAGAGAGGTGCGGGTATCTTTTGTAAAATTGTCATAGTTGGCTTTATATCCGTCAGATATAGATCGGACGGTCTATATTACAAGATGGCAGGCAAACCATCATCACCAACTCGGTTTTCTATAAGAGTAGATATATATAGATATAGATAGATAGAGACTAGGGAGTACTAGTAAGGACACCATCTCCTGCTTCGTGTGCTACTCTCGCGCTCCATTCGGCGGCCGCAACATCCCCTACAGCCACCCCTCCTGCGCTCCATTCAAGTAGTATTTGTTGAAATCTGGGAGCGCACTCTCGCGATCGCCGGGCAGCCAGGACTTCACCGACGCATTTACTTCTTCCCCAACCTCGGCAACCTCTTCCTCAACGACATGGGCGACAACCTCAACGCCAACGGTGCTGCTCCCGTTGCACCTTATGTGTTTCTGTCCTTCCTGTTCGAGATCGTGGTAGAATTCATGTTTCTACTCTGTATCCTACTACTATACTAGTCCACATGATTAGTTTCATCTCTGTTATAGCCGTCATGATTTATTTTGTGCTTATTCAGATTAAATCTCGTAGTAACTTGCTCACATATTCAACTGGCGCAACGTCCCCTACAGCCACTCCCGTTTCATGGACGGCCTGGTCGATGCCTCCAAGGAGCCCTTCGTCCACTGCTATGAGTGCCCGATACCATTTTGTGGCTCGCTGGCGGACATGGTGCATCACCTCACGGATGCGTGCAGCGGTCACTGCTGGCCCTTGGCGGAGAACAACAAGTACGACACGTGCTACTGGTTCACCATGCCGGAGTCGCTGGAGGATCACCGCCGCCTGCTAGTCTCGGAGGAGGACAGCGTCTTCCTCTTGATCGTGGGCACCGGCGAGGTTCACAAGAGCCGCCGCCCGTCTTTGCAAGCAGCGCTGTGGGCGTCGCCGCCGACGCTTCTTTCTTGACACGAGGCAGATGTACGGGTGCAAGGTCAATGTTACTACCCCTCCGGGTGACGTGGGCAGCGAAACCGGCCTCATCGGACAGACTTGGAATCTGAGGAGCTGGGACTATCCCGCCAATGTGGACTTGGAAAACCCATGGCATCCGTTCTATCCTTTACCCGCCGACTCGGTGCACGGGGACTCCAAGGAGGTTCACCTGGACATACGCATTATCAAGTGCACTTAGAAAACATGTAGTGTGTGTGTGGGCGCTTATGGCCCGATCTTTGCCGCTTTTGATTCTGTAAGCTTGTCATTAAACTTGAGTGGCTTTCGCCGCAGTCCTTCCTTTGAACTTCTCCTCTCAGTGAGCTGATGTAAGACACTTTGGGTTTCATTTGATAATGGAACCGGGGAGGAGCCTCCCTGTTCTTCTAAAAAAAAATATGCATTATCAAGTTAAATGTTGATCATTAGTCTTCGCTCAATGTAGTCCGCTGTCTAAGCATATGGAGACTTCCATGCAGGATCTTCCTCTATTGGAGTATCGCCATGAATAAAAGTGTATCCGTTTATGGTTTAGTCTAGAATCTTCCATGTGTGAATTTTTACTGCAGTACTGGTGAAAGACTTATGATGAACCATTTCTTACATCTCCTCTGCCCCCTTGCAAGTCATCCTTATTTAATCCCTCCGTCTAGGTGTATAAGGGCATGGTTAATATTACTTAATAGTATAGCCAACTGTTGACTATAAGAAAGTGCCATGTCATCTGTAGCCAACATGTATAACAATCGATACTCAAAAACTAATACTTAAAGATCATTTCTTGCAAAGCACAATAAGTGTTATTTCTTCACAAGTTTTGGATGCAGGTTGAACAGTTGAACGCTTCAGTTTGCAAAAGATACCTTTTTATCTATTTCACCCGGATGTTTGTAGCTCTAGAGATGAGATAATATCCGAAGAAACCTATCGATACCCGTTACACATGAGATGACCCCCACATCCTTTTTCAAAATAAACAACTCCCCGATCAATGCATTTCACTCTTCGGTGCAACGCACGGGCACCTTACTACTATAGATTAGTACGACCAAAAATTGAACTAACATTATATATAGTACGATAAATACTAATGCATGTCACCTAAAATTATATCATTCAAAATTATGTTCAAATACGAATCCAACGATATATTTTTTGTTGACATGCACTAACATTTTGTCAATTAAATCTTCAGTCAAATTCAATGGGGGACTAATAAACCACGACCGATGTAGTACAAGTGTAGAGGGCGGCGCTTAACGGAGTCTCACCTCTCACCCGCTCGTGGCGCATAAAGAAGCCGTCATATCACAAAACCCAACCACTCCCAGTAATAAATGGCCTGGTAAAATAAACGGACAAGCAACCATCACATCCTTCATCTTTTTTGCATTTCACCTCTCTGCATTTACTTTCTCCGGTTCATCTCCGACGCTCGATCCCTAGCTACTACTCCTAGGGCCAGTTCTTTTGGCGGCTTCCTCAGCTTTTCCCACAAGACTAGTCACAGTGGAGAGTAACAATAAGGCGCCTCATTCATTTATTTGGGCTTCTAAACTACTACTCCGTCCTGGTTTATTCCTCACCATTGTAATTTGTGCTAAATTTTGACCAAAGATTTAACTGATAAAATGTTACTCAAAACACTTAGGCGCGGTGCATCTAGGTGTGTAAGTCATCTTACAAAAACCAAACAATCCGAAAACACTTAGGCGCGGTGCGTTAACTTCTACCTCGTTTCTTGTTTCTTGACATATCAACCAATAAGAGATAAAGAGTGTGCATGCTTTTAATGACTTGAGATATCAAACACGACATGAAGTGGTTAGTTCATTGCATGCAATACTATTAATTAGCAAATAAACATTAACATTTCTCGTTTTCTCCTCTTCCTTGGTCATGGTGCACAGAGAAATAACCACAGAGAAGGAAGCTAAAAGTAAACAATCAAACGAGCATTTTTGCATTTGTTTTGCATTGAATCGTTTCACAAGCTTGACTAGTGTTGTGTAACGCCCTCGATGCGGCTATATCTCCCACGTGTCGAAGCACGACTTAGAGGCATAAACGCATTGAAAGCAATGTCGCAAGTGAGGTAATCTTCACACAACCCATGTAATACATAAGGGGAAAAGAGATACATAGTTGGCTTACAGTCGCCACTTCACACAATACATAAATAAACATCCATCATCCAGAATACACTCAAGGTCCGACTACGGAACCAAAATAAAAGAAGATACCCCAAATGCTACACAGATCCCCGATCGTCCCAACTGGGCACCACTATCGATCATCGTGAAAAGACACATAGTAACGACCACGTTCCTCGTCGAACTCCCACTTGAGCTCGGTTGCGTCACATGACCGGCATCGTCGGCACTGCAACTGTTTTGGTAGAATCTGTGAGTCGGGGACTCAGCAATCTCACACCAGCGAGATCAAGACTATTTAAGCTTATAGGAAGGACAGAGTTGTGAGGTGGAGCTGCAGCAAGCGACTAGCATATATGGTGGCTACATTCGCAAAGAGAGCGAGAAGAGAAGCAAGGCACGGTCATTGAAGCTAATAGCGATCAAGAAGTGATCTGAACTACTTACGTCAAACATAACTCCAACACCGTGTTCAATTCCCGGACTCCGCCGAGAAGAGACCATCACGGTTACACACGCAGTTGATGTGTATTTTAATTAAGGTCAACATCGGGTTTTCTACAACCGGACATTAACAAATTCCCATCGCCTCATAACCGCGGCACGGCTTTCGAAGATAATACCTGCAGGGTGTCCCAACTTAGCCCATAATAAGCTCTCACGGTCAAGAAGGATATTCCTTCTACCGGGAAGACCCGATCGATCTCGGAATCCCAGACTACAAGACATTTCGACAAAGAATAAAACAAGACCAGCAAAGCCGCCCGATTGACAGCCGACAAATCCCGATAGGAGCTGCACATATCTCGTTCTCGTGGCACACCGGATAAGCTAAGCGCACAGGAACCGACGTAATCCGAAAGGTTGCCAAGGAATGGTCCCAAGACGGTGCTCTAGTTTGGACCAACACTCGAAGGAGCACTGCCCCGGGGGGGGGGGGGGGGTAAATAAAGATGACCCTCGGGCTCGCGAAAACCCGGGGGAAAAGGCTTAGGTGGCAAATGGTAAAACCAATGTTGGGCCTTCTTTGGAGGAGTCTTATTCAAAGCGAACTATCAAGGGGGTCCCATAAATCACCCAACCGTGTAAGGAACGCAAAATCAAGGAACATAACACCGGTATGATGGAAACTAGGGTGGCAAGAGCGGAACAAAACACCAGGCATAAGGCCGAGCCTTCCACCCTTTACCAAATATATAGATGCATTAATTATAGCAGATATATTGTGATATCCCCAACAAGTAAACATGTTCCAACAAGGAACAACATCTCCTTGTTCCAACAAGGAACAAACTTCATCTTCACCTGCAACTAGCAACGCTATAAGAGGGGCTGAGCAAAGCGATAACATAGCCAATCAACGGTTTGCTAGGAAAGGATGGTTAGGGGCTGACATGGCAAAATGGGTGGCATGATATAGCAAGTGGTAGGCATCGTAGCATAGGCATAGCAAAAGAGCGAGCAACTAGCATAGCAAAGATAGAAGTGATTTCGAGGGTACGGTCATCTTGCCTGAAATCCCGCGAGGAAGAAGAACGAGTCCATGAAGAAGACAAACGGATGTAGTCGAACGAATCCTCACAACTCCGGAACGAAACCAAAGCTAACGAGAAAAGCAACCCGGAAAGAAACAAACAACATAGTAAACCACCATCACATAAACATGGCATGATGCGCAAACAAGTATGATGCATGCCCGGTTTAAATAGCATGGCATGGCAAAAGTGCAAAACATATCAGCTTCACAGACTTAGTGAAATTACTGAACATGGCAAAATCAGCATCAGGAAGCAATGTTCAGAGTAATGAAACAGCATGCTACAGGAACTTATAATAGCAAAACAAGGCATGGCATATTACAAAACACATGTAGGACTCAAGATCATAGGATGCACACATCAATCATGGCAAAAATGACAAAAGTGCATGTTCTGTTAAGAAACAGAAACTAACATCACATAGCCCTCTTCTAACAGCATTTCGGGCACCAAGATGAGCTCAAATGAAAATGGTGCAATGAGATGAAATGATCTACTCTTCGAGAAGAACATTTTGACATATTACACGCACGAAACGGAGCTACGGGTGCAGAGTTATGATGCGTTGAAAATGCCACAAAATAATCACCGAGACAAAAACTTAGACGAAATTAAGGGGGGGGGAAGTCAACCGATCGGATCTGAGATCCGGATCCGAGGCGGATCGAGGCGGCGGCGGTGCGGTTTCGCCGGAGCCCGCCTGGGCGAGGAGGAGGAGGAGAGGCCGGGCGGCCGACGGAGGAGGAGGCGACGGCGGCTGGCCGGTCGTGGGGCCATGCCACGGGCGGTGGCGGCATGGCGGCGGCGGCGGGGCGCTGCCCGGGAGGCGGCGCGACGGGCCGAGCGGGCGAGAGGGCCCCCCCTGCGGGCAGCGGCGATGTGGGGCGTTGGTCGGGCGGACACGTCCGGGCGGCGGGTGGACGAGACCGTCGGCGGGAGGAGGAAGGAGCTAGGGTTTGGACCCGGATTTGGACGTGGGAGGTGTTTAAATAGGCATAGAGGGATCTAGGAGAGTCAAAATGAGGTGTAGTTTTCGCCCTACGATCGTGATCGAACGGCGGAGAGCATGGAAGTGACTTAGATGGGTTATTGGGCTGTTTTGAAGGGGTGTTGGGCTGCAACTTAAAAGAGCCTTTGCGAGAGTGCGGTTAACCGTTGGAGTACCAAACGAGCTCCAAATGACCCGAAACTTGACTGGTGGTCTACCGGTGGTATACCGAGGCCACTTGACAAACCTCGGTCCATTCTGAGAAAGTTTAGTACCCGCTGACGGAAAAACGTATAAGGGGACGCCGGGGGACATAGGAGTGCCGGATTGCAAAACGGACAACGGGAAAAATGCTCGGAATCATGAGACGAACACGTATGCAAATGAGATGCACATGATGACATGATATGAAATGCATGACATGGACAAAATGCAAAAAGAAGAAAAACCCAACCACGGAGGGAATATCATATCACAATGTCGAAAATGGGAAGAGTTGGAGTTACAAATATGGAAAGTTACATCCGGGGTGTTACATGTTGTTTTTCCACTTTTACAAAAACTGCATCGTAATGTTCAAACGTGCATTTGCACGTACATAAGTAATAGTAGTACTCCCTCCGTCTAGGTGTACAAGTCTTCCCTCCTTCTTGGTCACCGTGCACAACCAAAGATGACTTATTGACCTGGACGGAGGGAGTAGCACAGTCTGCAAGCATATATCGAGAGAGACGTGTAGTCCGATAGTATATAGTAAAGTTTGTGCTATATGCACGCATACTTGCAAAATGCGTAATAATACACAACGCTTTCCAAACTTTCCTTTTACATACTTAATTAAGGACGCTAAAAATTCCTGAACGTTAAGGATTTATCATTTGCGTCCCAAAACTAATGAGATCGCCTTTACGAAACAAAAATTATACTCCTCCTAAAAGCCACAGTGCTTTCGCGGGGAGCGCTTGCAGCACGCCACGAGTGCCCTGGTGCGCGGCCGTTTCCCAGCGGCGACACAACGCCTCTTCCTCAGCCTCGCAACTCGCGAGGTGATGATTGGCAGCTTGCCGGCGGGCGAGAGCGATCTCACCAGTGTGGTGATCCGGCGCCAACAGGTACTCCTCCTGGCTGGAAGCGTGCACCCGGTCCACTTACCACCAAGCGTAGATGAGGCTCTTGGGCCCGACTGCACTAAGGGCGTCGGCAAGGGCGTCCTGCGCCACCCTCACGGCCCTCGCACGAGCCTTCTGCCAAAGAACCAATTGCTTGACTCTCTCGGATGCGACATAGATCTCCCAGAAAGCTTGTTGCACGGTGCGCTTCTCTTCCTCGGCCTTCTTCTCCGCCTCTATTTTGGCGCGCTCTGCTGGAGGCAAAGCCTCCCACAAGGCGACATCCATTTCTTTCCAAAGCTCCTCAAGGCTGGGGGGCTTGGCGGGCGGCGCGGCGTTCTCCTCGTAGCGGGGAGCCGACGCGTCCTCCGACGCGCGTGCTGGCGAGATTGGGAACGCCGACGCGTCCACCTCGACGCGTCGCGGTGAGGAGCGGAACGCCGACGCGTCCTCCTCGACTAGTGGCGGCGAGGAAGGTAAAGGCGTCGCGTCGCTTAGCGAGGTGCGGAACACCGACGCGTCCTCCTCGACTAGTGGCGGCGAGGAATGGAACGGCGACGCGTCGCGTAGCGGCGAGGAGCGGAACGCCGACGCGTCCTCCTCGACTAGTGGCGACGAGGAACGGAAAGGCGACGCGTGACTGTCCGCACGGTGCAGCAAGGGGCTCCTAGGGCTTGGGAGGGGAGATGCCATGGTGGTCGACGTGAGAGGGAGGGGAAGGAGATAGCGATGAACGTGAACGTGAGGGGGAGGAGATAGCGATGTTGTGGGAGGCGCAGTATTTATAGCGAGCAATGGCACACCTGCGTAAGATATGAACTGAAGCTGATCGACTTAGCTGCAGGTTCAGTTGTGTCAGCGACATGTGGGCCAAGACTGCTGGGCCCGTATGTCAGTGACCCAATGCACCTGAAGTTAAGTAAAAGCTACGTGGGCATATTTGTTGGAGTAAATTACGGGGGAGCGAAGGGGTGGAAATATTGCTGGCCACAACGGATTGGACGAGCGTGGGGGGAGGAAAGTCATGCATGCAGATTTTTTTCACACGGGGTGGAGTGGTGGGACCGCCGGAGGGAGAAGGAGAGTTTGGCAGGCATATTTTTTCCACACATGGAGAGGAAAAGATTTGGAGACGAACGGGCTTCCTGCAGGTATGAGGAACGGTGCATAATAAGTCATCTTGCATGCCGGGCTAGGTATAGTCTCAAGTCATTAAAAACATACACGCCCCACACATGTTCATATTTCAAGATGCACTAAATTATTGCATGCGATGATTAAGGCTGGCCATCATGGTGGTATCTTACCTGGTACACGGGAATAGCAAACATGCTGATGTGGCAAAGAATTAAAGAAGAGAGGTGTGTTAGACTAACTAGTGTTCATGCATGAATTGTTAAACACATTTTTTTGTTAAGAACGACTGCATTAGTTGAGTACTTTTGCAGACTTCAAAAACTATTCCACCGCCTCTACTATCTTGCTAAGAGTAGGTGAATTTTTTTAGTCGAGCCCTTTAAACTAGAAGGGAGGTAGTGGTACTCTAATAGCTAGGTGTGTAATTCATCTTACGAAAACCAAATAATCCCAAAACACGTAGGCGCGGTGCATTAACTTCTACCTCGTTTCTTGTTTCTTGACATATCAACCAATAAGAGATGAGGGTGTGCATGCTTTTAATGACACGAGACTATCAAACATGACATGCACGATGGTTAGTTCATTGCATGCAATAATATTTAGTTAGCAAATAAACATTAATGTCTCTCGTTTTCCCTCCTCCTTGGTCACGGTGCACAGCCTAAGATGACTTACTCACCTAGGCGGAGGGAGTATCAACATTCACAATGTCAAATCAATATTTTTACACTCATTATAAAACGTAGTTCTTATACTCATTATAATCAGTATTGTAGATATTGATATTTTTAGTATAAATTTGGTCGTGGGATTTCATTGATGGTCGTGGGATTTCATTGATGCCTGTCAAAGCGTGGAGGAAGCGGAGCTTAGGACTTGCATTGCCGGTCTCTACATAGGTATTTCTCTTCATAATCCTGTAATTTTAGAGACTTATTGCGCTTTTGTGGTAGCGTCTCTTGCATCGGGGGACTATGACAGGTCTGCTATGCGTGACCTGAAGATGAAAGCGTTGAGCATCTCGAAGTTGATCAACAATCTTCAATTGTCAAAGATTAGCCGTTCGGCCAATAAGGTGGCACACTTAATCGCTAAGTATAGCTTTGACAATAGATTAGATGGTATTCTTGTAAATAATATACCGCCCTGTGTGATGAATATTGTATCGAATTAGTGTACTGGTGTGGCTGGTTAATTAATATAAGGTGGTGTTAAAAAAAGTATATATTTGGTCAAACACTTTGCAAACGGTTGACGGGAGTAAAAAGGACCAGAGGGAGTATCATGCATGCGGAGTAGGCAAAAAAATTGCTCATTTTTAGCCGGTCGAAGTCTCAAAGGGCGCGACCGCGCGAGGGAGGCGAAGGTCGTGGGAGGCACGACGGTTGATGGAATTTAAGTGAAGTTACATTCACGCGCCGGCATGGCGTGCGAACAGGCAGAAGCTATACCGTCAGGCCTATGATATGGGTCTAGTAGACATGACATCTAGTGGGTCCCGCATAGTTCTCGAGAACTCTTTGGGGGCTTGCAGCCGTTTATCCACCGGGCAAGCCAGCAACCCCATGCCGTTCGCACGCCCTACTCGTCCCCGTCTTCTACCTCACAACAGTTCGCTCCCAGTCGTCCTGTCCTTTCATATTAGTTCGCTCCCAGTTTTTGCGGTGTACATCAGTTCAACTTCTCCTAACCCTCCTCCAAAATCCATGGCCTCCCAAATCTCCATGGTCGCCGCTGAGTACCAGGTTAGAGCCATCACCGGCGATCAGTTCATCGTCATCTACACACGTGGATCCGCGATGGTGAAAGCATGGCTTGCTCGCTTCCTACGCATGTTCAACAGTTCAACGGATGAGTGGGTATTGGGCTAGATGTTGAGTACACCACAGTCTTGGGACGAGAGAAGGATCTAAAGGACGAAGAGAGGAAGAAGCCCGCCGTGATCCAGGTTTGCGTACATAACGTTTGCTTGGTCTACCACATATGCCACGCCGATGTTGAGTGCCAGGATTTTAAGAACTTCCTCAAGGAGAAAAGAGTGAAAATTCGTTACTGTAGGCTTTAAGAACGACAAAGAAGTCCTGCGTCGGATAGGTCTCATTGTAGGCCAGCCGTTCGATCTCCAGAAGGCAAGCCTGGTGTCCTCCTCTCAACCTTCAATGCTGACCCTGGCAGCAGCCATGATTGGTCCTTCAGACGCTAAGCGAAGAAACCTCATCACGAAGTTTCATCATGCATGGGAGTCGAAGACATTAGATGAAGATCACATCACATGCGCAGCAATGGATGCTACCTTTGTTTAAATATCTACATGGGTTGGATGAAGAAGAAGAGCCCGATGTCGGTTCAAGCAAAGAAGCGTCGGCGAAGAGGAAGAGGAAGAGGGGCGAGGGCGAAGTCGAGGGGCGTGGACTCGGACTCCGAGTAGGTGGCGATGCCGTCGCTCATCTGGTTCTACCGCAGTGTCAAGCTGACTAGTTGCTTAGTTTATTTTCAAGGGTGTGTTGTCTTTGAGGCCCAGCAGAACTATGTTTATGTTCTCTTGCAGTGTCAAGCTGACTAGTTGCTTAGTTTATTTTCAAGGGTGTGTTGTCTTTGAGGCCCCAGCAGAACTATGTTTATGTTCTTTCTCGTTATTTGAACTGTTTAGTACGTAGAGTAGTACTAGTACTATGTCTTACTACTGTTCTTCTTGCAGTTGGTACTACTGCTCGTACCTTCGTGTTCCTACTGTACTTAATACATTCGTACTAGTAGTATAATTTGGGTCCGTCGATTTGTGAAAGAAGTTCGACGAAGCGAAGGAAGAAGACAGCAGAAGAGGTGGAAGAAGCCCTTCTAGCCATCCATGTTGCATCAAACGGCTCACATGAGTCGACTGACCCAAATTGCTCCTTTAGATTGCAGGATCCACGTGGCATTCAAGGTCTCGAAGGTAGATTCCGCGTCCGCACCCGGTTTGCGGGCTCGACGTGCGCGCGACCGGCTTCCGCCGCGACAGCCACCATGCGCGCCTCCTCCGCGCGGGCGGAGACGACAATGACACGCTAGTTCCTCCTCGCCGGCGTGCTGGAGCACGCGCTCGTCCTCCTCTTCGTATGATGCGTGCATAGACGCGGCTCCACCAGCTGCTCGCGAGCTTGGCAGCGCGGCGGCATGGCGAGGAGGGACGCCAGACGACGTGAGAGGGCGAGCCTTCGGCTTCATGGCACAGGGATGGCGGCGACACGGCGGTGATGGGCGAGGAATTGTTGGCCGGAGCAGGCGGGCGCCGGCATGCGCAACGGCGGCGGCGCCATATTGATGAGTGCGCGTATGGGAGCTTACTTTAGTTTTATATGAGGTTGGTCAAACTTAAAAGAAAACCGTACTAGTACACGTAAACATTAGACTTAGGCAGCACTTTTATTTTTTTATTTTTTTGAAGTTAGTACCACAGATACGATACGGAATCATGTGCAAGCGCGTGAACCGCTGACGGCCTTGATCGATCGAGCAGTGCGTCACCGTGTCGCTTTCGAAGGACATCCACCGAACCTTTTTGTGTGTGTGAAAACAATCCTCGAATATTACTCAACTTTTTTTCACAGGAAAGTTCTTGACGCTGTAATATTTCCATATATTTGAATTTACCTCGGTTTGTGTTTATTTGGATTTGGACGTTTTAGGTGCGCCCTAGTTTTTTAATACTTATTTTGTGTGTGTATTTGGGAGAGAACGTGTGTATGTGTCCATATGTGTGTTGTGGCGGAAGGGCAATGTGGAGACGGTGTGCGTGTGATCTGAGACATAGAGAGGTGTGAATGTGCAAGCGATCATGCATGAGTGAGACATAGACAGATGCCGATACGTTGTGTATACATGAGAGAACGGTCTTCTAGTTTACTTGTGTGTGTGTGTGTGAGAGAGAGAGAGAGAGAGGAGCATCCGTAACACAACAACCATCTCTCTCGATTCGTCCGTCCCTTGCATGATCGCATGCAACATATGCATCGACACGCACATTTTGACACCCTCACTCGGCCCCTGCCCACCTCAAGGCCCGCACAATCTCTTCGTGAATACCCATTTCTCTCCTTAGGTTTGTTTTCGCTCAATATCTGACACACACACACACACACACATGCACACACGCACACACGCGCGCACACACACACGCAGCACAACACACACACACTCCCCCGAGCACACAATTCATCCCCATCCAAGGTTATACGGCGACCACTCTCGCTTGTGCTTCTTTGCACCCCAACATGCACAACACCTCAATCTTCAAAGAGGGCATCGAGCAGATCAAGGCAGCGACCACACTGCGCTTAGAGAATGCGGGTCATTTGGAAGCGGGGTGATGTGACGACGGTGGCCCGACTCCTCCCCCCACCCTCTCTCTCTTGCACAAAATTACCAATCCCTCTCTCCCCCGCACAAAATTGTCAATCCCTCAAACCATGAGATCCTTCCCCTCTCGTCCATGTTTTCCCAGCTCTCTCATCAAACATGTTGTCTCTTCTCCTTCCACGTATACAGAATCACGTATATTACATGTCTCCATCTTTCTCACAGACCTAACTTCTTCCTCTCTCTCTCTCTCTCTCTCTCTCTCTCTCTCTCTCTCTCTGTGTGTGTGTGTGTGTGTGTGTGTGTGTGTGTCTCATTAGGTTTGTCTCCTACTCTCTCGTCCACATACATACAATCTTTCCCGCCCTATCTGCTCCATCTTGAAAAGCTCTCTCTGCACGTTTCATTCACACAATGGGATATGTCAAAATGTTGCTTCTATAATGGCTGATGTAGAGTTTTGGTTGTTTTTGTTGCATCCTACAAAGTAATAGCTATGAAATGCATTTAGATTCTCATTTGACTAAATTATGTGAGTTTGAGCATGTTGTGATGTACTATAGACCTTGTATACATCTTGGGATTCGACAATGATTGTAACTATTGAATTGTATAGACCATTACATTCGAAGTCAATAGCCTAATATATTTATTTCACAATTTCAACAAATGATTAGTTCACTACAAACTAAGAAAACAATGTACTCCCTCCGTTTTTATTTAAGTCCGCGTATTAGCATTGGTCAAAGTCAAGTTTTGTAAACTCTCAGAAAGCTTCTAACAAAAAATATTAACATATACAATAACAAATAAATACCATTGGGTTCATTATTGAATGTACTTCCACATCATACATATTTGTTATGGTAAATGTTTATATTTTTATATAAACTTTCAGCCAAACTTTAGGAAGTTTGACTTGGTCAAACCTAATATGCAGAGTTTACTACTACTACTGCTAGTTGCTTAGCCGAATCACTCAACACGCCACACGGGAGTCCAAAGTGTCACAAAATTTTGAGGTCAGCGGAAAATCTCCCATGACCACTGATTCGAGCAAAGGGAAGTTACCATCATAGCCTTCGAACAAGCCTACGTCGACGCTTGGTAGGGGGCTGTTTTCGTAACCAGGTTCACCCTACCTGACAGCCCCACCGGCACCCAGAGTAGTACACCTGAATACTCCCCATTTTCTATCCCCACCGCAAAATAGACTTCTCCACGGCACCGCAGCCTTCATGCTCCTCCCCTTTACATCGGCGCACTCGTCCACCGCAGCGCATCTGCCTCATTGACGACCTCGTACGCCGCACTGGAGCCGGTTCACTGTCTTCGTCGTAGACGGAGCCTCTTCCCCGGCATCGTCTTCCACGTTCTCGGATCTGCTTCCCGAAAGCCGACGCCAAGCGCAGAAGTACCACCGCCGTGGACAATGAACTGACACCCATTGCCGACCATGACTCATAGAGGCTGCCGCGACCATCGTTCTCCTCCTCGATTGGTAATGTGTGTATTGAATCACTTAGCAGTACATGTGCAGTTCCAATTTTGTTCATACTTACCCTTCAATTTTCCTGGGTGCTATTGTTCCCGTAAAATTAATTGGTTATAGCCTCCATTGTCCAACAGAATATCAGCTTGTAATTGTGCGTTGCTCTTGTATCACATTGTGCTTGGGTAGGTTCTTCATACGCAACCAGCGGTGTGGCAAATGATGGAAAGGTTTTTAGAACTAGCAAGATGCCCATGCGTTGCACGCATCAAGATGCATTTGTATGAGTAGTTTATCTTGTGGGAGAAAAGGATGAACGAGGGAAGGCCTTATTTGCAAATCTGGAGAGGGGTATGGGTATCTTTTTGCAAAAGTCCCATTTGTTTCCTTCCTATCTGTCAGATATAAATCGAACGGCCTATATTGCAAGAAAAAAAAGTATAGAGAAAAAAAAGTAGATAGTAAAGGAAGTAGAGATAAATATTAAATATAAAATATAAAATAAATATAACCGTAGAGAAGAGAGTAGAGATAGCAGAGACGTCGGGAAAGGATAGCGCTGGGGAAAAGCGGCAAGGCGTGCGCTAGTTTTGGCGTTGGCGTCCGTGGCGCTTTATAAAATCAACGCCCTCACCGCTCTATGCCTTGCCACCGCTCTGTGCCTCGCCACCGCTCTCTCCCGCTCTTTTCGCCTCGCCACCGCGCGCCACCATGCCGCCCGCTGGAAACTTGGGGATACCGCGGCGTCGCGCGCCCTCCGGCGGCTACGTCGCCGAGAACAGTTCCGAGGGATGCGCCTCGGCCTCGGCAATTCGACACCGCCATCGAGGCCGCCACAGCGTGACGCGGGCGGCGTGGCGCCCGGTGGCCTCATAGAACATTGAACTTCCCCAACGTGCCCAGCGGGAGCGGGCGCAGAGCTCAGCGCCTCTGCCGCGGCATAGCACCGGCGAGGATCGTCGCGACAACCGGGCGGGAGCACCGTCTCGGCATCGCCGAGATGGACGAAAGCCATGGCGCTGTGGCGCCAAGACTTCCCGCAAGACATCATCAACGAGAGCGAGTTCTACGCGCAAAGGAGGGCGGAGAGGGATAAGAGGAGGGCGGAGCGAGCCGCCTATCGCGAGGATAAGCGTAGGCGAAAAGCGGACGCTTAATTCAACATGAGGCTAGGAGCAGCGTCGCCCTGGGAATCCGACGACGATCGGTATCTTCACGCCTCTGGTCGGGGCGTCGGAGGAGGACATCACCGAGGAGCGGTCGGACGACGAGGAGTAGTTGAATTATGTTTTTGTATCTATCTATGTTGAGAACTATCCTCTACTCTCTAGTATCTACTTCTCGATCTCAACCGTAAATGCTTTTTAAAGCGCCAGCAGCGTTGCAATTCTGTTGGAGATGCTCTAACATGGCGTATTTAGTGCTTTAATGTTTCCCACAAGATCTTGAGTATTACTAGTAGTATTTTTCTTGCCATGTTGAGACTTTGAAACCATGAGTGTGAACATGCAGAGGAGCAATGAAGACCAAACATGTGATATTCGGGACATCTTCAAGGAGCGTGGCAAGTTAAAGAGGAGCTGCACCGAACACGTAAAAGCGAGCTTTGGTAAGTAACACCCTTTCAATTACTTTCGTTTAGCCTCGTGTTCTTCGATGTGTATATGTTGTAGTTTCTGTTTCTCTTAAGCGTGGTGTTCTTCGATGTGTAATAAGAAGAGTCTTAATCATCCTAATGCTTTCGTTCTTGATGTAGGAAGTGGGTGTTATCACCGTGTAGTCTGTTTTTATATTTCTTTTCCTTTTGAATTCACTTCTCCGAGTTCTGTTTATCTGGCTTCTACTAAATGGATCTAGGTTTCTCTGAGTATTGATCTAAAAAAGAAGTAACTTCATGTCAGGATGCAGTTCCTGCGAGGAGGGAAGTATGGTCAACCTCGAGATCATGTTTCCAAAATGAGGCTGGATTACACACAAGGTGCCAGTTCCCTAATGATGCTGGATTAGACACAAGGTGCAACTTCCAGATGATCTTTGGATTACACACAAGCCAGGTGGAGTCATCAGCTGTTCGTGTCCTCATGGCATTAGTAAAGGCTGGAAGAAAGCATGCAGCAGCCCTTGAGAATGTAGCTGAGTTCCTGACGAAGCGAAAAGAGAAATCAGATGATCTCTTCACCCAAGCCAAAGAAGAGATGGAAGAAGCCATAAATAAGCTAGCATAGGCAGAGCAGGCTAGGCGTCTCCTGCTATCTAAAACTGTTGTCAATACAAAATTTCCTTCATAATAGCTAGGTTCAAATGTTTATCCAGTCAGCATGCCTGTTGTGATGTCCGTGCATCTACTGATGTGGCACAAAATGTTTTTTGGGTCATGTGGCCGGTGCGTCGGTTCAATGCCTGCGCTATGAGAGGTCGCGTCCGTGTCAGAGCAATCACTCCCTCCAGTCCTTTTTTGTTTGGGTATAACAAAATCTCGTTTTCCATTCACATTTTACAAGTAAAATTTGTGGACAAACTTTGACCCAAAGTACGATGGGGACTAGTAAACCAGAATGGAGGTAGTAGTTTTTTTTAATCAAAGAAGGGTTTTCCCTTAGATTCTTGAAAACCAGCATCTAAATCTAAACCATAGTATTTGCCCTAGAACTACCAGGTTCAACATCTCGTAACATAAACCCATATAGCCATACGCCAAGGAGGTACATAGTACTATGAATTCCATTTTCGCTCCATACCAATCGTTCTAAAAACTACTTACTACTTATAACATGCCATTTAAAATCGGAACTCTTAACCCCACTAAAAAACAATATTTTAAACGTGGCTACTCGGTCTGTGGCAACTGGCGAGCCACCGCGCTCCAAGTCGTTCACCTCTGGTCCCGACCATCAACTCCTACAAAGGTGCTCCACCACATACCCGGTACCCGCGAATGCAGCAATCATGCACCTAGGGTGTCGGTGTCAAAACCGGCGGATCTCGGGTAGGGGGTCCCGAACTATGCGTCTAGGCGGATGGTAACAGGAGACAAGGGACACGATGTTTTTACCCAGGTTCGGGCCCACTAGATGGAGGTAAAACCCTACTCCTGCTTGATTAATATTGATGATATGGGTAGTACAAGAGTAGATCTACCACGAGATTAGAGAGGCTAAACCCTAGAAGCTAGCCTATGGTATGATTGTTGTTCGTCCCACGGACTAAAACCCTCTGGTTTATATAGACACCGGAGAGGGCTAGGGTTACACAGTCGGTTACAATGGGAGGAGATCTACATATCCGTATCGCCAAGCTTGCCTTCCACGCCAAGGAAAGTCCCATCCGGACACGGGACAAAGTCTTCAATCTTGTATCTTCATAGTCCAGGAGTCCGGCCAAAGGTTATAGTCCGGCCATCCGGACACCCCCTAATCTAGGACTCCCTCAGTAGCCCCCGAACCAGGCTTCAATGACGATGAGTCTGGCACGCAGATTGTCTTCGGCATTGCAAGGCGGGTTCTTCTCCAAATTCTGTGTACCTATTGAATAGTGTCCGGCTTCTCGTGAATATTGCGCTCCTTGGCTTCCACGCCCAATAATGGCCGTCTTCCACGTGTAAAACGAATGCGAAAAGCCAGGGTGTTCTTACATTTACCCCCCCTAGCTGCGCAAAAATGAGCTGCCTATAAAAGAGACGAGGATTTAGATCCGAATCAGACCATCTTCCCTTCGCGAGCATTCATTGGAGCACATTCGACAGAGATCCATTCCATCATGGCCAGTCGACGCAGCTCCTCCTCTCGCCCTCCCAGCCCTCAGCCTGGAGGTTGGGAGAGATGTTCCGTCCCGCACAGTGAGCTAGTGACACTCCAAACCAAGGGGTTCCTTCCCCCAGCCTTCATGGTCCCGGTTCGAGCCAGACTTGCCACCTATAATGGCGGAGAGCAAGCGGAGATCGTCCCCAGTCCCTCCAAAGGAGAGCGGGTATGCCATGTCCCTTATCTGATAAGAGGGCTCGGATTTCCAATTCATCCGTTTCTCCGGGGGCTCCTGGAGTTCTACGGCCTCCAGTTGCACAACCTTACGCCTGCCTCCATATTGCATATTGCGGGCTTCATAGCCCTTTGCGAGTTGTTTTTGGGCGTCGAGGCTCATTTCGTGTTGTGGAAGAAGTTGTTCTGCCTTGTGCCCCGTTCTCAGGAGGGGTCGATATGTCAAGTGGGCGGAGCCAAACTATGGCGCATCGCCGGGACCGGATATCTATCTGGAACCCCAAGGAAGGCGTCCGAAGACTGGCCTTCAGAATGGTTTTATATAGAAGATGTCCCCCTGCCGGACCCTATTCGGATCGGCCTCCCCGAGTTCAATAATGCTCCCTTGAAGAAGCGCCTAAGCTGGCGTCCACGGAGCCCTCAGAGGGAAAATGACAAGGACGTCCTTTACCTGATGAGCCGGATAAGGTTGTTAGCTCATTACGGACTGACCATGATCGGGGTCATGGCCACATGCATTATGCGGGGGGTGCAGCCACTTCAGTATAGAGGCCACCCCATGTGGGATTTCAACGGGGAGGATGATGCCACCCGCTGCGGCCGTAAGGGGCCGAGATCGGTTGCCACTCTGACGAAGGTCTTGTCTGCATTGTACAAGGGAGAAGAGGAGGAGTTCCTCCACGTCAATCCATAGGGCGGATTTTCTATGTACAATCCTCCAAGCTGGGTAAGCGGACACTTCTTTTTGCCCATCTGTTCCATATTCCCATAGTCAAGTACCTTATCTTGTGATTTCGACGCAGGAATTGCGCCGGGCCGTAAAGGATATAAACAACCCTCCTCCACAACCCGATGATCCGGAACGGTCCCTCGATCCGGCCTCCCAAGAGGATCTGGACATATCCGTGGAGCTGATCGATGGGGTATTTCACCAACTGAGCATCGACAATGCCTTGGTGGCTATTACAGCCGATTATCCTGAACTGCTAACCGCCTCACAAGTAATCGAGACCGAAGTCCTAATACTTCGAAGATGATCCATCCGTGCTTATTTTTTATCACTGTATACCAATGGTGTTACGCAGGGGAGGATCTCGAGGCGGAATGCCGAGCCTGCGGCGACTAGCCAACAGGGGACCGCGAGGGCAGGTAGGCTAAAGAGACACGCAGTCCGGGTCGAGGCATCGGCGCAGCAGTAAGGCGCGCTGCCTTATTACAAGGTATTATTCTTACGATGCATACTAACACCCGTGCTCTCCTTTTTTTAGGAAAAAGAGGGCTCGCCGGACTATATCCGGAGAGATTGCCAATCGAGCCTCCACCAGCCAGGCTCCAAAGCCAGGTCCAGAAGCAGAGGCGAACACGAGGCGTGCGTCGGACGCTCCTCCGACAGAGGATGCGGACAGGCCGTCCACCACCAATTCCGAGGTGGAGAGTGCCATGAACCACAGGCGTCGCCGAACAGTTCTTCGTGACGCTTGTTTCTCCCAAGAGGCATTGGATGCCTTCAATTTGGGAGATGCGTACCTCCGTGCCGCTCAAAATGGTCTAGCCAGAGCCACGGAGCAGTATGTGAAAGACATATGGGTGAGTAAATTTGATGGTTATATATGTCAGTAGCCCCCGAGACATGAAACAGTTAGAATAACTGATTTAAGGATCATTTATTATGCAGGATCTTACAAAAAAGAATACCCAACTGTCCCAGGAGCTGGAAGAGTGCAAAGCCCAACTTGAGGCCGCACTAGCCGCGTGGGAGGCCAAGGAGACCCCTCCGGTAATATACGCTTGAAAGATAAGTATGTTGTGAAGTGCGGCGTGTGTACCGTCGACAATATCATTGCAGACGGCTCCGGAGTAGATCCGGACAAGCAACAACTCTTGCGCCGATTAAAGGCCGGCGAGAGCGTGCTTACGAGGGTGAGGCAGGAGAAGAATAATCTCCAAGATGCCAACACCCAGATGGGCGAGGAACTAAAGGATGTTCGTGCCGAGCTGTCGGACTCCGTGAAGGAGAATCGACGGCTTCGACGCGGCATTTTTAGTAAGTGCTTGAACGAACTTTAAAAAAGAGTTCAGCGAGGAAGTCGACTAACAGAGTTATGTCTGTAGGTATGCTCATAGGTCGTCCTGCAGAGGAAATGCCCGGTTCTACGGGTGACCTTCTTCCCAAGCTCCTTCAACCGCATTTAACGAAGTTCGGCAGGTGATGAAAGGCGTCATGTGAGCCTTGTGGCCATCATCTCCATGCCCAAAGGCCTTGGAGAGCTTGCGAGAGATGCTTAAGGAGTGCGGCGGTGCTTCCGATTATGGAAGATATCGGCCTGCCGTCAAGGTGCTGAGGAGGCACAGGCCATGGTGAAGACGCGATACACGGTTGCTGACCCAAACCACATGGCCGAGGTCGGACCTGTGGGGGCCGATGGGAAGGAGATCCTGTGAGCTTAGTGTACGGCCAAGTAGAGTTGGTCATTAATATTCCCAACAGGACTGCAAACTAGACAGCCTGTTGGATGGTATTGAAGAGGAATATGCTCAGTCAAATTGACTATGTAATTTAAGATGACATGTAAAATGCCTTCTAGCCGGATTGTAGATCGTTTGTCATGGCGGACCTTTTCGCTTCGACCTCGGGACCCGATAGTCCGGAGTGTGTCCGAATACCCTCTCGGTTATATAAGAACCGGGGCATGCATGGAGACCAGGCGTAGGGGTCATTATTGCTTGAACAGACAAGTGCCCAACTAGTTATGTTATATTACATGGTTAGTAAGAAACATCTTCCAGGGAGAATAGTTCCGTTAGGGGTTCCTTTCCCTGGGAGGCATGCCCTAAAGTGCATGTCCGAACTGCGAAAAGAACAGAAAAGCATCTGGGGGCAGATAAATAAACAAGTGGGAAATCATCTTTAGTTAACCGACCGGATATTCCCTTAAGAACGCTAGCTTTCGGTTTCACCCAGTCTGAGGTACACATCCGGCTGACCCGGCAGTAACAATCGCAGAGGTCCTCCCTTTACCGCCTAGCCGAACAATCGGGAACGTAGGGGTAAGCACAGGAGCCAGGCAACCCAGCTTGGCCAAAACTTAAGTCATATCGATGCATATAATGGTGAATAAAAGGTACATGCGGAAGTGTGACGCATGTGTAGGGCATGAAGCCCGTATAAATAAGCTTCATTAAAGAAGCCCCGAGTATAATGAGCGAATAAGCGGCGTCGGTATCTTGAACAAAGGCGAACAAGCCCTTACGGCTGTAAGGGGAAGGGAGGGAGAAGGAGAGAAATGTAAGACAGGTAATGTGTAAAAAATAGACAGAGGAAGGAGACGAACACAGAGTCCGGCGCTAGACGTAGAATCTTCGGAGACGGGCTGCGTTCCATGGGTTCAGCTCGAGTCGGTGATCCGATGCATCTCGTAGACGGTACGCTCCACCAGTCAGGACTTGGTCAATAATAAAGGGACCTTCCCATTTGGGCTTGAGTTTGTCCTTTTTCTTGTCCGGCAGGCGTAGAACTAACTCGCCAACATTGTAAGTTTTGGCCCGTACTTCTCTACTTTGATATCTTCGAGCCTCTTTGTTGATAGAATGCGAAGCGAGCTTTTGCCACGCCACGCTCCTCCTCCCAGCGTCAAACTGTCCTGCCGATCGAGTTCGGCTTCTCTTTCTTTGTACATGCGCACGCGAGGTGAGTCATGAATTATGTCGCAGGCAGAACTGCCTCTGCGCCGTATCTCATAAAGAATGGTGTGAATCCGGCCATGCGATTCGGCGTGGTCCGCAACCCCAGTCTGTAGTCCAGCTCCTCTACCGGTCGTGTCGATTCCTTGAGGACCGCACTAATCTGGGTTTGATGCCGCTCATGATTAGACCATTTGCTCGCTCGACTTGACCGTTAGTTTGCGGGTGATAGGCTGAAGCATAGTCGAGCTTGATGCCCATGTTTTGCACGAGTTTGACCTCGTCGGCCGTAAAGTTCGTGCCGTTATCGGTGATGATCTGTTGGGGGCGTCGTAGCGGTGTACGACCCACGATATGAAGTCTATCACCGGTCCGGATTCGGCCGTCTTAACAGGCTTGGCCTCTATCCATTTGGCGAATTTATCCACCATGACGAGTAGGTATTTTTGCTTGTGGGTTCCTCCTTTAAGGGGTCCGACCATGTCAAGCCCCCAGACTGCCAAGGGCCAGGTGAAGGGTATAGTTTGGAGGGCGGTGGGTGGCATGTGACTTTGGTTAGCAAAGAGCTGGCAGCCAATGCATCGTTAGACTAAGTCCTGAGCATCTGCCCGGGCCGTCGGCCAATAAAATCCTGTACGGAAGGCCTTGCTTACAAGGGCCCGGGCTGCGGCGTGGTGCCCGCCGAGTCCGGCATGAATTTCATCCAGGAGATTCCGCCCTTCCTCTTCGGAGATACACCTTTCAAGGACTCCGGTGGTGCTTTTCTTATAAAGCTCTCCCTCATGGACTTTATAGGCTTTAGCTCGCCGCACTATGCAGCGTGCCTCGTTTTGGTCCTTGGGGAGTTCCTGCCTGATTAGGTAGGCTAGGAATGGTTCTGTCCACAGGGCAATGACTGCCATTATTACGTGGGCTTAAGATGTTACTTCGACGGCAGAGCTTTCAGTTGCGTCAGAATGTTCGGTGTCAGGCAGTGCGGTTGGGTCCAGGCTGTTATTTCCGGATTCCCCTTCCCATAGTACGGATGGCTTGAACAGCCTCTCTAGGAAGATATTGGGGGGGACGGCATCGCGCTTTGCGCCAATGCGTGCCAACACATCTGTTGCCTGATTGTTTTCCCGGGCTATATGGTGAAATTCGAGCCCCTCAAACCGAGCTGACATTTTTAGGACGTTGATGCGATAAGCTACCATTTTCGGATCCTTGGCATCAAAGTCTCCATTTATTTGGGATATCGCGAGGTTCGAATCCCCGCGCACCTCTAGGCGTTGGATGCCCATGGAAACTGCCATCCGAAGACCATGTAGAAGGGCCTCGTATTCGACTGCGTTGTTGGAGTCCTATACATTATCTGGAGTACGTATTGAACTGTATCTCCTGTTGGGGACGTCAGAACGATGCCAGCCCCCAGACCGGCCAACATTTTGGAGCTGTCGAAGTGCATGATCCAGTTGGCATATGTGACGTACTCTTTAGGGAGTTCGACTTCAGTCCATTCGGCGACGAAGTCGGCCAAGACTTGTGACTTAATAGCTCGTTGTGGCTTATAGGTTATGTCAAACGGGAGGAGCTCAATGGCCCATTTGGCAATCCGGCCCGTCGCGTCGCGGTTGTTTATAATGTCGTTAAGAGGTACTTTGGAGGCTACTGTTATCGGACACTCTTGAAAGTAGTGTCGCAGCTTCGGGATGCCATAAACACCGCCAGACGCTATCTTTTGATAATGCGGATACCGTGACTTGCATGGAGTGAGGACAGTGGACACGTAGTAAACTGGTTTTTGAAGTGGGAACTTGTGTCCGTCCGTTTCTCGTTCGACAACGAGCACCGCGCATACAACTTGATGAGTTGCCGTGATGTATAATAGCATTGGTTCGCCCATGTTAAGCGCGGCCAGGACCGGGTTTGTTGCCAATATGGCTTTTATTTCTTCGAGTCCGGTCGTGGCGGCATTCGTCCACTCGAAGTGTTCGGTGCGCCGGAGGAGGCGATAAAGGGGTAATGCCTTCTCTCCCAAGCGGGAGATAAAGCGGCTTAGAGCCGCCACGCATCCAGTCAATTTTTGTATTTGTTTGAGGTCCTTTGGGATATCCAATTGTGACAGAGCTCGGATCTTGGCTGGGTTTGCTTCAATTCCTCTACCGGATACAATGAAGCCCAAGAGCTTTCCGGCTGGTACGCCGAAAACGCATTTTTCCGGGTTAAGCTTGATGTCATATGTTCGGAGGTTATCGAATGTGAGCCTCAAGTCGTCTACTAGAGTTTCAACATGCTTGGTTTTGACGACCACATCATCTACGTATGCCTCCATTGTTTTGCCGATCTGGTTTGCCAGACATGTCTGAATCATGCGCTGATATGTTGCGCTGGCATTTTTTAGCCCGAAGGGCATTGTGTTGAAGCAGAATGGGCCGTATGGGGTGATGAATGCCGTTGCGGCTTGGTCAGGCTCTGCCATCTTAATTTGATGGTAGCCGGAGTATGCGTCGAGGAAACACAATGAACCGTGTCCTGCGGTAGCGTCGATAATTTGACCGATGCATGGGAGGGGGAAGGGATCCTTTGGGCAAGCCTTGTTGAGGTCCTTGAAATCGACGCATAGGCGCCAGGATTTGTCCTTATTTGGTACCGTCACCAGGTTTGCTAGCCAGTCCAGATGTTTTATATCTCTGATGAATCCGTCCTCCAATAGTTTGGCTAGCTCCTCTCCCATGGCTTGTCTTTTAGGTTCGGAGAAACGCCGAAGAGTCTGCTTGACTGGCTTGAATCCTTTTAGGATGTTTAGGTTGTGCTCGGCCAGTCGGCGTGGGATTCCTGGCATGTCTGAAGGGTGCCAGGCAAAAATGTCCCAATTTTCACGTAGGAATTTTAAGTAGTCGCGTCTACATCAGGGTTTAATTGCGCCCGATGGAGGCCGTTTTGTAGGGTCCGTTGGATGGACTTGGAATTTGACTATTTCGTCCGCCGGTTTAAAGGAGGTGGACTTGGATCTTTATCGAGTATCACGTCGTCCCTGTTCACCGTGGAGCGTAAGCGCGATCAGTTCCTCGACCGCTAGGGCTTGGATAGTGCCTCAAGGGCGGTCGGCTGTCTTATTTTCGGTAGCTGAGTGCTATGTCCGGGTCACTAGCAAGAGTGATGATTCCGTTGGGCCCGGGCATTTTGAGCTTCATGTACCCGTACTGGGGTATAGCTTGAAAAATTGTGAATGCCTCTCGCCCTAATAGAGCGTGGTATCCGCTGCTGAACGGGGCCACTTGGTACGTAACATCCTCGGACCTGTAATTATCTGTGTGCCCAACACCACATCCAGTGTGATTTTTCCTGTACAGCACGCTTCCCGACTGGGGATTATTCCTCTAAAGGTTGTGCTGCTTCACTCAATGCGGCTCCAGTCTATTTCCATTTTTCGAAGGGTTTCCTCGTAAATGAGGTTCAATCCGCTGCCACCATCCATGAGTACCTTTTGGTAAGGCGAAAGCCGTCCACTATTGGACTGAGGACCAATGCGGCTGGTGCTCGGGCTGTTCGGAATTTAGGTTCATCACTGGCATTAAAGGTAATAGATGTGTCACTCCATGGGTTTATCGTTGCTACTTGGTAGACTTCGGCAAGGCTGCGGAGTGTTCGTTTCCGCATATTATTTGATGTGAAAGTCTCGAAGACTGTTAATACCGTACTGGTATGCCTGGGCTGGTGCTCTGTGGATTCTGGGGTTAGAAGCTCTTCGCCACTTTTGGCCACCTGCCGGAGTATCCAACATGCTCTAAGGCTATGAGTTGGTGTGGCGCCCTCTGTACTATGAATTTTACAGTGTCCATTGAGCCATTCCTCCAGTACGGTTCCATGCCCTGTAGGGGGTTTTTGTTTTTTGGTGTTTAACCTGGGTGACTGGCGATAATGCACCCTTTTATTTCGGATTTGGGTTTGTATTCAGGGCGGATTGTCCCAAAATCTTACTTCGGTTTTCCAGGCGCTTTCCATCGCACAGTACTTTCGTACTATGGACGCCAAGTCAGCAAAGCGTGTAATTTCATGGCGACCTATGGCGTTGAGGATTCCCTTGTCCGTGCAATTATTGCAGAAGAATGAAATTGCGTCTTCCTCGCGGCAGTCCTTTATCCTGTTCATAACCAGGAGGAATCTGGCCCAGTAATGATGTACTGTTTCCTCGGGCTCTTGCCTAATTTTGGATAGATCGCATATGTTCGGGTGGGTGGGTGGAATTAAATCTGAAACCTCACCCAATCTGAGACTCAAGGGCCAAGAAGTTTCCGAACTCAGAAGTTTGGATTCTTGGATGTTGTCCAATGAATCTAGCCCGTTGCCTGACTCTAAGTTCAGGTCTTGAGGACGCCCTCCCCTCATGGGTATCCGGCTTGGAGGTATTGGGAATCCGGACATAGCTAGTCCTTAAGATAGATGAAGGGTCGCCGCATTGTTCCTCCACCACAGCAACGTGATGGGTGACCTGGGGAGAGTTAATCTCTCTTAGATCGGGTTTAGGCCCAATCAGATCGTAGTCTTTAGCGACTCCCAGGGCGGCGATGCGATCCAGGAGCTCGTTTAAGGAAGAGAGCTCCGTCGGATCTAACCGCTTTCGGCGAGTTCGAGTTGACGTGAAGATTGCTTTTCGATGACCCGAGAAGTCATCGTCGGCGCGGACGAGCAGGCGGTCATAAGAAAACCACCTAGCTCGAGAGTTTGGCTGATAGCCAAAGCTCCTTTAGCAACGATGTCGTCTTTAAAGACGGGATGAGGCATCCTTCACGATGGCGGCGACGCACGCAGGAACTCTCAATGAAAGCACCAATGTCGGTGTCAAAACCGGCGGATCTCGGGTAGGGGGTCCCGAACTGCGTCTCACGCGGATGGTAACAGGAGACAAGGGACACGATGTTTTTACCCAGGTTCGGGCCCTCTCGATGGAGGTAAAACCCTACTCTGCTTGATTAATATTGATGATATGGGTAGTACAAGAGTAGATCTACCACGAGATCAGAGAGGCTAAACCCTAGAAGCTAGCCTATGGTATGATTGTTGTTCGTCCTATGGACTAAAACCCTCCGATTTATATAGACAATGGAGAGGGCTAGGGTTACACAAAGTCGGTTACAACGGGAGGAGATCTACATATTCGTATCGCCAAGCTTGCCTTCCACGCCAAGGAAAGTCCCATCCGGACACGGGACGAAGTCTTCAATCTTGTATCTTCATAGTCCAGGAGTTCGGCCAAAGGTTATAGTCCGGCCATCCGGACACCCCCTAATCCAGGACTCCCTCATAGGGTTTTAGGGTTTATTTGTTAACGTCGCCTTTACGTAACACTCATGTGTGCGAGACAGCGAGAGGCCGACTGCGTGCGTGCGCCTCTTCTCTACGTATATGTACTCCACCGTTTGTCTAGTGTCCAAAAAATTATAATAACTACTAGCAATGTGCCAATGCGTTGCCACCCGATCAAAGTAGATTAATACATATTCACCGATTTGCTAGAAAAATAGTCTAGTTTTGAAATCACGTATATCACTAAAAATATGTTATGTTTCACTCAAAATATATTCCTTTGGCGGTTTTGATGAGATAAGGGAGGCATGTTGTTGGTTTCAAGATTAGAAGTGGTATATGTCTAATTTCTACTCTTACTAGCAAGATGCCCGTGCGTTGCGGAACATCAAAATCTCGTGGGAGAAAAGGATGAACAAGGAAGGCCTTATCTGCAAATGTGGTGAAGAGTGTGGGTAAATTGCCATATTTTCCTTCCTATCCGTCAGATATAAATCGGACGACCTACATTGCAGGATGGCAGGCCCACCATCATCACCAACTCTATTTTTTATCCCTACTCTTATAAAAAAGCATTGTCGGTGATGATCGTGTGCCTGCCATCCTGCAATATAGGCCGTCCGATCTATATTTGATGGATAGGAAGGAAACTATGGCAATTTTCCAAAAAGATACCCACATCCCTCTCCACATTTGCAAATAAGGTCTTCCCTCATTCATCCTTTTCCCCCACAAGATAAACTACTCATACAAATGCATCTTGATGTTCCGTGCAACGCATGGCATCTTGCTAGTTGTTGCAAAAAGCCCATGTGTGTGTGAGAGAGAGGGAGAGTGGAGGAGGACGGAGTGCATGTGTGACAAAGACACAAGTAGTGTGTGTGCGATAGGTATCAGCTTAAAATGAGGCGATAGTGTGTGTGCACGATCGAGAGGGCGTGTCTCAAGAAGGGAAGAAAAAGCTACATAGATACAAGGAGCGAGAGAGAGACATGTATGCGATGGTGGAAGCATGAGTGTGCGGGTGTATAAACCTATCTAGAGGCTAGCTAGTCGATAAATGCTTGTGAGAGAAATACGAGTCAGGGTGCGAGAGTTTTGTGTGTGTGAGAGAGAGAGATGAGTCGGGAAGGGGGTGGAAGCAGGAGTTGTGTGTGTGTGTCTATGAGAGAGAGAGGAGACGGTAGTTGGGGTTGTCTGATCGGTGTCAGTCAGGGATGGAGACGAAAAGGAGACCGCAACAAATGTTGTGTCTACAGGAGAGAGAGAGAGAGAGAGTGATTTTAGTGGTATGAGTCATATGTAGAGACATATAGGGTGTGTGAGAGAATCCCATAGAGAGATAAAGTGAAAGACGAGTGGAGACTATGTGTGTGGCGGTGAAAAAGAAAGCTTAGGTACCGAGTGATGCAGTACAAGAGAGACGTGAGAGATAATGAAAACTGTGTAATGTATAATGATAGGGAGAGTGTGACACTTCTCAAGGAAGGCGTCGAGAGACCATGTTTGTGAGGATAGGAGAAACATGAAGTGAGCGTCTTGGGTGAGCTGGAGAAAAGAGAGTGATGGCTACACGAAGGAGCATGCATGCGAGAGAGATGGGCGTGAAAGGAGTGAACAAAAAGGGATTCAAATATTTGAATTCGAGATGATGATACATGTAATCCATACTCGAGCCAAAATTGATCTATCAAACATGCATACTCATATGAATTCACGCACATCTATGTTATTTAATATGTAGATATTCTTGATCCATACATTTTAGTAGAACATAATTTGGTTAAAAAAATTCGAATTCAACCTTTAAGATTTCGAGATCGTTGTATTTTTAAATCATATTATACATATAAAGGAGCAGAATTCTTTGTTGTGCTTTTTAAAGTATATATGTAAAAAAATGATGTATATAGTATGTAATTCCAATTGAAAATGGATCCTGCCCGAAAAAAGATAGTAGAATACAAACGGGATTCGAATTGAGTTGGCACGGTAAACGTGCACTGTGCAAAATTTGAACGAAGCGGGGAAAGTCGCAATAACCGCCCTGCCGTGCAAAGCCTATCTGCTGGATTTCTATAGGTTTCCATAGGGGTAGGTTTGTAATTTCACCCAAACGTGATGTAACCGCCTCTCACCCGGATTCATACACCGTGGGCGCCAAAACACAGTGTGCCCTCGGCCGAAATCGACTCCCTCCCCGATTCATATTCATACACGGTGGGCGCCAAAAACAAACTCTCGTCGGCAAATATTGATTGTATGCGAGATTATCGTCCTATCCCCAACCGACTAATGTTCTTTGTGATGTAGTAGAAATTTGAAGCAGGGGCTAAGTTTGTAAATTTCCTTGCATTTGAGACAAGCGGCATACGACTACATGGTTCCCCTTCCTCTCTACCTCCCTTTTCCCCATTCGTACTCCGTGGGCGCCAAAACACCCTCTCCACCCCACCCTCCTCCGTCCGCCGCCGTCCGCCACCCCATCCACCGCCGTCCTCCTCCACCATGTCGGAGCTGATACCCGATCTTTGCCGTCCATTACAAGAGATCGACCTCTCTCATCCACACCTTCGGACCGGGATCCTTGCATCCCGTCCTCTCGCTTCATCCCCGCCGTCGTCCACCTTGCCGGCGCCGCTCCTACGACTGCCTCATCCACTGCGCCCCGCCGCCACCATCTACCCTCCTAGATCTGCTTCCACGCCGCCGACAGCCATCGCTACCGCAGCACCGTTAAATTATCACCAGATGCGTACACGGCGCCGCACCAGAGGCGGTACTCTTTCATATCTGCTCAACTTATTTATCGCAGCAAGAAAATAGATCGCCACTACTTTACTCTGATTTCTTGTCTTGGTTGCGAAGTTGACATTGTCAGGTTTGCACCTTCAGATCCGCCATGGCACGCTCAACACTATACTCCCAATGCTTATGGTTTTCCTTTTATATTCCACACTAGTTAAATCACGATAGACTAAATTTCAAAATTGGGTCAGCCGATTTTTGAGCTTCGCCTGAAGTTCGCGGTGCGATCCAAGGGGCTCGGGTGGTTGTGGGGCCTCGCGAACAAAGAAAACTCGGCCTTGGTGGGGGTGGGGGTGGCGAAGGAACACAGGCGGTGGGGGCCGATGGTTCGGCCGGCGGCCCGTGTGGTGTTCTGTATGGGAAGAATCAGAGACGAGGATGAAGAAGGGTTAGGAGACGTAGGATCTTCATCCAACCGCTTGAAATGGTCGAGAGACAGCTGGGAGTTGCATTCTTAATGCGCTCTGGTTCATCATGTGTGGGCACTGTGCAACCAACATTTTATTATCCAAAATCTGCTTGCTCTTCTTTACCATGTTCGATAGAGCTGTGACACAAACGTAGGACTGACTCCTGCAGACTGTACCCATACTTCACTGGCCACACCACTAGCCCCACCACACAGGACCTGCACTCCAGCAAAATGTATACCGATTTCATTTGCCATAGCACCAGCTGTACCACAGAAAAATCCCACTCCAGCAAAAAGTACAGCAAGTCCACCGGCCGAAGACCTATCCCAACTGCAGAGACGGCAAATTCCTGCAGATTGGAACCCCATTCCATTTATTCCCAATTTAAAAGACAATGCTTTCAATGTAGTTAGGGACTACGTGCATATATTCCCATCATGGGAAGATTATTGTGAAGACAAACACCATTTTCACATCTTCCTGTCCAACTTACGTGTAAGTGCTATTATTCATGGTTATTATTTTCATGTTTTCTGCTGATTGAACACATCAATGATTTACATTACATTGTTGTAACTAGGCGAGGGTCAATCTGGATAGTCATGACGAGGAAAGCTTTCTTGTGCTTTTCAAGGAAGCATTGCAGCAGTATCGGTGTTACCTGAGGAAATCACACTTTGGTGGCAAATCTATAAACGAATTTCCGGTGAAGTCTCACATGCTAAATTTAGAAGACATTGAATGGAAAAACATTGTTATACCTTTGGTCTCGTTCGGGGCGAGCCTGTCTATGAAATCACATGACAATTTGAACTTCTACTTTTCCGCATGTGCCTTACGGATCTTGTTTGCAGGAAATCTGCTCGAAGAAGAATTCCGGTTTGAAAAGAACGATAGGATGTCGCAAATATGCTGCCCGCTACTTTGCTCTTGTTAGTACCTGTTGTCCTGTATCACTGTACTAGCATACATATCTGGTTCATTATGTGACAGCAGTATGCATGATAGCTTGCTTATCAATTGTTCGCTCCAAATTCTTCAGTATCCCATGCCAATGTTTTTTTTAGCTCTGCATTGTTCTTGTAAGTACATGCTGTCCTTTATCAGTGTACTTATAATGACAGGTAGTTGTTCACGTACCATCACTCTGCAGCTTATTTTCCTTTGCCCTCCATTTTCTACACATCATATCTATATTTACTCTTACCATAAGGTTGGTACTGAAGAAGTTTAGTTGTGCATTGCTCTTGGCTGTACCTTTTGCCTGTATTGCTGCACTTACATTTATAGCTACTTGGTTATGTAGCATCACTCTTCATCTTATCTTAAATATTCTCCATTTTTTCGTATATTATCACATCTATATTTACTCTTAACAAAATGTAGAATAAAGGCAATTCTTATGAAGAAGATTACGTGGTAAACTTCTTGAATTGCCCCCCATCGGCATGGACAAGGCCTTTATAGAGCCTGTCTTCACCAATAATGTAAGTTTGTCCATCTCAAGCCTTCAAACTTTGTTGTATATATTTGGTTAGGCATGACTACAACAGCTGTTTATTTTTGGTGTTTGCATCAAATTGTATGTTTAAAGATTATTATGTACTCCCTCCGTTCCAAAATAGATGACCCAATTTTGTCTTTGAAGTTAGTATAAAGTTGGGTCATCTATTTTAGAACGGAGAGTAATTCATAAACAAAAGTTTGTCCTTTCTCAATTTAAGTTTTCAGTTGTACAACCAAGTTCCTTATTCATACCATGTAAATTAAAGTATCTGAGCAAGTGATCTTCTTTTGCACTTTGCATGTATGCTACATTCTTATCCGTAATCCGGTGGTGTGGTGAACCTACCCACTACTGACACAATGTCATATACGCAATGTCTTAACTATGAACAATGTCATATCATTCTACTACTACCTCCGTCGAAAATACTTGTCATTAAAGCGGATGTATCTAGATGTATTTTAGTTCTAGACACATCCATTTTGATGACAAGTAATTCGAACGGAGAAGTATTATTTAAACCGTCTCTTTATTTGCCAATCTGAAATGGGATAAATTGACAGCACACTAACCATTGATACTTATGAGTTCTTGATCTATAATCCAGTGGTGTCGTGAAGCTGCCAACTCCTTCACAATGTCATTTCCTGCCATGTCTTGACCTTGAACAATACCATATTGTGTTAATGCAATTTTAAACTGTGTCACTTTATTCGTCAAGAAGAAATGTGATGAATTGTCGACCTTGATACTTTTATGTGCAAAACACATCATTTGTCCGCTTGTTTATCTTTGAGCAGATTTAAGTGTTGAACAAGCGCGATCTCATCATCTTGCTTTTGCTTGCGCTGCACTCCCAATGAGGCTAACCTTTCTTGAACTCTATTGAAGTGTTGTCGGTTTTGTATATTATTTTGTCGGCGTGTTTATTTGCCTTTGGTGGCGATCTTTGATGCCCAAAGTGTATGTAATTCTTGTCTGCTTGTACTTTATTATCATAGTGGTGAACTTTGATGCCCAAAGTGGATGTAATATGCTGTAATTTCTTTATTGTATAGTCTAGGTTTTTCTTATTCACGATGCTGCAGTTATTTCTTGTCTTTGCAGTAAACCGGCCAAACCGTAAAATTACGGTACATAATCGGGCCGACATGCAATCACGATGAAGGTTGGGCCTGAAACGTGCCGAACAGCTAACGGGCCGGCAGCAGCCCGAAATGAACTCCAGCCCATGATTGTGCGAATCAAATCACGGGCTTTTAACAGACCAAAATTGTCTCGGTCCTTGTTTGGCCCAATCAGATATCGGCCGCGAGCAGGCCGGATGCAAACCGGGCCGTAGTTAGGCCCAACTATATGACGGGCATTTAACAGGCCAAAATTAATATAGTGCCGAAATGTTAAACGGGTCCTTAAGTGTCAGGACCCCGATTCCAAGTCACATCGATCTAGACGGTAACACCTCATATCACTTTGCGGCCTCACGCACGGTATTCCCACGGGTGTCGCCTTACCACGCCCGGGGCCGTTTAAATCTTTGGCTCACGTATATGATAGTGTCGCTAGCATCCATATGACAGAGAACCGGGCCGACATGGCTAGTCGTGAACCCAAAGCGGCACTAACCCATGGGGACAGGCATACATGAATCACATCGAGCATGTCGGTCATCAACGTATGAATCCGGGCTGTAGCAGGCTAACGGAGACTCCGGTATTCCGGGCTGTAGCGAGCTAGGCGGGACTCGAATATCACCGCGTGACATTCCCGAAGAAGCAGACATAGGAAAGAAGTGAAACACATGCCGGCCGATCAAGTGTCCAAGCGGTAGTCTTTGGGCTAGCGGACTCCGGTGAGGTCAGAACTGTAGCGGACTACTATTGCTCAGGAAGCACTAGACTACATTTCCCCATATGAGAGGCTGCCAAGGATAAACAACTAGATTGTCGGATCCCACACATACCAAGCATTTCAAACATACACACAATATGCTCAATATGTGTAAATACAACATGGCATCACAACATAACTCTATGACTCAAATATTATTCATTAGGCTCCGAGGAGGCGAGATATTACAAACATGGGTCTCATGACCCAACACTCGAAACATACAAGTCAAAGCACAAACGGAAGCTAAACATGTCTGAGTACAGACAACTATAAATGAAAAAGGCTAAGAAGCCTGACTATCTACCAGATCCTGCCGAGGGCACAAGATCGTAGCTGAGGTAACAAGCTAAACGTCGAAGTCCAAGCGGAACTACTAGCGAGGCCAGCGTCTCTCTGCAAAAAACATAAAATAGGCAAACGTGAGTACAATTGTACTCAGCAAGACTTACATCGAGCTAACTACATATGCATCATTATCAAAAGGGGTGGTGGAGTTTGACTGACAAGCCGACTTTGACTCGGTGGCTATCTGAACTATAGCGCAAGTAACTCTTTTGAGGTGGCCTTTACGAGTCCACATATTCACCATATCAATACACCACTATGGACCCGCTCCCGTCTCCCTACAAGAACGCCATCCATAGCACTCACGCTTATCTTGCGCATTTTAGAGTATCCACTTTCACTTGTCTATGAACTGTTATAGGCAACCCAGAAGTCCTTTTCCGCGGACACGGCTATTCGAATAGATCATATTAACCCTGCAGGGTGTACTTCTTCACACGCTCTCACCACTTACCGCCGTTTACCACGACATGTACTCGGCAACCTTCAAGCGGAAGCCTAGCGTGGGTGTCGGCCACAGCCTACCTAAACACACGAGTCCCGAGTCGGGTTTATCGCCTATTCGGGTTCCATCCACAGGAGTCCGCCAAGGTTTCCACTAACGGCCCCGAACGATGTGTGCAGGGTTCCCGAGACACCAAGCAGGCGAATCGGTACACCGGGCCACGTGCCTACCTCAACACAACCCACCCCTAAGGTCAGCGTTGCGTCACGGCCCCCAAAGATGCTACAAACACCGAAACTACTTGCAACTCCGGATGAGGACAAGAGTGGTTAAGAAGCCGAGAGGGTCCATTGGTTTGGGCCCAATGCGTGGTAGTAACTGTTTCATGGATCACAAACACGTAACTCAGTTCACGAGGGCGGCTGCAATGAGACAACCCACCATGTACTCCTACATGGCCTCTGACCGCTACCTTTACCAAATCGTGTTCACACACTTAGCTCACACACGATGGGGCGTGTTCACACACCTCTGATTCATCCCGATGAATCGGACTGACTCAACTCTAAGCGATGGCAGGCATGACAAACAAGCATGAATGAGTAGGCACAACATGGCTCAAGCAACTCCTACTCATGCTAGTGGGTTTCATCTAATTCTTGTGGAATGACAGTCATGCAGAGGATAAAGGGGTTCAGCTACATGACAAGTAACACATGAGTCGTTGTTGTCCTAATGCAGTAAAATAGAGCAGGAGCAAGAGAGTGGGATTATATCAGAATGAACAAGGGGTTTTGCTTGCCTGGCACTTCTGAAGATAATATAGTTCTTCATCGGTGTCATCGAACAATCGTCGGAACGTCGTCTACTGAGAGGGGACAAACATCGGCAACTGAGAAAGAACACAATCAATGCAATGCACATTTACATGAATGACATGTCATGTTAAGGTACTGAATTCACCTAATGCAATATCTAGCCAAGTTAATTGAAGTGGAATTCAAACAAGGTTAAACTCCAACTCCAAATGCTAGTTCATAAGTTGCCCTAATCATCATTTGTCCTATTCAGTGAGGTTAACTTGTTCAAACATGCATGATCATGGCATAAACAGATTCTTCATATTTTTCTGATCATTTTTCATATATAAATTATTTCATTCTGAGCTACGGTTGAATTTATATGATTTTTAGAAGTTTGGGGTATTTTCTGAAATTTCCTGAATTAAATTAAATCCAGAAAACCTATTACTGCGTCAGCCTGACGTCAGTGTGATGTCAGCGGGTCAACGGGGCACGGTCCGGGTCAAACCTGACAGTGGGTCAGCGTGTCGAGGTAACTAGTTTAGCTAAAATTTAATTAAAACTAAACCTAATTAGTTAACAGGTTTGGGCCCCACCTGTCATTGACTCATCAGAGTCAACCAGGGCCCACCGTGGTCAAAGTCAACGCCGGCTGCCCGGCGTCTAGCCGCCGGCGAGCCCGACACGGCGGTGGAAGTGGATTTTGCCATTCCGGCGACCAAATGGGTCGTGGAGGGCATCTAGGTGTAGCTGGAGTCGAGCCGCAGCTCTTGGTGGAGTCAGTTCGGGTCGGGGCGGACGGAATCGGCGCTGGTGACGACCTAGGCGGCCGCCGGAGTTCGGCCGAAGGCGAACTCGGGGCTAGGGTGTTCGGTGAGGTGCGGGGAGTGCATGGTTAGGTGCTGCGCAGTGCGGTGAGTGCGTTAGACACCGAGAGTTGGCCGGTGGGTGGCCGGGAGCACGTCGTCGACGAGCTCCATGGCGGTGAGTGCTTGATTGAGCTCGGGTGGTCACTACAGCTCGGGAGCAAGAAAGGAAGGGAGGGAAGGTAGCTAGGCTCACGAGCAACTCGGGCTTTTCGGTGCGGTCGAGGGGCCAGGCGGGCGGCAGCGGCGTTGAAGGGAATCTCCGGCGGCGGCGGGATCGGCGAGTCGGTGTAGTGGACTCGGGGCACTAGAGCATGCGGGGCTCGGCTAGCTCGGGGTAGAGGAGGGTGGCGGAGCTCCTAGACCTGATGAGTAGGAGCAGACGGCGGGAGCGCGTCTCTGACGGCAGCGTGGGCTGCGGTGGCGTCGACCATGGTGGGAGCGTGAGGGGAGGAGCCGGGAGGAGAGGAGATGTCCGAGGGGTTCGGGGAGCAAACCACGTCAGCGGTGGGTGAGGGAGCGGCGGCGGCGACCAGTGCGTGGCACCCATGCGGTGCTTCGCCCATGAGCACTGGCTACTGTCTGGCCGAGCCAAGCGGCTCGTTAAGCCTTGTTCTTTGGCTGGGCAGCGGTGGGCAGGTAGGTGGCGCCAGTAAGGTTTCTAATCTGTTTTTCTTTTTCTATTTTTACGCAACTTTGTGGAGTTTTAAAAATACTAAAACAGTTTCAAAAATCACCAAACTGCTCCTGGTCCATAGTTGGAATATTTCCAACATGAAACATTTCTGTTTGGGAATATTTGGGCATTTGAAATATTTTATATAATTTTAAATGCCCAAACTCAAATACTCATGATTTAATTCAAGGACCTTAGGATGACCTAGAAAATTGTGCACCACTTTTGGCGGAGGCTGAACCAAAGCTAAGTTGATTAGCATTTTTGAAGGGCATTTCAGGTTCATTGAAAATATTTTTAGGTTGAACCTATTTGAATTCCATTTGGTGCTAGGGTTTTGGACATCCCCATTTCAAGTTTCATGAAAATTAAACATGATGCATAGATGCAATGCCACTAGTTACAAGCAAGCTCTAGGGCTGTGACATTAAGAGGCCAAAACTAATGTTAGGCCGAATTACTAAGTGGGCCTCTAGCAAGTGGGCCCAAAAGCATAGTGTCCAGTTGACGGGCCGAATCTGATATGGGCCATAATTGAGCCCATAGCCTCTTAAAGGGCCGTACCTGATCTGGGCCGTAATTTGGCCCAGAACGTGGTAGGCTTTTAACGGGTCGGATCTCATATGGGCCACTATTAGGCCCGGAACGTGGCACGCCATTAATCGACCATATCAAATATGGGCCGACATTTGGCCCAAAACATGGCAGCCAGTTAATGGGCCGGCCTACTAGGGCCCTCAAATTCTTACGGGCCCTACAATTTGGGCGGCCCGTTAATGTCGGCGAAATCTCGTGGGCCTTTAGCTGGGCCGGCCCATTATGATCCGCAAGAATCTTGTGGGCCTTTACCTGGGCCGACCCATTATGGCAAACAAAGTTCTTGTGGGCCTTTACCTGGGCCGACCCATTATGGCCCGTGAAATCTTGTGGGCCGTTAGCTGGGCTAGCCCATTATGGCCCGCAAAATCTCGTGGGCCTTTAGCTGGGCCGGCCCATTATGGTCCGCAAAATCTTGTGGGCCTTTAGTTGGGACGGCCCATTTAAACTTGATGGGCCGGTCCACGTGTCAAGATATCATAGGCGCGTCTCGCCCATTGGATGAGTGACACTGTGCGGTAGCGGACGACACGTGTCTCCTCCGATAGCGATGATTTTAAGCGTGGAAAATCCCCATTGGTCGGGGCTGTTAACGGGTTATCGGATCCAAAACCCGACCCGATAGCTTAACGGCGTTCAGATTACGGTGGATGTCACGTGTCGGTCACCCTTGGACGAAAAGCACTTACGTGACGCGTGATTTATCGTCATGGAAGTGGACACTACGTGATGATAATTTTGGTAATGTCATGGAACACTTCTACGACAAAGACTGGTATGACTATCTTGATTCTGTCATAAATTTTTCATGGATGTACATGCATGACAAAAAATGCGACCTACTGTGACAAACACGTATCATCACGGAAGTGTATTTTTTTTGTAGTGCCCCCTAGTACCGGAGGAGCCCAATTCTCGTGGCCCGGTTTGACACTGGCCACGGAAACCTTGAAGACGTCCCGGGCGATCGGCCGGCCGTGGAACAATGGTTCCTTCGGCTTCATTATCGTCACCTTCCCCACGTCCACCTTCTGGTCGCCGATGGTGTACAACATGGTGCGCGGGGTTACGTCAGCCTGCAAAGACATGTCTGCGACATGAGACATCCGAAAGGTAACAGAAACGGGAGATTATACATTTATTGAAGAGGGCCGGTGTGACAGATACCGTGAGGGCGTCGAGCTCAGCCAAAGACGAAGCACCACCGAGCAAGTCCGGTGCGGGAGCAGGTGCAGGTGCTGGTGCAGCGCTAGTCGAGCTGCTCCCGAAGAAGTCAGCAAGGGGAAAGTCCGCTGCATTTTTTTTGGATTTTGCCTGCTCCAATTGAAAACAGCCGGAACCAAGACAGTAGACATATCTGCAACCACCTGTTTTGTGGCAGCTACCACTATTGCGACTGTCTCATATGATTTCTTCTCAACCGCAATCTCAAGCTTCTTGTCGATGTTTTCTTCAGTTAACCTCCGTCTTTCCTTTCTCTCCTTTGTGGTCTCACGGTAGTACTTCTTCTACGTGGCGCGGTCTCTGACACCGTGCACACGTCCATACGACGGTCGAGTCTCCACTGGGAGTCCTTTCAATATGTTCAACGCCCGGTTGAATGGAGTGTCCCACTTGGGCCTCGCCAACGCCTCAGACGGCGAGTCGCTTTCGGCCGCAATCCTGTGCTGCTCTCTCTGCAAAAGGAACAAGGATCGTTTACAAATATGACTAACATGCAGTCGAATTGATCAGAAACTAAAATTACCAGCAGTCTCATGAACTCCGTCGTGACCGAGTCCGTCTCGAAAACCTTCTTGACTGAGTCCCAATGGTGTCGTGCCCTGAGGACGTCACGCTCCTGCGGGACGGTGAAGTCCGCCAAGGGGTCTGGGATGCCTAGACTCTCGCGTTCCGCGTCCTCCTTGGCCCATATGGACCTCTTCCCACCGTAACCACGGTTTCCGAGGTGGTGGCACCCCATGTTCCTCTGCTGAAGTCCCTTCATGTACTTCGAATTTTTTTTGGCAGCTTCGGCCTCGCAAGCCGCCTTGAATATTTCAAAGTGCTCTTCCGTGATTGTCGGATTATCCTTTACAATCTCGGGGTAGGGTTCCTTTTTGTTGACGATCCGATGTTTCACCCTTGCTTTCCAGGCGGCCAACGCGTCGCTAAACTTTTTCATGGCGTGTTTGTTTATCTTCTTCATTGCCGGATCCTTATCTGGATCTTTATAATCCTTTTCATTCCGGCCCGGGAACAAGAATATTTGTGCAGCTTCTTTAGGAGGGAGGGCCTCATATTATCTATCTTCTGTAGTTTCTCATCGTTGATGGTGGCGGTTGTCCGTATGATGCAGCCTATTTGATTGTCGTAGCACGATCGCGCTTCCTCGGGCGCTATTGGCTCGAAAATGTCGCCGTCCATCTCCGTGACCACCAGTCTAGTAGTCATGAGTTGGTTTGGGCGTCGTGGCCTCTTTGCTTTCGGTTCTAGACCGGCTCCGCTAGTCTCGGCGCCGGTGTCAGCGCCGGTATCGGCGCCGGTGTTAGTCTCATTGCCGGTCTACATGTCGGCATTAGTCCCCGATACACAGGTGGGCCCAGCAACAACATCCGTTGATCGTCGGCTTCCCTCCAAAATTCGTCTGCCGCCAGGTAGACGTCTTCGCAATCAACAGAACCTTGTCCTTCATTGTTGCTAGCCATGTTTCCTACAATTAAATCTAGTCAATTAATTCTAGACCTAATAAAATGAATAATGACATAAAAAGGCCTATGTTTTGCAGGAATGTTGACTCCTTCCCGGTGCGGCAAGTCCCGGGCACTCGATATGTCCTAATTTGTAGCACAAGTCATGCCGAAATTCACAGAAAATTTCGGCATGACCTTTGCTAAAAAGTGGACAAATCGAGCACCTGAAATTTGCCGGAACGGAAATGAATCAACATTCCGGCAAAACATAGGCCACTCGGCTTCATTCCCTGGAAACAGTGTTCAAATATCCATCTTCGACACCGCAACACATGTCCAAATATACACGAGCAACCACATGTCCAAATATACATGTCCAAATTTCACAAGCTAATTCAAAAACTAAGTGTAGAAGAAAATTCATTTAACTACTAATAGAACAAAATTCAGTTAACTTTAGTGCTCTATAATGATGGAAGGAAAAAAATTCAGTTAACTACTAATTTCATTCATTTAGGTCATTCATTTAACTTCACCTAATTAACCTATTGTACCACTACTACTAGCAGCACTACTAACCTAATTAACCTAGCAAAACCCTACTGCCTTAACTAAAAACATCTAATTAACAACTACTATTACCACAAATGCCATAACCAAATAAACATCTACTAGCATCACTATATACTACTAGCAGCACTGCTACAACATTTTCTTCATTTTTTCTTTTAAAAAAACATCTATGAAAACAAAAACCCTAATAAAAACCCTACTGCCCTAACTAACTTTTGCTGTAAACCAATTTTTTTCCTCTAACTAATTTTTGCTCTAACATCTACTACTTAACATCTTTTGCTCTAAACTAAATTTTATGCTATAAACTAACTTTTTCTCTAAAATGCAGAGAGAGGAGGGGTGGGGGAGGGGTGGGGGCTTACAGAGAGGGGAGAGACGGTGGCGGGGAGGTGCTCGGCGACGGAGGCAGGGCGGGGAGGGCCGGCTCTGGCAGCGGTGGCTCTGGGCGGGCTCGAGCGGCGGTGAGGTCGAGGGCGGCGGCGGTGAGGTCGAGCGCGGCCTTGAGCGGCGGCGGTGAGGCCTCGGGCGGCGGCGGTGAGGATGAGGGCAGCCTCGGGGGGAGACGGTAAGGTTGCGGGCGTCGACGCCGGCAGGAGACGGCGGCGAAGTGGGGCGACAGCGAATTGGGGAGACGGCGACGAAGTGGGGCGATGGATTTGAGGGAGAAGTGGTGGCCGGGGAGAGGGAAACCGTTGGTTAAGTGAAACATAACGATGGCAGCGTTCGAAAACGCGCTATAGCTAAGTTAGCTATAAGCTGCGTTTGAAGCTGCCATCGCTATGCCTTCCTCCTTTTTTCCCTTTTTCATTTATTTTTCTTTACATTTTTTCTTTCTCCTTTTTCTATTTATTTCATTTTAATTTACTTTTCTATTTGTTTTTCATTTTATTTTATTTTCGTTAGCAGTAGCGCCTTACACCTAAACGCGCTGCTACAAGAATATGAGCGATAGCGCGGTTTCCAAAAGACCACTACTACTATGTGTAGACTATCGGCTTAGTGGTGGGAATTTTAGTAGTAGCGCTTTTACAATGAGACGCGCTACTGTTATATATGTATATGTAGCGCTTACTGCAGCGCCGCTACTGTGTAGCAAGATGGCGCTTTTTAACAAGCGCTACTGCTAAAGTTCTGTGTATAAGGTTTTCCCTAGTAGTGTAGGGATCAAGCCCTAACAAATTGACTTGATTACATGACAAATCTCATCCATCTCCATCACCATCCAACAATCCTACAAAGGAATTACTCACTCCTAGTGGTGACCATCATGGAATTGTTGATGGAGAAGGGTTGTTGATGACGATGGCGACGAATACCACTCTCCAGATCGGCCCTCCCGCTAAAGACCAGGAGGTGGTGGTGGCTCCGTATCATAAAATGCGATGAAACTTTCTCTCTGATTTTTTTCTCGGAAAGACGATACTTATGGACTTGCACGTAGGGCAAACAGAGGCTCTAGGGGCCAACAAGCTCAGGTGGCGCACCCTAGGGGGTCCGCCACCTGAGTTTGTGGCTCTGTTGTGGCCCCCCTCCAGCAAATATTTTCGCCACTATTTTTTATTAATGCCAGAATATGATTCTCCATAAATTTTTGTCAAATTTCGAGAACATATATTTCTGCACAAAAATAACACCAAGGTAGTTCTGTTTAAAACAACGTCAGTCTGGATTAGTTTCATTCAAATCATGGAAATTAGAGCCCAAAACAAAAGCAAAAGTGTTTGAAAAAGTGATACGATGGAGACGTATCAATAAACACATACAAAACCAACCTCCCCGCTTCGATAGCTGGAGGAACGGTAGAGGCGTGCACACAAACCAACACAAGCGACGACCCCCCAACTGTCCAACAACCAGAAAACAGTATGCAAGATCCACTCGACACGACCCAACCAAACACAGGTCGACAACTGAATAGGTAGTTGACTCGGCCTACCCCGTCCAACACACGATATGGCTCACGTGATGCCCTTCTACCAATGCAAGCAAACCGCGCAACGCCCCCATGAAGCCCCACCACATAGAGACAGGAGCACACATCAAACCACCTGAGGCGCACACGGACAACTCAACCAAACTGTCCGCACCACCGGGAGGGCAACGACTACAGATGCGGTAGCCCCATGTGCCCCCATGATCCATGCATCATAGACCCCCACGGGAAAAACCCGCGGTGCAGGGAGGGTGTCACGACCGTACGACCTCTCGTGCCCTAGGTCTAAGTCGACACTATTTGCGAGCGGATTAGACGGGGCGGCGGGCACTGAATCACTCAGATGGACCAGGAGGCCAGTACTCTTGCATCCATTATAGAAATAATGCCCCATCCCCCTATATATGATGGTAATTTTTTACTACATCATTGCAAATAGTGCAATGGCAAATTTATGTAAACTTGGTGTCTCGAACACGGTGAAATTTAAGAGAAAATGTGTGGATTGATCATATGCAAAAATTTAGAATTTTTTTGTCTCCTATGCGATGGCAAATTTTGGTAACATTGTAATAGTCACATGGCAAATTTTAAAAAAATGATGTATAGAACATGAAATGTTTTGTGTAAAAATGATTGGATTGACTGCATGGCAATTTTAAGGAAATTGTGTTCTCTAGAACATGTCAATTTTAAAAAAATGAAACGGGGAAAAACTTTAGTTTTACCACATCATGACAAAATGTTACTACTGGTCAGATGATTCATTGCATGGTTATGTTTCTTAGACAGTAAAGTTTAACCATGGATTTCATGGGGCACATTCGCTTATGGAACACATGGCAAATTTCTCTTCTGCAGCATGGCAAAAATCCTAAATTTGCCATCTTTTTCAAAGAACAAACTCATAAATTTGCCATGTGCCCATAGCGATTTGACATTTGCCATCTTTTTTGAAGAACAAATCTCCTAAATTGTCATGTGCCCATTTACAAATTTAAACTTGACATGTTTTTAGAAAAGGAAATCCCAAAAATTGCCATGTGCCCATGAAAGTTTCCTAAATTTGCAATATTTTATGGAAACAAATCCTAACTTCGCCATGTGCCTATTACAAATTCCCCAAAGTTGCCATGTGTTTTTTTAGAGAACAAAATTCCTAAAATTGATTGAAGTCGAACTTTATAAAGTTGTAGACAAAAATATGCACATTTTGAAGATATTTTCAATGATTAATCTAATGGTATTGATTTGTTGGTGTATAACTGTATATATTAATATTTGTTTCTACAATTTTGGTGAAATTAATGAAGTTTGACTTTATACAGAGCTACTATGTGAAGTAAATAAAAACGGACGGAGTATTTAGAGCATGATAAATTTATTACAATGGCAGAATTACCATATGCAGCATGGCAATTTTAGTATTCAGACCATGAGAATGTTATTAGTTAGACCATGGCAAATATACGCCATGGTAGTTTATTAAAGCTAGCGTGATAATTTTATTACTTAGAGCATGGTAGTTTTTTTGTACGTATCATGGCAATTTTATTATTTACACCATGGCAATTTATTAATTAGACTATGGAAAATTCCTTTATCTTACAACTATTTTTTATCTAGGCATATTTGTTAGACTTCCCATGGAAAATCTATTTAACATGCCATCATAAAGTCTTTTTCTACATACTACCAAATTTATTGACATGGCAAATTTCTGCCTTCTCACAAGACTGTTTTTGCAACATAGAATTTACCATATGAAAACTATGATTTTTTTTATAAATTTGCTATGGTTTTTAGAGAAACCAATTTTTTTAGTCTGCCATGTTAATCATCCCTAATTTATTTATTTATTTGCATAATCAAGATAAACATGTTTTCTATCAAAGTGGCCATCGTACCGTTCCTTTTGTTTATAAATTAGGGCATGACAATGTTAAGATAACATGACACGTTTATTTGATTTACCATTGTAAATATATAAATTAGAGGATGGCAGCTTTATAAAGTATAGCATGTATTTTTATAAATTAGAGCATGACAATTGAAAAGTCATGTTTCTATCTTTTCTGTACAATTTTGTTGTTGATGATGGCATTTCTTTTCCAAGAAAAAAACAGTTATCAAGACCTCTCAGCCAATCGGGGGTCACCTCGGACCCCCACTGAAGCAAACACTCGAGAAAGGACGTTCGTTGGATCGGTCCTCCATAGCGAAGGACTCATTCATTTGAGGGAACCTCCAGAACTGACGTCAGCCGGGTATTGAAGTGATAAGAAAAAATATCTCGAATATGCACGAGTGTGCATATCATATATTAAAGAAGAAAGGCAAAGAAAGCCTCCACCACAATTACACAGTTACTTAATACATATTACTCCTCACCAGTCTCCCACCTCTCCACCCTACTAAAGAAGGGAGCTACATTCCCTTTCATTAGCCCGGCAGATGCCCACAGTTGGCCCTCGTGCCTCACTCTCCCTAGTAGACACTCCAAAGAAGGGCGCTCCCCATCAAAGATAATACCATTTCTATGCTTCCACAACTCCCATGCTCATGCCTTCATGCGCAATAATAGTACGAAGATCCTTCATGCTCATGCCTTCTAAGCCTTGCTTGGTCATTGCCCATTTCGCCAGCGTGTCCTGTTGAGTGGGGGTCCAATCCAGTTTGCCCAAGGCCTCGCAGATCCTCGCCCAAGCAGTCCTAGCAAAGACGCAAGTGAGCAGAATGTGGTTAATGGTTTCGTCCTCCTGGTCACAAAACGGGCACGCGTCCTGGTGTGGCAGCCCTCTCCTCGCTAGTCGGTCCGACGTCCAACATCGATCACTGAGGGCCAACCAAGTGAAGAACCTGCACAGTGAGGGTGCACGTGACTTCCAAGTTAGATCCACCGTCACACTGCCTTCTCGACCCCAAAATCCAGCCGCATAAGCAGATTTCACGGAGAACTGCCCGGTGGCCTCCCACAACCATGACACCTTGTCAGGCACAGCCACCATGGGCTCCCAAGCTGAAACTAGTTGCCATATCAAGAAGAACTCATGCAGCACAGCAGGTCCTATGTCTGGGCCAACGTGCAATGCCCAACTCCCATTCTCCACCGCCGGTCCAACTAACCGGGAGGCTCTGATGCGCCTTGGAACCAAGCTATAAAGGAGTGGTGCAACCTCCTGAATTCTGCTGCCATCAAGCCAACGGTCCTCCCAAAAAAGTGTCGTGAGCCCAGAATTAGCCACACTCCTCATGCCAGACAAAGCCCCATTGACTCCTCCGGGACTTTGATTTTGAACTCGCTCCATGGCCTCGTCACATCTGTCCTCGCAAGCCACGGCCATCTCGCTTGCATTGCTATGTTCATCCAGCGCAGGTTTGGCAAGCCAAGACCACCTGCCCACTTCGGTGTGCACACCGCATCCCAAGCCACCGCACAATTGCCACCATTAGCCTCCGCACATCTACACCACAAGAAACATCTGTAGATCTTATTCATGGCAGCAATGGTTTTCATTGGCAGATCCAACGCCATCATTGCGTGGATCGGCATGGCACATAGCACCGATTTGACCAAGGTTAGCCTGTCACTCTTTGTCATAAGCGTTGCCTTCCATTTTGGTAGCTTATTAGCCATTTGATCCACCAAGTACTTCAACTGTGTCGCCGTTGGCTTCCTCAACGAGAGTGGCAGCCCCAAGTACTTGATTGGGAAGGATCCCAAGGGGCACTAGAGCTCGGCACATGCCAAGGTAATCTGGTCCTCCGAGCATTTAATAGGATAGCTGTCGATTTTTGCATGTTGATCCTCAGCCCTGACGCTTGTCCGAAGAGCTCCAAGATGCACTTACAAGCTGCAAGATCCACCTTATTGGGTTTGACAAATAATGCAACGTCATCCGCAAAGATTGATAGTCTCTTGTCCATGCCCACTCGCGCCAAAGGTGCCATCACCCCTCGGGTCACTGCTAACTGCATCATCCTTTGCATCGGCTCCATAGTTAAGATGAAAAGCATTGGCAAGATAGGGTCCCCTTGCCGTAGCCCTTTGCAGTTGTAGATCTTGTCACCCGGTTCACCGTTCACCATAATTTTTGTGGTAGAAGTTGAGAGAATTCCACAAATCCATGACCTCCACCTTGGCCCGAAGCCCATATGTTGCAACACCTCAACCAAGAAGGGCCATTGCACCAAGTCGAAAGCTTTTGAGATGTCTAGCTTAAGCAACATCGTCGAGTTCTTTAGAGCATTCAGCCGTCTTGCCGTGCTTTACACAAGCATGAAATTGTCATGCAAAGATCTGCCCTTGACGAAAGCACTTTGGTGATTTCCAACGAGTTTAGGTAGATCTTCCACGAGTCTACACGCAAGCACCTTCTCGAAGATCTTCACCGCCCCATGCACAAGGTTGATGGGTCTGAAGTCACTGACCTCCAGGGCTCCATCTTTCTTGGGTAGAAGAGAGACCAAAGACTTATTGATGGCCGCCAAGCCCCTCATGTCACCATTATAGAAGCAGCCCATCGCTCTCATGAAATCCTCCTTGATTATACTCCAGCAAGTTGCATAGAATCTGCCCGTAAAACCATCTGGACCCGGCGCTTTATCCCGGGGCATCAACTTGATCACTCCTTCAACCTCCTCCTCCGTAAACGGCCGATCGAGGTGTGCCAGGTTAAGGCGTGGAAGGCCCAACTCCTCCAGGTTGAGCGCATACCTCAGAGAGCATGCAACCCCAAAGGCCGCACAAAAATACGCATCCACAGCCGAAGCCACTTCATCCTGCCCTGAGTATAATTGATCGTTGTACTTGACCGTCCTCAAGACATTCTTTCTTTGCCTATGACTTGCTTGCTGATGAAACAGCCTCGTGTTCCCGTCGCCCTCACGTAGTTGCAACATTCTAGATCTCTGCCTAGTGATTGTTCTCTCCAACGAACTCAAACCCAAAAGCTTCCTCTTTAAGCATTTTCACAAATCCCTCTCCGCCTCTGATAGCGCCCTTGCCTCCATAGCAATATCCAACTGCTTAATAACCTCGATAGCAATTGCAATTTGAAGCTTCACATTGCCAATCCAGCGATCACTCCACTTTTGTAGACTCCGCGCCGTAGCCCTTAGTTTGTTTTGCAAAGTGAGGTAATCATTAGAGGCCACCGGATTCGTAGTCCAAGCCAGCTTGACCACATCAATAAAACCCTCCGCACGAGTCCAGAAAGACTCAAACTTGAACCTCTTCTTAGAACAGATGGAGACATTCATATCCAACATTAACGGGCAATGGTCCGAGACCGCAGTGCCCAGAGCTGAGAGGAAACACGTCGGGTACGCCTCATCCCACTCATTTGACACGAACACATGATCGATCGTCTCCAAAGTAGCCATCTGCCTCTCATTCGACCACGTATACTGTCTGCCATTCAGGTAGAGTTCCTTCAGCTCGAGCAAGTTCAACTTCGCTCTGAACCTGCCCATCATCCTGCGGTTGACCAAAGCATTGGTTTTGTCCTCCTCCCTCGCAATTAGGTTGAAATTTCCCGCCACCAACCAGGGCCCAGCGCATAGGTCCCGGATGTCTACAAGGTCTTGCAAAAAAACCACTTTGTCTGCCTCGTCCTGTGGCCCATACACACATGTGAGCCACCATGGCCGCTCGTCCTCCGGGCACATCAAAAGCGCCGTTGACGTATGATTCGTGTAGTGTGGATTCGATAATCACGTAGCCGCGGCATCCCAAGACACCGAAATCCCACCTCGTGTACCCAAAGCCAGCAAATAGGAAAAAATTCATATTTAGCGCCAAGGCACTGATGCACAATGGTCGCAGATACATCTTGTAGTTTTGTTTCTTGGAGGCACACAATAGCCGGTCCTGCCGAATTAACAACCTGAAAAACTGCATTCCTGCGGGCCGGAGCATTTAGCCCATGAATATTCCACACGATCATCCTCAATGGCTGCGCATTCATGATCGGAGCCAACCATGACCACCAGCCAAGCTGCTAGTGCACCACCGCACTCGCCAGCGGCATTGCCGGCGACTCCCACCCAAACAAAGCAAGTATCACAGCAATGTGAGCATCCGAGAGTGGCCGAGAGAAAAGGTCCACGTACATCTGCAGTGCTTCCTCCGAGATTACCTCCCCTTCATGCGGCAAACACAATCTTCTAATGAGAACTTGTTGCTGTTTGGAAGCACCCTTCTTTACCAACCGTGCACTCCTCCTTGGAGTGACATCCACCCTCTGCTTCTTTCTGGGGTTCCGAGCTTGCAGCCCACATGCACGGCTGGGAGGGCGTGGCAAAATTGGTGTTAGTGACTGGCACATTTGCACCCGCATGGCTTCAATGTCCTGTAGCAAGGGACCCTCCCCATCAGCTTGCTGCGGTGTGGTCACGGTCTGCACAGGGCTGAGACGCCTAGTATCCTCCACTTCATCCACCGGACTCGCCAACCCCACCGTACGTAACGACGTCGGGGAAGGAGTGCATGGTGCATGGGCGCAACCCTCCTCTGATAGGCTCACCGGGAACATATCCCATTCCTCCACCTGTCCATGCAACCTACGCGAGCATCCACTCTCTGATTCCTGCTCGAACAACGAGTCCAGTCCATCCCATCTGTCCCCACAGGAGTAGGCGTCTCCATCATCCACCGGGCCCCGCAGGGGGATACGATACGATCCGATTTGGACGGATCCCTCCCCATGCAGACCACCAACCGGCTCCAGATCCGAGAGCCTATCAACCTCGGGCTCGTGAGCATCTTAGTCGGCCTGTGCCCACCGGGACAGCTGGACTGAGGCGGGAGAGACAACAGAAACCTGCACATCTGCCCTGAGGGAGTCCTGGATTAGGGGGTCCTCGGATAGCTGGACTATATCCTTTGGCCGGACTGTTGGATTATGAAGATACAAGATTGAAGACTTCGTCCCGTGTCCGGATGGGACTCTCCTTGGCGTGGAAGGCAAGCTTGGTATCTGGGATATATAGATCTCCTCCTTGTAACCGACCACTGTGTAACCCTAGCCTCCTCTGGTATCTATATAAACACGAGGGTTTAGTCAAATAGGACAACAACAATCATACCATAGGCTAGCTTCTAGGGTTTAGCCTCTATGATCTCGTGGTAGATCAACTCTTGTAATACTCATATCATCAAGATCAATTAAGCAGGAAGTAGGGTATTACCTCCATCGAGAGAGCCCGAACCTGGGTAAACTTCGTGTCCCCCACCTTCTGTTACCATCCGCCTTAGACGCACAATTCGGGACCCCCTACCCGAGATCCGCCGATTTTGACACCGACATTGGTGCTTTCATTGAGAGTTCCACGGTGTCGTCATCATAAGGCTTGACGGCTCATCTCGTTGTCAAAGACAACATCATCTCCGGGGGAGTCTTGGTTGTAGGCCAAACTCTCCGGCTAGGTGGTTTCGTCATGACCACCCGTTCGGCCGCTGCGCCGACGATGACTTCTCGGGTCATCAAAAACAGCCTCCACGTTGGCTCGGAATCCGCCGAGCAGTTGGATCCAATAAAGCTCTCGTCCTTGAACGAGCTCTTGGATTGCATCGCCGCCTTGGGAGTCGCTATGGACTATGATCAGATCGGGCTTAAACCCGACCAAAGGGAGATTAACTCCCCGCCGGTCACCCATCAGATAGCGGTGGTGGAGGAGCAATGCGGCGATTCTTCCTCTATCTTGAGGACAAACTATGTCCAGATTCCCGTGCTCTCCGAGCCGGATACCCGTCTACGGGAGGACATAGCCCAGACCCTGAACCTAGAATCAGGCGACGGGCCAAACCTATTGGGCAACATCCCAGAGGCCGAACCTGTAAGATCGGAAACTCCTCCGCCCCTGGGTCTCAGATCGGGTCAAGATTCGGACTTAAATCCACCCACCCACCCAGATATAAGCGATCTTTCCCACATTAGACAAGAGCCCCAAGAGACAGTACACCACTATTGGGCCAGATTCCTCCTTGTAATGAGCAAGGTTAAGGACTATCGCGAGGAAGACGCAATTACATTCTTTTGCAAAAATTGCACGGCCAAGGGAATCCTCAACGCGATAAGTCGCCGTGACATAGCACACTTCACTGACTTGGTGGCCACAGTACAGAAGTACTGTGCGATAAAAAGCGCCTGGAAAACCCAAACAAAATTTTGGGATCCTCCGGCTCTCAATAAACCCCCGTCTGAACTAAAAGGGTGCACTTTCATAAGTCACCTGACCCAATTACAAAGAAACAAAAGCCCACTACAGGGCGTGGAACCGTATTGGAGGGGTGGCTCAACGGGCCATGCAAAATTCACAGTACAGCGGATACCATACCAACACACAGCCTTAGAGCATGTTGGGTACTCCGGCAGGTGGCCAAGAGCGGTGAGGATATCCTCATCAACAATACCGCAAAGCACCATCCCATGGAGAACAACAATACAATATTGACAGTCTTCGAGACATTAGCCTCAAATAATAGGCGTAAGCGAGCACTCCGCAGCCTTGCCGAAGTCTGCCAAATAGCAGCAATAAATCCATGGAGCAACACGGCTATCACATTCAATGTCAATGACAAACCTAAATTCCGGACAGCACGAGCACCAGCCGCCTTAGTCCTTAGTCCAATTGTAGACAGCTTCCGGCTTACTAAAGTGCTCATGGATGGCAGTAGCGGATTAAACTGTTGGGGAACGTAGTAATTTCAAAATTTTCCTACGCACACGCAAGATCATGGTGATGCATAGCACCGAGAGGGGAGAGTGTTGTCTACGTACCCTCGTAGACCGAAGCGGAAGCAATCACAACGTAGAGGAAGTAGTCGACGTTCTCCTCGCGATCCAACCGATCCAAGCACCGTTACTCCGGCACCTCCGAGTTCTTGGCACACGTACAGCTCGGTGGCGCTCCTCGGGCTCCGATCCAGCAAAGCTCCGGGAGAGAGAGTTCCGTCGGCCGCGACGGCGTGGTGGACGATCTTGATGTTCTACCAACGCAGGGCTTCTCCTAAGCACTGCTTACGATTTGACCGAGGTGGAATATGGTGGAGGGGCACCGCACACGGCTAAGGAACGATCTCAAGGATCAACTTGTGTGTCTTAGGGTGCCCCCTGCCCCCGTATATAAAGGAGCAAGGGGGAGGGCCGGCCGGCCCTAGGAGGTGCGCCAAGGGAGGGGGAAGTCCTCCTCCTAGTGGGAGTAGGACTCCCCTTTCCTAGTCCAACTAGGAAGGAGGAAGGGGGAAGGAAAGAGAGGGAGAGGGAGAGGGGGGCGCGCCCCCCTCCTTGTCCAATTCGTACGCCCCATGGGGGGGCGCGCGCCACCTCCTCGCGCAGCCCTCTCTCTCCCCTCTTGGCCCAATAAGGCCCATTACTTCCCCGGGGGGTTCCAGTAACCCCTCCGGCACTCCGTCTTTCTCCGGAAACTTCCGGAACCTTTCCGGTGTCCGAATATAGCCGTCCAATATATCAATCTTTATGTCTCGATCATTTCGAGACTCCTCGTCATGTCCGTGATCACATCCGGGACTCCGAACTCCTTCGGTACATCAAAATACACAAACTCATAATATAACCGTCATCGAAACCTTAAGCGTGCGGACCCTACGGTTCGAGAACAATGTAGACATGACCGAGACACATCTCCGGTCAATAACCAATCGCGGGACCTGGATGCCCATATTGGTTCCTACATTTTCTACGAAGATCTTTATCGGTCAGACCGCATAACAACATACGTTGTTCCCTTTGTCATCGGTATGTTACTTGCCCGAGATTCGATCGTCGGTATCCAATACCTAGTTCAATCTAAATTCTTGGCAAGTCTCTTTACTCGTTCGTAATACATCATCTCACAACTAACTTATTAGTTGCAATGCTTGCAAGGCTTATGTGATGTGTATTACCGAGAAGGCCAGAGATACCTCTCCGAGCAATCGGAGTGACAAAACCTAATCTTGATTCATGCCAACTCAACATATACTTTTGGAGACATCGTAGAGCACCTTTATAATCACCCGATTCGTTGTGACGTTTGGTAGCACACAAAATGTTCTTCCGTGGCAGGAGTTGTATAATCTCATAGTTGCAGGAACTTTGTATAAGTCATGAAGAAAGCATAAGCAACATACTAAGCGATCAAGTGCTAAGCTAATGGAATGGGTCAAGTCAATCACATCATTCTTCTAATGATGTGATCCCGTTAATCAAATGACAACTCATGTCTATGGTTAGGAAACATAACCATCTTTGATTTAACGAGCTAGTAAAGTAGAGGCATACTAGTGACACTCTGTTTGTCTATGTATTCACACATGTATTATGTTTCCGGTTAATACAATTCTAGCATGAATAATAAACATTTATCATGATATAAGGAAATAAATAATAACTTTATTATTGCCTCTAGGGCACATGTCCTTGATCTCCCACTTGCACTAGAGTCAATAATCTAGTTTATACAAGAATGATTCTAACACCCATGGAGTCTTGGTGCTGATCATGTTTTGCTCGTGGAAGAGGCTTAGTCAATGGGTACGCAACATTCAGATCCGTATGTATCTTGCAAATCTCTATGTCTCCCACTTGGACTTGGTCCCGAATGGAATTGAAGGCGTCTCTTGATATGCTTGGTCCTCTTGCGAAATCTGGATTCCTTTGCCAAGGCAATTGCACCGTATTGTCACGAGAAGATCTTCATTGGTCCCGATGCACTAGGTATGACACCTAGATCGGAAATGAACTCTTTCATCCAGACTCCTTCATTTCTGCTTCAAGCAGCTATATACTCTGCTTCACATGTAGATCCCGCCATACGACGCTTTGTTTAGAACTGCACCAATGACAGCTCCACCGTTTAATAAAAATACGTATCCGGTTTGCGATTTAGAATCGTCCGGATCGGTGTCAAAGCTTGCATCGACGTAACCATTTACGATTAGCTCTTTGTCACCTCCATATCTGAAACATATCCTTAGTCCTTTTCGGGTATTTCGGGATGTTCTTGATCGCTGTCCGATGATCCACTCTGGATTACTTTGGTACCTTCCTGCCAAGCTTATTGCTAAGCATACGTCGGTCTGGTACACAGCATTGCATACATGATAGAGCCTATGGCTGAAGCATAGGGAACATTTTCATTTTCTCTCTATCTTACTGCTTTGTGGTGGGCATTGAGTCTCGACTCAATTTCATACCTTGTAACACGGTAAAAGTCCTTTCTTTGCACGATCCATTTTGAACCTTTTCAAAACTTTATCAAGGTATGTGCTTTGTGAAAGTCCAATTAAGCGTCTTGATCTATCTCTATAGATCTTGATGCCCAATATGTAAGCAGCTTCACCGAGGTCTTTCATTGAAAAACTTTTATTCAAGTATCCTTTTATGCTATCCAGAAATTCTATATCATTTCCAATTAACAATATGTCGTCCACATATAATATTAGAAATGCTCTGAGCTCCCACTCACTTTCTTGTAAATACAGGCTTCTCCAAAAGTCCGTATAAAACCATTTGCTTTGATCACACTATCAAGCGTTTATTCCAACTCGAGAGGCTTGCACCAGACCATAAATTGATCGCTGGAGCTTGCACACTTTGTTAGCGCTTTTTGGATCAACAAAACCTTCTGGTTGCATCATATACAACTCTTCTTCTAGAAATCCATTCAAGAATGCAGTTTTTACATCCATTTGCCAAATTTCATAATCATAAAATGCGGCAATTGCTAACATGATTCGGACAGACTTAAGCATCGCTACGGGTGAGAAAGTCTCATCGTAGTCAACCCCTTGAACTTGTCGAAAACCTTTACGCAACAAGTCGAGCTTTATAGATAGTTATACTACCATCGGCGTCGGTCTTCTTCTTAAAGATCCATTTATTTTCAATGGCTTGCCGATCATCGGGCAAGTCAACCAAGAATCCATACTTTGTTCTCATACATGGATCCCATCTCAGATTTCATGGCTTCAAGCCATTTTGTGGAATCTGGGCTCACCATCGCTTCTTCATAGTTCGTGGGTTCACCATGATCTAGTATCATGACTTCCGAATAGGATTACCGTACCACTCTGGTGTGGATTTTATTACGGTTGATCTCTAAGTTCGTGACAACTTGATCTGAAGTTTCATGATCATTATCATTATCTTCCTCGCTAAGCGGTGTAGGTGTCACGAAACCGATTTACGTGATGAACTACTTTCCAATAAGGGAGCTGGTACTATTACCTCATCAAGTTCCACTTTCCTCCCACTCACTTCTTTCGAGAGAAACTCCTTCTCTAGAAAGGATCCATTCTTAACAACGAATGTCTTGCCTTCGGATCTGTGATAGAAGGTATACCCAATTGTCTCCTTTGGGTATCCTATGAAGACACATTTTTCGATTTGGGTTCAAGCTTATCGGGTTGAAGTTTTTCACATAAGCATCGCAACCCCAAACTTTCAGAAGCGACAACTTTGGTTTCTTGCTAAACCATAGTTCATAAGGTGTCGTCTCAACGGATTTTGACGGTGTCCTATTTAACGTGAATGCGGCCGTCTCTAAAGCATAACCCCAAAATGATAGCGGTAAATCGGAAATAGACATCATAGATCGCACTATATCTAGTAAAGTACGATTACGACATTCGGACACACCATTCTGTTGTGGTGTTCCCGGTGGCGTGAGTTGCGAAACTATTCGCATTGCTTCAAATGTAGACCAAACTTCGTAACTCAAATATTCTCCTCCACGATCAGATCGTAGAAACTTTATTTTCTTGTTACGATGATTTTCAACTTCACTCTGAAATTCTTTGAACTTTTCAAATGTTTCAGATTTATGTTTCATCAAGTAGATATACCCGTATTCCGCTTAAATCATCTGTGAAGGTGAGAAAATAACGATATCCGCCATACGAGCTTCAACATTCATCGGACCACATACATCCGTATGTATGATTTCCAATAAATCTGATGCTCTCTCCATACAACCGGAGAAGCGGTGTTTTAGTCATCTTGCCCATGAGGCACGGTTACTTAAGTACCAAGTGATTCATAATCAAGTGATTCCAAAAGTCCATCTGTATGGAGTTTCTTCATGCGTTTTACACCGATATGACCTAAACGGCGATTACCACAAATAAGTTGCACTATCATTATCAACTCTGCATCTTTTGGCTTCGACATTATGAATATGTGTATCACTACTATCGAGATTCAACAAGAATAGACCATTCTTCAAGGGTGCATGACCATAAAAGATATTACTCATATAAATAGAACAACCATTATTCTCTGATTTAAATGAATAACCGTATCGCATCAAACAAGATCCAGATATAATGTTCATGCTCAACGCTAGCACCAAATAACAATTATTTAGGTCTAAAACTAATCCTGAAGGTATATGTAGAGGTAGCGTGCCGACCGCGATCACATTGACTTTGGAACCGCTTTCCCACGCCAAGATCGTCACCTCGTCCCTTTGCGATTGCTCGTCTATTCCGTAGTCCACTTTGAGTTGCAAATATTAGCAATGTAACCCGGTATCAAATACCAGGTGCTACTACGAGCTCTAGTAAGGTACACATCAATAACATGTATATCACATATACCTTTGTTCACCTTGCCATCCTTCTTATCCGCCAAATACTTGGGGCAGTTCCGCTTCCAGTGTCCAGTCTGCTTGCAGTAAAAACACTCGGTTTCAGGCTTAGGTCCAGACTTGGGTTTCTTCTCTTGAGCAGCAACTTTCTTGCTGTTCTTTTTGAAGTTTCCCTTCTTCTTCCCTTTGCCCTTTGAAACTAGTGGTCTTATTGACCATCAACACTTGATGCTCTTTCTTGATTTCTACCTCCATGGGTTTTAGCATTGCGAAGAGCTCGTGAATTGTCTTAGTCATCCCTTGCATATTATAGTTCATCACGAAGCTCTTGTAGCTTGGTGGCAGTGATTGGAGAATTACATCAATGACACTATCATCCGAAGATTAACTCCCAGCTGAATTAAGTGATTATTATACCCGGACATTACGACTATGTGCTCACTGACAGAACTATTCTCCTCCATCTTGCAGCTATAGAACTTATTGGAGACTTCATATCTCTCAATCCGGGCATTTGCTTGAAATATTAACTTCAACTCTTGGAACATCTCATATGCTCCATGACGTTCAAAACGTCGTTGAAGACCCGGTTCTAAGCCGTAAAGCATGGCACACGAACTATAGAGTAGTCATCGAGCTTTGCTCGCCAGACGTTCACAACTTCTCGGCGTTGCTCCTGACCCGGCACTTTCGGCCGGTGCTTCGGGACGTAATTCTTCCGTGCAGCAATGAGGATAATCCTCAAGTTACGGACCCAGTCCGTGTAATTGCTACCATCATCTTTCAACTTTGCTTTCTCAAGGAACGCATTAAAATTCAACGGAACAACAAGCACGAGCCATCTATCTACGGTAAACATAGACAAGCAAAATACTATCGGTACTAAGTTCATGATAAATTTAAGTTTTAATTAATCATATTAAATAACTCCCACTTAGACAGATATCTCTCTAGTCATCTAAGTGATTACGTGATCCAAATCAACTAATCCATAACCGATCATCACGTGAGATGGAGTCGTTTTCAATGGTGAACATCACTATGTTGATCATATCTACTATATGATTCACGCTCGACCTTTAGGTCTCCGTGTTACGAGGCCATATCTGCATATGCTAGGCTCGTCAAGTTTAAACAGAGTATTATGGGTGTGCAAAAACTGGCTTGCACCCATTGTAGATGGACGTAGAACTTATCACACCCGATCATCACGTGGTGTGCGGGTACTCTGAACTTTTAGCAACGGTGCATACTCGGGAGAACACTTCTTGATAATTTTTAGTGAGAGATCATCTTATAATGCTACCGTCAATCAAAGCAAGATAAGATGCATAAAGGATAAACATCACATGCAATCAATATAAGTGATATGATATGGCCATCATCATCTTGTGCTTGTGATCTCCATCTCCGAAGCACCGTCGTGATCACCATTGTCACCGGCGCGACACCTTGATCTCCATCGTAGCATCGTTGTCGTTACGCCATCTATTGCTTCTACGACTATCGCTACCGCTTAGTGATAAAGTAAAGCAATTACAGGGCGTTTGTATTTCATACAATAAAGCGACAACCATATGGCTCCGACCGGTTGTCGATAACTTCGGTTACAAAACATGATCATCTCATACAATAAAATATAGCATCACGTCTTGACCATATCACATCACAACATGCCCTGCAAAAACAAGTTAGACGTCCTCTACTTTGTTGTTGCAAATTTTACGTGGCTGCTACGGGCTTAAGCAAGAACCAATCTCACCTACGCATCAAGACCACAACGATACTTCGTCAAATAGACTCCGTTTTAACCTTCTCAAGGACCGGGCGTAGCCACACTCAGTTCAACTAAAGTGAGAGAGACAGACACCATTGACCACCTTTAAGCACGAGTGCTCGTAACGGTGAAACCAGTCTCGCGTAAGCGTCTGGCGTAATGTCGGTCCGGGCCGCTTCATCTCACAATACCGCTGAACCAAAGTATGACATGCTTTGGTAGGCGGTATGACTTGTATCGCCCACAACTCATTTGTGTTCTACTCGTGCAAAACATCAAACCATAAAAACCTAGGCTCGGATGCCACCTTTGTTGGGGAACGTAGTAATTTCAAAATTTTCCCACGCACACGCAAGATCATGGTGATGCATAGCAACGAGAGGGGAGAGTGTTGTCTACGTACCCTCGTGAGACCGAGCGGAAGCAATCACAACGTAGAGGAAGTAGTCAGACGTTCTCCTCGCGATCCAACCGATCCAAGCACCGTTACTCCGGCACCTCCAAGTTCTTGGCACACGTACAGCTCGGTGGCGCTCCTCGGGCTCCGATCCAGCAAAGCTCCGGGAGAGAGAGTTCCGTCAAGACGACGGCGTGGTGGCGATCTTGATGTTCTACCAACGCAGGCTTCGCCTAAGCACCGCTTACGATTTGACCGAGGTGGAATATGGTGGAGGGGCACCAGACACGGCTAAGGAACGATCTCAAGGATCAACTTGTGTGTCTTAGGGTGCCCCTGCCCCGTATATAAAGGAGCAAGGGGAGGCCGGCCGGCCCTAGGAGGTGCGCCAAGGGAGGAAGTCCTCCTCCTAGTGGGAGTAGGACTCCCTTTCCTAGTCCAACTAGGAAGGAGGAAGGGGAAGGAAGAGAGGGAGAGGGAGAGGGAAGGGGGCCGCCCCCTCCTTGTCCAGTCGGACTCCCCATGGGGGCGCAGCGCCACCTCTGGCGCAGCCCTCTCTCTCCCTCTTGGCCCAATAAGGCCCATTACTTCCCGGGGTTCCGGTAACCCCTCGGCACTCCGTCTTTCTCCGGAAACTTCCGGAACCTTTCCGTGTCCGAATATAGCCGTCCAATATATCAATCTTTATGTCTCGATCATTTCGAGACTCCTCGTCATGTCCGTGATCACATCCGGACTCCGAACTCCTTGGTACATCAAAATACACAAACTCATAATATAACCGCCATCGAAACCTTAAGCGTGAGGACCCTACGGTACTAGAACAATGAATACATGACCGAGACACATCTCCGGTCAATAACCAATAAGCGGGACCTGGATGCCCATATTGGTTCCTACATTTTCTCTGAAGATCTTTATCGGTCGAGACCGCATAACAACATCGTTGTTCCCTTTGTCATCGGTATGTTACTTGCCCGAGATTCGATCGTCGGTATCCAATACCTAGTTCAATCTCAATTCTTGGCAAGTCTCTTTACTCGTTCCGTAATACATCATCTCACAACTAACTTATTAGTTGCAATGCTTGCAAGGCTTATGTGATGTGTATTACCGAGAAGGCCCAGAGATACCTCTCCGACAATCGGAGTGACAAAACCTAATCTTGATTCATGCCAACTCAACATATACTTTTGGAGACATCTCAGAGCACCTTTATAATCACCCGATTCACGTTGTGACGCTTTGGTAGCACACAAAATGTTCTTCCGTAAACGGGAGTTGTATAATCTCATAGTTGCAGGAACTTTTGTATAAGTCATGAAGAAAGCATAAGCAACATACTAAACGATCAAGTGCTAAGCTAATGGAATGGGTCAAGTCAATCACATCATTCTTCTAATGATGTGATCCCGTTAATCAAATGACAACTCATGTCTATGGTTAGGAAACATAACCATCTTTGATTTAACGAGCTAGTAAAGTAGAGGCATACTAGTGACACTCTGTTTGTCTATGTATTCACACATGTATTATGTTTCCGGTTAATACAATTCTAGCATGAATAATAAACATTTATCATGATATAAGGAAATAAATAATAACTTTATTATTGCCTCTAGGGCACATTTCCTTCATAAACCTCATCTACGAGGGGACTCTTCCAAAAATGGAAATAGACAGAAGCCGCATTGAGCAAAGCAGCATGACCTTTAGAGGAATCATCCCTAGTCGGGAGGCACGATGTGCTAGCAAAATCACACTAGATGTGGTATTCGACACGCCGGAGAATTATAAGTTCGAAGAAATCACATTCCAAGTGGCCCCATTCAATAGCGGATACCACGCCCTTCTAGGGCGGGAGGCATTCACGATCTTCCAAGCTATACCCCATTACGGGTACATGAAGCTCAAAATGCCCGGGCCCAATGGAATCATCACTCTAGCTAGTGATCCGGATATAGCACTCTCCGCCGAAAATAAAACAGCCGCACTGGCCCTCGAGGCATTATCCGAAGCCCTCACGGCCGAGGAACTAACCACGCTGCGCTCCACAGTGGACAGGGACGACGTGATACTCGACATAAGATCAAAGTCCACCTCTTTTAAACCAACAGGTGAAATAGTCAAATTCCAAGTACATCCAACGGACCCTACAAAATAGCATCTATCGGGGCACAGTTAAACCCCACGATGAGACGCCTTTCTACGCGAGTTCTTGCGCGAAAATTGGGACATCTTCGCCTGGCATCCTTCAGACATGCCAGGAATCCCACGCAGGCTGGCCGAGCACAGCCTTAACATTCTAAAGGGGTTCAAGCCGGTCAAGCAGACTCTTCGGCGTTTCTCTGAATCTAAGCGACAATCCATGGGAGAGGAGCTAGCCAAGTTACTGGAGGCCGGATTCATCCGAGAAATAAAACATCCGGACTGGCTAGCAAACCTGGTGATGGTACCAAAGAAGGACAAATCCTGGCGCCTATGTGTCGACTTCAAGGACCTTAACAAGGCTTGCCCCAAGGATCCCTTCCCCCTCCCTCGCATCGATCAAATTATCGACGCTACCACAGGACACGACTCATTGTGTTTCCTCGACGCATACTCCGAATACCATCAAATTAAGATGGCGGAGTCCGATCAAGCCGCAACGGCATTTATCACTCCATACGGCCCCTTCTGTTTTAACACCATGCCTTTCGGGCTCAAAAACGCCGGTGCAACCTATCAATGCATGATTCAGACATGCTTGGAGACACAGATCGGCAAAACAGTGGAGGCATACGTAGACGATGTGGTCATTAAAACCAGACACGTCGAATCCTTAATAGACGACTTGAGGCTCACGTTCGATAATCTCCGAACATACGACATTAAGCTCAATCCGGAAAAATGCGTCTTCGGCGTGCCCGCCGGAAAGCTCTTAGGCTTCATCATCTCCAACAGAGGAATCGAAGCAAATCCGGCTAAAATCAGAGCTCTGTCACAGTTGGCCATCCCAACAGACCTCAAGCAAATCCAGAAACTTACTGGATGTGTGGCTGCCTTAAGCCGCTTCATCTCCCGATTAGGGGAAAAGGCACTGCCTCTTTATCGCCTTCTCCGACGCACCGAACACTTCAAGTGGACGGATGCGGCCACGGCTGGGCTAGAGGAAATAAAAGCCGTTTTGGCCACAAACCCAATCTTGGCCGCACCAAATGTAGGTGAACCAATCATGTTATATATAGCGGCAACACACCAACTTGTAAGTGCAGTGCTCGTTGTCGAACGAGAGACGGACGGACATAAGTTCCTGCTTCAAAAGCCGGTATACTATGTATCCACTGTCCTCACTCCATGCAAATCATGGTACCCACATTATCGAAAGATAGCATACGCGGTCTTCATGGCATCCCGGAAACTACGACACTACTTTCAAGAGTGTTCAATTATGGTGGCCTCTGAAGTACCACTCAACAACATAATTAGCAACCATGAAGCCACGGGCCGGATTGCTAAATGGGCTATTGAGCTCCTCCCGTTCGACATAATATACAAACCACGGCGAGCCATTAAGTCACAAGTACTGGCTGATTTCATCGCCGAATGGACAGAAGCCGAACTCCCAAAGAGTTCGGCGCATACTCCAATTGGATCATGCACTTTGACGGCTCCAAAATGTTGGCGGGTCTGGGGGCTGGTGTCGACCTGACATCCCCCACCGGAGATACAGTCCAGTACGTACACAGACTCTAACAACGCAGCAGAATACGAGGCCCTATTACACGGCCTCCGGATGGCAGTCTCCATGGGCATTCAACGCCTAGAGGTGCGGGGGGATTTGAACCTTGCAAAATCTCAAATAAATGGAGACTTCGACGCTAAGGACCCAAAAATGGCGGCTTATCGCAACGCCGTCGTCAAAATGTCAGCTCGGTTCGAGGGGCTTGAATTCCACCATGTGGTCTGGGAAAACAATCAAGCGGCAGATATCCTTGCCCGCATCGGCGCTAAGCGCGACCCGGTCCCACCTAATATCTTTTTGGAAAGGTTGTTTAAGCCATCTGTGGTATGGGAAGGAGAGACCGGAAATAATAGCCCGGACCCGGATGCAACGCCAGATACCAAACACCCTGACGTAATCGGAGGCTCTACCACCGATATAACACCTTCCGCCCACGTGATTATGGTTGTCATTGCCCAGTGGACAGAACCATTCCTGGCCTACCTAACTAGGCAGGAACTACCCGAGAACCCAAACGAGGCGCGCTGCATCGTGCGGCGGTCTAAAGCCTACAAGGTCCACGAGGGAGAGCTTTATAAGAAAAGCGCTAGCGGAGTCCTTCAAAGGTGCATCTCCGAAGAGGAAGGGCGGCAACTTTTGGCAGAAACTCATGCTGGACTTGGCGGCCACCACGCGGCAGCTCGGGCCCTTGTAAGCAAGGCCTTCCGGACAGGTTTCTACTGGCCGACGGCCCGAGCAGAGGCACCGGACCTCGTTCAGCGATGCGTCTGATGCCAGCTTTTCGCAAACCAAAGCCATATGCCGCCTACCGCTCTATAAACAATCCCCATTACTTGGCCCTTTGCGGTCTGGGGGCTTGATATGGTCGGACCCCTCAAAGGGGGAAGCCATAAGAAAAAATACTTATTGGTCATGGTGGATAAATTCACCAAATGGATAGAAGCCAAACCAGTTAAAACGGCCGAATCCGGACCGGTGATAGACTTCATATCCAGGGTCGTACACCGTTACGGCGTCCCACACAGCATCATCACCGATAACGGCTCGAACTTTACAGCCGACGAGGTAAAAATTTGGTGCAGCAACATGGGCATTAAGCTCGATTATGCTTCTGTCTATCACCCGCAAACTAACGGTCAAGTCGAGTGAGCAAATGGTATTATCATGAGCGGCATTAAACCCAAATTAGTGCGATCCTTAAAGGAATCAAATACGCACTAGGTAGAGGAGCTCGACTCCGTACTATGGGGGCTGCAGACCACGCCGAATCGCACTACCGCATACACACCATTTTTTATGGTGTACGGCGCAGAGGCGGTACTGCCCTGCGACATCATTCATGACTCCCCTCGAGTGCGCATGTATGAAGAGAAAGAGGCCGAGCTTGATCGGCAGGACAGTTTGGATGCCCTGGAGGAGGAGCGTGACGTGGAAAAAGCCCGTTCCGCATTCTATCAACAACAGGCTCAAAGGTATCAAAGCACAGAAGTACGGGCCAAAACTTATAATGTTGGCGAACTCGTTCTACGCCTACCGGAGAAGAAAAAGAACAAGCTCAAGCCCAAATGGGAAGGTCCCTTCATTATCGACCAAGTTACGACCCGATGGAGCGTGCCGCTCATGGGATGCATCGGACAATCGACTCGAGCCAAACCCATGGAACGCAGCCAGACTCCGAAGGTTCTATCTCTAGTGCCGGACTCCATGTTCGTCTCCTACCTCCGTCAATTTTTTATATATCCGTCATCTGTCTTTTATCTCTTTCTTTCTTCCCTTTTTCTTCAAGGCCTTAAAAGGCTAAAATGTGTCTTGACTACACAATCTTGATGCGCTAGCCGCGCTCATTATACATAGGGGCTTCTTATACAGAAGCTTAATATAACTATTTTCAGGCTCTATGCCCCACACATGTGTTATTCTTCCACATGTACCTTTTTTTCGCCATTATATGCATCGATATGACTTAAGTTTTGGCCAAGCTGGGTTGCCTGGCTCTTGTATTTATGCCCTACGTTCCCGTTAATTCGGCTAGGGCATAAGGGGAGCACCTCTGCGATTGTTACTGTCGGGTCAGCCGGATGTGTACCTCAGACTGGGTGAAGCCGAAATCTAGCATTCTTAAGGGAATACTCGGTCGGTGAACAGAATATGATCCTTAATTATTGTAATACATGCCCCCAGATGTTTTTATCCTGCGTCTCTTTTCGCAGCTCGGACATGCACATTAGGGCATGCGTACCCAGGGAAAGGAACCCTTAACGAAAATATTATCCCTGGAAGATGTTTCTTACTATCCATGTAATATAACATAACTAGTTGGGTACTTATCTGTTCAAGCACTTATGACCCCTACGCCTTGTTTCCACGCGTACCCCGGTTTTTTCATAACTGAGCGGGTATTCGAATACACTCCGGACTGTCGGGTCCAGAGGTTGAAGCGAAAAGGTCCGCCATGACAAATGATTTACAATCCGGCTAGGGACAGTACATGTCACTTGAAGTACACAGTCACTTAGACTGACTAAATTCTTCTTCTATACCATCCAACATATTGTCTAGCCTACAATCCTGTTGGGAATACTTTGCGGCTAATTCTACTTGGCTATACACCAAACTGACGGGGATCTCTTTCCCATCAGGCCCCATAGGTCTGACTTCGGCCATGTGGTTGGTCAGCCTTGGTGTATCGCGTCTTCACCATGGCCCAGGCTTCCCTCGCACCTTGCCGGCAGGCTGAAATCTTCCATAATCGGAAGCGCCACCGCGCTTCCTTGAGCTTCTCTTCAAGCTCCCCCAGGCCTCCGGGCAGGGAGACAGATGGCCACAAGGCTTGGGCAATGCCCTGCATCACCTGCCGAACTTGTTAAATGCGGTTGTGAGCTTCGGCATAAGATCACCTGCAGACCCGGGCATTTCCTCTGCGGGACGACCCGTCAGCATACCTACAGACATAGCTCTGTAGCCGGTTTCTTTGCCGAACTCAATAAAAAGTTCGTTCAAGCACTTACTAAAAATGCCGCGTCGAAGCCTCTTATTCTCCTTTACGGAGTCAGCAAGTTGGGCCCGAACATCTTTCAGTTCCACACTCAGCTGGATATTGGCATCTTGGAGATCGTTTCTCTCCTGCCTAACCTGCTTAAGCACGCGCTCACCAGCCTTTAATTGTCGTTGAGCATGTTGCTCATCCCCTTGCGCTACATCCGGATTAACCCTGGGACCATCTGCAGAATCTATTGTTAGATTTGCATGTATGCCGCATACTAACCGGTACATGTCATTCTTTTTAATAGACACCAGTGTTACCAGAGGGGGCCTTCTCGGACTCCTTCATTGTGGCAACTGTGGCCCGTAGCTGGGCTTTGCACTCTTCCAGCCCTTGTGACAATTGGGTATTCTTCTCCGTAAGAACCTGCACAAATAATGATCCTTAAATCAGTTGTGTCAATTGTTTCAAGTCTTAGGGGCTACTGATATACATAATTATTAGACTTCCTTACCCGTATATCCTTTACATACTAGTCCGTGGCTCTGGCAAGACCATTTTGAGCAGCTCGAATGTACGCGTCTCCTGAGTTGAAGGCATCGAATGCCTCTTGGGAGAAACAAGCATCACGGAGTACGGCTCGGCGACGCCTGTGATTCATGGCACTCTCCACTTCGGAATTTGTAGCGGATAGCCTATCCGCATCCTCTGTAGAAGGAACCTCTGGCGTTGGCCCCATGTTAGCGTCTGCCTTTATGTTCGGCTCTGGAGCTCGACTGGTGGAGGCCTGACCGGCAACCTCTCCGGATATAGTCCGGCGAGTGTTTTTCCTACTAGGAAACATGGATGTCATTATATTTTAAAAAGACGACAACCACAGAGCGGGGTTCTGTTTCATACCTCTGCGATGGCGTCTCAGTCCTGACCGCCTTCCTTTTAAGCCTACCCGGCTTGGTGCCTTGTGGGTGAGTCACTGCGGGTTCGGCATGGCGTCCCGAGGGCCTTCCCTGTAAGACACCATATGTGTGCGGTAGGTGAAGTACAGAAAAAGGGATCCTTTTCGAAAGTTGGGACTCCGGTTTTACTTACATGCGATGCAGGGAGTAGTCTAGGATAATCGGCTATGATGTCCACCATGGCATCATCGCAGCTCAATTGATAGAACGTCCTGTCAATCAGCTCCACAAATATGTCCGGATCCTCTTCGAGTCCGGGGTCGAGGGCCCGGTCAGGGTCCTCTGGTTGTGGAGGTGGGTTGTGGACCTCCCTCACAGCTTTTCGCAACTCCTGCTATGAAACAACAAGGTAAGTATCTATGAAAAAGAATGCGGTAAGGTCCGGGGTAAAAAGTAGCAGCTCACCCAGCTTGGAGGGTTGTACATGGAGAATCCATCACGTGGTTTGATGCGGATGAACTCCTCTTCCTCTCCTTTGTACAGATCGGACAGAATTTTTGCTAGAGTAGCGACTGAGCCCGGTCCCTTACGACCGCAGCGGGTGGCACCGTCTTCTCTGTTGAAGTGCCACATGGGTTGCCCCCGATATTGAAGTGGCCGCACCCCCCGCATTATGCATATTGACATAACTTCGATTATTGTCAACCCTGACTGGGCCAGTATCTGTATCCGACCCATCAGGTAAAGAACCTCCCCATTATCTTCCTCCTGAGGGCTCCGAGGGCGCCAGCTGCGGCGTTTCTTCAGGGGAGCGTTGTCGAACTCAGGAAGGCCCATCTGAATAGGGTCCGGAAGGGGGACGTCCTCCATATAAAACCACTCCGAAGGCCAGTCTTCGGATGTCTTTTTCGGAGTACCGGACAGGTATCCAGTCCCGGTGATGTAACGCCCCGGATCCGATGCGCCAGGTGTCTGCCAGTTATTCGCCGATGTTTCCATGTCATTTGCTTGCGTGTTGCATTTTTGCCATGTCATCATGTGCATTGCATTGCATACGTATTCGTCTCATGCATCCGAGCATTTTCCCCGTTGTCCGTTTTGCAATCCGACACTCCTATGTCCTCCGGCGCCCCCTTTTTACCTCTTTTCGTGAGCGGGTGTTAAACCTTCTCAGAATGGACCGAGATTTGCCAAGCGGCCTTGGTACACCACCGGTAGACCGCCTGTCAAGTTTCGTGCCTTTTGGAGGTCGTTTGATACTCCAAAGGTTATCCGAGCAACCGCAAAGGCCTCTTTTGTGTGCAGCCCAACACCCCTCCAAAGTGGACCAATAACCCATCCATACCCCCTCCATGCTCTCGATCGTTCGATCACGATCGCGTGGCCGAAAACCGCTCCTCATTTGGACACTCCTAGCTCCCTCTACCTATATATTTGCACCTCCCCCCGAAATTTCGCGGTGCAAACCCTAGCCTTCCTCTTCCTCCGCGCGACGGACATGTCCACTCTGTCGCCGGACGAATCCACCGCCGCCACATCAGCCCCGCGCCTCCTCTCTCTCCTCCCCACGCGCGCCTTGGCCATGAGGAGCCCGCCCGGCCGCTACGGCCAGCCGCCAGCGCGCCGCCGCTTTGCTCTTCCTCAGCGTCAAGACGACCGCCCGCCCGGCTGGCCAAGGCCTCGCCCGCCGCCGGCCTTCGCCGCTGCTCCGCTTGCGCCACCTCCTCCATGAAGTCGCCACGGCGCCGCGCCACCAGCGCCGCCTCCCACGGATCCGCCCGGATCCAGCCCATCCCCGCCCAAATCCGGCGGCCCCCCTTCTTCCCCGAGCTCCTCCGGCGACTACTCCGGCGGGATCCGCCGCGTTGACTTTTCCCCCTCGAGGTTGAAATCCCTAAGTCCCGAATCGGTGACATTTTTGTGCCCACTTTGACATGCCATAACTCTGTTTGTACTGCTCCGTTTTGTGCGTGTAATATATCAAAATGTTCACCAGGAGATGCTCTACATTTTGTTCCATTGTGTCATGCTTGTTTGAGTTCATCTTGATGTCCTAATCATCGTTGCAAGAGTGCTATATAATGTTGTCTGTTGTAGTTTAACAAAACTTGCTCATTTGTCTTTTTTGTATCTTTTTGTGTGATTTTCTTATGAGCATGAAGTATATATGTGTTATGAGATACAACATGCCATCTTTGCTGTGGTTCAACCCACTCTTCATGATATGCCATGTGTTGATTGTTACAAGCATGTAAAGTATCCTTCGTGATATTGCTGATTTCAGGGACTTAGGATTTTGCAAAGATGCCTTCATAATTCTGTTTATGACATGCTCGGTTTTTCTGCCAAGTCTGAATCTGTTTATGGAACTTGCTATGTTTACATGGGTGCCATCATATCTTATGTGCCTTTTTGGCTCGTGATCAGTAAGGGACTTTTGTTCTATGCATTTAGTATATTCATGCCATGCCTTTGGTTGCCATGATAAGTTCCTGTAGCGTGTTGTTTGATAACTCTAAACATTGCAACCTGGTGTTATTTCTGCCATGTCCAGTGATTTCCACCAAGTCTGTGAACTGTTATTATTTGTAATCTTGGCATGCCCTTTTGAGCATGTTCTAATAGTTTCTGGAGATAGCTGAGTGTTCATGTTTTGTTGTGCTTTCCCTGTACATCATGTCCATGCCTTTTGTTTCCATGTTTAGGTGCCGTAGCATGTTGTTTTGGTGCTTGCTAGATGCCTAGTTGCTGTTTTGGGCAGCATGCCTTTTTTAACTTGTTTAGAGTGTATGTGTTGAACCGTTGCTCCGTTTTGAGTGTGATCTATATGAAACTTGATTAGTTTTGCATGTAGTTTCTTATTACCTTGTTGCATCCATGTTTTGAGGTGTGTGCTTGATGTTTGAATGAATTTTGCATCAATGCCATGTTTAACTTGTTTTGCTCATATCTTCTAGGCCGTAGCTCCGAATCTAATGAACTTTATATGTAACTTGACTAGAATTTCGTGTAGATCATCGTGGTGCATCTTAACTTGCTGTTTAACAACTTGAACATAAGGTTTATTCAGATCTGGACCAATTTCGAAATTTGCGTATGGGGACTTACCGGAATTGTTATATGTTGTTTCCGGCCTCATTTAAACTTGCTTTGATGTGTTGCTCTTGTATGCATAATATCTTGCCATGTGTAGCCTCATGTAGCCTTGTCATGCATCATACTTGGTTGAGAATCATGTCATGTTTATGTGTTGTGTGTTTACCATGTTGTTTGCTTCTTTCCGGTTGTGCTCCTTCTCGATAGCTCCTGTTCGTTGCGTTTGTGAGGATCCGTTCGACTACGTGGCTTCAACTTCTTCATGGACTCGTTCTTCTTCCTTGCGGGATTTCAGGCAAGATGACCGTCACCTTGGATCTCATTACTATCATTGCTATGCTAGTTGCTTCGTTCTATCGCTATGCCGCGTTACCTACCACTTGCTTATCAAGCCTCCCAAATTGCCATGAAAACCTCTTACCTTTGTCACCTTTCCTAGCAAACCGTTGTTTGGCTATGTTACCGCTTTTGCTCAGCCCCTCTTATAGCGTTGCTAGTTGCAGGTGAAGATGAAGATTGCTCCATGTTGGATATTGTTTATGTTGGGATATCACAATATCTCTTATATCATTAATGCATCTATATACTTGGTAAAGGGTGGAAGGCTCGGCCTTATGCCTGGTGTTTTGTTCCACTCTTGCCGCCCTAGTTTCCGTCATATCGGTATTATGTTCCCGGTTTTTGCGTCCCTAATGCGGTTGGGTGATTTATGGGACCCCCTTGACAGTTCGCTTTGAATAAAACTCCCCCAGCAAGGCCCAACCTTGGTTTTACATTTGCCTCACCTAAGCCTTTTTCCCTTGGGTTTCCGGAGCCCAAGGGTCATCTTTATTTTAGCCCCCTCCCCCCCACCCCCGGGCCAGTGCTCCTCCGAGTGTTGGTCCGAACCGAGCAGCCTGCGGGGCCACCACGGGGAAACTCGAGGCCTGGTTTTACTCGTAGCTTGACTTATCCGGTGTGCCCTGAGAACGAGGTACGTGCGACTCCTATCGGGATTTGTCGGCACATCGGGCGGCTTTGCTGGTCTTGTTTTACCATTGTCGAAATGTCTTGTAACCGGGATTCTGAGTCTGATCGGGTCTTCCCGGGAGAAGGAATATCCTTCGTTGATCGCGAGAGCTTATCATGGGCTAAGTTGGGACACCCCTGCAGGGTTTGAACTTTCGAAAGCCGTGCCCGCGGTTATGTGGCAGATGGGAATCTGTTAATGTCCGGTTGTAGTAAACTTGAAGTAAACTCTTCTAAAATACACCAACCGTGTGCGTAACCGTGATGGTCTCTTTTCGGGGTTGTTCGAGAGGAGAACACGGTTTCGGGTTATGTTTGACATAAGTAGGAATTCAGGATCACTTCTTGATCATTACTAGTTGACGACCGTTTGCTAAGCGCCTCTTCTCGCTCTTGTTTCGTAAGTTAGCCACCATACTTGCTTAGTCGCTGCTGCAACCTCACCACTTTACCCCTTTCTTACCCATTAAGCTTTGCTAGTCTTGATACCCATGGTAATGGGATTGTTGAGTCCTCGTGGCTCACAGATTACTACACCAATAGTTGCAGGTACAGGTTTTGCGATGATCATGACGCGAGAGCGAAGTTTACTTGTTTTGGAGTTCTTCTTCTGCTTCTTCGATCAGGGGATAGGTTCCAGGTCGGCACTGGGCTAGCAGGTGGATATTGTTTACATTTACATTTACATTTTCATCCGTAGTCAGATGTTGATCTTATGTACGATGTATTGTTGTATTCATGTGACATTGTATGTCTTGGTTGTATCCCCACTATTATGTAATGTTGATGTAATGATATCCACGTTGCAAAAGCGTCTTCAAGATGCGCTTCTATCCTTGGTGGGACCTTCGAGTTCCTTTAGGATAGGGTCGCATCTTGGGCGTGACAGGCGATGCGGCATATTTCGGCTCCGCCCACTTGGTATATTGACCCTTCCTGTGTACGGGGTACAAGGCAGAATAGCCTCTTCCATAGCTCGAAATGAGCTTCGCAGCCTAGAAACAGCTCGCAAAGGGCGACATAGCCAGCGATGTGTAATATGGAGGCGGGAGTAAAATTATGCAGCTGGAGGCCATAGAACTCCAGGAGCCCGTAGAGGAACGAATGAATTGGAAATCCAAGCCCTCTTAATAAGTAAGGGACAAGGCATACCCGCTCCCCCATGGATGTGTTGGGAAAGCTCTTCGCTTGCTCCCCGCCATTATAGGTGGCGAGCCCGGCACGAACGGGGACAATATACGTTGTGGGGAGAAACCCCTGGGTCTGTAACACTACTAATTGGCTGTGGGGGACGGAACACTTCTTCCAATTTCCAGGCTTAGGGCTATGGGAGCGAGAGGAGGAGCTACGATGGCCGGCCATGTTGGAATGGATTTTTTCGGGTACGCTCCGATGGATACTCGCTGTGGGAGGAAGGTGTGATCTGGATCTGAGAATCCCCGTCTCTTTAATAGGCGATTTACTAACACGGCTAGGGAGGCAAATGTAAAAATGCCATGGATTCTCGCATTCGCTCGACACGTGGAAGATAGCCATTATTAGGCACGGAAGCCAAGGAGTGCAACATTTATGGGAAGCCGGACACTGCTCGACAGGAACTCGAGATTTGGAGAAGAACCCGCCTTGCAATGCCGAAGACAATCTACGCGCCGGACTCATCGTCACTGAAGCCTAGTTCGGGGGCTACTGAGGGAGTCCTGGATTAGGGGGTCCTCGGACAGCCGAACTATATCCTTTGGCCGGACTGTTGGACTATGAAGATACAAGATTGAAGACTTCGTCCCGTGTCCGGATGGGACTCTCCTTGGCGTGGAAGGCAAGCTTGGCAATACGGATATATAGATCTCCTCCCTTGTAACCTATCCTGTGTAACCCTAGCCCCCTCAGGTGTCTATATAAACCGGAGGGTTTAGTCCGTAGGACAACAACAATCATACCATAGGCTAGCTTCTAGGGTTTAGCCTCTACGATCTCGTGGTAGATCAACTCTTGTAATACTCATATCATCAAGATCAATCAAGCAGGAAGTAGGGTATTACCTCCATCGAGAGGGCCCGAACCTGGGTAAACTTCGTGCCCCCCACCCCCTGTTACCATCCGCCTTAGACGCACAGTTCGGGACCCCCTACCCGAGATCCGCCGGTTTTGACACCGACATGCCCCCCGCGCTGTCGCATCACATTGGACCGCCGATCCTTCCTTTTGACCAGACCCCACCTGCGCCGACACGTCGGCCTCCACCATAGGCTGGCAACCAGAGCCTCCTACATGCGGACCCACAGGATCAGCCAAAAGCGATCCAAAGGATTTATGGCTATGTAAAATTGCCGGGCCGACCGAGCCATCTGCCGAACCCGCTCCGGCTTGAACGCAGCGCGTTGCCGGCGGCGGCGCCGCCGTCGACGACTCCACCGTACCGGCCGAAGCAACGGGCACCACAGGGTTGCGGGCCTCCCCCCTCGGCGGCCCTTGCACCAGATCATCGCTCCTCGAGGGTGGCGGCGGCGGAGGAGGAGGAGGCCTCCGGCCACCATCATCCTCCCCGTCCACCATCAGCGGCTCCTGTAGAACCAAGATATCAATCGGGTACCAGAGTGCGCTGGCACGCCGGCCAACAGAAGAACACCGGCACTCCTCTTCAGCCCACAGGTTTCGCCGGGGCTCGTCAATGTAGAGCAACCGGCGACGAGGAATCCGGTGAGGCCGGTCCGTGCGCAGCCAAATTCGAAAATCCGCCATATCGAGTCGGTGAGCCATGCAATCATCCACCCCCACAACATAGCCAAGACCTCGCAGAATCACCCTCGCCGTCCTCTGGTTCCACGCATGCGCAGGCACTCCCCGCAGCGAAATAGGAACCAGGTGGGGGAGCGAAGCCGCCGTCGCCTGCGCCTGCCTATTCCACGGCCGGAGATTGAGCACGAACCAGGACGAGCTTGCACGACCCGCGCGCACCATCCGGTCCCGGACCGCCCCATCACGGCATAGGACAAGGAAATCGTCAGGGAAGAATGCGCGGATGGACATATCCGCCGGACCAATGTCGAACGTCGCGTGCAGCGCCTCCGCCATAGAGGCCAAGTCCACCGAGGGCCTGTTGCCGGTGACCATGACGAGAACCGCCCGAGCAAGCTCTGTCTCCATCCGCCATGTGTCGTCGCCCGCCTCCAAGAAGCAAACTTCCACCGGGGCCTCCTGGGTGACGGCCACCCCGGGCGGCGCAGACTCCTGCGGGCCGAACGGCACCGAGAACTCCGGGCCGGCAGGAACCCGCACGCCCCGGGATGGCGCCCGCACCACCTTACTCCAGAGCCTGACCGCACCAAGCGGCGGAGGGCCCGACGGCGGAGGCGGCAGACAGGGGCCGAAAGGCCGCGGGGCGGACGCCTCACCGGCCGACGCAGAAGCAGCGGCGGCGACAGCTGCTCCATCGGAGACAGACTACGCGGCCTGGTGCAGCCACGGGAGATGTGCCCTACACCACGGCACCAGACGCAGAACACCGGGTTGGTACAGTCCACCGAGATATGCCCGTCGCTCCCGCAGTTGTAGCAGCATCCGTGCAGCTCCGCCGGCAGGCGCGAAGACGGCGGCGGGCGAGCAGCCGTCAGTACACGGGGCCGGCCAGGAGGAGCAGGTGCCGAGGGCGCTGCATAGCCCGTGGACGGTGGCTCGTCTTGGTCTGCCAGCCACCCCCGACCCGCAACGGCGCCGGCGTGCGTGACGGCCCACCCTCCCCGCCCTGGACGATAGGGCCAAAGGTCGTGCCCAGGACCGGCGGCACGATGATGGAGCGCAGCTGAGGCCGCGGCTGCGCCTGGGACGGAGCAGAGGGACCGGCACGCGGAGAAGGCGGGGAATCTCGCCGCGCCAGAGGAGGCGGGGATGGCTGGGGAAGGAAGGACGCGGAGGAGATGGAGCCCGACAGAGAGACTTTGGACGCCATAGCGCAGCAGAGGGAAAGGTGGCCGCCGCCTCCGGAGTGGAGAACGGCGGGAGGTGGCCGCCGGCGCCGGAGTGGCGGCCGGCGTGGGGCGCTAGAGCTTGAGCTATGTGATAAGGAAAAAAACCACAAGTAGTTCAAATAAACCTCAATTTTAAGATCACAGATAATGAATGGCCTATATTATTTAAGGGAATGGTAAATAGTTTTGTTAAAGCACATCTAGATGTGCTCTAAGTATTGCACATCTAAATCCTATGTCATTGATTTTACGCTAAGATTCGTGTAAAAAAAATTTGTTTTTTCTTTCTAGCTTGACTGGGTAATTTAGATGTGCAATAACTAGAGCACATCTAGATGTGCACTAGACATTGCACATCTAAGTGACTCAATCAAATTAGAAAGAAAATGAAAAAAGACAAAAGAAAATGCTTGCACGAATCTTAGCATTAAATCAATGACATAAGATTTAGATGTGCAATACTTAGAGCACATCTAGATGTGCTTTAGCAAAACTGAATATTTAAAATCTTAAAGCCTACCTAGATCATCTTATTATACTTGCTCTAATCGGTCATGTCTGAAACGAGCGCTGAAACGGCGCGCGCATTAGCCACCCCCCCCCCCCCCCCAATACATTTTACTCGGTTGGAAATCATCGTTTGAGAGGACGGCGCGTCGACCCGTTGGCTAGGCAACTGGGGTTGCTGCCAGCCCACCCGAGCTCGAGTGTCGACTCGGACGCGCGGTACTCGCGGAGTTTCTCCTATAAAAAAATTTCAATGAGGGTTAGCCTTAGGTTGGTCTTTTTTTTTAAAAAAAATCATCGTTTGGAACTTTGGATACAGAACTACTCCCTCCGTTCGGAATTATTTGTCTCAGAAATGGGTGTATCTAGAACTAAAATACGTCTAGATACATCCATTTCTGCGACAAGAAATTCTGAACGGAAGGGGTACTGTATACATGATGTTTGGCGGACGAAAAACACACGACATTATGATCAACGGCTGCAGCCCACTGATCTACAGGGATTACATGGCTGTAGGCTTGTGTCGTGCGTGAATCGGCTGTATAATATCGTCCACTAGATCATGAAGACGCGCGTTGCCGCGCCCGCCCATTCTAACACAAGAATAATATATATTTATGAAATAATTAGAAAAATATTGAATAATAAATATAAATTGAACAATTCTAATTAGACCGAGAGGCCATATGTCAGCTTGAATACTTAGCATCGGTTTAACCTACTTTTTTGTGCAAGCACATATATGTTACCAGCAAAAGATAACATCCAATTCCGAAGCAGAAAAACATCCTAGGAGTTAAATATGTAAGCTGATGCTACTTACATTCTACTCAAGAGGTTAATTCTTTATACCTGCAGGGGTAGTTCTTTGATACCTGCAGGCTGCAGGAGAACTGCAATCAACACAGGGAGCAGGATCATAGATACGGTCACCTGATTACTTGTAACATGAATAATGGGGAGAGATGATGTCAAACACAATATTGTCAATATTATTACCATATTAGCAGGTGCTTTACTCGTCCCCTCGATTTGAACACCGGGCTTATACTTCAGATCTAATGAATGGGAGTATATCTTTGAACATATCTCTCTGCAAGGAAACAAAATAGCAACATCAAATCAGAGTTAAGAAAATATATTTACCCTCTACATTGGAAAATGACAATGAGGCCCAGAGTCAATATGCCGCATGAATATGGGAACCATAGGACAAACTCGTACTAATACGTAAGGATTAGTAAACAAGATACATTCAAAAAACCAAACAGAGACTCTAATCTACACCATAGAAAAACACGCACGTCCCATCGATTGAAGCTGAGAGGAAGTAGAAGGAAAAGGGACGTGCACCGTTTGTACTTTTCTCACCGTCTCACGTGTGTTTGTTTCCTGTAGTGTGCATGCTGGGGAGAATGGGATTCACGGAGATAGCAATGGGGAAAGGGCTGAGGGCTAGAAGTGGTGGCAGCGGCGTCACAACGGTCTCTCCTTCCCTACCTTTTCTCCCTGATCCGCAAGAGTGGACGGCCCGTAGAGCTAGTGATGAGAGGATCTGAACACTAGAGGGACGCGGCGACGGCGGGACACCGTCTCGTTCACCTCCCTTCCCCAAAGAGTAAGCACACCGATAGCAAAGAAAGCGCCGCTTAGCACCACCGCCGTCAGAGGTGAGTCCGTTAAATCGTGACGCGAGCTGCCCTCGAGCCCCGCTACCGATCGCAAACCGTCTATTTAGGATCGGAAATTAGGCTGCATCAAGAAATGAGATGTCGCCCAGGTCAGTCTTCGGAGCGGCAGCCCGCTAACGTTGGGCCGGCCGGGACGCGCTAGTGGGATGACGGGGCGATCATGAGCGTTGAAGAATTAATCTGACGGTTCAAAGTGTTAAATCGCTGTGGAGAGTCCTTGGTGGCTGCATTATACTGTTTCTCAATGTAGCAGTGCTCCTTTGATACAGGTCCGACGGAGGAGGTCCATGAAGAGCGACCCATACATCGGCACCAGCACGCCGCAACTGTCCGCTCAATGCATCTGCATCCCCCTCATTCTCTGATTTCTTCTCCTCCCCACCGCTGAAACCCCTCGAGAAGCGCATGGCCTCTTGCGGGATGCCCACCGCGGAGCTCGTCGGCCTCGGCCTCGCTGCCCCGCCGCCGCCTCCATCGTGTCAGGGTGGGATCAGGCCCATCGCAAGCGCCACGGAACTCGTCGACCTCGCTCCGGCCGGCGGGAGCACCAACCGAGCACTGCGAAGCAGCGCCGCGGCGCCCACAACTAGGCCCCTGCGACAGCCCCACACCGCACCACTGCCATTCTTCGCCGGCCACCCCCGCTGTCCTTGGTTGGCACCACCTCCATTGCCTGGGCTATTATGCTTGGCTGCGTTTTGGGTGAAATAATTTCGCAGGAGCCGAGGGCGGGAGAAGAGTCCTTTTCCTTATGCAATTCGAACAGAAAGGATATCGATTTTGGTTTGCGCGGCAACCGTAGTTAAAAGGAGTAATTTTTATTCGGAGTTTGGCTGTTGAGAAGTTGTAATCTGGATCCTCCTCCCTTTTGGAGGAGAGCCTGCCGGCGATTAGTCGGCCGGCCTCAATAAATAGAGAACTTGGAGGAGTAGGAGGGGCGATTGTCGATCCAATAAGTTGGCATCCCCGACTTTGTTTTCGCCAGCGATTAGTCTGCTCTGTTGCGCCGGCCTAAATAAACAGAGGAGCAGGAGGAGGGGGCATTCGAATAAGGGCAGATCAGGCGTCCGCCGTTGTCACAGATCCAATAAGATCGATCTGATCAGCTCAGGCGTCATAACATCAACAAGGCCACTTGTTTATCCGATCAGCCATGACAAAGCTAAAAATGCATCGCAGACGCAATGTAAGTGTTGTTTCTGTTGTGCCTGATTGATGTTTGTCCTTCACGTCAGGTTCATCCCCAAAAGTCTGATTATTTCTTGTTTTCCAGCTAAATGCAATGCAGAAACCAACTCGCACAGGAGACCCGCTGGCAATGCAAACGAAGACAGGCTTAGCAAGCTGCCGCATGACCTTCTGCTCAACATCCTGGAGAGGGTGGACACGCTCGATGCAATAAGGACCTGCATCCTCTCAAAGCAAATGCTTAAGCTCCCCGGCATGCTCTCGCAGTTCTTCCTAAGTTGTAGTTCCATTCCAGGTTTGCATGATAAATCTCGTGTTATCAGCCTCAGTGACGTGCATCGAACCAACGGTGTTGTGGCTCATGTTACGGATCACATCTTGAGCACGAGGAGCCAGGAGATCACCATCAGCAAACTCAAAATCAGATTCGTCTTGATGCCACATGACTCTCTCACCATTGGCAAATCTGTCGCCTGTGCCATGGCAACCCAGAAGGTTGGAGCAGCTGAATTTGAGGTCATAACGGAGAAGCCTTATGAGTGGTGCTCTCCTGCCGACTTCCTCCACGGTGCGCGGCAGTTCAATGATTTTGTGGGTGCTTGTCCTGATGCATTTGCTGGCCTCAGGCGCCTGTGGCTGTGCAATATGAGGTTTGGTCAACTGGACATCCCTAACATCCTCAGCACTTGCAAGCTCTTGGAGTCATTGCGTTTAACCGAATGCGACTCAGGGATCCATTCTGTGCTGCAAGTAGAACATGCTGAACTTGTTGAGCTTGAGGTGGACTATGGGGAATTTGAGAAAGTTGAGCTCATATATCTACCAAAACTCCGACGGGTGAGATATAAGAGTTGGTTCTCTTATAAAGATCCCGTGTATTTTGGTTTTGTGCCACAACTTTCAAAGCTGAGCCTCAGTAAAACTGGCACCCGTTGGGATAAGACTCTTGAGTTAAGTCAGCTTCTTGCTAATGTTCCTTCCGTAAGCGATCTGCATCTGAATTTCGAAAGTGAAAAGGTACTCACCAGTCATTTGAATCATATCTGTCCATTCTCACTATATATGATGGTTATATGTAACGACAGTAGTAACTTAAGTTGGTCTTCTCTGCCAGTTGAGAATGTGATTTACTTGAAACTTACACTAAGTTTGTAATTTGTCTTTCTGTCCCAGATTTGGGTCCTGCCAGAATGCCCAAAACTGCTCAAGCATGTGCTCAGCAAATTACAGCATGTGAATCTGGACCATCTCCCTGAAGGATGTGATTTAGCTTGGACAGTGTTTATTCTTGAAGCTGCACCCTTTCTGAAAGAGCTGTGCATCACAGTATGGGATCATTGGTGCATAATGATGACAGACGAAAAGTTTTGAAAGGAAAATGGTTACTGCGAAAAGGCAGACGTGAACTGGAAGCCATATGCCCCTGATTTCAAGCACAAGAATCTAGTTAAGCTCACCATCTATGGCTTCCAACCCGACGACAACTTTGTGCGGTACATTAGGTTCGTCATGAAACATGCGGTTAATATAACAGAGATATCTCTGCATGACAGGAAGGTATGTGGGAGCTGTGGTACCTTGGGTCTTGAGGTTTGTCCGTCAAGATACCCACGGACCGCCAAGAAGAGGAGGCAGACAATTGCGATGGTTGGTTTGGCTTCACAGCAAAAGATCTACTTTCGGTCCTAATTGAAAATTGATTTGCATGATATTCTTAAGATGTGTGTTTAGTAAATCATCTGCCCTGTCACCCTTTAGTTGGAAGGAGTTCCCGAACTCCATAATTCTGTAGTTACCGAGTCTGTACTCTTGCTTTCCCTTAAACTGAAGCTTTGTACTGTTGCCCAATCGAGGAAATATTTTAAGTTGGGACAGTATATCTGTGCTGCCTTTTTTTTATGTAAAAATAAAATGCTTGAATTTATGTTCTTTGTCTTGATGCAATCTACTACATTAAAAATGTGATGCTATAGATACCATGATTAGATACTTTTAAGTAGGTTTTAGTTCAGGTACTTAATCTCTCTCTGAACATGTTCCCCAATGTAATCTGGAGTAGTGATGTACGGAGGCAGGAGAAGATCCATGCTGCGTTGCTGAAGCCTCCCAGCAAGGGAGGCGTTGGGGTTAGCTGAACAGCTGGGTGTCACCAAGCTTCAGGTTGGTGCAAGAGATGGAATGTGCAGAGGCCGTGAAGAAGCTAGTGCAGGACATGAAAGCTGCGTAGTTCTCGCTTTAGCAAAGGTTGGCTGTGACGAGTACTCTGATCTTTAGCAAAGCATGGGATTAATGTACCTCTGTTATATAAAGACCTTGAGGCCTCGTTTGGATTTAAGGGATCCCGGGGGGATCCCCGCTATTTCCCGGGGTCGAAGAGCCACGGGCCGAGTTGGCCCAGGGAGATCCACCGCGTCATTTGGACTGCATCGTTCTCAGGGTAACCCTGCCCGACCCACGTCCTTTCCACGGGAAGGAAAGCCACGACCCCAGAGCTCGGGGAGGAAACCCACGGCTCGACCGAGACGAGCGAACGGCAGCGCCGTCGACCAAGATCCAGCGTCCCCGACCGCCTCCGAGCTCCTCCGCCGGCGACAGAAGCGACGCCCCCGACCCCCTCCCTCCGGTGCTGAGGATCCAAGCTCCAGGCCTCCAGCGACGGCGACGGACCGCGGCCGTAACCGTTCTGCTTCCCCGGATCTCCCCTCCGGCACGGCGACGACGACGGTTTTGCGGGCGTATTCATCTCATCTGATAAAGGGACAGCCCCCCCCCCCCCCCCCCCCCAAATACATTTTTCTTTAGTTTATGCCTTCACCGTCCCTGATCTTGAACCACCAATTCCATAGGAGCTTGTATTTTTCTTGTGTAGCTGCTCTGCACTTGTTGTAGAGCAAAGCTTGCATCAATATTTTTACCTATTTTTGACCTCTCGTTCTGAAATACATCTAGCAGGTGCGGCCAGTACTCTGTTATTCTCCTACATATAGCCGTATATGCATCTGAAAGGGCAACTACTTGGATGACCTTGACAACATGATAGCCGCAGGTCAACATCTAGCAGGTGCGGCCAGTACTCTGTTATTCTCCTACATATAGCCGTATACTGATTGTAGTAACTTGCATAAGACTCTGTATTCGAAGATGTTCCAGTCCTACATTATTTAACAGAATTACCATTAAAGAAAATTTAGGACAAAAATATATTTCCAGGACAGGCTAGAGAAAAAGGATGGTATTTATGGGGTAGCACTCAAACTACCGCTTATGCACTAAATTCAGATCAGAACTACATTGCTAGTATATCCAGTGACGTTGAATTGTGAGGAACCAGCCTATATATTAAAAATACAAATTCTTGATTAGAGCATGCAGTTTGATGATACTTTGCATGTAACTTACTAAGTTTGCTACCCCTTTTTATATCTGTATACAAGTTTGGTTATTGGTCATGTAGTTATGGGATGTATCTTACAAATTTTAATTATTTAAGATAATCTTCAGTCCAACCAAATAATCCCGTGAGCTGGCTGATCCAGTCTTCTAGTTTGATTTCTTTGATTGTTCAGTTCATCAAAGGTGATAGTTTCCTTGTCCAGGGAAGCCACTGAAGAAGCTTGCTCTGTTTCTTGTGTATGTGTCCTGCATTTTCAGACTTCAACCGATTAAGCCGCTCTTGTTTTGTTAGTTTTGGTAGTGAAGCTCAACCAAACATGGTTTTGTAATGGGCTTAAAGACTTGATCCTCACTCAAATTTCAGACTTGATTATTAACCTAATATATATTCCTCAGTTTGCTTTATTAAATAAATGGTTCAAAGGGCAGTGAAGCTTGCACTGAGGATTGAGACAAACAATGTTGCTACTACATGCATGAGAGGTAAGGCGTGTTTCTTGAGAAAGGAGTGAAAATACCTGTAGAAAATATGTGGAGGCGTTGGCAGCGTTAATGTGCTATTGACGTTCTCTTCTAACTTATGCCTAACAAAAAAATCTATATAGCTTCTTCCAAAATATATAGTCAAGGTTTGTCATAATGATAATATAGTGTATATATATGCTCCTCGTGATCATTGTCACATAGTAGCAGTAGTAATATCATATTCATCTTGTAATATGTTTTTTGTTCTGTTCTGCTGACCAAATGCCTCCCTATCTTTTCTGCTTCTTTGACTGCCTAAGTTTATCCCAGATTGCATCATTTTCCTTACCTATGGAAATGAAATTGAACTTGTTGCTTGAGTGCTTGACTAATTTGGAGCTGATTGGTTTTCTTATAGCCAACTGTAGGAGAGGTACAATCTCATGCATGTGCAGGTACTACTTCCTGTTAATCCCTTTATTGGAGATGCATCTTCTGTTACCACTACAGCAGATTAAAGTTCGTACATAGTATCAATGTATTTTTCTCGGTCTTTATAAAGTATAATTCTACATTCTGCAGTGGAAAAACCTACCTTGCCTATTGTACCAAAAAGTCTGCCTAGTGATGCTTTATTTGCTAACTTACATGAGTCCATTGTCACCATTTGGTTTATGTTAATTAATATGCAGTTACAGCTCTAATCTAAAACGGTTGGGTTGAACTGTAGGTAGATCGGTGATGTCCATAACCAATTGGACCTTTCCATGCTCGATTTATCTTGTGCAGATGATATGTGTGCCTTCCTTATCATCCAGTAGAGAGGTTTCAGCTTTGTGTAACCACTTGTATAGAAAAAATCATGCTTACTTTTGATGTGAAATTGATTATGTTATTAAGAAGTGAAAAAAAACATGTTTATAAAAATCATGATTATTTTTTCTCTGCAGGTTCCTTGCTGCAAGTCTATGGAAATGTTCGATAAGTTGATGATGAAGTTTCCAAGTTTAGTATGGAGAGTTTACATGGCTGATTTTTTTATAAATGGAACAAAATATTGTATCCTTTATGGACTTGTAACTATAATTAGCATTTTCACTTTGAAGCATGATCAACATACTATGCTTGTCCTCGATGACGCATAATTTGTTTGATGTGACATGTAAGACCGATACACATGTGTTGATGTGAGTTGAATATTTTGTTGTTTTTCTAATTATCTGTGTGTTCCGATTTTCCTCCAAATTTCTATATTAATTTTATTCTCAAATTTCCTCAATTTCTGAGAAATTGGGCAGTTTATATTTTGGGATTGGCACTATTATTAAAAAAAATGAAGTTACTTGTTGTCAGTTTTGATTATAATGATCCATTTTTGAACTTTCCAAATCCCCCCTTTTCCTTGGTGCCCAAACAGCAACGGGGTGATTTCCCGTGGTTGTCCATGGGGTTCCCAGGTGAGCAGGGAAAACCCCCATGGGGGTCTACTGCCCAGGGTTAATTATCCCCCAACAACCAAATGAGGCCTGATGGGGTTTGAGTAATTTTTTTTTTGAAAGATCCAGCGTTTGTTGGCTTCATTGATTTAGCAGGAAGGAGAGTACAAGGGTGATCAGAATGATCAGAAAGGGGAAAAATGAAAGGTAGATGGTCAAGTGACCATCATCCCGAACTGAAAATACAGACTCAGACTCCTCCCAAAGATTTCCCGAAGGGGTCTCTAGCTTCTTTGCTCCTCGCTAATCTCCATTGCTCTAAGTTGTCAGCGATCTTTGCGTAGATCCGTTGATGACTTGGTGGCGTCCCCTGAAAGTGCGGTCGTTTCTCTCATTCCATATCTCCCACAAGATCATAACGATCATAGATCTGATTGCTCTTCCGTTCTATGGCGTGGTCCGGTTGATAATCGATGGCATGCCCGTGAGGAGGATGTTGGGTCACCGGTCAAAAGTGATAGAGAGGAGCAACCCGATCGTCTCGCCGAAAGTCTTTGCCAAACTTCGGTGAAGCGGCAATCCCAAAACAGGTGCGTGGGCGTTTCAAGATTGCGAAGGCACGGTTGGCGAAATCGCTGACCAACCCTCCTCTCTGTACCGATCATTGCACCAAAGTCTGTCTTGGAGAAGCAGCCACATGAAAATCTTGAGCTTGTTCGAGCCCACACTTTCCAGATTAGATCGTTGAATCCGGACAGTCCGAAGGTGGAAGCGTGAGTTGTATGCTGAATTTGCGAGTAGCTGCCATTGCCGGTGTGCCGCCATTGTATGCGATCGTCTTCGTTAGGGTGCAGACTTTGGGTTTTCGATCTGCGGCAATCGCCACATGGACAGAAACTCCGGTGCAATGGCCATGGTGTTTCCATGTTGCAGATCTTTGATCCATCGGTCGTTCCGGAGAGATGTTTCGACATTTCTACCTTTTCTGCGGGCGTGATTGTAGACCGTTGGGTATTTGATCGCCAGCAGGGAGTCGCCTAGCCAACTGTCATTCCAAAAGCTTGCTTTGCGGCCGTTTTCGATCTGAACTTTAGTTGCCAAACTGAAAATCCGTCGATCTTTCTCCGACGCCAGGGGTTGTAGTTGCACCCATGGCCTTGTCGGTTGCTCCCATGCCAGCCACTACCATCTGAGGCGAAGGGCAGTGCCGAACTTTTTTAAATCAAGGATGCCCAAACCTCCTTGGCTCGCCGGGGAGCAGACCTTCGACCAGGCCACCTTGCACTTGGCCCCGGTGAGCTCGTCGTCCTGGCACCATAAGAATCGCCTTCGGGCCTTGTCAATCTCGCGGATGATCTTCTTAGGCACCTTTAGCACGGTCATGGAGAAGGTTGGCAGCGAGAAGGGCCTGCGCGCAGAACCCTCCTACCAGCAAGTTTGAGCAGCCTTCCTTTCCAACCCGCCAGGCGCGCATTGATCCTGTCTGTTAAGAATCGGAAGTGGCATGACCTCGACTGGCAATCGAGATCGGCAAGCCGAGGTACGCCAATGGGAACCCGGTCGGGAGCCGGCAAAACCACAAGCACTTCCGACAAATTGATGCCATCACATCTTATGGCTGCCACTGAGGATTTCGATTGGTTGAGATGCAGCCCCGTTGCCTCCCCAAATTTTGTGAGCAGATGAAGCAGCGTATCGACCTCGGTCTTGGATGGGTTGGCGAAGATCACGGCGTCATCCGCGTACAAACAGATCCTCATACTCGTACCTCGGCACGGCAAGCGGGCGGCGTCCCCCTCTCCGTAGCCGCTGCTAGCAGGCGATGAAGTGGATCAATGGCGATGATGAAGAGAAGCGGGGAGAGAGGGTCTCCCTGACGCAACCCTTGGCGGTGCCAGAATTTCTCGCCCGGCTCGCCGTTCATCAAGATGGAGGAGGAGGCCGAGGAAAGCAGCATTGCAATCCAATCCCTCCAACGAGAGCTAAAACCCATTCTCTGCAGCAGTTCCATCAAGTACTCCCAGGAAACTGAATTGAAGGCCTTGGCTATATCCAGTTTGAAGAGAAGGGCCGATCTTATGTCTCTGTGAAGCGCTCTAACGCAACCCTGAACATACTGATAGCTATCATGGATGCACTTGCCCTTTTGGAAAGCGGTTTGCGTCGGGGAGATGATGTCCTTCAGCTTTGGGGCGAGCCTCATAGAAAGAACCTTAGCTATCAGTTTTAGCGGAGTGTATGAGGTCGATTGGCACGAAGTGGCCCATCTCCGTTGCTCCGTCCTTCTTTGGCAGAAGAGCAATGAACGCGCAATTGAGGCCATCGAAGTTTGCTCCTGCTAGATTATAAAATTTGTGAAAAACTGCCATGATATCATGTTTGACGCTGCTCCAACAGCTCCTGAAGAAACGCCCGATTAAGCCATCCGGTCCAGGCACTTTTTCAGTCGGGGAGGCCTGAATTGCTGCCCACACCTCATGCTCGGAGAAAGGCAGGTCTAGCCCTGCCATGTCGACTACTTGTAGATGCAGTTCGTCCCAGTTTAAGGTGCAGTTGCGTTGGCGGCTCCTGCCCATAGCTTCGGTGAAGTGATCGCGCGCGGCCGAGGCCTTCGTGTTCAGTAATGTCAGCGTTGCCCACCTTGATCGAGTGTATGTAGTTCTTCCTCCTTCTTGCTCTGGTTTTTGCATGGAAAATTTTTGAGTTTGCGTCGCCAGCTTTGAGCCACACGATTACGGAAGCTTTGCCGTTTTACGGCCCGGTCGATGGCGGCCAGCCCAATCACTTTGAGCTTAAGCTGCTTTAGAGCGCTCTTGCTCCGTCGAGGCACGGCCTCCCACGCCAAGTCCAATTGCAGGATCACAGTATTTGCAATGTGGAACTTCATCTTGGCGCCACCAAAAAGTGATCTACTCCAGATCTTCAGGTCAGCCCCCACCCTCTGAAGCTTCCTACCAATGCGTATGAACGGACAGTCATGGTTTACGGGCCTATCCAAAGGCGTCTTTGCCTTGTCTCCCGGAAGTGTGGGAATTGTGGCCAAAAATTTTCAAACCTGAACCTAGCTCTCCTAACTGGCGGTGCACCGTTGGCAAGCAGGAGGGGACAGTGGTCGGAGAAGGAAGTAGATGCCGCCGTAAGTAACACGTCGGGGAACAGGTTCTCCCAAGCTAAGTTGCAAAAAACTTTGTCAATGCTACATAGAGTAGGATCTTCTCGTTCATTACTCCAGGTGAAACGCCTGTTTCTGCATTTTACTTCTCTGACCCCTGCGTAGTCGATCGCACGGCGAAAACGGCCCATCATTCTCCTGTTGATCAGGCTGTTGCTTTTGTCCCTAGCTTGATAAATCATGTTGAAGTCACCATTAGTCATCCATGGATCAGATGGGGGAGGGGCCGCGCTTGCAAGTTCAGATAGGAAATTATCTTTCTGATCATCTTCAGTTGGCCCGTAGACGGTTGTCATCCAGAAGAACTCGGTGTTGCCGACGATTTGAACCCTAACCGTGATGGAGAAACTAGCGATCATGTGAGAAACTATGTCGACTACTTGCTTATCCCAAAAAATTGCAGCTCCGCCTCGAGTACTGTTCTTTGGCAAAACCACACAGCCCTGAAGCGATGGACCCCCTACTTCTACTGCTAACTGAGTGGACCAGGATTCAATCTTAGTTTCATGCAAGTTTAGGATTGCAATTTTGTTTGCGTGTGCCACCTACTTAAGCGGCGGCGCTTCTTGAGGGAGTTTAGGCCCCTTACGTTCGAGGACATGATTCTGAAATTTGTATCAATCATGGAGACATGAGGTTTTCTCTTAAATCGTGACATAGCTATCGAAAGCAAACACGGACACACAAGCCTTAAAGTCCTGCTTTGGGGACGGCCGCCACCAATAGGCCCCAAATTCCGGCCGGCAAACTACCTCTACCTTCTGACGACCACGATACATCGGATTAAAACCTAACTCAAGCTGGTTTAAGACCAGCCGTCGACGAAGACTACGAAGGAGGACTAACATGATCACAACACTACTGCATCCTCGGCGCTCGCTCCGGCCATACCCGCAGCGATCTTCAGGGCCTCACAGTCCAGGCCAGTGAGCTTGGCAATGGCGGCGCTGTCGTTGTTGGAGAGGGCTCTGAAACGCTTGAGAAGATTAGCAGCAGCCTTGGGCGTCATCTTGTCCTTGGGTCCTAGCCCGCCGAGCTCCTGGATGAGGCGCATCGCCGCCCTCTGCGCAACCGGCACATCACAGGCTGCCGCCGCCTGCCGAGCACTGCGGCGCGAAGGAGTCGAGGTGGCCCGCACCTTGGGAGGAGCAGAGGGCCGCGGCCGCGCCTGGGGGCTGGGCAGCATGGCCTGGGGCACCGGGGCGAAGAACGCTAGAGTGCCTTCACTGCTGCTGCCGACCACTGCCTTGGGAGGTCCACTGACCTGCGCCCCTTCAAGCTACAGACTATCGACCTTGTGGGTGATTGTGTCGACGTGGAACCCCACCGCGGTCGTAGCCGGCGAGCAGATGCAGGGGCTGGAGAGCGGGGCCGAAAGGTCGGCGATGCACGGGAGGATGTCGTCGTCTTCGTGGAATTCTTCCATCATAGCAGAGCGCGTACGGGCATGCGGGGGGAAGCGTCCACCATCTTCAAAGGCCAGCGGGGAGTTGAGAGCATCGAGCATGGCGTTCTCGATCTCCAGCTGCATGACATCTGTGCGCGGCGGAGGGGATAGCGCGCGGCCACCAGGGAAGGGGAAGAAGGCGGCGACGGGGTCTATCTCCTAGGCTTCCGTGCGCAGGGTCTCCGTCGTCTGGCGAAGAGGGAGTGGTGGGGTGGCCCGAAGCGGCGGCGCCTCTGCCACCGTCTTGCTCTTGGTGCGTCCACGCACCTGATCACTGCTGCCTCACACTGCCGGAGTCCGGCTCTGCTGCTGGCGCCGCCTCGGCAGCGTCGATGGACTTTCCCTTGGCGTGGCATGAGGTGCCCAGGAACGCGTCTCGCCACGAACGTCGCTGGTCGCCTGGGCCATCCTCGTCGTGGTCGCGCCGAAACGCCCGAGGGGCCGCCCGGCAGGCAGCAGTGGCCAGCCAAGCCTCGGGACTGCCAGACTGCACCTGGCCATCTTCGACGCCTCCCGTCCAGGATCCCGGCTCGACGATGCGTGGGTAGGGGCGGTTGTCGTCGTCGTCGGAGGAGGGGATCCCGCTCTGGCCCGAGTGCGAAGAGTGCGGCGAGAGCGGGGTCCAGTCTTCAACGCGATCCACGTGCAGCAGCAGATCATAGCGGCGAACACCCGGCGGCGGGGGGACGCGGCGGTCCGGCGGGGAGTAGCCGAGGATCTCGTCGACGCGGCCTACTCCCCTCTTGAGCACCCGGAGTGCCCGCTTTGTCGGAATGTGCGCGACATCCCAGGTCCAGAGCCAGCAAGCGAAGGTCTTCGTGTGGCCCCGCTCCAGCGTCCTGCTGTCCAGGCGGTCGATGCGGCCGAAATCGCCGAACGCCTCTTCCGCACCCTCGAGCGACCAGAATTGCATTGGGAGATCCTCGACGATGATGCACACGTGCAGGGGCAGCTTCATGAAGGTGGCGTGGTCGTCCTCGTGCCAGGCGCGGATGAAGAACTTGGCGCCGTCCACCCGCAGCACACCGCGTCTCATGGCGTCGTCGCGATGCGCCGGGAGGTCGAAGTGCACCAGGAAGGCCTCCGGGTGGTGGGAGGTGACGCGCAGCTAGAAAGGGGGCATGCCCAGCTGCGCCTCGATGGCCTTGCCCACCGCCATGGGATTGGTGGAGTGGATCCCGTCGGCAGCGGTGAGGGTGACGGCGTGAAAGCGCAGAACGAGCTCCTCACGCTCGAGCGCGGGCGAGGCGACCACCACCTTGTTGCTGACGCGTGGCCGCCGCGAGTGGTCGCAGCGGAGGAAGCGGTCCATGGCCGGAGTGGCGGGAGTGCCCGGCGATGGTAAGCGAAGGTGCTCGTGCACCGGAGCTCTGGAAGGAGCCGGGAAGAGTCGATCGCGGGTCTTAGAGTATAAGTCTATTCGTATTGTAATCTATCTCTATTAGTCTAGTCTTGGAGCCCAAGCTTTGTAATCTATATAAACAGCCCTTGAGGCCCCGATCAATACAACAATTACTTCTCCAATATCTCAATCTATCATGGTATCCGGCGCCTAGGTTTTCTGCACTGGTATGGCTCCGCCACTGCCGCCCGCCTACCGATTCAGCCCCTCTTCTCCATGACCGAGTTCCGCCGCCGGTGCCCCACCCCTACCTACTCCTCTACAACTACTCAAACACCTCCCCCTCCAAACCCTATGTTCTCCCTAGCCGACACCATTGCCGACGTCTCTCCCTTCATACCAATCTCATTAGACCTCGGCATCCACAACTACTACCATTGGCGTCACCTCTTCATCATCCATCTCGGGCGCTGCGGCCTACGCCACCACATTGATCCCTCCTACCCGCCACAGCCCGCTGATCCTCGTTGGGTGAAAGATGATCTTGCCATCATCCAGTGGATTTACACACGCATCTCCACGGAGCTTTTCAATCTAGTGTCCGACGATGACGCCACCGCCGCCGATCTCTGGGCTTCCCTTCAACAAATTTGTTTCAGGACAACTCCGACGCGCGGATCAACGCGCTCAACACCGAGCTACGCACAACCATGCAGGGAGATGTCTCAGTCTCCATCTTCTTCCAGCGAATCAAGGCTATTGGCGATGAACTCCGTGAACTTGGTGATCACGTCGAGGATCGCACTCTCATCAACGCCCTCCTCCAAGGTCTCGGCGATCAATTCGAGAAGCAGCAGTCCTTCATCCCCATGCTCAAGCCGTACCCCACCTTCAAGGAAGTCCGCTCGATCCTCCGGCAAGAAGAGAAGAACCAGGCTCGCCAAAGGCAAGCAGGCGCCGCGGTGTTTCATCTTTGCCGCGCCCTCTTCTCTGACTCCCACGCCTGGGCTGCCGCGGCAACCGACCGCCCCTCCAACTCCTGTGTGGCTGCCGCGGCCTCAACACCACCACCAGGCTGGCACCCGAGTCCCAACTACAAGGGCAAGAATCCCGTCTACCGGCCTCCTGCATCTCGTCCTGCCGGACCTGCACCAGCCTCGTCATCCACCGCTCACGCGCCACCAGCTCCGTCGCCATGGCCTCCTCGGCATGATCCTTGGTGGCCTCGTCCAGCTTGGTCGATGCCATGGTCGGTCCCCTCACCGTATGGTGCTCCTCCTGCGTGCACGGGCACGTGGAGCCGGTCTTCGTCGACCCACAGGCTCTCCGGGACTCCTTGGACCCAGCCGCGGCGCACGCGTCTACACCGCCACTCCTACTCCGCCTACCAAAGACGCCCGGGACCACCGTCGCCCTACAACACCATGTCGGCCTTCTCACGGCAACATGCAGGCCCCAATCGCATACTACCCATCCGCTATCCCCTACGTCAACATGCAAGTTCCAGCCCCTCTGCTCCTCCCCAACAGCCGGCTTGGGACCAAGTCGCCTTCATCAACGCCATGAACAATTTTGTCCTCAACGACGCAGGTACGGATTGGATTTTCGATTACGGTGCATCAATGCATATGTCTTCAAATATGAATTTATTGTCGACTTGTTTTCCTACGCTTTTCCACTATCACCATTGGCGATGGCTCCACCATCCCTGTTTCATGCACCTTGGTCACTCTTACATCCCTTCCTCTCATGCCAATTTTCTTCTACGCAATATTCTTGTGGTTCCTTCCATCATCAAAAATCTTATCTCTGTTAGACAATTTTGCATTGACAACAAAGTTATCCTGCCTTTGACCCTTTTGGTTTGTCTCGTGAAGGATCCGACAACGGGCGGTCCTCGCCGGTACAATAGCACGCAGGCGATCTTTATCCTCTTCATGGCGCCCACATCCACCTCTCGTGCCATGCTCGCCTCTGTTGATCTATGGCGTCGTCGTCTCGGTCACCCCAGCAAAAACACTTTGACTTCTTTACTCCAAGAATTTTGTATCCCTAGTTCTAACAGTCCTCATAATCCCTCTCTATGTAATGCATGTCATTGTGGCAAACATGTTAGATTACCTTTTGGAACCTCTACTACCATTAGTACTTTTCCTTTTGAGTTACTTCACTGTGATTTATGGACCTCTCCAGGTCCCTAGTGTTTACGGTTATAAATATTATCTTGTGATCTTGGATGATTATTCTCACTATACTTGGACATTTCCTCTTCGCGCTAAATCTGAAGTACCTGCAATCTTTCTCAACTTTCGACAATATGTAATCACACACTTTGGCTTGCCAATTCGATTTATTCAATGTGATAACGGTCGTGAATTTGATAACACCCAAAACCGCACCTTCTTTCTCTCTCAAGGCATCCTTCTTCGTTTTTCATGCCCTTATACATCTTCTCAAAATGGTAAAGCTGAACGTTGTCTTCGCTCTATTAATGATGTTCTTCGCACATTGCTTTTACAAGCTTCTCTTCCTTCCCGTTTTTGGGTTGAAGCCCTTCGCACCGCCACACTACTTCTTAATATTCGACCAACTAAAACTTGCCCTCTTTATTCGTCTTTCCAATCTCTTTTTCTCCCACCGACTATTCTTTTCTGCGTGTTTTGGCTGTCTATGCTTTCCCAACATCGCCTCTACCGCCTCCAACAAACTAGAACCACGCTCACTACCTTGCATTCACCTTGGTCTTCCCGATGATCACAAAGGATATCGTTGTTTCGATCCATCTTACGGTCGTATCATTCTCTCTCGTCATGTCACATTCGATGAAAATACTTTTCCTTTTTCTGTCACTACAACCACAAAACCAATTCCACCACAATCCGCCACCACAGAACCCCTTCCCTAGTTCGTCCTTCGGTCATCTCTGCTGCCATGGAATCTTGTTCCGTCTCTCCGGAATCGCCCACCGTCGACCACCCTCCTGCCCGTCCCCCACCTCTCCATAGCTGCATCCTCTACCCCGACCGTCTTTCCCTCACCACATCCTACCACGGCAACCACCTCGACACCCACCACCTCTGATTCTTCTTCCTCACCGTCTTCTTCAACCGAAAACCCATCGCCACCCAATGCCGTTCTTATACCACCGCTCACCAATGAGCATGTCATGAGCACCCGTGGAAAACGAGGATTTCTTCTCCCCACCAAACGTCTCAATCTTACCGCCACCCCAACTGTCTATCCTATTCCAACCAGTAATAAGCGAGATCATCTTGACCCTCTCGGCTTTCCGCTATGCGTGATGAATTTGAAGCTCTTGACAAAATAATACATGGACTCTTGTTCCCAAACCTTACGGTGTTAACATTGTTTACGGCAAATGGGTTTTCGTCATAAATTTCATTCCGATGGCACTCTCGCTCGTTACAAAGCTCGTTGGGTGTGTCGTGGTTTCTCCCAAAGACATGGTATTGACTTTGATGAGACTTTTTCTCCTGTTGTTAAACCAAGCACTATTCGTGTTGTTCTTAGTCTTGTTGTTTCCTCTTCTTGACCTATTCATCAACTTGATGTTAAAAATGCTTTTCTTCATGGCACTCTCGATGAAACTGTTTATTGTCAGCAACTCTCTGGTTTTGAGAATCCCTCCTCTCCAAATTTTGTTTGTCTCCTCCACAAATCTCTTTATGGCCTTAAACAAGCTCCTCGTGCATGGTTTCAATGCTTTGCTACTTTTATTCAAACCATAGGCTTTATTCCCTCCAAATCCGATTCTTCTCTCTTTGTTTATCAGTCTCCTACTCACACTGCCTACCTCTTGCTTTATGTTGATGATATCATTCTCATGGCTAGTTCTGGTTCGTTTCTTCAACATACCATCTCTTCTCTCAATCGGGAGTTTTCCATGACAGATCTTGGTCCTCTTCATCATTTTCTAGGTATTCATGTTTCTCGCACAACATCTTCCCTCTTTCTTTCTCAACGATCATACATTTTGGACTTGCTTTCTCGTTACGGTATGTCCGATTGTCAACCCTCTCGTACTCTAGCCGGCGTTGGTGCTAAACTGTCGGCCGATGGTGATCCTCTTCGATCCTACTTTATATCGTAGCATCCTTTGGCGCTCTTCAATATGCCACTCTTACTCGTCACGAAATCTCCTATTACATTCAGCAAGCCTGTCTCTTTATGCATGATCCTCGTGCTCCTCATCTAGCTCATGTCAGACGCGTTCTCCGCTATTTAAAAGGCACTCTTGATCACGGTCTCCTTATTAATTCTTCTTCACCTACAAGCTTGACAGTTTATTCTGATGTAGACTGGGCAGGTTGTCCAGATACTCGACGATCTACATCCGGATTTTGCGTTTATTTGGGTGATAATCTTGTTTCTTGGTGTTCTAAAAGGCAGGTAACAGTTTTCAGGTCTTCTGCTGAGGCTGAGTATAGGCGGTTGCTCACGCAGCTGTGGCGAGGCGGTGTGGCTCTGGCAGCTTCTCGTTGAACTTCATCGTCCTCTCCCGTGCTACCATTGTTTACTGTGATAACATCTCTGCAGTCTACATGACTTCCAATCCAGTTCAACATCGTCGCATAAAGCACATTGAGATTGACATTCACTTTGTTCGTGAAAAGGTGGCTCTTGGTGAGGTTCGCGTTCTTCATGTTCCTACAAGTACCCAATTTGCTGACATTTTTACCAAAGGACTCGATCGCAAGCGTTCACCGACATACGCTCCGGTCTCAACATTGTTTCACGGCGTTGAGACTGCGGGGATCTTAGAGTATAAGTCTATTCGTATTGTAATATATCTCTATTAGTCTATTCTTTGAGCCCAAGCTTTGTTATATAAACAGCCCTTGAGGCCCGATCAATACAACAATTACTTCTCCAATATCTCAATCTATCGTGGCGGCCCTCACAGGCCCCGTTCCTCGATTCTGCGGGCACTTTCATGGGCGAAGTGGCCTTGGCGCTTGGAAGGAGCCTTGTGAGCGGATCTCTGCAGTCTTTGCGGCGGTGGAGCTTGCTGAGGCACCGGAAGCACTTTCCATTGAACCTGCTTAAGAAGGCGTCGCGGCCGGTGGGCGCATTGAAGCCCCGCTGGCGGTTCGAGCGGCGATCCCGGCGAGGATGCGTATGAACCGCAGGCCCGAAGCCCGCGCGCTTTCCCTTCCTGGATCTGACCTTCGTCCATCCCTGGTCTTGGCCTGAAGAGGAAATGTCGACAGCGGGGGATGGGGCGACCACCATGGATTTAAGGCACCCGCGCCCTAAATCGGGGGACGCCCGATCCGTTGGGCCAGCGGCTGCCCGGCGGGGCAGACGCCTCTCTCGTGAAAGCATAGCGTGGAAGCTGGATCTGAGCCTACGATGGTTGTGGCCGGTGATGATGACGAGGCCGAGGCCCTCGACGGAGCGGCCGAAGACGAGGAACCGCAGGGAGAGGGAGGGGGGGGGGGGGGGGTTCCATGCTGCGAGCCAGCCGAGGAGGGACGGGACGGAACGGCGGCCATTAATGCCGGATTTGTGGCCGCCGCGGCCGGAGTGGCCAGCGGCGCAGGGGAGCGGCGAGGAGAGCCGCGCGAGGAAAGTTGTCGGAACTCTTCGGGTTTGAGTAATTGAGTTCTAGCCTTTTCCTCAAAGATAATATCCCAAGTTTGCGACACTCAAGAGAGTCGAGGTTACGCCGTGCATGGAAGGAAATTGTTGTTTTTCATTCGTAGGATCTGACTCAGTAAAGTGACAAACATATCACCAATCAGTTTCATCCTCACAAACAACTGCACCTTTAACCTTCTTATGATAACACAACACTAACCTGTTTCATTTCACGCACTTAAGCTTCATTTTTGTCTGGACCGAAGATCTAAGACATACCGAGATCTGCGTCCGCACAACAGCCATACAGACTGGTCCATGGGCGCCATATAATCTCGGAGAGCCCGAAATAATGTTTGCAAATACAGCGTGATAAAATCCCGAGCTCCCAGTGCATGAGTCTGCGAGTTTGAAAAAAGTTCACAAATTTCAAAAATGTTTGCAAATTAATGATGAATTTGAAAATTGATTGCATGTTTGACAAAAGTCATGAATTTGGAAATTATTCTTGATTTCCTAAAATCTTTTAGAATTTAAAAACTGTTCACGATTGTCATAAAATTATTGAAATTACATTTTTTTTTTCATTTTCAAAAAAAATCATGATTTTTTAAGCTCGAATTTGGAAAGAAACACAAAGAAGGACAGAAGAAAGTAGAATAGTGGACAGGGGTGCACGTTTGGTCGCTGCCCCCAGACCCCGCACGGGAATTTTGTGCATCAAATTTAATTTTGGTTCATTGGATTAAAAAAATGTTACATCAAATTCAAAATTTGTTCATCAAATTAAAAAATGTGCATCAAGTACGAAATTTGTTCATTGATTTTCTAAAAATGTTCATCAAATTCAAAACTTGTACATCCATTTTTTCAAAAAATGCTCTAGTAGCATATAAATTTTGTTCATGAAGTTCACAAACAGTTTGTCAGATTCAAAATATGTTCATCGAATACCAAATAATGTTCATCATTATTGAAAAACTGCACATAAAAAATTGTTCATCATAATAAAAATGTTCATTCTTTTGAATTCACGAAAAACAAAATAATCCAAGAACTGTTTTTGAATTCGGTGAATATTATTTTGGATCTGTGAACGTTTTCTGAAAATCAGATTTTAAGCGTGGGAGCGCCTATATGGCGACCTACGCGCTGCGGAAGAAGCGAGCGCGCACCCCCCGCTCCCCCTTCGAGCATGCTGGGCCGGCCCATGTGAAGGACGGGACGCCGCCTTATTTTTTTCCGACCGAAGTATAGTTTTCACCCCCAAATCCCTCTCAATGTCTCTATAACCCCCCAAAGTCAATTTTGGACTGATTTACATCCTGAAATTGTCAAAACCGGTTTGATCAAGCCACAGGTGGTTTCATGTTACATCTGAAGCGGTTTCTTTGGTGTTTTCATTTAGTTGGTCTTGACTTGACGCATAAGTGTTGGTGGCGTGGCCGTTGATGGCGAAATAACTGTCACGTGTGTTCTCGTTTTCCCTTCGTCTATTTTGATTCCTCTGTTCGACCGAGGACGACGCGCAACCAGCCATGGTCGTCGTTGTCGTCGCCCCAATCGCCACCGCCAACCACCGCCGTCAATCGTTGGCGCTGAAATCCACTTCGCATGGGATTAAGTGCGATCTGTGGTCGTCCACGGTTAGGGCTACGCTGCCGTAGATCGTCAGCGCCTCCATCTCCTTGATTCAAGCCATGGTTGAAGGTATGTTCGTCATCTTGAATCTCATCATGTTTCTGTTTCGTGGCGATGGTTTAGTGGCATCATGTAGGGTTGTTCCTGATGTTGTTCATCCATGAAAAGGTTATGATTTTGTGGTCGATCGTGCTTGTTTTCAGAAAAAAGTAGTTTCTTTTATGTTGTTTCATTAATGACTGGGTTGATAGAAACTGAGCATAGCGACTTTCACCGCATTATTGGGTAACTCTGATTTTGACTGAATTTTGGCTGAATATGTGCACTGTGTTAACTCTGCATTTGTTGACTGAAGAATGTTAAATCTGCACTTTGTTATTTGCACTCCAATTTTGACTGAACAATCATTTAACTATGCATTAGAGAGGAAGGATGGATTGAATATTTGGACTCTGTCATTTATTTGCACTATAATTTTGATTGAATATTCAGTACTGTACAACTGAATATTTGGACTTTGTCAGTCATTTGCACTACCAGAAATTTCTCTCATTTTGCAGCTTCTTTGGATCCTCCTGATCCACTTGATTACATGTTTGTGAGATTTCATTATCTCGGCTATTTTGAGAGGAAGGATGGACATGTTGATTACTCAGGAGCACTGGAGGCAGAAATGTTATTCCAAGAGACATGCTAATTAACTTATGCAGAATTGTATTCTTATACTAAAGATTTGCACCAAGTAGAAAGAGGTCACTGCCATTATGCAGAATTGATGTATGTTTATGTTAAGAACATGGGTTCTGTAGCATGTTATGTGAGCTACATGGGTTTCTGTAGTGAGCAGTCTTGTAATGACTATTTTGCCAAACTATCTGTTGAATGTTGTGTCGTCAAACCATCTTCTATGACAAATTTTTGAACATCGTGGTGTCTAACAGATAGTGTTGTAAGATTTTTTAACACCATGCTGTCAAACAGAAAGCAAAGATATATGTTGTAAGGTTTCTGGAGATCATGTACATTTCAGAATAATTGAAATAGGGCATCCATTTCTAAACATTTCAAATAAAGACATATGTTGTACATTTCAAATAGTGCTCTTAGGTTTCTAGAGACCTTAACTTCTCAAAATGTACATGCATTTCTGAAGGAAATTTCTTTCTAAAGATATCTAAAGTTCTGAAACAAAAAAGATCATCTCAAACTATACCGAACATATCTGAACAATTCAAACTTTCTTGATTAACAAGCATTTCTCAAACAGTACATAAGAACAAGCATTTGAAATGCATTACACTAATTTATCTCATCTAAAAAATGGCAGCCAGCACACCATAATTCTCTCATTTCTCGACAGCCAAAACACTACATAATTCTCCTTTTCTCTCTTGGATTTTGTCGCTCTTCACCACGTCCTGTGCCTGATCTTCCTATCCAAATCCACCACCTCCAGGTTGGATAAAATGTACTCCAAACTGCAGGTAGTACAACACACCATTGTCGAGAATGAACAAATAAGTAAGATTTGGAATAAATCGGGAGGAGGGGGTGAAAGACATGTGCTTGCGCACTGCAGCCAGGAACGCCATGGTCGCCGTTTGGCCAGCTGGGCATGGGTCCCAGGGCAGGGAGGGAGAGGCTGGGGCATGGGCGGTTGGGGTCTGGGGAGGTCGTCGGTGAGCGGTCGGTGGGAGCGGCGGCGGCCATGTCGAAGGCCGAGGAGCGAGAGGACTAAATCATGGGAAAATTAAACCGGCGGCCTAATTACAATACCACGCCAAGTCAGCACCCAGTCAGATGCGCCTAATTACAACACCACCAGCAAAACCGATTCAGATGTGACATGAAACCACTCAGGGCTTGATTAAACCGGTTTTGACAATTTCAGGGTGTAAATCAGACCAAAATTAACTTTGGGGGGTTATGGAGACATTGAGAGGGATTTGGGGGTGAAAACTATACTTCTTTCTTTTTTTCCTGATTTTTTTCAGTAATTCGGGATATCAAAAAGTTCTAAAATTTCAGAAAAAGTTGCTAATTTTAAAAAAACAATCATGATTTTGAAACGTATTCCTGATTAGAGAAAAGTGCTCAGGAATTCAAAAACTGTTCACGAATTTGTAAAAGATGTCCACAAACTCAAAAAATGTTCATGATTTTGAAAAAAAATCATGATTCAGAAAAATGTTCGTTAATTCAAAAAAGGTTCGTGGATTTTAAAAATCATGATTTATAAAAAATGCTTGCCAATTTGAAAAATGTTCACAAATTCGAAAAAATGTCCACTAAGTCAAAAAATGTTCATGAATTTGAGAAAAATGTTCACGATTCAAAAAAAGTTTGCTAATTCGAAAAATATTCACGAATTTGAGAAAAATGTTCACGATTCAAATCGCTAATTCAAAAATGTTTGTCAATTTGAAAACAATGTTCGCAATTCAGGAAAATGTTCGCTAATTCGAAAAACATTCACAAATTTGAAAAGAAATGTTCACAATTCAAAAAAAATGTTCGCTAATTCGAAAAATGTTCACGAATTTGAAAAACAATGTTCTTGATTCAAAACAAATGTTCACTAATTCAAAAAATGATCACAAATTTGGAAAAAAAATGTACAAGATTTTTTAAATTTTAGTCTATAATTTTAAAATGTTCATTATTTAGAAAAACTGTTCATGAATTCAAAAACATGTTCATGACTTAAGAGAATGTTCACAAATTTCTAAAAGATATTCAAAAATTTAAGAAAATGTTCACAATTTCGAAAAAATGTTAGTGAGTTATAAAAAGTGTTCACAGTTACAAAACAATGTTCATGATTTTGGAGAATGTACACGAATTAGTAAAAAATAAAACCACGGTTTTGAGAAAATGTTCATCATTACAAAAAAAAGTTAACTACTTAAAACATAAATCACAAATTAATAGCTTTTCGGAAATTGGAAAAAAAGAGTAAAAATGAAAACATATATGTAAAGAAAAAGCGAGAAGAAAACAGAAAAAGAAAAAAAAAGGAAAAACCAGGTTCAGGGAAGGTTCTAGAACCTTCCCAAAACCGGTTGGGGGTGAAACCCCGAAATGGGCCGGCCCATGTTAACGGCAGCGAGCGAGGGGGAGTACGCGCTACGTCGCTCCCGGCGCGGTACGCGCTGTATAGGAACCCCGCTCCAGCGTGGTACGTGGAGCAGTTTCGTTGGGCTCACAGTACGACCTACGTTGGGCTCACAGTCCGGCCTAGTCAACATTGTTTTAGGTGGTCTGAGAGAAGTAAGAGCATCTCTCGTATCCCTTAAAAGCTTATATCGTAAAAGATCGTGCTCTCGGCAAAATTACATAAACCCCCCTAAAAGCGTAATCTAAATTATAAATTGGGTCTTTCGATTCCTAGGCCGTGCTCGCGCCCGCACTGGCCGAGCTCTTGCTGCCGCACCCTTGCCGGCCAGCCGAGCGCCCGCACCACGCGCACGTCACAAGGCTCGTCTGGGCCGGAGGCTCATCCCGCACCACGATGGACGCGGCCGAGATCCTGCTCATGCCCGAGGTCGAGCCCTTGCTACTGCCTCGCTAGCTAGCTAGCGGGTTGTTCCTGTTGGAAATATGCCCTAGAGGCAATAATAAATTGGTTATTATTATATTTCCTTGTTCATGATAATCGTTTATTATCCATGCTATAATTGTATTGATAGGAAACTCAGATACATGTGTGGATACATAGACAACACCATGTCCCTAGTAAGCCTCTAGTTGACTAGCTCGTTGATCAACAGATGGTTACGGTTTCACGATCATGGACATTGGATGTCGTTGATAACGGGATCACATCATTTGGAGAATGATGTGATGGACAAGACAATCCTAATCCTAGCACAAAGATCGTAGTTCGTATGCTAAAGCTTTTCTAATGTCAAGTATCATTTCTTTAGACCATGAGATTGTGCAACTCCCGGATACCGTAGGAATGCTTTGGGTGTACCAAACGTCACAACGTAACTGGGTGGCTATAAAGGTGCACTACAGGTATCTTCGAAAGTGTCTGTTGAGTTGGCATGAATCGAGACTGAGATTTATCACTCCGTGTAAACGGAGAGGTATCTCTGGGCCCACTCGATAGGACATCATCATAATGTGCACAATGTGACCAAGGGGTTGATCACGGGATGATGTGTTATGGAACGAGTAAAGAGACTTGCCGGTAATGAGATTGAACAAGGTATCGGGATACCGCAAGCGATCGAATCTCGGGCAAGTATAATACCGCTAGACAAAGGAACTGAATACGGGATTGATTGAATCCTCGACATCATGGTTCATCCGATGAGATCATCGTGGAACATGTGGGAGCCAACATGGGTATCCAGATCCCGCTGTTGGTTATTGACGGAAGAACGTCTCGGTCATATGCAGATGGTTCCCGAACCCGTAGGGTCTACACATAAGGTTCGGTGGCGCTAGGGTTATAGGGAATAGATATACGTGGTTACCACATGTTGTTGGAGTCCGGATGAGATCCCGGACGTCACGAGGAGTTCGGAATGGTCCGGAGGTAAAGATTGATATATTGGACGAAGGGTTTTGGAGTCAGGAAGTGTTCGGAGGTACCGGGTGATGACCGGCATGACCGAAAGGTGTTTGGGAGCCTCGGCAAGTGTTGGGGGCTTCATGGGCCAAGGGAAGGGGCAAACCAGCCCACTAAGGGGCTGTCGCCCCTCACCTATTCCCACGTGACCAGGGGTTTGGGCGCCCCATCTAGGGTTCCCACCTCCGGCTTGGGGCCAAGTCACCCAAGGGGGAGATCCCATCTGCCCTGGCCGCCGCCCCCCCCTAGGGGAAACCCTAGGGCGCCTCCCCTCCCCTTTCCCCCTATATATAGTGGAGGTTTTGGGGCTGCCTAACACATGAGTTTATCTCCCTCTTGGCGCAGCCCTACCTCTCTCCCTCCTCGTCTCTCGTAGTGCTTGGCGAAGCCCTGCTGGAGTACCGCGCTCCTCCACCACCACCACGCCTGTCAGGCCGCCGGACGGAGTCTTCCCCAACCTCTCCCTCTCTCCTTGCTGGATCAAGGCATGGGAGACGTCACCGTTCCGTACGTGCGTTGAACGCGGAGGTGCCGTCCGTTCGGCACTAGGATCTCCGGTGATTTGGATCACGACGAGTACGACTCCTTCAACCCCGTTCTCTTGAACGCTTCCGCTTAGCGATCTACAAGGGTATGTAGATGCACTCTCCTTCCCTCGTTGCTGGTTTCTCCATAGATAGATCTTGGTGACACGTAGGAAAATTTTGAATTTATGCTACGTTCCCCAACAGTGGCATCATGAGCTAGGTCTATTGCGTAGATACTTTGCATGAGTAGAACACAAAGTAGTTGTGGGCGTTGATTTTGTTCAATATGCTTACCGTTACTAGTCCAATCTTGTTTCGACGGTATTGTGGGATGAAGCGGCCGGACCGACCTTACACGTACACTTACGTGAGACAGGTTCCACCGGTGACATGCACTTGGTGCATAAGGTGGCTAGCGGGTGCCAGTCTCTCCCACTTTAGTCGGAACGGATTCGATGAAAAGGGTCCTTATGAAGGGTAAATAGCAATTGGCATATCACGTTGTGGTGTTGCGTAGGTAAGAAACGTTCTTGCTAGAAACCCATAGCAGCCACGTAAAACATGCAAACAGCAATTAGAGGACGTCTAACTTGTTTTTGCAGGGTATGCTATGTGATGTGATATGGCCAAGAAGAATGTGATGAATGATATGTGATGTATGAGATTGATCATGTTCTTGTAATAGGAATCACGACTTGCATGTCGATGAGTATGACAACGGCAGGAGCCATAGGAGTTGTCTTAATTTATTGTATGACCTGCGTGTCATTAAACAACGCCATGTAATTACTTTACTTTATTGCTAAACGGTAGCCATAGTAGTAGAAGTAATAGTTGGCGAGACAACTTCATGGAGACACGATGATGGAGATCATGATGATGGAGATCATGGTGTCATGCCGGTGACGATGATGATCATGGAGCCCCGAAGATGGAGATCAAAAGGAGCAAAAATGATATTGGCCATATCATGTCACTATTTGATTGCATGTGATGTTTATCATGTTTATGCATCTTATTTTCTTAGAACGACAGTAGTAAATAAGATGATCCCTCATTAAAATTTCAAGAAAGTGTTCCCCTAAGCGTGCACCGTTGCGAAAGTTAAATGCGTTTGAGCACCACGTGATGATCGGGTGTGATAGATTCTTAGGTTCACATACAACGGGTGTAAGCCAGATTTACACATGCGAAACACTTAGGTTAACTTGACGAGCCTAGCATGTACAGACATGGCCTCGGAACACAAGAGACCGAAAGGTCGAGCATGAGTCGTATGGAGGATACGATCAACATGAAGATGTTCACCGATGATGACTAGTACGTCTCACGTGATGACCGGACACGGCCTAGTTGACTCGGATCATGTAATCACTTAGATGACTAGAGGGATGTCTATCTGAGTGGGAGTTCATGAGATGAACTTAATTATCCTGAACATAGCCAAAAGATCTTTGCAAATTATGTCGTAAGCTCGCACTTTAGTTCCACTGTTTTAGATACGTTCCTAGAGAAAATATAGTTGAAAGTTGACAGTAGCGATTATGCGGACAGAAGAAAGCTTATGTCCTTAATGCACCGCTTCGGTGTCTTTGAACCCCAAACGTCGCCTGCGTGGATGTTGCGAACATCGGACATACACGTTTTGATAACTACGTGATAGTTCGGTTAAGCGGTTTAGAGTTGAGGCACCAAAGGCGTTTTTCAAACGTCGCGGAACATATGAGATGTTTGAGGGCTGAAATTGGGATTTCAGGCTCGTGCCCACGTCAAGAGGTATAAGACCTCCGACGATTTTCTTAGCCTGCAAACTAAGGGGAAAAAACTCAATCGTTGAGCTTGTGCTCAGATTGTCCGAGTGCAACAATCACTTGAATCGAGTGGGAGTTGATCTTCCAGATGAGATAGTGATGTTTCTCCAAAGTCATTGCCAACAAGCTGCTAGAGCTTCGTGGTGAACTATAACATATCGAGGATAGATATGATGATCCTTGAGCTATTCGCAATGTTTGACACATGAATGTAGAAATCAAGAAGGAGCATCAATTGTTGATGGTTAGTGAAACCACTAGTTTCAAGAAGGGCAAGGGCAAGAAGGGATACTTCATGAAGCGGCAAATCAGTTGCTGCTCTAGTGAAGAAACCCAAGGTTGAACCCAAACCCGAGACTAAGTGCTTACGTAATGAGGGAACAGCCACAGGAGCAGAATTACCCTAGATACTTGGTAGATGAGAAGGTGGCAAGGTCGATAGAAGTATATTGGATATACATCAAGTTATTGTGTACTTTACTAGTACTCCTAGTAGCACCAGGGTATTAGATACCGGTTCGGTTGCTAAGTGTTAGTAACTCGAAATAAAAGGCTACGGAATTAAGGAGACTAGCTAAAGGTGAGCTGACGATATGTGTTGGAAGTGTTTCCAAGTTTGATATGATGAAACATCGCACGCTCCCTCTACCATCAAGATTAGTATTAAACCAGAATAATTGTCATTTGGTGTTTGCGTTGAGCATAGACATGATTGGATTATGTCTATACTTGTCTGATTATTCATTTAAGGAGAATAATGGTTACTCAATTTATTATAATACCTTCAATGGTCTTGCACCTAAAGGAATGGTTTATTGAATCTCGATCGTAGTGATACACACTTTCATGCCAAAGGTATAAGATAGTAATGATAGTACCACTTACTTGTGGCACTGCCATGTAAGTCATATTGGTATAAAACGCATGAAGAAGCTCCATGTTGATGGGTCTTTGGACTCACTCGTTTTTGAAAAGTTTGAGACATGCGAACCATGTCTATTAGTGTATACGCATGATGAAACTCCATGCAGATGGATCGTTTGGACTCACTTGATTTTGAATCACTTGAGATATGCAAATCATACCACATGGGCAAGATGGTGAAAAGCCTCGTTTCTATAAGATGGAACAAGATAGCAACTTGTTGGAAGTAACACATTTTGATGTGTGCAGCCCAATGAGTGCTTGAGGCATGCGATGAATATCGTTATGTTCTTACTTCACAGATGATTCGAGTAGATGTTGAGTATATTTACTTGATGAAACACAAGTCTGAATTATTGAATGGTTCAAGTAATTTCAGAGTGAAGTTAAAGATCTTCGTGACAAGAGGATAAAATGTCTATGATATGAACATAGAGATGAGTATCCGAGTTCTGAAGTTTTGGTAGCATAATTAAGACCTTTGTGGAAATTGTTTCACAATTAATACCGCTGGAACACCATAGTGTGATGGTGTGTCCGAACATCATAGTTGCACCCTATTGGATATGGTGCGTACCATGATGTCTCTTATCGAATTACCACTATCGTTCATGGGTTAGGCATTAGAGACAACCGCACTCACTTTAATAGGGCACCACGTAATTCCGTTAAGACGACACCGTTTGAACTATGGTTTGGAGAAACCTAAGTTGTCGTTTCTTGAAAGTTTGGGGCTGCGACGCCTATGTGAAAAAGTTTCATTGTGATAAGCTCGAACCCAAAAACGGATAAATGCATCTTCATAGGATACCCAAAATGGTTGGGTATACCTCCTAATTCCGATCCAGAAGCAAAAGTGATTGTTTCTAGAAACGGGTCCTTTCTCGAGGAAAAGTTTCTCTCGAAAGAATTGAGTGGGAGGATGGTGGAGACTTGATGAGGTTATTGAACCGTCACTTCAACTAGTGTGTAGCAGGGCACAGGAAGTTGTTCCTGTGGCGCCTACACCAATTGAAGTAGAAACTTATGATAGTGATCATGAAGTTTCGGATCAAGTCACTACCGTACCTAGTAGGGTGACAAGGATGCGTACTACTTCAGAGTGGTACGCAATCCTGTCTTAGAGGTCATGTTGCTAGACAACAATGAACCTACGAGCTATGGAGAAGCGATGGTGGGCCCGGATTCCGGCGAATGGCTTGAGGCCATAAAATCCGAGGAGGGATCCATGACTTTGGAAGAAATACTTGATGGTCGTGGGGCGTTGGGTAAAGATGGATTTTAAAAGGAAGACAGACAATGATGATAAGTATCACCATTAAGAAAGTTCGACTTGTCGTTAAAGATGTTTTTCGACAAGTTCAAGGAGTTGACTACGGTGAGGCTTTCTCACTCGTAGCGATGCTAAGAGTCTGTTGGAATTGGATTAGCAGTTACTGCATTATTTATGAAATCTTGCAGATAGGATGTAAAAAAACATTGTTTCCTCGATGATTTTCTTGAGGAAAGGTTGTATGTAATACAACTAGAAGGTTTTGACAAATCCTGAAAGACGCTAACAAGTATGCAAAGCTCGACAATCCTTCTAAGGACTGGAGTAAGCATCTCGGAGTTGGAATATGCGCTTTGATGAGATGATCAAAGATTTTGGGTTTATACAAAGTTTATGAGAAACTTGTATTTCCAAAGAAGTGAGTGGGAGCACTATAGAATTTCTGATGAGTATATGTTGTTGACATATTGTTGATCAGAAATGATGTAGAATTTCTGGAAAGCATATAGGGTTGTTTGAAAAGTGTTTTTCAATGGAAAACCTAGATTAGGATACTTGAACAATAAGCACCAAGATCTATAAGATAGATCAAAATGTTTAATAATACTTTCAAATGAGCATATACCTTGACATAATCTTGAAGGTGTTCAAGATGGATCAGTCAAAGAAGGAGTTCTTGCCTGAGTTGTAAGGTATGAAGTTAAGAGTTAAAGCTCGACCACGGCAGAAAAGAGAGAAAGGACGAAGGTCGTCCCCTATGCCTTAGACGTAGGCTCTACTGTATGCTATGCTGTGTACCGCACCGGAAGTGTGCCTTGCCATGAGGTAGTCAATGGGTACAAGAATGATCCAGGTACGGATCATTGGACATCGGTCAAAATTATCCTTAGAGGAATAAGGAAATGTTTCTCGATTATGGAGGTAATAAAGAGTTCGGCGTAAAGGGTTACGTCGATGCAAGATTTAACAACTATCCGAATGACTCTGAGTAGCAAACCGGATACGTATAGTGGAACAACCATTTGGAATAGCTCCAAGTGGAGCGTGGAAGCAGTATTTACAATATGACCTAGAGATTTGCGAAGTACATACAGATCTGAATGTTCTGAGACCGTTGACTAAAACCTCTCTCACAAGCAAAACATGATCAAACCCCAGAACTCATTGAGTCTTAATCACATGATGATGTGAACTAGTTTAGTGACACTAGTAAACTCTTGGATGTTGGCCACATGGAGATGTGACCTATGAGTGTTGATCACATAGCGAAGTGAACTAGATTATTGACTCTAGTGCAAGTGGGAGACTGTTGGAAATATGCCCTAGAGGCAATAATAAATTGGTTATTATTATATTTCCTTGTTCATGATAATCGTTTATTATCCATGCTATAATTGTATTGATAGGAAACTCAGATACATGTGTGGATACATAGACAACACCATGTCCCTAGTAAGCCTCTAGTTGACTAGCTCGTTGATCAACAGATGGTTACGGTTTCATGACCATGGACATTGGATGTCGTTGATAACGGGATCACATCATTTGGAGAATGATGTGATGGACAAGACCCAATCCTAAGCCTAGCACAAAGATCGTAGTTCGTATGCTAAAGCTTTTCTAATGTCAAGTATCATTTCCTTAGACCATGAGATTGTGCAACTCCGGATACCGTAGGAATGCTTTGGGCGTACCATACGTCACAACGTAATCGGGTGGCTATAAAGGTGCACTCTGGTATCTCCGAAAGTGTCTGTTGGGTTGGCATGAATCAAGACTGGGATTTGTCACTCCGTGTAAACGGAGAGGTATCTCTGGGCCCACTCGGTAGGACATCATCATAATGTGCACAATGTGACCAAGGGGTTGATCACGGGATGATGTGTTATGGAACGAGTAAAGAGACTTGCCGGTAATGAGATTGAACAAGGTATCGGGATACCGACGATCGAATCTCGGGCAAGTATAATACCGCTAGACAAAGGGAATTGAATACGGGGTTGATTGAATCCTCGACATCGTGGTTCATCCGATGAGATCATCGTGGAACATGTGGAGCCAACATGGGTATCCAGATCCCGCTGTTGGTTATTGACCAGAACGTCTCGGTCATGTTCAAGATGGTTCCCGAACCCGTAGGGTCTACACACTTAAGGTTCGGTGACGCTAGGGTTATAGAGAATAGATATACGTGGTTACCGAATGTTGTTCGAGTCCGGATGAGATCCCGGACGTCACGAGGAGTTCGGAATGGTCCGGAGGTAAAGATTGATATATTGACGAAGGGTTTTGGAGTCGGAAGTGTTCCGGAGGTACCGGGTGATGACCCGGCATGACCGAAAGGTGTTTGGGAGCCCGGCAAGTGTTGGGGGCTTCATGGGCCAAGGGAAGGGGCAAACCAGCCCACTAAGGGGTTGTCGCCCCCTCATCTATTCCCACGTGATCGGGGGTTTGGGGCGCCCATCTAGGGTTCCCACCTCCCGGCTTGGGGCCAAGTCACCCAAGGGAGATCCCATCCGCCTGCCGCCCCCCTAGGGGAAACCCTAGGGCGCCTCCCCTCCCCTTTCCCCCTATATATGGTGGAGGTTTTGGGGCTGCCTACCACATGAGTTTATCTCCCTCCTGGCGCAGCCCTACCTCTCTCCCTCCTCGTCTCTCGTAGTGCTTGGCGAAGCCTACTGGAGTATGCAGCTCCTCCACCACCACCACGCCGTCGTGCTGCTGCTGGACGGAGTCTTCCCCAACCTCTCCCTCTCTCCTTGCTGGATCAAGGCATGGGAGACGTCACCGTTCCGTACGTGTGTTGAACGTGGAGGTGCCGTCCGTTCGGCACTAGGATCTCCGGTGATTTGGATCACGACGAGTACGACTCCTTCAACCCCGTTCTCTTGAACGCTTCCGCTTAGCGATCTACAAGGGTATGTAGATGCACTCTCCTTCCCCTCGTTCTTGGTTTCTCCATAGATAGATCTTGGTGACACGTAGGAAAATTTTGAATTTCTGCTACGTTCCCCAACGATTGTCAACTGGCCGGTGGCGTGGCGAGCCTGCTCGTCACATCGGGCGCTTATGGCGGTGGGCCGTGGATTGCGGTGGGGAGATCCCATCTGCCTGCCGCCGCCCCCTAGGGGAAACCCTAGGCGCCTCCCTCCCTTTCCCCTATATATAGTGGAGGTTTGGGGCTGCCTAACACATGAGTTTATCTCCTCTTGGCGCAGCCCTACCTCTCTCCCTCCTCGTCTCTCGTAGTGCTTGGCGAAGCCTGTTTGCAATGCAGCGCTCCTCCACCACCACGCCGTCGTCTGCTGCTTTGGACGGAGTCTTCCCAACCTCTCCTCTCTCCTTGCTGGATCAAGGCATGGGAGACGTCACCGTTCCGTACGTGTGTTGAACGTGGAGGTGCCGTCCGTTCGGCACTAGGATCTCCGGTGATTTGGATCACGACGAGTACGACTCCTTCAACCCCGTTCTCTTGAACGCTTCCACTTAGCGATCTACAAGGGTATGTAGATGCACTCTCCTTCCCCTCGTTGCTGGTTTCTCCATAGATAGATCTTGGTGACACGTAGGAAAATTTTGAATTTATGCTACGTTCCCCAACAGTTGCTGCGCCGGGTGGCCAGCGGCGAGCTCGTCTGCTACTGGCGCTTATGGCAGTGGGCCGTGGATTGCAGGTCGCGGGCGGCGAACGGAAGACCGGGGCGGGAACCGAAACTTCCCTTCCGCCAATCATTTTTGTTTTATAGGTTCCTCTAAAAAAAGGGCTCCAATCCTGGTTATCAATGGGATGAGGCCCGGGTTATGCAGATCCCGCAATTTTTTTATAAGATTGCCGATTTTGCGAGATCGGTTCAGGGCCAAAATAACGCCCTCATCTTCTAAATCCACGGTTATTATTTCGGATGGCCCAATTTACGGGTCTGCTAGAGATGCTCTAAGTGAGTAACCCAACCCATTCTTCGTGTTGCTCCAAAACAAAAGCCATGCTCCTGGACTTCTGAAAACAGACGTGTGTTCATCAGTGAGAGCTCCTAGTTGACGCCAGTGTGCGTAAAAAAAACTAAGAGTTGCTTCACTTAAATCAATCCCAAATGGACCGGCCCACTTTGCTTGTGAGCTGTTTTTTCTTCTTCTTCTTTTGTGAAATTCTTTGAATTCGTGATTTTGTTTCTGAAATTATTAATATTTTCGAATATGTGAACATTTTTAAAAATTGTGAACAGTTCACAAATATTTCTTACAAACTTGTGAACATTTTTTAAGTCAGGAATATATTGTAATTCGTCAGTATTTTCTACAAATTCGGTAAAATTGTTTTGTTACAAATTTTGAAAAAAAAAGGTAAACTCATGATGTTCCTATGAATCGGTGATATTATTTGAAATACCTAAAAAAATTGACGATTCCTTTTGGGAATTTTGAAAAGAAAGTAAACTCGAGAACATTTTTTGAATCAGTGAACATTATTTGAAATTCACAAACATTTTTATTACGAAATTTATTTTTTAAAATTCTCTGAACATTTTATATATTTGTGAACATTTATAAAATTCTTGGACCATTCTTTTGTGAAAGCTTGTCCAAAATCACAAACATTATTTGAATCCGCGAACATTTTATGATTCGTGAACAATTTTTGAATTCATGAACATTTTATGATTCTTGAACATTTGTAAAAAAATATCAACTTGTTTTAAATTTGGAATATTTTTGAAATCGAGAATTACTTTGAAACCATATCTTAAAAGAGAACAGAAGAAAAAAGTAGGAAAAAACAAACAGGAACCCACAGTCATAAACGAGAGTATGTCAACGTTGTATCATATTTTTATACGAAATTGTTAACTTCCGAACGTTCGGCATTTGTCCTTAGATCCGAACGACTCGTGGGCATCGATGCCCATGGCACGCGCACGTCACTCGCTCGTGCAAAAATTATTCTGGCGACCTGGGTTCGAACCTCGCACCTCTCTACAACAAACTCAAAGGGAGAACCACCTCAGCTAGGTTCTATTTCTTGGAGGAATGAAAGCAAATAGGCAATTTAACCGGTAACTCTGCTGCAAACAAGTTAATTCAATTTCTGTTTTTTCCACACTTAAGTACATTTTTTACCCATTAGACCTAGTGAAGCGGCAAACCAGCAACGTAGTGGTCCATTCACCCCTTTGGTGTTTAAAAGTTACTATTTGGCAAACGTTTTGATTTTTTGGAATGCTATTGAATGTCTCGCTCAATCTCTACTCCTAACGGAGCAGTTGGTGAATAGTCCGCGCGATTTATTTTCGCTGGTTTATTTTCGTCCCACCACTTTCACTGGGTTTTTTTTCGTCCCCTCCCCACCCCACCCACGCACGCAACCAAAAAAAAACACCCGGCAAAAAAAACCACTCCCATCGATCCCCTCGAGACACAACGCTCCTCCCCCGAACGAGGTCCCGATCCGTTCCTCCCCTCTTAGTGGATACGCCCGCCGCCGCCGATACGCCAATCCGGGCAGCCAGCCGCCCGCTGATCTGCCTATCCGGCAGACGCGGCATTCGTGAATCACGAGAACGCCCGGCGGCTGCCGGCGCCGAATCGTCGCCCGTCACCACCACGATGGCACCTCGCCGCCGCCGCTCGGCATGGATGGTCGCCCCAAGACATGGATAAGCTCTCCTGATCCCCACCCCATCCCTCTCATCCCCTGAATCCGTATCCTCCTTCATCCCACCCACGATCTGATCCGGAAGCTGCCCACGATCCGATCCCCTGGTTTCTTATCCGGTTATCCCCCTCTCATCTCTTGTCTAGCAACCCCCATCTTCGGTGTGGCGACATTGCTGACGTCGTCGCGACCCCCCGCAATTCTAGGCTCGGCCTTCCTCGACTCCATGCGTGGCTGACAAGGTGGTATTCGTCCCGAGGTGGTCTGCTCGTGCTCTCCTGTTCCTCCTGAAACGGCGAGGGGTAGTGCCGGTCGTGGCTCAGCAGGATAACATAAGCTTGCCCTTGTTCTTTTGTGTTTGAATCAGACTTGCTGGTTCTCAGTTTTACATGCACATATCAATCTTTCTTACGTATCTGAGTTACACACTGATGATGTTTTCTGTTGAGGCGCAGGAACAAGCAGAGGCCGAGGAAGTGCAGGCACGCGTTGCTGACCTTGGCAGGTGTAGCAACCGCACGAGGAAGGTTCAGCGTGATGAAGTCATGTACCTGGGGTAGGGTCATGGACCTGCCCAAGGGTACCCTTCACAAGGACATTCACAAGAGAAGCAGCCTTCCAGTCGACCTGGTAGGCTTCCACTCGACAGATTCAAAGGCACTCGACTATGAAGACCCACTCGACCACCAAGAGTCCAAGAGCCACTCGGTGTCCAAACGGTCTGTAGTTAAATAGTCTTTATGACCTTAGTGACACTTTATGTAAGGCGTTACCATTAACGCCTAGCTTTAATGTACCTTAAATCCTCTACTACGTGGGCTGGCTGGGGTCCTGGCGCACTCTATATAAGCCACCCCCCTCCACAGGTAGAAGGGTTCGCACTTCGTAACACATACGCATATAATCGATCGACCGCCTGGGACTCCGAGACGTGGGGCTATTACTTCCTCCGAGAAGGGCCTGAACTCGTAAATCCCTTGCGTATACAACTAATCCATAGCTAGGATCTTGCCTCTCCATACCTACCCCCATTCTCTTGTCGGACTTAGAACCACGACGGTTGGCGCCCACCGTGGGGCGGTGTTCTAGCGAATTGTTGGAGAAGTTGGGATTCTCTCGATCTCGGCATCATGGCTTGGTGGAGTTACGGTCGACGGCCACGAGATCCGTCTCGGTGCGCTCACGTTAAATGCCGGCGACTCCGCTTGGCTTCAGGGAGGCTCCACTCGACGTGGGCCGCGCTCCCCACCTGGGCGACGCACTTGCTGCGTGTGTCCGCGGCGTCCTCCTGCGGCAACCGTCGACCGTATGGGTCGGCTCCTGCGCCGTCTTCACTCCCGATCTCCCACCGGCGCAAAGCGTTGCTCCGGTCGATCGAGGCTTCAGCGGTGGGTGAGGCACGCGGTGGCCCGCCGTCGGCCATCCCCAAGTCGCGACGATCGAGCCCGACGAATCTCTCTATGGCCATTCGACCTGTCGACTGGCTTCAGAGAGACCGCGTCCGAATGCGATAGCGATGACCAGCGGCAGAGGTTCTGATGGTCGATGGACCACGCTGTCCCCCTGGATTCACCCGCACCAATGAAGGTGGCGGTGGAGGCGATCCGGTGCAAGCCCACGAAGAGTACTTTCCCGAGCCCCTCATTTCGCTCCAGAGGGAGGAGCTTCGTCGTCGGAACATGGATGCACTTCACACTCCTATCGTTGGAGAAACCCCGAGGCCAGCGCCTTGGAGGATGCGCGCTTAGCCAACTTTGGCTGCGCACTTTTCATTGGAGAATCTTCGGTAATCGGATGAGCATCTGTGACCGAGGGTTCGAGAATCCGATCGACGCCAGCTCTTTCAAACGCCAACCGGTATATCGAACTCCGATTCAGAATTTAGCAGCCGCCCGTATAGCAGAATCAATTCAGCCTTCGATCGGAGGCGGTAGAGGTTTGCGACAAATCGAGGATTTGCTCGGGGCGGCGAGAGATCAAAACTTCGGTGGTATCGATCGCGGGACAGGATTCACACCGATCCGTCGCTGCGAATTCATTCGATCGGCCCATAGTCCAAGATCGCCCCGAGGCGTGAGGAGCGTGGAGGCGGCGTGATGATCAATACAAGGGCCGCGAGCAGTATGAGCACCGATTCGATCGCAACGATCGACGTCGAGTGCCCACCCCTCCCCCAAGGGGTGGATCATACGCTCCTCGGCAGCAGGATGATAGACGCCAAAACAGTGTTGGACGAAGAGTTCCAGTCGACCCCAGGAACGGGCTTTGATGCGAGATCCATTATCGTTCAAGGTTTGGTCGGCGAGAAGCGAGCTTACCGAGACGGCCATGATAGAGATGTTCCTTCGGTAGTAGAGTCCATGTCTCAGGACCGAGTGTTTCAAAGAGAGCCATCGTGGCTGCGGTGATTCCCCCAACCCGGGTTGGCGGCTGGAGTCGACAAGTTCCTTTGGAGAATCCAAGCGACACTGGCTTGAAGATTACCGAGTGGCGGTTCAGATCGGCGGTGGCAGCGATGAGGTAGCCATGAAGCATTTACCTCTTATGTTGGAGGGTTCAGCCCGGCGTGGTTGAATCGATTAGCACCAATGATGTTACACTTGGGAAGATCTTGCCCGAGTGTTTGTCGTGACATTTGAAGGAACTTGCAAGCGACCGGCGGGTTTAGCAGAGTTGCGATCGATGCGTGCAAAAGTCGAGTGAAACCTTGAGAGATTATATCCAGAGGTGGATCACTTTGCACCACACGATGGAGAATGTGTACGATCACCAGGCGATCTGTGCCTTCAAGGAAGGCGTCAAGAACGAAGAATTGATTTTGAAATTTGGTCGAACCGAGATATGACCACGAGTCGGATGATGGAGATTGCCACCAAATATGCAAATGGTGAAGAAGAGGACCCGGCTTGAGTGGCAAATATAAATCTGCCGCCAATGAGACCGGGCGGAGGAAATTCCAATGGAAGCGAGCAAAAGTCGAGCGGCTCTCGGAGAGGCCTTTGGCAAGGACCCTGTGAAAGTTCAAGGGGAAACCCAAGGGTCCTTGGAACCCTAAGAAGGTGAAAGATCAGGATGGGAAGGACGTGTTGGATTTACCATGTCATATTCATACAAAAAAAGATGAAGAGGGTAAACTCATTTACCCGAAACATACCACTCGACAATGTCGGCTCTTGATTCAGCAGTTCCAAGGGAAACAGCCCAAGGACAAGGATAAGGAGACAGACAAAGTTGAGGATAGGGATAGCGATGATGGTGGATATCCCCAGGTCAATTCCACCGATGATTTTTGCCGACGTCGAAAGCAAAAGTCGATTGAAGGTTAACAATCGGAAGTAAACTTGGTTGCTCGGCGACTCGATTATCTGAAATGGTCCCAGACCGCCATCACATTCGACCAGTCTGATCACCCGACGCACATTGCCACCCCTAGGAGGCAAGCATTGGTGGTCGACCCAGTTGTCGAAGGCACTCGACTGACCAAAGTCCTGATGGATGGTGGTAGTGGTTTGAATATATTATACGCGGAGACGTTGAAAGGGATGTCCATTCCGATGTCGGACTTCGATTACCGGTAACATGAGCTTCCACGAGTCATTCACGGAAAGAAGGCCGAGTCACTCGGCCAAATTGCTCTTGATGTAGTTTTTGGTGATTCAAAGCATTTCCGGAAAGAAAAGTTGACCTTCGAGGTCGTGGACTTCGAGCGCTTATCACGCTATTCTAGGGAGACCAGCTTATGCACGCTTCATGGCCCGACCATGTTACGTGTATCTTAAGCGAAGATGCCTGGTCCCAAGGGCGTGATCAACATCACGGGCAATCGGAAGAAGGCTAAAGAGTGCTTCGAGAAAGGCTCTAAGATCGGCGATGCTCGGTTGGCGATGGTAGAGCTACAAGAGTATCGAAACTGCAGATCCGAGTGATTTGTTGCGAGCTAAGAAGCCCGCTTCTGGTCGACATTCGGTCGGTGGCGAGGCGAAACAGGTTCACATTCACCCGACCGATCCCGGCGGCTCCGACCAACATCTCAACAACACTCGACTCAAAATAGGAAGAAGCGCTCATCCGGTTCCTCCGTGAGAAGCTGGGACATCTTTGCATGGAAGCCTGGCGACATGCCGGGTGTTCCTGTGGGGCTGGCTGAGCATCGCCACGAAGTTGACCCAAAATTCAAACCAGTTAAAGAGTATCTTGACGGTCCGCCGTCGGAAGAGAAAGGCCATTGGCGAGGAGGTGGCTCGGCTCTTAGCAGCAGAGTTCATCCGAGAGATCTACCACTCCGAGTGGCTCGAAAACGTTGTCATGGTCCCCAAGAAGGACAAGTCGTTGCGCATGTGCATCGATTTCAAGCATATCAATCGGGCCTTCCCGAAAGATCATTTCCCTCTTCCTCGCATCGACCAAATAGTCGACTCAACTGCGGGATGCGAGAGGTTGTCTTTTTTAGACGCCTATTCCGGGTACCATCAGATCCGTCTGTATGGACCCGATGAGATTAAAACAGCGTTCATCACTCCATTCGGGTGCTACTTTTATATCACCATGCCAATAGGTCTCAAGAATGCCGGAGCCACATTCATGAGGATGATTCAAAAGTGTTTGCTCACTCAAATCGGTCGAAATGTGGAAGCGTACATGGATGATATAGTGGTCAAGTCACGAAAGGGTTCCGACCTGTTGGTGACCTTCTTTGAAACATTTGCCAATCTCGGGAGGTATGATATCAAGCTTAACCCATCAAAGTGTACATTCGGAGTCCACGGTGGAAAGTTACCGGTTTTCTCCGTTTACGGCGAGGAATCGATGCTAACCAGAAAAGGTTGGCACCATACTCCGAATGAAGCGCCTGTGCGTGTGCACGATGTCCGAAACTTCTTTGGATGCTTGGCCGCTTTAAGTCGATTCATCTCTCGCCTCGGTGAAAAGGCATTGCCTCTGTGCCGATTGATGAAGAAGTCGGACAAGTTCGAGTGGACTCTAGAAGTCGATGCACGGCGTTCGCAGAGCTCAAAGCTCGCTCTCCACCCAGCCGGTGCTTGCTGCTCCAATCAGCAAGGAGCCTTTCTTGCTTTACATTGCAGCCTTTGGACAAGTCGTCGATTACCGTACTTACGGTCGGCGGGAAGAAGAAGGAAAAGCCTTCAAAGTTCAACGCCCGGTTTATTATCTTTCCGGAAATCTTGACCCGTCAAAGCAAAGATACCCTCACTATCGAAGCTTGTTTATGGGATCTATATGACCACGAAGAAGGTTGCTCATTATTTCTCCGATCATTCCATTACGATCGTCGGCGACGCCTTTGTCGGAAATTCTTCATAACAGAGATGCAATCGGTCGAGTGGAAAAATGGGCGATTGAACTCCTTCCCTTGATATCAAATTTGAGGCAAAGAAAGCCATCAAGTCCCAAGCAATAGCAGATTTCCTCGCCGAAAGTGGATCGAATGACTTCCGACCCAAGTTCACTCGAACCTTTGGACTATGTTTTTCGACGGTTCCAAGATGCTGAATGGTTACAGTGCGGGGTTGTATTGATTTCCCCGAGGAGATAGGCTCAAGTATGTTCTCCAGATTCACTTTGATTCTTCCAACAACGAAGCAGAATATGAAGCACTCTGTATGGGTTGCGCATGGCCATTTCACTTTCGGCGTCCGTCGCCTTATAGTTTATGGCGACTCGGATCTGGTTGTTAATCAAGTGATGAAGGAGTGGGATGTCGAAGCCCAGCTATGACGGAGTTATTGTAATGTCTGATCGAGAAAATTTGGAGAAGAAATTCGAGGGTTAGAGCTTCATCATATACCTCATTGAAAAATCAAGCTGCGGATGATTTGGCGAAGATAGGGTCCAAGAGGAAGCCATTCCAGTGATGTATTTTGAAACACATTCATGCTCCATCGATGCAGGAGGATCCTTTCACAGAAGAAGCCCCGCAGCAAAAAGAGTGCCAATGATCCGATCAGTAATTGAGGTCCCAGTAGTGGTCGACCTAATTATGGAAGTTGTGGTCATCACTCCCATGGACAAAGACCGAACATCGCATATATCCTTAGGAAAGAGCTCCCAGAAAATGAAGAAGAGGCTCGACAGATCGTCCGTCGATCCAAGGCCTTTACAATAATCAAGGGACAATTGTACAGAGAAAGTGCGACTGGAGTCAGCCAGAAGTGTATCACGCCAGAAGAAGGTCAGATAATTCTTGAGGATATCCACACGGGGACCTGTGGCCATCATGCGTCCTCTCGGACCATTGTGGCTAAAGCATACCGAGCGGGATTTCTTGGCCGAAGGCAAATGAAATGGCAAAAGAAATAGTCGACAAGTGTGAAGGATGTCAGTTCTATTCCAACATGTCGCACAAGCCAGCCTCAGCCTTGAAGACCATTCCACTCGTTTGGCCCTTCGTTGTTTGGGGATTGGACATGATTGGACCTTTGAGAACTGGTAGAAGCGGCTTCACTCATTTGCTAGTAGCAGTCGACAAGTTCACCAAGTGGATCGAAGCCAAGCCCATCAAGAACCTCGATGCATGCACTGCTATCAGTTTCATCAGAGAGTTAATATTCAGATATGGAGTTCGCATAGCATCATCACCGACAATGGGTCAAACTTCGATAATGACAAGTTCAAAGCCTTCTGCGCCTCTCAAGGCACGCTGGTCGACTATGCTTCGATGGCTCATCCTCGGTCGAATGGACAAGCGAGCGTGCAAACGGCCTCACTCTCAAAGGGCTGAAACCTCGGCTGATGCGTGATCTCAAACACGCAGCAGGAGCTTGGGTCGACGAACTTCCATCAGTTCTCACGGGATTGAGGACCACTCCTAATCGGTCGTGGGAGAACTCCATTCTTCTGGTCTATGGAGCTGAAGCAGTTCTGCCGAGTGACCTGCTTCACAATGCGCCTCGAGTCGAGCTATACTCTGAAGAGGAAGCAGAACAAGCCCGGCAAGATGCAGTCGACCTCTTGGAAGAGGAGAGAGAGATGGCCTTAATCCGCTCGACTATCTATCAGCAAGACTTGCGTCGATTCCATGCCAGAAATGTGAAGAGTCGAGCCTTCCAAGAGGGAGATTTGGTCCTCCGAGTGGATCAACAGAAACCACACAAGCTTGCTCCCACTTGGGAAGGTCCCTTCATCGTCACGAGGGTCCTCCACAACGGAGCGTATCATCTCTACAACGTTGATTGCGGATCGACGAGCCTCGAGCTTGAACGCGGAGCTGCTCCGCCTTTTACACTTAAAACTCACTCGGTTGAGATGTAATAAAAGTACTTTTGTAGTTTGTTTATCTAAGACAAGAATGTTATAATTCTCCCAGGTGATTAATATTGCTTTTTGTTGGAATTTCCCCAGTGGGTGGCTTAGCTGCGAATCCGATTCGCCTAAGTTTGTAAAAAAATCATTTCAGTGCGAGGCAGGTCTCTCACTCGGGGCTTAGGAATCCGCTTCGCCTAAGTATCCAAAATCTTCACCGAGTGGCGAGCCAGCCACACTTTCGGAGGCTTAGCTGCAGTCCAAGTACTCGCCTAAGTATCCAAAATCCTATCGAGTGGCGAGCCAGCCTCCCACTCGGAGGCTTAGCTGCAGTCCAAGTACTCGCCTAAGTATCCAAAATCCTACCGAGTGGCAAGCCAGCCTCCCACTCGGAGGCTTAGCTGCAGTCCAAGTACTCGCCTAAGTATCCAAAATCCGAGTGGCGAGCCAACCTCCCACTCGGAGGCTTAGCTGCAGTCCAAGTACTCGCCTAAGTATCCAAAATCCTACCGAGTGGCGAGCCAACCTCCCACTCGGAGGCTTAGCTGCAGTCCAAGTACTCGCCTAAGTATTCAAACCCTACCAAGTGGTGAGCTAGCCTCCCGCTCGGGGGCTTATAACAGCCCAAGGATTCGCCTAAAAAATCCAAAGTAATAAAAATCCTACCGAGTGGAGAGCAAACCTCCCACTCGGAGGCTTAGCTGCAGCCCAGTGCTCGTCTAAGTAATAGAAATCCTACCGAGTGGAGAGCGAACCTCCCACTCGGAGGCTTAGCTGCAGCCCAGTGCTCGCCTAAGTAATAGAAATCCTACCGAGAGTAGAGCAAACCTCTCACTCGGGGGCTTATCTTCACCCCAGTGCTCGCCTAAGTAATAGACATCCTACCGAGTGGAGAGCAAACCTCCCACTCGGAGGCTTAGCTGCAGCCCAGTGCTCGCCTAAGTAATAGAAATCCTACCGAGAGTAGAGCAAACCTCTCACTCGGGGGCTTAGCTGCAGCCCAGTGCTCGCCTAAGTAATAGAAATCCTACCGAGAGTAGAGCAAACCTCTCATTCGGGGGCTTAGCTGCAGCCCAGTGCTCTCCTAAGTAATAGAAATCCTACCGAGTGGAGAGCAAAACTCCCACTCGGAGGCTTAGCTGCAGCCCAGTGCTCGCCTAAGTAATAGAAATCCTACTGAGAGTAGAGCAAACCTCTCACTCGGGGGATTAGATGCAGCCCTGTGCTCGCCTAAGTAATAAGATCCTACCGAGTGGAGAGAAAACCTCCCACTTGGGGCTCAGCTGCAAAGATGCTACTCGCCTAAGTAAGGAATTCATCCGGATCCGCAAGGGGCGATGAGGTGCAGGTCGATCGCTACCTTCTCCTTCGAGCTTCGCCACAAGTACAACGTGCGGCCCATCCCAATCCGCAAGGACGACGAGGTACAGGTCGACTGCTACCTCCTCCTTCGGAGCTTCAACGGAATATCTTCCGAAATGAAGAATAAAGTTCTCCCGAAGGCAAGCAAAGCATGTTAAAGGAAAAATCAAGTTCGGATAAGCGTCCCACGGATCCAAAGGTGCTCGAGCGTTAAGCACATTAAAGTTTATCGATTCTGAAACCACTCGGCACTCCGAGGCAAATTTAAAGTGGGACTTAGAAGTTTTTTACTCCTCCGGCGGAGGATTGGAAGGCGCAACAAACTGGTCGAGGTCGATTCCGTCGGCAATACGGGTAGCAGCAGCGATGAAAGTCTCCATGAAAGATCTGAAGTCGTGCTTCACGGTATTGGCAACCTTGAGAGACACCAGCTTGTCCTCTTGCGTTTCTTTGCAGTGGACACGAACCGAGATAGAGCAACATCGGCACCACACCGGCGGATGACTTCTTCCATTCTTGCACTCGACTTGGAATCTCATTCATTGAGTCATCAAAGATTCAAGATCATTACGGAGAGTGCATTACGGCGGAGAGTCGAGTCGATCCGCGACATCGCAACTTTCGGTCGAGCAAGATAATCGATTGCGCTAGCAACACGAGACTCGGTCGGAGCACATTCATAGCAGCTTTGTCCTTCACGGAGAGTTGGCGGGGTCCAAAGCTGGTTTCCACTCATTGGTTTCTTCTTCAAAGTTTTGGCAGAATTCTGAAAACACAACTCAGATTCAAAATGAAGATCATATGATGAGCGGTGAGAGCAAGGCAGTTGGATAAAAGAGATTACCTTCAAGCATGAGAAAGCAGATTCTTGGCGAACCCTCCAAGATAAATCTCCGTGTCGTTTTGCTTCCCGCCACTGGCCAACCTTGTCGACGAGAACATTCTTGTCGTTCTTCAATGATCGACTTCCTTGTTAGCAGCGTCAAGAGAGGCTTTCAGCTTGGTATTTTCGTCTTCAAGTTTGTCGACCGAGGCAAGCTTCTCTTCTTGAGCTTTGTTTTCTCCAAAGCCGCCTTTCGCGGCCTCTGCAAGGTCAAGGTCCTTCTTCTTCAAAGTCTCTTCCGGTTTATCGCAAAGCAACAATGGGAACAGAGTTGAGAATGAGCAGAAAAAGCAGGCGATCGTCAAAAATTCTCACCACCATACCTTTTGCTTCATCACATGCCTTCGCAAATTCTCTGAGCAAGCTTCAAATCGAGGTTGAGCTGAATCTGCTTTTCTCTAACTCGGTATAGCGAGCCACAAGCTCGCAAGATTTCTACAAAGAGTCAACCAACGAAAGACATCAAAAGGCGAGATCACTTCCGGTGACTAAGGAAAAATAGTAGCATTTCTAAGACTACGATTGAATAAAACATTCGACAAGTAGTCTCGGGACTACACCTGGTGCACTCAGCGATGCCCCCACTGGTTTACCAATTTGGTTCGATCAGTCGACCAAAAGAGGCAAAGAGGCTACGATTCTAAAAACATGGCTAATTGTCAGCGGTCAGCCGCAGTAAAAAAAACAGTTCTTCAGACTATAGTCAACTGCACGCAGTCGACCATAGTCTCGGGGACTACACCCAGTGGGTGCACTTAGCATGCCCCCACCGTTTTTTCAGTTCCATTCGACTTGGTCCGTCCAAGTCGAGTGAAGAAGATCACAAAGATAAAGACCATAGCCGATCGCACGCAATCGACCATAGTCTCGGGGACTACACCGGTGGGTGCACTCGATGCCCCACAAAAGTTCAACGACACACACACCCGGTGGGTGTACAGATATGGAAATTTCCGTAAGAAAGCAGTTTGAGATAGTATATCCTAACAAAGCAAGCGACGATCGACTTACTTGGACATTGCTCGAGAGCTGAACTAGCATCATAGGCCGCTGACTTGCCTCTCGAGCCGCTTTCACCGCTCCATCATGATCCCTGCTGGCGTATGGCCTCCTTAGCGACACTTACTTGGTCTTCGGGACGTGGTGTGTAGCAAAGAGAGATGGTGGATCAGCGATGACGAAGTGGGTCGGGCACTTGTCGATGTACGGTGAAAGACACTGAAGTCCGAGTGGGGTTGCCTCCCTCGAAATCAACGTCTCGAGTCGCCGCGACTTGAGCAGCCTTGCCAGTGAGCACTTTCTTGTTCCTCCTTTTCCTCAATGGCGCTTCCTCGTCATCATCGGGAAGATCAATGACGTGGCGGAACTACAAGAGAGATCAGTAAACATAGAAGCCCAATCGACTAAAAAGCCCGATCGGATAAAAGTGAAATCTCGTAGATCTTACCAAGATTGGAAGTAGCCGCATCCTCCATTTCACGATCATCGTGCTTGGTCAAGTCTCGGAGGTAGCGGTATTTGAGATTTCAGAGTCGGCTGATCGGTCATCAAGTCGACTAAAAGTTCACTCATGTTGAAAAAGGAAATACAAGGTTACGTTGGTTACAGGAGATGGTGGGGATGACCATTCGCATCTTAGGCGGGGCCTTCGCCGGCTTCGACAACGCCGCCGAGGTTGCTTGGCGGCTTCTCGATCGGGCGGGAGAAGTTGTCCTAGGTCCGTCGACTGACCGGTGGGCACAACAGCTTTACCGCGTCCGGTCGCCGGGTCGTGCGTCGACTTGGACCTTCCCTCCAAGCGAGGAGGGTTGACGTCTTCCTCCTCTTCTTCCTCCTCCTCCTCATCATCAGAGCCATCATCCTCCTCATCCTCTTCGCCGTTGGACTCCCATTCCTCCGGACTCTCACCTCCACTTTCTTCTTATTCTTCGGATGCTTCCTGCGCCCCGTTGGGCATCGAGTACATCTCAGTGGTGACCTAGAAGACAACAAAACAAGGTTAAAGTCAGTCGACGAAATTGACATCAAAACAGGAGGTATGCAGCAGAATCACAGTCGGAGATAAGTAATGATACCTTGTCTGGTTCGTAACTCTGGTCGAGTGGTGGAATCCTCCTAGCTCCGCGAGGGTTATCTTTATTTCCTGTGATGGCGGTCATCCACTTCTCCAGTATGGCGTCATCAACCTCCTTCGGATGGACCCGAGTGGTATCATCCGTACCGAAGTACATCCACATCGGATGACCTCGGTATTGGAGTGGCTGAATACGCCGTCGGAGAAAAACCTCCAGGAGATCCATGCCGGTCACCCCTTCGCGAATAAGCTGGACTACACGCTCCATCAGAAGCTTTACTTGGGCCTTCTCCTCTAGCAACACCTTCAGGGAAGATGGCTTCTTCACTCGACTCATGGAGAAAGGAGGGAGCCTGGGCCGCCAAGGCGTCGGCTGGTCTTGGCAATAAAACCTGGTCGACCGCCACCCTCTAACCGAGTCGGGGAGAGTCATAGCTGGAAAGGCGCTCTTCCCCCTCATCTGGACTCCGAGTCCCCCACACATTTGGATTACTTGGGTCCTCTCGTCATTCGGGCTCGTTTTCTTCACCGTCCCGAGAGCGACGGTGAATATGTGCTTGAAAAAGACCCCAATGCGGTCGACAACCCAAGAAATTCTCGCAGAGCGAAAGCAAGCAACAAGATATACAATGGAGTTTGGAGTGAAATGGTGGAGTTGCGCTCCAAAAAGTTCGAAACCCCGGAAAAAAGGATTTGGCGGCAGAGAAAACCCCTATCTACGTGGGTGGCGGGAGGACGACTCACCCTCTTCAGCTGCGGTTGCCACTCCGTGCCGGAAGCCTCGCCGACCCATGGGGATCAATCGCCGTTGGCCAGATCGGTGAGGTCTTTTTCGGTGATGGTCGACCGGATCCAGTCTCCTTGGACCCAGCCTTGTGGCAGCTTGGACCGCGAAGAGGAGCCGCCCCGACTGGGCGCTCTCCCCTTGGCCTTCGCCGCCGTCTTCTTCACCCGTTCAAAGCGGCGATCTTGTCCTTCACCATGGTCGCCGGCGAGAGAGGTACCGAGCTTCGGTGATGGACGAACGGAGAGCGTGGCGAGAAAGTTTTGGAGGCGGAGAGAAGAGAAATCTGAGGGCGCACTGTTCAAAATGTCCGGTCCAACGCCTTATATGGGGTCGCCTGAAAGTGGCTGACCGGTAGGCCTGTGCAATCCCGTCCACGATCCGCATAACAGCGCCGCACGATACGTGGCGAAAAAGGCGGCGCGAGGATCGAGGCGTCATCGTCTTATCCCATCCGAGTGCCGCGGTTTTCTCCGCTTCGCGCGCTTCCCAAAATTCGGATCCCACGAAATCCGCTAACCGCAGAGCAACTCGTCAGATAACAGATTTCCTCAGATCCGTCGCTCGGAAATCCTCAGGTTCACAAAGTTCACTCGACAAACATGAAGAATGGATCAAGGCGACTGAAAGAAAGGTTGATGCCATCACCAAAAGGTCGTTGATCCAGAGTAAGACGCACTCACAACACGAAGAACAGGTCGGAAAGATTATCAACTCCTTCCTCACTCAAACCTCGATCCATTCGGGGCTAATGATGAAGTCATGTACAGGGTAGGGTCATGGACCTGCCCAAGGGTACCCTCCACAAGGACATTCACAAGAGAAGCAGCCTTCCATCGACTGGTAGGCTTCCACTCGACAGATTCAAAGGCACTTTCGACTATGAAGACCCACTCGACCACCAAGAGTCCAAGAGCCACTCGGTGTCCAAACGGTTCCAGAGTTAAATAGTCTTTATGACCTTAATGACACTTTATGTAAGGTGTTACCAGTAACGCCTAGCTTTAATGTACCTTAAACCCTCTACTACGTGGGCTGGCTGGGGTCCTGGCGCACTCTGTATAAGCCACCCCCCTCCACAGGTAGAGGGGTTCGCACTTCGTAACACATACGCATATAATCCAAATGACCGCCTCGGGCTCCGAGGCGAGGGGCTGTTACTTCCTCCGAGAAGGGCCTGAACTCGTAAATCCCTTGCGTATACAACTACTCCATAGCTAGGATCTTGCCTCTCCATACCTACCCCCCATTCTACTGTCAGACTTAGAACCACGACACAGCGCGCTGCACCAGTCAGGCCACGCCCGGGGCGCAGCGCCAACACATGTGTGCGTGGTCGGTGGGTTGGCCAATATCTGCATTCTGCGACTTCATCTTCACCATGGACACAAGCAAGGACTGATTGGTGGGTCTTGGTAGCAGTGCCGAGCATCGGCGGATCGAAGTGGTCGAGGTCGCGGTTAATCGACCAGGATGAGACATGCATATTGGAGCTAGCGCAGAGGGGGAAAGAAGCAGGTTGGTCTGGCCTGGCCTCGCAAATGAATTGGTATGTCCAGTTCTTCCCATGAAGGTCACATGCCTAACTTCCGTGCTAGACATTGCTAACTCAGTCACTTGATGTTAAACTCTGTATGTGTAACTAGACCTAGCTAACTCAATGATTCGATGTGTTAAATTAAAGTACCAATCAGGCATGTTCACCCCTTTGTACGTGTGTGCTCTTGCATTGCTTACTAGATCTTGTTGTATATGATGGTCCATTGTCAGCTATACAACTTCTGAATTCTGTCAAGTTCAGTTCAGATTTGAATTTTTTCACCTCTTTTTGCATGGACAATGTGTCTGGGGTTTAAATGATGGCTACTTGAAATTCATAGGCATTGTGAGGTCAGAAAGGATTCCATTTTGACTCTCTTATTCAGTTTGGTTCAAACCTGTTAGCTGCTACACCTACACATGGAAAACTTACACTTAACATTCTAAAATTAGGCAGCAACCTTTATTGCCGGTCATTTAAAAGTTAAGTGACAAGACAACTACTGACACAGAGTTCTACCTCTCTGACTGAAACAGGAACTTTCGCGCAAAGAAAACACACACAGGGCAGGAACATGGCTACTCTCGCCCTTCCAAGTTTCTGATTGATCGAACTCTTCGGGGACAAGAAAATGAGAAAAGGGCAGGCCGTCGATGTACAGACCACAGGTGCTCGGACGCACGGCCGGAATCATGGTCGTCATAACTCATAACCCATGAGGGGGTGACGAAGCAAGAAAGGAAGGTCGCCGAGAATGGTGCTAATATCTCCGTTTTGGTGATATAAGGGATTTAGAGCATCCACATGACCATGGTCGACAATGGCCTGAAGCCAAATTTTGTTTTTGTTCAGACAAATGGCCGTGCGCTGAACTGGTAAATAATAAACCTATTTTATCTTTCATGGTGTTTCTTTGCTATCATGAGTTTGAACTAAAAGTTTGCATGGGTACTCTCTTTTTCCCCAGCCGTGAGTGTGTAGTGGCAAGATAGTTTCAAAATTCAGAATCTTCATTGCAAGTATACGAACTAATGTATTTTGCCCATATGTTGTTCAGTGATAATTTATATGTGTTTAATTTACAAGATGAACTGCACAACTGAATGCATCACTCGTGCAAAGATGTGACATCTTGGTTGGCTGCTCGCGGCGGAGCATGTGGCTGGTGCTTGCGGAAGTGGCAGAGCAGCGTCGGCGAGCGTGGCGCAAGCAGTGGCCAGAGCTGCATGGATAGCTGCAAGCATGCCATCCAACGCAACACTTCAAGTATGACAATGTCCACTCTACACCAAGGTACGTGGGCACTTGTGCAAATATCTAGCATCTTCATCGACTAGGACCAAGTTATGTGTTTTCTTCTGCCTATATCATGCGGTGATAATTTGTTCTGCCTATTGTTTGCAGATATTAGTCAGTTGGGAGATGAGGTGGTTTGCCAGATAAGAAACAGAATAAGGACAATAAGGAGCGTTAATTGGACCATGTCATGGTGAGCTTGGAGCACAGAATTTTACAGGAGATGGTCGTCGTAAAACTGGGTACTTAAGATCAAGGGAAGTATAACATTTTTTTTGAAAGCTAAGTAAAACAAATTTACTTTGTGGGTCTAATTTAATTTTTCTATGTTCATAATTTCTTGCGTGAATAGATAGAACAAGCCGAGCAGGGCATCAACTACCTACTCATGCTTTAGTTCACTTTCTTAGTATTTGTGTTCTTAATCTTGGTTTTCACTGGTTTGTGCTCTATCCTTTCAAGCTAGATTTGAATTTGTTGTCATAGAAACAACTTTTTTATCGCCTTTAATAGTATATAGAGATAATCCAGTTATGTATGCCAAATTATGCAAGATCCTCAGTGAGGATATTTTTTTCTGAATCCATTAGCAGCCTCTGCATCCTTCTGCCTTAGCCTGGTCAATTTTTCCCACTGTGCCGTTTTGGTTTTTTTGCCAACATAATGGAACGAAGGTGTCAAGTATGCATCCGTTCAAAATTTGGTGTCAATCGGTTTTTGGAGGATTGCATCAATGTTCATCATATTTCTAATATTAGGATATTAAAAATCCCCTTTTTTTCCTATGATGTTTATCTTTTCGGGTTTTAGCTAATGACAATGTTTCTTGGTGTGCCAGTGGCCAGGTGTGTATATTATTGGACCTTTTACATTCGATATTAATACTCCAAAACTTAACACATTTTTAGCCTTCTAGGGGAACTTCCATTTAATGTTATCAATTTTCTTGCAGCAAACTTCAAAGTTCTTGATACTTCTGTTTGCACTAATTTTTCACAGGCTCGCATATATTAGTGTTGTGCAGTTTAGATCTCAATATGATGCCGATTTCTTTTACAGGTAAGGCAAGAGCTCCGCCTGCTGCTACTACGATCGGCCGCTGCCCTACGCTGGCCGAGGCTGCACATCATCGCCTACTCCACCATGCTACACCTTGGGATTGCTGGCTGCCGAAGTCGACGCCATCTGTCGCCCCTCAACACTTTTTTAGAATCATGGAAAATCTCTTGGTCTCTTCACCGTGTTGTAATTTGTTTCTATGCTTTACGTTTTATTGTGTCATGCCTCCAGGACTTTGTTTTCTTACTACAGTTGCATTAGCATGAGGCTCTTCTGTAATATGCAGGACTACTTCCAAACAACATACAAATTGTTCTAGATGTCCCCACACATTCTATTTCCAATGCATAGAACCCAAACATATGCTTTTCGGATGTCTCGGGTATGGAATTAATCACTACTGCAAGCTTTGTCTACACTTCATAAGTTACACGGAGCAAGTTGATCTTTAGCAAAATAACATGTGAAATTCAACTTTTGGATTGTTGAATTAATATAAATGTAGCATCCTTACTTCTTGACCAATAGGTGCTTGAATTCTTTGTCTAATGTGGGTACTGAATATATGTGAGTCCTGTTGTAGCATAAGAAAGGAGCCTTGGTTGTTGAGGAATTCACAACTTTATTAGATCTTCTATCATGATATATTAAATAACTTGCTCATATGATCTGGGAGCAGATTGTTGCTTTCGCTGGTGAGCCAATCAAGCAATGGAATAACATAAATGTTCGTTAGTTGCACTACAGGTGATCTGCTATCAGATTGTTCATACGACATGCCACAGCCACTTCTGCAGATAATATGCTAGCATGTCTTCTGATTAGTTTAGCACATGGATTGTCAAAGCTTTTTCTGCTATGTTGCTTAGTTCCAGCCCATGCTCGCATGTGAGATGTGATATAGTTGTGCATTTTGTGGTTCCTACTATTTTGCAGACCTCTTCTTTTGTTTATAGGCTCATGGAATAACATGTGAAATTACAATGAAGATCAGTATGTGTTTTGATGATATTTCTTCTCACTTGTATTTAAGCTGAATCTCGACAAAAGCATCCATACATCTGTTACTCTCTGCGCTAATTCTCATCTTGCAAATGATTAATTTCCTGGCAAGTAGTCTGATCAGATAGTTATGTATTTCTTTTCAAATGGAACATGCACTAGGGCTGCTCCAGGATCCCTTATACAACCCTCAGCTAGAACATTATGGTTATCTCCTTTATGTTTTTAAAGGTATGCAACTTTTTTTTGCTTACAATATATTCATATATAAACAACGACATTAGAAGTGGGCCGCTACAACATTAGTGGTGCTTGCTGCAATTGGTGGTAATGCACAACATTCAACTATATTTTACAACGTGGCAATGGCTCTTGGCAATGGCTCAGGAGACATCATATATGCTTTTTTAGCTATTTTTTGGGGTCCCCTCTGATTGCGGGATTGCTATGGCGTATCGACATGAACACATGCGGAGGGGATCGAGGTGGACGATTGGTGAGGGACTCCAATGTTTGTGGGAAAGTACGGTGTGAAGGAGAGAGGGAGCCAGGGTGAATGTGAGGTGGACAGGAGAGAGGGAGCCAGGGTGAATGTGAGGTGGACATTATCCAGTTCTAAAGGAGAGGCTTCTAGCGAGAAATGTTCCGTTACAACGAGAAATCGAGCAGGAAGGGGAGTGTCCGACAGGAAAAATGAAGGTTACGTCGGGGGAGGGGGGAGGGTTTATGTTTGGCCCACATGTTGGAGATGAAAATGTAGATAGTCTTTGGACAACTATATTTGTCCTCCACATATGGTCTAGATTTAGGGGAGCATGGACTATCTAGACGGTTGAATTTTGGGAGCCTGCTGGGCGCCCTTTTGATATCCGAACACGTCTGGACGTATGATGAAGAGATGAGTTTTGACCTTAAAGACGATCTTCATAATTTTTTAATTTATTTATATGCATTGTAGCCCGTAGCAACGCACGGGCGTTCTACTATACCCATGATAACTTATGTGTAAATTGCATGGTAATATATACATAACAAGCATGGTAACTGTTTGATTCAAGAAAAAAAGTTCTTTAAAAAACATCCTCTGATAACTCATGTACAAATATCGTGATACTATATACACAACAGAGTTGATAACTTACTTAGCCTATGCGTGATAACTTTTTTGACCCAGGAAAAGGAATTGTTGAAAAACACCCCAGTACTCATGTGTAAATAGTAGGGTGATAACTTTTTTATTTTGGGGAATTTGTAACTTTGGAACATTCGTGTTTTTTCGGTGATAACTTTTTTATTTTGGGGAATTTGTAACTTTGGAACAATCGTGTTTTTCCAATAGATCCGTTCGATCGCACAACCCCGTATGCCAGCCCAGCCCACGTCCAGATCGGGATTTATTTTTCATGCGTTGATAAAAGAAATGTAATCATCTAATGTGGGACTCGAATCCTGGGACTCGAACCCACAACCCCTACGATGTAGCACCAGTGTACTAACCAAGTCACCCTGCCTTAATTGTTGTCCAATAAGTAGAAATATGATAGTTAACCTTTTTTCACTTTCATATGAGCCAAAAAAAATTCTTCTTGTGTTTTTTTGGATTTCTGAAGTTGTCTTGTAGTCTCCCATATATCAACTGTTTGTATACCTTGTTCATGTAGTCTCGTTATAAATATCATGGCTACTTCACATGAGGGATTTTTTGGGTTGAAACATACCCCGGTAACTTCTGTGCAAATGGCATGGTAATTTGTGCATCGGGACCCGATAACTTACGCATAAATATCATGGTAACTTCGACCGGGGGTGAAAAAATTATTGAAACATCTCCCTGGTAATTTATGTGTAAATAACACGGTAATTTTTGCATGACAACCCTGATAACTTAGGCACAAACACCACAACAAATTTGACCTGAAGGAAAAAGGTTGTCAAAAATGTACCCCAGTAACTTTTGTATAAACATCATGGTAATAATGCATCATATACATGATAACTTAGATACAAACACCATGATAACTTGGACCCCGAGGAAAAATTATTGAAAAATATAACCTCGATAACGTTTGCGTTAATATCATGGTAATAGAAGCACTGCATACCTGATAGTTAGGTGAACCGCGTGGGGGGGGAGGGGGAGGGGGTTGGATTTGTTGAAACATATATTTCTCCGGTACTTTATGTGCAAATAACACGGTATTATACACACAATAAAGCTGATAACTCACTACAAACCCCACGGTAACTTTTGACCCCGGAATAAAAGTTTGTTGAAAACATATCTTGATAACTTGTGTGTAAATAACATGATAATATACATATAACATAGTTGATAACTTACTTAATCCATACGTGGTAATTTTTGACCAGGGAAAAATGTTGTTAAAAAATACTTCCCAATAACTCATGTCTAAACAATATGATAATACACGCACATGAGAGCTGGTAACTCATACAAATATTGCAATAATTTTTTGTCGAGGGGATGAAAATTGTTAAAAAGTATACCCCGATAACTTTTGTGCAACATGGTAATATACACAACAAAGCTAATAACTCACTCCAAATATAATAATCACTTTTGACCCCTGGATAAAAGTTTGTTAAAAAAATATCCCCGAAACTTCGGTGTAAATGACATGGTAACTTATATATGACAGACGTGATAACTTATGTAGCCCACATGTGATAACTTTTGGTCCAAAAAAAAGTCATCAGAACATATCAACATGGGATCTAGTTTCGAAGATCTCGTCAAAACGATTTTTTTTGTGAAGACGGTTTTTTCAATCGGAGCGATGTTTGAGCTACAAAATATTTTGAAATTTGAAAAAAAAAATCTAAGATGACATCAGTTTTTCGTCCTTTAGTGCATATATGCGTGTAATTAGAGCGAGAAGTACACATGAAAGAAAAATTAATCATTATAATACATGGGTATATATAATTAGAATGAAGTAAGTATCGTTCTTGCCTATTGTTAAAATCCGAACGTTTGATAGTTATAGAAGTCCATTTTCATATAAGGAAGCGAGACAATTTACAAGAAGATCTAGCACTTTGCGAATTCGATCAACACCCAGTCCAACACCTATCAAGAACAAAGGGCCACTCTCTCACTAATCTATCTAATCCTCCGGCACCTACCTTTTTCCAATCTTCAATCTCGGCGATTATTCGGCCCCTCAATAGCCGATCGATGGGTGACCCATATGCCATAGACAGTGTACGCTTGACCTGGGAATTGAATTCGCCCAACCAAACACAACCCAAACTTTTGTTCGCTGATGTAGCCTACAGCGCCCACCAGTGTAGAGTATACATGTTGAAGTCTGTTACAGCTACAGTAGTACTAGTATCTCCGGCACGTTACGGGTGCTGGTTGTGCCTGTGCGTGAATGATTGCATCGACGTCTCCGATGTCTGCGGTTCTGAAAGAGAAGGGAGAAGCAGAATCGCTCGCCTCGGAACATGGGAAAAGAGGAGGGCAAAAGGGCGAGAAAAAGCGAAAGGAAGGCGCGCTGGGCAGGGCAGCAGGCAGGCAAGACCGTAGACCAAAGACTTTGCCTGGCATTGGCAGCATGCGAGCTCTTTTTTGTTTTGCAGTAAAGTTTTGCTTTTACCATCGCGCACGCACCAGTTAAGAATCCGGTGCTCGGATTGTCTCGGACCAGTGTAGCTCCGAGAAATGAACGTACTGCTCCAGACCAAATACTACGTGCAGTAGCTTCGAGGAATTTGGGGCATCGCACAGATTTGATCAAATAAAGCTACTGTATACTAACAAAAAGAGTGGCCAATTTTTGGCCCGTGAGGCAGGAGGCCAGCAAAAGGGAGCGACCCATCAAGACGACAAGAAGTTGGTTAGGAGCGAAGTTGCACCGAGCATGCTGCCATGGACCAGTGCACTCCGACGTCTGTCTCCCACTCCATGGCTCCATCACCAACAGCTTCCTTTCGTCGTTGACGAACGGGTGGGCACGCCATGCCATGGCCATGCCCATGCATGCAACAACCATGTGCCAAAATCGCTCGATCTACTGCTGCTTTCTCACAAGAAGCCATAACAACATCGCATCGACGGAACACATACGAGCAGGCGTATCAGCCTCAAGCCCTCGACTCGACACGGGTGTCTTCTCTTCCGATCGCATCGGATGCCGCTCCGGCGCGGCGCGGCGCTCCTCCTCGCACCCACTCGCAGGCCGTAGCAGTAATAATGCGCATTTGATGGTGCAGCCGGTGCGCTGCCGGGCCAGAGTTTTACTGCTGCGGCGCGCGCCAGGCGGCAGAAACGGGTAACCGCGGCAGGGCGAGCAGGCGAAAAGCGACGCGGCCCAGGCGCCCGCAACCGCCGCGCGTGAGCAGAGCGAGCCAAGTGGGCGCGGAGTGGCTGACGGGTGGGGTCGGAGGCGCTGTGGGTGGTGAGGTCGGGCGACCAACCACCGCGGGGTTTGCACGGCGCCGGGTGGACCGGGTGCAGGGGACGGAGGTTGCTTCCGGCTGGGGATACCCCCGAGGCGGTGGTGGACTGGCGGTACGGTTACTATATTTATCTGTCCGGGTCTCGGCGCAATTCTGCTCAACTGCCAGGGGCACAAGGATCTTTTTGTGTGTTCTCAAAAAAATAAAGAGTATCGTTCTGTGTGATTTGATATTGGAGGTTCGTTTTCTGGTTTGGACCTTGGGCTGTTCATGTGGATAAACTGCCAGTCAAAAGTGTCTGCTCAAGTTCATCTTCATCGTCCTGTTGACTTGACTAGGGTTGCCAATTTTTTAAAGCGGCCAGACAAGAGCTTGATTTGAGAAGAGTATAGACAATGAAGCATCAAACATAAAAGGGTTCACTCAAAAAATATATAATACAAGGGCATCTCCAAAGCCGACCAGCGAATTTACTCGCGCACCCGTCGGACTAAGGGGATCAGTCCACAAATATGGATGCCGAAGGCGGCTATTCAACGCTGCCCATATATATTTCAAGTCAGGACAAAAATTATGCAAATCGGCTGATATTTATCAAAGTTTGGAAAGAAAATAGTACAAATCATCCATGCATTTCATGCAAAAAAAGTCTAGTACAAAAATGTCTCAAATTCTATGTCGAACAAGTTTTTCAACGGATCATGTCATCCCACACATACTGCCCCTTCAGCTTCATCCAACAGTATGTGTAGGGAAATGGTCGTCCTTCTTTCATGTGGTACATCACCGCAGCACGTATGGCTAGACAACGTGTAGAGCAACATTGAGTGAATGAATGATTCAATCAAAGTAAAGGAAGAAGAAGCAAACTTACGATCTCGTCTTCTGCCGCGTGCAATTGCTACCTTACCTCCAGCTGAGCAACTACGTGATAAAACTTCGTGACGATGATCTGGATGACATACCATCGATATGATAACGACTTCACATTGCAATCATGGATGATGTGCATGTCGGAGGACGCAATGTGCTTTCATGCATGAAACGATTCATGCACTTGCTGCCAGAAGGTCCCTCCTCTACTCCTACCTACGAAATCCGCAGATACAGCCAGCCACACATCGCACATCAACTCACCGTCCATGGTTGAGTGCCCCGCCATCCTTCTTACTTTGAAATAATGGCATGGCGTCACAAAATAAGCTCAATGGCATTTAACCGAACACCTGCCAGGCGTGGTGGCCGCCATGGAGGTCGTTGACAGGATGGGAGAGTGTACATGGGTACAAACGACTTTAGGGTGGACAACGCCGTCATAAAAAGCGAGCGTGCGTGTCGGTGCTGGCTGCGAATGTCCGGCAATGCCTGTGTGGCGGCCAAAGAGGTACAACAACGGCAGCGAAGGAGGATGATGCAAATCCAAAGTAAGGGGGAGAAGTGGCAGAGTGGAATAAAATGGGACCAGGAGGGAGGATTTAGTGGGCCTAGGGTGTGTGAGTCCAACGTGGCTACTTTTCGGACTCCCGTAAACCCCCTCCCACTTTGTCTCCACTTTGCGGGAGAAGTGTGCCTAGACCCTCGAGCGGACCCATACAGAACTGTGATGGATGGCTTATGTGGTCCGAACTATGGGGACCGAATATATGCGGGCGGTTGGAGGGTCGACGTTGGAGATGCCCTCAAGGGAGGTAAAATAGACATGATCATACACATTCTTGCTCGCATTCTCATATATGTACAAAGTACAGACAACTTCAAACATCGTGTTCAGTGAAGCATTATATGGTGAAACTGAAATAATAGTGCAAGAATAGATCTCCTAGCTCAGGGGAAGACAACCGCATAGGCAATAGTATAAGACTTTTAGCTAGTTAACATTGTTCAATCCAGAAATGAGCGACATCGGTTAGGGATTTTGAAAAGGCCTATTATTCGGTTAGTTGGGATTTCCTTCATCGAGTTTTATATGCCAAGGGGTTTGAGGCTGGTTTCATGCACAGACTGATGCAACTTGTGTCTCGGGGCATATGGTTGTGGCAGTTAACGACTCAATCAGTAAATACTTTGTCAATGGTAGGGGGTTGTGGCAAGGGGACCCCTGATGACCCACAAGTATAGAGGATCAATCGTAGTCCTTTTGATAAGTAAGAGTGTCGAACCCAACGAGGAGCAGAAGGAAATGACAAGTGGTTTTCAGGAAGGTATTTTCCGCAAGCATTGAAATAGTCGGGTAACGTGTAGTTTGATAGCAAGGTAATTTGTAACAGACAAGTAAAGGTAATGGTAAATAAAGTGCAACAAGGTAGCCCAATCCTTTTTGGCAAAGGACAGGAAAATCAGTCTCTTATAATAAGCAAAGTGTTCCTGACGGCACACGGTAATTTCATGTAGTCACTTTCATCATGTTGGTTTGATTTGCGTTTGCTAATTTCATATGTGGGTGGACCGGTGCTTGAGTGTTGTTCTTACTTGAACAAACCTTCCACTTATTATTAACCCCCTCGCAAGCATCCGCAACTACGAGAAAGGTACTAAGATAAAATCTAACCATGGCATTAAACATTTGGATCCAATCGGTCCCTTACGAAGTAGCGCATAAACGAGGGTTTAAGCTTCTATCACTCTAGCAACACATCATCTAATAACTACTCCACAATGCATTCCCTTGGGCCCAAGTATGGTGAAGTTCCATGTAGTCGACGTTCATATGTCACCACCAAGGGAATCACAACATACATATCATCAAAATATCGAACACATATCAAAGTTCACATGATTACTTGCTACATGACTTCTCCCGTGACCTCAAGAACTAAAGTAACTACTCACAAATGATATTCATGCTCAAGATCAGAGGGGTATTAAATAGCATAATGGATATGAAAATATAATATTCCACCAAATAAACCATATATTAATCAACTACAAGATGTAATCAACACTACGAGTCACCCACAGGTAACAATCTGACGTTCCGGCACAAAGATTGAACACAAGAGATGAACTAGGGTTTGAGAGGAGATGGCGTTGTTGAAGATGTTGATGAAGATTGGCCTCCCAAAGATGAGAGGGTTGTTGGTGATGACGATGGCTTCGATTTCCCCCTCCGGGAGGGAAGTTCCCCCGGCGTAATCACTCCGCTGGAGGGGCAAAAGTGCTCCTGCCCAAGTTCCGCCTCGAGACGGCGGCACTCTGTCCGGAAGGTCCTCTCCTTATTTTTTATAGGTCAAAATGACTTATATACCATAAGATGGGCATCGGAGGTGGGATGGGATGGCCACAACCCACCAGGGCACGCCTGGGGGGCCTGGCACGTCCTGGTGTCTTGTGGTAACCAGGTGCCCCCCCTCCGGTAGTTATTTGCTCCAATTTTTTCATATATTCCAAAATAATTCTCCGTGAAGTTTTAGCTTATTTGGAGTTGTGCAGAATAGGTAACTCTGACGTAGCTTTTTCAGGTCCAGAATTCCAGCTACCGGCATTCTCCCTCTTTGTGTAAACCTTGCATATTATGAGAGAAAAGGCATTAGAATTACTCCATAAAGCATTATTATGCATAAAACATTATAAATAACAGTAGAAAATCATGATGCAAAATGGACGTATCAACTCCCCCAAGTTTAGACCTTGCTTGTCCTCAAGCGAAAACCGATATCGAATAACATGTCCACATGCTTAGAGAGAGAGAGAGAGAGAGAGAGAGAGGTGTCGATAAAAACAAAATACCGACATAGTAGCATCATGCTTATTATCATAACAGCAACAAACTTTATGTGACGCCCGGATTATTATGCTATAGTAAACCTACGCTAATGATGCCACATCACCTCGGTTAATGTTGATAAACTCGCGATAGTTCAAAACGATTCAAATTCAAATTTAAAGTATAGGCAAACAACAAAAGTTTTTAAACAATAAAACTAAAATGTTCGGGTAGTGCCAAATAATGTGTAGGTAATTATGGTGGAGAAACCACATTTTTATAAAGTATTTAATTGCCCTGAAGTAAATAAAATAGTAACAAAAACAAATAAATAAATGCCTTTTTCAGTTAATAAAATATTAAGCTAATTTAGTTAATTGCACAAAACTATTGGGGTAGTGGCATATTTATTAAAACTAAATTAGCAACTAGTTTTGTATTTCATTTAAACTATAAAAGGGTGAAACTAAGAGAAAACAGAAACAAGAAAATAAATAAAAGGAAAAGAAAACACTACAAAATTGTAGAAAAGGAAAAGGAACCCCCTAGGCCAACCGACCCAACAGGCCGGCCCAGTCGGCCACCAAGCCAGCCCACCCCGTCCCCTTATCCCCGCTCTCCCCCCCTCCCCCCCCCCCCCACGTGACCTAGAGCCACGTCCCCCCACTTCCCCCACTCGGTCACCCACGATCCTCCTCCCTCGACCCGACCGATCGGGCGTCAAGGCTTCTCCGCCACCATCGCCGTGGCGACGCCCTTCCTTCCGGGCGCCTGTTGTCCTTTATCGACTCATGGCCGCCCGGCGAAAGCACGCCCGAGGGCTGCCGCCCGCCCGCAGCTTCTTCACCGCCGACCACCGTGATGACTCGACATCGCCGCCAGACGAGGACGAAGCCGCTTAACGCCGCTGCCCGCGTCCCCGTCCTCCTCCTCGCCGGACTACGCCCGCCTCCCCGACGCCGCGACGACGCCTCGTCCCCATCGTCCTCCACAACGGTCGCCCCCGAGCCTCGCCACCCTGCTTCTCTCCAACGGCGGTGAGGCCACCTCCGGCCTCCACTCCCTTCTCCCTTCCCCGCTCCACCCCGCTCCGCTGCTTCGCCACATCGCCGGCCACCGCTTCCGCCGCAGTCGCGGCCTTGGCCGTCATGGCCTCGCTGCCGCCGTCACATCGCCCGCCGAAGCGCGGCGCTTCGCAGCCGCCCATGTGCCTTCGCCGCTTCATCCGCTTGCCGGGCCCCACCTCCGCCGCCTCCCATGGCCTCGGTCGTGGTGTCGGCATGCGCCAGGCGTGTTTGGCCGCCTGCATGCGCCTGCTCGGTGGTGCCTGTTAGCCCGCTATGGCTCCGGCCAATGACCTGTGGCCCACCCATAGAACGTTATGTAAAAATAAAAATAAAATAATAGCAAAATTAATTAATTAATTAATTAAGTAATTAACTTAATTAGTTCTGTTAGTTCACTAATTAAACCTACTTAACCTACTAATAAATACTAACTGCTATTAATTAGCTAAACAGTCATTGACATATAGGACCCACACGTCAGCTTGACCAGTCAACACTTCTGTTGACTGATGACATCATGCTGATGTCATACTGATGCAATAATACTATTTTTGAGTTCAATTAATAATTAATAAATTAGAAAATGATTTTAAAACTTTAAAAATTAATATAAAATAAACCGTAGCTCGGATGGAGAAACTTTGTACATGAAAGTTGCTCAGAACGACGAGACGAATTCAGATACACAGTCCGTTCGTCCGCCACACGTCCCTAGCATAGCGAACCTGCAACCTTCCCCCCTCCGGTTCGTTTGTCCGAATATGCCAAACACCGGAATACTTTCCTGATGTTTCCTTCACGCCGGTATCACCTATCCCTACGTTAGGTCACCCCTAGCACAACGTAGTGCCGCGTCATGCTTTGTGTTACATTTGATTGCTCTGTTATTTATTGTGTTCCCCCTTCGTTAATTCTTTCCGGTAGACTCCGAGACCGCTGCAGATGTCCGTGTGTACGACTACATAACCGACGACCGTTCTTACTGTGCAACAGAGCTTCCAGGCAAGACCCCACCCCCTTGATCACTAGATATCGCCTATTCCTTCTCTCTACTGCTTGCATTAGAGTAGTGTAGCATGTTACTGCTTTCGGTTACTCCTATTCTGCTACATAGCCTGTCATTGTTGCTACAATTGTTGATACCTTTACCTGCTATCTTAATGCTTAGTATAGGATGCTAGTGTTCTACCAGTGGCCCTACACTCTTGTCCGTCTGCCATGCTATGCTACTGGGCCGTGATCACTTCGGGAGGTGATCACGGGCATATGTTATATACTTTATACTATTACATTACTTATGATACTGTTCGGAGATGGGGGCTGAAGGCGGTGGCTCCATCCCGGTAGAGGTGGGCCTGGGTTCCCGACGTCCCCCGACTGTTACTTTGTGGCGGAGCGACAAGGCAGGTTGAGACCACCTAGGAGAGAGGTGGGCCTGGCCCTGGTCGGTGTTCGCGGATACTCCAATTAACACGCTTAACGAGTTCTTGGTATTTGATCTGAGTTGGGTCGTTGACCTTATACGCACTAACCGCCACGTGGGACAAGATATGGGCAATCGGGCGCCGTGGTATCACTGAAGCTCTTTTGACGTCCACGATCGAGCGCGCGCCGCATTGGACCGTAAGCTCGCGCTTGTATTAAGGGGCTAGGTTTGCTTCCGGCCGCGTACGCAACGTGTAGGTGTGCAATGGGCGATGGGCCCAGACCCCTACGCGCATAGGATTTAGACCGGCGTGCTGACCTCTCTGTTGAGCCTAGGTGGGGCTACGACGTGTTGATCTCCCGAGGCCGGACATGACCCAGGAAAGTGTGCCCGGCCAGAGGGATCGAGCGTGTCGGGTAATGTGGTGCACCCCTGCAGGGAAGTTTATCTATTCGAATAGCCGTGATCTTCGGTATATGTGACGACTTGGAGTTGTACCTTGACCTTATGACAACTAGAACCGGATACTTAATAAAACACACCCTTCCAAGTGTCAGATATAACCCGGTGATCGCTCTCACACAGGGCGACGAGGGGGTAGGTTTATGCTATGCGATGATACTTGGTGAACTTACCATCTACTCTCTTCTACATGCTGCAAGATGGAGGCTGCCAGCGTAGTCTTGACGGTGACTAGCTATCCCCTTTATTACGGCATTAAGTTCAGTCCCCCGATATTGCCCCTTTACACATACACCCATGCATATGTAGTGTAGATCCTTGCTTGCGAGTACTTTGGATGAGTACTCACGGTTGCTTTTCTCCCTCTTTTCCCCCTTTCCCTTCTACCTGGTTGTCGCAACCAGATGCTGGAGCCCAGGAGCCAGATGCCACCGTCGACGACGACTCCTACTACACCGGAGGTGCCTACTACTACGTTCAGGCCGCTGACGACAACTTGGAGTAGTTTAGGAGGATCCCAGGCAGGAGGCATGCGCCTCTTTCGATCTGTATCCCAGTTTGTGCTAGCCTTCTTAAGGCAAACTTGTTTAACTTATGTCTGTACTCAGATATTGTTGCTTCCGCTGACTCATCTATGATTGAGCACTTGTATTCGATCCCTCGAGGCCCCTGGCTTGTATTATGATGCTTGTATGACTTGTTTGTGTTTTTAGAGTTGTGTTGTGATATCTTCCCGTGAGTCCATGATCTTGATCGTACACGTTTGCGTGCATGATTAGTGTATGATTGAATCAGGGCCGTCACACTTTATCATAAAACTTTTATCATATAACTTCTATCATATATCTTCTCATGAGCAAGTAACAATTCATCACAACATCGAAGTAAAAGCATAAACTCTATTGAAAACCAACAAACTGTGTTCTCAGTCAACTTTGCAACTACAATTCATCATATTTTCAGGAAGGGTCTCGTACTGGAGCCTTTTGGCAAGTCCACATACTCAACCATCATTTAATCTTCTATGATTGCAAACACTCACATCATACCCATGAGCAAAAAGTTTCAACTGGACACATAGAAAGATAGGGGCTTATAGTTTCGCCTCCCAACGTATTTACGTCAAGGGTGATGTCAACAATAATAACTCATGCTCACTCATATCCAACTGGATATATGTGCCTAGATCTTTCCTCGCCACATGATACTTGCAAAAGGAGAAAATAAAAAGGAATAGGGAAGAATACTTTGACTCTTGCATAAAAGTAAATACATAAAAGTAAAAGATAGGCCCTTCGTAGAGGGAAGCAGAGGTTGTCATGCGCGTTTTGGTTTCTATGCCAAATCCCTTAATTGAAAAGAACGTCACGTTATATTGCCCCTTATGATAGCAACCTTTATTATGAAGTATGTCTCTTTTATTACTTTGCCATCACAAGTTCGTACAACGCTCAATTTTCTCTTACACTAAATGATCAAACACATTTAGAAGCAATTTTTATTGTCTTATCGCACCGATGACAACTTACTTGAAGGATCTTACTCAATCCATAGGTAGTAGTGTATGGTGGACTCTCAAAACATGAGTTTGGGTTTAGGGTTTTTGGATGCATGATACGTCTCCAACGTATCTATAATTTTTTTATTGTTCCATGCTATATTATATTCTGTTTTGGATGTTTAATGGGCTTTATTATACACTTTTATATTGTTTTTGGGACTAACCTATTAACCGGAGGCCCAGCCCAAATTGCCAGTTTTTTGCCTATTTTAGTGTTCGGCAGAAAAGGAATATCAAACGGAATCCAAACGGAATGAAACCTTCGGGAACATGATTTTTGGAACAAACGTGATCTAGAGGACTTGGAGTCTACGTAAAGCAATCAATGAGGAGAGCACGAGTCAGGGGGCGCGCCTACCCCCCCCCCCCCCAGGCGCGCCCTCCACCCTCGTGGGGCCCATGTTGCTCCACCGACGTACTTCTTCCTCCTTTATATACCCATATACCCTGGAAACATCTGAATAGGAGCCAAAACCCTATTTCCACTGCCGCAACCTTTTGTACCCGTGAGATCCCATCTTGGGGCCTTTCCGGCGCTCCGCCGCAGGGGGCATTGATCACGGAGGACTTCTACATCAAAACCATAGCCTCTCCAATGATGTGTGAGTAGTTTACCTCAGACCTTCGAGTCCATAGTTATTAGCTAGATGGCTTCTTTTCTCTCTTTGGATCTCAATACAAAGTTCTCCTCGATCTTCTTGGAGATCTATTCGATGTAATCTTCTTTTGTTGTCTGTTTGTCGCGATCCGATGAATTGTGGGTTTATGATCAAGATTATCTATGAACAATATTTGAATCTCCTCTGAATTCTTTTATGTATGATTGGTTATCTTTGCAAGTCTCTTCGAATTATCAGTTTGGTTTGTCCTACTAGATTGATCTTTCTTGCAATGGGAGAAGTGCTTAGCTTTGGGTTCAATCTTGCGGTGTCCTTTCCCAAAGGATGTTAGGGCAGCAAGGCATGTATTGTATTGTTGCCATCGAGGATAAAAAGATGGTGTTTATATCATATTGCATGAGTTTATCCCTCTACATCATGTCATCTTACTTAAAGCATTACTCTGTTCTTATGAACTTAATACTCTAGATGCATGCTGGATAGCGGTCGATGTGTGGAGTAATAGTAGTAGATGCAGAATCATTTCAATCTACTTGTCACGGACGTGATGCCTATATACATGATCATACCTAGATATTCTCATAACTATGCTCAATTCTATCAATTGCTCGACAGTAATTTGTTTAACCACCGTAATACTTATGCTATCTTGAGAGAAGCCACTAGTGAAACCTATGGCCCCCGGGTCTATTTTCCATCATATTAATCTTCCAACACTTAGCTATTTTTATTATCGTTTATTTTACTTTGCATCTTTATCATAAAAATACCAAAAATATTATCTTATCATATCTATCAGATCTCACTCCCGTAAGTGACCGTGAAGGGATTGACAACCCCTTTATCGTGTTGGTTGCGAGGTTCTTATTTGTTAGTGTAGGTGCGTGGGACTTGAGCGTGATCTCCTACTGGATTGATACCTTGGTTCTCAAAAACTGAGGGAAATATTTACGCTACTTTACTGCATCACCCTTTCCTCTTCAAGGGAAAATCAACGCACTGCTCAAGAGGTAGCAAGAAGGATTTCTGGCGCCGTTGCCGGGGAGATTCGCGCCAAGTCAAGTCAATATTTGACTCCCAACAACAAGCCATCTTTGGTGTCATTGCCGAGTCTACACAAGTCAAGACATACCAAGTACCCATCACAAACTCTTATCCCTCGCATTACATTATTTGCCATTTGCCTCTTGTTTTCCTCTCCCCCACTTCACCCTTGCCGTTTTATTCGCCCTCTCTTTTCCGTTCGCCTCTTTCTCGCTTGCTTCTTGTTTGCTCGTGTGTTGGATTGCTTGCTTGTCACGATGGCTCTACCAAGATTTGGTGATCTTCACCTTAAATGGTTAGAAGAGATGGAAAGCAACGTCAGGAGTTTTATGACTTTACAATTTGAGCATAATAATTTCTTTAGGAACGAGCTTAAGGAACAAAAAAACTTTATGGGTTATATGAATAAAGAGCCTGCTGATATGTCTAAAGAATTTTATGGTTTGTAATCTCAGATTTCTTATCTCGAAAAATTAATAGCTGAAGTTTCGGATAAGCAGGCCACCTTAGTTAATAAGATGGCCACTAAGCCGGATTTTTTTTGTGAGAATAAAGATGAAGTTCTAAAAGTTATTGATGTGTCTCCTATTAAATCTTTGTTTTGCAATATGAATCTTGATAATGATGGGACTGGAGATGAGTCACCTTTACCTAGAAGGCGTCCCAAAAATTCGGAGTTTTTAGATCTTGATGCGAAAATTGTTTAAAGTGGGATTGAAGAGATCAAAACTTTAGATATTAATGAACCCACTATTTTGGACTTCAAGGAATTTAATTATGATAATTTCTCTTTGATAGATTGTATTTCCTTGTTGCAATCTGTGCTAAATTCTCCTCATGCTTATAGCCAAAATAAAGCTTTTACTAAACATATTGTTGATGCTTTGATGCAATCTTATGAAGAAAAACTTGAGTTGGAAGTTTCTATCCCTAGAAAACTTTATGATGAGTGGGAACCTACTATTAAAATTAAAATTAAAGATCATGAATGCTATGCTTTGTGTGATTTGGGTGCTAGTGTTTCCACGATTCCAAAAACTTTGTGTGATTTGCTAGGTTTCCGTGAATTTGATGATTGTTCTTTAAACTTGCACCTTGCGGATTCCAATTTTAAGAAACCTATGGGAAGAATTAATGATTTTCTTATTGTTGCAAATAGGAACTATGTGCCCATAGATTTCATTGTTCTTGATATAGATTGCAATCCTTCACGTCCTATTATTCTTGGTAGACTTTTCCTTAGAACGATTGGTGCAATTATTGATATGAAGAAAGGAAATATTATATTCCAATTTCCGTTAAGGAAAGGCATGGAACACTTCCCTATAAAGAAGATTAAATTACCTTATTAATCTATTATGATAGCTACCTATGGATTGCCTACCAAAGATGGCAATACCTAGATCTATCTTTGCTTTTATGCCTAGCTAGGGGCGTTAAACGATAGCGCTTGTTGGGAGGCAACCCAATTTTATTTTAGTTTTTTCCTTTTGATTCTGTTTAGGAATAAACATTTGATATAGCCTCTGGTTAGATTTGTTTTTATGTTTTAATTAGTGTTTGTACCAAGTTAAACCTATAGGATCTTCTTGGATGATAGGTATTTGATCTTGCTGAAAATTCCAGAAACTTTATGTTCACGAAAACAATTGTTAAAAATCACCAGAACGTGATAAAATACTGATTCAAATTGCAGTAGATCAATAAACAAATTTCCTAGGTCTTCCTATTTTGGTAGATGTTTTTGAGTTCCAGAAGTTTGCGTTAGTTACAGATTACTACAGACTGTTCTGTTTTTTACAGATTCTGTTTTTCGCGTGTTGTTTTCTTATTTTGATGAATCTATGGCTAGTAGAAGAGTTTATAAACCGTAGATAAGTTTTAATACAGTAGGTTTTACACAAATATAAATAAATAATGAGTTAATTACAGTACCTTGAAGTGGTGTTTTGCTTTCTTTCACTAACGGAGCTCACGGGATTTTCTGTTAAGTTTTGTGTTGTGAAGTTTTCAAGTTTTGGGTAAAAGATTTGATGGATTATGGAACAAGGCTAGATGCGTGTGCTGAAAATTTAAACTTTCTTAGCCATACTTGTGAACTTTGCAATGAACGTGATCATTTCAGTACCCAATGCAAATTGTTTCATGATCGTATCGTGTCCAAAAATTGTGATGACTTGATTTCCCTTGCACATCATAATGAACTTAGTTTGCTCTTGGGTTATGAAGAAATGAAACGTATAACTAAGGATATTCCAAAATTTTCCCTTGATAGAGTTCTTCATTTTGATCTAGAGGAAATTTATATGTATTGCACGGTGAATTGCATTGAAAATCCGTATATTGCCAATTACATAAAGAAAAGAAAACAAATAGAAGATTAAGAGAATACTAATGAGAGGGAAGAGACTTCCCAATATCCTCCTATTATTTCTTATGATGAATCAGGTAACGAGGAGGAGCCTTCTATTCAACCAATCTCATTAATAAGGAGCTCCAAAAATAGGATTGAACCCACACATGAGGTGAAGAAGAAGAAAAGAAAAAGGAAGAGAGGTAAAAAGGTATCCCTCCCAAATAATGTTGCTTCTATTATTGTTGTGCCTCATGAAAATGAATCAAAAATAATTGTGGAAGATGATGTACTTGATGATGATCTCGTTATGCCTATTGCTTGTTGTGATGATTATGATTGGGAAGATAATGATACTCCTTATGATCTTGAAAATCTTTTTGCCACTTGCTTGGAAGAATATGATAATTGCTATACTATTGGTGCTATCCATACTATTAATGATGAGAGTGATTATGCATATGATATGAAAAGGACCAAGCTTGGGGATGCTATGTTTGATGAAGATTATGTTTTTGAGAATATATTTTCTGCAATTAATGATTGTCCCAAGCTTGGGGATGCTACGTTTAATGAAGATGATATTTTTAGTCTCCCAAGTTTTGTTATGCAAATTTATAATGATGATAGCATGCCTCCTACTTATGATGATTATATTGATGAAAGTGGGTTTGGAAGAGTGTCAACTTTAGGAAGTAGTGATCCCACTATTTTGGAGGATGTTGAATCTTATAATATTTATGAAGGTGGATTTGGAGAGGCCAGGACTTTATTTAGTGATGTATCCACTATCTTGGAAGAGGTTTCAATCAATTATGATGAGAACAAAGTTGCTACTTATGATGATTATTGTGATGAAACTTATGCTATAAAGAGTAGTGATGATTATATTTATAAAACTTGTCATGATTATGATGACCCTTTCTCTGAACATTACTCTTTTAATGTGGAAACAATTTATAGTATTCAAGTCTCTTATGATACTCCCACTATTCTGAATGAGCCGAATTTTGCTTATGTGGAGAGTAATAAATTTTCTATGCAAGTAGATCATGAAAAGAATGCTTTAGGTGCTGGTTATATTGTTGAATTCATTCATGATGCTACTGAAAATTATTATGAGAGAGGATCATATGCTTCTACATATTGCAATAATATCAAGTTTCCTCTCTATGTGCTTAAAATCTTGAAGTTATGCTTGTTTTACCTTCCTATGCAAGTTGATTCTTGTTCCCATAAGTTGTTTGATCACAAAATCCCTATGCATAGGAAGTGGGTTAGACTTAAATGTGCTAGTAATATTCTTCATGATGCTCTCTTTATGTTTCAATTCTTATCTTTTATGTGAGCATCATTGAAATCATCATGCCTAGCGCTTGTTGGGAGGCAACCCAACTTTATTTTAGTTTCTTGCTTTTTGGTTCTGTTTAGTAATAAATAATCCATCTAGCTTCTTTTTAGATGTGGTTTTGTGTTTTAATTAGTGTTTGTGCCAAGTAGAACCTTTGGGAAGACTTGGGTGAAGTCTTTATGATCATGCTGTAAAAAACAGAAACTTTAGCGCTCACGAGATTTGCTTCAACTTTTTACTAGAGAGTGCTATTTAGTTGATTTTTTTGCAGATGATTACTAGACAAATTCCTCAGGTACACAAATTTATTTTAGAATTTTTGGAGTTCCAGAATTTTGCGTTAGTTACAGATTACTACAGACTGTTCTGTTTTTGACAGATTCTGTTTTTCATGTGTTGTTTGCTTATTTTGATGACTCTATGGCCAGTAAAATAGTTTCTAAACCATAGAGAAGTTGTAATACAGTAGGTTTAACACCAATATAAATAAATAATGAGTTCATTACAGTACCTTGAAGTGGTGTTTTGTTTTCTTTCGCTAACGGAGCTTACGAGTTTTCTGTTAAGTTTTGTGTTGTGAAGTTTTCAAGTTTTGGGTAAAGATTCGATGGACTATGGAATAAGGAGTGGCAAGAGCCTAAGCTTGGGGATGCCCCGGAAGGCATCCCCTCTTTTGTCTACTTCCATCGGTAACTTTACTTGGAGCTATATTTTTATTCACCACATGATATGTGTTTTGCTTGGAGCGTCATTTTATTTTCTTTAGCTTTGCTTGCTGTTTGAAAAAAATACCAAGGTCTGAAAGCCTTAAATGTTAGAGAGTCTTCACATAGTTACATAATTATTCAACTGCTCATTGATCTTCACTTATATCTTTCGGAGTAGTTTGTCGTTTGCTCTAGTGCTTCACTTATATCTTTTAGAGCACAATGGTGGTTTTATTTTGAAGAAATAGATGAACTCTCGTGCTTCACTTATATTATTTTGAGAGTCCTAAACAGCATGGTAATTTGCTCTGGTTATGAATTTAGTCCTAATATGATGGGCATCCAAGATGGGTACAATAAAAACTTTCATATAAAGTGCATTGAATACTATGAGAAGTTTGATGCTTGATGATTGTTTTGAGATATGAAGATGGTGATATTAGAGTCATGCTAGTTGAGCATTTGTGAATTTGAGAGATGCTTGTTCTAAAGTTTGTGATTCCCGTAGCATGCACGTATGGTGAACCATTATGTGATGAAGTCGGAGCATGATTTATTCATTGATTGTCTTCCTTATGAGTGGCGGTCGGGGACGAGCGATGGTATTTTCCTACCAATCTATCCCCCTAGGAGCATGCGCATAGTACTTTGTTTCGATAACTAATAGATTTTTGCAATAAGTATGTGAGTTCTTTATGACTAATATTGAGTCCATGGATTATACGCACTCTCACCCTTCCACCATTACTAGCCTCTCTAATACCGCGCACCTTTCGCCGATCATACACCCACCATGTACCTTCCTCAAAACAGCCACCATACCTACCTATCATGGCATTTCCATAGCCATTCCGAGATATATTGCCATGCAACTTACCACCGTTCCGTTTATTATGACACGCTTCATCATTGTCATATTGCTTTGCATGATCATGTAGTTGACATCGTATTTGTGGCAAAGCCACCGCTCATAATTCTTTCATACATGTCACTCATGAGTCATTGCATATCCCGCATTCACGGAGGCATTCACATAGAGTCATATTTTTGTTCTAAGTATTGACTTGTAATTCTTGAGTTGTAAGTAAATAAAAGTGTGATGATCATCATTATTAGAGCATTGTCCCAGTGAGGAAAGGATGATGGAGACTATGATTCCCCACAAGTCGGGATGAGACTCGGACTTAAGAAAAAGAGGCCATAAAAAAGAGAAAAGGCCCAAATAAAAAATATATTAAAAATGAGAGAAACAGAGAGAAGGGACAATGTTACTATCCTTTTACCACACTTGTGCTTCAAAGTAGCACCATGATCTTCATGATAGAGAGTCTCCTATGATATCACTTTCATATACTAGTGGGAATTTTTCATTATAGAACTTGGCTTGTATATTCCAATGATGGGCTTCCTCAAAATGCCCTAGGTCTTCGTGAGCAAGCGAGTTGGATGCACACCCACTTAGTTTCTTTTGTTGAGCTTTCATACACTTATAGCTCTAGTGCATTCGTTGCATGGCAATCCCTACTCACTCACATTGATATCTATTGATGGGCATCTCCATAGCCCGTTGATACGCCTAGTTAATGTGAGACTATCTTCTCCTTTTTGTCTTCTCCACAACCACCATTCTATTCCACCTATAGTGCTATGTCCATGGCTCTCGCTCATGTATTGCGTGAAGATTGAAAAAGTTTGAGAACACCAAAAGTATGAAACAATTGCTTGGCTTGTCATCGGGGTTGTGCATGATTTAAATACTTTGTGTGATGAAGATAGAGCAAAGCCAGACCATATGATTTTGTAGGGATAACTTTCATTGGCCATGTTATTTTGAGAAGACATAATTGCTTAGTTAGTATGCTTGAAGTATTATTATTTTTATGTCAATATTAAACTTTTATCTTGAATCTTTCGGATCCGGATATTCATACCACAAATAAGAGAATTACATTGAAAATTATGCTAAGTAGCATTCCACATCAAAAATTCTATTTTTATCATTTACCTACTCGAGGACGAGCAGGAATTAAGCTTGGGGATGCTTGATACGTCTCCAACGTATCTATATTTTTTATTGTTCCATGCTATATTATATTCTGTTTTGGATGTTTAATGGGCTTTATTATACACTTTTATATTATTTTTGGTACTAACCTATTAACCAAAGGCCCAGCCCAAATTGCTATTTTTTTGCCTATTTCAGTGTTTCGCAGAAAAGGAATATCAAACGGAGTCCAAACGGAATGAAACCTTCGGGAACATGATTTTTGGAACAAACGTGATCCAGAGGACTTGGAGTCTACGTAAAGCAATCAACGAGGAGAGCACGAGGCAGGGGGGAGCGCCTACCCCCCCCCCCCCCAGGCGCGCCCTCCACCCTCGTGGGGCCCACGTTGCTCCACCGACGTACTTCTTCCTCCTATATATACCCATATACCCTGGAAACATCTGAACAGGAGCCAAAACCCTATTTCCACCGCCGCAACCTTCTGTACCCGTGAGATCCCATCTTGGGGCCTTTTACGGCGCTCCGCCTCTCCGATGATGTGTGAGTAGTTTACCTCACACCTTCGGGTCCATAGTTATTAGCTAGATGGCTTCTTTTCTCTCTTTGGATCTCAATACAAAGTTCTCCTCGATCTTCTTGGAGATCTATTCGATGTAATCTTCTTTTGCTGTGTGTTTGTCAAGATCCAATGAATTGTTGGTTTATGATCAAGATTATCTATGAACAATATTTGAATCTCCTCTGGATTCTTTTATGTATGATTGGTTATTGTCGGTGTCAAAACCGGCGGATCTCGGGTAGGGGGTCCCGAACTATGCGTCTAGGCGGATGGTAACAGGAGACAAGGGACACGATGTTTTTACCCAGGTTCGGGCCCTCTCGATGGAGGTAAAACCCTACTCCTGCTTGATTGATCTTGATGATATAAGTATTACAAGAGTTGATCTACCACGAGATAGGAGAGGCTAAACCCTAGAAGCTAGCCTATGGTATGATTGTTGTTGTTCTACGGACTAAACCCTCCGGTTTATATAGACACTGGAGGGGGCTAGGGTTACACAGAGTCGGTTACAAGGAAGGATATCTACATATCCGTATTGCCAAGCTTGCCTTCCACGCCAAGGAGAGTCCCATCCGGACACGGGACGAAGTCTTCAATCTTGTATCTTCATAGTCCAACAGTCCGGCCAAAGGATATAGTCTGGCTATCCGGATACCCCCCAATCCAGGACTCCCTCAGTAGCCCCCGAACCAGGCTTCAATGGCGAGGAGTCCGGTGCGCAGATTGTCTTTGGCATTGCAAGGCGGGTTCTTCTTCAAACTCTGAGTACCTGTTAAATAGTGTTCGGCTTCTCGTAAATGTTACGCTTCTCGGCTTTTGCGTCCAATAATGGCCATCTTCCACGTGTCAAGCGAATGTGAAGAGCCAGGGCATTTTTACATTTACCACCCTAGCTATGTGAATGAACTGTCTATTTAAAGAGACGAGGATTCTCATATCCAAACCACACCATCCTCCCTCAGCGAGCATTCATCGGAGCGCGCCCGCAAAATATCCATTCCAGCATGGTCGGCCAGCGCAGCTCCTCCTCTCGCTCCCGCAGCCCCAAGCCCGGGGATTGGGAGAGGTGTTCCGTCCCGCACAGCCAATTAGTGAAGCTACAGACCCAGGGATTTCTCCCCCCAGCGTATATGGTCCCGGTCCGAGCCGGGCTCGCTACCTATAATGGCGGGGAGCAAGCGGAGAGCTTTCCCAACCCCTCTAAGGGAGAGCGGGTATGCCTTGTCCCTAATTTGCTAAGGGGAGTCAGATTTCAAATCCATCCGTTTCTCCGAGGGCTCCTGGAGTTCTACGGCCTCCAGTTGCACAACCTCACCCCTGCCTCCATATTGCACATCGCCGGTTACGTAGTGCTTTGTGAACTGTTTCTGGGCTGCGAAGCTCATTTCGCACTGTGGAAGAAGTTGTTCTGCCTTGTGCCCGTACACAGAGGGGATCAATATATCAAGTGGGCGGAGCCGAACTATGGCGCATCGCCGGGACCGGATACCTATCCGGTACCCCGAAGAAGGCGTCCAAAGACTGGCCTTCAGAGTGGCTTTATATGGAGGACGTCCCCCTTCCGGATCCTGTTCGGATCGGCCTTCCCGAGTTCGATAATGCTCCTTTGAAGAAGCGCCTGAGCTAGCGGCCACGGAGCCCTCAGGAGGAAGACGATAGAGACGTTCTCTACCTGATGGGCCGGATAAAGATATTGTCCCAATCAGGACTGACCATAACCGAGGTTATTTCAATATGCATTATGCGGGGGGTGCAACCGCTCCAATATCGAGGCCACCCTATGTGGGATTTCAACGGGGAAGATGATGCCACCCGCTGCGGCCGTAAGGGGCCGGACTCTATTGCTACCCTAGCAAAAATCATGTCTGGTTTGTACAAGGGAGAGGAAGAAGAGTTCCTCCGCATCAAGCCACGGGATGGATTCTCCATGTACAACCTTCCGAGTTGGGTAAGCTGCCAATTTTTATATCCACTCCTTCCGCATTTTTGCCGCAAATATTTTATCTTTGTCATTTCATCGCAGGAACTGCGTAAGGCTGTAAGGGAGATCAACAACCCACCTCCACAACCCGAGGATCCTGAACGGTCCCTCAACCCCGGCCTTAAAGAGGATCCGGACATATTCGTGGAGCTGGTTGACAGGGTATTCTACCAGTTGAGCTGTGATGACGCCATGGTGGCCATTATAGCCGACTACCCCGGGCTACTCCCAGCTTCGCAGGTAAACGAGACCAAAGTCCCAACCTTTGAAAAGGATTTCCTTTTATGCACTTCACCTACCGTATACAAATGGTGTTTTATAGGGAAGGCCCTCGGGACGCCACGCCGAGCCCGCGACACCTTGCCAGCAAGGGGCTCAGAGGCCGGACAGGCTAAAAAGGAAAGCGGTCCGGACAGAGACGCTGGCGCAGAGGTATGATGCAACACCTCACTCCAAGGTTGTCGTCTTAAAAACATAATAACACCCGTGTTTCCTAGAAGGAAAAACGCTCGACGGACTATATCCAGAGAGGTTGCCGATCGCGCTTCTACCAGCCGGGCTCCAGGGCCGGACACAGAGGAAGAAGCTAACACGAGGCGCACGCCGGATGCTCCTCCTACAGAGGATGCGGATAAAATATCCGCTACAAATTCCAAAGTGGAGAGCGCCATGAACCACAGGCGTCGCCGAGCCGTACTCTGTGACGCTTGTTTCTCCCAAGAGGCTTTTGATGCCTTCAACTTGGGAGATGCGTATATTCGTGCAGCTCAAAATGGTCTAGCTAGAGCTACGAACCAGTATGTAAAGGATATACAGGTAAGAAAATTTGATGATTATACATAGCAGTAGCCCTTGAGACTTGAAACAGTTAGAATAACTGATTTAAGGATCATTTATTGTATAGGTTCTTATAGAGAAGAATACCCGATTGTCTCGTGAGCTTGAAGAGTGCAAGGCCCAGCTACGGGCCGCAGTTGCCGCAGTGAAGAAGTCCGAGAAGGCCTCCTCTGGTAACACTTGTTTCAAAGATTGATAGGTACCATATAGAGTGTGGTATGCCTGCAAATCTGACAATAAATATTGCAGATGACGCCGGAGTGAATCTAGATGAGCAACATGTCGTACACCGGCTAAAGGCTGGCGAGCGCGTGCTTACAAAAGTTAGGCAGGAGAAAAACGATCTCTAGGATCCCAATACCCAGCTGAGCGTGGAACTAAAGGATGTTCGCGCCCAGCTATCGGACTCCGTGAAGTAGAATAAGCGGCTTCGACGCGGCATTTTCAGTAAGTGCTTGAGCGAACCTGTTAAAAAGAGTTCGGCAAAGAAGCCAACTAACAGAGTTATGTCTGTAGGTATGCTGACGGATCGTCCCGCTGATGAGATGCCCGGGTCTGCGGGTGATCTTCTACCAGAGCTCTCACAACTGCACGAACAAGTTCGGCAGGTGATGCAAGGCATTGCCCAGGCCTTGTGGCCATCCGTCTCCCTGCCGAAGGCCTTGGAGAGCTTGCGGAGAAGCTCAAGGGAGCGCGGCGGCGCTTCCGATTATGGAAGATATCGGCCGGCCGTCAAGGTGCCAGGGGAGCCTGAGCCATGGTGAAGACGCGGTATACCAAGGCTGACCCAAACCACATGGCCGAGGCCGGACCTGTGGGGCCTGATGGGAAAGAGATCCCCATTAGCTTAGTATATGGGCAAGTAGAATTAGCCGCAAAGTATTCCCAACAGGATTGTAGGCTAGACAGTCTGTTGGATGGTATAGAAGAGGAATTCAGTCAGTCTAAGTGACTATGTAATTAAAGTGACATGTATAATGCCTTCTAGCCGGATTGTAAATCATTTGTCATGGCGGACCTTTTCGCTTCAACCTCGGGACCCGATAGTCCGGAGTGTGTCCGAATACCCGCTTGGTTATATAAGAACCGGGGCATGCATGGAAACCAGGCGTAGGGGTCATTAGTGCTTGAACAGACAAGAACCCAACTAGTTATGTTATATTACATGGGTAGTAAGAAACATCTTCCAGGGAGAATAGTTCCGTTAAGGGTTCCTTTCCCTCGGTACGCATGCCCTAAAGTGCATGTCTGGACTGCGAAACGAGACGCAGGGAAAAACATCTGGGGGCACATATGGAAAATAAATAAAAATCATCTTTTGTTCACCGACCGAATATTCCCTTAAGAACGCTAGCTTTCGGCTTCACCCAGTCTGAGGTACACTGTAACATCCCAAAATTTCAATTTGGAATGTTATACATAGAGCATCATTGCATATCATATTTTTCATTTCATTTTCTTTGCTTTTTGCTCGATCCTAGAAAATTCTACACAACTCAAGGACCCTCGGAGAGAGTTGGGGATTTTTGTTATTTTCATATTTGAGTTTTCTCAAATTTTGAAAATAGGATCATTTGATTTTAATTATTTTATCTTCAATTATTTCTACTACCAAAATATGAGAGAGGGAATAAAATGACTTTCCCAAAATAAATAAATAATGAAGATTTAATAATAAAATCAAATAAGATTTTATTTCGGAGTTTTTCGACTTTTATTTGAATTTAGGAAAAATGTGCGTTTTTCAAAATTGCATCTAGGCCCCAAATAAATGTTCATTAAATCCGGCTTGATTTTATAAGCCGGGGAAAATTTATTTCGGGATTTTGGATTCCGTTTAGTACTTTTCTTTTCCGAGCGTAATTATTTAAAAAAAACGCGCGCACCGCCTTACGGGCCGTACCCGAGCGGGACTCCGCTCGGGGGCGCTGTATATAAAGCGGCCGCCCCCGCCGCCAGCCGCCCCAGCCCGCGCCTCCCCCGGCCCAAGTCGCCCCGCCGCCGGCCCACTACGCCTCGCGCCCGAAACCCTAACCCTAATCCGCCGCCGCCGCCGCCGCCGCCCGCCGCCGTCACCGGAGCCTCGCTGGAGTTCGCCGCCGCCGAGGTTCGCCGCCGCCTCGTGTTATGTGCCGGTTTTTTTTAATAAAAACCGAGCGGTTTTTTTACGGTTTTTTTTTGGTTTTTTTTAGTTTTCGTTTCTTTCCAGTTTAGGTTAATTAGCAGACGTTCGTCCGTTAGTTCGTTTTAACGAACGAGTTCGTCAGATTAGTTTAGCTAACGAGCGTTCGTTCGTTAACCCGTTCGTTGTTTTTCTTTTTCTCGGATTTAATCCGTGATTTTTCTGATCGCGGTTCCAGATCTGATTTTCGTTTTAGTATAACTTTTCGCTCGTTTATCGGAATCAGGCGATTCAAGCGCCTGGAGTTTCGTCTCGAAACCCTCTTTCCAAATAATCTACTTAAACAAGTTTTTGCTTCTGTAAAATTTGACTTAGATCCAGATTAGTAAAACGAAGCTGTTTTCTTCCGCCGTTTGACTTTTGTTGCTTCGTTTGATTTGATTCTTTTTGCAAACCGGAGTTCTTAAGTTGAACTATCTGGTTAGATCTATTTGAGTTTTACCTGTGCATTAGATGAGTATTTATTGTATGCTTGTTTGTTTGTCTGTGATAGATTACCCGGAGTGCGCCGCCTGTTAGTTCGAGTCTCTAGGTTTCGCGGATCATCAGCAAGGCAAGTAACACTTTGATCATACCTTTTCTCATACCCAGTATTTATGCATTAGATCTATCCTCAAACACTTGCATGATTAGGATCTAATTAAATTGTGGGTTATGGGAAGTAGATGAGGTAGTACCTATTACCTGTTTTATTATAAACCCTTGGGAGTTACTTCTACGTTTGCTTATTATGCCATGCTATGCTAGTAGACGTGGATTGGGTGAGTGTATCCATGATAGATGTGAGAGTGTTAACTAATGGTTTATTTAAGGTGGAAACTTAGACACACATCTGGATGGATTGAGGCACCTGGTTTCTATCAGGACTTGCCTGTATTTCTTCGGACCGCCACCCAGGCTCAAAGGGATCATGAGATTATTCAAACTAGAAACTTCCGTGTGCAGCCACCAACCATTATGGGCTCTGGCATAGTTGATTAAGTTGTGCGAACTCTTACGGGTAGGCTAGCTGATGTAGGGGATGTAGATTGGTACGGTCTACCCACATGTAAGGTGCTAGCGCTTCTGAAAGACTATGTCTCGGTCATCCGTCTCTCAAACACCATGTAGTGCGAGAAACAAACGGAGGCGATCGAATCTTGTGGGGAAAAGTGCGCAAACCTCTACAGAGTGTATAAACTAATCATGGTTAGCCGTGTCCCCGGTTATGGACATCTTGAGTATCTAGTACCTGGATATCATGTGAATCTCATCATGTTACTTCTAATTAATATTGTTGGGTTTGTTAATGAGTACTTTTAATTGGGATTGAGAATGCTGTGAACCATTCTCAATGTTTCACAACCACCATGATAGTTAAATAAATTTATTCCTTTGCAGTAGGGAAAAATTGGCTTTATGCAAAATGGTAACCATAGAGCTTTCCACTAGCCATATATGCATGTAGTATAGGCTATTCATTCCATTATTCTCTATGTGTTACATTGCCAGCATATTCCATGTGCTGACCCATTTTCGGGCTGCAACATTTCATGTTGCAGACTTTTCGAACGCAGTAAGGTGCATAGGTCGTGGTTCTATACTCGTTGATGCCGTTGGAGTTGATGGACTCGCTTATTCTTCCAAGCCTTCCGCTGTTATCGTATTAGATGGCCTTAAGCCATATTTATTTTATTAAGTTCTCTCTTGAGACATTCGATTGTAATAAGTGTGTGATTGCTACTCTGTTATAAATCCTTCGAGTCTTGTGTGGTGTCAAGCATTCTTGATCCAGGATGACACCGAGCACGAGATCGATCGCTTTGAGGTCGGGTCGCTACAGAGATGGTATCAGAGCACAGGCTGACTGTAGGACACGACCATTAAGCTAAAGCCCTAGATCACTACTCTCTCTTCTCATTTCTAACTCCTCATCTTTTCTACTCTTTTAGTATGTGAGCGAGGATCAAGTTCACCCAGCCGGATGAGGATACACCCTTTGGACGACACCTGAAGGAAGTCACTAAGTACCTTAACATTGGATTACTAAGCTTCACCGGGACCTACAATTCCACTTTACCCGAAGAAGAGCGCTGGAAGATTCAAGCTCTAGTTCCCGGAAGGACGTTTCCGCCAATCACGGAGCCCATAGAGTGTGTTTTCAATGCACCAACTCGAGTGCAGGAAAGAGCATGGCAGCTCACATAACCATGGGACGCATTGGAGAAGTTTACAAAGAAGACCTCAAGGATACTATCTACCAGATTTGCGGACGCCGAGATGAACAATGGGAGATAGTTGGCACTAAGAAGGACCGATCCATTGCAGCTTCCATCCAGGAGTTAAACCAGCACATTCGACGCATGGAGAACCAGATGTGCGCATACATGATGGAGTTGAAGATAGCAAAAGCCAAGATTATCGAACTAGAAGGAGAACTGAAGGCCACTCGCAAGGACTACATGGAGGAGATTGTAGCCCTAGTGGGACAAAACGGCGATCTTAAGGAGAAGATTGAAGAACTCATGGGAAATTCAGCACCGGAGGAGAAGATGAAGATAGCACCTGTCAGAGAACTACATCATCATCGGCGACACCGATTCCGATCCTAGTGATGATGATTACGAAGATGAAGTCGGAGCGAGATATCATGGAGTCTTCATCGGAGCAATTTTTCTAGTTGACCACCAAACAGTAGTAGATTACCCCCATGTTATTGTAGTTTTTAGTTTCAGCACTTTGTAACGATAGATAGACCGTTGTATGCCCTTGTTTGAATTGATTGGAGTGATATTGTGTGATTTGTCTCATGTGCATATGGGTAGTGTTTCTCTCTAGACCTCATTCTATTCTAAATTCTCGTCTTTTCTTAAACCCTCAGATGCCTCCGAGACACTAATTCCCGGATTTGTTTTCCCGCCAGAGATCACTCGAGTTGATTCAGCAGTTGAGAATGCCTTGATTCAAACATAGGTACATAACCAAGGCAACAACAACAACAACAACAACAACAACAACAACAACAACAACAACAACAACAACAACAACAACAACAACAACAACAACAACAACAACAACAACAACAACAACAACAATAACAACAACAACAACAACAACAACAACCCACCGCCACCCGCAGAAGAATGTCTTATGGCCAGTCAAGGATGTTTTCAAGTGCCATTAAGTATAGGGAGGCATGTTTTCCCAACGGATTTAATTATATTGGAATCCCAAGGATTGGATGTAATTCTTGGTATGGATTGGTTGTCGATGTATGGAGGAAACATCGATTGCGCCAGTAAGACAATTTTGCTTACCACCCCAGAAGGAAGGAGAATCAAGTATGTATCACGGCATGAGCCGAGGAGAGCACATGTAAATTCCTTCCAGGAGTTGTGCAGGAGGAAGTACCAGTGGTAAGGGATTACCCGGACGTGTTTCGGAAGAGTTGCTGTGCATGCCACCGGATAGAGACATTGAGTTTCTGATTGAACTACTGCCAGGCACTGGGCCGATATCTAAGAGACTGTATAGGATGCCAGCCCAAGATTTGGAAGAAATTAAGAAGCAGATTAAGGAGTTACTGGATAAAGGATTTATTCACCCAAGTTCTTCGCCTTGGGGATCACCCGTACTTCTAGTGGAGAAGAAGGATGGATCCTTAAGAATGGTTGTTGATTATCGAGGATTGAATGAAGTGACTATTAAGAACAAGTACCCACTTCCGATGATCAATGACTTGTTTGACCAATTGCAAGGAGCTAAGGTGTTTCCAAAGATCGATTTGCGATCAGGGTACCATCAGTTGAAGATTCGAGAGCAGGATATACCTAAGACAGCTTTTACCACCGTGCACGAAATGTATGAGTATACCGTTATGTCATTTGGTCCGACTAACGACTTTTGCCTATTTTATGAACATGATGAACAAAGTGTTTATGGAGTTTTTGGATAAGTTCGTCGTGGTGTTCATTGATGATATTTTGGTTTACTCGAAGAATGAAGAGGAACATAAGGAGCATTTGCGTTTGGTGCTCGAGAAGCTCAGAGAACACCAGTTGTATGCCAAGTTCAGCAAGTGTGAGTTTTGGTTGAAGGAAGTTATTTCTTGGACATGTTATATCCGGAGAAGGTATAGCAGTAGACCCCACTAAAGTTGTCACCGTAAAAAACTGGGAAGCGCCAACAACAGTTGGGGAGATCCGAAGTTTCCTTGGACTAGCAGGATACTATCGGAGATTCATTGAGAATTTCTCAAGGATTGCGAAGCCTATGACAGAATTGTTGAAGAAGGATACCAAGTTCATTTGGACTGAGGAGTGTGAAGCTAGTTTCCAAGAGCTGAAGAAACATTTGGTTACCTCACCAGTGTTAATTCTGCCAGATCAGACCAAGGATTATGAGGTGTATTGCGACGCTTCACGTCGAGGACTTGGAGATGTGCTTATGCAGGAGGGAAGAGTTGTTTCGTATGCTTCACGACAGCTTAAGCCTCATGAGCTAAATTATGCTACACATGATTTGGAGTTAGCAGCCGTAGTGCATGCGTTGAAAACATGGAGACATTTCCTCATTGGAAATCATTGTGAGGTGTATACGGATCACAAGAGTTTGAAGTACATCTTCACGCAGAAGGAGCTAAATCTCGGAGCGGAGGAGATGGTTGGAGCTTATCAAAGATTATGATATGAGATTGCATTACCACCCAGGAAAGGCTAGCGTTGTAGCAGACGCGTTGAGCCGTAAGAGTCACGTCAAGACATTAGTGACGGGAGAAATACCAAAGGAGTTAGCCGAGGATCTTCGAGAGCTATGTTTGGAAATAGTTCCGAGAGGCTATGTATCAGCATTGGAGATTGATCAACTTTGATGGACAAGATCAGGGAAGCTCAGAAGACTGACAAAGAGATTGCCTCTATAAAGGAGATAATGAGCGAAGGAAAGGCTAAGGGATTTCGTGAGGATGAGCACGATACCCTATGGTTTGAGGACCGCGTTTATGTGCCCAATGACCCGGAGATCAGGAAGTTGATTCTACAAGAGGCACATGATTCACCATATTCGATTCACCCAGGAAATACCAAGATGTATTTGGATTTGAAGAATACTTTCTGGTGGACCGGAATGAAGAAGGATATTGCGAGTACGTAGCGATTTGTGATGTATGTCGAAGGTGAAGGCGTAACATCGAAGCCAGCAGGATTGTTACAACCATTGCCTATACCCGAATGGAAGTGGGATAAACTAGGTATGGATTTCATCACGGATTGCCCAGGACTCGCTCAGGCTATGACTCGATTTGGGTTCTGATCGATCGTTTGGCGAAGGTAGCTCATTTCATTCCAAAGTAAAGATTACTTACAAGAAGTGCCAAATTGGCCAAGATATACATGACCAGGATTGTATGCTTGCATGGAGTTCCGAGGAGTATCAGACGGATAGAGGAACCCAATTCACCTCAAAGTTACGGAAGCGGTTACGAAACTTTGGGAACCAGGCTGGAGTTTAGCACAACTTTTCATCCATGCAGATGGACAAACCGAGAGAGTCAACCAGATTTTGGAGGATATGCTTAGAGCTTGTGCTTTGGATTATGGATCAAGTTGGGATGATAATTTGCCGTATCGGAGTTTTCTTACAACAACAGTTACCAAACCGATGCGAAGATGGCACCTTTGAAGCCTTGTACGGAAGGAGGTGCACGACCCGTTGTTGTGGGATGAAGTTGGAGACCGCCGATTGTTTAGACCGGATTTGATTAAGGAGTGCGAGCAGAAAGTAAAGTTGATTCGCGATAGGCTCAAGGTAGCCAGTCAAGATGTAAGAGTTATGCGGATTCAAAACGCAAGGAGACGAATCTGAAGTCGGAGGCAGAGTTTATCTTCGAGTATCGCCACTTGAGGAGTTAAGCGTTTTGGAGTTAAGGGAAGTTAGCACCTCGATTTGTAGGACCTTATCGTGTTTTGGAACGCATGGGAGAAGTTGCGTACAAGTTGGAATTACCCGAAGGATTGTCAGGAGTTCATGATGTGTTTCATGTTTCTCAGTTGAAAAAGTGTCACGCAGAGATGGCTGATGTACCACTGAGAGATACAGTGCCACTAGAAGCGATTCAGTAGGATGATGATTTGACCTATGAGGAGAAACCGGTTAAGATTTTGGAGTATGCCAGCAGAGTCACCCGCAGCAAGGTCATTAAGTTTTGCAAAGTTCAGTGGAGCCACCACGCAGAGGATGAAGCCACCTGGGAGCGAGAGGAAGATTTGCTTAAAGACCACCGTCACCTATTTTCTAGCCAACCCGAATCTCGAGGGCGAGATTCATCTTAAGGGGGTAGGTTTGTAACATCCCAAATTTTCAATTTGGAATGTTATACATAGAGCATCATTGCATATCAAATTTTTCATTTCATTTTCTTTGCTTTTTGCTCGATCCTAGAAAATTCTACACAACTCAAGGACCCTCGGAGAGAGTTGGGGATTTTCGTTATTTTCATATTTGAGTTTTCTCAAATTTTGAAAATAGGATCATTTGATTTTAATTATTTTATCTTCAATTATTTCTACTACCAAAATATGAGAGAGGGAATAAAATGACTTTCCCAAAATAAAGAAATAATAAAGATTCAATAATAAAATCAAATAAGATTTTATTTTGGAATTTTTCGCCTTTTATTTGAATTTAGGAAAAATGTGCATTTTTCAAAATTGCATTTAGCCCCAAAAAATGTTCATTAAATCCCGCTTGATTTTAGAAGCCGGGGAAAATTTATTTCGGGATTTTTGGAGTCTGTTTAGTACTTCTTTTGTTTTTTTCCAAGCGTAATTATTAAAAAAAAACGCGCGCACCGCCTTACGGGCCGTACCCGAGCGGGACTCCGCTCGGGCGCTATATATGGCCGCCACCGCCCATGACCGCGCCTCCCGGCCCAAGTCGCCCGCCACCGGCCCTCCGCCCACCAAACCCTAACCCTCACGCCGCCGCCGGCCGGACTCCGCCGCCGTCGCCGGAGCCTCGCCGGAGTTCGCCGCCGCCTCGTGTTACGTGCCGTTTTTTTTATAAAAACCGAGAAGTTTTTTTACGTTTTTTTTAAGTTTTCGGTTTTTTTTCCGGTTTAGGTTAATTAGCGGACATTCGTCAGTTAGTTCGTTTTAACGAACGAGTTCGTCAGATTAGTTTAGTTAACGAATGTTCGTTCGTTAACCCGTTCGTCATTTTTCTTTTTCTCGGATTTAATCCGCGATTTTTCTGATCGCGATTCCAGATCCGATTTTCGTTTTAGTATAACTTTTCGCTCGTTTATCGGAATCAGGCGATTCAAGCGCTTGGAGTTTCGTCTCGAAACCCTCTTTCCGAATTATCTACTTGACCAAGTTTTTGCTTCTGTAAAATTTGACTTAGATCCAGATTAGTAAAACAAAGTTGTTTTCTTCCGCCGTTTGACTTTCGTTGCTTCGTTTGATTTGATTCTTTTTGCAAACCGGAGTTCTTAAGTTGAACTATCTGGTTAGATCTATTTGAGTTTTACATGTGCTTTATATGAGTATTTATTGTATGCTTGTTTGTTTGTCTGCGATAGATTACCCGGAGTGCGCCGCCTGTTACTTCGAGTCTCTAGGTTTCGCGGATCATCAGCAAGGCAAGTAACACTTTGATCATACCTTTTCTCATACCCAGTTTTTATGCATTAGATCTATCCTCAAACACTTGCATGATTAGGATCTAATTAAATTGTGGGTTATGGGAAGTAGATGAGGTAGTACCTATTACCTATTTTATTATAAACCCTTGGGAGTTACTTCTACTTTTGCTTATTATGCCATGCTATGCTAGTAGACGTGGATTGGGTGAGTGTATCCATGACAGATGTGAGAGTGTTAATTAATGGTTTATTTAAGGTGGCAACTTAAACACACATCTGGGTGGATTGAGGCACCTGGCTTCTAGCAGGACTTGCCGGAATTTCTTCGGCCCGCCACCCAGGCGCAAAGGGATCATGAGATTATTCAAACTAGAAACTTCCGTGTGCAGCCACCAGCCATTATGGGCTCTGGCATAGTTGATTAAGTTGTGCAAACTCTTACGGGTAGGCTAGATGATGTAGGGGATGTAGGTTGGTACGGTCTACCCACATGTAAGGTGCTAGCGCTTCTGAAAGACTATGTCTCGGTCATCCGTCTCTCAAACACCATGTCGTGCGAGAAACAAACGGAGGCGATCGAGTCTTGTGGGGAAAAGTGCGCAAACCTCTGCAGAGTGTATAAACTAATCATGGTTAGCCGTGTCCCGGTTATGGACATCTTGAGTATCTAGTACACGGATATCATGTGAATCTCATCATGTTACTTCTAATTAATATTGTTGGGTTTGTTAATGAGTACTTTTAATTGGGATTGAGAATGTCATCAACCATTCTCAATGTTTCACAACCACCATGATAGTTAAATAAATTTATTCCTTTGCAGTAGGGAAAAATTGGCTTTATGCAAAATGGTAACCATAGAGCTTTCCACCAGCCATATATGCATGTAGTATAGGCTATTCATTCCATTATTCTCTATGTGTTACATTGCGGCATATTCCATGTCTTGACAATTGTTGGGCTGCAACATTTCATGTTGCAGACTTTTCAGACGACGAGTAAGGTGCATAGGTCATGGTTCTATACTCAGTGATGCCGTTGGAGTTGATGGACTCGCTTATTCTTCCTAGCCTTCCATTGTTATCGTATTAGATGGCCTTAAGCCATATTTATTTTATTAAGTTCTCTCTTGAGACATTCGATTGTAATAAGTGTGTGATTGCTACTCTGTTATAAATCCTTCGAGTACTGTGTGGTGTCAGCATTACTGATCCAGGGATGACACTAAGCACAGAGATCAGACTATTTGAGGTCTGGTCGCTACATACACATCCGGCTGACTCGGCAGTAACAATCGCAGAGGTGCTCCCCTTATGCCCTAGCCGAATTAAAGGGAACGTAGGGCATAGATACAAGAGCCAGGCAACCCATCTTGGCCAAAACTTAAGTCATATCGATGCATATAATGGCGAAGAAAAGGTACATGCGGAAGACTGACACATGTGCGGGGCATGAAGCCCAGATAAATAAGTAAGCTTTTGTGTAAGAAGCCCCCAGGTATAATTAGCGCGGTTAGGGCATCAATAGTGTGTAGGCGAGGCACAAGTTGGCCCTTGAAGGCTTTGAGAAAGAAGAAAGAAGAAAGAGAGAAAGAAAAGACAGATAATGTATATGCAAAAAATGTACAGAGGAAGGAGACGAACATAGAGTCTGGCGCTAGGCGTAGAATCTTCGGAGCCTGGCTGCGTTCCATGGGTTCGGCTCAAGTCGGTTATCCGATGCATCCCGCAGATGGTACGCTCCACCGGTCAGAACTTGGTCAATAATGAAGGGGACCTCCCATTTGGGCTGTAGCTTGGTCTTTTTCTTCTCCGGTAGGCGTACAACTAGCTCGCCAACGTTATAAGTTTTGGCCCGTACTTCCCTGCTTTGGTATCTTCGAGCCTGTTGCTGATAGAATGCGGAACGGGCTTTTGCCACATTGCGCTCCTCCTCCAGGGTGTCCAGCCTGTCCTGCCGATCAAGCTCGGCCTCTCTCTCTTCGTACATGCGCACTCGAGGTGAGTCATGAATTATGTCGCAGGGCAGAACCGCCTATGCGCCGTACACCATAAAGAACAGTGTGTATCCGGTAGTACGATTCGGCGTGGTCCGCAGCCCCCAGAGTACGGAGTCGAGCTCCTCTACCCAGTGCATGTTAGATTCCTTTAAGGACCGCACTAATCTGGGTTTGATGCCGCTCATGATAAGACAATTTGCTCGCTGGACTTGATCGTTAGTTTCGGGGTGATAGACAGAAGCATAATCGAGCTTGATGCCCATGTTGCTGCACCAGCGTTTTACCTCATCGGCCGTGAAGTTCGTGCCGTTGTCAGTGATGATGCTGTGGAGGACACCATAACGGTGTACAACCCGGATATGAAGTCTATCACCGGTCCGGATTCGGCCGTTTTAACAGGTTTGGCTTCTATCCATTTGGTGAATTTATCCACCATGACCAGTAAGTATTTGTTCTTATGGGTTCCCCCTTTAAGGGGTCCAACCATGTCAAGCCCCTAGACCGCGGAGGGCCAGGTAATGGGGATTGTTTGGAGGGCGGTAGGTGGCATATGGCTTTGGTTTGCAAAGAGCTGGCAACCGACGCAGCGTTGGACCAAGTCCTGTGCATCTGCCCGGGCCATTGGCCAATAAAAACCTATGCGGAAGGCCTTGCTTACAAGGGCCCGGGCTGCGGCGTGGTGGCCGCCGAGTCTGGCGTGAATTTCTGCCAAAAGCTTCCGCCCTTCCTCTTCGGAGATGCACCTTTGAAGGAGTCCGGTAGTGCTTTTCTTATACAACTCTCCCTCGTGGACCCTGTAGGCTTTAGACCGCCGCACTATGCAGCGTGCCTCATTTTGGTCCTTAGGAAGTTCCTGCCTAGTTAGGTAGGTCAGGAATGGATTACATCCACGGGCGATGATGGCCATTATTACGTGAAATTTGAAGGTGTTATTTTGGTGGCAGAGCCTCCGATTATGTCAGAGTGTTCGGTATCGGGCATTGTGGCCGGGTCCGGACTATTGTTACCGGTGTCCCCTTCCCATACCACGGATGGCTTAAACAGCCTCTCCAAGAAGATGTTGGGTGGGACCGCATCGCGTTTTGCGCCGATGCGGGCGAGGATATCCGCCGCCTAGTTGTTTTCCCGAGCCACATGGTGGAATTCGAGGCCCTCGAACCGAGCTGACATCTTGAGGACGGCGTTGCGATAAGCCGCCATTTTCGGATCCTTGGCATCAAAGTCTCCATTTATTTGGGATATTGCGAGGTTCGAATCCCCACGCACCTCTAGGCATCGAATGCCCATGGGAACTGCCATCCGAAGACCATGCAACAGGGCCTCACATTCGGCTGCGTTGTTGGAGTCTGTATCTGATGTCGAGTATGTATTGAATCAGATCTCTAGTTGGGGACGCTGTGACGATGCCAGCCTGCACCAGCCAGCATTTTGGAGCCGTCGAAGTGCATGATCCAATTGGAGTATGCGCCGTACTCTTTAGGGAGTTCGGCCTCCGTCCATTCGGCAACAAAGTCGGCCAATACTTGCGACTTAATGGCTCGCCGGGGTTTGTATGTTATGTCGAACGGGAGGAGCTCAATGGCCCATTTGGCAATCCGGCACGTGGCGTCGCAGTTGTTTATAATATCATTAAGTGGCACTTCCGAGGCTAATGTAATTGAACACTCTTGAAAGTAGTGTCACAGCTTCCGGGATGCCATGAATACCGCATAGGCTATCTTTTGATAATGTGGGTACCGTGATTTGCATGGAGTAAGGACAATGGGTACATAATATACCGGCTTTTGAAGGGGGAATTTATGTCCGTCCGATTCTCGTTCGACGACGAGCACTGCGCCTACAACCTGATGAGTTGCCGCAATGTACAATAGCATTGGTTCACCGATGTTTGGCGCGGCCAGGATTGGGTTGGTTGCCAGTATGGCTTTTATTTCTTCCAATCCGGCTGTGGTGGCATCCGTCCACTCGAAGTGTTCAGTGCGCCGAAGAAGGCGATAAAGAGGTAATGCCTTTTCTCCTAAGCGGGAGATAAAGCGGCTTAGAGCCGCGACACATCCGGTTAATTTCTGGATTTGTTTGAGGTCCGTTGGGATGGCCAACTGTGACAGAGCTCGAATTTTGGCCGGATTTGCTTCAATTCCTCTACTGGAGACGATGAAGCCCAGGAGCTTTCCGGCCGGTACACCGAAAAAACATTTTTCCGGATTGAGCTTGACGTTCGGAGGTTGTCGAATGTGAGCCTCAAGTCGTCTATTAGAGAGTCGACGTGTTTGGTTTTGACGACCACATCATCTACGTATGCCTCCACTGTTTTGCCAATCTGTTTCTCCAGACAGGTCTGAATCATGCGCTGATATGTTGCGCCGGCATTTTTGAGCCCAAAAGGCATTGTGTTGAAACAGAAGGGGCCGTATGGTGTGATAAATGCCGTTGCGGCTTGGTCGGACTCCGCCATCTTGATTTGGTGGTAGCCGGAGTATGCATCGAGGAAACACAATGAATCGTGTCCTGCGGTAGCATCGATAATTTGATCGATGCGGGGGAGGGGGAAGGGATCCTTTGGGCAAGCCTTGTTGAGGTCCTTGAAATCGACACATAGGCGCCAGGATTTGTCCTTCTTTGGTACCATCACCAGGTTTGCTAGCCAGTCAGGGTGTTTTATTTCCCTAATGAATCCGGCCTCCGATAGCTTGGCTAGTTCCTCTCCCATAGCCTATCTCTTAGGTTCAGAGAAATGCCGAAGAGTCTGCTTGACCGGCTTGAATCCTTTTAGGATATTAAGGCTGTGCTCGGCCAGCCTGCGTGGGATTCCTGGCATATTCGAGGGATGCCAGGCGAATATGTCCTAATTCTCGCGCGGGAACTCTCGTAGTGCAACGTCCACGGCGGGGTTTAACTGTGCCCCGATGGAGGCTGTTTTTGTAGGGTCCGTTGGGTGGACTTGGAATTTTACTATTTCATCTGCTGGTTTAAAAGAGGTGGAATTGGATCTCTTATCAAGTATCACGTCGTCCATGTCCACTGTGGAGCGCAACGCAGTTAATTCCTCGGTCGCAAGGGCTTCGGATAATGCCTCGAGGGCCAATGCGGTTGTTTTGTTTTCGGCGTGGAGTGCTGTGTCCGGATCGCTAGCAAGAGTGATGATTCCGTTGGGCCCGGGCATCTTGAGCTTCATGTACCCGTAATGGGGTATGGCTTGGAAGATCGTGAACACCTCCCGCCCTAAGAGGGCGTGGTATCCGCTGCTGAACGTGGCCACTTGGAATGTAATTTCTTCGGACCTATAGTTCTCCGGCGTGCCGAATACCACATCTACTGTGATTTTTCCAGCACAGCGTGCTTCCCGACTGGGGATGATTTCCCTGAAGGTTGTGCTGCTTTTCTCAATGCGGTTCCAGTCTATTTCCATTTTCTGAAGAGTTTCCTCATAGATGAGGTTCAGTCCGCTGCCGCCGTCCATGAGTACTTTGGTGAGTCGAAAGCCGTCCACAATTGAGCTGAGGACCAGTGCAGCTGGTGCCCGGGCTATTCGGAATTTAGGTTCATCACTGGCATTGAAGGTAATAGCCGTGTCACTCCATGGATTTATTGCTGCCACGTGGCAGATTTCGGCAAGGCTGCGGAGTGTTCGCTATGCCTATTATTTGATGCGAAGGTCTCAAAGACTATTAATACTGCATCGTTATCCCCGGGATGGTGCTCTGTGGCATCTGGGATGAGAAGATCCTCGCCACTTTTGGCCACCTGCCGGAGTATCCAACATGCTCTAAGGTTGTGTGTTGGTATGGCATCCGTTGTACTATGAATTTTGTAGGGTCCATTGAGCCATCCCTCCAATACGGTTCCATGCCCAGTAGAGGGTTTTTGCTTTTTTGGGATTAACTCGGGTGTCTTATGATAGTGCACCCTTTTAATTTGGACTGGGTGTGTATTCGGAGCCGGATTATCCCAAAATTTCGATTCGGTTTTCCAGCCGCTTTCCATCGCATAGTACTTTTGTACTATGGACGCCAAGTCAGCGAAGCGTGATATGTCACGGCGACTTATGGCGTTAAGGATTCCCTTGTCCGTGCAATTATTGTAGAAAAATAAGGTTGCGTCTTCCTCACGGCAGTCCTTAACCTTGTTCATTACAAGGAGGAATATGGCCCAATAATGATGTACTGTTTCCTGGGGCTCTTGCCTGATGTGGGAAAGATTGCTTAAGTTTGCGTGGGTGGGTGGAATTGAGTCCGAACCCTTACCCGGTCTGATACCCAGGGGCCGAGGAGCTTCCAATCTTGGAAGTTCGGGTTCCGGGATGTTGCCCGATAGGTCTGGCCCGTTGCCTGACTCTAGGTTCAGGGATTGGGTGCTGTCCTCCCGTAAACGGGTGTCTGGCTCAGAGAGCTCAGGAATCCGGACATAGTTAGTCCTCAAGATAGAGGAAGAATCGCCGCATTGTTCCTCCACCACCGCAATCTGATGGGTGACCGGTGGAGAGTGAATCTCCCTTTGATCGGGTTTAAGCCCAATCCGATCATAGTCCGTAGTGACTCCCAAGGCGGCGATGCGATCCAAGAGCTTGATTAGGGAAGAGCGCTCCATTGGATCCATCTGCTCGGCGAGTTCCGAGCTAACGTGGAGGCTGTTTTCGATGACCCGATAAGTCATCGTCGGTGCAGTAGCCGAACAGGTGGTCATGATGAAACCGCCTAGCCGGAGGGTTTGGCCGACAGCCAAGGCTCCCCCGGTGATAATGTCGTCTTTAAAGACGAGACTAGACATCCTTTCCTGTGGTGACGGCACAGTGGAACTCTCAATGAAAGCACCAATGTCGGTGTTAAAATCGGCGGATCTCGGGTAGGGGGTCCCGAACTATGCGTGTAGGTGGATGGTAACAGGAGACAAGGGACACGATGTTTTTACCCAGGTTTGGGCCCTCTCGATGGAGGTAAAACCCTACTCCTGCTTGATTGATCTTGATTATATGAGTATTACAAGAGTTGATCTACCACGAGATCGGAGAGGCTAAACACTAGAAGCTAGCCTATGGTATGATTGTTGTTGTTCTACGGACTAAACCCTCCGGTTTATATAGACACGGAGGGGGCTAGGGTTACACAGAGTCGGTTACAAGGAAGGAGATCTACATATCCGTATTGCCAAGCTTGCCTTCCATGCCAAGGAGAGTCCCATCCGGACACGGGACGAAGTCTTCAATATTGTATCTTCATAGTCCAACAGTCCGGCCAAAGGATATAGTCCAGCTATCCGGATACCCCCCAATCCAGGACTCCCTCAGTTATCTTTGCAAGTCTCTTCGAATTATCAGTTTGGTTTGGCCTACTAGATTGATCTTTCTTGCAATGGGAGAAGTGCTTAGCTTTGGGTTCAATCTTGCGGTGTCCTTTCCCGCGATAGCGAGGGGCAAAGAAGGCACGTATTGTATTGTTGCCATCGAGGATAAAAGATGGGGTTTATATCATATTGCATGAGTTTATCCTCTACATCATGTCATCTTACTTAAAGCATTACTCTGTTCTTATGAACTTAATACTCTAGATGCATCTTTGGATAGCGGTCGATGTGTGGAGTAATAGTAGTAGATGCAGAATCGTTTCGATCTACTTGTCGCGGGCGTGATGCCTATATACATGATCATACCTAGATATTCTCATAACTATGCTCAATTCTATCAATTGCTCGATGAAAGCACAAGTGCTCCCTAGGTGGTTTTGGTAATTAATGTCAACATATCTCTTGTTGGACTAACACTTTTATCTAGTATGTTTCAGATATGTTCAACAATGGAGTGGCATGGACTAAAGGATGTGGGAACTCCTTCAAGATGCTAAGGACAAAGGATTGGCTCAAACTTCAAGCTCAAGACTCTTCATTTTACATTTTAGTGATCCAAGATCACATTGAGTCTATAGGAAAAGCCAATACTATCAAGGAGGGATGAGGTGTTGCTTAATGAGCCTCTTGCTTCATGTGCTTAGTGATATGCTCCAAATACCCTCAACTACTTTCCCACTTCCACACATATGTCCTAAAACCTAAAGTCAAACTCGGCCCCACCAATTCTTCCTATCCGGCGCCACCGAGTTTGGATGTCTTAGCCACTGCCACAAACCATAGGCAAATCGGTCTCACCGATAGGGATCTCGGTCTCACCGAGATGGGATTGTAATCTCTCTATGTATGTCCATTGTCAAAATCGGTCTCGCCGAGTTTGAGCAATCGGTACTACCGAGATTACAATGCAAACTTCCTGGTTGACTCATTATCAAAATCGGCCCCACCGAGTTTGAGTAATCGGTCCAACCGAGTTTGCCTGACCAACTCTCTGGTTAGCTAATTACCAAAATCGGTCTCACCGAGTTTGTGTAATTGGTCTCACCGAGATTACGTTATGCCCTAACCCTAACCATATTGGCCCTACCGAGTTGCATTTCGGTCCCACCGAAAATCCTAACGGTCACTAGATTTGCTGAATCGGTCCGACCGAGTTTCTCAATTCGGTCCCACCGAGTTTGGCAAATTGTGTGTAACGGTTAGATTTTGTGTGGAGGCTATATATACCCCTCCACCTCCTCTTCATTCGTGGAGAGAGCCATCAGACTGAACCTACACTTCCAACATCCTATTTCTAAGAGAGAACTACCTACTCATGTGTTGAGGCCAAGATATTCCATTCCTACCATATGAATCTTGATCTCTAGCCTTCCCCAAGTTGCTTTCCACTCAAACCCTCTTTCCACCAGATCCAAATCCTATGAGAGAGAGTTGAGTGTTGGGGAGACTATCATTTGAAGCACAAGAGCAAGGAGTTCATCATCAACACACCATTTGTTACTTGGAGAGTGGTGTCTCCTAGATTGGCTAGGTGTCACTTGGGAGCCTCCGACAAGATTGTGTAGTTGAACCAAGGAGTTTGTAAGGGCAAGGAGATCGCCTACTTCGTGAAGATCTACCGCTAGTGAGGCAAGTCCTTCGTGGGCGACGGCCATGGTGGGATAGACAAGGTTGCTTCTTCGTGGACCCTTCATGGGTGGAGCCCTCCGTGGAGTCGCGCAACCGTTACCCTTCGTGGGTTGAAGTCTCCATCAACGTGGATGTACGATAGCACCACCTATCGGAACCACGACAAAAAACATCCGTGTCTCCAATTGCGTTTGAATCCTCCAATACCCTTCCCTTTACTTTCTTGCAAGTTGCATGCTTTACTTTCCGCTGCTCATATACTCTTTGCATGCTTGCTTGTTATGTATTGAAAAAGTTAAACTTGTGCCTAAACTCCACTTAAACTTTAATAAGGTTAAAACTGCAACTTTGGTACTTAGTGTCTAATCACCCCCTCTAGACACCTCTTCTCAAGATCCTACAAGTGGTATCAGAGCTTTGGTCTCCATTGCCTTGGTTTAATCACCATTGGAGGAAGATGGATGAGTCTACTTTGGGGGGTCTTAGACATAGAGTGCCTATTCTTGATGGAGTGTATTTTCATGAGTGGAAAAATGAGATGCTTGTAATTTTCAATCAATATCATTTGAACAAGTACATTGCTAGCCCTTGTGCACCTCATGTGGATCCTATGCATCCTACCCTTGATGAATCTATTGACATGACTAGAAATCTTAGAACTGTTAATTTTATCACTAGAGGCTTGCCTAGAAACTTGATTAGAATCTTGCCTACTTTTGAGTGTGCCTACACTATATGGAAATTTCTTGAGGAACGCTTTCCAAATTATTCCTTGAAAAATCTAGATGAGATTCTCTATAAGTCTATTGCCTTGAGTAAGATGAATACTAGTGATCCTATGTTTGGTGATCATCTATTTGAGCTTACAAACCTTATGCGTGCCAAAGGAAATGTTGGTATTATTAGTGATATTATTTCCGAAGCTATAAGAATTCATAAGCAAGATCATTGTCAAACTCACTCTAACGAATTACCCTCTCTAGGATTTGATCCACCACATGACGATGTTGAACATGGATACTATGATGAGGATGACGATAGTGACTTCAATCTTGATGATGCAATGAGACACTTTGGTCTTATGGCAAATCTTCGGGGATATATGTCAGGAGGAAAGGAATGGGTTCTTGATAGTGGATGTACCGATCACATGACCGGAGATAAAGACATGTTTCATGAGCTTGCTGATAATGATAGTCCTCGAAAGTATGTCACTTTTGGTGACAACTCAAAGGGTAAGGTGGTTGGCCTCGGTAAGGTGGCCATCTCACATGATAGCTCCATTCAGAATGTCATGCTCGTTGAATCTCTTAGCTACAACTTACTTTCAGTATCTAGACTTGCTGATTTCGGTTTCAATGTCCTATTTACTGAAATTGATTGCCAAGTGTTTCGTCGAGACAATCATAAAATGGTCTTTACCGGTATACATAGAGGTGATCTATACATTGTTGATTTCACTAAAAAGGCTCAACCTAAAACTTGCTTCATTGCTAAATCCTCAAAAGGTTGGTTATGGCATAGACGATTAGGTCACGTTGGCATGAGAAACCTTGACAAGCTTATTAAAGGGAATCATATCCTTGGAGTTAACGATGTCATATTTGATAAGGTTAGACTTTGCAGTGCTTGTCAAGCATGTAAACAAGTTGGAGGAAGGCATCCCGTGAAGAACATCATGACCACAAAGAGGCCACTCGAGCTACTTCACATGGATCTCTTTGGTCCCAACTCCTACAAGAGTCTCGGTGGAAATTCTTTTGGTTTAGTTATAGTTGATGATTTTTCAAGATTTACGTGGGTGTTATTTCTCGATGATAAATCGCATGTCCAAAAGATCTTAAAAAACTTCGCTAGAAAGGCCCAAAATCAATTTGAAGTGAAGATCAAGAAGGTCCGTAGCGACAACGGAACGGAGTTCAAGAACGCAAATGTGGACACCTTTCTTGACGAAGAAGGGATTTCACACGAGTTCTCGGCTACGTACACACCTCAACAAAATGGAGTTTTTGAGAGGAAGAACCGGACGCTCATCAAAATGGCGAGAACGATTCTTGATGAGTACAAGACGCCGAAGCACTTTTGGGCAGAAGCAGTTGAGACAGCTTGTCATGCAACAAATTGCTTGTATCTTCACAAGCTACTCGGCAAGACGGCATACGAGCTCCTCACCAGTAACAAACCCCAAGTTGGATACTTTCGAGTATTCGGCTCAAAGTGCTACATTCTTGATAAGCATCGTCGTTCTAAATTTGCTCCTAAGTCTCATGAAGGTTTTCTACTAGGTTATGGCTCAAACTCTCACACTTACCGTGTCTACAACAATTTCACCCGAAAGGTTGAAGAGATGGTAGATGTGAAGTTTGATGAATCTAACGGCTCGCAAATAGAGCAATTGCCAATTGATGTAGGAGACAAATATCCTTCGGAAGCAATCCAAGACTTGTCTATTGGCAAGGTCCGTCCAACGGATGTGAAGGAGAGTACCTCGTCCGTCCAAGTGGAAGCTTCTACTTCACGACAAGGTGAACCAAGAGTTGATACGGAAGCATCCACAAGTGGGACACACCTAGATGAAGAAAACGAGGAAGTACATCAAGATGAACGTCAACGACCTCCTTCTCCACCACGACAAGAGAACGACAACGCCAACAATGAAGAAGGCCAAGAAGAAGAACAAGATGAAGAAGATGTTCAACGAAGACCCAAGCAAAAGCTTTCACGAGTTCGAGCAAGAATTGCTAAAGACCATCCCGTCGAGCAAATCTACAATGATATTCAAACCGGGAGAATCACTCGCTCTAAAACTCGTTTAGCTAACTTTTGTGAAAACTATTCTTTCATATCTACCGTTGAACCTATGAAGGTTGAAGAAGCATTGGAAGATCCGGATTGGATAAATGCTATGCATGAAGAGCTACACAACTTTGAGAGGAACCAAGTTTGGACATTGGTTGAGAAGCCCGACAACAACCACAACATCATCGGTACCAAATGGGTGTTTCGCAACAAGCAAGATGAAGATGGACAAGTAGTTCGCAACAAATCACGTCTCGTCACCCAAGGCTACACACAAGTCGAAGGTATGGACTATGGTGAGACTTATGCTCTGCTAGACTTGAGTCCATTCAAGCATCTTACTTGCCTATGCTAATCATCATGATATCACCTTGTACCAAATGGACATTAAAAGTGCTTTTCTAAATGGTGAAATAGAGGAGGAAGTTTATGTTAAGCAACCTCCGGCTTTGTCAATCCTAAGAAACCCAATCATGTTTACAAACTTCACAAAGCTCTTTATGGTCTTAAACAAGCTCCTAGAGCATGGTATAAATGCTTGACCAAGTTCCTTATTGAAAAAGGCTTTGAAATTGGGAAAATTGATTCCACACTTTTTACTAAAAGGGTTAGTGGTGAACTATTTGTGTGCCAAATCTATGTTGATGATATTATATTCGGTTCAACTAACCCTCATTTTAGTGAAAAGTTTGGGAAGCTAATGTCGGAGAAGTTTGAGATGTCTATGATGAGTGAACTCAAATTCTTTCTTGGGTTGCAAATCAAGCAAACTAAGGAAGGTACTTTTGTTTCTCAAACGAAGTACACCAAGGACTTATTCAAGAAGTTCAATATGCAAGAATGCAAAGGTATGACTACACCCATGCCTATTAGTGGACATCTTGACTTAACCAAAGATGATGAACCGGTTGATCAAAAGGTTTATCGCTCTATGATTGGTTCATTGTTATATCTATGTGCTTCACGTCCCGATATTATGCTAAGTGTGTGCATGTGTGCACGATATCAAGTTGCTCCTAAAGAATGTCATCTTAAGGCCATGAAAAGGATAGTGAGATACTTAATCCATACACCAAACTTTGGCATTTGGTATCCTAAGAGGGCCTCTTTCGATCTTGTTGGCTATTCCGACTCGGACTATGCCGGTGACAAGGTTGATAGAAAGTCCACTTCGGGTACTTGCCAATTTCTTGGTAGATCTCTTGTGTCTTGGTCCTCAAAGAAACAAAACTCGATATCCTTATCCACCGCCGAAGCGGAATACATTGCCGCTGGTTCATGTTGTGCTCAATTACTTTGGATGACCCAAACTCTTAAAGATTATGGGATATATGTGAAACATGTTCCATTGATTTGTGACAATGAAAGTGCTATCAAAATTGGTCATAATCCCGCATAACATTCTCGAACTAAGCATATTGAAGTTCGTCATCATTTCATTCGAGATCATGTTGCTAAGGGTGACATTGATCTTAAGCATGTTCGCACCGAAAAGCAATTAGCGATATATTCACTAAACCTCTTGATGAGAAAGTGTTTTGCAGGTTAAGATGAGAATTGAACATCATTGATGCTTCAAACTTGGAGTAGAAACTCCATTGGATACATGCAAGACATGAGCCTATGCCTAATCCTTGATATCTCTCCTATGATGGAAATCTTATGTCTTGGATATATTTGTATCTTGCATGTTATCTAACCCATGTAGGTACTTGGTTGAATCAAATTCCATGAGGTTGTAACCTACTCATATCTTGAGCAATCTCTACATCACCAAGTCTTTACACAAGGTGGTTGAAGCCAAGGAAGCACAAAACCATTTAAACATATCCTTTGACAAATTCTATGTTGAGCTTCATGATTGTCATTGTTGGATACACAAGTGCTCTTCCTTGCACGAACTAACCCATGGAGGTAGATGGACTCAAATTCCAAGTGGTGCTCCAAATTCTTGATGAGCTACATCAACCTTGAGCAACCCACACAAGTTCAACTACATGGACGACACCACCAACCAAGGTATGTTATTCCATCTTAGAGAAGCTTTACTCCAAGTCATGAGTTAAAGCAACTCGACAAGATGTGAATACATCAAGATGCTTAAACGAAAAATGGCAACCCCATTTTGAGCTTAAGCGATGAGTATGACCTATGATCAAGTGATCTCACTTGACTCCTAAGTCAATATACTCTAACATAGGTGACTTTGTCGCCGACCATCTCTAGATGAAGTTCTCTTGCGTTCTTTTACGAAGTTTTGCATTTGTCTCATGCATATGTGTTTCCCCTTTCAAAAAACTTCATCTAGATTTCTTTCTGCTTTGCTCTGCATTTTCTGCATTCCAATTCATTGCATATCATTCAAGAAATTCCTTGCAAATCTTTGTGAGATCTTATTAGTCAAGTGAGCTGAGGTGACAAGTGTTTTCTCTGCGATGAACTCGGTTACACCGATTTGTTATTTTCGGTCCAACTGAAAACTTTCGGTACCAATCAAGCATACCACTCGGTGCCACCGATTTCACAACAGGAAAATCAGTTTGCCACTTATTCTGTGTTTCTTTTGATCCAGCTCCACTCAATGAATCTGGTCCTCTACAAGCATCACATTTTTATCATTGCTTTATGTTGTGACTCAAGGATCAAACCCATTCACCACAAATTCCAGCGAGGGAGAGAGAGCTCACATTTTTTTATCAAGCCCTTCTTGGAAATTGATGTCAAAGGGGGAGAGAGAGATCACATCAAAGCTTATCACTTAAAGAGATCACATCTCAGAGGGAGAGAGAGATCCTTCAGGGAGAGAGAGAGATCTCCAGGGGGAGAGAATACTAGTAGAGAGTATTTCTCAAGGATCCCAAATGCTTGGTGTTCAAGAGGAGAGATGCCACATGTATTATTGAGGGGAAAGACATGTTCATATCTGCTTATTTGCATTACTTAGCATTAGCTTTGTTCATTTATATCTTTCAGCTCTGATTTTCTGTTCCCTATCTTCTCCCAGTATCCCATGCTAGATTCAGGGGGAGCAAGACATCTAAGGGAAGAAATCATCTAAATTCATTGCATATCTTTACTCTTGGGGACATGTCAAATCCAATGTAGTACTTAGTACTCACTCTCTACATGTCATCCCAGTCTTGGTATTCTTGTGGTTTCTTTTGTTTGCTCTGGCTAGTAGGTGCATGTGTGTTATCTAACCTTGTTTACGCAGGTTCATTCCATCCTAAGCCAACTCAAGACTACAAGGTAAGTATATGCATCACAATCATGTCTATGAGGAATTCTTGCTGATGTACATACTGTTTGCAAGAAGGACTCATGGGCATGAAGGTATTTTCTTTAATATTCTTTGATGCGATGCATATGGCCAAGATACATGTAACACATTGCCTGCTCTATCATGGTTATGCTATCACATGCTTCTATATTCCATATTCACATGATTGCATACATGTAGGGGGAGCCTATGCATGTTACATGTCTTTCCCACCGAGTTTCTCAATTCGGTCCCACCGAGTTTGGCAAATTGTGTGTAACGGTTAGATTTTGTGTGGAGGCTATATATACCCCTCCACCTCCTCTTCATTCGTGGAGAGAGCCATCAGACTGAACCTACACTTCCATCATCCTATTTCTAAGAGAGAACTACCTACTCATGTGTTGAGGCCAAGATATTCCATTCCTATCAAATGAATCTTGATCTCTAGCCTTCCCCAAGTTGCTTTCCACTCAAACCCTCTTTCCACCAGATCCAAATCCTATGAGAGAGAGTTGAGTGTTGGGGAGACTATCATTTGAAGCACAAGAGTAAGGAGTTCATCATCAACACACCATTTGTTACTTCTTGGAGAGTGGTGTCTCCTAGATTGGCTAGGTGTCACTTGGGAGCCTCGACAAGATTGTGGAGTTGAACCAAGGAGTTTGTAAGGGCAAGGAGATCGCCTACTTCGTGAAGATCTACCGCTAGTGAGGCAAGTCCTTCGTGGGCGACGGCCATGGTGGGATAGACAAGGTTGCTTCTTCATGGGTGGAGCCCTCTGTGGACTCAGCAACCGTTACCCATCGTGGGTTGAAGTCTCCATCAACGTGGATGTACGATAGCACCACCTATCGGAACCACGACAAAAAACATCCGTGTCTCCAATTGCGTTTGAATCCTCCAATACCCTTCCCTTTAATTTCTTGCAAGTTGCATGCTTTACTTTCCGCTGCTCATATACTCTTTGCATGCTTGCTTGCTATGTATTGAAAAAGTTAAACTTGTGCCTAAACTCCACTTAAACTTAAATAAGGTTAAAAACTGCAACTTTGGTATTTAGTGTCTAATCACCCCCCCTCTAGGCACCTCTTCTCAAGATCCTACACTCGACAGTAATTCGTTTACCCACCGTAATACTTATGCTATCTTGAGAGAAGCCACTAGTGAAACCTATGGCCCCCGGGTCTATTTTCCATCATATTAATCTTCCAACACGTAGCTATTTTTATTGTCGTTTATTTTACTTTGCATCTTTATCATAAAAATACCAAAAATATTATCTTATCATATCTATCAGATCTCACTCTCGTAAGTGACCATGAAGGGATTGACAACCCCTTTATCGCGTTGGTTGCGAGGTTCTTATTTGTTTGTGTAGGTGCGTGGGACTTGAGCGTGATCTCCTACTGGATTGATACCTTGGTTCTCAAAAACTAAGGGAAATACTTACGCTACTTTACTGCATCACCCTTTCCTCTTCAAGGGAAAACCAACGCAGTGCTCAAGAGGTAGCAATGCACAAGTAGTATCTCTACTTTGTACGGATTTTTGGCTAGCAAAGATATTGAGCATGCACCACATGTTGAAGGATCTATGACAATATAACTTCTAAGTGAATATGAACAAACATAAATCATTACATTTTCTTCCGTGTCCAACATCAACAATTTTGACATATAATATTTAATGGGGGCTCACAATCATAAAAGATGTCCAAGATAGTGTATTTGCATGTGAATTCTCTTCCCTTATTAATTCTGTCATGAGTTGCATCACTGACCAATGATATGTTTGTAAATCTCCAATATATTTTACCACTTATACTTTTCCTTATGTGATGTCATTACTTACCATAAGATTAACATATGATCTTTTTCATTATTTTATTACAATAAAGTAAAGAAGCAAAAAACTCAAACTAAACTTTATTATATAACTCTCACTCGATTACATAGATAGATACATAACGAAAAATAACACTCAAAGATAGATCACACTAAACTTTTATTCAACTAATTCATGATATAACTAGATATCGAACTAAAATAGGTAAAGGCAATAGAAGTGATGGTGATACGATACCGGGGCTTCTCCCCCAAGCTTGGCAAAAGCCAAGGGGAGTGCCCATACCCATGTACTCAAGTATCCTTTGGTGGAGAAGATGATGGTGGTGGTGATGATGAGGTAGTAGCGTCACACTTCATGTTTAGAAGGTACTTCAATCTACGGATGATGCTTCGGAGAGCGGTGATTTGCTCTTGCAACAGAATATTTTCATGAGTTAGATATTTATTTTGAACACGAACCATTTCAAAGCCCCTAAAAGCTTCAATTTCAGTAGGGGTGAGTTGATTGTAATATGGTTGAAGGATATCTTCCTCTTCTTCTTCTCCTAGCATGACCTACCCTCTTTCTTGAGCTTGATCTCCCATAGCTTCCTTGTTCTTAGCCTCCTTGATGGATTCTTTTGGCTCCTCTCTTTTCAGTTCTATCTTCATCAACCAAGCATCTTCTTCTATGTTGTTGGAGGAAGGAGAAGACATGATGGCTGGCTTGATAGATCTGAAAGAAAAACAACAAGAAACAAGAACATAAGATTTCTCCGCGATGCGGTGGTCAATAAGTTTGGGGGTATATAAAGATTTTTATATCTTTGGAAACAAGCAAACATGAAGAAAATGGAGTCAGGAAGGTTCCCGAGGGGGGCACAACCCACCTGGACACGCCAGGAAGGGCAGGCGTGCCCTGGTGTATCGTGCCCTCCTCGGTTGCCTTCCTGGTTATTTCTTAATTTCTGAATTTTTATAATATTCCAAAACTGACAAAAAATTGCGGATTTTCGGAGTCCGTTTACATACCGTATCATGTACCTCCGCTTTTTCAGGATTCTGGAGTGTTCTGGAAGGTTTCTTTTATGTGTTCCTCCGGTGTCATGGTTTGGATAATATTGCTTTTAACATTAATAGGCGTACCTGAGATATAGTGTTTAATTATTTGTCCATTGACCACCTTCAGGTTAGTACCTTCAGCATTATTAATTTTGATAGCTCTAGAGCGATAAACCTCTTCGATAATATATGGTCCTTCCCATTTGGAGAGAAGTTTTCCTGCAAAGAATCTAAAATAAGAGTTGTACAAAAGAACATATTCTCCAACTTCGAATTCCCGCTTTTGTATTCTTTTGTCATGCCATCTTTTAACTTTTTCTTTGTATAGTTTGGCATTTTCATAAGCTTGATTTCTCCATTCATCTAGTGAGCTAATATCAAATAACCTCTTTTCACCGGCAAGTTGAAATCATAGTTGAGTTATTTAATTGCCCAATATGCTTTATGTTCTAACTCAAGAGACAAATGACAAGCTTTTCCATAAACCATTTTATATGGAGACATACCCATATGATTTTTATATGTTGTTCTGTAGGCCCATAAAATTTTACTTACCAATTTCCATTTACCAAGAGCGCTTCACTCCCCAGCAACGGCGCCAGAAAAGAGTCTTGATGACCCACAAGTATAGGGGATCAATCATAGTCCTTTCTATAAGTAAGAGTGTCAAACCCAACTAGGAGCAGAAGGAAATGACAAGTGGGTTTCAGCGAGGTATTTTCTGCAAGCACTGGAATAGTCGGTAATAGGTAGTTTTATAGCAAGGTAATTTGTAACAGACAAGTAACGGTAATGGTAAATAAAGTGCAGCAAGGTATCCCGATCCTTTTGTGGCAAAGGACATGCCAAATCGGTCCCTTATAATAAGCAAAGTGTTCTTGAGGGCACACGGGAATTTCATCTAGTCACTTTCATCATGTTGCTTTGATTTGCGTTTGCTACTTTGATAATTTGATATGTGGGTGGACCGGTGCTTGGGTGCTCTTCTTACTTGAACAAACCTCCCACCTATGATTAACCCCCTCGCAAGCATCCGCAACTACAAGAAAAGTAAACCATATAGTAATCAACTACAGGATGTAATCAACACTACTAGTCACCAAAGGTACCAATATGAGGTTCCGGTACAAAGATTGAACACAGGAGATGAACTAGGGTTTGAGAGGAGATGGTGTTGATGAACATTGGCCTCCCAAAGATGAGAGGGTTGTCGATGATGACGATGGCTTCGATTTCCCCCTCTGGGAGGGAAGTTCTCCCGGTGGAATCGCTCCGCCGGAGGGCAAAAGTGCTCCTGCCCAAGTTCCGCCTTGGGACGGCGGTGCTCCGTCCCGAAAGTCCTCTCCTTATTTTTCTAGGTAAAAATGACTTATATGCCAGAAGATGGGCACCGGAGGTGGGCTGGGCTGGCCACAACCCACCAGGGCGCGCCTGGGGGGCCTGGCGCGCCCTGGTGTCTTGTGGTCACCAGGTGGACCCTCTCCGGTAGTTATTTGCTCCAGTTTTTTCATATATTCCAAAATAATTACACGTGAAGTTTCAGCTTATTTGGAGTTGTGCAGAATAGGTAACTCTGATGTAGCTTTTTCAGGTCCAGAATTCCAGCTGCCAGCATTCTCCCTCTTTGTGTAAACCATGCATATTATGAGAGAAAAGGTATTATAATTACTCCATAAAGCATTATTATGCATAAAAACATTATAAATAACAGTAGGAAATCATGATGCAAAATGGACGTATCAACCCTATTTCTCCTATCCTCTTTAACTTCGTGGTTGATGCTTTATCCTGTCTGTTGGATCGGGCGACTGCGGCTCGGCACATCACACCTATCATTTCCCATCTTCTACCTCACAACATCAATCACCTACAATTTTTTGATGATACGATCATCCTAGTGGAGCTTAATGATTCTTGCCTTGCCAATCTTAAGTTCATCCTTTTATGTTCTGAAGCCTTGTCGGGGCTAAAAATCTACTTTTCTAAAAGTGAGGTCATTGTCACAAGGGTTGAGGATAGCGAGGCATTGCGGGTGTCCCAGCTTCTTAACTGTTCTCTTGGATCCTTCCCTTTTAAGTAACCGGGGCTTCCTATATACCCTTTCCATCTATGTGCTAAGGAATTTAAACCTCCGGTTTCTAAGGTGGGTAATAGAGGGATGCTGTGGCGTGGCAGATACACCACTTCGGCTGGAAAAGTTTGCCTCATAAATGCTTGTCTTTCCTCTCTCCCTATGTTTGTTATGGGCTTTTATAGATTGTATAAGGGTACCCATGAGGGTTTTGATAAGCATAGAGGTGCATTTTATTGGAACTCTTCGGACAACAAGCGAAAATATAGATTTGTCAAGTGGGATGTCATTTGCATACCTAAAAGCCTTGCGGGCTAGGGATTCTGAACACCTCGATTATGAACACTTGTCTTATTGTCAAATGGTGGTGTAAGATTATGACTGCTACCCCTGGCACCCTCTGGTTTGATCTCCTAAAAGCTAAGTACTTACCTAGTGGTAGCCCCATGTTTGCCTCGGCAAATCATGGGTCCCAGTTCTGGAAGGACCTAATTAGGGTGAGGGATGTGTTTCGGGAACATGTCAAGTTTGTGGTCAATAATGGGGCCTCCGCCCGTTTCTGGTTGGACTGCTGGTCTAATGATTCCACTCTTGCTTCTTCTTTCCCAGTTCTGTTTTCCTATTGTTCCAATCCCGAGATCTCAATCTCTGAGCTCTCCTGTGATATTTGGGACTTGGGCTTCCGTAGGTCTCTCTCTCCCGAAGAGTTGTGGGACTGGCATCGTCTTGCTGCCGTGTTCCCGATCCTCTCGGAGGAGGAGGACTCGGTTACATGGCCCCACGTCACGTCTGGGAAGTTTTCCGTCAAGTCTCTTTATGCTAGAATTATTTCTGGAACCCCCACTTCCAAGTTCAAATCCATTTGGGCTGCCAGGATTCCTCCTAAGATTAAGATCTTTCTCTGGCAGGATTTTAGGGGCCGGTTGCCTGCTGCTGACCAGATCCAGAAGAGGAATGGCCCTAGCTCGGCCTTTTGTGCATTATGTTCAGTGCGGGAGGATACTAATCATATCTTTTTTGGTTGTCCTCTGGCCAAGTTGATGTGGGGGTGTGTTCGTTCGTGGTTACAAACCTCTTGGGCCCCCACTTCATTCTCGGATGTTCGCTTGTTAACCTCTAACCTTCAGGGGAGATCTAAGAGGATGTTCTGGATCGGGCTGGGTGCTCTTTTCTGGTCGCTATGGACTACAAGAAACAGATTCACCATCGAGGGTGTGTTCCCTAACAAACCTGCTGATTTTCGTTTGAAATGTCTATTTTCTTGAAGTAGTGGAAATTGTTGACTAAGACCGCGGATAGGGATGGGTAGGAGGTGCTGATCAATAAAGTTCGGGCGTCTGCCAATCTGCTGTCGTCTCCCCCCGCTGCATCATCTTCTTAGGCTACTAGATCTCCCCTTTGTTGTAGATGGTTGGCCTGCGTGCCTTCTTTTGTATCATTGGGGCATGCGTGCCACTGAACGATAGTTTTTGTATGTTGTGGTTGTTGGCCCTGTGTGTTTTGGGTTAACTTTCAGTTTGGTGCTGGTTGGCTGTGACTCTGTCGTGTCTAAGCATTTCAGAAAAGTCACTCAGTATAATAGTGCAATTTCCTAAATTGTAGATCTTTTTTCCTACATCTTTCCTATGGTGCATACTTGTATTGTTCATTGCCTTTCCTTCACAGTTTTGACTCAATACAAGTAGTATTCCCCTCGTCCCATAATATCATAGTGTTTTAAACAGTAGTGTCGAAAACACACTTATATTATGGGACGGAGGGAGTAGCTCTTAAGGCGCCTTCCACATTTGCATGTTGGAATGCCTACTTTTCATAAATAAACACTTCTATTGAACTACTATGATTGCGAGGGCATGGCTCAACCTGACAACATCAACAATCAAAAAATGCAAAGCTCACCCCCCCCCCCCCACCATGCCAAATCAAATCCAATACGCCCGTGGGCGTGTTTGGACGTGTCTGCATACACGAGCTGTTGGGTAACATAGCATGCAATTTCAAAAAATTTCCTACGCTCACACAAGATCTATCTAGGAGATGCATAGCAATGAGAGGGGGAGAGTGTGTCCATGTACCCTCGTAGACCGAAAGCGGAAGCATTTGACAATGTGGTTGATGTGGTCAAACTTCTTCTCGTTCTGACCGATCAAGCAACGAACGTACGACACCTCCGAGTTCTGCACACGTTCAGCTCAATGACGTCCCGTGAACTCTTGATTTAGCAAAGTGTCAAGGGAGTAGATGAGTTCCTCAACATGACGGTGTGGTGACGATGATGGCAATGTGATTCGTGCAGGGCTTCGCCTAAGCACTACGAAGATATGACCGGAGGCGTAAACTGTGGAGGGGGCACCCCACACGGCTAACAATTGTTGGTGTGTCTTCTAGGCACCCCCTCCCCATGTATATATAGGTGGGAGGGGGAGGCGAGCAGCCTTGGGGCGCCCAAAGTAGGAGGAATCCTACTTGGGGCCCTAGTCCAATTCGGGCCCCCCCTTTCCATATTTTTGAAGAGGGAAAAGGGAAGAGGAAGGGGAGAAGGAAAGGGATGGGGGGTGATAACCCACAAGTATAGGGGATCGCAACAAATTTTGAGGGTAGAGTATTCAACCCAACTTTATTGATTCAACACAAGGGGAGCCAAAGAATATTCTCAAGTATTAGCAGTTGAGTTGTCAATTCAACCACACCTAGATAACTTAATATCTGCAGCAAAGTATTTGGTAGCAAGGTAGTATGGAAGTAACGGTAACGGTGGCAAAAGTGTGATGAGCAGTTTTGTAGTAATTGTAACAAAGGGCAACGGAAAAGTAACTAAGCAAAGATCAATATGTGAAAAGCTTCGTAGGCATTGGATTAGTGATGGATAATTATGTCGGATGCGATTCCTCATGCAATAGTTATAACATAGGGTGACACAGTAACTAGCTCCAATTCATCAATGTAATGTAGGCATGTATTCGAATATAGTCATACGTGCTTATGGAAAAGAACTTGCATGACATCTTTTGTCCTACCCTCCCATGGCAGCGGGGTCCTATTGGAAACTAAGGGATATTAAGGCCTCCTTTTAATAGAGTACCGGAACAAAGCATTAACACTTGTGAATACATGAACTCATCAAACTAAGGTCATCACCGGGAGTGGTCCCGATTATTGTCACTTCAGGGTTACCGGATCATAACACATAGTAGGTGACTAATGAGTTGCAAGATAGGATCAAGAACTCACATATATTCATGAAAACATAATAGGTTCATATCTGAATTCATGGCACTCGGGCCCTAGTGACAAGCATTAAGCATAGCAACGTCATAGCAACATCAATCTCAGAACATAGTGGATACTAGGGATCATACCCTAACAAAACTAACTCGATTACATGATAAATCTCATCCAACCCATCACCGTCCAGCAAGCCTACGATGGAATTACTCACGCACGGCGGTGAGCATCATGAAATTGGTGATGGAGGAAGGTTGACGATGATGACGGCGATGGATTCCCCTCTCTGGAGCCCTGAACGGACTCCAGATCAGCCCTCCCGAGAGAGTTTAGGGCTTGGCGGCGGCTCCGTATCGTAAAACGTGATGAATCCTTCTCTCTGATTTTTTCTCCCCGAACGTGAATATATGGAGTTGGAGTTGAGGTCGGTGGAGCATCAGGGGCCCACGAGGTGGGCGCCCCCACCCTCGTGGATGTGGTGTGGGCCCCCTGGTCTTGATTCTTTCGCCAGTATTTTTATATATTCCAAAAATATTCTCCGTGAAGTTTCAGGTCATTCCGAGAACTTTTATTTCTGCACAAAAATAACACCATGGCAATTCTGCTGAAAACAGCGTCAGTCCGGGTTAGTTCCATTCAAATCATGCAAGTTAGAGTCCAAAACAAGGGCAAAAGTGTTTGGAAAAGTAGATACGATGGAGACGTATCAACTCTCCCAAGCTTAAACCGTTGCTTGTCCTCAAGCAATTTAGTTGACAAACTGAAAGTGATAAAGAAAAACTTTTACAAACTCTGTTTGCTCTGGTTGTTGCAAATATATAAAGCCAACATTCAAGTTTTCAGCAAAGATTATGAACTAACCATATTCACAATAACGCTTAGGTCCCAAGTTTATTCATATCAATGGCGTAATCAACTAGCGAGCAATAATAATAAATCTCGGATGACAACACTTTCTCAAAACAATCATAATATGATATAACAAGATGGTATCTCGCTAGCCCTTTCTCGAGACCAAGAAAAACATAAATGCAGAGCACCTTTGAAGATCAAGGACTGACTAGACATTGTAATTCATGGTAAAAGAGATCGATCATACTCAATATAAATTAATAGTAATGGATGCAAATGACAGCGGTGCTCTCCAGCTAGTGCTTTTTAATAAGAGGGTGATGACTCAACATAAAAGTAAATAGATAGGCCCTTCGCAGAGGGAAGCGGGGATTTGTAGAGGTGCCAGAGCTCGATTTTTGAAATAGAGATAAATTATATTTTGAGCAGCTTTCAACATAACAACCGAGAGATCTCGATATCTTCCATGCTACACACATTATAGGCGGTTCCCAAGCAGAATGGTAAAGTTTATACTCCCGCACCACAAACAAGCATCAATCCATGGCTTGCCCTAAACAACAGGTGCCTCCAACTAACAACAGTCCCGGGGGAGTTTTGTTTGCAATTATTTTGATTTGGTTTGAGCATGGGACTGGGCATCCCGGTGACCAGCCATTTTCTCGTGAATGAGGAGCGGAGTCCACTTCTATTGAGAATAACCCGCCTAGCATGGAAGATACAGACAACCCTAGTTGATACATGAGCTATTTGAGCATACAAAACAGAATTTCATTTGAAGATTTAGAGTTTGGCGCATACAAATTTACTTGGAACGGCAGGCAGATACCGCATATAGGAAGGTATGGTGGACTCATATGGAATAACTTTGGGGTTTATGGAAGTGGATGCACAAGCAGTATTCCCGGTTACTACAAGTGAAGGATAGAAAAAGACTGGGAAGCGACCAACTAGAGAGCGACAATAGTCAAGCCACTTGTGCTATATATCGAGTGGACCCTAACCTATATCTACTTGCTTCGGCCTTTAGATATCTGCATTCTCTAATCAACACTGAGTGCAAGCATGAGTAGGATATAATTCACCATGAACATAAATATCATGGAGGTTATGTTGATTTTGTTTCAACTACATGCGTGAATATGTGCCAAGTCAAGCCACTCGAATCGTTCAAAGGAGGATACCACCCTATCATACCACATCACAACCATTTTAATAGCATGTTGGCACGCAAGGTGAACCATTATAAACTCCTAGCTAATTAAGCATGGCATAAGCAACTATAATCTCTAATTGTCATTGCAAACATGTTTCATTCATAATAGGCTGAATCAAGAATGATTAACTAATCATATTTACAAAAACAAGAGAGGTCGAGTTCGTACCAGCTTCTCTCATCTCAATCAGTCCATCATATATCGTCATTATTGCCTTTCACTTGCACGACCGAACGGTGTGGATAATAATAATATTGCACATGCATTGGACTAAGCTAGAATCTGTGAGCATTTCATTCAAGGGAGAAGACAAGGTAATATGGGCTCTTGGTTAAATCAACAATAATGCATATAAGAGCCACTTCAACATTTTCATCATGGTCTTCTCCTCTCGACCCCCAAAGAAAACAAAGTAAAATAAAACTATTTACACGGGAAAGCTCCCAACAAGCAAAAGAAGAACGAAAATCTTTTTGGGGTTTCTTTTACTTATTACTACTACAGGCATGACAAGTAAACTAGCTAAAAGCTACAGCTAATTTTTTTTGGTTTTTCTTAAGGTTTATCAAACACACAAGAAGAAAGCATAAAAAGGAAAATAAACTAGCATGGATAGTACAATGAAAGAGTATGAGCACCGACAACTAGAATGAATGTGTGAACATGAATGTAATGTCGGTGAGAAATACGTACTTGTTGGAGTAATGGGCCACGGGTAGGCTAACCCGAAGCCCAGAACCTTTCAAGACATCGGGGTTAACTGCGCCCCTCAAGACGCCAAGATGAAGAGCCGCCTTCTGGAAGCCGGCTGGAGGAACAGCCGACTGCCCAAACGCGACCGAGTCCTGGAGGCGAGGTCAAGACAAGCCGACTCCTACCTGGCGGCTTCCAGAGAAGCCGACCACAGGGAGTCGGCCCACGGCACCAACGACCCCATGCCCTCATTAAGGGGGATGGGACGGGCAGTGGCAACAGTGAAGCCCACTTCCTCCCCAATCCATAGGCTGGCGTGGCCACAGTGCACTGCACCCGCGGAGATCTCCGCCCGACACGGCACTGTTGCCATGCCATCCCTGACATTAGCACCAGTGGGCGGAGTCCCGCACCCACGACAGCTTGTCTGTACGACCCAAGGACGACGGGCCCCACCAGTCAGCGAGAGTCCAGAAGACGGCAAGAGCGCCACCAGTCGGACCCTATGGGAGTCGGCCCCTGGGAGTCGGCCTGCCCCTCCCACGGGTCCTACGCGCCATTAACCAGATGAGACGGGGAGTGGCTACAGTAATCGCCGCCAAAGCGGCGGAGTCAGAGCTGTAGCCACGACCCCATGACCAAGCCCGCGTCATTAGAAGCAGCTACTGATGTCAATCGCGGCCAGAGACCCATAGCGGCGGACACGGTCTGTCGGCTCCGTCGACAGACGGCGGGCTCAAGAGCCGGCGGGCCCAGCGGCGTGGAGAAGCCGGCGACCGAAGAGACTGATGGCTGGGCCCTGCGCCCAGCCGGATTACCATTGTACCCCTGGGGTGTAGGCCTATATAAACCCCCCGGGGCACCCATGCAAAGGGTTCCAACCCATTAGAACTAGACCAGACCATATAGGGGGGAGAGAGCGAGCCTTGCCTTCTCCTACCTCCAGCATACAGCTCAAGGAGCAACCTTGTACTAACTTTGCCTTAATGATCATGCGGAGACCCCGCAGAGCAGGACTAGGGGTGTTATCTCCTAGGAGAGCCCCGAACCTGGGTAAAGTACGCCGGCGTTCGTGTCTACGCCTCATCCCGCTTCCGGGCACCGGGGACGTTCTACTCGCCCCCACCATGATAAGCCATCCTTTGGCATATGTCGCACCCAACCCCCGACATTTGGTGCCCACCGTGTGGCGAGGGGCACCGTCGTCCGGAGACCTGTTCTGGACGGGAACCCTTTTCCTCCCTGGCGAGCGCAGCCAGCCCGGCACGCCAGACGGAGTCTGCGCCGACGCGCTGCATGGCGCGGAAATCGCTTGCGTGGCCAGCTGCCTCGCCGATCTTGTTGGCGAGGTTCGCCTCTCCGACGAGCCCGCGTTTGATGCGGGCACAGGCGGCCCCGAGAGCCTTCTTGCGGGCCTCCTTGATCAACTCCACGTCGCCAGCGAGCCTGCTGTGGACCTGGAATCCGTAGGCTCCACCGACCCGATGTTGGTCGATTCTGACACCGCGTCGCTCGACGCGTTCCCCACCAACGTGGTGGTCTACGACGAGCCGCTCCCTCGCGTGGAGAGCGGTGGAAGTGCCGTCACAGAGGTGCTTGTCATCGGTCATGGCGAGCACTCCGGCGGAGGAGCTCATGACCCGCTCGACGCGGCGCTGCAAGACCTGGCAGCGCCCATTCCTGAAGACGTCGACACCGAGACGCTGGAGGCGTGCCGCCTTCAGCTAGTCGAAGGCGCCAAGAAACTGGCCAGCATGAAACGCCTATCGGAGGCCTATCAGCGCGAGATGGAACGCGCTGTGGGTGGCACGCCGGCTCCAGCTGGGCCTAGCTGCCTTGGTACGGTCCAGCAGCGCGGCGTTGCCATCACCAACATGTTCGGGGCGAATCGCCCCGTTTACGCCACGCCAGCGGAGAATATCCGAAAGCGCCAAAGGCGGCGGACGAAGTTGATAATTTCGAGGGCGAAGAACGCCGCCGATGACGGAAGCGTTTAGCGGCTCCTTGACGCGGCCGCCGAAAGCGAACGAGGCGGTTGCCGCCGCTTCGGCGCGCCGCATCGGGCAGTATCGATGACCTGCCCCCGCCGAGACCAAGGCGCGACATCTCGGACGCCGACTGGTGGCGTCCGCGGAAGAAAAGACAAGGAGCCGGTTGCCAGCCGCAGTCGGACTCGCGTCACCATAGAGCGCGACCCAGACGGACGCCCAAGAGCAGTGGAACAGCGGGAAGACTGCCCGCCTCCTCCCCCTCGTAGGGAAAGGCGAGTCTCCCCGCCGCCTGTTAACCATCCGACACTTGGTGACCGCCTTGGCCGCCAAGAGGGAGTCGGAGAGAATGACGCCCGCCACCGGATCGACCGTCTCCACCGATCCCTGGCGCTTGAAGAGGAAGATGAGTTGGGTCTGCCGTGTTTCGGCCCCCGCATTCGAGACGAGCCCTTTCCCAAAGGGTTCACGCTCCCAAGAGACACGCCCAAGTACACCGGCTCCGTGAAGCCGGAAGACTGGCTAGTTGACTACTCCACGGCTGTCAGCATAGAAAACGGCAACAAGCGTGTTGCCGTGAAGTACGTTCCGCTCATGCTCCAGGGCACGGCCCGGACATGGCTGAACAGCTTGAAGCCCCACAGCATCAACAGCTGGGTCGACTTCACCGATGCCTTCGTCCGCGACTTCACCAGCACGTACAAGCGGCCGCCCAAGCCTCGCCAGCTTTCCTTGTGCGTGCAAGGCCCCAACGAATCAACTCGCGACTACCTTACGCGTTGGGCCGAGCTCCGCAATTCCTGCGAGGGCGTGTACGAGGTGCAGGCTATCGAGTACTTCACCGCCGGGTGTCGAGAAGGCACCCTCCTCAAACACAAGCTTCTCTGCAATGAGCCAGAGACCCTCGACGAGCTGCTGATCATAGCAGACAAATATGCCACGGCCGACTCCTCCATGAAGGCGGAGATTCAAGTTAGTGCGACTGACAAGGTGGCTCCTTAGGCTCCTCGAACCCCGACTGGAGACACCAGTCGGCGCCAACAGCAGAACGACCACAAGCGCAAAGCCCCATAGCCGGCTTCCAGCAGCCGGCAGGTGGCAACAGTCGAAGACCAGCAGCCAAAAGGGCAGCCTCCTCCCAAACGACAGAAGGGCGGCAAGCCCAACTGGTTGTCGGCTTTCTCGTATGAGCAGACTTTGGATGGTCCCTGCAAATTCCATAGTGGCGCGAAGCCGTCCAACCACACCACTCGGAAATGCCACTGGCTCACCAGGATCGCCAAGGGAGACGGCCTCTTGCCTCCCCCCGCCTGCTGGGCAGCCGCCTCCTCCTCCGCCCCAGCAGCCGGCGGTCAGACTAGTCGGTGCAATACAAGACGAGTACCCAGAAGAGTACGGAGCCTACGTGGTGTTCACCAGTGTAGACAATGATCGACGCAGCAGGCGGCTGCAGCAGCAAGAAGTGAATGCAGTCGCATCAGAGACACCAGAGTTCATGCATTGGTCTAAGAAGCCCATCAGCTGGAGCAGAGCTGACCAGCCAGAGGTGATGCCCAATCCCGGCTCTTATGCCTTGGTTTTGGATGCCACCTTTGCCACGGACAGACGAGCTGCTTGCTTCTCCCGAGTTCTGATATACGGCGGCAGCAACATCAACATCCTGTACGAGGACACCATGGAGAAGTTAGGAATCAAGCAAAGACAGCTTCAGAACAGCCGGACTGTATTCCATGGCATAGTTCATGGCCTTTCCTGCTCACCAATCGGCAAGATCCTGATAGATGTCCTCTTCGGGGACAAAGATCACTTCCACCGAGAGTCAGTTTGGTTTGAAGTGGTGGACCTTGAAAGCCCATACCATGCGTTACTTGGCCGGCCTGCCCTGGCCAAGTTCATGGCTGTCCCCCACTACGCCTACCTCAAGATGAAGATGCCGAGTTCCAAGGGGATTCTGACCATAGCCAGCGACTATAGAAAGTCGTCCGCCTGTGCGGCTGAGAGCAGTCGGCTAGGCGAGTCCCTCGTGATCGCAGCTGAGAAGCGGCTCCTCAACCGGGTTGTGGCGATGGCAGGAAAGAAGCCAGAAATGTCGCCCGATCCCAAGGAGTCAGAAGCTGAGGGCTCGTTCAAGCCGGCCAAAGAAACAAAGAAAATACCCTTGGATGCAGAGCACCCAGAGAGGTACGTTGTCGTAGGTACAAACCTCGACAGCAAATAGGAAGGCGAGTTCGTCAATTTCCTCCGTGAGAATCGGGACATCTTTGCATGGTCCCCCAAAGACATGCCAGGTGTTCCGACGGAATTCGCCAAGCACAAGTTACACGTCTGATCTGATGTCAAGCCAGTCAAACAGCCCTTGCGCCACCTGTCAGAAGAGAAGAATAGAGTTGTTGGAGAAGAGATAGCCCGGCTTCTAGCAGCCGGCTTCATCATGGAAGTATTCTTTCCAGAGTGGCTAGCCAACCCGGTCCTAGTGCTGAAGAAGAACAAGCAGTGGCGGATGTGTATTGACTACACTAGCCTTAACAAAGCATGCCCCAAGGACCCGTTCGCTCTGCTAAGGATTGATCAAGTGATAGACTCCACAGCCGGATGCGAGCTGTTGAGTTTCTTAGATGCATATTCAGGATATCACCAGATCAAGTTGAACCCGGCCGACAAAGTAAAGACCGCCTTCATCACGCCGTTTGGAGCCTTCTGCTACTTGACCATGACGTTCGGCTTGAGGAATGCCGGCGCCACCTTTCAACGTTGCATGCAGAAGTGCCTCCTCAAGCAACTCGTCAGAAACGCCCACGTTTACGTGGACGACGTGGTGGTGAAGATGGAGAAGCGTGGAACGCTGCTGGAAGACCTCAAGGAGAACTTTGAGAACCTGCGCCGGTTTCAGATCAAGCTCAATCCAGAGAAATGCGTCTTCGGAGTACCGGCCAGCCAGCTTCTTGGCTTCTTGGTCTCCGAACGCGGCATAGAGTACAACCCCGTGAAGATGAAGGCCATCGAGAGGATGGAAGTGCCCACCCGACTGCTAGACATACAGAAGTTCACTTGCTGTTTGGCATCCATCAGCCGCTTCATTAGTCAGCTGGGAGAGAAGGCTCTTCCCCTGTACCAACTCATGAAGAAAACCACCTTTTTTGAGTGGAACGACAAGGCGGACGAAGCTTTTTTCCAGTTGAAGAAGATGTTGACTACTCCACCTGTCCTGGCGGCTCCGACTCCTAAGGAGCCCATGATCCTATACATCGCCGCCACCAGCCGAGTGGTCAGCACAGTCATTGTGGTAGAGCGCAAGGAGGAAGGCAAGGCACTACCAGTCCAGAGACCGGTATATTATTTGAGTGAAGTACTGTCGACCTCCAAGCAAAACTACCCCCACTACCAGAAGATGTGCTACGGCGTGCACTTTGCCGCCAAGAAATTGAAGCCTTACTTTCAAGAGCATCCAATCACTGTGGTCTGCACAGCTCCGCTAGCCGAGATCATCGGAAGCCGGGATGCTTCGGGATGAGTGGCCAAATGGGCCATAGAGTTGGCCCCCTACACCATCTACTACCAGCCCCGTACCGCCATCAAGTCACAAGTGCTGGCCGACTTCCTCGTCGACTGGGCCGAGACTCAAGACGCCGCCAAATACCGACTCCACCCATTGGCGGATGCATTTTGATGGCTCCAAGATGCGCACCGGCTTGGGAGCCGGCATCGTCCTCACCTCTCCCAAGGGCGACAAGCTCAAATATGTGCTGCAAATCCGTTTTGCCGCCTCCAACAACGTCGCCGAATATGAGGCACTTATTCACGGGCTCCGGCTTGACAAAGAACCCACCATTCGCCGGATCCTGTGCTATGGTGACTCCGACTTGGTGGTCCAAAGAATGTCGTCGGGCGATCGACGCCAAAGATGCAAATATGGCGAGCTACCACTTCCTCGTACAGCAACTCGGTGAATATTTTGATGGGTGCGAGTTTCTCCATGTGCCAAGAAACAACAACGAGCAAGCAGATGCCTTGGCACGAATCGGCTCTACCCATCAAGCAATACCGTCCGGCGTCGCCCTTCAGCGCCTCCTCAAGCCGTCTGTCAAGCCTTCACCAGAATCAGACTCTATCTTTGTGCCGACTCCTCCTGAAGCAGTCGGATCCGACTCAAAAGCTCCAGCAGACGGCACGAGAACTCTGGCAGGCGGCTCCGGTATCGCGGCAGTCGAAGCCGACCCGGGGACTTCAGAACCCGGCCCAGGGACTGCGGCGGTCAGCCCGGAGACTTCAGAACTCGCCCCGGGGACTGCGCCAATCGACCCGGGGACTTCATCGATCCAGCAAGCGGCTGCCGACTCCAATCCGCCGCCTCCCGGCCCAGCCGCCCTCATCCAAGTCGCAGTTCTGATAGTCAAAGAAATCGCAGCACCTTCATGGGCCCAGCCCATCCTCAAATTCCTGGTGAGCAAAGAGCTGCCAACTGATAAGATCCTAGCTCGGCAAGTGCAACGCTGGGCAGCAGCCTACACCATAATCAATAGAGAGCTTGTAAGGCGCAGTGTCACTGGCGTCTACCAGCGCTGCGTGGAGCCGGAGCAAGGCCAAGCAATTCTCAAAGATATCCATCAAGGCGAGTTCGACCACCACGCGGCTTCAAGAGCACTCGTTGCCAAAGCCTTCCGCCATGGTTTCTTCTGGCCGACTGCTTTGAAGACGCCAAGGACTTGGTCCAAAAATGCAAAGGGTGCCAGAAGTTCCGCTCCAAGCCGCATCAGCCGGCTTCTGCACTCAAGACTATTCCCATTGCCTGGCCCTTTGCTATTTGGGGCCTAGACATGGTGGGACCATTCAAGACGGCACGAGGCGGCCTGACTCACTTACTTGTCGCAGTGGACAAGTTCACCAAGTGGATAGAAGCAAAGCCGATCAAGAAGCTGAATGGTCCAACTGCCGTGACTTTCATCTCCGGCATCACAATCCGATATGGCATTCCACACAGCATCATCACCGACAACGGCACTAATTTTGCCAAAGGCGCCTTGGCCCGTTTCTACGTGACGCAGGGCATCCGACTGGACTTAGCGTCCGTTGCCCATCCGAAGTCAAACGGCCAGGTAGAGCGAGCGAACGGCCTCATCCTGTCCGGCATCAAGCCTTGACTGGTCGAGCCTCTGGAGCGTTCAGCCGGCTGCTGGCTCGACGAGTTGCCAGCCATCCTATGGAGCCTGCGCACAACCCCAAACAAGTCAACCGGCTTCACGCCTTTCTTCCTCGTCTACGGTGCCGAAGCCGTCATCCCAACGGACATAGAGTTCGACTCCCCACGAGTCACCATGTATACCAAGGGGAAAGCAGAAGAAGCACGTCAAGACAGCGTCGATCTACTGGAAGAGGGCCGGCTGTTAGCACTCAGCCGGTCCAGCGTCTAGCAGCAGAGCCTGCGCCGATACTACAACCGGAAGGTCAAGCCGAGATCTTTTCAAGAAGGAGACCTTGTGCTCCGCCGATCCAAATGGACAACCGCCAAAGACAAGCTCTCAAAGACCTTGGGAAGGCCCTTTCATCATCAGCAAAGTGTTGGGTAACGACTCCTACTACCTGATCGACACTCAGAAGCCCCGAGCACGCAAGAGGGACGACTCCGGCAAAGAGACGGAGCGGCCATGGAATGCCAACCTCCTCCGAAGATTTTACAGTTAATGCAGTTTGTACCACGCTACCTTTTGTATTAAACTACGACAACTTCGGGCCCCCTGAGAAGAGCTCGGGGACTGCCCTCTTTTATCTATATGATAAGAATTATGCCTACGAGTATGTTATTCTTTGTTATGCTGCTTGGCACCGGGTTCGACTAGTCGGCCCGGGACTTCTGCTGCTCTAGCCCTATGAAATGCTTCCTTCAAATGGGACAAGTAGTGTGTGGCACTTAAGCCGTCTCCTGTCAGAAGCCGCAGCTTGCAGAGCGACTGTTTGTGGGCAGGAGTGAGGTAGAATAGGTGTCCACATGAAAAATGGTTAAGGACTCAAAGCATGTACATAGTTTAAGCCGGCTTCCAGCCTTTTTAACCGACTCCTGAGCAGCCGGCTCGCCGTCTTCTACTCAACTTGCTAAAGAATTCTAAATGGCTAAGTACCTGCCTTCCCAAAGTAGCCAAGTACTTGACCCAGCAGCAGTCCGCAGAGCGGCTGTCCGGCTGGCAAGACGGCAACCAAGGGAAGGCGGCAAAGGAAAAAGCCAAAAGAGCAATGAGCAAAAAGAGATAGAACTCGGAGAAATATTTACATAGCAAAGGCCCTTGGCCGAATCTTCAAACAGAAGTTCAAGATACACCCCGCGGGTGGAATTGTGCAAATTAACAAGTTCTTCGAGACTATTTAAGCAGATAAAACAAAGATAAAGTGGCAGCCTAGGAAGCGGCGGACGGGTTCGGAGGATCGGAGGATTCGGCGGTACCAGTTGTTGGGGCGGCCGGCTGGTCGGTCTCGGCTTGATCCCCTCCGGCGGTAGCCGGCTCGGTTGGGCGCGGCTCGTTGCTGGAGGCACGGTCGAGCTGAGGCTGGCCGTCCGCTCCGTCTTCTGGTGCCTCCCCTTCGCCTCCCTCCTCTGCCTCGCCTTCCTCCTCGCCACTGGAGCCGATCACCTCCGCCGAGTCTTCGACGTCGTTTGGATTCATCCCGAACCACTCCGGTGGCGCCTCTTCACCGTTTTTAGCCTGCTCTGGGACGAAGATGCTGGTGTCGGTGTACTCGGCGATCGACGCCGCGCGCTTGACAAGATCGTCTTCCACGACTGCCAACTCCGCCTGAGCCTCTAGCCGGAACGTGGCTAGCTGGGCTAGGCTCAGCCCATGATACCATGCCTTTACGAACTCCAAGGCCCGGCGCGCTCCGGCCCGGGCCGAGGAGCCCTTCCAGGCCTCAAGACGGCCAGCCGCGACCTCGGCCGGTCGGCGATCCTGGGAGTCTGTGAGCCTGCATATCCGACCACAGGCGGTGATCGCTGGCGCCGACACGCTGAAGTCGGCGCAGCATCCGGTGAGCCGGCCGAAGGCGAGCCTCGATGCTCAGGATCTGCTCGTCAAGAGTTCGGGGGGCGTCGGCAGCGATATTTGCGCCCTCCGCCCTTCGCGGTCAGCCTCGATGGCTTGGTTGGCGGCCTGCGAGTGGCCAGGGAAGAAGTCTGCCAAGACAGAAGAACGAAGAAAGAAGTCAAAAACCAGAAGTCGGCTCGACCAACGGCCGGCAGCTCAAAAAAGGAAAATGAGGAGAAGCTCACCGTCGACGAGATCCTCGACCTCATGGAAGCCGGAGGCCAGCATCGCTTCCTTGTCAGTCCAGGAGGAGCGCTCGCTCGTGAACTCAGCAAGGAGGGTGATCTCCTTTTCTTCCGCCTCCTCCTGGGTCTTCTTGAGCAGCTCCTTCTGCTCTGCCAGTTGCGCGACCAGCAGATCACGCTCTGCGGCCAGCTTATTGCACTCCTCCTCCTTGGCACACAGTGGGTGTTGGCCTCGCCCAGCTGCTGCAGAGTGGCGTTGGCCTCTGCAGAAGAAGAAGAAAAAAGGCGATCGGGCGGATCTGGGGACTACGGCTGGAGTGCGCCAGCGCCCCTTGAGAGAAGAAAGAGGACTCACTCCGGCTCTCTGACAAGTCGGCGGTCCGCTTGGCCAGTTCTTCAACGTTGGCGTTGAAGGTGGTCACGCGGAGATTGTGGTAGTCCTGTAGCAAAATTTCAGACAAGTGATTAGTACTTGGAACTCGCTGATCAGAGTTCCAAGCTGCCTGTTCAGCAGCCGGCCCAAAACTCGGGGACTACACCCAGTGGGTGCGCTGGCGCGCCCCCACAAAGAAGAACAAGAAACAGAAACAAAGAAGGAGGAAACGTACCCGGATGGCTGCTCGCGACGCCAGATGCGCCTTGGTGCAGTTCTGGATGGCGTCGCCGTCGGCTCGGATCTTGGCCTGGACGTCTAGAAGCGCCCGATTTAGTGGGCCTGTCCCGCCTCCCCGCACCCACCCCGTGGGCGCGGCGCTCGTCGCCTCGGTGTCCGAGATCGCGGAGCTCGCGGCGCCGGTTTCCAGGGGGCGTGGCGCCGAGGCCGCCTTCTCAAGATGGCGATGCGTCGGCGTGCCGACTTGGAGGATTAGGCCCGCCACCACCTTGTCTTCAGTTGACGGCACCGACGGATCCGCCGACTGCTCGCCTTGCGCGCTTCCAAACGGCGGGGGTGGCGGCACGATCACATCTGGCATGGAGGCGTCGCCGCCGTCCTTCTCCATGGCCGGGTTCTCACCGCCGGTTTCCCCAGTTTGCCCTGTGAACTCCGGTGGCGGCGACACGGAGTTCAGTGGGGTGACAAAAACCGCCGACTGGCGGTGCGCAGTTTCTTTGGCACTTCTGCTTCTGCGCATGACGGCTTTCGGCCCTCTGCCAACTTCTTTTTGGCGGCGGCCTCTGCCTTCTCCAGGCGGGCGGCATCTTCCTCTGCGCGCTTCTCTTGCGCGTTCCGCTCTGTCGCCTCCCAGAGGTTGGTGGTAGAGTCAATCCGCCGAGTGGTGGCGGACGTCTCCACCGACCCCATAACGGAGGCGGCAGCGACCCTCTCAAGAGAGAGGGGAGCCCTAGACCAAGGGAAAACAGGTAAAGACTCAGACAAGGTCAACAAAGAAAAATGAAGACAAAAGGCAAGGGCACTCACGCGGAGACCAGCGGCGGCTTCTTCACCTCCTTGCGGCCGCCCCATCTCGCTTGGTCGTCGCGGCCGAGCCCTTGGGCTTCTTCGGCCGGCTGCCGAACAAGTTCGGCACGGCCCTGCGCTTCTTGGCGCCGCCTTGAGCATCCAGCGCGGCAGAAGAGCTCGCTGGGCTGCCCGACTTCGGCCGGTGGCGGGGGCGACCTCCTCATCATCGCCAAAGGCCTCGAGATCGCCCCGAGTCGCGGGCCGCCTCCTCCCTCGGCGTCGTCTTCCAAGGCCGCCGCCCCAAGTTCGGGGTCGTCAACGTCGCTCTCCGCCCTGTCAGCGAGGAATTCGCGGGCCGGCCCCGCGGTGCCGGCTGCTAGATGGAGGAGGGGGTTCTGACCAAAGCCGACTGGTCAGGTCGGACAAGACGAACTCGGCAAGGAAGAAGACAAGAAAGTTAAAGAAAAAGAGAAAAAGAAGCAACTCACCATGGGCGGTGGGTTGGCACGTGAAAACGGTTCCTTGCCGAACTGCCACTCTTCCAGGAGCTTGCAGTCCGCAAGGTAGTTCACCATATAGGCCACCTCCTCGTGAGGCATGTCCTTGGTGCACATCCGACTCGGGTCCTGATGCCCGCTCATCTGGCATATCATGTGGGGGCGACCTTGGAGAGGGAGAACTCGGGGCGCCACGAAGGCGGCCAGCAGATCCGGACCAGTCAGACCCTCCGACTGCGTCAGCACTCGGAGTCACGTGACGGCGCCGGCTCCTGCGGGCGTCGGCGTCTGCGGCAGACGACCAGTTGGGCTGCCTCCCGGGCGGGTAATGAGCCGAGGGCAGATTGACCCAGTCGCCCTCCGCGAAGACGCTCTTCACGTAGAAATACGACCGCTGCCACATCTTTGCCGACTTTATCAGCTTGATGGAGGGGAACGGGTTGTCGGCCCCCGGCCTCTGCACGGCGATGAACGCGCCGCACTGAGCCGGCACGCCTGCGGCTCGGGTGCCGAGCTTGGAGTAGAAGAACTCCCCCCAGAGCTCGATGGTGGGGAGAACGCCGAGGAAGTCTTCGCACAAGGCGACGAAGAACTCGAGGTGAGGTGGTGCGGCTGGAGGCCGTAGAACTCGAGGAAAGCGCAGAAGAAGCTGCTCGCCGGCAGGACAAGGCCACGCAGGCAGTGCGAGAGGAAGACGACCTGCTCGCCCTCCTGCGGCGCCGGCGAGATTTCTCCCCTCGGCGCGAGGCGGACCTGCACGAAGTCCTTGTCGGGGAGCCGACGCATCTTGCGGAGGAACTCGATGTGATCATCGTGGACCCCCGAGCCGTCTAGGTGCCGGAGTGCACCGAGGGGGGCGCTGCGGCGGAAGAAGAGCTCATCGCGAACGGATCACCGCAGCGCTTGGCGAAGCTTGGGGCGCGGCGGTGTGAGGAAGAAGAAGAAGATGAAGAAGAAGCAGTATGGAGGAGGGGCGCGCGTGCTCTGCCGCTCCCCCTCCTCCCCCTGCTTATAGACCCATAGGCTGCGAAGCCGAGGGGGCGGTCGTGGGATTTACTGCGCCCACGACCCAACGAACCCCATGTTCATCGCGCAAAGTTACTGCACACAATAACTCCGCGGGAACCCAACCGTCCGCCACAGCCGCAGCGGATCCGCTCGCGTGCCGAGGTGTGGTGGTGGCAGGCCCCGCCTGTAGGCCTGTCCCGTCGCGCGCGTGGGTGGGCAGACAAGCCCGGCCGCGTGTTGCCACGTGATGGGGCCGAGACGGGCGGCGGCCTGGAAGCTTAGCTAGCACGCCACTTGGATCCCGCCGAAGCGTTCGAAAACTTTGGACAAGTCAAGTTGGGCGAGTCCGACTCCTACCAGCCGGCCCGGCAGAAGTCGAACGAAGTTTGACCTCAAGCACTCGGAGAGGGAAACTACTGAGGCTCCTCGGCTGATCATCCGCGGCGCCTCACCAGCTCCGGGGACTACTGTCGGAGTAATGGGCCACGGGTAGGCTAACCCGAAGCCCTGAACCTTTCAAGACATCGGGGCTGACTGTGCCCCTCAAGACGCCAAGATGAAGAGCCACCTTCTGGAAGCCGACTGGAGGAACAGCCGACTGCCCACACGCGGCAGAGTCCTGGAGGCGAGGTCAAGACAAGCCGACTCCTACCTGGCAGCTTCCAGAGAAGCCGGCCACAGGGAGTCGGCCCACGGCACCAACGACCACATGCCCTCATTAAGGGGGATGGGACGGTCAGTGGCAGCAGTGAAGCCCACTTCCTCCCCAATCCATAGGCTGGCGTGGCCACAGAGCACTGCACCCGCGGAGATCTCCGTCCGGCGCGCCATGTTATGCCATCCTCGACATTAGCACCATGGAGTCTCGCACTCCACTCACGACGACCGCCTGCAGACGACCCAAGGACAACGGGCCCCACCAGTCAGTGAGAGTCCAGAAGACGGCAAGAGCGCCACCAGTCGGACCCTGTGGGAGTCGGCCCCTGGGAGTCGGCCTGCCCCTCCCACGGGTCCCACGCGCCATTAACCAGACGAGACGGGGAGTGGCTACAGTAATCGCCCGCCAGGCGGCGGAGCTGTAGCCACGACCCCATGACCAAGCCCGCGTCATTAGAAGCACGGCTACAGTAATCAGCAGCCGGCAAGACCCGCAAGCGGCGGACACGGCCTGTCGGCTCCGTACCGGACCAGTCGGCGGGGCCCACCAGTCGGCGGGCCCCAGCAGTCGGCGGAGAGAAGCCATCGAAGAGATCGACGGCTGGGCCTCGCGCCACCGGATTACCATTGTACTCCTGGGGTGTAGGCGTATATAAACCCCCCGGGGCACCCATGCAAAGGGTTCCAACCCATTAGAACTAGACCAGACCATATAGGGGGGAGAGAGCGAGCCTTGCCTTCTCCTACCTCCAAAGATACAGACTCAAGGAGCAACCTTGTACTCACTTTGCCTTAGTGATCATGCGGAGACCCTGCAGAGCAGGATCGGGTGTTATCTCCTAGGAGAGCCCGAACACAGGTAAAGTACGCCGACGCTCAGGTTCACGCCTCATCCCGCTTCAAGGCACCGGCGACGTTCTACTCGCTCCCACCATGATAAGCCATCCTTTGGCATATACGCACCCAACCCCCGACAGTACTCCCCCAAGCTTAGGCTTTTGGACTAAGTTGGTCTATGGCCACGGCTGGCCTGGCGGATATCCAAAGTTGTAGCTGGGGTCGTACTGAGATGCAGCGGCTATTGCCTGATGAGCTGCAGCTTGGAGGTGAGCTGCCTCCGACCTCCTCTCATACTCGTTCGCCTCCTCCCTGGTTATAACATATCTCCTTTTCACCTGAAAGTCAGAGAAAGTAGGAGCAGCGAGAGTAATATGGACAGCGCGACATCTGTCAAAGATTAGTCGGTACTGAAGAGATTGTTCATTCCTCTCAACAAACTGATGACAAACCATAGCATTAAAATCTAGATAAGCAGGAGGCAACTCCATATAATTTTCACGAATGGGTACCTCAAGAAAATTAGCTAAACGGGTTGCATAAATCCCCCCAAACAAATCTCCGCTAATACTGTTGTGATGCAACCTTCGTGCAACAATGGCTCCCAAGTTATATTGTTTATCTCCTAATACAACACTCTTGAGAACACTAATATCAAGAACACACATGTGACATGCCTCGCCCTTACCGTTAATGCATCTACCTATAAAGAGAGCAAAATAATGTATGGCAGGAAAATAAATGCTCCCTATGGTAGCTTGCGTGATTTCCCTAGATTCCCCCACAATTATACTAGCAAGAAAGTCTTTATATTCAGATTTGCGAGGTTCACTAGCACTACCCCACCGCGGGAGTTTACAATCAGTATTAAAATCCTCTAAGTCCATGGTATAAGATTTATCATAAAGATCAAACAGGACCACATGAGAATTGCGTGATCATGTAAATTTAAACCTTCTCACAAAGGAGTCAGTTAGGTAGTAATGTTGGGGGCACTTATCTGACACGAAGCCCTCGAGTTTAGCGTTACGCACATACGCGTCAAATTCATCCTTAATTCCTGCTTGGACCATGAAATTTTCTGACGACCATTCCCAAGACCGCACTTGAGCTTCTCTTGGTAGTTCATAGTCCTGCTCACGTATTGCGGGCCTGGGTCCTTGCCTCCTTGAAGAACCACCTTGGTACATTTTCCTAAACATATTTCTTCTTCTGAAAAATTTCTGAAATTTTTAGTAACTCAAAATAAAAGTGAACCAAACCCAACAAGATTGATAGCAACTACTCCCACAAGTGCGTAGAGGTTATATCATGCATTAAAACTACTTGGAACCATATAAATTTGACATGCAAGCTCAAGAAAAGGGTCACCTAAGCAGCAAAAAATTGCAATGAATAAAGCACTAGAACAAAAACTAATTGGACCATTGGAGGAGTTACATACCGAAGAACAATCCCCCAAAGCAATTTTGTGAGTGGAGCTTTGAGTAAGGAGATCGAAAATCATAGCAAAACGAGCTAGAGCATGAGTTTGAGCTGTGTGGTGACTTTTTCTGGAGGAAGACGAAGTGTGTGGGTGCTGGAATAAGTGGAGGGGGTCACGTGGGGCCCACGAGGCAGGGGGCGCGCCCAGGGGGTAGGGCGCCTGGACCTCGTGGCCGTGTGGTGGCTCTCGGTGTGTTTTCGGTGCGATATTCTTAAATATTCTAGAAAAAATCATATTTCAGTTTCAAGGCATTTGGAGAACTTTTATTTTCGGGTATTTTTTATTGCACGGATAATTCGTAAAATGTATAAAAATACTATTTTTACTTTATTTAATCTAAATAACAGAAAGTAAAAGGAGGGTATAGAGAGTTGTGCTTTCTAACTTCATCCATCTCATGCTTATCAAAAGGAACCCACTAACAAGGTTGATCAAGTCTTGGTAACAAACTCTTTCCGAATAACATGAAACCGGAGAATTTTCGAACACTAGGTTACCTCAACGGGAATATGCACGTCCCCAATAATAAGAATATCATATTTCTTCTTGACAGCAGGAAGAGGAAATTCAAAACATCCAATAGTGATCGATGGAATTTTTCCAATAGAATTGATACCGTGGACTTGAGGTTGTTTCCTCGGAAAGTGTACCATATGATCATTACCATTAACATGAAAAGTGACATTGCCTTTATTGCAATCAATAACAGCCACTGCAGTATTCAAAAAGGGTCTACCAAGGATAATTGACATACTATCATCCTCAGGAATATCAAGAATAACAAAGTCCGTTAAAATAGTACCGTTTGCAACCACAACAGGCACATCCTCACAAATGCCGACAGGTATAGAGGTTGATTTATCGGCCATTTGCAAAGATATTTCAGTAGGTGTCAACTTATTCAAATCAAGTCTACGATATAAAGAGAGAGGCATAACGCTAACACCGGCTCCAAGATCACATAAAGCAGTTCTAACATAGTTTCTTTTAATGGAGCATGGTATAGTTGGTACTCCTAGATCTCCAAGTTTCTTAGGTATTCCGCCCTTAAAAGTATAATTAGCAAGCATGGTGGAAATTTCAACTTCCGGTATCTTTCTTTTATTTCTAACAATATCTTTCATGTACTTAGCATAAGGACTCATTTTAAGCATATCAGTCAAACGCATACACAAAAAGATAGGTCTAATCATTTCAGCAAAGCGCTCAAAATCCTCATCATCCTTTTTCTTGGATGGTTAAGGAGGACAAGGCAAGGGTTTCTGAACCCATGGTTCTCTTTCTTTACCGTGCTTCCTAGCAACGAAGTCTCTCTTATCATAACGTTGATTCTTTGATTGTGGGTTATCAAGATCAACATCAGGTTCAATCTCTACATCATTGTCATTGCTAGGTTGAGCATCAACATGAACATCATCATTAACATTATCACTAGGTTCATGTTCATCACCGCATTGTGTTTCAAAGATCGTAAATAGAAATATCATTGGGATTCTCGTGTGTCAATAACAGGTTCACTAGAAGCATGCAAAGTCCTATCATTTTTCTGTTTCTTCTTTTTAGAAGGACTAGGTGCATCAACATTAGTTCTCTGAGAATCTTGCTCAATTCTCTTAGGGTGGCCCTCAAGATACAAAGGTTCCTGAGTCATTTTACCCCCTCTAGTCATAACTCTAACATCGTTATCATTTTTCTTATTATTTAATTCATTGAGCAAATCATCCTGAGCTTTAAGCACTTGTCCTACTTGAGTGGTAACCATAGAAGCATGTTTACTAATAAGTTTAAGTTCACCTTTAACTCTAGACATATAATCACTCAAGTGTTCAATCATATAAGTCTACCAACATAAGCATTGAAATAACAATAAAGTCATCAAACTCATCCAAGCATTGGCTAGCAAACTTAGTAGACGGGATTTCAGCGTTATCATATCTATAGAGAGAATTTACCTTTACTACCTGTGTCGGGTTATCAAGACCATGTATTTCTTCAATAGGTGGTAAATTCTTAACATCTTCAGCTTTAATACCCTTTTCTTTCATAGATTTATTTGCCTCTTGCATATCTTCAGGACTGAGAAATAGAATAGCCCTTTTCTTCGGAGTTGGCTTGGGAGTTGGTGCAGGAAGTGTCCAATTGTTTTCATTAGTCAACATATTATTCAATAGCAATTCAGCTTGATCAACAGTTCTTTCCCTGAAAACACAACCAACACAACTATCGATGTGGTCTCTGGAAGCATCGTTAGTCCATTATAAAAGATATCAAGTATTTCATTTTTCTTGAGAGGATGATAAGGCAAATCATTAAGTAATTGGAGAAGCCTCCCCAAGCTTGTGGGAGACTCTCTTCTTTAATTTGCACGAAATTATATATTCCCTTAAGGCATCTTGTTTCTTATGAGCGGGGAAATATTTAGTAGAAGTAATAAATCATATCTTGGGGACTACGACACAACTGTGATCAAGAGAATTAAACCATGTTTTAGCATCACCCTTTAATGAGTACGGAAATAATTTAAGGATATAGTAGTAGCGAGTTTTCTCATCATTAGTGAATAGGGTGGCTATATCATTTAATTTAATGAGATGTGCCACAACAGTTTCAGATTCATAGCCATAAAAAGGATTAGATTCAACCAAAGTAATTATCTCAGGGTCGACAGAGAAATCATAATCCTTATCGGAAATACAGATAGGTGAAGTAGCAAAAGCAGGGCCATATTTCATTCTGGCATTCAAAGATTTTTCTTTCAGCTTAGCTAATAATTTCTTAAGATCATATCTATCATTGCAAGCAAGAAAATCTCTAGCAGTTTCTTCATCCATAACATAACCCTCAGGCACAACATGCAATTCATATCTAGGGGGAGAATCTTCATCATCATTATCATCAATATTATCAGTTTCAATTCATTCTCTCTAGCCCTAGCAAGTTGTTCATCAAGAAATTCACCTAATGGCACATTATTATCAAGCATAGAAGTAGTTTCATCATAAGCATCATGCATAGCAGAAGTGGCATCATCAATAACATGCACATATCGGAATTAATAGCAGAAGCATGTTTAGGTGTCGCAAGTTTACTCAAAACAGAAGGAGAATCAAGTGCAGAGCTAGATGGCAGTTCCTTACCTCCCCTCGTAGTTGAGGGATAAATCTTGGTTTTTTCGTCTTTCAAGTTCCTCATAGTGATCAGAAGATATAAATCCCAAGTGACTCAAAGAATAGAGCTATGCTCCCCGGCAACGGCGCCAGAAAATAGTCTTCATAACCCACAAGTATAGGGGATCGCAACAATTTTCGAGGGTAGAGTATTCAACCCAAATTTATTGATTCGACACAAGGGGAGCCAAAGAATATTCTCAAGTATTAGCAGTTGAGTTGTCAATTCAATCACACCTGGATAACTTAATATCTACAACAAAGTATTTAGTAGCAAAGTAGTATGGAAGTACTTGAAGCAGTGGCAAAAGTAATAGTAGCAGTTTTGTAGTAATTGTAACAGTGGCAACGGAAAAGTAACTAAGCAAAGATCAATATGTGAAAAGCTCGTAGGCATTGGATCAGTGATGGATAATTATGTCGGATGTGATTCCTTATGCAATAGTTATAACATAGGGTGACACAGAATTAGCTCCAATTCATCAATGTAATGTAGGCATGTATTCCGAATATAGTCATACATGCTTATGGAAAAGAACTTGCATGACATCTTTTGTCCTACCCTCCTGCAAGGCCGGGTCCTATTGGAAACTAAGGGATATTAAGGCCTCCTTTTAATAGAGTACCGGACCAAAGCATTAACACTTAGTGAATACATGAACTCCTCAAACTAAGGTCATCACCGGGAGTGGTCCTGATTATTGTCACTTCGGGGTTACCGGATCATAACACATAGTAGGTGACTAATGACTTGCAAGATAGGATCAAGAACTCACATATGTTCATGAAAACATAAATAGGTTCATATCTGAATTCATGGCACTCCGGCCCTAGTGACAAGCATTAAGCATAGCAAAGTCATAGTAACATCAATATCAGAACATAGTGGATACTAGGTATCAAACCCTAACAAAACTAACTCGATTACATGATAAATCTCATCCAGCCCATCACAGTCCAGCAAGCCTACGATGGAATTACTCACGCACGGCGGTGAGCATCATGAAATTGGTGATGGAGGAAGGTTGATGATGACGATGGCAACGGATTTCCCTCTCCGGAGCCCCGAACGGACTCTAGATCAGCCCTCCTGAGAGAGTTTAGGGCTTGTTGGCGGCTCCGTATCGTAAAATGCGATGAATCCTTCTCTCTGATTTTTTCTCCCCGAACGTGAATATATGGAGCTGGAGTTGAGGTCGGTGGAGCACCAGGGGTCCCATGAGGCAGGGGGCGCGCCCCCACCCTCGTGGACAAGGTGTGGGCCCCCTGGTCTTCATTCTTTCGCCATTATTTTTTATATATTCCAAAAATATTCTCTGTGAAGTTTCAGGACATTCCAAGAACTTTTATTTCTGCACAAAAATAACACCATGGCAATTCTGCTGAAAACAACGTCAGTCCGGGTTAGTTCCATTCAAATCATGCAAGTTAGAGTCCAAAACAAGGGCAAACGTGTTTGGAAAAGTAGATACGATGGAGACGTATCAGGGGGGGGGGCGAACCCCCTCTTGTTCCTTTCCCCGCTCGACCTCCTTCCTTGGGGGGGGGGGCACCCTTGTGAGCTGGTGTGCTCCCCTCCTATGGCCCATGTGGCCCATATCTTTCCCCCGGGTGTTCCGGTAACCCCCCCCCCCCGGTACTCCGATAATTACCCGATACGATCCGGACACTTCCGGTGTCCGAAGACTATCATCCCTATATATCAATCTCTACCTCTCGACCATTTCGAGACTCCTCGTCATGTCCATGATCTTATTCGGGACTCCGAACAACATTTGGTCACCAAATCACATAACTCATACAATACTAAATTGCCATCGAACGTTAAGCGTGCGGACCCTACATGTTCGAGAACTATGTAGACATGACCGAGACACCTCTTTGATCAATAACCAATAGCGGAACCTGGATGCCCATATTGGCTCCTACATATTCTACGAAGGTCTTTATCGGTCGAACCGTTATGACAACATACATTATTCCCTTTGTCATCGGTATGTTACTTGCCTGAGATTCGATCGTCGGTATCTTCATACCTAGTTCAATCTCGTTACTGGCAAGTCTCTTTACTCGTTCCGTAATACATCATCCCGCTACTAACTCATTAGTCACTTTGCTTGCAAGGCTTCTTATGATGTGTATTACCGAGAGGGCCCAGAGATACCTCTCTGATACTCGAAGTGACAAATCCTAATCTCGATCTATGCCAACCCAAAAAACACCTTCGGAGATACCATAGAGCATCTTTATAATCACTTTCGATTCACGTTGTGAGAGGTTTGATAGCACACAAGGTATTCCTCCCAGATCCGGGAGTTGCATAATCTCATAGTCGAAGGAATATGTATTGGACATGTAGAAAGCAATACCAATAAAACTGAACGATCAATATGCTAAGCTAACGGATGGGTCTTGTCCATCACATCATTCTCCTAATGATGTGATCCCATTATCAAATGACAAGTCATGTCCATGGTTAGGAAACCTTAAGCATCTTTGATCAACGAGCTAGTCAAGTAGAGGCTCACTAGGGACACAATGTTTGCCTATGTATTCACACATGTATTTAGGTTTCCGATCAATACAATTCTAGCATGAATAATAAACATTTATCATGAATAAGGAAATATAAAATAACTTTATTATTGCCTCTAGGGCATATTTCCTTCACGAGCTAGTCTCCACGTTTGTCCAGCTCTACAACCACAAACCCCGCCTGCAAAACCTCATTTCATACTAGTTATGCAATGTGAAATTCATCCTATATAGTTCATCATACATAGATAAAACAAGCTACATTTGAATAAAAAGCATCATTGCCATGGGCTGCGAAGCTCCGTCTCCTCTTCCTCGTTGCCAACATCTACAATGAGCCGCTCCCGCTTCAAGTAGACAAGTGGCGGTTCCCCGCGTCCCCTCGCTCGGATTGAATCAAGTCGAGGATTGTCGTTTGCTCCATCTCGAACTCCGCCGCCGCCTCTACGGCTTGGGCGTGTTTGAACTCCACCTCCGCCTGCTCCATGCCAAAGCCGTCGGGCTCATCCTCCATGCCCGACACCTCCTCCGCCTCCTCCTCCACGTCATTCGGTACCTCCTCCCGCTTGTCCTTCGGCACCACCTCCTCCTCTTCTTCTTCCTCCTCGGCAGGGCGCGCATCTTGGCGATGATCTTCACCTGATGCTAGGACGTGAGCATCTTGTAGTAGTAAAGCTAATTTTCAAAACAGGGTCAAGCAGCGCATTAAAAAGGGCTGACCCGTTAAAAGGACACTTACTTTGCGAAAGAAGTTTAGAATCAGTAAGGGTTCTTCGAACAAAGAGAGTGTACAACTGGGGCGCAACCCCACTTCTTTTGTTGGAGAGATAGAATGGAGTTAATTCTTCCAAACCATGGCGACGACAAAGGATGGAGCAGAAGTGAAAGCGGGCGGGGGAGTGGTGGCGGTGCGAATGAACTCGAGAGGAAGGAAACGGGGGCGGCTAGGGTTTCCCTCACCGTCCAACTGAAAATAGCCAGATTTGATCCCTTGGGCGGCGAGGCGGAGCGGTGGCATTGTGGCATGAGTGCCTTCTCACCAAATCAGAGAAGGAAGCCAGCGGACCGATGGGTTTTTGCGCGGATCTCGCCCGTCAGCCTGAGCCTTGACATTTACGAACTGTATGACGGGTCCAGTTATAGATGCTCTAATGAAATTTAAATTCACCCCTTGTTGGCGTCCCCGTCAGGAGGAAAGGTGGGCAAAGACAAGAGTGGCGCCAAAGACAAGGCGTTTTCTGGCTGCTTGATGGATGATGTTTTGTCTCTCGACTAGTCCTCTTGGATTGGCTTGTCGTTGTGGGTTGGAAGGTGCTTGATGTCTTGTATCGAGGTGTTCTCATCGGGGGTCATTTGGCGTAGTAGTAGTGTCGGGTTTTTGAATGTTGTGTATTCGAAGAATTTGACGGATCGCCTGTGGATTGTGGGGTTTTATGCCATGTGAGTAGTTCGTCCAAAATTCCTTTATGTTGGTTTTCGACCAGTTTTTTCTAAATTACCTGGTAATTTTTTTAATTAATAGACGAGGCAAAATTTTTGCCATTGTTTCAGAAAAATAATAACAGAATGGCAGATATTCGATGGAGTTTTTGCGGCCTTCACCATAGGACCGAAGAAACAGAAGCCGTATGCGTAATGGAATAACACTGGCAAACGGGGGGCAAACAGAAAAGAGCCCCTGACCTATGCATCTCTATCCGAAACGCCAACCGTGGAGAAAACTACAGGGCCAGAAAGACAGACAGAGCACACACAGGAGCGGTGCTCGCTGAGCCCACCGGAACCACCGCGACCCAACCCCCCTCCCTAAACAAAACCGCGCCCCCCCCCCCGCCCGGACCCGAGAGCGGAGCGATTCCCCATTTCAAACAAAGGCGACGAGAGTCCGCCGCCGTCTCCGCCCCGAGCCCCGATGGTGTCCGACCAGGAGCTCGCCCGCTACGTCGAGTCCTTCGTCCGCCAGGCCGCCGCGCTCCCCGGCGCCGCCGCGGCCGGATATCGCCCGACGCCGTCGTGCGCCAGCTCCAGGCGCAGCTCGGCGTCGACCTCGCCCCAGGGCGCCGCTCATCCGCGACATCCTCAGCGCGCTCCTCTCCCCCGCCCCCGCCCCCGCCCCGCGTAAAGACCATTTTGCCCCCGCCTCCTCTCCCCACGCCCAGCCCCACTTCACCACCACCACCACCACCACCACCACGGCCTCCGCTTCCGCCCCCGCCGTCGTGCCCCACTTCTTCTCGCAGCAGCCGACGCCGCAGCAGCTGCAGTCCTACTACGCCGCCTCGCAGCAGTACCAGCAACACCACCAGCAGCAGCAGCAGCACCGCGCCAGCCCGCCGGCCTCCTCGCCGTATGACGCCCCAGGGTCGTTCCGCTACGCACAGCCCGGCGAGGCGCAGCTGCAGAGGCTCGTCCAGCTGCAGCAGTACCAGCAGCAGCAGCACCACCAACAGCAGCAGATGGCCGCCGCGGCTAATGCGGCCACGGCGGCGGCCAGTCCGCGTGCGCCGGTGGCCGAGAGTCCGCGTGGGGCCGCATCCGCGAGAACAAAGAAGGAAAGGTGATCCTTCGCATCCTTCGTCTCATGATCTTTTTCCACATTCGTGCTAGGGTTTGCGTTGGGTACGGCTACTAGTGTGCTATGTATTAACTTCTACGCGAAGCTATGCTCCAAATTCTTTACACCACATGTTCTGGTAGTTCCTTTCTCAGATTTATTCGGTGGACTGAGTCTGGGTTATGCACAAAGGCCTGAACTTTTTTGTGTGTCACATGATATCCTTGTTCATGCTGTTAGGGCTAGTGCTTTTGATTCTTTCTGGTGGACAGTGATGTTCTATATGATTACTGTGAGTAATTAGGATGGTGGTGTAAACTGCAAGCAAATGATTTCTGAGCGGTTCAGTAGGTTCATGCCAACCCGTACTAGATTTTTAATGTTCAAGGACTCTTGCGAGATTACCTCTTGTGTACTTCACAAAATCTTTGAATACCGCCGTAGTTATGTCAACCTGGCCTGCAGAATTGAAGCCTCTGAACCCGTAGCAATGGATTTTGCCATCCCCATCAAAATTGTTGCTTTAAAAAGCATCCTCAACCAGAGCTTTTATTGCGCTCAAGAAATGGATTAGCAAGTGCACTCCATTTATTTTTTTGTAACTGCAAGGGATTTGAAAGAAATCATTAATGTCTGTTTACTTGACTTTGTTTAACTGATTACATTTGTGTGCGGGATGACAATATTTAGTAGGGTTTTGGCTTGTTGCCTAAAAAACGTTTGATCAATCTTATACATACTATAATCTCTTTTTCACTAAATGAAGAGACAGCGCTCCTTCGGGTTGCTCAAAAAAGGAAAATAAATACTCCCTCTGTAAACTGATGTAAGATGTTTTTGCAGTTCAAATTGAACTGCAAAAATGCCTTATTTAGTGTACAGAGGTTGTATTTATTTAGCACACATCAATCTGTCTGTGTGGAAGAATATTCCTGAGTAAAATCTGGAGGTGTACTTCCCCTATGATTACAGCAGATACGGATGTGTCCCTTCTCTTGATCTTGAATGTCAGCTATCTTTTGCTGTTGTCCAGTCTGTTCATGAAACTTATTATTTCTGATCATCTTTATGAATCAGTGCAAGTACTGGAGTAAAACGAAGAGGTGGTCCAGGGGGATTAAACAAAATCTGTGGTGTTTCGCCTGAGCTGCAAGCTATTGTTGGTGAACCAACAATGGCTAGGACTGAGGTTTCATTATACTGGCCCGTCTTTCTACTGTCTTCCCTTCTCTTGATATGATTACATCACGGAAGAAGCCCTGAGATTGTGAATTGAATCAATTGCAGATTGTTAAGCAACTTTGGGCGTATATTCGCAGGAATGACTTGCAGGACCCAAACAATAAGAGAAAGATCATATGCAATGATGAACTACGATTGGTTTTTGAGACTGATTGCACTGATATGTTCAAGATGAACAAGCTTTTAGCGAAGCATATAAAACCACTCGAGCCAACAAGTAGTCCTTGCCCACAAACAGTAGTTATGTTATAGAAAGTAATCAAGCTTTAGTTTAAATCATATTTGCTACAACTTCTTGCAGAAGATTCAAATCGAGATATGAAGAAGCTGAAGCCTGTGGAAGATGTTCCCGTTCCTCTTGCCGAAGATGTTGCTACAAACCAACCGCCAGTTAACGTGTCTGATGCTCTTGCTAGCTTTTTTGGAACCGGAGAAAGAGAGATGTCCCAATCCGAGGTTGTCAAGCGTGTTTGGGACCACATCAAAAGCAACAATCTAGAGGTCAGTGGATGATTATTATCAGAACTTTGATGTGCTATACCGTTCTAGTATGAAGTGCTCTGGGTGATATTAAACTTGTAGTGGGCATTGCAAATTAATTGTGTCCAACCATGAATAACTAGCTAAGTGGAAGCGATTCTTCATTCAGTTTAGTTATGTAAGCATCTTTGGAAAGTACAAGCATATCTAGGTTATTTTAGAATGTTAGAATTACTGTCTCACAAGAAAGCATAGTTAAGTGTACAACTTTAGGATGTTAGGCGTAGAATTACCATCTCCCAAGGAAGCATATTTAAGTAGACTTGGTAATTGTACTCCTTTGTCTGTATGCTCTGGATAAATGCTATCAGGCCTGGAATTTTTTCTGTCTGATTCATGACAGATTGTGTTGACTGGAGTGGACATCATGGTTGATATTTTTATTTGGTAGATCACTCACTTTCTGTTTTCTCTTTCTGATTTTAGATTTGGTTGGCATGGTTGTTGGTGGTTGATCAACTAGAGGCATATATGGTGGTTGTTTTTAGATATAGGTTGTTGAGTGTATATTCCATGTTGCTCTATTTATTTTAACTTGAAGAGCTGGTACGTGGAGAGAAAAAAAATCTGCTTTTTGGTGTGTACAGTTATACCCTTATGCCTTGAGCAGCGATTAGCCAGTATTTTGCAGGTTGCTTTATACACAAGTTGGTTGGTTGTCTATTCTTTTTCAATATATGGTAAGAGTGAAGCATAAGCAAAGCATGTGGGGTCAATTAGTTAGATGCATATGGTGGTTGTTCTGGATAAAGGTCATTTTACTGTATGCTCCCATTTGTTTTTCATTTTTGAAGTTGAAGAACTGGTACATGAGGTTGAGAGGTTTTTTAACACCACTATGACCTTACATACATCCTTGTCAGCTGTATGGGAGTATTTTGCTGATTGCTTCTATATGCAAGTTGGCTTGTTATTTGTTCTCTTTCGACTTACAATGAGTAATGCATAAGGAAGCATTCCCGCAAGTCCCCCTTTCACTCTCATGAGTGCTTTCATATATAACTGAACAGTAACGATGTTGCCACCTAAGACACTGCGAATTATAAAATCAGCATAAATGCAATGTGTTAATGAAATTATTCACAGCTCTCAGCTTGCAAACTTATCTATTTATGGTATCAAATAATGCATGCCACCAACCCCACCCGCCATGTGATTTTCCTTGTTCTTTTTTTGATCAGGAATGGTTCATGGGTGAATATTCAGTTCTGCATGTTGCCATGTCTAGATTTAGGCATTAGTTAGTGCTAGGCTTTTTAGGTAGGCATATTTTATATTTGGCTGATCGGTGGTAGACTGTATATTCCCTCTGCTTATATTGTGAGTTCCCTTACTTGCAAGGATCTATTCTTGTATGCAGACAAGATAAAAACTCCTTATGTAACCATCTTGCTGTTCTACTTGGTATCCTATGTAAATATAGGCTTCTCTAAAGTACCTCAGTTCCATTCTTGTTTGTTTTGTTGCAGGATCCATCAAATCCCATGATGATATTATGCGACTCTAAGCTTAAAGATCTCTTTGGATGTGAGAGCGTAACTGCTCCGGCTGTTTCAGAGTTGCTGTCAGACCACCTTTTCAAGGAACCTAACAAGATCTAACTGGTTAGTTATTGACTCCCTCCTAAGAATACCCTCATGCTTATCCATCTTGCACCACCGATTGCCAGTCCCTATTTTTTTCCAGCGTTGCACTGTAGAAGTATAGAAATGTGTGAAACCAGTACGAGGGTATTTTTAGTTATATCAATATCTAGGCCTGTTAACTATTCGTTCTGTTTCATTTAACACAAAGGTGTTCGTTTGCTTATATCTAATCCGAGTGCCCAACTTTGGCTGCAGCTGAAACGTGGTTGGTCTAACATCCTGGTAGTAGGAACTGATGAAATGGCAGAAACTCGCCGAAGTTATTAACTGCACCTTTGGTACCCAACAGGCTTATTTTACTTACGAGAAAGGGCTGTAGGCTAATCTCATCACAGTAGCAATGAAAAGGAATGGTAGTTCTGCATATTGTCTAGTTTGGTCTTCCCGGAAGGGTCACATCTGGTAGGCTGTCCGGATTCGTAGCAACAGTAAGAGAAAGTGAAAAGCTGATTAACTTTGATGTAAATTCAGCAACCATAGACGCGTCTTATGGTAAGAGGCAGCTTTCTCCCTTTTTACCCAGAACATTGTGATGTTGTAGGTGATGTCTAATTATATGTTGTAGATCGTTATCAAAATGATAAATTTGCTCCCGTTCGTTCTAAATTGTGTCTCCGGTTATTCTTATATTCATGAAGGTTTTTCTTCCTTTTTGCAACCAACAACTACTTTGCCATGTATTACATGAAGTGGTAAAGCCATTATGCATGCTGGGTATTTCATAACAGATTCTGGTATCTGCACATCAGAATTCTCTGAAACATCGGCGTGGCCTTGCTGCCCCTGATGGACCTACACGTTGTTAAACATGGCGTAGAACAGAACCATGACCACCAGGCCAATGATGGCACACACAATTATGTTGCTTCTCTCCTTCTCATCCAGCGTGCCGTCCGGTAGGAACTTGTTTGCCACGATCAGAACTATCGCATCCAGATTCTGCGATGGTAAACAGAAGTCGAGTCATTTTACTTGGATCTGTGCATTTTGGTTCGCTAAGTGTATCATGCTTGCCTGGTAAATCATCTGTAGAATCCTCTGCAGGAGCGGCCCACATGCCTTGTTCACTTGGCTACAGAAAAAAGAAAAACATAATGTGATTTTGAGCTGAAACTTGTGTGTCTCTGCTATCTAAATTATACAGTAGCTATAGGTAAACGCCAAAAGCTGGCGCAAATTCAGAGAGTTAGGTGGATGGCAATGTACCTGACGAGCAGTAGGCCTGTGTAGACGTGGGTCGTGGATACAGTGCAGTCTACGTCCCAGGGCAGCTTCTTGCCCTTCCATTCTGCAAGTAATCAAACATTTCGGTATGAACTGATCAAACCGTGGTTGACACGTTACAACTGATGACAAGTGTTTTACAGACCTAGCGACCACTTGACGCCCAGGTCGAAGGCTCCGTTCTCCGCGGGCTTGAGCACGAACGAGACCTGGTGCCGGAGCATCATCTCATGTAGAAACAGGAACACGCTCTGTCAAAGCATGTCCCGTGTCAGCAACCAGAACGAAAGAAAGTAGCAGCAGCAAGCAACATGCTGTAGTACCTTGCTCATCTCCGAAACGCTGACGGGCGGGATGTTGCGGCAGAAATACCGGCACTCGTCGGCGACCAGCTCCAGCAGCTCCCGGACGCTCCGGTTCTGGATGGCGGAGTTGAGCCTCACGATCCTCATCACCGCCCGGAACCCGTCTTCCCCCCCTCCTTCTCCGTCGCCGAACAGAGCCTCCACGCGCAGCCTGCCGCCGCCCCTCCTCCTCCTCGTCCCCGCGCCATTGCTCCATGCCCTGCATTGACGCCCCGGCCTGCCAGCGCTCGCGCCGTTTCGGCGCAGGCGGGTCGGCGACGCGGCAAGAGGAGGTGGAGAAAGGCATGACAGGGTCGAAGCCATGGCGGAGGCGCGCTCTGGACGTGGAGTGCATCGTGCCTGGATGTGGACGATTTATGAGGCTGGGGTTTTGGTTTGGGACAAGGAAGGGATGGTATGGGCGCGAAGCCATCCATGTCCCTGGTGTGCTCTAGACTACTAGATTTATAGCTTGGTATGAACGGGTGGCAAGGAAAGCAAGGAAGGATGCTCTTCGAAACTTGGCTTGAGGTCCATACCCTACATGCATCCTGGAACTGGCTATGCTCATAGGCAGCATGTTTCAGAATCTTGATCGCTGGGTTTCCTAAACTTGTTTTAGCTTAAAACTGACAAGTCGGAAGCCAAGTATTCTCACATTCACCGGGAATGTATCTGGTGCACCCGCACTTGTGGTGCTACCGGTGCACCGGATGTCATAGAATATTTAAAAAATATGAAAAAATTCTAGCATATTAACACAACATCAATGTATGATGTCATAAAATTTTGTATAAAAATTTGAAATATTTTTTGAGATACAAAAATAACAAATTTGACATCAATGTAATAATGGGCCAAATCTAAAGCCCAATTTATGTTATGTACTATTCAGTGTTGAATTTGTCATTTTTGTTTTTCGAGTTATGTTTTGAATTTTGACTTGAAATATTGTGAGAACCTACATTGATGTTGTGTGAGTGTGTTAATTTTCTTTTCAGATATTTTTTAACATTTTAAAAGCACAATGTGAGTTTGGTGCACCGGTAGCACCACATGCTCCGGTGCACCAGATATTTTCTCCACGGGAATGTATCCTGTGCACCCGCACTTGTGGTGCTACCAGTGCACGGATGCCATAGAACATTTTAAAAAATCTAAAAAAAGTCTAGCACATTAACACAACATCAATGTATGACATCACATAATTTCGTATCAAAACTGAAAACACTTTTTAAGATACAAAAATGACAAGTTTAACATCAGTGTGATAATGGGCTAAATCTAAAGCCCAAGTTATGTTACGTACTATTCACTGTTGAATTTGTCATTTTTGTTTTTTGAGTTATGTTTCAAATTTTGACTTGATTTTTGTGACAACCTACATTGATGTTGTGTGAATGTGCTAAAAAAATTCAGAATTTTTTGAACAATTTAAAAGCGCAATATGAGTTCGGTGGACCGGTAGCACCTCAAGCTCCGGTGCACCAGATATTTCCTCACTATGCTACAGCCAAGACCTGCGACTCCACACACCCCAAACTCCGAATTTTCTATTTACCGCACATGTGCATCAAATAGGCGGCGTTTCACACAGGATGAGCACGCCAGCCCGAGTGCAAGTGGGCCGGCCCATTTTTAGTGTTAGATAGAGAGGTTCCAGTTCCAGTTTTGGGACCCTTCTAGAAGGTCCCAAGCCAACCTTACCAGGTTTGGGAACGTTCTAGAAGGTTCCTGGCTGTTTTTCTTGTTGTTTTCCTACTGGTTTTCCGGTTATATTTCCCCCCTTTTTTTCTCTTCTTTTCTTATACCTTTTCTTAATTCAGAAATTCCCAAAAATGTTGAGTATGTCCAAAAAATGTTAAGAATTTCAAACAGAAATTAAAAAATTATTAATATTTTCAAAAAAATATAACAGTTCTAGAATATATAAAATTTAATAAAAATTCTATGGATTTTATTTAAAATTTCGTGGTTTTCAAAAAAAAATCTCAAAAATTATTTTTTTTTCGAAAAAAGTTTATTTTTTTCATGATTTGCAAGAAATGTTTGAAATTTTAAAATTCTTTTTCTTAAAAAGTTTGGAATTTCAAAATGTGTTCGTGTTTCCATGTTTGAATTTCAAAAAAAGTTCATACCGAAAAAGATCTAGAAAAACTTATTTTTTTCGCATTTAAAAAATGTTTCCAGAAAATTAAAAACCATATTCTACAATACCAGTTTGCTACAACCCAGATCACTACAGTATTCTATCCGGTCACTCGGTCCGTTTGCTAGAATGCTCGGTCCGCTCGACATCTGCTTTCGGTCTGGTTCGCTTCGTTGAAGACGTCAATGGGCCAGTCCATTTGGAGGCCGCATGTGTATTGCCCCGACAATTTGCCGCTAAGAGCGGTAGATAGGAGCTCCTCCCAAACTCACTAGGGTACCGGGAACCCTCAAGAAAGAAAACTCCGCTGGGCACTGAAGCACAAAGTGTCGGGGACAAGGGAGGCGGCGACGGTGACTCTACACACCCCTGGCTGCCAACCCAAGCTGGGACACAAGCCTAGATATTCGGCGCCACGCCGATTTTATGTCTAGATAGACATGGATGACATGACAATGCTTGTCATCCCGGTAGCTTTCCAGAAGGTGATGAAGGAGTGGATGAATATCATGCTTCCCCATTGCATCCAGCCGCCTGCCCATGAAGTGACAAATGGGTGCGGGTGGCCTAGTTCGGCAGTGGGGTGTTGTTGTTTAGGAACGGAACGAGTTCTGTCAGATGTACCACCTAGTTTAGGATGTCACCCTCGTGTTCAAGCTTCAGGCTCAGGGACTGAATTTTGAAGATCTTTGATGGCGGCAGCTTCACTACAAAGGCATATGCCTGCCCTAACGATGAATTTCTGGTATAGAAAAACTTATTTTCAAAACATGTTTCACCATTTATGAAACATGCTCACATATTTCACGATAAAATTATGCTAAATTGTTATAAATGTACATGACAAATAATGTTTCATATCCCGCAAAAGAATATGATAAATTCAGGTGTGTTACACTTCTCTTGTTTTTTATATTAGAAAATTCTTATATTCTTGTGAACAAATTCCTATTCTTTCTTCCAAGTGACCTTACTCCGAAGAATTTTTATTTCTAATCTTGACCCGATCTCACAAAATTGGATTGATTGGCACACCGCGCATCTAGCATTCTCCTATCTATCTCTTCCAACTAAGTTGATCTCTGAAAAAAAATCTGAAATCTTGCAAGCATTCATTCCAGAGCCAATTACAAAGATACCTGGTCTTCCACTCTATTCACTGGAGGGAAGACAAGAAAGTAAACAATTCTTCAAAAGGAATTGTCTCTATCGAAAAGGAGGAATTGGCTCGCTCCTTCGCTCGTTGGGTAAGCGTAGAATGCACATTGCAACACGACACCAAAGAAATAACTCTTTGAGAACACATATATGTTGGAAAACTTTGCATGTAAAACAAAAAAAAAATCTATGCACACGCATGATCTATCCATGGAGATGCATAGAAACGAGGGGGGGAGTGTGTCTACGTACCCTCGTAGACTGTAAGCGGAAGCGTTTAGTAACGCGGTTGATGTAGTCGAACTTCTTCATGATCCAACCGATCGAGTACCAAACGTACGACACCTCCACGTTCAGCACACATTCAACTCGGTGATGTGCACGCCTTCTTGATCCAGCAAGACGGCGACGTAGTGGATGAGTTCCGGCAGCACGATGGCATGGTGACAGTGATGGTGATGCTATCTCCGCAGGGCTTCGCCTAAGCACTACGAAAATATGACCGGATGTAAACAGTGGAGGGGGCGCCGCACACGGCTAAGAGATTGTCGTGGTTATGTGTGGCACCCCCTTCCCACATATATATAGGTGCAGGAGAGGGGAGAGGCTAAGGGGCGTCCCAAGTAGGGCCAAATCCTACTTGGGGACTTCCCCAAGCCACGCCTCCTTCCTTATTTGAGTGCGGGAGGAAGGCAGGAGGAGGTGGCGCCCCCCTTTTCATTTCTCTCCTGAGGAGGGAAAGGCATGAGGGGCCACCCCTCCACTTTCCTTCCCCTAGGGCCGGCCGGCCATGTAGAGGGGCGCACCAGTCACCTAGTGGGCCGGTCTGTCCCCTCCTTTGGCCCATTAAGCCCATACACTTACCGGGGGAGTCCGGAACCCCTTTCGGTGACCAGATGACTACCCTGTGCACTCTGAAACCATTCCGGTGTCCGAATACCATCGTCCTATATATCAATCTTTACCTCTCGACCATTTCAAGACTCCTCGTCATGTCCTAGATCTCATCCGGGACTCCGAATAACATTCGGTCACCAAATCATATAACTCATATAGCACTATACCGTTAACGAACGTTAAGGGTGTGGACCCTACGGGTTCGAGAACTATGTACACATGACCGAGACACCTCTCCGGTCAATAACCAATAGCGGAACCTGGATGCCCATATTGGTTCCTACATATTCTACGAAGATCTTTACCGGACGAACCGTTATGACAACATACGTAATTCCCTTTGTCCATCGGTATGTTACTTGCCCGAGATTCGATCGTCGGTATCTTCATACCTAGTTCAATCTCGTTACCTGCAAGTCTTTTTACTCGTTCCGTAATACATTAGCTCGTAACTAACTCCTTAGTCATTTTCTTGCAAGCTTTTTATGTGTATTACCGAGAGGGCCCAGAGATACCTCTCCGATACTCGGAGTGACAAATCCTAATTTCGATCTATGCCAACTCAACAGACACCTTCGGAGATACCTGTAGAGCATCTTTATGATCAACCAATTACGTTGTGATGTTTGATAGCACACAAGGCATTCCTCCGGTATCCAGGAGTTGCATAATCTCATAGTCGAAGGAATATGTATTTGACATGAAGAAAGCAATAGCAATAAAAAGAACGATCAATATGCTAAGCTAACTGATGTCTACTACACAACCTTCTTCTTGTAGGAGTTGTTGGGCCTCCAAGTGCAGAGATTTGTAGGACAGTAGCAAATTTCCCTCAAGTGGATGACCTAAGGTTTATCAATCCGTGGGAGGCGTAGGATGAAGATGGTCTCTCTCAAGCAACCCTACAACCAAATAACAAAGAGTCTCTTGTGTCCCCAACACACCCAATACAATGGTAAATTGTATAGGTGCACTAGTTCGGCGAAGAGATGGTGATACAAGTGCAATATGGATGGTAGATATAGGTTTTTGTAATCTGAAAATATAAAAACAGCAAGGTAACTAGTAATAAAAGTGAGCGTAAACGGTATTGCAATGCTAGGAAACAAGGCCTAGGGTTCATACTTTCACTAGTGCAAGTTCTCTCAACAATAATAGCATAATTGGATCACATAACTATCCCTCAACATGCAACAAAGAGTCACTCCAAAGTCACTAATAGCGGAAAACAAACGAAGAGATTATGGTAGGGTACGAAACCACCTCAAAGTTATTCTTTCCAATCAATCCGTTGGGCTATTCCTATAAGTGTCACAAACAACCCTAGAGTTCGTACTAGAATAACACCTTAAGACACAAATCATCCAAAACCCTAATGTCACCTAGATACTCCAATGTCACCTCAAGTATCCGTGGGTATGATTATACGATATGCGTCACCAGTCTCAGATTCATCTATTCAACCAACACATAGAACCTCAAAGAGTGCCCTAAAGTTTCTACCGGAGAATCAAGACGAAAACGTGTGCCAACCCCTATGCATAGGTTCATGGGCGGAACCCGCAAGTTGATCACCAAAACATACATCAAGTGAGTCACGTGATATCCCATTGTCACCACAGATACACGCAACAAGACATACATCAAGTGTTCTCAAATCTTTAAAGACTCAATCCGATAAGATTACTTCAAAGGGAAAACTCAATCCATTACAAGAGAGTAGAGGGGGAGAAGCAAAATAAGATCCAACTATAATAGCAAAGCTCGTGATACATCAAGATCGTGCCAAATCAAGAACACGGGAGAGAGATCAAACACATAGCTACTGGTACATACCCTCAGCCCCGAGGGTGAACTACTCCCTCCTCGTCATGGAGAGCGCCAGGATGATGAAGATGGCCACCGGTGAGGGTTACCCCCTCCGGCAGGGTGCCAGAACAGGGTCCCGATTGGTTTTTGGTGGCTACAGAGGCTTGCGGCGGCGGAACTCCCGATCTATTCTTTTCCCCGAAGTTTTTAGGGTACATGGAGATATATAGGCGGAAGAAGTACGTCAAGGGAGCCACGAGGGGCCCACGAGGGTGGAGGGCACGCCCTAGGGGGGTGGGCGTGCCCCCCTACCTCGTGGCTCCCTCGTTTCTTTCCTGACGTGCACTCCAAGTCTATCGGGTAGCTTTCCTTCCAAAAATAACTTCTCCAGAAGGTTTCTTTCCGTTTCGACCGCTTTGATATTCCTTTTCTTCAAACATCAAACAAGGGAAAAACATGAATCGCAATCGGGCTCGGGTCAATAGGTTAGTCCCAAAAATAATATAAAAGTGTTTAATAAGGCCCATAAACATCCAAAATAGATAATATAATAGTATGGAACAATAAAAAATTATAGATACGTTGGAGACGTATCAACATCCCCAAGCTTAATTCCTGCTCGTCCTCGAGTAGGTAAATGATAAAAACATAATTTTTGATGTGGAATGCTACCTAACATATTCTTCAATGTATTTCTCTTTATTGTGGCAAGAATATTCAGATCCATAAGATTCAAAACAAAAGTTTAATATTGACATGAAAACAATAATACTTCAAGCATACTAACAAAGCAATCATGTCTTCTCTAAATAACATGGCCAAAGAAAGCTATCCCTACAAAATCATATAGTCTGGCTATGCTCTATCTTCATCACACAAAATATTTAAATCATGCACAACCCCGATGGAAAGCCAAGCAATTGTTTCATACTTTTGATGTTCTCAAACTTTTTCAATCTTCACGCAATACATGAGCGTGATCCATGGACATAGCACTATAGGTGGAATAGAATGGTGGTTGTGGAGAAGACAAAAAGGAGAATATAGTCTCACATTAACTAGGCGTATCAACGGGCTATGGAGATGCCCATCAATAGATATCAATGTGAGTGAGTAGGGATTGCCATGCAACGAATGCACTAGAGCTATAAGTGTATGAAAGCTCAACAAAAGAAACTAAGTGGGTGTGCATCCAACTCGCTTGCTCACGAAGACCTAGGGCATTTTGAGGAAGCCCATCATTGGAATATACAAGCCAAGTTCTATAATGAAAAATTCCCACTAGTATATGAAAGTGATATCATAGGAGACTCTCTATCATGAAGATCATGGTGCTACTTTGAAGCACAAGTGTGGTAAAAGGATAGTAACATTGTCCCTTCTCTCCTTTTCTCTCATTTTTAATATATTTTTTATTTGGGCCTTTTCTCTTTTTTATGGCCTCTTTTTTCTTAAGTCCGGAGTCTCATCCCGACTTGTGGGGGAATCATAGTCTCCATCATCCTTTCCTCACTGGGACAATGCTCTAATAATGATGATCATCACACTTTTATTTACTTACAACTCAAAAATTACAAGTCAATACTTAGAACAAAAATATGACTCTATGTGAATGCCTCCATGAGTAATGGATATGCAATGACTCATGAGTGACATGTATGAAAGAATTATGAACGGTGGCTTTGCCACAAATACGATGTCAACTACATGATCATGCAAAGCAATATGACAATGATGAAGCGTGTCATAATAAACGGAACGGTGGTAAGTTGCATGGCAATATATCTCGGAATGGCTATGGAAATGCCATGATAGGTAGGTATGGTGGCTGTTTTGAGGAAGGTATATGGTGGGTGTATGATCGGCGAAAGGTGCGAGGTATTAGAGAGGCTAGCAATGGTGGAAGGGTGAGAGTGCGTATAATCCATGGACTCAACATTAGTAATAAAGAACTCACATACTTATTGCAAAAATCTATTAGTTATCGAAACAAAGTACTATGCGCATGCTCCTAGGGGGATAGATTGGTAGGAAAATACCATCGCTCGTCCCCGACCGCCACTCATAAGGAAGACAATCAATAAATAAATCATGCTCCGACTTCATCACATAACGGTTCACCATACGTGCATGCTACGGGAATCACAAACTTTAGAACAAGTATCTCTCAAATTCACAAATGCTCAACTAGCATGACTCTAATATCACCATCTTCATATCTCAAAACAATCATCAAGCATCAAACTTCTCATAGTATTCAATGCACTTTATATGAAAGTTTTTATTATACCCATATTGGATGCCCATCATATTAGGACTAAATTCATAACCAGAGCAAATTACCATGCTGTTTAGGACTCTCAAAATAATATAAGTGAAGCACGAGAGTTCATCTATTTCTTCAAAATAAAACCACCATTGTGCTCTAAAAGATATAAGTGAAGCACTAGAGCAAACGACAAACTACTCCGAAAGATATAAGTGAAGATCAATGAGTAGTTGAATAATTATGTAACTATGTGAAGACTCTCTAACATTTAAGGCTTTCATACCTTGGTATTTTATTCAAACAGCAAGCAAAGCTAAAGAAAATAAAATGACGCTCCAAGCAAAACACATATCATGTGGTGAATAAAAATATAGCTCCAAGTAAAGTTACCGATGGAAGTAGACGAAAGAGGGGATGCCTTCCGGGGCATCCCCAAGCTTAGGCTCTTGCCACTCCTTATTCCATAGTCCATCGAATCTTTACCCAAAACTTGAAAACTTCACAACACAAAACTTAACAGAAAACTCGTAAGCTCCGTTAGCGAAAGAAAACAAAACACCACTTCAAGGTACTGTAATGAACTCATTATTTATTTATATTGGTGTTAAACCTACTGTATTACAACTTCTCTATGGTTTATAAACTATTTTACTGGCCATAGAGTCATCAAAATAAGCAAACAACACACGAAAAACAGAATCTGTCAAAAACAGAACAGTCTGTAGTAATCTGTAACTAACGCAAAATTCTGGAACTCCAAAAATTCTAAAATAAATTTGTGTACCTGAGGAATTTGTCTAGTAATCATCTGCAAAAAAATCAACTAAATAGCACTCTCTAGTAAAAAGTTGAAGCAAATCTCGTGAGCGCTAAAGTTTCTGTTTTTTACAGCATGATCATAAAGACTTCACCCAAGTCTTCCCAAAGGTTCTACTTGGCACAAACACTAATTAAAACACATAACCAGATCTAAAAAGAAGCTATATGGATTATTTATTACTAAACAGAACCAAAAAGCAAGAAACTAAAATAAAGTTGGGTTGCCTCCCAACAAGCGCTATGGTTTAACGCCCCTAGCCAGGCATGATGATTTCAATGATGCTCACATAAAAGATAAGAATTGAAACATAAAGAGAGCATCATGAAGAATATTACTAGAACATTTAAGTCTAACCCACTTCCTATGCATAGGGATTTTGTGATCAAACAACTTATGGGAACAACAATCAACTTGCATAGGAAGGTAAAACAAGCATAACTTCAAGATTTTAAGCACATAGAGAGGAAACTTGATATTATTGCAATATGTAGAAGCATATGATCCTCTCTCATAATAATTTTCAGTAGCATCATGAATGAATTCAACAATATAACCAGCACCTAAAGCATTCTTTTCATGATCTACTTGCATAGAAAATTTATTACTCTCCACATAAGCAAAATTCGGCTCATTCAGAATAGTGGGAGTATCATAAGAGACTTGAATACTATAAATTGTTTCCACATTAAAAGAGTAATGTTCAGAGAAAGGGTACTCATAATCATGACAAGTTCTATAAATATAATCATCACTACTCTTTATAGCATAAGTTTCATCACAATAATCATCATAAGTAGCAACTTTGTTCTCATCATAATTGATTGAAACCTCTTCCAAGATAGTGGATACATCACTAAATAAAGTCATGGCCTCTCCAAATCCACTTTCATAAATATTATAAGATTCAACATCCTCCAAAATAGTGGGATCACTACTTCCTAAAGTTGACACTCTTCCAAACCCACTTTCATCAATATAATCATCATAAGTAGGAGGCATGCTATCATCATTATAAATTTGCATAACAAAACTTGGGAGACTAAAAATACCATCTTCATTAAACGTAGCATCCCCAAGCTTGGGACAAACATTAATTGCAGCAAATATATTCTAAAAACATAATCTTCATCAAACATAGCATCCCCAAGCTTGGTCCTTTTCATATCATACGCATAATCACTCTCATCATTAATAGTATGGATAGCACCAATAGTATAGCAATTATCATATTCTTCCAAGCAAGTGGCAAAAATATTTTCAAGATCATAAGGAGTATCATTATCTTCCCAATCATAATCATCACAACAAGCAATAGGCATAACGAGATCATCATCAAGTACATCATCTTCCACAATTATTTTTGATTCATTTTCACGAGGCACAACAATAATAGAAGCAACATTATTTGGGAGGGATACCTTTTTACCTCTCTTCCTTTTTCTTTTCTTCTTCTTCACCTCATGTGTGGGTTCAATCCTCTTTTTTGAGCTCCTTATTAATGATATTGGTTGAATAGAAGGCTCCTCCTCGTTACCCGATTCATCATAAGAAATAATAGGAGGATATTGGGAAGTCTCTTCCCTCTCATTATTATTCTCTTCATCTTCTATTTGTTTTCTTTTCTTTATGTAATTGACAATATACGGATTTTCAATGCAATTCACCGTGCAATACATATAAATTTCCTCTAGATCAAAATGAAGAACTCTATCAAGGGCAAATTTTGGAATATCCTTAGTTATACATTTCATTTCTTCATAACCCAAGAGCAAACTAAGTTCATTATGATGTGCAAGGGAAATCAAGTCATCACAATTTTTGGACACGATACGATCATGAAACAATTTGCATTGGGTACTGAAATGATCACGTTCATTGCAAAGTTCACAAGTATGGCTAAGAAAGTTTAAATTTTCAGCACACGCATCTAGCCTTTCTTGCAACCATTTAGTTTCTAAATGCTTATGCCTCTTGCAATATCTATCTTCCCTATTTGGTGTGTATCAAGAAACCCAATGTACTCCACAAAAATTGACATGTTTATAGGAGACATTTTCATCATAACTTGTGCAATCATCATTAGTACTATGGATATTCAAGGAGTTCATACTAACAACATTGAAATCATGCTCATCATTCAAAGATTTAGTGCCAAACATTTTAATGCATTCTTCTTCTAACACTTTGGCACAATTTTCTTTTCCATCATACTCACGAAAGATATTAAAAGATGAAGCATATGAGATAAACTCAATTCCATTTTTTGTAGTTTTCTTTTATAAACTAAACTAGTGCTAAAACAAGAAACAAAAAGATTCGATTGCAAGATCTAAAGATATACCTTCAAGCACTCACCTCCCCGGCAACGGCGTCAGAAACTGCTTAGTTGACGGGGTGTAAGTGCAGCTTACCTAGCCTCCCCGGCAACGGCGCCAGAAACTGCTTGATGTCTACTACACAACCTTCTTCTTGTAGACGTTGTTGGGCCTCCAAGTGCAGAGGTTTGTAGGACAGTAGCAAATTTCCCTCAAGTGGATGACCTAAGGTTTATCAATCCATAGGAGGCGAGGGATGAAGATGGTCTCTCTCAAGCAACCCTGCAACCAAATAACAAAGAGTCTCTTGTGTCCCCAACACACCCAATACAATGGTAAATTGTATAGGTGCACTAGTTCTATGAAGAGATGGTGATACAAGTGCAATATGGATGGTAGATATAGGTTTTTGTAATCTGAAAATATAAAAACAGCAAGGTAACTAGTAATAAAAGTGAGCGTAAATGGTATTGCAATGCTAGGAAACAAGGCCTAGGGTTCATACTTTCACTAGTGCAAGTTCTCTCAACAATAATAACATAATTGTATCACATAAGTATCCCTAAACATGCAACAAAGAGTCACTCCAAAGTCACTAATAGCGGAAAACAAACGAAGAGATTATGGTAGGGTACGAAACCACCTCAAAGTTATTCTTTCCAATCAATCCATTGGGCTATTCCTATAAGTGTTACAAACAGCCCTAGAGCTCGTACTAGAATAACACCTTAAGACACAAATCAACCAAAACCCTAATGTCACCTAGATACTCCAATGTCAGCTCAAGTATCCGTGGGTATGATTATACAATATGCGTCACACAATCTCAGATTCATCTATTCAACCAACACATAGAACCTCAAAGAGTGCCCCAAAGTTTCTACCGGAGAATCAAGACGAAAACGTGTGCCAACCCCTATGCATAGGTTCATGGGCGGAACCCGCAAGTTGATCACCAAAACATACATCAAGTGAGTCACGTGATATCCCATTGTCACCACAGACACGCCGCAAAGAAGACATACATCAAGTGTTCTCAAATCTTTAAAGACTCAATCCGATAAGATTACTTCAAAGGGAAAACTCAATCCATTACAAGAGAGTAGAGGGGAGAAGCAACATAAGATCCAACTATAATAGCAAAGCTCGCGATACATCAAGATCGTGCCAAATCAAGAACACGAGAGAGAGAGAGATCAAACACATGCTACCGGTACATACCCTCAGCCCCGAGGGTGAACTACTCCCTCCTCGTCATGGAGAGCGCCAGGATGATGAAGATGGCCACGGTGAGGGTTCCCCCCTCCGTGGTCTTTGGAACAGGGCCCCGATTGGTTTTTGGTGGCTCTGAGGCTTGCGGCGGAACTCTCGATCTATTCTTTTCCCAAAGTTTTTAGGGTATATGGAGATATATAGGCGGAAGAAGTACGTCGGGAGCCACGAGGGGCCCACGAGGGTGGAGGCGCGCCCTAGGGGTGGCGCGCCCTACCTCGTGGCTCCCTCGTTCTTTCTGACATGCACTCCAAGTCTATCGGGTAGCTTTCCTTCCAAAAATAACTTCTCCAGAAGGTTTCATTCCGTTTCGACCCCATTTGATATTCCTTTTCTTAGAAACACTGAAACAAGGGAAAAAATAGGAACTGGCACTGGGCTCTGGGTCAATAGGTTAGTCGCAAAAATAATATAAAAGTGTTTAATAAATCCCATAAACATCCAAAACAGATAATATAATAGCATGGAACAATAAAAAATTATAGACACGTTGGAGACGTATCACTAATGAATGGGTCTTGTCCATCACATCATTTTCCTAATGATGTTATCCCGTTATCAAATGACAACACATGTCCATGGTTAGGAAACCTTAACCATCTTTGGTCAATGAGCTAGTCTAGTAGAGGCTTACTAGGGACACGGTACTTGTTTATGTATTCCCACATGTATTTAAGTTTCCGATCAATGCAATTCTAGCATGAATAATATTCCTTTATCACGAATAAGGAAATATAAAATAACAACTTTATTATTGCCTCTAGGGCATATTTCTTTCAGTCTCCCACTTGCACTAGAGTCAATAATCTAGATTGCATTGTAATGAACCTAACACCCATGGAGTCTTGGTGCTGATCATGTTTTGCTCGTGGAAGAGGCTTAGTCAACGGGTCTGCTACATTCAGATCCGTATATATTTTGCAAATCTCTATGTTTCCTTCCTTGACCTTTTCACGAATGGAGTTGAAGCGTCTCTTGATGTGTTTGGTTCACTTGTGAAACCTGGATTCCTTCGCCAAGGCAATTGCTCCAGTGTTGTCACAAAAGATTTTCATTGGAACCGATGCACTAGGTATTACACCCAGATAGGATATGAACTCCTTCATCCAGACTCCTTCATGCGCTGCTTCCGAAGCAGCTATGTACTCCGCTTCACACGTAGATCCCGCCATGACACTCTGCTTGGAACTGCACCAACTGACAGCTCCACCATTCAATATAAATACGTATCTGGTTTGTGACTTAGACTCATCTAGATCAGTGTCGAAGCTAGCATCAACGTAACCATTTATGACGATCTCTTTGTCTTCTCCATAAATGAGAAACATATCCTTGGTCCTTTTCAGGTACTTCAGGATGTTCTTGACTGCTGTCCAGTGATCCACTCCTGGATTACTTTGGTACCTCCCTGCCAAACTTATGGCAAGACACACATCAGGTCTGGTACACATCATAGCATACATGATAGAACCTATGGCTGAGGCATAGGGAATGACTTCCATTTTCTCTCTATCTTCTATAGTGGTCGGACTTTGAGTCTGAGTCAATTTCACACCTTTTAACATATGCAAGAACCCTTTCTTTGACTGATCCATTTTGAACTTCTTCAAAACTTTATCAAGGTATGAGCTTTGTGAAAGTCCTATTAAGTGTCTCGATCTATTCCTATAGATCTTGACGCCCAATATATAAGCAACTTCACCGAGATCTTTCATTGAAAAATTCTTATTCAAGTATCCTTTTATGCTATCCAGAAATTCTATATCATTTCCGATCAACAATATGTCATCCACATATAATATCAGAAATGCTACAGAGCTCCCACTCACTTTCTTGTAAATACAGGCTTCACCGTAAGTCTTATAAAACCATATGCTTTGAACACCTCATGAAAGCGCATATTCCAACTCCGAGATGTTTGCACCAGTCCATAGATGGATCGCTGGAGCTTGCACACTTTGTTAGCACCTTTAGGAACGACAAAACCTTTTGGTTGCATCATATACAACTCTTCTTTAAGAAATCCAGTAAGGAATGCAGTTTTGACGTCCATTTGCCAGATTTCATAATCATAAAATGCGGCAATTGCTAACATGATTCGGACAGACTTAAGAATCGCTACGGGTGAGAAAGTCTCATCGTAGTCGACTCCTTGAACTTGTCGAAAACCTTTCGCAACAAGTCGAGCTTTGTAGACAATAACATTACCCTCAGCGTCAGTCTTCTTCTTGAAGATCCATTTATTTTCTATGGCTTGCCGATCATCAGGAAAGTCCACCAAAGTCAATACTTTGTTCTCATACATGTATCCTATCTCAGATTTCATGGCCTCAAGCCATCTATCGTAATCCAGGCTCATCATAGCTTCTTCATAGATCGTAGGTTCGCCTTGGTCTAGTAACATGACTTCCAGGACAGGATTACCGTACCACTCTGGTGCATATCATGCTCTGGTTGACCTACGAGGTTCAGTAGTAACTTGATCTAAAGTTTCATGATCATTATCATTAGCTTCCTCTCTAGTTGGTGTAGGCATCACGGGAACGGTTTTCTGGGATGTGCTACTCTCCAATTCGAGAGAAGGTACAATTACCTCATCAAGTTCTACTTTCCTCCCACTCAGTTCTTTCGAGAGAAACTCCTTCTCTAGAAAGGACCCATTCTTAGCAACAAAGATGTTGCCTTCGGATCTGTGGTGGAAGGTGTACCCAATTGTTTCCTTAGGGTATCCTATGAAGACGCACTTCTCTGATTTAGGTTCGAGTTTATCAGGTTGAAGCTTTTTGACATAAGCGTCGCATCCCCAAACTGTAAGAAACGATTGCTTAGGTTTCTTGCCAAACCATAGTTCATACAGTGTCTTCTCAACGGATTTAGACGGTGCCCTATTTAATGTGAATGCGGCTGTCTCTAATGCATAACCCGAAAACGATAGTGGTAAATCGGTAAGAGACATCATAGAACGCACCATATCTAATAAAGTATGGTTACAACGTTCAGACACACCATTACGATGTGATGCTCTAGGTGGCGTGAGTTGTGAAACAATTCCACATTGTTTTAAATGAAGGCCAAACTCGTAACTCAAATATTCGCCTCCGCGATCAGATCATAGAAACTTTATTTTCTTGTTACGATGATTCTCCACTTCACTCTAAAATTCTATGAACTTTACAAATGTTTCAGACTTGTGTTTCATCAAGTAGATATACCCATACCTACTCAAATCATCTGTGAAGGTAAGAAAAAAACGATACCCGCCGCGTGCTTCAATCATCGGACCGCATACATCGGTATGTATTATTTCCAATAAGTCATTAGCTCCCTCCATTCTTCCGGAGAACGGAGTTTTAGTCATCTTGCCCATGAGGCATGGTTCGCAAGTATCAAATGATTCATAATCAAGTGATTCCGAAAGTCCATCCGCATGGAGTTTCTTCATGCGCTTTACACCAATATGACCTAAACAAAGCCATACAAATATGTTGCACTATCATTACCAACTTTGCATCTTTTGGCATCAATATTATGAATATGTGTATCACCACGATCGAGATTCAACAAGAATATACCATTCATCAAGGGTGCATGACCATAAAAGATATTACTCATATAAATAGAACACCCATTATTCTCTGATTTAAATGAATAACCGTCTCGGAATAAACAAGATCTAGATATAATGTTCAGGCTCAACGCGGGCACCAAATAACAATTATTGAGGTCTAAAACTAATCCCGAAGGTAGATGTAGAGCTAGCGTGCCGATGGCGATCACATCGACCTTGGAACCATTCCCGACCGAGGGAGTCTTGGATTAGGGGGTCCTCGGATATCCGGGCTATGTGATATGGGCCGGACCGATGGGCCGTGAAAGGACAAGGCAGAAGACCTTCCCTCGTGTCCGGATAGGACTCTCCTATGCGTGGATGGCAAGATTAGGTGTCCGGATGTGTAATTTTCTTCCTCCACAAACCAACTCTGTACAACCCTAGGCCCCTCCGGTGTGTATATAAACCAGAGGGTTTTTAGTCCGTAGAGGCTACCATAATTCCCATAGGCTAAACAGATAGGGTTTAGCCATTACGATCTCGAGGTAGATCAACTCTTGTAACCCCTATACTCATCAAAGACAATCAAGCAAGACATAGGGTTTTACCTCCACTAAGAGGGCCCAGACCTGGGTAAACACCGTGTCCCCTTTGTCCCTTGTTACCTTCGATCCTCAGACGCACAGTTCGGGACCCCCTACCCGAGATCAGCCGGTTTTGACACCGACATTGGTGCTTTCATTAAGAGTTCCTTTGTGTTGTCGATAGAAGGATTGATGGCTCGCCTTGTCATAAATGACCATATTACTTCTGGAAGGACCCTAACTCCGGGACAGGTCCTCCAGCTCGGCGGTTTTACCATGGGCACTCGCTCGGCCGTTAAGCCAACGACGGCCCCCACAATCGCCAAACATCATCTCCGCATCAGTCTCGAACACTTCGAAAAGATGGATCCGACAGATGTCTCGTGTTTGAACGAGCTGCTAGATCGCATCGCCGCCCTGGGGTCGCAATAGACTATGATTGGATTGGGCTTAAATCCGATCAGAGGGAGATCAAGTCCCCACCGATCACCCATCTGGTAGCGTCGTTGAGGAACGGGCCGAGGACGCTTCTTCCCCTAAGTTAAGAACCAGCTATGTTCGGATTTCCGAGCCCATCGAGCCGGATGCCCATCCTCGGGAACAGACCTCGAGTCCTCCAAACATAGGATCAGGCATTGAGGCCGGAAGTCACCAGGACCTTCCTGATCCAGAGCTGGTGACCTCGGAGATTCTTCGAACTCCAGATCCAATCGTGGGTCGAGATTCAGATTTCAGCCCACCCACCCACCACAATCAATATTCACCAAGCAATTCAGGCCCTCCAGACATATGTGACCTAATGTATGTATGATAGCAACCTCAGGAAACGGTCCATCACTTCTGGGCCAGATTCCTCCTTTTGTAAAAACAAGATTAAAGATTGCTGCGACGACGACACGGTTTCAGTTTTTTTGCCAAAACTGTACGGACGAGGGAATTCTCAATGCCCTCAACCGCCGCCGCATGCATCACTTTACAGATCTGGCGCACATAGTATAGAAGTACTGCGTGTGGAAAGCGCCTGGGAAGCCCAGACATCCCGGTGTGAACCCCTGCCTTTAAGCAACCTGCCGTACGGGCAAAGCGGATGCACCCTTACGAAGCATCTGACCACAAGTCCATTGACAAGAAAAATAAACCCTTCATGGGATACATAACCGTCCTGGACGAACTGCTCGACAAGCCCTGTCAGATACATACGACGCTGAACACCGAACCAACGCATAGCCTTCGGGCATGTTGGGTACTCCAGCAAGTGGCTAAGAGCGGTGAGGCCATCCTCACTAGTACTACTCCAGAGAAGCATTCTTCGTAGGATGAGGATTCCAACGTATTTACGGTCTTTGAGACCTTTTCTTAAAATAATCGGCACAAACGAGTGCTCCTCGACCTCGCCGAAGTCAACCAAGTAGCCGCAAGGAACCCTTGGAGCGATACGGCCATAACTTTCACCATCGATGACGAACCAAGGGTCCGATCAGTCCGAGCACCAGCCGCCTTGGTCTTAAACCCAATTGTGGACGGCTTTCGACTCACCAAAGTGCTCATGGACGGCGGTAGCGGACTTGCCCTCATCTACGAAGACACGCTCGACAAAATGCAAATGGACAAGAGTCGCATCGAGCAAAGCAGTACCACCTTTTGAGGTATTATCCCCAGTCGAGAAGCACGATGCTTGGGGAAAATTAAACTTGATGTAGTATTTGGCACGCCTGATAACTACAGGTCCGAAGAGTTTCTCTTCCACGTGGCCCCTTTCAACAGTGGATATCACGCCCTTTTGGGGCGGGACGCCTTCGCACGCTTCCAAGCCATACCCCATTACGGGTACATGAAGCTTAAATGCCAGGGCCTAACGAAGTAATCACTATCACCAGCGATCCGGATATAGCACTCCGTGCCAAAAACAAAACTGCGTCCTTGGCCCTCGAGGCACTACCCGAGGCCCTCGCGGCCGAGGAGTTAACCACTTTGCATTCCACAATGGACAAAGACGACGTAGTCCTTGACAAGAGGTCCAAATCCACCTCTTTCAAACCAGCAGACGAAATAGTTAAATTTTAAGTGCACCCAACGGATCCTAACAAGACAGCATCCATCGGAGCACAACCGGATCCGGCGGTCGATGCCGCCCTACGAGCGTTCCTGCGTGAAAATTGGGACATCTTTTCCTGGCACCCGTCGGACATGCCCGGAATCCCACGCAGTCTGGTCGAACATAGCCTCAACATAATAAAGGGGTTCAAACCAGTCAAGCAAATGCTGCAGCGATTTTCCGAACCCAAACGAGAAGCTATGGGGGAGGAGCTAGCCAAACTACTCGAGGCTGGGTTCATTAGAGAAATCAAACACCCAGACTCGCTAGCCAACCTGGTCATGGTGCCGAAGAAGGATAAATCCTGGTGCCTTTGTGTCAATTTTAAAGACCTCAATAAGGCTTGCCCTAAGGACCCCTTCCCGTTGCCCCGCATGGACCAAATTATTGATGCGACTGCAGGACACGATTCGTTATGTTTCCTCGATGCCTACTCAGGATACCATCAGATTAAGATGAAGGAGTCCGACCAGGCCGCTACGACATTTATTACCCCGTATGGGCCTTTCTGCTTCAACACTATGCCCTTTGGGATCAAAAACGCTGGCACCACTTACCAACGCATGATTCAAACATGTCTGGTAAAACAAATAGGCAAAACAGTGGAGGCATACGTGGACGACGTGGTCATCAAGACTAAACACGTCGAATCATTGGTGGATGATCTGCGCCTCACATTCAACAACCTCCGAACATATGACATACGGCTCAATCCGGAAAAATGTGTCTTCGGCGTTCCAGCCGGGAAACTGCTCGGGTTCATTGTTTCCAATAGAGGAATCAAAGCGAACCCAACCAAAATCTGAGCCCTGTCACAATTGGCGACACCAACAGACTTAAAGCAGGTCCAAAAACTAGCTGGGTGCGTGGCAGCCTTAAGACGCTTCATCTCCATATTGGGAGAAAAAGCACTACCACTTTATCGACTACTCTGGCGCAGCGACTACTTTGAATGGACGGATGCGGCTACTGCCGGATTGGAAGAAATAAAAACCCTGTTGGCAGGTAACCCAATCATAGCCGCACCAAGTGTTGGCGAGCCTATGTTGCTCTACATATCTGCGACTCACCAAGTAGTGAGCGCCGTGCTCGTCGTTGAACGAGAGGAAGAGGGACACAAGTTCCTCATCCAGAAACCGGTGTACTATGTATCAGCGGTCCTCATACCATGTAAATCTCGATAACCTCACTATCAGAAGATAGCTTATGCAGTCTTTATGGCATCCCGGAAGCTGCGGCACTACTTTCAAGAGTGTTCGATCACAGTGGCATCCGAAGTACCACTCAGTGACATCATAAATAATCGGGATGCCACCGGCCGCATAGCCAAATGGTCCATAGAGCTCTTACCATTTGAAATAACATACAAGCCACGCCGAGCTATTAAATCTCAGGTGCTGGCTGACTTTGTTGCCGAGTGGACGGAAGCCGAGCTCCCTAAAGTGTACAACACATACTCCAACTGGATCATGTACTTTGACGGCTCTAAAAAGTTAGCCGGACTGGGGGCTGGTGTCATCTTGACATCCCCTACGGGGGACACAGTTCGCTACGTGTTGCAAATAATGTATACGGACTCCAACTATGCAGCCGAATACGAGGCACTACTTCATGGTCTCCGAATAGCTGTCTCTATGGGCATACAATGCCTAGAGGTGCGTTGGGATTCGAACCTTGCAATATCCCAAATAAATGGAGAATTTGATGCAAAAGACCCAAAAATGGCGGCATAGCGAAACGCCGTACTCAAAATATCAGCTCGGTTTGAGGGGCTCGAGTTCCATCACGTTTCTCGGGACAGTAATCAAGCAGCGGGCATCCTTGCTCGAATGGGCGCTAAGCACGATCCTGTCCCGCCTAACACCTTTGTGAAAAGGCTCTTTAAGCCATCCGTGGTATGGTAGGACGAGAGCGGAAACACTAGTCCAGAGCCGATCATACCCCCCGTAGCCGAACACAATTCCGATGTCGCCGGGGGCTCGGACACCGAAATGACACTTTCCGCCCATCATGGCCGTCATTGCTCCATGGACCGAACCCTTCCTAGCCTACCTTAATAAGCAGGAACTCCCTCATGACCAGAATGAGGCCCGTCGCATAGTTCTACGCTCTAAAGCCTACAAAGTTCACGAAGGTGCTCTACAAGAAAAGTACTACTGGAGTCCTTCAAAGGTGCATCTCCGAAGAGGAGGAATGGCAGATCTTGGCTGAAATACATGCTGGTCTCGGTGGCCATCACGCCGTAGCTCGGGCCCTCGTAAGCAAGGCCTCCGTATAGGTTTCTTTTGGCCAACGTCCTGAGCAGACGCACAGGCCTTGATGTAACGCCGTGTGGGATGTCAGCTTTTCGCAATCAAAGCCATATGCCGCCCACTGCCTTAAGAACAATCCCCATCACTTGGACTTTTGCGGTCTGGGGGCTAGACATGGTTGGACCCCTTAAAGGGGAAGCCACAAGAAGAAATATTTTCTGGTTATGGTGGATAAATTCACTAAGTGGATAGAGGCCAAACCGGTCAAAACGGCCGAAGCTGGGCCAAAGATTGATTTTATATCCGGTGTAGTGCACCGTTATGGTGTCCCGCACAACATCATCACTTACAATGGCTCCAATTTCACAACCGATGAGGTGAAAAATTGGTGTGCTAACTGTTGGAAATATGCCCTAGAGGCAATAATAAAATGATTATTATTATATTTCCTTGTTCATGATAATTTTCTATTGTTCATGCTATAATTGTGTTATCCGGAAATCGTAATACATGTGTGAATACATAGACCACAACATGTCCCTAGTAAGCCTCTAGTTGACTAGCTCGTTGATCAATGGATGGTTACGGTTTCCTGACCATGGACATTTGATGTCATTGATAACGGGATCACATCATTGGGAGAATGATGTGATGGACAAGACCCAATCCTATGCATAGCACAAGATCGTGTAGTTAAATGCGCTAGAGCTTTTCTAATGTCAAGTATCATTTCCTTAGACCATGAGATCGCGCAACTCCCGGATACCGTAGGAGTGCTTTGGGTGTACCAAATGTCACAACGTAACTGGGTGGCTATAAAGGTACACTACAGGTATCTCCGAAAGTGTCTGTTGGGTTGGCACAGATCGAGACTGGGATTTGTAACTTCGTATGACGGAGAGGTATCTCTGGTCCCACTCGATAATGCATCATCATAATGAGCTCAATGTGACCAAGTGGTTGGTCATGGGATCATGCATTATGGAACGAGTAAAGTGACTTGCCGGAAACGAGATTGAAATAGGTATTGGGATACCGACGATCGAATCTCGGGCAAGTAACGTACCGATTGACAAAATGAATTGTATACGGGATTACTTGAATCCTCGACATCGTGGTTCATCCGATGAGATCGTCGTGGAACATGTGGAAGCCAACATGGGTATCCAGATCCCGCTGTTGGTTATTGGCCGGAGAGCTGTCTCGGTCATGTCTGCGTGATTCCCGAACCCGTAGGGTCTACACACTTAAGGTTCGGCGACGCTAGGGTTATAGGGAAGATATGTATGTGATTACCGAATGTTGTTTGGAGTCCCGGATGAGATTCCGGACGTCACGAGGAGTTCCGGAATGGTCCGGAGGTGAAGATTTATATATGGGAAGTTGTCAGACGGTCACCAGAAAAGTTCGGGGGCATATCGGTATTGTACCGGGGCCACCGGAGGGGTTCTGGGGGTCCACCGGGAGGGGCCACCTATCCCGGAGGGCCTTATGGTTTGTATAGGGAAGGGAACCAGCCCCTTGGTGGGCTGGGAGCCATCCCCCCTAGGGCCCATGCGCCTAGGGTTGGGGGGGGGGGAACCCTAGAGGGGGCGCCCCCTTTGCTTGGGGGGCAAGCCCCCTCCCCTTGGCCGCCGCCCCCTAGATCTCATCTAGAGGGGGCCGGCCCCCTTCCCCCTTCCCCTATAAATAGAGGGGCGAGGGGAGGGCTACACACCACATCCAAGGCACAGCCCCTCCCCTCCCCAACACCTCTCCTCCTCGGCAAGAGCTTGGCGAATCCCTGCCGGAGAACTGCCACTCCATCACCACCACGCCGTCGTGCTGCTGTTGGAGCTCTCTTCCTCAACCTCTCCCTCCTCCTTGCTGGATCAAGGCGTGTGAGACATCTCCGCTCCGTACGTGTGTTGAACGCGGAGGTGCCGTCCGTTCGGCTCTAGAATCATCGGTGATTTGGATCACGACGAGTACGACTCCATCAACCCCGTTCTCTTGAACGCTTCCGCTCGCGATCTACAAGGGTATGTAGATGCACTCCTCCCTCTTGTAGCTAGATGACTCCATAGATTGATCTTGGTGATGCGTAGAAAATTTTAAATTTCTGCTACGATCTCCAACAGTGGCATCATGAGCTAGGTCTATGCGTAGTTTCTATGCACGAGTAGAACACAAGTTTGTTGTGGGCGTCGATATTGTCAATTTACTTGCCGTTACTAGTCTTATCTTGATTCGGCGGCATCGTGGGATGAAGCGGCCCGGACCAACCTTACACGTACACTTACGTGAGACAGGTTCCACCGACTGACATGCACTAGTTGCATAAGGTGGCTAGCGGGTGTCTGTCTCTCCCACTTTAGTCGGATCGGATTTGATGAAAAGGGTCCTTATGAAGGGTAAATAGAAATTGGCACATCACGTTGTGGTTTTGGCGTAGGTAAGAAACGTTCTTGCTAGAAACCTATAGTAGCCACGTAAAAATTTGCAACAACAATTAGAGGACGTCTAACTTGTTTTTGCAGCATATGCCGTGTGATGTGATATGACCAAAAGGATGTGATGAATGATATATATATGTGATGTATGAGATTGGTCATGTTCTTGTAATAGGAATCACGATTTGCATGTCGATGAGTATGACAACCGGCAGGAGCCATAGGAGTTGTCTTAATTTATTGTTTCACCTGCGTGTCAATGAATAACGCCATGTAATTACTTTACTTTGTTGCTAAACCGTTAGCCATAGTAGTAGAAGTAATAGTTGGCGAGACAACTTCATGAAGACACGATGATGGAGATCATGATGATGGAGATCATGGTGTCATGCCGGTGACGATGATGATCATGGCGTCCCGAAGATGGAGATCAAAGGAGAAAAATTATTTTGGCCATATCATGTCACTATTTGATTGCATGTGATGTTTATCATGTTTTTGCATCTTATTTGCTTAGAACGACAGTAGCATAAATAAGATGATCCCTCATAATAATTTCAAGAAAGTGTTCCCCCTAACTGTGCACCGTTGCGAAGGTTTGTTGTTTCGAAGCACCACATGATGATCGGGTGTGATAGATTCTAACATTTGAATACAACGGGTGTAGGCCAGATTTACACACGCAATACACTTAGGTTGACTTGACGAGCCTAGCATGTACAGACATGGCCTCGGAACACGGAAGACCGAAAGGTCGAACATGAGTCGTATAGAAGATACGATCAACATGAAGATGTTCACCGATGATGACTAGTTCGTCTCACGTGATGATCGGACACGGCCTACTTGACTCGGATCATGTATCACTTAGATGACTGGAGGGATGTCTGTCTAAGTGGGAGTTCATTAAATAATTTGATTAGATGAACTTAATTATCATGAACTTAGTCTAAAACTTTTGCAAATATGTCTTGTAGATCAAAAGGCCAACGCTCTTGTCAACCTCAACTTCAACGCGTTCCTAGAGAAAACCAAGCTGAAAGACGATGGTAGCAACTATACGTCTTTGGGTCCGAACTTGAGGATCATCCTCATAGCTGCCAAGAAAGCATATGTCCTAGAAGCACCGTTAGGTGAAGCACCACCCAATGAACCAAGACGTTATGAACGCTTGGCAGTCGCATGTTGATGATTACTCCCTGGTTCAGTGCGGCATGCTTTACAGCTTAGAACCGGGGCTCCAAAAACGTTTCGAGCAGCACAATTCATATGAGATGTTCCAAGAGCTGAGAATGGCTTTCCAAGCTCATGCCCGGGTCGAGAGATATGAAGTCTCCGACAAGTTATACAGTTGTAAGATGGAGGAAAATAGTTCCGTCAGCGAGCACATACTTAAAATGTCTGGGTTGCACAACCGCTTGTCTCGGTGGAGTTAATCTCCCGGATGACGCTGATGCTGACAGAATCCTTGATCGCTTCCACCGAGCTACAAGAGCTTTGTGATGAACTTCAATATGCAGGGATGGAGAAAACCATTCTGAAGTATATTCAATGCTGAAATCAGCGAGGTGGAAATCAAAAGGAACATCAAGTGTTGATGGTGAATAAAACCACTAAGTTCAAGAAGGGCAAGGGTAAAAGGGTTTCAAGAAAGACGACAAGGAGGTGCTGCGCCCGCAAGCAAGCTGCCGGAAGAAACCAAAGAATGGACCCAAGCCCGAGACCGGAGTGTTTTTATTGCAAGGAAGTGGTCCTTTGAGCGGAACTGCCCCAAGTACTTAGCGGACAAGAAGGCCGACAACACCAAAGGTATATGTGATATACATGTAATTGATGTGTACCTTACCAGTACTCGTAGTAGCTCCTGGGTATTTGATACCGGTGCGGTTGCTCATATTTGTAACTCAAAACAGGAGTTACGGAATAAGCGGAGACTGGCGAAGGACGAGGTGACGATGTGCGTCGGGAATGGTTCGAAGGTCGATGTGATCGCCGTCGGCATGCTACCTCTAAATTTACCTACGGGATTAGTTTTAAACCTCAATAATTGTTATTTAGTGCCAGCTTTGAGCATGAACATTGTATCTTGATCTCGTTTGTCTGAGATGGCTACTCATTTAAATCCGAGAATAATGGTTGTTCTATTTATATGTGAGATATGTTTTATGGTCATGCTCCGCTGGTCAATGGTTTATTCTTAATGAATCTCGAACGTGATGTTACACATATTCATAGTGTGAATACCAAAAGATGTAAGGTTGATAATGATAGTCCCACATACTTGTGGCACTCCCACCTTGGTCACATTGGTGTCAAACGCATGAAGAAGCTCCATGCAGATGGACTTTTGGAGTCTCTTGATAACGAATCATTTGACACGTGCGAACCATGCGTCATGGGTAAAATGACCAAGACTCCGTTCTCCGGAACAATGGAGCGAGCAACCAACTTATTGGAAATCATACATACTGATGTGTGCGGTCCAATGAGCGTTGAGGCACGCGGTGGCTATCGTTATGTTCTCACCCTCACTGATGACTTGAGTAGATATGGGTATGTCTACTTAATGAAACACAAGTCTGAGACCTTTGAAAAGTTCAAGGAATTTCAGAGTGAGGTTGAAAATCAACGTGACAGAAAAATAAAGTTCTTACGATCAGATCATGGAGGGGAATATTTAAGTCGCGAATTTGGCACACACTTAAGGAAATGTGGAATCGTTTCACAACTCACGCCGCCTAGAACACCTCAGTGTAATGGTGTGTCCAAAGTCGTAATCGCACTCTATTGGATATGGTGCGATCTATGATGTCTCTTACCGATCTACCGCTCTCATTTTGGGGCTATGATTTAGAGACTACTGCATTCACTTTAAATAGGGCTCCGTCGAAATCCGTTGAGACGACACCATATGAATTATGGTTTGGGAAGAAACCTAAGCTGTCGTTTCTAAAGTTTGGGGATGCGATGCTTATGTCAAGAAACTGCAACCTGAAAAGCTCGAACCCAAGTTGGAAAAATGCGTCTTCATAGGATACCCTAAGGAAACCATTGGGTATACCTTCTACCTCAGATCCGAAGGCAAGATCTTTGTTGCCAAGAATGGGTCCTTTCTGGAGAAAGAGTTTCTCTCGAAAGAAGTAAGTGGGAGGAAAGTAGAACTTGATGAAGTACTGACTCTTGAAGCGGAAAGTAGCGCAGCTCAGGAAGATGTTCCTGTGGTGCCTGCACCGGGTAGATAGGAAGTTAAGGATGATGATCAAGGTACTTCGGATCAAGTTGCTACTGAACTTCGTAGGTCCACGAGGACATGTTCCACACCAGAATGGTATGGCAACCCCGTCCTGGAAATCATGTTGTTAGACAACGGTGAGAACTATGAAGAAGCGATGGCGGGCCCAGATTCCAACAAATGGCTTGAAGCCATGCAATCCGAGATAGGATCCATGTATGAAAACAAAGTATGGACTTTGACAAACTTGCCCGATGATCGGCGAGCAATAGGAAACAAATGGATCTTTAAGAAGAAGACGGACGCGGATGGTAATGTTACCATCTACAATGCTCGACTTGTCGCTAAGGGTTATCGACAAGTTCAAGGGGTTGACTACGATGAGACCTTCTCACCCGTAACGAAGCTTAAGTCCGTCCGAATCATGTTAGCAATTGCCGCATTCTAAGATTATGAGATATGGCAAATGGACGTCAAAACGGCATTCCTTAATGGCTTTCTTAAGGAAGAATTGTATATGATGCAGCCGGAAGGTTTCGTCGATCCTAAGAATGCTAACAAGGTGTGCAAGCTCCAGCGCTCCATCTATGGGCTGGTGCAAGCATCTCGGAGTTGGAACATTCGTTTTGATGAAATGATCAAAGCGTTTGGGTTTATCCAGACTTATGGAGAAGCCTGCGTTTACAAGAAAGTGAGTGGGAGCTCTGTAGCATTTCTCATATTATATGTGGATGACATACTGTTGATGGGAAATGATATAGAACTCTTGGATAGCATAAAGGCCTACTTGAATAAGTGTTTTTCAATGAAGGACCTTAGAGAAGCTGCTTACATATTAGGCATCAAGATCTATAGAGATAGATCGAGATGCCTCATAGGTCTTTCACAAATCACATACCTTGATAAGATATTGAATAAGTTCAATATGGATCAGTCCAAGAAGGGGTTCTTGCCTGTGTTGCAAGGTGTGAAATTGAGCTTGGCTCAATGTCCGACCACGGCAGAAGATAGAGAAAAGATGAGTGTCATCCCCTATGCCTCGGCCATAGGCTCTATCATGTATGCCATGCTGTGTACCAGACCTAATGTAAACCTTGCTGTAAGTTTGGTAGGAAGGTACCAAAGTAATCCCGGCATGGAATACTGGACAGCGGTCAAGAATATCTTGAAGTACCTGAAAAGGACTAAGGACATGTTTCTCGTTTATGGAGGTGACGAAGAGCTCGTCAGAAGGGTTACGTCGACGCTTAGCCCGACACAGATCTGGATGACTCTAAGTCACAAACCGGATCGTGTATATTTTGAATGGTGGGGCGATGGCTGGTGCAGTTGCAAGCAAAGCGTCGTGGCGGGATCTACATGTGAAGCGTAATACATGGCAGCCTCGGAGGCAGCACATGAAGCAATCTGGATGAAGGAGTTCATTACCGACCTAGGAGTTATTCCCAATGCGTCGGGGCCGATGACTCTCTTCTGTGACAACACTAGAGCCATTGCCCTTGCCAAGGAGCCCAGGTTTCACAAGAAGACCAGGCACATTAAGCATCGCTTCAACTCCATTCGTGAAAATGTTCAAGATGGAGACATAGATATTTGCAAAGTACATACAGATCTGAATGTCGCAGATCCGTTGACTAAACCTCTTCCGCGAGCAAAACATGATCAACACCGAACTCTATGGGTGTTCGATTCATCACAATGTAACTAGATTATTGACTCTAGTGCAAGTGGGAGACTGTTGGAAATATGCCCTAGAGGCAATAATAAAATGATTATTATTATATTTCCTTGTTCATGATAATTGTCTATTGTTCATGCTATAATTGTGTTATCCGGAAATCGTAATACATGTGTGAATACATAGACCACAACATGTCCCTAGTAAGCCTCTAGTTGACTAGCTCGTTGATCAATGGATGGTTACGGTTTCCTGACCATGGACATTTGATGTCATTGATGACGGGATCACATCATTGGGAAAATGATGTGATGGACAAGACCCAGTCCTAAGCATAGCACAAGATCGTGTAGTTCGTCTGCTAGAGCTTTTCTAATGTCAAGTATCATTTCCTTAGACCATGAGATCGTGCAACTCTTGGATACCGTAGGAGTGCTCTAGGTGTACCAAACGTCACAATGTAACTGGGTGGCTATAAAGGTACACACTACAGGTATCTCCGAAAGTGTCTGTTGGGTTGGCACGGATCGAGACTGGAATTTTTCACTCTGTATGACGGAGAGGTATCTCTGGGCCCACTCGGTAATGCATCATCATAATGAGCTCAATGTGACCAAGTGGTTGGTCACGGGATCATGCATTATGGAACGAGTAAAGTGACTTGCCGGAAACGAGATTGAACGAGGTATTGGGATACCGACGATCGAATCTCGGGCAAGTAACGTACCGATTGACAAAGGGAATTGTATACGGGATTACTTGAATCCTCGACATCGTGGTTCATCCGATGAGATCATCGTGGAACATGTGGGAGCCAACATGGTTATCCAGATCCCGCTATTGATTATTGGCCGGAGAGCTGTCTCGGTCATGTCTACGTGATTCCCGAACCCGTAGGGTCTACACACTTAAGGTTCGGCGACGCTAGGGTTATAGGGAAGATATGTATGTGATTACCGAATGTGGTTCGGAGTCCCGGATGAGATCCTGGACGTCACGAGCAGTTCCGGAATGGTCCGGAGGTGAAGATTTATATATGGGAAGTTGTCATACGGTTACCGGAAAAGTTCGGGGGCATATCGGTATTGTACCGGGGCCACCGGAGGGGTTCCGGGGGTCCACCGGGAGGGGCCACCTATCCTGGAGGGCCTTATGGGCTGTAGAGGGAAGGGAACCAGCCCCTTGGTGGGCTGGGAGCCATCCCCCCTAGGGCCCATGCGCCTAGGGTTGGGGGGGGGGAACCCTAGAGGGGGCGCCCCCTTTGCTTGAGGGGCAAGCCCCCTCCCCTTGGCCGCCCCCCCTCTAGATCTCACCTAGAGGGGGCCGGCCCCCTTCCCCCTTTCCCTATAAATAGAGGGGCGAGGGGAGGGATGCACACCACATCCAAGGCGCAGCCCCTCCCCTCCCCAACACCTCTCCTCCTTCGCAAGAGCTTAGCGAAGCCCTGCCGGAGAACTGCCACTCCATCACCACCACGCCGTCGTGCTGCTGTTGGAGCTCTCTTCCTCAACCTCTCCCTCCTCCTTGCTGGATCAAGGCGGCGTATGCTCCGTATGTGTGTTGAACACGGAGGTGCCGTCCGTTCGGCGCTAGGATCATCGGTGATTTGGATCACGACGAGTACGACTCCATCAACCCCTTTCTCTTGAACGCTTCCGCTCGCGATCTACAAGGGTATGTAGATGCAATCCTCCCTCTCATAGCTAGATGACTCCATAGATTGATCTTGGTGATGCGTAGAAAATTTTAAATTTCTGCTACGATCTCCAACACTAACTTGGGCGTTAAGCTCGATTATGCCTCCGTATACCACCCTCAAGCAAACGGCTAGGTCGAACGGGCTAATGGCCTGATAATGAGCGGCATTAAACCCAGACTAGTGTGATCCCTACGGGAGTCATATAAACATTGAGTTGATGAACTTGATTCCGTACTCCGAGGATTGCGGACCATGCCCAATCGCACGACCGGATACACACCCTTTTTCATGGTGTACGGCGTAGAGGCTATCTTGCCCTGCGACATTATTCATGACTCACCTCGAGTGCGCATGTATGAAGAGAGAGAAGCCAAGCTCGATCGGCAGGACGACCTAGACGGCCTGGAGGAGGAGCACGATATTGCAAGAGCCCGTTCCGCATTCTATCAACAACAGGCTCGGAGATATCAAAGCAGAGAAGTGCGGGCCAAGACTTATAATGTCGGCGAACTCTTTTTACACCTCCCAAAGAAGAAGAAGGACAAGCTCAAACCAAAATGGGAGGGTCCCTTCATTATAGATGAAGTTCTCATAGGAGGAGCCTATCGCCTTCGTAATGCATCGGATAATCGCCTAGAGTCGAATCCATGGAACGCTGCTCGGCTCTGAAGATTCTACGCATAAGTTCGGCCTGTTTCTTTTTCGCCCTTTTCCCTTCCCTCTTCGTTTGTTTTTGTTTTCTCGTTCTTATATGTTTCCTAGGATATGTTCAGATAGGCCGACCTCTTAAGGGGTACACATCTTAAAATATATACACCCCACCATGACTGGGGGCTTCTTTAAACTGAAGCTTATTATTATTCAGAGCCTAGAGCTCAGAATTATATGTCGTTTGTTTATATACACTTTTTTCCATTATATGCACCTCTATGACTTAAGTTTTTGCCAAGCTGGGTTGCCTCGCTCCTGTGTTTATGCCCTACGTTCCCGATTGTTCGGCTAGGGCGTAAAGGGAGCACCTCTGCGATTGTTACAACCGGGTTATCCGGACATGTACCTCAGACGGGTGAAGCCGAAAGCTAGCGTTCTTAAGAGAATAATTGGTCGACAATCAAATGACAAATTGTTACATTCTTGTAACCCTTCTAACACTGCGGGACAGTCTTTCCATAATACAGACCAAAGTCTAGGCATGCATAATTAAATATGCCAACCCAAGGAAAGGAACCCTTAACGGAACTATTCTCCTTGGAAGATTTCTTACCTATGTAATATAACATACCTCTCGAACTAAATCTTTGTTTGTTAGAGCATAGTGACTGGGTTGCCTGGTTTCCGGACATAGTGAATGTTTCTTGCATTCCACAATAGTATCCGGAAACACTCCACCATTTTGGTTTGGAGGTCAAAGCCGAAAGCCAGCGATGAATTTTTTTTCACATGTTCGGTTGAAGATACAGGATGATCATACAGTACATTAATACAATGAATCAGATACCTTTCCTTTTCTATCCCATCCATAAGACTGTCTAGCCTACAGTCTTCTTGCGAATATTTTGCAACTATCATTACTTGTTCATACACCAAGTTCACCGGAATTTCTTTCTCGTCCGGTCCCTGCGGTCCCACTCGGGCCATATGATTCGGATCTATCTTGGTAAAGCGTGTTTTCACCATTGCCCAGGCTTCCCGTGTGCCTTCACGGCAGGCGGGCGTCTTCCATAGCTCAAAGTGGCGCCGGATACCTTTGAATAGGCTTGCCAAACCCTCCACGCTTTCTGGAGGGGTATCGAATGGCCATAACGCCTTGGCCATACTCTTCATGGCCTTCCGGACCCGCTCATGCACCATGGACAACTCCTTCAGCACGTCACCTTGAAATCTGGATACTTCTTCTTCGGGCCGACCAGTTAATAGACCTGTAGCAACAGAGTTATGACATTCAACATTGTGGATTAAACATAAATCTTTATGGTGGTCTTACACGTCATACCGAACATGCCACCTTTCAACTTCTCATTTTCTTTTTGGGCGGCCGATAGCTGAGCCTTTAAGCTCTTTATCTCTTGGATTGCTTGTCTTTTTCCTCCTCGTGTTTTCTTCTCTTCTTGGACGTTCTCATTTCGGCCTTTTTCATTTCCGCTAGTTCGGCGGTGACGGCATTCACACTACAAAAAAATACACATCCGTGATGATACGTGTTTGTCATAGTAGGTCACGTTTTCTGTCATGCATGTACATCCATGACGATTTTATGACAGAATCAAGATAGTCATACCTGTGCTGTCGTACAAGTGTTCCATGACATTACCAAAATTATCATCACGAAGTGTTCACTTCCATGACGATAAATGCCGCGTCTTGGAAGACCTTTTGTCAAGGGTGACCGACAAGTGGCATCCATCATAACGGGTCGCCGTTATCGGGTCCGGTTTTGGATCCGATAACCCGCTAACAGCCATGACCAATGCCGATTTTCCACGTGTAAAATTCTCATTGGCCGATGGAACCACTTGTCAGCTCCGCGTTGGCACAGATGTCATCCACTCATTGGACAAAATGCGCCAATGATACATCGACACATGGCACGACCCAATAGAGGCCCATTCCTGTGAAAAGGCCGGCCCATTTGACTTGGTCAAAAGATAGCGGGTCGGCCCACGGAAAGCCTGTTAACGGCCTGTTCGCACATAGCCCATTTATAGCCCGCTAACCCAGGGCCCGTTATGGCCTATCCGAATTAGGCCCAGTAGCATCATCTGGGTCGTCCAATATGATTCCAGCCCGTTGTAACTTCTGGCCCATGTCTGGCCCATGACGTCTTTCGGCCCATATGAGGCACGTTGTAACTCATGGCCCATTAACGACCCGTGGTGAAACTGGCCCGTAATGAACAGTATATCACTTTATACCCATTAAGGACCCATTATTCCATTGGGTCGTTTCAAGCCCATGTTATCTTTCGGCCTTCTCAGGGCCCATTTATTCTTGGGCTCATTTCCAAAATTCGGTTACTTACGGCCTGTTACTGGCCTTTTCTGATTGTGGGCCAAATTTAGCCCGTGGTTATAGTCGGCCCTTTTGTGGCCCGTTAATCCATTGGGCCGTTTTCATAGCGTCATCAAATACAGCAGATTAACGACGGCCCATTATGGCCGGCCCATGAACGGACGATTCCAACTCTAGGCCGTTTAAGGCCCATAATGCGGTCCGTTATTGGCCCATGTTTGGCCAATCGATCATACGGCCTGTAGAAGGGCCATTGATGCTACTCCCCATAGAAGGCCCATTGTTTCTACGGCCCGTAGGAGGCCCAGGGTCACTACAGTAAATATGTAGCCCACCGTTATTGTGGCCTAGTTTTAAAAATAGGTTATTGCGACCACTAGCAAACCGCTAAGAACTACACTGACTACAAGCAAACAAATAAACAAGACAACAAGGAAATAAATAAGCAAGCAACTTACGCTAGGCTATCACGACTATTACACATATTACATCCACTGGGCATCAAAGTTCGCCACCAGTGCAAATATAGGGAACAAAGCAGCATATCACATAGACAGGTTGTCAAAGTTGGCCACCAGTGCAAATAAACGCCGCAGCAAAACAAGTCCAGAACTGAAACCACTTCAGAAGAGCTCAGGAAACAATATCCTGGGTACTCATAATGCTGGCAAGATGCTTGGCAAGCTTATTAACTTTCTCTTGTTTGGCGCTTAAATCCTCCAGCGCTTGTTGTTGCACAAGAAAGTATGCATATGAATTTTGCAGGGACTTCCTCAGTCCTTCGTCTTTTGTCAAAGACAAATTGTTGATGCCTTTCAGCTTGTAGATGACTGAAGAAGCGAAGTGATTCAGCAATGAAGTTCGAAGAGCTTGTGCCGGTGATCGCCAAGAACTTTCGAACACTACATCAATGCAAGACTGTGGGGTTTTCTCACTGTCTACAAGATTGTTTTTATCACCTTTCTTGGAGACCAACAGGGTTGTCTCACTATCTTGAACCTTATCTACATTACTTTCTCTACCATTGCATAGTGGGGTGCTCTTCTCCAATATTCTGTTCGCATACTACAAGAGAAACAAGCAGACACATCACAGGTTTAGCATGTAGTATACGAAACCCATTTTGGTAAACCGGTTCAGTAGTAAGGTGGACATGATAACAGCATGAAACAGACATATATCTATGTACTATGGTCACTGTATTGTCCATATCATTCTAGTTTATGTTTCCAAATCAAGATAGAGACACAGTTCAACTCATATATTTTTAAGAACAACAACATAGACAGAATATAAGTGTGAGAAACTACACAACATTGGCAACACTTGTAATGTGCATCACATGAGAACATAACTGTTTATACAACTAAAACTGAAATCAACATAGAGCAAGAAGTTAGAACAACAATCTAGTTAAAGAAATAGGTTTAAAACATACCTGTTGCGCCATTGGAGTTTCAATTGGATCCTTTAAATTCGAAAGTAGTTGATATGAGTAAATACAATGATGCAACAACAAAGGAGTATGGACCATAGCTACGGAATCTGACCTGAGAACAGTTGCTCTTTTTCTTTAAACGTGGAGTTTGGGTTCACTGTGGTGGTGTTCGTTCTTTGGGCACTGCAGTTGGTTTACAAACTGCTCGTGTGGGGATACTCTGTGGTGGACATGGTGCTTTGTCAACTAGAAGTGGGTTACTATCCACTGGGGTTGGGGTTAGATGGGTTGTAGCTGGTTCTCTGCCCAACGGTGTAAGTGTGCAATCTGGAAGAGTCTCGATTATGTGTGGTGGGGCTAGTACAACCATGGTTCTATCTGCATCGATGGGTAGCACTGTCTTTTGTGAAGAATGGGTTTTTGGTCCCTTAGATACAACCATCACCCCCTCCAATTCAAATGGCTGATAAACAAGAAAAGAAATTGAATGTACAAACATTGTATGATAGACAGATGTGGTAATTCACATATATGTTGTCTAACCAAATAGGACAGCATGACACAATTTCACATATATGATGCCTAACTAAACATGATAGCATGATACAGTTTTAGATATATGATGGATAAGTTAACAGGATATAATGGCATAATTCAACATATGATGAGTATCTAAACAAGATGACATGACAAAACTATATGATGTCTTTCTAAAATAGGTTGGGATGAAATAATTCACATACATGTTGTCTAAGTATACATGATGGCATGATATAATTGACATAATTGATTCATATACTAAGTAGGTGGCACTTGCATGTATGATCTCTAAACTAAGCAGATGGAATTCAATATTGTGCATCTGATGTCTAAACTAAGCAATGCAAGATACCATATGCATGATATGAGAAATATAAACATTGTAACTTAGAGCATACACCTCAGGTGGGATATAGGACTGGTAATCTGTCTCCGAATCCTCCTCTAAGGAGCTCCCTGTAACCATCGAGATATATGCTTCAACAGGTACCATTGCCTGCTCTGAAGACCTTGTTTTCACTCCTGATTTTTCCATAGCCGGCTCAAATGGTTGATACATATGAAGACTAGTTCAATATACGTAGATTGTCGACAAATGGAATATGTAATGAAAAAAATATGGCATGAGATAATTCACATATATGATGCCTGGCTACATGGCGGTGCATAATTCACATATATGATAACTCGCTGAAAAACATGGCATTGCATAATTCACATATCTGATATAGAAAGCAAACAGGAGGCATTCACACAAAGCATGTCTAATCTAAGCAGATGACATGGCAATGCAAGACACCATATGCATGATATGAGCAATATAACCCTACCAAGTTAGAACATGCACCTCGGGGGGGGGGGGGGGGATACGACTGGTCATCTGTCTCTAAATCCTCCTCTGAAGAGCTATCTGTAACCAGCAAGAAATCTGCATCGATAGGTAGCACTGACTGCTGAGAAGACCTTGTTTTCACTCCAGATTTTCCCATGACCGACTCAAATGGCTGATGCACAGGAAGAGTAGATGAATGTATAAACATTGTTGACAAACAGAATACATTCTGAAAAAAATATGGCACGATATAATTCACATATACGATGACTGGCTAAATAGGATGGCATTGCATGATTCACGTATATGATGCCTGGCTAAAGAAGATGGCATTGAATAATTCCCATATACTCTCTCTGTTCCTAAATATTTTTCTTTTTAGATATTTCAAATGGACTACCACATACCGATGTATATAGACATATTTTAGAGTGCAGATTCACTCATTTTGCTTCGTATGTAGTCACTTGTTGAAATCTCTAAAAAGACAAATATTTAGGAATGGTGAAGATATGATATAGAAACCAAACATGTGGCATTCACACAAAGCAAATCTAAACTAAGCTGATGACATATAAGATGTATAATGTAAGCAATGTGAGGCTCCATATGCATGATATGACCAACATCAGCATGCCATGTTAGAGCAAACACCTCAGGTGGTAAATAGGAGTGGTCGGCTCCCTCTGAATCCCCATCTAAACAGTTATCTTCTTCAGGAATACAATCCGGAATGGCGGGAGGGGGGGCCCAGTTCGCCCACCATGGAGCGGCGTCTGCATGACATTATATTCCCACGCAACGGTCTTCTCTTTTTCTCTACATGTTCAGTACGATTGTGTACAATAACTGACATGCATAATAAAAAAAATAGTTAGATTTTGTAAGGCCTAAGGGGTGCATGCAGAAATCAAGACTGATGGTAGCAAACGAGTGGATAGATCCAAAACTAACGATAGCAGGTAGATTATAGCTTCAGTTTAAAAAGATAGACAATGGATCATCTAATGTTTGTTGCTCACCCGACATGAACCACATAGAAGACTCCGGATGAACCAGATAGTAGACAAATACTATTCATTGCTGCCTCGATATGTGCCCCACGGGCATTTTAAAACTCAAGTTTGAATGATAAAGTAGCAGGTAATAATAACCGATGTATAACATAAGCAAACATGAAACAGTGCGACCTCTCTTCCGGGACTGTGTAGTCCTCAGGTTCAGCTGCTCAGTCGATGATGGTAATGCAGTTGGCATGGCTGCCGACAACGGGGAAGATGATCTGAGGCGGCGAAAGAAAGTTTGCAGGGGGAATCTCTGCTGCAGTGAACACTTCTGTCGAAGGTGCACCTCAGGTGGGGTGGGTGACGGCACGACAGGAGCAGGATATAGCACACAGAGTTTTCTTTGACACCTATCTAAAAATGAAGTAAATCTATAAGGGATCCTTAGAATTGGAGGATTCTATAAATGCAGGGACAGGAAAAACACTGGAATAGGATAGGAATGCACGTGCAAAATAGAGCATTTGGAAACATGGGATTTCTGTCAACCTGGGTGTTTGGTTCACATGAATTGGAAGAACACAGGAATGGAGAAGCATGGTCAAATTAAAGTTAAACCATGTGAAAATGAAAAAAATAAGAATCTTATTACGCCAGTAATGCAGTTAGTCCAGTTCTTCATGCATATTAATTTGAAAAGGACGTCCAAGTGGATATTCCTACATTTTTTCTTTGAAAGAGACACCAAAGGAAAAAATCCTCCGGTATTTCTTTGTTCCACTCCTTCTAACCAAATGCATGAATATTAGTACCATAGTAGTTCCATAGCAAAGGATCCCTGAGGGATCGACATGAATGCAGAGTAACAAAGTGATGCGATGAGTGTGCAACCTCTTTGGCATAGCCTTGTCGACCTCAACATCATTGGGTTGGACGTGGAGGATGGTGATGCTGGTGTGACTGTCAGAGGTGGGGAAGAAGATATGAGGCCTCTGGAAATGGCGCCGAGGGTACTGCTCTGCTGTGATGGACGGTTCCGTTGTTGGAGCATCTCTGGTGAGGTGTACGGCAGCGAGGCTGAAGCAGTACAAGACAGAGATGAAGTGGGACTCTAATATCATCTGCAATAGATGATGTAAAATACATCACCAAAAAGTGCTAGATGTAAAACGCATCAGCCGCACCACGGCCGCTACGACAGATGCTGTAAATACTGTTCACTCTGAATGTAACTGAAGAAATTGAACTTTACAGTCGAAATTGAATTTTACTGTCGAAACTGATTGAACTAGTAGCAGAGCATTGCAATAGATGTTTAGGGCGTTCGAGCACTAGTAGCAGAGAAGCAGTGATCTAAATCAGCAGACGCTCGAGCAAGGAACAAACTAGCAGAGAGCAAGTCGTGCAGCAGCACCGCAAGCGAGTGCTAAAGCAGCAACTCCTGTAGCTGTCGGAAGTCATGCATCAGCAGAAGCGTGAGCAAGAGTAAGAGCAGACCAGCAACACGAACGAGAGCAAGAGCGGAGCAGCAGGGTGACCGACAACAATAGCAGAAGAGAGCAGCAACACGAACGAAAGCAAGAGCAGCGCAGCAGCGCGACCGACAGCAAGAGCAGAGCCGCAGCAGCACGAGCGAGAGCCGGTGAAGCTGCAGCTAGTGCCAGTGTGGAAGTCGACGCCGAGGAAGCAACGACATGGGGGAGAGACGCCGTGAATGAAGTGGCCGGTGACGGCGCCGTCGATGGAGACCTGCCATGGCTGCTCGGTATCGAGCACCGGCAGCCCCGTGAGATCGAATTAAAGATAAAATGCAGTGGTGAGTGCATAGCATCCTTGGTGGCACCGAGCTGGCCTCGGCTTCATCAGAGGAATTGGTGACGGTGTTGCGGTTCTGGTGGGGCAGGTCAAGACGGTGCTGTGGGGATGGAGGTGGCGCGATAGACGAGGCGAACGTCAGGGCAGCTCCTTGGAGGTGGAGGACGGGGTGGCTAATCCGGCGGGACGACAAGATCAACGACGGATCCTCATCCGGTGCGGTGGATGAGGGACGGCGAGCTGTTGTGGTGGACGACGTCATCGGGGAAGAGTCTCTGGCTGGGCGGTGGTCGGGAGGCCGACGGAGGAGCGTGGTGTTTCGTGGGTTTTGGCGGCCTCGATGTACGAATGGGGGGGGGGGGGCGAAGGGGAAGGTAGGGGGAAGCCATGGCTTAGGGATGCGCTTGTCCGAAATGTAGGGTAAGTTACCAGCGTAACCCCACCGGTTTTGACCTCATGACGTTGAGCCGTCATTTTTGGCTGAGGGGTAGAAGGGGGATTTCACGCGTCTGGGCTGCGGGACCGATTTCGGATGAGGAGGGAGTTTTCGTGCGCGTCGAGATTTCGGGATAACAAGGTGCGGCGCGGGTTGAAGAGGTGGGAGTTTCAAAGCAGATGAGACAAAATATACTCGAGCTTGAAAATTTCGGGATAACAAGGCGCGGATTCCATGTTCGGCAGAATAAACTTAACGTGTACAAAAAAAGCAATTCATATAAGACACAAGAGTGTCATGTCCCCTTTTACTATATTGCTATAAATTCCATTGAAAAAACTACAAGAAAAATGTGAAAAATATCGGGAGAACAAGATTACCCTGTACAGTACCAAAACGATTCGCACTTCCCTCAACAACAACAAAAAACAAATCAATTCCCACTAAAAGAAAGAGTCATGTCCCTTTTTATATGATTACAAATGCCAGGATCTCGAATTTCAATTTTTGAATCCACGTTATGTTGAATTCGAATATATTGTTAGGTGACCTTGTGGTTTATAATGGATGTAGTCCTACATTTTGATCTTCCATCATATATCAACCTTTTACTCCACCCTATGAACATATATATTGTCGCCTACCATATGGACTAAATTTGAATCAATTTTCCTTATTTGAATACAATTGTTGTCAATTTATACAATCATTTAAATATTATCTTGATAACAAAAAACATGCATATAGCAGTAGTCATATTTCACTATGAACTACATGTACCATACGATCTCCAATTCGAATATTCGTATCCATTTTATGTTGAATTCAAATCAGAGTACATTGGTCTAGGTAGCGAGATGTTCGGGATAATCTAAACCCTATTTTCATATGTACAATTTTTGGCTGAATTGGGACAAGTTTTGCTATAAGCTTCTTGCAAAACTGGAGATTCTCCCAACAAGCCTCATGGTTCCGAGAGGGAACGTGTCACCTTTGTGTGCGAAACAATATACACCGCCTCCCCCGTGATTTTCTTTACAGAGGCAACATAGAACTATATGAGTGCCCTGTTAAATTTTGGAATTATTCCGGGTTTGTTTGGCCTTTTTTATACATTAATTGAGTTTCTGGACATTTAATGTGCATAATTCAAATTTGAACTGCAAGTACATGCTCCGGTGCACCAAAGTTGGTTAAAAAAATCACATGTGTGTCCTTGGGTGAATTTCTAGTTCCCATCCAAGAAATGAGAATGAAATTCAAACATCTGGGCGTCGTGACTCGGCCGAGAACATCGATAAACTTGGTTTTTAAATTCCTGTAAATCCAAAACTCGCCTAGAAATCATGAAACTTGGCATGGTGTCATGTCATGGCACTAACATGCTGTGGTAAAAAACTGGGCCGAATTGGAACAAGTTTTGGTATAAGATTGTCGCAAACCGGAGCTTCTCTCAAGAAGGCTCGTGGTTCTGAGAGGGAACATGTCACCTTTGAGTGTGAAACGATATACGCTGCCCCCCTTGAGTTTCTTTACAAAGGGAACATAGAACTACATGAGTGCTCTCTTAAATTTTGGAATTATTCTGGGTTCGTTTGGCCTTTTTATACAATAATTGAGTTTCTGGTCATTTAATGTGCATAATTCAAATTTGAACTACAAGCACATGCTCCTGTGCACCAAAATTGTTTGAAAAATCACATGTGTGTCCTCGGGTGAACTTCTAGGTCCCATGCAAGAAATGGGAATGAAATTCAAACATCTGGGCATCGTGGCTCGGCCGAGAACATTGAGAAACTTGGTTTTAAAATTCTTGTAAATCCAAAACACACCTGAAAATCATGAAACTTGGCATGGTGTCATGTGATGGTACTACTATGCTATGGTAAAACAAATTGGCCGAATAGGAACAAGTTTTGGTATAAACTTCTGGCAAACCGAAGCTTCTCTCAAGAAGGCTCGTGGTTCTGAGAGGGAATGTGTCACCTTTGTCTTGTGGTTCTGAGAGGGAACGTGTCACCTTTGTGTGCATAATTCAAATTTGAAATACAAGCACATGGTCCAGTGCACCAAAGTTGGTTGAAAAATTAAATGTGTGTCCTCGGGTAAATTTCTAGGTCCCATGCAAGAAATGGGAATGAAATTCAAACATGTGGGCGTCGTGGCTCGGCCGGAAACATTGAGAAACTTGGTTTTTTAATTCCTGTAAATCCAAAACACGCATGGAAATCATGAAACTTGGCTTGGTGTCATGACATGGCACCAACATGCTGTGGTAATTTTGCTGTCCGATTTGCCAAGGCGCACACATTAACAACCATCAAAGTCATTTTGGAACAAGTGCTATCACGTTACAACCAGAAACAGAAGTATTATTGAAACTGTGGGCGTTCTACTTACCATTTACGTGCCGCCACACGTCCCCTTTTTTTTTATTAGCTAGGAGGCACCGTGCAGGGTAGCTATTTGAGTACGGGAGGCGTGCGATCGGACCCCTGCGCATGCTTATCGGGAGGAGAGCCCTTTGACCTCCATTTGCTGCCCACCTCTCTCCCAAGGTCTCCATTAATGGCGCCAGAGCCTCTATTTAAGAGAGAAAAAAGAAAATCTGAAAAGAAAATTTTGCATGGATCTTGATGTAAGATCCGACGGACCTATATAGCATCTACTGCGCCTTATAGCAAGAATGATAAATATATAAGGACCACGACAGTTGATAGTAATTGTCTTACATAATTAGGAACATAATTTAAAGAGCCACATGCGGCTACGCCCGAAATACACAAGGGCAAAAGAAGAAGGAAGACAATGATCTGGCTCACTGATCTCTACTTTCTTGATGCATTGCCGCAGGCCGCGGGAACTAGTCTCCGTGGCGAGCGGCGACGACCTCTATCGTGCCCTCAAGACACTGCTTGTGAGCATCCACGTATTCCTCCACCAGCCTTTGGAGCTAGACGCGGAGCATGTCATTCTCATCCATAAGTTCCTTGACGATGACACCGGTCCTCTTCAATGAGGCACTAGTCTCCTCCTGTTGCTCTGCACTTCGGACGATCTTCGCCCTCAGCAGGCCGCGCTCGGCTTGGAGCCTCTCATTGCCCTCCCTTAGTTGCCGGATGACGCCGGTAGCCTATTCAAATGAGGCTTTCATGTCGTCCTGCAACCTCGCCCAGCCGGAGATCTGACCCACCTGGCTATGGACGATCGCATGCATGCGCCTATAAGAGGCGTCGCCTGCCCACGAGACATTTTCCCAGGCCGCAACGGCGCGACAGGACATCTCTGCTGCATTCGCGGCATGGCGAGACATCTTTGCTGCTTCCGCGGTGCGGCCGGACCAGTCTGCTGCATCGACAGTGCGGCGGGACCTTCGTGCTGCTTCGGCGGCGTGGCAGGACCTCTGTGCTGCTACTTTCGTGTGGCGGGACCTGTCGGCTGCTTTCGCGGCGAGGCGGGACATCTCTCGTGTTTCCGCTTCCATGCTCGCCTCTCCCTGGTGGTAATCTCTCGACCCAGAACTCACGCTGGCCATGGCAGACGCAAGGGAAGGATGGTGAATGACTTGTTTGTTTTTGTGGATGAGGAGTTGAGGAGGAATGTGAAGTCATCTTGGCATAGTAGTATTTATAACCGAGTATTAATACGCTCCTAAGTGGGAAACCGTTTAGGTCGTGATCAGTGTGAACAGGTTTGCAATTAAATATAGCGTGGTAGTAGTGATTTAGAATGTGACGAGACGCAAGCTCAAAATTTATTGACGGTTCTAGTTTCTAAGTGCAGCACTATTCCCGGATGGCGTAACGTGGGCACGTGTTCTCAGCGGTGGTGTAGCATATGCCATGGTACTTCTTTTTCTACTGCTGTGTACGTGCAATAACTGGCACCGTCGGATACATATCTTACGGTTATTGGGGCGTTCGACGGGAATAGCCTTGTGGCGAGCTATAGACTAGTCTTTTTTTCAGACGCATTACACCTATCTCTCAGGACTTCTCGCATGTACCATCTCTAGCTCCCTAGGTCGATGCCACCCACATACACTTGTACTCTGAGTTTATAAGTTATACAGGAGGAGAAGAGGTGCACGCACGCACTCGTCCTCTCTCGCACATGCATCTGTAGCTACGAATTGTTGTGTTCTCAACCATCCGATTGGCTCTATTATAGGTTTCAAGTTTAAAATGCGGAGGCTAAGCTGGAGGCGCGAGGTTTTGGTTATGGAATAGATAAATCCTGAACGTTCGGAATTTAAGTATGTCATCCCGAAAGTTTTTTGATGGCAACTTTAGTTGCTGCGAGGTGGCAACTTTAGTTATTAACACATGGCAACTTCGTTCCAGTTCGATTTTTTGTCAGAAAATTGCCATATTTGTCAACATCGCCTTAACTAAAGTTGCCATGAAAAGAGTTCGGATTAGCATGCTTAAATTCCGAACATTCAGAACTTATTGAGGTCCTTTGGTTAATGTGCGGGCCACACACGGCACCAACACGACACAAGCTTCGTCTGCCTGGTGCGCAGTCGGGTGAGTTGTCCAAGTATAGACACAACCAGACCCTCCTTGGTATCTGCGCCTTGAGTTATGCGCAGAGAAATTAGGATCGAAGGCAGTACTACTAGTAGTAGTACTACTTTGATGTGTCGCGTCAACTCGCACAAGTATGCAACACTTCCTGAACAAACAAGCATATAAGTTGTTATACTTCTTACCCAAAGGATCTTTATATCAAACTGACACAAAATATCCGTTCGACTGTTGGAAATTACTTTAACTTCTGATTTGATGTCGAAATAATTGCTGCATCGCCACCAAAAACCACCATCTCTTAAGCTAAAGTAGACCGAGCTAACCCCTATATTAGCATATTACTAAGATAAACAGAAGGCACTGTAGAATCATTTAGGAGGTGAGCTTGTCAATCTGAATGTGGAGGGACACCGTCCTCGACAACCCAACCCCAGCCGGCAACTTGGGCGGAACTGTGAAGAAGGTCAGCTCCTGCACGGCGATGTCGCCGGAATCCTTGCTGCTTGTCACCTCCATTTCCACCTTGACGGCGTCGGTCCTGCCTTTGGGCTCCCCCGGCGGGCCATTCGCTCACAGCTTGGCCATGTAGTGCGGCAGTGGGGATGCCCCCGCTCTGATGCAGACGACCGACACGGCGATAGGCGCGCCGATGTCGAGCACGCCGCCGACCAAGAAAAATGCGCGACCGTCCTCCTTCGTGAACAGCAAGAGCCGTGGCTCCGACAGTGGCACTTGCAGCTGGAGCACCTTGCCGTACTGGATCCTATGCATGGGCATGGGATGCATGGTGCTGATGTGGTGGGAGAGTGCCGGCGGCGGGCCTTCGTAGCCGCAGACGGGCACGGGGCATTTGCAGGGCGCGAGTGGACACATGCTCTGGTGGTCGGCGAGCTTGTGGTAAGTGACGTAGAGCCCACAACCTTCGTGCGGGCACTCCACCCTCACCGTGGAGAGGACGGCGTCCACCGCCATGTTCCGCACGTCGAAGCCACCGCCATGCTCGCACTTATGGCACTGCCGCCGGTTCCCGGGGCGCTCGATGCGGCAGTCCGCGCATGCCAGATGCCCTCCCTTGCACTGCACAAATCAATTGAACATCGCATCTATTAAGAAACATGCACCTTACTCGATCAGCCGAACGGATGAGGTGTATTCGAACCTCATACACTGGAGGCTTCAAGGGGTGGAAGCACAAGGGGCAGTGGAGCAAGTTGAGGTCCATTTATGACCATAGAGAGCTCCATCGTCAGGTCCTGTTCCATCGGCATGATCTCGCCCTCCTCATGCACAACCATCTCTCGCTTTATAGCCGGGGCATTACAAAGCTTTACCGTCACATATTCATACTACTTCAAGGTGCATTAAATCAACACATGCAAGTATCAAAAGGAGAGTCATGACATACATGCATGCGTTGTAATTAATGCATCGGTAAACGCAAATTATTAAAATATATCGAGTGAAGTGCTTTGATGTGTCGCGTCAACTCGTACAAGAATGAGAATTTTGATTACAACGCCCTCTCCCTCACGGACTGAGCTCCGGTGCCTTAACTGCACCTGCCTTTGGCTGTATGACAGGTGGGCCACCCACTTGTTGGGCCCACCTATCATACACGCAAAGGCAAGAGCAGTAAGTCAATGAAGCTGCGTCCCTCCCTCGCCCATGAGCGTGGAGGCTGGCAGGACTAGGAGAAGCTTTCGCTACACGCTCTCCCTCCCGCACGCGGTGGACATGCAACAGTTCATTCGGTGTCAGATGGCAAGAAGCATACTGTAGTACTCCACTGCAGTAGTACTCCATCATTGTTCGACTTCCCGAAGAGGCGAACAGCCAAGCGTAGCCCGGACGCTCGTGTGGCAGTTTCATGTGTAGAGTAGTCTAGGATAGCGTGTATCATGCCTGTAAGCTTAAAATCGTTGGGGTCGGTTCCATGCTATGAGACCGTCTAGAAGCATTTTTTATTAAAATAATCTTTTGGCCCTACCTGTCATCCTGGAGATTGTAGTTTGCACGCTCATCTGGTCAAGACAGGAATATATATTTTAATTTTGGTGGGGTAAATGTTAGAGGTTGCAGCAAATATATTGTACATCTTGGGTCTTTTAGCCAAGTTTAGAGGCAAGCATGTGGGGCGGTGCTATGATGTGTCGCACAACTTTCGTACAACAAGGAGAAGCTTGATTTCACTACTACACGCCTTCTCCCTCGCCCATGCTGTGGCTCATGCAGACGAGGACATGCTTTTGCTTATACTACAACAAGCTATCCCTCCCACATGCGGTGGACGGACATGCAGTAGTGGATTCGATATTGTAGAAGTATTAGTAACATCATTGTTCGTCTTCTCGAAGAGGCGAAGAGCCAAGCGCAACCCGAACGTGGCAGTTGCGAACGCTTGCGTGGCAGTCTTTGTGTAGGGGTGGGGCGGGGTGCGGAGCCTTGGAGCACGCATATAGCCAGGCTCTTGCATGAGACAAAATTGCTACGTAAGCATGCTATAAGCCCACTATTGTAGTACACTTGCTAGTATAGCCCTGTAAACCGGAAATGAGTAGTATTTGCCTTTCTAGAGATTTCAACAAGTGACTACACTACACCCTAAATGAGTACATATGGAGCAAAATGAGTGAATCTACACCATAAATAAATACGTACTTCTCTTTTTTTCCTCTCCGCCTTGGTTGCGGTGCACAATATTGAGTATACTACTACTGACTAGTATCTTTTTGACATGCATTTACGTTGATATGACTTGAATGCCAACGACGCAGAGGGTAGCGGTTCCCGAAACGTTGAACGTTCAATGATGCCTCCGCACTCAATTAGCATGCAGAGGTAGGAGTAATTGGAGAAGCAGAATGGAGCCAGCACGATGTGAATGCAACACAGTTTGGACTCTCATACAAAGGCGCCCCACCACTCCAATCCATCTACTCCTAGTCTCTACGCAACACTACCCACTCCAATCCAAGACCAAGACCAAGTGACCAGAAGCCACAAGCACCCATGGCGTCAATGGGCCAGCGTCTGGCGGTCGGTATGCCAGTCGCCAAGACGCCGACCTGCGGCCCTGCACCATGCAGCGTTTCCAGACGGTGCTGGCGACCGCCAGCATCATAGCCCTCGCCGATGCCGGCTTCGCCTCTCGCATGCGCCAAATGATGGTCGACTCCATCTGCAGGTTCACCGCCGTCAAGAAGCGCGCGGATGACCTTGCCGTACTGCTCCAGCCCGCGCACCCAGGCTCCTCATTGCCTGCCACCCTCATCGGCCTCCAAGGCGATGAACTCTTTGAAGCACTAGTGGCCCTGCAGCTGGCGGTAGTCGCGATGAAGAATGTGCACCTCGAGGCCACGCTCGCCGCGCAGCGCCTCGTTATGCAAGAAACCATCGATCTGCACATCCACGTCTACAAGGAAATCGTCTACATAGGCCACTACAAGGCCAGCGAGGACAGAAAGACGTTGGCCTTCTTCCAGTGGCTGGAATCTTTGGACGCCATTGTTCAGAAGCACGTCGACCTGGCCACGAAAGCCGCTGCTACTTAGCCGCCGTTCGGTGGGCCGGCGCCCTGAGTCAAGGAGGTGGACGTCGTCGATGGATGCATCCTTCTTGCCTCCTGTAACCATCACTGCATCGCCTTGTGGCCTTAATGTTTTATTAGTGTATGGCATTTTTATTCCAGTCGTAAATGACATGTGTGATCCCTTGCTCTTATTTGGTGTTAATTATTTGTATTATCACTGTCTTCGACCTGGTGTACTACTACCTAGGTCCTGGTTTATTAGTCCCTTTTGTAATTTGTGCTAAATTTTGACCAAAGATTTAACTAACAAAATGTTTGTGCATGTCAACAAAAAATATATCATTTGATTTGTATTTGAACATAGTTTTAAATTATATAATTTTGGTGACATGCGCGAACCTTTTGTTAGTCAAATTTATGGTCAAAATTTGGCACAGATTACGACGGGGAGCAATAAACCAGGACGGAGGTAGACTGGTCCGTCACCATCGTGTCTTGTGTCTAATTTTGACTTCAACGACCCAACCTACATGGAGGGAGTGCTATATATATTGGCACAACAACCAAACTTATAAAGTATATTCAAAACTGAGCATTACTACAAGTCATGAGTTCAAAACGAGAAAGTGGAACAAGTACAGCATGCATGTGCCGTTCGCGTCGCATCCCCACATGGTCGTGGTGCACAATGTAGTAACTAGTCTATTCTTGACCCACATTTACATTGATACGACTTGAATGCCAAGGAGGGAGAGGGTAGCGGTTCCCGAGACGTTGAATGGTCAATGATGCATCCTCAATTAGCATGCAGAGGGAATTAATTGGAGAAGCAGAATGGAGCCAGCATGATGTGAATGCAATAGAGTTTGGACTCTCATATAAAGGCGCCCCACCACTCCAATCCATCTACTCCTAGTCTCTGCGCAACACTGCCCACTCCAATCCAAGACCAAGTGACCAAAAGCCACAAGCACCTATGGAGGCGATGGACGCGAGCGGCAGTCGGCTGTGCCAAATCATCCAAGACGCCGGCCTGTGGCCCCACACCATGCAGCGTTTCCAGACGGTGTTGGCGACCGCCGGCGACGTAGCCCTCGCCGACGTCGGCTTCACCTCTCGCGTGGACGACCTTGCCGTACTGCTCCAGCCCGCGCACCCAGGCTCCTCATTGCCTGCCACCCTCATCGGCCTCCATGGTGACAAACTCTTTCAAGCCCTGGTGGCCCCGCAGGTGCCGGAGGTCGCGACGAAGAATGTGCACCTCGAGGCGCGCCGCGCAGCGCCTTGCCATGCAAGAAACCGTCGACCTGTACATCCACGTCTACGAGGAAATCGTCTACATAGGCCACTACAAGGCCAGTGAGGACAGAAAGACGTTGGCCTTCTTCTAGCGGCTGGAATATTTGGACGCCATTGTTCAGAAGCACGTTGACCTGGCCATGAAAGCCGCTGCTACTTAGCCGCCGTCCGGTGGGCCGGCGCCCTGAGTCGAGGAGGTGGACTTCGTCGATGGATGCATATTTCTTCTTGCTTCCTGTAACCAGCACTGCATCGCCTCGTGGCCTTAATGTTTTATTAGTATAGTACATATGGCATTTTTATTCCAATCGTAACATTTTCACTGTAGGTGGGGCCGCAGTTGAGCAAACCGACCATCGGCAAATCGCCACCCCGTCTCCCGCGCGTCGCTGAGTTTAGAATTAGAAGAGAGAAATGATGAGAAGAGCTAGCTGTAGCACGGACGCTGTTCTCAGATGGGACTCGTGTTGATAGACTAGGAGTACCGAGCACTCGTACCTCTTTTTTTTAGGGAAGAAGTAGTTGTATGTATAGTACCACTAGTTGGGTGCGTGCAACCTATACATGTCATCACTTTAGGTCTCCTTTTCAAACCGCAACTACGCTTCACAGTACATATTTTTTCACGCATTTATTCTCCTATATGTACTCCTAGGCTATTTCCACGTGCTCCCTTTCGCCGACATGTGGGACATAGAGCATCTGGGTCGTAGTGCATGCACGACTCGGTGCATATGCTGGGGTACTTTACGTTTCAGACCTCACGAATTACATGCAAACCCCCCGCAGAAGAATAAATAAATAAATGAATTACTACATGAAACCGGATTATTTTCATAGAAACCGGACCACGTTCATTAAATTTTGGACATAACACGTTTATGAAAAACAACCAGACCTAAACCAGTCTAAGGGCCTCTTTGATTTGCAGGATACCAAGAACACAAGAATGGGGAAAGTATGATGGCGATGAACCAAGACGAGGAGAACTCTAACTCAGTTAGAGGTTAGAGTTAGATTCTAACCCTGAACTAACTCTAACCAAAGAGGTGTATGGATGGCAGGGTTAGATTGACAATAAATGCTCTTTCTCAATCATTTGACTACTTTGGACCCTATTTCCTTCCGGATTTGGTGTGGCCGGCTCTTGTGTGGCCTCCTCCCACTCTCAATTGACATAAACGAACCATCTTTACAAATCAAGCAAGCAAAACATGATAAAATTTACTTTGTCCATACAAATGAGATATCCCTCTTAAACATACAAGTCGTCAATCAAGCTTCACAAAAAATACACTCCATGAAACAAAGCATGAGCTAACTCATCACGGAAGTCATTCACGATAGGGAGGGAGCCCGGAGCCCCTCACGTAACCAGGGAGGAGCTCGTCATCATCGCTCTGGAGGAAGGCTCTATAGAGCCCAAGCCTCAGGAACCCCTCCAACGCCGGCGCTTGCAAGTTGAGGTCAACACCGACATGGGTAGCAGGGCCGCTTGCCATGACTGTGAGCCGAATCTTTGGGCCTCTAGAAATAATGCAAGCCTGAAACTGAAATACCTAGAAAGGTGAACTGAATCTTTGGGCCTCTAGAAATAATGCAAGCCTGAAACTGAAATACCTAGAAAGGTGAACTGAATCTTTGGGCCTCTAGAAAGATTTATTACCTCCTCAAGCAGCATCAAACAATTCCATGCATGCACCACAAATCTATACCAAGTTTAATCAGGATCTACTTTTCCAAATAAGAATTAGCGCTAGAGCGAGCAAGATCAATGATATGGCTGTGAGACAGAGAAGGAACGAGCAAACTCACCCCTCTCGCGACCTCCCTGGTAGATGCACTGCCGTCACACATGACAGAGGGAGAAAAACAATCGGTGAAGGGGGAGCGGGGCGAGCTTTGGAGGCCGGAGGGAGAGGGCGGCTGGAGGAGGGCGGTGAAGGCCGGAGGGACAGGGCGGCCGGAGGGGAGAGAGGGCGAGCAGCGGAGCGGCACTTGGGTGGCTGGCCCGATGGGGAATAGAGAGGAGCCGTGCGAGGGTGGGGTGGGGGGGAGGGGGCGGAGGGAGACTTTTTTTAGTTCTCTTTTAGTGGGCCCGAGGAGAACTAACCCAATTAGAACCTCTCCATCGAGCTTGTTTTTTTAGCTGGGTTAGAGCAAACTAGCTCAAACTAACCCCTCCTGTTTGGATACTTTGAGGCTATTTCAACCCAAACTAGCTCTAACTCAGGGATCCAAACAAAGAGGAGTAGTACTGTACATGCTACAGTCTGGACCGTAGCACATTGTTTTTTATGGCCATATTGAAGGAAATATGCCCTAGAGGCAATAATAAAGTTATTATTTATTTCCTTATATCATGATAAATGTTTATTATTCATGCTAGAATTGTATTAACCGGAAACATAATACTTGTGTGAATACATAGACAACCAGAGTGTCACTAGTATGCCTCTACTTGACTAGCTCGTTGATCAAAGATGGTTATGTTTGCTAGCCATTGACATGAGTTGTCATTTGATTAATGGGATCACATCATTAGGAAAATGATCTGATTGACTTGACCCATTCCGTTAGCTTAGCACTTGATCGTTTAGTATGTTTGAAAGCACAAGTGCTCCCTAGGTGGTCTTGGTAATTAATGTCAACATATCTCTTGTTGGACTAACACTTTTATCTAGTATGTTTCAGATAAGTTCAACAATGGAGTGGCATGGACTAAAGGATGTGGGAACTCCTTCAAGATGCTAAGGACAAAGGATTGACTCAAGCTTCAAGCTCAATACTCTTCATTTTACATTTTAGTGGTCCAAGATCACATTGAGTCTATAGGAAAAGCCAATACTATCAAGGAGGGATGAGGTGTTGCTTAATGAGCCTCTTGCTTCAAGTGCTTAGTGATATGCTCCAAATACCCTCAACTACTTTCCCACTTCCACACATTCTTCCTATCCGGCGCCACCGAGTTTGGATGTCTTAGCCACTGCCACAAACCCTAGGCAAATCGGTCTCACCGATAGGGATCTCGGTCTCACCGAGATGGGATTGTAATCTCTCTGTGTATGTCCATTATCAAAATCGGTCTCACCGATTTTGTGCAATCGGTACTACCAAGATTACAATGCAAACTTTCTGGTTGACTCATTATCAAAATCGGTCCCACCGAGTTTGAGTAATCGGTCCAACCGAGTTTGCCTGACCAACTCTCTGGTTAGCTAATTACCAAAATCGGCCTCACCGAGATTACGTTATGCCCTAACCCTAACCATATCGGTCCTACCGAGTTGCATTTCGGTCCCACCGAAAATCCTAACGGTCACTAGATTTGCTGAATCGGTCCGACCGAGTTTCTCAATTCGGTCCCACCGAGTTTGGCAAATTGTGTGTAACGGTTAGATTTTGTGTGGAGGCTATATATACCCTCCACCTCCTCTTCATTCGTGGAGAGAGCCATCGGTGAACCTACACTTCCACATCATATCTACGAGAGAGAACTACCTACTCATGTGTTGAGGCCAAGATATTCCATTCCTACCATATGAATCTTGATATCTAGCCTTCCCCAAGTTGCTTTCCACTCAAACCCTCTTTCCACCAGATCCAAATCCTATGAGAGAGAGTTGAGTGTTGGGGAGACTATCATTTGAAGCACAAGAGCAAGGAGTTCATCATCAACGCACCATTTGTTACTTCTTGGAGAGTGGTGTCTCCTAGATTGGCTAGGTGTCACTTGGGAGCCTCCGACAAGATTGTGGAGTTGAACCAAGGAGTTTGTAAGGGCAAGGAGATCGCCTACTTTGTGAAGATCTACCGCTAGTGAGGCAAGTCCTTCATGGGCGACGGCCATGGTGGGATAGACAAGGTTGCTTCTTCATGGGTGGAGCCCTCCGTGGACTAGCGCAACCGTTACCCTTCGTGGGTTGAAGTCTCCATCAACGTGGATGTAGGATAGCACCACCTATCGGAACCACGACAAAAACATCCGTGTCTTCAATTGCGTTTGAATCCTCCAAACCCTTCCCTTTACTTTCTTGCAAGTTGCATGCTTTACTTTCCGCTGCTCATATACTCTTTGCATGCTTTACTTTCCGCTGCTCATATACTCTTTGCATGCTTGCTTGTTATGTATTGAAAAAGTTAAACTTGTGCCTAAACTCCACTTAAACTTTAATAAGGTTAAAAACTGCAACTTTGGTACTTACTGTCTAATCACCCCCTCTTGACACCTCTTCTCAAGATCCTACAAGTGGTATCGAGCTTTGGTCTCCATTGCCTTGGTTTAATCACCATTGGAGGAAGATGGATGAGTCTACTTTGGGGAGTCTTAGTCATAGAGTGCCTATTCTTGATGGAGAGTATTTTCATGAGTGGAAAAATGAGATGCTTGTAATTTTCAATCAATATCATTTGAACAAGTACATTGGTAGCCCTTGTGCACCTCATGTTGATCCTATGCATCCTACCCTTGATGAATCTATTGACATGACTAGGAATCTTAGAACTGTTAATCTTATCACTAGAGGCTTGCCTAGAAACTTAATTAGAATCCTGCCTACTCTTGAGTGTGCCTACACTATATGGAAATTTCTTGAGGAACGCTTTCCAAATTATTCCTTGAAAAATCTAGATGAGATTCTCTATAAGTCTATTGCCTTGACTAAGATGAATACTAGTGATCCTACGTTTGGTGATCGTCTATTTGAACTCACCAACCTTATGCGTGCCAAAGGAGATGTTGGAATTATTGGCGATATTATTTCCGAAGCTATAAGAATTCATAAGCAAGATCTTTGTCAAACTCACTCTAATGAATTACCCTCTCTAGGATTTGATCCACCACATGACGATGTTGAACATGGATACTATGATGAGGATGATGATAGTGACTTGATCTTGATGATGCAATGAGACATTTTGGTCTTATGGCAAATCTTCGGGATATGTGTCGAGGAAAGGAATGGGTTCTTGATAGTGGATGTACCGATCACATGACCGGAGATAAAGACATGTTTCGTGAGCTTGCTGATAATGATAGTCCTCGAAAGTATGTCACTTTCGGTGACAACTCAAAGGGTAAGGTGGTTGCTCTCGGTAAGGTGGCCATCTCACATGATAGCTCCATTCGTAATGTCATGCTCGTTGAATCTCTTTGCTACAACTTACTTTCCGATTATCTAGACTTGCTGATTTCGGTTTCAATGTCCTATTCTTGAAATTGATTGCCAAGTGTTTCGTCGAGACAATCATAAAATGGTCTTTACCGGTATAATGAGAGGTGATCTATACATTGTTGATTCACTAAAAAGGCTCAACCTGAAACTTGCTTCATTGCTAAATCCTCAAAAGGTTGGTTATGGCATAGACGATTAGGTCACGTTGGCATGAGAAACCTTGACAAGCTTATTAAAGGGAATCATATCCTTGGAGTTAACGATGTCATATTTGATAAGGATAGACTTTCTTTGTGCTTGTCAAGGTGTAAACAAAGTTGGAGGAAGGCATCCCGTGAAGAACATCATGACCACAAAGAGGCCACTCGAGCTACTTCACATGGATCTCTTTGGTCCCAACTCCTACAAGAGTCTCGGTGGAAATTCTTTTGGTCTAGTTATAGTTGATGATTTTTCAAGATTTACGTGGGTGTTCTTTCTCGATGATAAATCACAGGTCCAAAAGATCTTCAAAAACTTCGCTAGAAAGGCCCAAAATCAATTTGAAGTAAAAATCAAGACGGTTCGCAGCGACAACGGAATGGAGTTCAAGAACGCAAATGTGGACACCTTTCTTGACGAAGAAGGGCTTTCACACGAGTTCTCGGCTACGTACACACCTCAACAAAATGGAGTTGTTGAGAGGAAGAACCGGACGCTCATCGAAATGGCGAGAACGATGCTTGATGAGTACAAGACGCCGAAGCACTTTTGGGCAGAAGCGGTTGAGGCAGCTTGTCATGCAACAAATCGCTTGTATCTTCACAAGCTATTCGGCAAGACGGCATACGAGCTCCTCACCGGTAACAAACCCCAAGTTGGATACTTTCGAGTATTCGGCTCAAAGTGCTACATTCTTGATAAGCATCGTCGTTCTAAATTTGCTCCTAAGTATCATGAAGGTTTTCTACTAGGTTATGGCTCAAACTCTCACACTTACTGTGTCTACAACAATTTCACCCGAAAGGTTGAAGAGATGGTAGATGTGAAGTTTGATGAATCTAACGGCTCGCAAATAGAGCAATTGCCAATTGATGTAGGAGACAAATATCCTTCGGAAGCAATCCAAGACTTGTCTATTGGCAAGGTCCGTCCAACGGATGTGAAGGAGAGTACCTCGTCCATTCAAGTGGAAGCTTCTACTTCACGACAAGGTGAACCAAGAGTTGATACGGAAGCATCCACAAGTGGGACACACCTAGATGAAGAAAACGAGGAAGTACATCAAGATGAACGCCAACGACCTCCTTCTCCACCACGACAAGAGAACGACAACGCCAACAATGAAGAAGGCCAAGAAGAAGAACAAGATGAAGAAGATGTTCAACGAAGACCCAAGCAAAAGCTTTCACGAGTTCGAGCAAGAATTGCTAAAGACCATCCCGTCGAGCAAATCTACAATGATATTCAAACCGGGAGAATCACTCGCTCTAAAACTTCGTTTAGCTAACTTTTGTGAAAACTATTCTTTCATATCTACCGTTGAACCTATGAAGGTTGAAGAAGCATTGGAAGATCCGGATTGGATAAATGCTATGCATGAAGAGCTACACAACTTTGAGAGGAACCAAGTTTGGACATTGGTTGAGAAGCCCGACAACAACCACAACATCATCGGTACCAAATGGGTGTTTCGCAACAAGCAAGATGAAGATGGACAAGTAGTTCACAACAAAGCACGTCTCGTCGCCCAAGGCTACACACAAGTCGAAGGTATGGACTATGGTGAGACTTATGCCCCCGTTGCTAGACTTGAGTCCATTCGCATCTTACTTGCCTATGCTAATCATCATGATCACCTTGTACCAAATGGACATTAAAAGTGCTTTTCTAAATGGTGAAATAGAGGAGGAAGTTTATGTTAAGCAACCTCCCGGCTTTGTAAATCCTAAGAAACCCAATCATGTTTACAAACTTCACAAAGCTCTTTATGGTCTTAAACAAGCTCCTAGAGCATGGTATAAATGCTTGACCAAGTTCCTTATTGAAAAGGCTTTGAAATTGGGAAAATTGATTCTACTCTTTTTACTAAAAGGGTTAATGGAGAACTATTTGTGTGCCAAATCTATGTTGATGATATTATATTTGGTTCAACTAACCCTCATTTTAGTGAAAAGTTTGAGAAGCTAATGTCGGAGAAGTTTGAGATGTCTATGATGAGTGAACTCAAATTCTTTCTTGGGTTGCAAATCAAGCAAACTAAGGAAGGGACTTTTGTTTCTCAAACGAAGTACACCAAGGACTTATTCAAGAAGTTCAATATGCAAGAATGCAAAGGTATGACTACACCCATGCCTACTAGTGGACATCTTGACTTAACTAAAGATGATGAACCGGTTGATCAAAAGGTTTCTCGCTCTATGATTGGTTCATTGTTATATCTATGTGCTTCACGTCCCGATATCATGATAAGTGTGTGCATGTGTGCACGATATCAAGCTGCTCCTAAAGAATGCCACCTTAAGGCCGTGAAAAGGATAGTGAGATACTTAATCCATACACCAAATTTTGGCATCTGGTATCCTAAGAGGGCCTCTTTCGATCTTGTTGGCTACTCCGACTCGGACTATGCCGGTGACAAGGTTGATAGAAAGTCCACTTCGGGTACTTGCCAATTTCTTGGTAGATCTCTTGTGTCTTGATCCTCCAAGAAACAAAACTCAGTATCCTTATCCACTACCGAAGCGGAATACATTGTCACCGGGGTTCATGTTGTGCTCAATTACTTTGGATGACCCAAACTCTTAAAGATTATGGGATATATGTGAAACATGTTCCATTGCTTTGTGACAATGAAAGTGCTATCAAAATTGGTCATAATCCTGTACAACATTCTCGAACTAAGCATATTGAAGTTCATCATCATTTCATTCAAGATCATGTTGCTAAGGGTGACATTGATCTTAAGCATGTTCGCACCGAAAAGCAATTAGCGGATATATTCACTAAACCTCTTGATGAGAAAGTGTTTTGCAGGTTAAGATGAGAATTGAACATCATTGATGCTTCAAACTTGGAGTAGAAACTCCATTGTATACATGCAAGACATGAGCCTATGCCTAATCCTTGATATCTCTCCTATGATGGAAATCTTATGTCTTGGATATATTTGTATCTTGCATGTTATCTAACCCATGTAGGCACTTGGTTGAATCAAATTCCATGAGGTTGTAACCTACTCATATCTTGAGCAATCTCTACATCACCAAGTCTCTACACAAGGTGGTTGAATCCAAGGAAGCACAAAACCATTTAAACATATCCTTTGACAAATTCTATGTTGAGCTTCATGATTGTCATTGTTGGATACACAAGTGCTCTTCCTTGCACCTAACTAACCCATGTAGGTAGATGGACTCAAATTCCAAGTGGTGCTCCAAATTCTTAATGAGCTACATCAACCTTGAGCAACCCACACAAGTTCAACTACATGGACGACACCACCAACCAAGGTATGTTATTCCATCTTAGAGAAGCTTTACTCCAAGTCATGAGTTAAAGCAACTCGACAAGATGTGAATACATCAAGATGCTTAAATGAAAAATGGCAACCCCATTTTGAGCTTAAACGATGAGTATGACCTATGATCAAGTGATCTCACTTGACTCCTAAGTCAATATACTCTAACATAGGTGACTTTGTCGCCAACCATCTCTAGATGAAGTTCTCTTGTGTTCTTTTCTGAGTTTTTGCATTTGTCTCATGCATATGTGTTTCCCCTTAAAAAACAAAAAAACTTCATCTAGATTTCTTTCTGTTTTCTTTGCATTTTCTGCATTCCAATTCTTTGCATATCATTCAGTAAATTCCTTGCAAATCTTTGTGAGATCTTATTAGTCAAGTGAGCTGAGGTGGCAAGTGTTTTCTCTGCGATGAACTCGGTTCCACCAAGTTGTTATTTTTGGTCCAACCGAAAACTTTCGGTACCCTCGAAGCATACCACTCGGTGCCACCGATTTCACAACAGGAAAAATAGTTTGCCACTTATTCTGTGTTTCTTTTGATCCAGCTCCACTCAATGAATCTTGTCCTCTACAAGCATCACATTTTTATCATTGCTTTATGTTGTGACTCAAGGATCAAACCCATTCACGACAAATTCCAGCAGGGGAGAGAGAGCTCACATTTTTTTCAAGCCCTTCTTGGAAATTGATGTCAAAGGGGGAGAGAGAGATCACATCAAAGCTTATCATTCAGAGAAAGAGATCACATCTCAGAGGGAGAGAGAGATCTCCAGGGGGAGAGAATACTAGATGAAAGTATTTCTCAAGGATCGCAGATGCTTGGTGTTCAAGAGGAGAGATGCCACATGTCTTCTTGAGGGGAAGGACATGTTCATATGTGCTTATTTGCATTAGTTTGCAATAGCTCTGTTCATTTATATCTTTCAGCTCTGATTTTCTGTTCCCTATCTTCTCCCAGTATCCCATGCTAGATTCAGGGGGAGCAAGACATCTAAGGGAAAGAAATCATCTAAATTCATTGCATATCTTTACTCTTGGGGACATGTCTAATCCAATGTAGTACTTAGTACTCACTCTCTACATGTCATCCCAGTCTTGGTGTGGTTTCTTTTGTTTACTCTGGCTAGTAGGTGCATCTGTGTTATCTAACCTTGTTTACGCAAATTCATTCCATCCTAAGCCAACTCAAGACTACAAGGTAAGTATATGCATCACAATCATGTGTATGAGGAATTCTTGCTGATGTACATACTGTTTGCAAGAAGGACTCATGGGCATGAAGGTATTTTCTTTAATATTCTTTGCTCGATGCATATGGCCAATATACATGTAACACATTGCCTGCTCTATCATGGTTATGCTATCACATGCTTCTATATTCCATATTCACATGATTGCATACATGTAGGGGGAGCCTATGCCTGTTACATGTCCTTCCAAAGATTTACTTGCTGTTCTTTATATCTTTATCTAAAGCTTCGATGTATGTTGTCATCAATTACCAAAAAGGGGGAGATTGAAAGCACAAGTGCTCCCTAGGTGGTTTTGGTCATTAATGTCAACATATCTCTTGTTGGACTAACACTTTTATCTAGTATGTTTCAGATAAGTTCAACAATGGAGTGGCATGGACTAAAGGATGTGGGAACTCCTTCAAGATGCTAAGGACAAAGGATTGGCTCAACCTTCAAGCTCAAGACTCTTCATTTTACATTTTAGTGGTCCAAGATCACATTGAGTCTATAGGAAAAGCCAATACTATCAAGGAGGGATGAGGTGTTGCTTAATGAGCCTCTTGCTTCAAGTGCTTAGTGATATGCTCCAAATACCCTCAACTACTTTCCCACTTCCACACATATGTCCTAAAACCTAAAGTCAAACTCGGCCCCACTGATTCTTCCTATCCGGCGCCACCGAGTTTGGATGTCTTAGACACTGCCACAAACCTAGGCAAATCGGTCTCACCGATAGGGATCTCGGTCTCACCGAGATGGGATTGTAATCTCTCTGTGTATGTCCATTATCAAAACCAGTCTCACCGATTTTGTGCAATCGGTACTACCGAGATTACAATGCAAACTTTCTAGTTGACTCATTATCAAAATCGGTCCCACCGAGTTTGAGTAATCGGTCCAACCGAGTTTGCCTGACCAACTCTCTGGTTAGCTAATTACCAAAATCGGTCTCACCGAGTTTGTGTAATCGGTCTCACCGAGATTACGTTAGCCCTAACCCTAACCATATCGGTCCTACCGAGTTGCATTTCGGTCCCACCGAAAATCCTAACGGTCACTAGATTTGCTAAATCGGTCCGACCGAGTTTCTCAATTCGGTCCCACCGAGTTTGGCAAATTGTGTGTAACGGTTAGATTTTGTGTGGATGCTATATATACCCCTACACCTCCTCTTCATTCGTGGAGAGAGCCATCAGACTGAACCTACACTTCCAGCATCCTATCTCTGAGAGAGAACTACCTACTCATGTGTTGAGGCCAAGATATTCCATTCCTACCATATGAATCTTGATCTCTAGCCTTCCCCAAGTTGCTTTCCACTCAAACCCTCTTTCCACAGATCCAAGTCCTATGAGAGAGAGTTGAGTGTTGGGGAGACTATCATTTGAAGCACAAGAGCAAGGAGTTCATCATCAACACACCAATTGTTACTTCTTGGAGAGTGGTGTCTCCTAGATTGGCTAGGTGTCACTTGGGAGCCTCCGACAAGATTTTGGAGTTGAACCAAGGAGTTTGTAAGGGCAAGGAGATTGCCTACTTCGTGAAGATCTACCGCTAGTGAGGCAAGTCCTTCGTGGGCGACGGCCATGGTGGGATAGACAAGGTTGCTTCTTCGTGGACCCTTCGTGGGTGGAGCCCTCCGTGGACTCGCGTAACCGTTACCCTTCGTGGGTTGAAGTCTCCATCAACGTGGATGTACGATAGCACCACCTATCGGAACCACGACAAAAACATCCATGTCTCCAATTGCGTTTGAATCCTCCAAACCCTTCCCTTTACTTTCTTGCAAGTTGCATGCTTTACTTTCCGCTGCTCATATACTCTTTGCATGCTTGCTTGTTATGTATTGAAAAAGTTAAACTTGTGCCTAAACTCCACTTAAACTTTAATAAGGTTAAAAACTGCAACTTTGGTACTTAGTGTCTAATCACCCCCCCTCTAGACACCTCTTCTCAAGATCCTACAATGTTGCTATTGCTTTCTTCATGACTTATACATGTTCCTATGACTATGAGATTATGCAACTCCCGTTTATCGGAGGAACACTTTGTGTGCTACCAAACGTCACAACGTAACTGGGTGATTATAAAGGTGCTCTACAGGTGTCTCCAAAGGTAATTGTTGGGTTGGCGTATTTCGAGATTAGGATTTGTCACTCCGATCGTCGGAGAGGTATCTCTGGGCCCACTCGGTAATGCACATCACTTAACCCTTGCAACTAATGAGTGAGTTGCGGGATGATGAATTACGAAACGAGTAAAGAGACTTGCCGGTAATGAGATTGAACTAGGTATTGATATACCGACGATCGAATCTCGGGCAAGTAACATACCGATGACAAAGGGAACAACGTATGTTGTTATGCGGTCTAACCATTAAAGATCTTCGTAGAATATGTGGGAGCCAATATGAGCATCCAGGTTCCGCTATTGGTTATTGACCGGAGACGTGTCTCGGTCATGTCTACATAGTTCTCGAACCCGTAGGGTCTGCACCCTTAAAGTTTCGATGACGGTAATATTATGACTTAATGAGTTTTGATGTATCGAAGGTTGTTCGAAGTCCCGAATGTGATCACGGGCATGACGAGGAGTCTCGAAATGGTCGAGACATGAAGATTGATATATTGGAAGCCTATATTTGGATATCGGAAGTGTTCCGGGTGAAATCGGGATTTTACCGGAGTACCGAGGGGTTACCGGAACCCCCCGGGGGGTTAATGGGCCATAGTGGGCCTTAGTGGAGAAGAGGAGAGGCGGCCAGGGCAAGGGCCGCGCGCCCCTCCCCCTAGTCCGAATAGGACAAGGAGAGGGGGGCGGCGCCTCCCTTTCCTTCTTCTCCTCCACTTCTTTCCCCCTTCTCCTATTTCAACAAGGAAGGGAGGGAGTCCTACTCCCGGTAGGAGTAGGACTCCTCCTGACGCGCCTCCTCTCCTGGCCGACCGCACCCCCCTTGCTCCTTTATATACGGGGGCAGGGGGCACCCTAGAGATACAACAATTGATCGTTTGATCTTTTAACCGTGTGCGGTGCCCCCCTCCACCATAGTCCACCTCGATAATACTATAGCGGTGCTTAGGTGAAGCCCTGCGTCGGTAGAATATCATCATCGTCACCACACCGTCGTGTTGACGAAACTCTCCCTCAACACTCAGCTGTATCGGAGTTTGAGGAACCTACGAACTATGAAAAAGCGATGGTGAGCCCAGATTCCGCAAAATGGCTTGAGGCCATGAATCTGAGATAGGATCCATGTATGAGAACAAAGTGTGGACTTTGGTTGACTTGCCCAATGATCGGCAAGCCATTGAGAATAAATGGATCTTCAAGAAGAAGACTGACGCTAACGGTAATATTACTGTCTATAAAGCTCGACTTGTTGCAAAAGGTTTTCGACAAGTTCAAGGGATTGACTATGATGAGACTTTCTCACCGTAGCGATGCTTAAGTCTGTCCGAATCATGTTAGCAATTGCCGCATTTTATGATTATGAAATTTGGCAAATGGATGTCAAAACTGCATTCTGAATGGATTTACGGAAGAAGAGTTGTATATGATGCAACCAGAAGGTTTTGTCGATCCAAAGGGAGCTAACAAAGTGTGCAAGCTCCAGCGATCCATTTATGGACTCGTGCAAGCCTCTCGGAGTTGGAATAAATGCTTTGATAGTGTGATCAAAGCATTTGGTTTTATCTGAGACTTTTGGAGAAGCTTTGTATTTACAAGAAAGTGAGTGGGAGCTCTGTAGCATTTCTGATATTATATGTGGATGACATATTGTTGATTGGAAATGATATAGAATTTTTGGATTGCATAAAGGGATACTTGAATAAGAGTTTTTCAATGAAAGACCTCGGTGAAGCTGCTTATATATTGCACATCAAGATCTATAGAGATAGATCAAGATGCTTAATTGGACTTTCACAAAGCACATACCTTGACAAAGTTTTGAAGAAGTTCAAAATGGATCAAGCAAAGAAAGTGTTCTTGCCTGTGTTACAAGGTGTGAAGTTGACTAAGACTCAATGCCGGACCACTGCAGAAGATAGAGAGAAGATGAAAGATGTTCCCTATGCTTCAACCATAGGCTCTATCATGTATGCAATGCTGTGTAACAGACCTAATGTGTGCCTTGCTATAAGTCTAGCAGGGAGGTACCAAAGTAATCCAGGAGTGGATCACTGGACAGTAGTCAAGAACATCCTGAAATACCTGAAAAGGACTAAGGATATGTTTATCTTTTATGGAGGTGACAAAGAGCTAGTCGTAAATGGTTACGTCGATGCAAGCTTTGACACTGATCCGGACGATTCTAAATCGCAAACCAGATACGTGTTTACATTGAACGGTGGAGCTGTCAGTTGGTGCAGTTCTAAACAAAGCGTCGTGGCGGGATCTACGTGTGAAGCGGAGTACGTAGCTGCTTGGGAAGCAGCAAATGAAGGAGTCTGGATGAAGGAGTTCATATCCGATCTAGGTGTCATACCTAGTGCATCGGGACCAATGTAAATCTTTTGTGACAATACTGGTGCAATTGTCTTAGCGAAGGAATCCAGATTTCACAAGAGAACCAAGCACATCAAGAGACGCTTCAATTCCATCCGGGATCTAGTCCAGGTGGGAGACATAGAAATTTGCAAGATACATACGGACCTGAATGTTGCAGACCCGTTGACTAAGCCTCTTCCACGAGCAAAACATAATCAACACCAAAGGCTCCATGGGTGTTAGAATCATTACTGTGTAATCTAGATTATTGACTCTAGTGCAAGTGGGAGACTGAAGGAAATGTGCCCTAGAGGCAATAATAAAGTTATTATTTATTTCCTTATATCATGATAAATATTTATTATTCATGCTAGAATTGTATTAACCGGAAACATAATACTTGTGTGAATACATAGACAAACAGAGTGTCACTAGTATGCCTCTACTTGACTAGCTCGTTGATCAAAGATGGTTATGTTTCCTAGCCATTGACATGAGTTGTCATTCGATTAACGGGATCACATCATTAGGAAAATGATGTGATTGACTTGACCCATTCCGTTAGCTTAGCACTCGATTGTTTAGTATGTTGCTATTGCTTTCTTCATGACTTATACATGTTCCTATGACTATGAGATTATGCAACTCCCATTTACCGGAGGAACACTTTGTTTGCTACCAAACTTTACAATGTAACTGGGTGATTATAAAGGTGCTCTACAGGCGTCTCCAAAGGTACTTGTTGGGTTGGCATATTTCGAGATTAGGATTTGTCACTCCGATCGTCGGAGAGGTATCTCTAGGCCCACTCGATAATGCACATCACTTAAGCCTTGCAAGCATTGCAACTAATGAGTTAGTTGCGGGATGATGAATTACGGAACGAGTAAAGAGACTTGCCGGTAACGAGATTGAACTAGGTATTGAGATACCGACAATCGAATCTCGGGAAAGTAACATACCGATGACAAAGGGAACAACGTATGTTGTTATGCGGTCTGACCAATAAAGATCTTCGTAGAATACATGGGAGCCAATATGAGCATCCAGGTTCCGCTATTGGTTATTGACCGGAGACGTGTCTTGGTCATGTCTACATAGTTCTCGAACCCGTAGGGTCCGCACGCTTAAAGTTTCGATGACGGTTATATTATAAGTTTATAAGTTTTGATGTACCGAAGGTTGTTCGGAGTCCCGTATGTGATCACGGACATGACGAGGAGTCTCGAAATTGTCGAGACATGAAGATTGATATATTGGAAGCCTATATTTGGATATCGGAAGTGTACCGGGTGAAATCAGGATTTTACCGGAATACCGAGGGGTTACCGGAACCCCCCAGGGGGTTAATGGGCCTTAGTGGGCCTTAGTGGAGAAGAGGAGATGCGGCCAGGGCAAGGGCCGCGCGCCCCTCCCCCTAGTCCGAATAGGACAAGGAGAGGGGGGCGGCGCCCCCCTTTCCTTCTTCTCCTCCACTTCTTTCCCCCCTTCTCCTATTTCAACAAGGAAGGGAGGGAGTCCTACTCCCGGTAGGAGTAGGACTCCTCCTGGCGCGCCTCGTCCTGGCCGGCCGCATGTCCCCCTTGCTCCTTTATATATGGGGGCAGGGGGGCACCTTAGAGACACAACAATAGATCGTTTGATCTTTTAGCCGTGTGCGGTGCCCCCCTCCACCATAGTCCACCTCGATAATACTGTAGCGGTGCTTAGGTGAAGCCCTGCGTCGGTAGAACATCATCATCATCACCACGCCGTCGTTTTGACGAAACTCTCCCTCAACACTCGGCTGGATCGGAGTTCGAGGAACGTCATCGGGCTAAACATGTGCTGAACTCTGAGGTGCCGTGCGTTCGGTACTTGATCGGTCAGATCGTGAAGACATACGACTACATCAGCCGCGTTGTGCTAACGCTTCCGCTTTCGGTCTACGAGGGTACATGGACAACACTCTCCCCTCTCGTTGCTATGCATCACCATGATCTTGCGTGTGTGTAGGATTTTTTTTTGAAATTACTACGTTCCCCAACACATATCACCACATTGTTTTCTACTGCTGGTTCACTGGGCTGCCGTGGTTCGCACTCCTCCGACGTGAGTAGTAGTACTAGTATATAAACTATATATACCGCATGATTATTTGCTCCTTCTTACTACATACTTCACCGACATGTGGGAGAGCCAGCATCCGGGTCGACGTGTCATGCACCAGATTAGAGTGCGGAACGGAAGGGGGGCATCACCCTGAAAGTGCAACTATCCCTGGGTGGTTTTGTTAATTTCTAACAACATGTAGCTTATTGAACTAATGCTCTTTCAAGATGATCATTTCAGAAAGTTCAATGATTGGCATGGCATGGACTAGGAATGTTGACCCCTCAAAATGCTAAGGACACATACTGGCTCAAGCTCAAGACTCTACATTTTCATTTTAGTGATCCAAGATCACATTGAGTCCATAGGAAAAGCCAATACTATTAAAAGGGGATGAGGTGTTGCTTAATGGCTTGCTTGCTCAAAATGCTTAGTGATATGCTCCAAAAGCCCTCAACCACTTTCTCATTTCCACATATGTCTCAAACCAAAAGTCAAACTCGGCCCCACTGATTTGATTTATCCAGCGCCACTGAGTTCAATTGACATAGCCATAGCCAGAAACCCTAATCAGTTCGGTCTCACTGATAGGGATCTCGGTCTCACCGAGATGGGATTGCAAACTCTCTGTTTCCCTTTCATAATGTTTCGGTCTCATCGAAGTGAGCGATTCGGTCCCACCAAGTTTGCCTGACCAACTCTTTGTTTGCCTATTACAGAAATCGGTCTTACCGAGTTTATGTGATCGGTCTCACCGAGATTACATTGTGCCCTAAACCTAATGAAATCGGTCCCACCGAGTTGACATGTCGGTCCCACCGAAAAGCCTAACGTTCACATTTTGCACTAAATCAGTCCGACCGAGTTTCATGATTCGGTCTCACCGAGTTTGGTAAATTGTGTGTAATGGTTAGATTTTGTGTGGAGGCTATATATACACCTCCACCCACTCTTCATTCGTGGAGAGAGCCATCCGAACGTGCCTACACTTCCACCATTCATTTTCTGAGAGAGAACCACCTACTCATGTGTTGAGACCAAGATATTCCAATCCAACCACAAGAATCTTGATATCTAGGCTTCCCCAAGTTGCTTTCCACTCAAATCATCTTTCCACTATATCCAAATCTGTGTGAGAGAGTTGAGTGTTGGGGAGACTATCATTTGAAGCACAAGAGCAAGGAGTTCATCATCAACACATCGTCTATTACCTTTTGGAGAGTGGTGTCTCCTAGATTGGTTAGGTGTCACTTGGGAGCCTCCATCAAGATTGCGGAGTTGAACCAAGGAGTTAGTGGGTGGAGCCCTCTGTGGACTCACGCAGCCGTTACCCTTCGTGGGTTGAAGTCTCATCAACGTGGATGTACGATAGCACCACCTATCGGAACCGTGGAAAAAAATCTTCATGTCTACATTGCGTTTGCTCCCTCCAAACTCCACCCCTTTACCTTCATATGCAATGATTTACATTCCGCTGCTATACTCTTAGATTTGCATGTGTAGGTTGATTGCTTGACTTGTGCTAAATTGCTAAAATCTGCCAAAACTTAAAATTGGGAAAAGGCTAGATTTTTATTTGGTCAAGTAGTCTAATCCCCCTCTAGGCATACTTTCGATCCTACAAGTGGTATCAGAGCTTTGATCTCCATTTGCCTTGATTTCCATAGCTTTGGTGATCATACCCTTGGTTTCACAACCTAGGAGAGTATGGCGTCTAGCAAGGGAAATTACCACCATAGAGGTCCTTACTTTGATGGTACTAATTTTGCTAGTTGGAAGCATAAGATGAAAATGCATATTCTTGGACATAACCCCACCGTTTGGGCTATTGTGTGTATTGGCTTGCAAGGTGAATTCTTTGATGGGAGAGAACCGAACCATGAAGCTACCGCGAAAGAGTTGAAGATGCTGCAATACAATGCTCAAGCTTGCGATATCCTCTTCAACAGATTGTGCCCCGAAGAATTCAACAAAACCGGCTGTCTAAAGAATGCAAAGGAAATTTGGGATACTTTGGTTGATATGCACGAGGGTACCGACTCCGTCAAGGAATCCAAATTGGATGTGCTTTAACGTCTGCTTGACAAGTTCAAAATGAAGGATGGTGAAGGTGTCGCTGAAATGTACTCTAGGCTTGCTCTCATCACAAATGAGATTGCCGGCTTAGGAAGTGAAGAGATGACCGATAGATTCATCATCAAGAAGATCCTAAGATGTAACATCCCAAATTTTCAATTTGGAATGTTATACATTAGATCATCATGCATATCATATTTTCTCGCATTTTTCCGATCCTAGAAATTTCACGCAACTCAAGGACCCTCGGAGAGAGTTGGAAGTTTCATTATTTTCATATTTGGGATTTTCCAAATCTTGAAAATAGGATCATTGGATTTATTTAAATTATCTTCATAACATTTTCCTATAAAAATATTTGAGAGGGAATAATATGACTTTCCCAAGCAATTAGGAAAAATGAAGATATTATAAACAAACCAAATTTGGTTTTGGAAGATTTATTTTGCTTAGGCAAAAATGAGCATTTTAAAAATTTTATGCATGTATATTGTTTTTAAAGTTCATTTCGTTCGACTCATTTTTAGGAGTCGGGGAAAATTTGTTTTAATTAATTTGGAGTTCATTTGATATTTATTTTATTTGTTTTGTTTTAAATTTTATTTAAAAAAAACACAGCCTTCTGGACCGAGGCCCGGGCCCAGCCAGCCAGCCCAGGGCCCGGCGCCCAGGCCCACCGCCTCCTCCCTCGCGCGTCCGCCCGGCGGACTCCGCCGCCAAGACGAGCCGCCGCCCGAGTCCCACTCCGACCCGGCCGCCTCGCCCCTTCCCCAAGGAACCGACGCTCCCCCCTTTATAACCCGGCCGCCCCCCTCTCTCCTCCATCGCCCCTTGCCGCCCTCGACCCGAGCCGCCTTGCCCGCCCCTTGAGCCGCGCCCGTCGCCCCAAGGGCCGCCGCCGTCTCCCGTCATCGCTGGAGCCCCTCGCCGACCTCGCCGCCACCCGCCCTCGCCCGACCCATGGAGACCCGCGGAACCCAGCCGGAGACGCCGGAGGTAGCCCGCCGCCCGATCCGATCCAAAACCGATCCGGTTTTCCCCAAATAAACCGATCCGGTTTATTTAAAAAAAAATATGTTCGGTTTTTTTTAAAAAACCTAGATTGGTTTTATTTTTTTTCGGTTTTCTTATTTAGCGAACGTTCACCGACCCGTTCGTTTCAATGAACGCGTTTGTTGGATTAGTTCTGTTAACGAACGTCCGTTATTTAATCCGTTCGTCGTTTTTATTTTAAATCGGATTTAATCCGTTATTTTGATTCGATTTACGATCCGATTTTCAAATCTGTTTTATTTCTTGCTCGTTTATCGGAATCGGTGATTCAAGTGCACGGAGTTTCAGAACGAAACCGCCGTTCCGACTAACCTATTTTCACAGAGTTTTGCTACTGTGAAATTTTGACCTAATTTCAGATTGCTAAACCGAGTCGTTCTCTCTCGAGTTCCGACTTTCGATGCTTTATTTGATTCGATTCTTTTGCAACCAGGGTTCTTAAGTTGAACTCTCTGGTTAGATCTTTTATTCGAGATTTACCTGTGCATTATATGAGTACTTATTGTATGCTTGTTGTTTGTCTGCGTTAGATCACCCGGAGTGCGCCGCTTGTTATTTCGAATCTCTAGGACTCGCGGATCATCAGCAAGGCAAGTAACACTTTGATCATACCTTTTCTACTACCCAGTTTTTTTTGCATTAGATCAAACCCTCAAACACTTGCATGTTTAGGATCTAATTAAATTGTGGGATGGGAAGTAGATTGAGGTAGTACCTATCACCTGTTTTACTTATGAAACCTTGGGAGTTACTTCTACGTTTGCTTATTACGCCATGCTATGCTAGTAGGCGTGGATTGGGTGAGTGAATATCCATGACAGATGTGAGATTGTAAATTAATGGTTTATCTAAGGTGGCAACCTAAACACACATCTGGGTGGATTGAGGCACCTGGTTTCTATCGAGGATTTGCTGTATTTCTTGGACCGCCACCCAGGGCTCTAAGGGATCATAAGATTATTCAAACTGGAAACTTCCGTGTGCAGCCACAAGCCAATTATGGGCTCTGGCGTAGTTGACTAAGTTGTGCGAACTCTTACGGGTAGGCTAGCTGATGTAGGGGATGTAGGTTGGTACGGTCTACCCACATGTAAGGTGCTAAGCGCTTACGAAAGACTATGTCTCGGTCATCCGTTTCTCAAACACCATGTAGTGCGAGAACCAAGCGGAGGCGATCGAGTCTTGTGGGGAAAAGTGCGCCAAACCTCTGCAGAGTGTATAAACTAATCATGATTAGCCGTGTCCCCGGTTATGGACAATTTGAGTATCCGGTACTTGATTATCATGTGAATCTCAACATGTTACTTCTAATAATAAAGTTATTGGGTTTTTAATGAGTACTTTTTAATTGGGATTGAGGATGCTGTCAACCATCTTCAATGTTTAACAACCACCATGATAGTTAAATAAAATTATTCCTTTGATGTAGGGAAAAATCAGCTTTATGCAAAATGTAACCGTAGAGCCTTTCCACCAGCCAAATATGCATGTAGTGTAGGCTCATTGCTTCATTGCTCTCTATGTGTTACATTGCGGCATATTCCATGTCTTGACCGTTTTTGGCTGCAACTTTTCATGTTGCGAGACTTTTAGACGCATGACAGTAAGATGTTAGGTTGTGGTTCTATACTCGGTGATGCCGTTGGAGTTGATGGACTCACCTCGTTTTCCAAGCCTTCCATTGTTATTATTAGATGGCCTTAAGCCATATTATTGTATTAAGTTCCCTTGTGGACAACGATGTAATAAGTGTGTGATTGCTACTCGCTATAAATCCTTGAAATCTTTGTCTTTGTGTCAAGACATGCGATCCAGGATGACAACGAGCACAGGCGCTAGATCCATTCGGGATGCAGTCGCTACAGAGAATGGTATCAGAGCACACGCTGACTATAGGACACGACCACTAAGATAAAGCCATAGATCACTACTCTCTTCTCATTTTCTAACTCCTCATCTTTTCTACCCTCTTTAGGATGACGGACGCGAAGATCAAGTACACCCAACCAGATGAAGGCACACCATTTGGATTTCACTTGAAGGAAGTTACCAAGTACCTGAACATTGGATTACCAAGCTTCACGGGACTTTCAACGCCACTCTTGCTGAAGAGGAGCTGGAAGATTCATGCTCACGTTCGGGAAGGACATTCGCCCCAATCACCAAGCCTATAGATAGTGTTTTGATTGCACCATCTTGGAGTGCAGGAAAGAGCATGGAAGCTCACATCACCATGGGACGCATTGGAGAAGTTTACCAAGAAGACCTCAAGGACACAATCTACCAGATTTGCGGACGCCGAGATGACAAATGGGAAGTCGTCAACACTAAGAAGGATAGATCCATTGCAGCATTTATCCAGGAGTTAAACCATTGCATATTCGACGCCGGAGAATCAGATGTGCAATGATATGTTGGAGTTGCGAGAATGCAAAGGGAAGGATCATCGAGCTTGAAGAAGAACTCAAGACAACTCGCAAGGACTATATGGACGAGATCGTAGCTCTAGCAAGACACAATAACGATCTTAAGTACGAGATTGAAGAACTGAAGAAGAAGTTGGCGCTTAGGAATGAAGACCAGTATGTCAATCACCCAAGCGACTACATCAACATAGACGACACCGATTCGGATCCAAGTGAACCCGACTTTGAAGACGAGTGGAGGCGAGACATTATGGAGTCTTCCACGGTTCAAATTAGTAGAAGTTCCCCACATATTAGTAGTATTTCCTCCATGTAAACATTATAGTACACGCACTTTTGCGATAGTTAGATCGTTGTAAGCCTTGTTTGATTGAATGAAGTGATTTTGTGTGCGATTTGCTCATGTGCATTGGGTAGTGATTCCTTAGACCTCATTCTATTCTAAATTCTCATCTTTTCTAAACCCATCGGATGCCTCCGAGACGCGACCCGGATTCGCTTTTCCGCTTGAAGATCACCCAATTGATCCAAAGCAGAATACCCTGATTCAAACATTGGTGCGAACCAGGCAACAACAACAACAACAACCCACCGCCACCACCACCACTGCGGATCATCCGACTCGTTTCCTTAGACTGAACCCGCCGGTGTATTCCAAAGAGCACCGAGCCAATTGTAGCAGATGGTGGCTCCGCAAGATAGGAAGGGAGTTGACCACTGCAGGATGCATGAGATGGTGAAAGAGTGAAGTTTGCAGCGCATCGACTTGAAGGACCCGCAAGAAGCATGGTGGGAGAATTTCACGACCACTTACCCTGTAGAGACAACTGTCACATGGGATCGGTTTGACAAGCTTTTCGCACAGCCCATGTTTCAGAGGAGCTATGGCCATGAAGAAGCGTGAGTTTCGCAACTTACGCCAAGGAGGAAGGACTGTTGGCGATGCGTGGATGACTTTAGTAAATTAGCACGTTATGCCCCGGATGACGTTACTACGGATGCGACTAAGCGGAGAAGTTTCTAGAAGGACTGAATGATGAGTTCAAAGATGCCGTTGATGGTAGCCAGTTTCCATAACTACCAGGAGTTAGTAGACCGAGCCCTCATGATTGAAGGAAAGCAGCAGCAAATTGAGAACCGCAAGCGGAAGTATGGACAAGGGAAGTATAACTACGGAGCCCAAAGCAGAAACCTCGTTATACCCCTAAATCAGGAATTCAGTTTGAGCATACCCATGGAGGAGGAAATTCGCATAACCATAACACACCAAGAATGGGAACGGGAATGGAGGAAGCAACGGAATCGCACCAACCCGTCAACACCATCCAAAGTAGACCTGAGTCACGTTACTTGCTTTAAGTGCCGCAAGATGGGCACTATGCAAATGACTGTCGAGAAGGCCAGAATGGAAATGGCAATGGAAGCTACGGAAAGAAGCCCAACCCTTTCAATAGAGGACAGGTGAACCACCTTGAAGTGGAGGAGGTTGAAGATCAGCCCGATGCGAAGAATCGGTAAGTTTTTGGTTAAGTCATTTCTGCAGCTTGTTCTTTTCGATCTTTGGTGCATCGCATTCATACATATCAAGGGATTTGTGGATAAGTACAAGTTACCAACCCAAGCCCTTAGGTCACCCATGCTAGTAACCTCACCCGGAGCAGAGTACATGGCTAGTAAATGGTGTGATCGACTGCCATTAAGGATTGGACACTATGTTTTCCCTCGGACCTAATAGTTCTGGAATCCCAAGGATTGGATGTGATATTAGGAATGGATTGGTTATCAAAGTATGGAGGAAACATAGATTGTAACGCAAAGTCAATTTTGCTCACCACACATGAAGGAAGAAGGATTAAGTATGTATCACGCACGAGCCGAGGAGAGCACAAGTTAATTGTTTATCAGAGTGGTACAGGAAGAAGTACCAGTGGTGAAGGATTTTCTGATGTATTTCGGAAGAGTTGCTGTGAATGCCACCGGATAGAGACATTGAGTTTTTGATCGAGCTGTTGCCAGGAACAGGCCCTATATCGAAGCGACCGTATAGGATGCCAGCACAGGATTTGGCAGAAATCAAGAAGCAGATTAAGGAACTTTTGGATAAAGGTTTTATACGCCCAAGCTCTTCACCTTGGGGATCACCCGTTTTGCTAGTGGAGAAGAAGGATGGATCGTTAAGAATGGTTGTTGATTATCGTGGATTGAATGAAGTAACAATCAAGAACAAGTACCCACTACCTATGATAAATGATCTGTTTGATCGCTTGCAAGGAGCCAAGGTGTTTTCCAAGATCGACTTGCGATCGTGGTACCATCGATTGAAGATTCGGGAGCAGGACATACCCAAGACAGCATTTACCACGAGATATGGACTATCACGAGTATACCGTTATGTCATTTGGATGACTAACGCACCAGCCTATTTCATGAACACGATGAACAAAGTGTTTATGGAGTTTTTGGATAAGTTCGTCGTGGTGTTCATTGATGACATTTTGATTTTCTTGAAGAATGAAGAGGAACACAAGGAACATTTGCGATTGGTTTTGGAGAAACTGAGGGAACACCAGTTGTATGCCAAGTTCAGCAAATGTGAGTTTTGGTTAAAGGAAGTTGGATTTCTCGGACATGTTATTTCCGGAGAAGGGATAGCGATTGACCCTACGAAAGTTGAGACCGTAACCAAATGGGAAGCACCAACGACCGTTGGAGAGATTCGGAGTTTCCTTGGACTCGCAGGATACTACCGAAGATTCATTGAGAATTTCTCAAGGATTGCTAAGCCTATGACTGAATTGTTGAAGAAGGAAAATAAATTCATATGGACTGAGGACTGTGAGGCAAGTTTTCAGGAGTTGAAGAAAAGATTGGTTACCTCACCAGTTTTGATATTGCGGATCGGACTAAGGATTATGAGGGTGTATTACACGCTTCACGCCGAGGACTTGGAGCAGTGCTTATGCAGGAAGGAAGAGTTGTTTCGTATGCTTCACGACAACTTAAGCCCCATGAGTTGAATTATGCCACTCATGATTTGGAGTTAGCAGCCGTAGTGCATGCCCTGAAGACGTGGAGACATTTTCTCATTGGAAATCATTGTGAAGTATATACGGATCACAAGAGTTGAAGTACATCTTCACACAGGAGGAATTGAATCTCAGACAAAGGAGATGGTTAGAGCTAATCAAGGATTATGACATGAGATTGCATTATCACCCCGGAAAGGCTAATGTCAGAGTCGACGCATTGAGCCGTAAGAGCCACGTCAATACCCTAATGATGGGAGGAATACCCAATGAGTTAGCCGAGGACCTTCGAGAGCTATGTTTGGAAATAGTTCCGAGAGGCTATGTAGCAGCATTGGAGATTCATCGACAGCGATGGACAAAATCGGAGAAGCCGGAAGGCAGATAAGGAAGTTGCCACTATAAAGGAGAAAATGAGCAAAGGAAAAGCTAAAGGATTTCGTGAGGATGAACACGATACCTTATGGTTCGAAGACCGTGTTTATGTGCCCAATGACCCAGAGATCAGGAAGTTGATTTTACAAGAAGCCCATGATTCACCCTATTCGATTCACCCAGGAAATACCAAGATGTATTTGGATTTGAAGAATACTTTACGGTGGACCGGAATGAAGAAGGATATTGCGGAGTATGTAGCAGTTTGTGACGTATGTCAGAAAGTAAAGGCAGAACATCAGAAGCCAGCAGGATTGTTACAACCACTGCCGATACCCGAACGGAAGTGGGATAAACTAGGCATGGATTTCATCACAGGATTGCCAAAGACTCGTTCAGGATATGACTCGATTTGGGTCATAGTCGACCGTTTAACAAAGGTAGCTCATTTTATTCCAGTCAAGACTACCTATAGCGATTGCTAAGTTGGCAAAGATATACATGACCAGAATTGTGTGCTTACACGGAGTTCAAAAGCATTGTATCGCAGAGGAACCCAATTTACTTGAAATTTTGGAACCGGTTGCACGAAACATTGGGAACTAGATTGGAATTCAAAGACAGCTTTCCACCTACTGCACCGATGGACGTAATCGAGAGAGTCAATCAGATTTTGGAAGACATCTTTGAGAGCTTGTGCCCTAGATTATGGATCTAGCTGGGATGACAATTTGCCGTATGCAGAATTTTCCTACAACAACAGTTACCAAACCAGTTTGAAGATGGCACCTTTCAAGCTTTATGCGGAAGAAGGTGCAGGACACCATTGTTATGGGACGAATGGCCCGAGATCGCCGATTGTTCGGACCAGATTTGATTAAGGAGTCTGAGCAGAAAGTTAAGTTGATTCGAGACAGGCTCAAGGTAGCCCAGTCTAGACAGAAGAGCTATGCCGATTCAAAGCGCAAAGCGATTGAGTATGGAGTTGGAGACAGAGTATATCTCAGAGTATCCCCGCTTCGAGGAGTTAAGCGTTTTGGAGTTAAAGGAAAGTTAGCACCCGTTTGCTTGGACCGTATAAAATTTTGCAACGCATGGGAGAAGTTGCGTATAAGTTGGAATTACGGAAGGACTGTCGAGGAGTTCATGATGTATTCCATGTTTCTCAGTTGAAGAAATGTCACCCCGAGATAGCAGAGGTACCGTTAAGAGACACAGTACCATTGGAAGCAATACAGTTGAAGGATGACTTGACATATGAGGAAAAACCGGTTAAGATTCTCGATTATGCTAGTAGAGATACCCGCAGCAAGGTTATCAAGTTTTGCAAAGTTCAGTGGAGCCACCACACTGAGGATGAAGCCACACAGGAAAGAGAGGAAGTTTTGCTCAAGGACCACCTCACCTATTTTCTAGCCAACCCGAATCTCGAGGGCGAGATTCATCTTAAGGGGGTAGGTTTGTAACATCCCAAATTTTCAATTTGGAATGTTATACATTAGATCATCATGCATATCATATTTTCTCGCATTTTCCGATCCTAGAAATTTCACGCAACTCAAGGACCCTCGGAGAGAGTTGGAAGTTTCATTATTTTCATATTTGGGATTTTCCAAATCTTGAAAATAGGATCATTGGATTTATTTAAATTATCTTCATAACATTTTCCTATAAAAATATTTCGAGAGGAATAATATGACTTTCCCAAGCAATTAGGAAAAATGAAGATATTATAAACAAACCAAATTTGGTTTTGGAAGATTTATTTTGCTTAGGCAAAAATGAGCATTTTAAAAATTTTATGCATGTATATTGTTTTTAAAGTTCATTTCGTTCGACTCATTTTTAGGAGTCGGGGAAAATTTGTTTTAATTAATTTGGAGTTCATTTGATATTTATTTTATTTGTTTTGTTTCAAATTTTATTTAAAAAAAAAAACACAGCGCCCCCCCTGGACCGAGGCCCAGCCGGCCCAGCCTGTGCCCAGGCCCGGCGCCCGGCCCACCCCGCCTCCTCCTCGCAGCGTCCGCCCGAAGCGGACTCCGCCGCCCGCCGAGCCGCCGCCGCCCGAGTCCCACTCCGACCAGCCGCCTCGCCTTCCCAAGGAACGCCCCCCCTTTATAACCGCCGCCGCCCCCCTCTCTCCTCACATCGCCCTTGCCGCCCTCGACCGCCCTGCCCGAGCCCTTGCCCGTGTTCGCCCCAAGGGCCTTGCGCCGTCTCCCGTCGTCGCCGGAGCCCCTCGCCGACCTCGCCGCCACCCACCGCCCTCGCCGGACCCGCCGGAGACCCGCCGGAACCCCGCCGGAGACCGCCGGAGGTAGCCCCGCCGCCGCCCCGATCCGATCCAAAACCGATCCGGTTTTCCCCAAATAAACCGATCCGGTTTATTTAAAAAAAAATATGTTCGGTTTTTTTTAAAAAACCTAGATTGGTTTTATTTTTTTTCGGTTTTCTTATTTAGCTTAACGTTCACCGACCCGTTCGTTTCAATGAACGCGTTCGTTGGATTAGTTCTGTTAACGAACGTCCGTTATTTAATCCGTTCGTCGTTTTCTTTTAAATCGGATTTAATCCGTTATTTTTCAGATTCGATTTCTGATCCGATTTTCAAATCTGTTTTATTTCTTGCTCGTTTATCGGAATCAGGTGATTCAAGCGCCTGGAGTTTCGTAACGAAACCGCCGTTCCGACTAACCTATTTTCACAGAGTTTTGCTACTGTGAAATTTTGACCTAATTTCAGATTGCTAAACCGAGTCGTTCTCTCTCGAGTTCCGACTTTCGATGCTTTATTTGATTCGATTCTTTTGCAACCAGGGTTCTTAAGTTGAACTCTCCGGTTAGATCTTTTATTCGAGATTTCCTGTGCATTAGATGAGTACTTATTGTATGCTTGTTGTTTGTCTGCGTTAGATCACCCGAGTGCGCCGCTTGTTATTTCTAATCTCTAGGACTCATGGATCATCAAGAAGGCAAGTAACACTTTGATCATACCTTTTCTACTACCCAGCTTTTTTTTGCATTAGATCAAACCCTCAAACACTTGCATGTTTAGGATCTAATTAAATTGTGGGATGGGAAGTAGATTGAGGTAGTACCTATCACCTGTTTTACTTATGAAACCTTGGGAGTTACTTCTACGTTTGCTTATTACGCCATGCTATGCTAGTAGACGTGGATTGGGTGAGTGAATATCCATGACAGATGTGAGATTGTAAATTAATGGTTTATCTAAGGTGGCAACCTAAACACACATCTGGGTGGATTGAGGCACCTGGTTTCTATCGAGATTTGCTGTATTTCTTGGACCGCCACCTGTGCTCTAAGGGATCATAAGATTATTCAAACTGGAAACTTCCGTGCAGCCACAAGCCAATTATGGGCTCTGGCGTAGTTGACTAAGTTGTGCGAACTCTTACGGGTAGGCTAGCTGATGTAGGGGATGTAGGTTGGTACGGTCTACCCACATGTAAGGTGCTAGCGCTTACGAAAGACTATGTCTCGGTCATCCGCTTTCTCAAACACCATGTAGTGCGAGAACCAAGCGGAGGCGATCGAGTCTTGTGGGGAAAAGTGCAAACCTCTGCAGAGTGTATAAACTAATCATGATTAGCCGTGTCCCCGGTTATGGACAATTTGAGTATCCGGTACTTGATTATCATGTGAATCTCAACATGTTACTTCTAATAATAAAGTTATTGGGTTTTTAATGAGTACTTTTAATTGGGATTGAGGATGCTGTCAACCATTCTCAATGTTTAACAACCACCATGATAGTTAAATAAAATTATTCCTTTGATGTAGGGAAAAATCAGCGTTATGCAAAATGTAACCGTAGAGCCTTTCCACCAGCCAAATATGCATGTAGTGTAGGCTCATTGCTTCATTGCTCTCTATGTGTTACATTGCCAAAGATATTCCATGTCTTGACCCGTTTTCGGGCTGCAACTTTTCATGTTGCGCATTTTTCGCATTTACAGTAAGATGTTAGGTTGTGGTTCTATACTCGGTGATGCCGTTGGAGTTGATGGACTCACTCGCTTTCCAAGCCTTCATTGTTATTATTAGATGGCCTTAAGCCATATTATTGTATTAAGTTCCCTTGTGGACAACGATGTAATAAGTGTGTGATTGCTACTCGCTATAAATCCTTCGGCATCTTGTCAGGTCAAGACATCGATCCAGGATGACACTGAGCACAGAGCGCTAGATCCATTCGGGTCTGGTCGTGACATAAGAGCCTTGGTTGGAAAATATGATACCATGTGCACATTGATCCAAATGATGCCCAATTACAAAGATCTCAAGCCAACGGAAGTCATTGGAAGAATTGTTGCTCATGAGATGTCACTCAAGGATAAATAAGAGCTTCACAATAAGTCAAGTGGTGCTTACAAAGCCTCATGTGATGCTCCTACATCATCAAGTGAGAAACAACCCTTCAATGAGGAATTGAGTCTAATTGTGAAGAACTTCAACTAGTTCTACAAGAATAGAAGCAAGGAAAGAAGTTCCAAGTCAAGGTCCTACAATGACAAAAGATCTTCGAGTCGTGAGCGTAATTGCTAAAATTGTGGAAGAGAAGACTCGTGATGCTCCTACATCATCAAGTGAGAAACAACCATTCACCAACGTGAGCTTGATGTCTCCAATGAGTGTACGGCTCCCTACAAAAGAAGAGAAGACTCACCCAAAAGGAGAAGTAGAAGAGAAGAATCACCTCCAAGAGAGATAAGGAGTAGAGATGATCGTTATGAACGAAGAACCTCTCGCAGAAGCAAGGATTCAGAAAGGAAGGCCAAATCATCAAGGAGCTACACAAAACGAAGACATCAAGCTCATGTTGGTGAATGGGTATCCGGCTCCGACTCCAACCATCACTCCGAGAGAAGTTATCACTCCGACATCGAATATACTCAAGATGAAGGTGTTGCCGGTCTAGCACTTGTGTCAACCAACTCCTATGACATATTTGAACCACCAATTGAAGGAATTGGAAGATGCTTCATGGCTAAAGGTCCAAAGGTATCACACCCCGAGTATGTTGATTTCAATAGTGATGAATATGACTTGCTAGGTGATGATGATTTACTTGTTGACAACTCTAGTGATGAAAACTATGATGAAATTGCTATTAATCATGCTAATCAAGATAAAACAAATGATGATGATAAGAAGGAGATTGAGCATCTAACCAAAGAACTAAACACTCTTAAGTTAGGTCATGAAACTACCTTAGAAGATCATCGAGAGCTTTTAAAGACTCATGAGAAGCTACGTTTTGAAAAGCTCAACCTTGAGCAAGAGCATGTGTTCTTAAAAGTAATCAACGAAGATCTTCATAAGAAAAGTTCTTCTTACATTGCCAAGCGTTTACTCTTGTCTACTTACATGCCACAAGTAAAATCTAGCAACAAGAAAAAGAAAGATTCTTCTTCTAGTAGTAACAATAATCATGTTAAATCCAATGTTGTTGCTTCTGGTAGTTCTCTTGATTCCACTAATGATTCTCTTAGCCAAGTTACACTTGTGCAAGAAAATAGCTTATTGAAGGGAATTATAGAGAAAGGTGTTTACAAGAGCCTTGCCGGAAGTAAGCAATTTGAGGAAATTGTACGCAAGCAAAGAAGGCACCGGAAGAATCAAGGTGTTGGTTTTGAAAGAAAGTTTAATGCCAATGGAGTTGAGTGGGAAGAAGATCAATACCCCAAGACTAAGTTTGTTCCTCAACAAGAGAAGTATGATCCTACTTCTTTCAAGGAGACACAATCTCAAGATGATCTTCCACCACAAGACCACAAGCAAAAGGGCAAGAAAAAGCTTCAAGAGGAGATTGATGCATTTGAAGAAACTCCCAAGGCCTTGGTCAAGTGGATTCCCAAGACTACATCAAGCTCTACTTCATCAAGTACGACTACAACTCCAAGGATTCCCATCAAGATGATGTGGATCCCGAAGAAGAAGAACTAGAGAGTTCTTGAGGGTGACTCCGTCAACATGCTTCACTCACATTATTTTTGCAAGGACAAGTGCAAACAACGTCCACATCTTGTACTAGTTCAAGGAGTCACAAACCCTCTTGTTGGTAAGACAAGGGACAAGGTAACCTAATGCCTTCATGGACATCATTTTGTGTGAAATTCACTCTATGTCTATGGATATCCTTGTTTGTTCCTTGTGGGACTAACCCGTGTAGGCATTGAAAGTGCAACTCACTTCAACGGATTGCTCCAAATGATCTACATCAGCATCGAGCATCCACATCTTCAACATCTACATGAAGTCATCATCGACAACACCCAAGGTTAGTTCATCCCGCTTAGGGGGGATATCACATCTAGGGGGGCTTTACTCTAAATATTGAGCTAAAGCAACTCTAATCGTGCGAAAACAACAATGCTTTATGTAAAAGTGGTAACCCCACTTGTGCTTAAATGATGAGTACGTCCTATGATCAAATGTTCTCATTTGGCTCCTAAGTCAATATACTCATATATAGATGACCTAGTCATCGCCAATTGCTTGATAGATGCTAGAGTGTTTGTGCATGCTTTGTCACATATTTCATTTGCTGTTTTATTGTGTGAGCATGTTGGTTGCATATTTTACTCATTCGAGGACATCCATTTGTTGCTTTGATTGTTTGGCTCTTTTTCTTTTGCCAAATGGATGGACATGAATGCCTAAGAACTTCCTCTAGCTATCTATGCTTTTCTCGTCTCAAACTCTATTCATGCTACATCACAAAGTTTGACCAAGTTAGATTCGAACCATCAGTGCGAGGAGCACTTGTAGTCCATGATTCGTCATAGACTTAAACTTCCAAAACCTCTTTGTGCATTTCAGTCTGACCAATTCATCCTTTTCGGTCTGACCGAGTTCACTGAGTTGATCTAGGTTTTCAATCTCGGTGCAACTGATTAGAACTTTTCGGTCACACCGAGTTGCAAAGAACTGGCCATGATTCTCAAGCATCTCGGTGCCACCGAGTTGTTCCACCTCGGTCAGCAACGATGTGGTCAGATATATATACCGTCGGGTCAAAATTTGGAAATTCCTCCAAAACCTCTTAGCCCGCGCGTGTCCTGCTCTGCCGCCTCGGGTCTCCGGATCGTCCTCTCGTTTCCAGCAACCTCCCGCCGCTGGTCTCCGTTGTCGTCAATGGAATTCAACCCCGCCGTTGCTGCCGTAGCGAGCTCATCACCGAACTAGGGTATGAGTTTGAATCTTTGTGCTGTTCTTTACTCCGATTCTTAGCACAAAGCAAATGCCATGTTCCTTACCATGTATGAGATCATCCTGTCCAGCAAAAACATCCTTTTGATTAGATTAGTTTCAAATATGTAGGGTTAGGTTTTCTCCAAACTCATCTCGGACCGAATCGAAGTTGTGGAAATCGGTCTCACCAGTTTGGCTTAGGCCATTGCACTTGCACTTTTTGGTTTGACCGAATCGGCAAATCGGTGCATCCGTGTTCAACTCTCGGTGAAACCCTAGCAATCTTTGAGTCACCGAATTGTGTCTCGGTGCGACCGATTTCACTAGTTTAGACTCCAAAAGTTGCTTCGTGTCACCGAGTTTAACAAATCGATAGCTCAAATGCTTTTTGTGGAAAACTAAAACTAAGTTTTTGAATCATTTGTTTTGCAAAATCTACGCACTTTGTGATGCTCATCCACTCTATCTCATCTATAACAATTCATGTGGTCACCGTCAGTTGCAAAGGTCGGACATATGTCGATCGAGTGATTGCTTAACATGTCAGAAGAGCAGGTGAACCTAAGTGAGGGCACTAGTCCCTCTAGCAGCTATGATGAGGGTAGCAGGAGCACCCCAAGCAACTTGCCCAAAACAGCTACAAGGACAAGGAGGAAGAGAAATTCTGACTCAGAAGATGAGGATTATGTTGTTGTTGAGGAAGAAGTCAGCTCCAAGAAGAAGGTGTTGAAAAAGGAATATGCTGCTGCTGCAACTAAGCCAGGACTGCACAAGAAGACACCTGCCAAGAGAGTGCCCATTTCTAAGGCCAGAGCCTCCACTCTTGAAACTTCCAAATCAACTGGTGGTGAGGCTACTGGTGAGGGCAAGAAGAAAAAGGAAAGGAAGAGAGGGAGATGGTGCAAGAAAGTAGATCCCATGGCAGAATTTGAGAGACATTCATCTAAAGAAGAAGAAGAAGAGGAAGAGGATGTTGCACCAGCAGCCAAGTCTCAAAAGCTGATGGGGGATGCCATCAAGTCTGGGGCTGCCCCTTCTAATCCCAAGACAGCCCCCAAAGCTTCTGCTCCAGCTCCAAACACTGCACCAAAGAGGAGCACAAGAAATATTCCAGCTGCTGAGAAGAACAAGGCCCTAGTGCCTGAAACTGAGATTGATGAAGAAGATGCTGAAGCCCAAGTGCTTAGGAAACTCAAGCCCAAGATCCCAGACCATGATGACAACCATCAAGTGGCAGAAAACATGAAGATCATAAAGGATGCAGGTCTCAGACTATGGAGACAGTATGATCCATATGCTGTGAGGAGAAGGACTTCTGTGGATTACATGTTCCACACCAAAGAGCAGCAGGATTTCTATGAAACATTTTGCTTGACAAGAAGCCAATTGTCTGTGATATGAAGTGGGCAGATTGGAAATATATTGATGACAATGAAGACCATTTTCCAAGAGTGCATGAGAGCTTCAGGCTATGTGGAGTGGACAAATTTGTGGGTCAGAAGTTGACCAAGTGGAATGATGAACTTATTATGCAATTCTACTCCACAACACATTTCTATCCTGATGGTAGAATTGTTTGGATGTCAGAAGGTACTAGGTACCAATCTATAGTTGATGAAGGGCAAAATTGATCAGTGCCCTTGAAGAGCATGAGGATGACATAGATGTATATGCCAAGAAGAAGAAGGATCACAACTCCATGGCAAATATGTATAAGGAGATTCCTGACAAAGCATTGGAAACTCACAAGATGGGCTCTGTCTACTATTTGTTGTCTGGATTGACCAAAATCAACACTATATTGGGGCATACATTGTTGCCCAAGTCTCGAGACCATAGAATGATCAGAGGTCACTCCATCAACTACTGCAGTTGTTTGATGTGCCCCAAAAATTCAAAGTCATGAGTCTGATTGGTGAGACAATCAAGAGGACTACTGCAGATCAGAAGAGGTCATGTGGGTATGCTCCACACATCCAAATGCTCATCAACTCCAAGATGGGCACAAACACTTATCTATTAGACAAGGAACATCTTCCATAGAGACCAGATTTTGAGGACAACACTGTTGTCATGAATGAAGATGACCCCACATCTGTAGAGGCACAAGAGAAAAGAGAGAAAGCTAAAGCTGAGAAGGCAGCAAAGATGCCAAGTGCTGAAGAGGAATGTCAAGTGTATCTCAAGACAAAGCAAGATCAACTTGGCTATCTGATTCAATCCACCTTGATGATTGAGAAAGGACTGGCCACCCTGACTCATAACTAAGAGAGCCTGGAAAGGATCATTGAGACTAAATACTATGATCTTGATTTGAAGGCGACAGAGATGCAGACAGAAGTTGAGCAGCTCCAGGAAGAAGCGGAGGAGAGGAAAGGGAAGGCTACCACACATGCCTTTCAAAGAGTGCCAAGAGGTCGAGATTCATCGCAGCAGTGCTGGATCGACACAAGAGCAACTACATCAGCACCTGCAGCCACATCATCAATAGCACCTCCAGTTGCCACTCCACCAGCTCCAACAACTTCAACAGATGCTTTCGTCCTTGGAGTCCTCTCAACAACACCTCCCGAAGATCAAGCCTAGAGAGACGCATAGCACTATGTATTTTCGAGCTTTTTGGTAACTTGTTACCAAAGGGGGAGAAAATGTATAGATCATAGGCTTCGAGAGAGAGTGCTTTGCTTCTTTTTGTCTGCTTTGCTATTTGGTTGATACTTATTTGTGTGCTTGCTTGACACTTTATGTCTATGTGTGTGAGATACTGATAACCCACAAGTATAGGGGATCGCAATAGTTTTCGAGGGTAGAGTATTCAACCCAAATTTATAGATTCGACACAAGGGGAGCCAAAGAATATTTGAAGGTATTAGCAGCTAAGTTGTCAATTCAACCACACCGGAGATTAATTATCCGCAAAGAATCGATCAAGATCAAAGTAGTTTGATAGTTTTGATAGTAGTGATAGTAGCAACGGTAACAGTAACAATGATGATAGCAGCAGTAACTTAGCAGAAACAATATAAATAAATTTGTAGGCATTGGATCGGTGACTTGTTGGATGATATTCATCATGTGACAGTTATAACCTAGGGCGATACGACACTAGCTCCAGTTCATCGATATAATGTAGGCATGTATTCCATAAATAGTCATATGTGCTTTATTAAAAGAACTTGCATGACATCTTTTGTCCTACCCTCCCGTGGCAGCGGGGTCCATATTGGAAACTAAGGGATATTAAGGCCTCCTTTTAATAGAGAACCGGAACAAAGCGTTAACACATAGTGAATACATGAACTCCTCAAACTACGGTCATCACCGAGAGTGGGCCCGGTTGTTGTCACTTCGGGGATGTCGGATCATAACACGTAGTAGGTGACTATCATTTGCAAGATCGGATCTAAAACATGGATATAATGATGAATTCATAAACGGTTCAGATCTGAGTTCATGGCACCCGAGCCCAAAGTGACAAGCATTAAGCATAGCAAAGTCATAGCAACATCAATCTAAGAACACAGTGGATACTAGGGATCGGGGCCTAACAAAACTAACTCGATTACATGATGAATCTCATCCAACTCCTCACCGACCAGTGAGCCTACGAAGGAATTACTCACACCCAGTGGGGAGCATCATGGAATTGGCGATGGAGATTGGTTGGTGATGACGAAGAACGAAGATCCCCCTCTTCTGAGCCCCAAATGGACTCCAGATCTGCCCTCCTGAGGAAGAACAGGGCTTGGCGGTGGCTCCGTCTTGTGGAACGCGATAATTCTTTCTCCCTTATTTTTTTCTCCGAAAATAGGAATTTATAGTGTCAGGGTTGAGGTCTGCAGGGCCACCAGGTGGGTACAATCCACTTGGGCGCGCCAGGAGAGGGGTGCACACCCTAGTGAGTTGTACCCACCCAGGGCCCCTCTCCGGTGGGTCTTGGCTCCAGAAATTCTCTTTTATTCCATAAAAAATCGCCGCGAAGTTTCGTTTCATTATGAGAACTTTTATTTCTACACAAAAACAACACCATGGTAGTTCTTCTGAAAACAGCGTTAGTCCGGGGTTAGTTTCATTCAAATCATGCAAATTAGAGTCCAAAACAAGAGGAAAAGCATGACAAAAAGTAGATACGTTGGAGATGTATCAACTCCCCCAAGCTTAAACCTTTGCTTGTCCTCAAGCAATTCAGTTGATAAACTGAAAGTGAGAAAGAAAAACTTTTACGAACTCTTTTGCTCTTGTTTGCATAAATAAGCTTAAACAACACCCATGTTTTCAGCCAACATTATAACTAACCATGTCAACAATAACACTTAAAGATTATATAGACTGATATCAATGACATAATCAGCTAGCGAGCAATAATAAGATATCTCAAACAGCAACAAGTTTTCAAAACAACCATGATATAATATGACAATAGTGGTATCTCGCTAGCCCTTTCTGAGACCGCAAAACATAAATGCAGAGCACCTCCAAAGTTCAAGCAACGACTAAACATTGCAATTCATGGTAGAAAAGATCCAGTCATGATGCACCCAACATTACCTATACACAATGCATAAATCATGACAGTTGTGTTCTACTCAGTTTCTGGCGCTTGTTTTAGAAGGTGGTGACACAACATAAAAGTAAATAGAAAGTCCCTTCGCAGAGGGAAGCAGTGATTTGTAGAGGTGCCAGAGCTCAATTTTTAAAACAGAGATAAATGATATTTTGAGACATGCACCCTTCTCATTCATTTCACGACCATCAGTTATCAACATCTTCCATGCTAAGCATGCTAGTGGCGGTTCCCAAGCGATAAAAGTAAAGGTTTACTCCCCCTCCACCATCAATCACACTCCACGGCTTGTTGAAAACAACGGGTGCCGTCCAAACCAACAACAGTCCCCGGGGAGTTTTATCTAATTATTTGCACTTTTGAGTTCGGGACTGGGAATCCCTATTACCGCCCATTTTCTCGTGCGATGGCGAGTGAATAAACACTTGACCCGAGAATAACCCGCTTAGTATGGATGATACCGACCACCTCCTGTCATTCCATGAACGATCCAGGAATACAAAAAGGATAATTTCAGAAATTTTTAGAGGTGGTACATGCAAATTTACTTAGGACGGCAGGGTAATACCGTATATAGGTAGGTATGGTGGACTCATCTGGAATAACTTTGGGTTCAAGGTTTTTGATGTACAAGTAGAGTTCCCACTTAGTACAGGTGAAGGCTAGCAATTACATTGAGAAGCGGCCAGCTAAAGAACAACAACGATCATTACCAGGCATTATGCATAAGTAACATTGGACACTAGCATGAGTAGGATATGAACACCATGAACATAAATATCATATAGGCTATGTTGGTTTTGATTCAACTACATGCATGAACATGTGCCAAGTCAAGCTACTCGAACATTCAAAGGAGGATACCATATCATCATACTACATCACAATCATTTTAATCCTATGTTGATATCCAAGATAAATCATTATCCACTCCCAGCTACTTATGCATGGCATGAGAAACTATAATCTCTAATTGTCATTGCAAACATGTTTAACCATAATGGGCTGAAGCATGGATACTAGGTTAAGCATATTTACACAAACAGAACAAGTCGAGTTAATACCAGTTTCTCTTTGCCACGGCTAGTTCATCGAATATCGTTATTATTGCCTTTCACTTGCACGACCGAATGATAGGAAAATAATAATAGTGCAAGAGTGTCGTGGACTAAGCTGGAATCTGCGAACATTTTATTCAACAGGAGAAGACAAGGTAAAATGTGCTCTTTATTAGTTCAACAATTATTCATATGAGAGCCACTCAAAATTTTCATCGTGGTCTTCTCCTCGGTAAGACTCGAATAAAAAGAAAAGAAATTCAGAGAAACACACTGAAATATTTTTGGAGTTTTTGGTTTTCTTGAACAAGCTAATAAAAGTGAAAAACAAAAATGAGAAAAACTATTTACACGGGAAAGCTCCCAACAAGCAAAAGAAGAACAAGGGAATCTTTTTGGATTTCTTAGTGCTACTACTAAGCATGCATTGAAATTAAGTTACTACAACTAATTTTTTTTGGTTTTTCTGAAGTTTTTCAAACACACAAGAAGAAAGCAAGGAAATAAATCTAAGCATGGATGATACAATGAAAAAGTGTGAACACCAACAAATGCAATGATATGTGAACATGAATATAATGTCGGTGAGAAACACGTACTCCCCCGAGCTTAGGCTTTTGGCCTAGCTTGGTAGTCAATTAGTAGCCTGGATGGTAGTTGTCGGCGTTCTGGGAACGGGGGTCCCCAGACTTGCCTGCCTGGGGCCCAGGGTGTGGCTCGCCCAGCGGCCTGGTACGGCCCATCTTCATCAGCAAACACTCAAGACCCTCGCAAGGCGGACGACACAAGACCTCCTCAGGGGCAGCCTCGCTAGGCTGGCTCGCGAGGAGCAGAGATATCTATGCAAGGGGCACCTCGTGAGGAGCGTGTGACGCAAGCAGTGACGACCAAGGTCAGGCGGGCGCCAGCGGGCGTAGAGTACTAGTTTCCTCTTTGGTGCTAAAGAGGCAGGCGCAGGCGCGGAGTCCCGAGGCGTCAAGCAAAGGTTTCTGTATCAGTGCAACGAGACCAAGACCAGCAGGACGGCAGGACGGAGGTCATCGTGGAGCCCAGGACGACATCACCTCCATAGCCTTTGGCAGGCGAAAACTACTTTTGTCAGGATAGCTTGTACTAGCTGTCCCCCTTCAAACTTGGCCGTTGTGGGATCCCTTCCCGCCTAATATTTGGGAAGAGGACCAGGGCAGCTATAAATAGGACTAGCCACTACCATTGGAGGCAACTCATCTAGGGCGGATCATTCGAGCCACCCCAACACTCATCAGCTCACCGAGCCCAAGAACACCTCTCCTCCTGAGGTTGTTCTTCCCTTGTACTTGTTCATCCCCAGCCTACAAGGCAATCCACCACACAACACTGGAGTAGGGTATTACACCACAACGGTGACCCGAACCAGTATAAACCCTCGTGTCCCGTGTTCTTCGAGTTCGACGAGCTAGGCAGTGGATCGTTGAGCGAGCGAGCTAGTGTGGGAGAGAGAGATCTGTTGGGGATCGTAGCAGAAATTTAAAATTTTCTACGCATCACCAAGATCAATCTATGGAGTAATCTAGCAACGAGGGGAAGGGGAGTTCATCTACATACCCTTGTAGATCGCTAGCGGAAGCGTTGCAAGAACGCGGATGAGGTAGTCATACTCGTGGTGATTCAGATCGCGGTCGATTCCGATCTAAGCGCCGAACAACGGCGCCTCCGTGTTCAACACACGTGCAGCCCGGTGACGTCTCCCATGCCTTGATCTAGCAAGGAGAGAGGGAGAGGTTGGGGAAGACTCCGTCCAGTAGAAGCACGACGGCGTGGTGGTGGTGGAGGAGCGCGATACTCCAGCAGGGCTTCGCCAAGCACTACGAGAGACGAGGAGGGAGAGAGGTAGGGCTGCGCCTTGGGAGAGAGATACTCGTGTGTTGGGCAGCCCCAAAACCTCCACTATATATAGGGGTAAGGGGAAGGGGAGGCGCCCTAGGGTTTCCCTAGGGGCGGCGACAGGCAGATGGGATCTCCCCTTGGGTGACTTGGCCCCCCAAGCCGGAGGTGGGAACCCTAGATGGGGCGCCCAAACCCCCTGGTCATGTGGGATTAGGTGAGGCGCACAACCCCTTAGTTGGCTGGTTTGCCCCTTCCCTTGGCCCATGAAGCCCCCAACACTTGCCGGGCTCTCAAATACCTTTCGGTCATGCTGGTCATCACCCGGTACCTCCGGAACACTTTCGGACTCCAAAACCCTTCGTCCAATATATCAATCTTCACCTCCGGACCATTCGGGAACTCCTCGTGACGTCCGGGATCTCATCTAGGACTCCGAACAACATTCGGTAACCGCGTACATACTTTCCCTATAACCCTAGCGTCATCGAACCTTAAGTGTGTAGACCCTACGGGCTCGGGAATCATGCAGACATGACCGAGACATCTCTCTGGTCAATAACCAACAGCGGGATCTGGATACCCATGTTGGCTCCCACATGTTCCACGATGATCTCATCGGATGAACCACGATGTCAAGGATTCAATCAATCCCGTATACAATTCCCTTTGTCTACCGGTATAGTACTTGCCCGAGATTCGATCGTTGATATCCCGATACCTTGTTCAATCTCGTTACTGGCAAGTCTCTTTACTCGTTCCGTAGCACATCATCCCGTGATCAACTCCTTGGTCACATTGTGTACATTATGATGATGTCCTACCGAGTGGGCCCAGAGATACCTCTCCGTTACACGGAGTGACAAATCCTGGGCCTCAATTTGTGCCAACTCAATGATACTTTCGAGATACCCGTAGTGCACCTTTATAGCCACCCCATTGCCAGTGACATTTGGTACACCCAAAGCATTCCTACAAGATTCGGAGTTGCACAATCTCATGGTCTAAGGAAATGATACTTGACATTAGAAAAGCTTTAGCATACGAACTACACGATATTGTGCTAGGCTTAGGATTGGGTCTTGTCCATCACATCATTCTCCTAATGATGTGATCCCATTATCAATGACATCCAATGTCCATGGTCAGGAAATCGTAACCATCTATTGATCAACGAGCTAGTCAACTAGAGGCTTACTAGGGACATGGTGTTGTCTATGTATCCACACATGTATCTGAGTTTCCTATCAATACAATTCTAGCATGGATAATAAACAATTATCATGAACAAGGAAATATAATAATAACCAATTTATTATTGCCTCTAGGGCATATTTCCAACAGTCTCCCACTTGCACTAGAGTCAATAATTTAGTTCACATCACCATGTGATTAACACTCACAGGTCACATCGCCATGTGACTAACATCCAAAGAGTTTACTAGAGTCAACACTCTAGTTCACATCACTATGTGATTAACACTCAATGAGTTCTGGGTTTGATCATGTTGTGCTTGTGAGAAAGGTTGTGGTCAACGGGTCTACAACATTCAGATCCCTATGTATTTCGCAAAACTTTATGTCATATCATAGATGCTGCTACCACGTTCCACTTGGAGCTATTCCAAATTATTGCTCCATTATACGTATCCGGTATCTCTACTCGTAGCTATCCGGATAGGTGTTAAAGCTTGCATCGACGTAACTCTTTACGTCGAACTCTTTATCACCTCCATAACCGAGAAACATTTCCTTATTCCTCTAAGGATAATTTTGACCGCTATCTAGTGATCCACTCCTGGATCACCTTTGTACCCTCTTGCCAGACATGTGGCAAGGCACACATCAGGTGCGGTACTCAGCATGGCATACCGTATAGAGCCTATGACAAAAGCATAGGGGACGACCTTCGTCCTTCCTCTTTCTTATGCCGTGGTCAAGCTTTGAGTCTTACTCAACTTCACACCTTATAACTCGGTAAGAACTCCTTCTTTGATCGATCTATTTTGAACTCCTTCAAAATCATGTCAAAGGTGTGTGTTCTTTTGAAAGTATTATCAGGCGTCTTGATCTATCTCTATAGATCTTGATGCCCAATATGTAAGCAGCTTTATCCAGGTCTTCCTTTGAAAAACTCCTTTCAAACAACCCTTTATGCTTTCCAGAAATTTTACATCATTTCGGATCAACAATATGTCATTCACATATACTTATCAGAAATGTTGTAGTGCTCCCACTCACTTTATTGTAAATACAAGTTTCTAACAAACTTTGTATATACCCAAAAACTTTGATCACTCCATCAAAGCGTATATTACGACTCGAGATGCTTGCTCTAGTCCATGGAAGGATCGCTGGAGCTAGCATACCTTTTAGCATCCTTAGGATCGACAAAACCTTTCTGATTGTATCACATACAACCTTTCCTTATGAAAACTGGTAAGGAAACTTGTTTTGACATACATCTGCCAGATTTCATAAATGCAGCTAATGCTAACATGATTCCGATGGACTTAAACATCGCTACGGGTGAGAAAATCTCATTGTAGTCAACTCTTTGAACTTGTGAAAAGACTCTTTGCCACAAGTCGAGCTTCATAGACGGTAACATTACCGTCCACGTCCGTCTTCTTCTTAAAGATCCATTTATCTCAATGGCTTGCGAATCATCGGGCAAGTCCACCAAAGTCCATGCTTTGTTCTGATACATGGATCCCATCTCGGATTTCATGGCTTCTAACCATTTGTCGAAATATGGGCCCACCATCGCTTCTCCATAGCTCGTAGGTTCATTGTTGTCCAACATGATATCTAAGACAGGATCACCGTACCACTCAGGATTAGTACATATCCTTGTCGACCTACGAGGTTCGATAGCAACTTGATCCGAAGCTTCATGATCACTATCATTAGTTTCCTCTTCAATAGTCGTAGGTTCCATAGAAACATCTTTCTGTGTTGCACTATTCTCCGGTTGAAGTGAGGGTTCGACAACCTCATCAAGTTCTATCTTCCTCCCACTCAATTCTTTCGAGAGAAACTCCTTCTCGAGAAAGGACCCATTCTTAGCGACAAACATTTTTGCCCTTGGATCTGAGATAGAAGGTATACCCAACTGTTACCTTTGGGTATCCTATGAAGATGTATTTGTCCACTTTGGGTTCGAGCTTTTTTCCGGCTGAAGCCATAAGCATCGCAGCCCCAAACATTAAGAAACGACAACTTTGATTTCTTGCCAAACCACAGTTCACACGACATCGTCTCAACGGACTTAGATGGTGTCCTATCTAAAGTGAATGCAGCTGTCTCTAATGCATAACCTCAAAATAATAGCGGTAGATCGGTAAGAGACATCATATATCACACCATATCTCATAAGGTTCGATTACGACGTCCGGACACACCATTACGCTGTGGTGTTCCAGGTGGCTCAACTGCGAAACAATTCCACAATGTCTCAAGTGATTGCCAAACTCATAACTCAGAAAATCTCCCCTTGATCAGATCGTAGGAACATGATCTTCTTGTTATGACGATTCTTAACTTCACTCTGAAATTGCTTGAACTTTTTCAAACGTTTCAGACTTTTGCTTCATTAAGTAAATATACCCATATCTACTCAAATTGCCAGTGAAGATGAGAAAATAATGATATCCACCACACGCCTTAATTCTCATTGGATCACACACATCAGCATGTATGATTTCCAACAAGTCACTTGCCCGTTTCATTGTACCTGAAAACAGGATCTTAGTCATCCTGCCCATGAGGCATGGCTCGCATATGTCAAGCGACTCAAAATCAAGTGACTCCAAACATCCATCAGCATGGAGTTTCTTCACGCATTTTATGCCAAAATGACCTAAGCGGCAGTGCCACAAGAAAGTGGTACTATCATAATTAACTCTACATCTTTTGTCGTTAATATTATTATCATGTGTCTTACTATGATCGAGATTCAATAAACCATTGGGTGCATGACCATAAAGGTATTATTCATGTAAACAGAATAACCATTATTTTCTAACTTAAAAGAATAACCATATTGCAATGAACATGATCTAATGATATTCATGCTCAACGTAGACACCTGATAACATTTATCTAGGTTCAACACTAATCCCGAAGGTAGAGGGAACGTGCGATGGTGATCTTATCAACCTTGGAAACACTTCCAACACACATCGTCACCTCGCCCTTAGCTAGTCTCCGTTCAGTCCGTAGCTTTTGCTTCAAGTCACTAATAATAGCAACTGAACCTGTATCCAATACCCAGGTGCTACCAGGAGTACTAGTAAGGTACACACTAATAACACGTATATAGTTTGTTCAAGTTGCCAGCCTTCTTATCTACCATGCATTTGGGGTAGTTCCGCTATGAGTGACCGTTCCCCTTACAATAGAAGCACTTAGTCTCGGGTTTGGGTTCAACCTTGGGTTCCTTTCATCGAGCGGCAACTGGTTTGCCATTCATGAAGTTTCCCTTCTAGCCCTTGCCCTTCTTGAAACCAGTGGTCTTGTTAAACCATCAACACTTGATGCTCCTTCTTGATTTCTACTTTTGCGGTCTTAAGCACCACTAATAGCTCTGGGATCATCTCCATCCTTTGCATTTCAAAGTTCATCACGAAGTTCTAGTAGCTTGGTGATAGTGTCTAGAGAATTCCGTCAACCACTATCTCATCTGGAAGATTAACTCCCACTTGGTTCAAGTGACCTTAGCACCCAGACATTCTGAGCACATGCTCACTAGTTGAGCTATTCTCCTCCATCTTGTTGGCAAAAGAACTTGTCAGAGGTCTCATACCTCTTAAAACGGGCATGAGCCTGAAATCCCAATTTCAGCTCGTGGAACATCTCATACGTCTTATGGCATTCAAAACGACATTGGAATCCCGATTCTAAGCCTTAAAGTATGGTGCACTAAACTATCAAGTAGTCATCAGGACGTATCTGTCAGATGTTCATAACATCCACAGACGACGCTGGAGGGGTTGGCACACCGAGCGGTGCATCAAAGACATAAGCCTTCTGTGTAGCAGTGAGGACACTCCTCAGGCAACGGACCTAGTCCGCATCATTTCTTACAATATCTTTCAACTTAATCTTTCTCTAGGAACGTATTGAAACAGGGAGCTACAACGCGAGCTATTGATCTACAACCTTTTTGCAAAGTCAACTTAGACTATTGTTCATGATAAATAAGTTCATCTAATCAAATTATATAATGAACTCCCACTCAGATAGACATCCCTCTAGTCATCTAAGTGATACATGATCCGAGTCAACTAGGCCGTGGTCCGATCATCACGTGAGACGGACTAGTCATCATCGGTGAACATCTTCATGTTGATCGTATCTTCTATACGACTCATGTTCGACCTTCGGTCTTCCGTGTTCGAGGCCATGTCAAGACATGCTAGGCTCGCCAAGTCAACCTAAGTGTATTGCGTGTGTAAATCTGGCTTACACCAATTGTATGCGAACGTTAGAACCTATCACACCCGATCATCACGTGGTGCTTCAGAACAACGAACCTTAGCAACGGTGCACAATTAGGGGGAACACTTTCTTGAAATTATTGCGAGGGATCATCTTATTTAAGCTACCGTCGTTCTAAGCAAATAAGATATAAAACATGATAAACATCACATGCAATCAATTAGTGACATGATATGGCCAATATCATTTTGCTCCTTTTGATCTCCATCTTCGGGGCGCCATGATCATCATCGTCACCAGCATGACACCATGATCTCCATCATCATGATCTCCATCATCGTGTCTTCATGAATTTGTCTCGTCAACTATTACTTCTACTACTATGGCTAAAGGTTTAGCAATAAAGTAAAGTAATTACATGACGTTTATGTTGACACGCAGGTCATAAATAAATTAAGACAAATCCTATGGCTCCTGCCGGTTGTCATACTCATCGACATGCAAGTCGTGATTCCTATTACAAGAACATGATCAATCTCATACATCACATATATCATTCATCACATCCTTTTGGCCATATCACATCACACGGCATATGCTGCAAAAACAAGTTAGACGTCCTCTAATTGTTGTTGTAAATTTTACGTGGCTGCTATAGGTTTCTTAGCAAGAACGTTTCTTACCTACGCCAAAACCACAACATGATATGCCAATTTCTATTTACCCTTCATAAGGACCCTTTTCATCGAATCCGATCCGACTAAAGTGGGAGAGACAGACACCCGCTAGCCACCTTATGCAACTAGTGCATGTCAGTCGGTGGAACCTGTCTCACGTAAGTGTACGTGTAAGGTCGGTCCGGGCCGCTTCATCCCACGATGCCGCTGAATCAAGATAAGACTAGTAACGGCAAGTAAATTGACCAAATCTACGCCCACAACTACTTTGTGTTCTACTCGTGCATAGAAACTACGCATAGACCTAGCTCATGATGCCACTATTGGGGATCGTAGCAGAAATTTAAAATTTTCTAGGCATCACCAAGATCAATCTATGGAGTAATCTAGCAACGAGGGGAAGGGGAGTGCATCTACATACCCTTGTAGATCGCTAGCGGAAGCATTGCAAGAACGCGGATGAGGTAGTCGTACTCGTGGCGATTCAGATCGCGGTCGATTCCGATCTAAGCGCCGAACAACAGCGCCTCCGCGTTCAACACACGTGCAGCCCGATGACGTCCCCCATGCCTTGATCCAGCAAGGAGAGAGGGAGAGGTTGGGAAGACTCCATCCAGCAGCAGCACGACGGCGTGGTGGTGGTGGAGGAGCGCGGTACTCTAGTAGGGCTTTGCCAAGCACTACGAGATACGAGGAGGGAGAGAGGTAGGGCTGCGCCTTGGGAGAGAGAGACTCGTGTGTTGGGCAGCCCCAACTATATATAGGGGCAAGGGGAAGGGGAGGCGCCCTAGGGTTTCCCCTAGGGGCGGCGGCGGCCAGGGCAGATGGAATCTCCCCCTTGGGTGACTTGGCCCCCAAGCCAGGAGGTGGGAACCCTAGATGGGGCGCCCCAAACCCCCTGGTCACGTGGGATTAGGTGAGGGGGGCGCACAGCCCCTTAGTGGGCTGGTTTGCCCCTTCCCTTGGCCCATGAAGCCCCCCAACACTTGCCGGGGCTCCCGAAATACCTTTCGGTCATGCTGGTCATCACCCGGTACCTCCGGAACACTTTCGGACTCCAAAACCCTTCGTCCAATATATCAATCTTCACCTCTGGACCATTCGGGAACTCCTCGTGACGTCCGAGATCTCATCCGGGACTCCGAACAACATTCGGTAACCGCGTACTTACTTTCCCTATAAACCCTAGCGTCATCGAACCTTAAGTGTGTAGACCCTACGGGCTCGGGAATCATGCAGACATGACCGAGACATCTCTCTGGTCAATAACCAACAACAGGATCTGGATACCCATGTTGTCTCCCACATGTTCCACGATGATCTCATCGGATGAACCACGATGTCAAGGATTCAATCAATCCCGTATACAATTCCCTTTGTCTACCGGTATAGTACTTGCCCAAGATTCGATCGTCGGTATCCCGATACCTTGTTCAATCTCGTTACCGGCAAGTCTCTTTACTCGTTTCGTAACACATCATCCCGTGATCAACTCCTTGGTCACATTGTGCACATTATGATGATGTCCTACCGAGCGGGCCCAGAGATACCTCTCCGTTACACGGAGTGACAAATCCAGCCTCGATTCGTACAACCCAACAGACACTTTCGGAGATACCCGTAGTGCACCTTTATAGCCACCCAGTTACATTGTGACATTTGGTACACCCAAAGCATTCCTACGGTATCCGGGAGTTGCACAATCTCATGGTCTAAGGAAATGATACTTGACATTAGAAAAGCTTTAGCATACGAACTACACGATATTGTGCTAGGCTTAGGATTGGGTCTTGTCCATCACATCATTCTCCTAATGATGTGATCTCGTTATCAACGACATCCAATGTCCATGGTCAGGAAATCGTAACCATCTATTGATCAACGAGCTAGTCAACTAGAGGCTTACTAGGGACATGGTGTTGTCTATGTATCCACACATGTATCTGAGTTTCCTATCAATACAATTCTAGCATGGATAATAAACAATTACCATGAACAAGGAAATATAATAATAACCAATTTATTATTGCCTCTAGGGCATATTTCCAACAAGATCTTCGTGCACACCCCGGTGTTCGAACATCAAGGGTTTGCCGGAACCCGTAATCCGACATTTGGCGCACCAGGTAGGGGTGCGCCGGAGCCTCTCTTCCGTCAGCTGACCCGCCAATACTCCGCGGTTCCGATATCCGGTGACCCGAGGACCAACGCCGACAGCTGGGAAGCTTGGCCCGTCCGCCCAGGAAGACCTCAACTCCGCTCTCCAGGCGGCTCGCATACCGCCGAACGCCGCGGGGCGCGGGCGACGCGGACCGGCATCTTCCACCCTCACGCTGCGGTGCGCGTGGGCCGCTGCGAGTGCCTCAAGCTATGCAGCAGCGACATCACCACACACCCGACGGGAGCAGGCGAACATGCGGTCCGCACTCATCGTGGCACGGGAGCTGTTACGGTGCAGGCTGGTCGAGAGCGGCTGCAACGCGCTGCTGGAACGCATCGCCGAATTGCTGGACTCTGCTTGTAGGGGCATGCCGCCCTTCTACTCCTTGTCCACGCCTCAGGTTGTGGCTGAGGCGCGCGCAAGGCCCCGGCGAGCTCGCACACCCCCTGGAGCAACGGAGGAGCCAGAAGACACCAGCGTGGGCACCGGCGCCGCCCATCCTACTGCAGCAACTTCGTCACGGGCAGAGGCAAGCGCTAGTGGCCTACCGCGAGGCCATGTTGGAGTGCGACCCAGCGGCCGCCAGGGCCTGGAGCCACGGCCAGGAGCTCCAGACGTGGGGCACTCAGGCGGTGGCCCCGGGGGGCAGCCGTCGATGCCTATGTGCCCCGCATGGTGAACCTGGAGTACATGCTCGGGGAGGGCCCAGTACACCCCTCGGGCCAGCATGGGACGGCGGAACGCTGGAAGCGGGAGATTTCCACAAGTCGCCTGAAGGCTCCGCCGATCCCTTCAGCGACGATGATGGGGTACATCAGGTATCGCAGGAGCAAGCATGCACTAACCATGGGCTACAGGTGGACCAGGCCGCGACGGTGGTCGAGGACCCAAGGGCGGCGGTTCCGTCCCCGACTGAAGCAGAGCATTGGGGGCTGTGCGTGGGGGCCTTGGAGCCACGGCCTCCTGCACGCCGTGCAGAGCAAGGCACCAGACGGAGGTAGGTCCTCTGCCGGGGGGAGCGCTGGCGAGCCCTTCCCCCCGGCAGAGGGCCTGTGGTCGCCGGGGGCGTCGCTAGAGTCCCCCTTGCCCCTTGGTCTCGTCCTGGTTTCTGGACGCCCCAACAGCGGTCGGGGGTGGCGCAAGGAGGGGCCCTCGTCAGGCGATATGAAGTAAGGCTCACGCCTGTGAAGGTCTTCGCTCGTGACACTCTTACGTAATAATGAGTGGGGCTGTATACACCCCGGAGTCTCACTACAAAAAATACACTTCAGTGATGATACGTGTTTGTCACAGTAGGTCACCTTTTCTGTCATGCATGTACATCCATGACAAATTTATGACAGAATCAAGATAGTCATACCTGGCCGTCAGAGAAGTGTTCCATGACATTACCAAAATTATCATCACGGAAGTGTCCACTTCCATGATGATAAATCGCGCGTCACAGAAATGCTTTCGTCAAGGGAGACTGACACGTGGCATCCACCGTAACAGAATGTCATTAAGCTATCGGGTCCGGTTTTGGATCCGATAACCCGTTAACAGCCCTGACCAATGGGGATTTTCCATGTGTAAAATCATCATTGGCTGGAGGAAACACGTGTCAGCTCACCGTTGGGACAGATGTCATCCACTCATTGGACCCAAAGCGCCAATGATACGTCGACACGTGGCACGGCCCAACAGAGAGACCATTCGTGTGAAAAGGCCGGCCCGTTTGACTTGTTCAAAAGGTGGCGGGCCGGCCCACAACAAGCCTGTTAACGGCATGTTCGCATATAGCCCATTTATAGCCCGCTAACCCAGGGCCCGTTTACGGCCTATCCGAATTAGGCCCAGTAGCGTCATCTGGGCCGTCCAATATAATTCCAACCCGTTTTAACTTCTGCCCATGTATGGCCCATGACGTATTTCGGCCCATATGAGGCCCATAGTAACCCTCGGCCCCTTAACGGCTCGTGGTAAAACTGGCCCGTAATGAACAATGTATCACTTTATACCCATTAACGGCCCATTATTCAGTTGGGCCGTTTCCATCCCATGTTATCTTTCGGCCTTCTCAGGGCCCATTTATTCTTGGGCTCATTTCCAGCATTCGTTTACTTACGGCCTGTTACTATCATTTTTTGCTTGTGGGACAAATTCAGCCCGTGGTTACAGTCGGCCCGTTTGTGGCCCGTTAATACGTTGGGCCATTTTCATAGCATCATCAAATACGGCCGATTAACGATGACCCGTTATGGTCAGCCCATGAACGGACGATTTCAACTCTAACCCATTTACGGCCATAATATGGTCAGTTATTGGCCCATGTTTGGCCAACCGATCATATGGCCCATAGAAGGCCCATTGATGATACAGCCCGTAGAAGGCCCATTGTGTCTACGGCCCGTATAAGGCCCATTGTTTCTACGCCCCGTAGAAGGCCCATTTTTTCTACGGCCCTTAGAAGTCCCATTGTTTCTACGCCCCGTAGGAGGCCCATGTTAACTACAGTAAATATGTAGCCCATGGTTAATGTGGCCTAGTTTTAAAAAACAGGTTATTGCGGCCACTAGCAAACCGTGGAAAAAGAACTACACTGACTACAAGAAAACCAATAAACAAGACAATAAGGAAATAAATAAGCAAGCAACTTACGCTAGGCTATCACAGCTATTACACATATTACATCCACTGGGCATCAAAGTTCGCCACCGGTGCAAATATAGGGAACACCCTACACTATACAAAAATGGCTTGCTGTTTTCTTTCAAGGTGGTCGCACGTTAAGAACAAATTTTGTATTGCACCAAAACAAATTACAACTATAAAGCAAAAGGAACGTTGGCATAAAAGTTAACTGTCTGGCAGATAAATGCACCACCAGAAGTTCAGAAGCTCAGTTCATTTGACCTGCCTGTTACATTTTCATTCTGTATTGTCCGATGGAGCATCATAACCTTCGCCTTCAGTTCTCCTAGGCTCCTGAACAACATAGAAAATTTCTGATAGTCTAGTTTCAAAACCATGCATATCTTGACAACATCGAACAATGTCTCTCCTTGTTTCACAAAGGGTCTTTGTTAGGGAATGGACATGTGTCTGGAGCGCAGATACAACATTGTTTTGAGCTTGCATATCTTGATCATGAGGCAGTTTGGACGAGATTGCCTTAACAACCAACCCAAAGATACGCAGAACGTGCTTTTGGCGACCCACTTGCAGCAAGAGGCGACATTGCGGTTATAGTTGCCTCGCCACCTTCGTAAGGTGGCGGTTCCACCATTTTTTCCATAGCTTGCTGAAAAGTTGAGGTTTTACATTAGTAGTACCGTAACGTAAGATATTAAGGAGGCAGCAAAACCAAACAAAATAGCTTTGGTCTATATACAGAACTTATTCTAGTGAACCCATGTAAAATATTAGTTGTATTTTATTGCAAAGTACGTAATAAAACCAGGTTCCAACATATGACCATGTACCATCGCTAATGTATTGTCTATTTCTTCACATTGTATTGAGGGCTAAGGATAAAGAGACGAAGTTTATAATACGGTAAGCATAGTATGACATCATTCATATCACAAAACAACTGAGAACAGACAAACAGGCAATTGTAACGTTGTGTGGGCAAGTCCAGCATGGAACTAGATTACGGGTCAAGATCAAAGGAACATCACTCCTCTCTTTTAAACCTTGTAAGGTGCAATGATACGCTAAGACAATTGTGTATAAAATTGAAAAGAGTAATAGACATTGGCTGCAAACCATGCAGTTCAAGGCACAAGTCAGAGTAAGTAGTAGTTAAAATGCATGAGGATTAAGGACTTACAACAGCGTCTTTGACTGGTGTAGTCATGCCCTTGTTCTTGCTGGTGTGACAGTCCTTTAAGATTTCCACAACATTTGGTTCAGGTAATTTTTGGTCCTTGCGGGCTTTCCTCTGCATTTGGAACAAGTCAATATAGATCTGATAATATGGTACAGCAAAAAGAGTGAAACAGCAACTAATTACAAGAGCATCGCAGTGTGCAATATAGCTACGAGATCCTGTCATCTGTTGGAATTTAACTTTCGTACGGTTGACATTGTTCTTTGGACAGTTCACCTACAAGAAGATAGATTTGTGTGGCACATGCGTAAATAGGACTTCAACATGTGATCTGATCACATATATATAATGTACATGATACTTTGGATCGGACCAGTGTTTAACGAGGCCTCTCCAGTCTTCATCAGATATATTTTCCACTGGAGATGTTTGGGCAAGTTCACTGTTAGCCTTGCCTTCAAAGTGAGTTTTGCTCAAGTTATACCGACATCTTTATCACAGGCAGACACTGAAAACATGGGTGCAATCTTGTCCGGTTGCATCATCTTGGCTATCCAACTTGAACCTCATCTGTTGAAAATTATGGGAGTCTCATTATCGCTAACCTAGAAAGTATTGGATGAGCAAGACGATATTACTAGTTTCCATACATAACCATACTTATGTATAAATGGTCGAGGAAGGTGTTGAACTGGGTTTCGCTTTTTTTCATTCTGCATTGAATCCATGTTGGGAGGATACATACATGACACCTAACAGCAACCGCCGCCTCTGATACTAACTTGGCTGACTGTGTAGCATCGCGTGGCCTTTTTAAACCTGCCTCAAAATGGATCTCCATTCTTTGTCCTCTAGGTTCTCTGTGCCATGTCAAGTCAAGCCGACAAGAAAAACGAATAACAATTTAGTCCTTTAGAACAAATTGATGCGTGATACAGACGAACTAAACTTTGATGTTAGACAAGCACATGATAGGAGGATGTAATATGTAAGAAAGCCAGGACGACATGAGATAACCAGAACTATGATGTGTAAACTAAGCAGAAGACATTTCACTAAATTAGAAGCAATGCAATGGAAGGTATACACCATATGAAAGATGCTACAAATATCGCTCTGCCAAGTTAACAGTGTCTCATCATAAAGGCCGTTTAAACAAATGTGAAGCAGTACAAGAAATAAATCATATGCAAGATGCAAACAACATCACACTATCAAGTTAAAGGTATCTCGTCATTAGTGCCATTGCATATTCACAACTTATGATGTGTAAACTAAGGAGAAGGCATTTCAACAAATTAGAAGCAATGAAAGCTAGACACCATATGAAAGATGCAACGAATATCACTCTACCAAGTTAAAACTGTCTCGTCATAAGTGCCATTTCAAAAAATTAGTAGTACAAGCTAGAAAAGAGTGCGAGATGTAACCTATATCACACTCCGAAGTCAAACGTGTCTTATGATAAGTGATTGTTGTAGGTTATACAATAGTAGTAATTTGATGTAAGAACATGGTGTGATAGACAGATATTGTATGTTCTAGAAACAGGAACACGCGTCTTATTCAAGTATAATGTGTAAAGTAAGCAGATGGAATTCAACAAAATTAGAAGCAATACAAGCTAGACATCACACATAACATGCAACCACATATATCAATGCCAAGTTAGAGGGAGCATCGGTGATGGTGCACTAGGGGAGACGTGCTCATCATAAACACAACTACGTTGAGTGTCTATGCATGTGTTGTCTTGGAAATCATCTTGAGGGGATGCAGGAGTAGAAACTATAGAGGCCCTCCGTTTGGAAGGGGCACCTTTATCCGCTGCCTTGCTAACTTCCTTCCGCTTTATTGATTTTGAATTGTCAAGTAAAACCGACAAGAAAAAGCAATAAAATTCTCTCTTCAGTACTCATTCATGCATGATACTGACAATCACTACTTTGATGTAAGGCAAACGCATGATACCAGGATGGAATATGTACGAAAAACAGGACGACATGGCATGTTCACAACTGTTTGTGTAAACTAAGAAGAAACCATTCCAACAAATAAGAAGCAATGCAAGATAGACACCACATGAAAGATGTGACCAATATGACTCTGCCAAGTTAAAAGCGTCCCGTCATAAACGGAATTTCAACAAATTAGAAGCAGCGCATGCTATAAATGATATGAAAGATGCAACTAATATCGCACTGCATATACTAAAGGTGTCTCGTCATATTGATTGATGTGGGATACAAAAAAACAATAGGTAGATGTACTATGTACTAAATACAGGAAGGCATGTCACATTAACTGGTATAATGTATAAGCTAAGCAGAATAGCACATGCAGTTTAACCAGATTGGAAGAATTACAATCTAGACACCATATGCAATATGCAACCACATATCACGCTGCCAAGTTAGAGCAAGCACCTGCGATGCTAGTGTAGGAGAAATGCGGTAATCAACTACAGATCTACGTTCACTATCTTCATCTAGCCTTGCTATTTCTTGAGAATCATGTCGGGAGGCTGACGCTGCATTCTTTAAATGAGGAGTAGTCCACTTGCCGATCGCCTCATCATAAGTGATTGATGAGGGATACACAAGAACATTAGTTTGATGTAAGAACATGGTTAATACACGTATGTACTAGTATGTACCAAAAATAGAAAGGCATGTCATATTCAAAGGTATAATGTGTAAGCTAAGCAGATGAAATTTAACCAAATTGGAAGCAATACAAGCTAGACATCCATCGGAGTGGTGAGCATGATCATCTAGGACCCGAGAGCCTGGTGGGAGGCGGGCTGCTTAGCCACCATCGCGGCTTTTTAGTTGGCTTCCGTGTGATGCCTCTTTTGTTGGGCTTGTCATCGGCTCGCCAAAGGCCTGACTAGCTATTTGTCTTCCGGTGCTCACGGGATGGTGGTTCATGTAAAAATATATTTCCTTATCTTAATAAAGACCGACTTCGCCTTTAGAATACAAGCTAGACACCATATGGAACATGCAACCACATATGACACCGCTGGGTTAAAGCAAGCACACAGGATGGTGGTTCATTGCGAAGCGAGGTCATCAACTCGAGCTATTGCCATCGCCTCCTTCACGACATCGCACCCTTTATAGCGCTTATAACGTGTCGCGGCTTACCCGCCAGAAAGCTGGAGAAACTTCTCTTTTCTTTTCTCGCTTCTCTCAAGGCAGACTCAAATACCCTTTGCATAAAAACACAATAGTGAGAGTATGGGTGAAGTGTGTGCGTAACTAGTGCAATCGTAAAAGTAGCGTATAGCAGGTGGCTGAAAAATAAATGACAGGAGACATATGATAGCTCTACAACATTGCGTGGCAAACAAAATTAGATTCTACTCCGTATGATTTTGTAATATATGAGCACAGAAATGCAGTACTCCTCCAAAGACACCACCACACGTGGTCATATCAAGATAACAATGACCGAAAATAAATAGGTCACCAATTTTTTAATGAACCGTCTGATCTATAAGGAACAGGCAGATGGCCTTCGTCTACCTCCCGCTAGTCACTGTTGACGATCTTTCTCGAACCGCCAGCGACCACCGGCCCAGACCCCTGCCTCCGCCGCCCCGCCCTCCGCTCGACCTCGCACCACCGCCGTGCTTGGCAGCGCTCCTAGGCCATCCCTTTAATCCTGGCCGACCTCCAGATCGGGTGCCAATAGCTCTAGGCCCCACACGCCCCTAAGATAAACACCGAGGCGCTGCTTCCCCGGTGTAATAGGCGGACTAGTGCCTGTTACACCGGGGAATGCTTCCGTTAATTGGGAATCAACTGACCAGGAATTGAAATTCAGGGGGGCGATGGACCTCTAGCTAAGGTGAAATAGTATATGAGGAGAAACCTTGTGCATCGCGAGTTACTAGGAACATCTAGTATCAAGAGAAGCGGTCAACTAATGTCTTCTGTGGGATGAATACCGTGCAAGCAGACACGTAAGATTTGCACGAATAAGGGAGGAGGAGTGCCCTTATCGGTTTCCAGTGTGGTCTCCTCCATATGTCGCGGCGATCTTCTTTTTTCTCCTAGGGGAACCGATGTTTTGGAGAACCGTGGATTCTTGGACAAAACCATGGCCAAATTGTTGACTGTGTTGCCGTGGCCGTATATCGGCGGAGGGGAAGCAGATCCGAGGCGGCGAAGGACGGCGAGGTGAACAGCTCCAAAGGCGGTGGAGGGTGGCGGTTGGAGTGGCAGCAGGTGAGGCACAGGACATCGTGGTTGAACTAGCTCTGCACGGACGGCTCGGCCTCGGCTTCAACTACTCGCCTTGGTGGGCGTTGCTGTTGAGGTTGCGGTGGCCGACAACGTCGGGGTATCGGTTCCGGTGTGTTGGAGGAGGGCGGCGGTTGTTGGGTGGGATGGGGTGGCGGACGGAGGACGCCAGGGTTTCGCGACTAGTGGAGAGGTAGTTTTTGTGCCCACGGAGTATGAATGGGGATCAGACGGGTGGGCGGGGGGAGGGGGGAGAACCATGTTTTGGACTGGGACACGCTTGTTTTTGGCTTTTTTTAATAGAAGATGGGACGCGCTTGTTTGAAATTTGGGGAAAGTACAAACTTTGCCCCCCTCTGAAATTTCGGACCAACTGCGGGTCGGGGGTAGGATGGTAATCCCAGGTGTCCCAAATAGTGGGCGGGAGCAATTTCGGCCGCACGCATGTGTGCTTAGGCGACCATTGTGTATGAATGTTTTTCGGAGGCGGTTGTGTGGCGTCTAGATGAAGCTACAAACCTACCCCGGTTTAGACCTTTGGACGTCGGGCCGGTAGGTTTCACGGGTCGGAGTTATTAGAAAAGTAATTTCCTTGTACTACCAAACATTGGTCTGACGCGGTTTGGGCCGAGTATAGGCTCTTTTGGTGCTTCGTTTGAAATTTTGGAACACAAGCATTCACGTTTAGAGTACTCTTGAACTTTGAGGATTGACCTAAATAGACAATGTTAAATTTGACCTTGTATGTTTGAAAACCTCATTAAATTATCCGCTTCTTTTTGAAATTTTGACACTTGAAAATCCTATAATTACGATTATTTTGGAATGGATGAGCTAAATTTGAATCTATTTTGTACACGACTACATATGCTATTATGTACAAAATCAGAGCAAAGATTGGTGCCCCCATAATTTAGGTATGATTTACAAATGCCATGATATCAAATTCAAATAATTGAATGGACTTCATGTTGAATTTGATTTTTTTAACCACCGTAAGTTGAATTCAAATGTATGCTAGTTCATAGGTAGCTATTTATAATGTTCATTGTGTAACTTTCATATGTATAATATGCTTTACACACACAACATGAACTATACTCACGTTTATATTCGATTGCTAAAGCGATGCATTGTCCGGAGTTCAAAATACTAACTATGTGGATCAATTGTGTCGAATAATAACATAGACATGCTCAAATTTGATAGAATCTAGATGTCTGATGGATCAATGACCGTTCCTTACGCGAATTGCAAATATCATGATCCCATGCTAATATTTGGATATAATTTATATCTTTAATCAATGTGTATAGCAGTCTTTTACGTGTAGTTTCACTCTCCATCGGTGGTCTCTCACACATGCTCACACACTCTCCCCCGAGGTGTCTTTCTCGCACACATGCTCTCGATATAACCCTCCCTCCCTCTCGTAACCATTTACGACTGTTTTCACTAACCTTTATCACAAGCACTCTTCCTCTCGCAAGCATACACACGCACAATCCCCATCGACCCTTTCTATATACATAGACCTGCCTACGTGTCTCCTGTACGCACATTATCTTTAAGCCTGTCTCTCATGCATTGTCTCACACCTCTCTTCCTAATCGACAAGTATGATTCTAGCAGAGCATTCTGTAGGATGCCCCTTAAAGTTGGGTTGGATGAATAGTAATATAAGAGATAAAGGGGTTACCTTAGTCCGAGAACCTAGGGTTACAAATCCTAGCCAACTTTGTCAGTGGACACATTGTCCTTCACAATTATGCTATCTTTGTCTTGTACGACTAGTCATCCATGGGTCTCCTTAAATGCGGCACGGGCCGACCAATGTGGTGCAGGATGGAACCGAACGAAGGGCCTAACCTCGACCCACGGACCTCACGCGGTGACACACCCTCTGCCCCCACGTCTCGTTATCTTCTCACACCCACACATACCAACACAGACACCACTCAAAAAAAATATTCTCCTGGTGCCTCTATCCACTCCCCCCTTGCATATACACACTCAAGGGAATCTCTTGCCGTGATGTCATATTTGTCTCTCTCTCAAGGCCACTCTTATTTCTCGTGCTATCTCTCCCACGCCCCCCCCCCCGCCGGCCCCTCTATCCATGCCTCTCTCGAATACGTAATACACACACATACCTCTCTAGGCCCTGCCAAATGCATCAACTACACATTCACACATGTTACATCACGTACCCCATTGATCTAAAAGTCCCTCTCTTCACGTTTATTTCGCATACAACATTCCTTTTGAATAAAGTGTGGCCAAAAATTATTTTAGAATTTCTACATATATACAACATTACAAAGTTATATGGAGGATTATGAACGCTAATTTGCATTGCATGGTGCCCACAATGATATTTATTCCGCACCGTGAATTTGTATATTTTTATAATATATATAAAGTTAGTCATAATAAAGAGAAACGAAGAGCATCTCCCTCTCCATCGCATACCCCCCTCTATGCCCCTTTCACGTACGCACAAAAACTATCTCCAGGTCCTCTAAAAGTAAGCCCCCAACAGATTCACGCATGTTTCATCTTTCTCTCGCGATATATACATTGACGATCATTGTATTTGAAGCGAAAGCACGATACGTACATTGGACTTCATAATCCACTCATTACGGTCACCATTTAAGTTTTGTGGTTATTATACAATCACGGGCTCACCGTACAACTCTGTATTTGCTCAAGACACGACTAGTTGACCAGTTAAACGCTCCACGTGGCACCTCTAGTGTTGCATCACATTATCTCAGTACCATCGAGCCCACCTGTCGGCTTGTATCTACTCTACATCTACACTCTTATAAAATATAAAATACACTCTTATAAAAAACAGAGTTGGTGATGATGGGGTGCCTGCCATCCTGCAATATAGGCCGACCAATTTGTATCTGACGGATAGGAAAGAAACTATAACAATTTTGCAAAAAGGTACCCACACACCTCTCCACATTTGCAAATAAGGCCTTCCCTCGTTCATCCTTTTCTCTCACAAGATAAACTAGTCATACAAATGCATCTTGATGTTACGTGCAACACACGGGCATCTTGGTAGTAAGAACGAAAACAAACGACAAAAATATATTGGACGGTGGTTCGAAGTCATGACCGTGGGCACAGGGGACAAGGTGGCCTTGTATTGGTATACTGAGCCGTCTGTTTTAACACACAGGAGCTAGTGTGGTGATTATACACACACACACGCATGCACACGAACTGCATGCACGCAACACTCACACGAACACATGCACCCACGCACGCACGCACCACTCACACGTACACACGCAGCCACGCACGCACGCAACACTCACACGCACACACGCACGCATGCATGCACACACCAGTACACCACACGACCAACACACACTCTCATGCTCAAGTTCTCAACCTACACGCAGACATGCGCACACATCAGCCCTCGATGCATACATACGCAACCAGGTGATTCCCGCGCATGGGTTGGAGTCTTGTCGCGCCTGCGTAAATTTGTGTCTATCTGACCTTTTCCCTATGCGAACTGACAGATGGGACCCGCAAGGAACATGGTCAATTTAACTATTCAACATGGTGCCACGCAGACTATTTGGCCGGTCAACAGAGTGCAATCCGATGCTGAACCGTGAGCAAGTGACCGTATAATCACCGCAAAACGTATATAGTGACCGTAATCAGCTTATTCTGAAGTTCGGTGAACGTATTACGCTTTTCTCTCTGTAGGCCTTCCAAAACTACATCTCTACATGTTCTCGCATGTTACATCTAACAACTATGCAATACAACACTACTACTACACTCTAACACAATAAATCATATGTGTTTTTAGTTTTACTAGATATCATATTGTTACTAATTATTCAGTTTGCATACATTAAAATTGCCTTTGAAATGTATGGCCAGCATCATATACCGCGCGAGAAAAATCCCGCCCTTTCCTGTTTAATCAGGTTTATATCGATGGATCGTGCGAAACAGCAAAACTATAGTACTATATAGTACAAGTGACAGTTCACTGGGCCGTCGTGTCGTGTACTCCTCCATCGCAAGAGTGGAGCGCTCGCTTTCATAAATCTTCTAGTCCCTTTCGCCGACATGTGGGACATCAAGCTACCGGGTCCACGTGCCATACCGAAATATTGTGCAGAGCAACCGGGGTGAAGCACCCAGTCATGACGCCGGCGTATTAATGAGCAATGAGGCGTCAAATCACAAAGCTGCACCTTTCCCGCAGTTAAGTTGGAGGGACGAAGTAATAATGCTAAAAAATAAGTTGGAGGGACGAAGCAACCATCATTTCACTCGTTGCTGAATCTGCTTCTCCCTCATCTTGTTCAAGTTGACCACGTGTTGCTTCTGCCGTTCTGCCTCATGTGGGAAGCGGATCGGCTTGGTAAAGCACTGACACGTGGGACCGCATGTTAGCAAACCGCCAGGACAACGTCCTCTAAAAGTAAGAAACCTCCCCCGCCATCCGCATGGCAAAATCACCTCCTTTTTACTAATCTTGATTCTATAATTTTTTAGATCAATATAAATTAGATTTGTATAGATAGCACACAGTAGCAAAACCAAGTGGTACGGTTAAGGGCATCCACAATGTGTAGCCAAATGTGAAAATAGCTTTTGGCATCGTGGGAACCATTGTGGACGGTGTTGCCAAAGCCAAAAGGATGGAACCAAGGCTCCCTGATTGATTGATTGAAGGAATAGAAAAATGCAACGTCTCTCCTCTTTCTCCCGTGCTTGGATGCATGTACAGCATAGAGCACAGAGTCTACTCCCCTGTCCCTTCTATCACAAACACAAAGCAGTGAGGCATCAAATCACAAAGCACGGACGAAGCAACCATCATTTCACTCTTCGCTGACTCCGCTTCTCCATCGTCTTCTTCGAGAAACCATCTCACCGCACTAAGCTGGACGGACGACGCTATTGTGTACAAGTAGTACTAGTACATTTACGCGTCCTTTGGTTCAACGGACTTCCTGGATGCAAATAATGCGGTTGTCTCGGCTTGCAGGCGACACTTGCGAACGACTTACCGTGGTCTCCCTCACTCTGTGTTCTCCGTCGAACGCACTTCGCCAAACCACAACGTTCGAGATATCGTCGACGTCACCGCAATGGGGAAGGAAGTCAAATATAGTTACTACCTCCATTTTTTTGCACACAAGGCCAGTATATCAAAATTACAATTTGCAAAAAGGCCACTAACACTAATCGAGGCAAAATTGATGGGGTTTGCCTCGTACTAGCAACCAAGGACATTAATAGCCCCTGCATGCATGCGGAAGTGTGAAGGTTGGTTTGCATGGTGCAGCATTAATCAAGCGATGAGGAGTGAGATGTTTAGCTCTTTGGGCTTTGGAGAAAAAAATACGCATTAATTGACACGTGAAACAAGGATTTGTATCGATTAATCCCGTGAAGGAAAACCCCGCCTTTCTTTTTTAACACTAGTACTCCTAGTACGTAGTAATGCATTTATCCTGTTTGGGTCTAGGCCTTGCATTGCCATACTTCGCCATACATTTTTGCCAAGCTTGCCTAAAGTTTTTAAAATGAAAAGGAGGTACACTTGCAAGACGGGTTGTCGCGTCGCACCGCACTCCTTACAAGGTCGCCTCCTGCACACCGGTCTCACCACCCCTCACACAATCGCCTCCCGCACGCCGCAAACCCAACCAAGGGAATGCACCCTCATCGACACGCGGTTGTCGCATGTGAACGAACCAAACTTAGCCATCCTACCGCTGACACATAATTTTCGCTCATAGAGTATGTTTATCCAACCACATGTTGGGGAGTATCCCACTGCCCGCGTGCGGTGGTCCGTTAGGGAAGAAGAAGAGGTGAGGAAGAAGGTTTAGGAGACGAGGGATATTCATCCAACCACCGAAATGGTAGATCGACCCAAGTCAGGCGACTTGCATAACAATATATGTTTTTACATAGCAAAAGATCCATAAAAACAACAACATAAAGAAAAACTATCACTGCTCGCAGAACGAGACGGCCTCGTCGTCTTTGGCTGCTGGCGCGAACCAGCCGTAGCTGCCGACGTGTGTCTCCGCACCGTGGTTGTCCTCGGCCTCCAGCTACTCGTTCACGCGGAGCGTGCAGGCGCTATGCATGGACGAGAGCACCGCCCGGTTCAAGTCGCGGACGTCCGGTTCCGCCTGCAGGAGGGCCTCAATGGCAGCGGCATCCGCGCGCTCCGCGCCGAGTCGAGCCTCCGCCGCCCGGTTCAAGTCCAGGATGTTCGGTTTCGCCTGCAGGAGGGCCTCGATGAGAGCGGCATCCGTGCGCTCCGTGTTGAGTTGAGCCTCTACCGCCCGGTTCAAGTCCAGGACGTCCGGTTCCGCCTGCAGGAGGGCGTCGATGGTAGCAGCATCCGCATGCTCCGCCTCAAGTTGAGCCTCTATCGCCCGGTTCACATCCATGACATCCGGTTCCGCCTGCAAGAGAGCCTCGATGGCAGCGGCATGCCCGCGCTCCATGTCGAGTTGAGCCTCTGCCTCCCGGTCCTCGTTTAGTATCGCCAGGTTGAACCACTGGTCCGCCTAGACCATGGGGGACTCGGACGCCAGCACGAAGTCGTCGTCCATCGTCTTATACCCATCAGGGGTCTTCTGCGCCGCGACCTCCGCAATGAACATTGGATCAGCTTCCTCCTCCTTGTAGCTTGGCTCCAGAGAACTCGGGGTTTGGCCCGCTGCAAAGCGAGCTTGGGAACGGAGGTCTGTGGCGCCGACCGACATCGCGATTTCTGCGTGGCACTCCGGCGTCAGCATCTTGTAGTATGTTATCTTGCGGCGCACCATGGCTTTCCGACGAACTAGGGGACGACCGGTCAATCGGTTTTGACTGTACATCGCTCTTGTCGCGTTCGCGTTGCAGCCCGGCACGCTGGACCCTCCACGTCGCTCACCGAATGGAACGCGCTTCGTCTTGCGTTTTCGCTCGCTTGTGGGACCGCAGTTGAGAGCAAACCGACGTCCCAGGTGGGTGGGGCCCCTTCCTCCCCCTTCTCCAATACTAATTATCCATGTTGCACTTTACGTAAAACACGTAACATTATTTACGTAGCATTGCCCCCCCACCCGCGTCATTTATTATACCACCACTCCCTCTATTTTATGCGGAGTAAATAAAAACAGAGGGAGTTTACTATGAATGAGGATCCCCTGACGTGGCCGAACCCATTGAGTAACTGACATGCGGGCCTAGCAAGCATGGGGTCCGCCAGTAAGTGACCGAAAGGGAGGGTAAGGCAGGGATACCTACGTCAGAGGATCCACTTCCACTACTACTCCCTCCTTCCATTTACTATATAGGGCCTAATGAGTTTTTAGAGGCTAACTTTGACCAAATTTTAGAGTAATAATATATGACATGCAACTTACACAAAGCATACGGTCAAATTCTTATGTGAAAGGAGCTTCCAATGATATAATTTTCACATTATACATCTCATGTACTATTAATCTTGTCAATAGTCAAATGCGGTTTTGAAGAACACATTAGAGCATGGTTAATAATATAGCCAGTCGATGGCTATAAGGAACTGCCATGTCATCTATAGCCATCATCTATTATATGCACTCACACAGTAGTGTGGGCTATAAGGTTGGCTATTTCCCGCAAAAAATTATAAGGTTGGCTATTGTATTGGTACTTTTTTCCATCTCCTCTCCATCTCTTTCTTCAAATTTATTGTATTTAACTAGGAATGCGTATATAGCTAGGCTCTTGCATGAGAGCTCACTCCCCTTACTTTTTCACATCTCTCTCCTACACATAGGCCCTATATAAATGGAAGTAGGGAGTACTACTATGAGCACTGCATACTCTAGTACAGATGTTGTCAGTACTCCACTAGTACTATTGGACAGGGAGCTTAACAAAGTTACTATTGGACTGGCTATACGTTGCAAAATCCTAGTAGGAAGAGCATGCGTCAGAATAAGCACATTCACGTGGTTGAAAACAAATTGGAAACCATCTCGAGTACAAATCTAGGAGTACGCATTTAATCTAACAATATTGATTGGGCATTGTTGAATGTTGATACTTTTTTATCAATAGAGATACTTTGACTACACATAAAACTTATATGTAAACTAGAAAGGATAGGAGGGAGTATATTGTACGTTCAAAAACGAAACGAACATTGAATACCCTTTATATATGATTTGCGGATGCTATGATCACCGATTCAAAATTTTGAATCCGCCTCAGGTATCACACATGCCCCCACTCGTTCTCTCTCGATTTAATCTTGGGGTCCGGAGATCGATTGAAAGAGGACTAGGGTGGGTACAATACATTCGTTTCGCTTATAAACGTACACTATACTCCCTCTGATCCCCATAGACCCCCCCCCCACGGGTCATTTCTATCATAGAAACAGACCAAACCTTTATCTCCTTGCATAAAACGCAATTGATCTCTAAACATCAATCGATCTCGTGAACATGTGTCGGGGGATGAACCGAATGGGATGTCAAAACTAGACGCGAAGCGACACCTAGTGGAGGCAAAGTGAAACTTTAAACGAACCGTTTGTTTGTATGCATGTCGGACAAATTACAAAACATTGGAAATACAAGCGTGGTCTAGGCCCACATGCGAATGATACTCGGCGGAATGTTCAAATGAGGCATGCGGGAGGATGGACTTGACCGGAGGGCGACATGATCGATGGAGAAGAGGGTTGGGGAGGAATGAGAAATAAGCAAACGCCACATGATTATACTTGAACGACTCAAATAAACAATAAGTTATCTCGCTTGGCCTACATAGTGAAAGGCCTAATGCGCAACGCGGAGCACTGACGCTCGAATATGGCCGGGAAAACAGGGAAACCGACATGTGGGGCACACCTGTCGGGACGACATAGCGCAGACTAGTCCAATGGAGGAGCTGGCCCACGACCTCCTCGCCATCGGCAACCGTTCATGTGGGTCGTGGGGGCCAACAGCGTGGCGCAGCTCCAGCACCGCCTCTGGACACGACGACCACGATGAGCGACACGCTCATCGTCGCTAGACATGGTCGGTTTCAGTGTGCCGAGAGTGGCATTAGTGCTGTGGCACGACCAACAGTATGTTTGCTTTGTGCCCAAGGTTGCCCCATCAAAGCATTGGGTAGCCAAAATTTTCGTTGAGGTTTTGGTTGCCCATGATTTGGCCGACATTGGCAAGAAAAATGAACTAGAGTTGGCTAGAGTTCATTGGCATTCCAAAAAATGGCAACCATCCAAACAAAGACCAATCTTTGGGTCATGACCAAAATTTTGGTAAGGTGCACTTTGGCCACAATCCAAACACACCCCAACACCCGGCTCGTCAAGGATGCACGGGGCGCCGGGACGCGTCCGCTGAGTGGTGTAGCGCGGCCAACTACACCCTCAGGACCTAAGACCATGCCGGGTCATCTTGCTTTTTCAATGACATGCGTCGATCGCATGTGAGCAAAGGGCATCTCCAACGTTGCCACGACCGCAGCTGACTACCCTAGCACACCAATAACCCTCGTCCCTCGCACCGTCGCGTGGTGTGTTCACAGCCGGCGCCAGCTGCCCGCATTCATGTCGTCCGTCTGTATGCCATCGTTAAGAGGCTCGGTGCCCGAGGAACCAACTCCGGCGACTTAATGACGCACCAGGACGCTTGGCCTCACCGGAATGCGCTACTTAAAGCAGCAACACCCAGCTAACATCCACACCATAGCGCATTGTCCTCCTACCTGACACTACATCCCGCATGACCGCAAGCGCGAACGCTTTGCGGGAGAGCTTGTCTTCGAGGATGAAGCTCGAGGTCGCCGCCCTCGCTCAAGTCGCCTCTCGCGACGCAATAGCTGCGTAGCTTGACGCGGACGCGACCGCACAAGCGGTGGCCACGCTGGCGGCTGACAACGGGAGCACCGCGACCATGCGTCCTACTTGCCGCCGCCCAACGTCCGGCACTGGGTCGGGGACTCTTCGAGGATGAGTAGGGCATGGGAGGCGGCAGGGCATGGTGTGCCAACCGCGGCCGGTCCGTATCCCGTGTTCTACTCTTCCTCGCCGGAGACCGCACCTTCACTTCACGGGTCTTGAACCCCGCCCCCGTACATAGAGATCGCAGATGGAGGACGTCTGTCGCCGCCGTAGAATAGGTTTAGGGTCGGGTTTCTTTTATTTTCCTGTCCTATAAAAGTTCAAAATGTAATGAAAATCTGTCGTGTTTGCATTAATCTCGGCCAGTGTATATGAACTTTCACAATAATATAGTATATTGTAGGAGTACTAGCAAGATGCCCGTGCGTTGCACAGAAGATCAAGATCTTGTGGGAGAAAAGGATGAACGAGGGAAGGCCTTATCTGCAAATGTGGAGAGGAGTGCGGATAAATTGTCATAGTTTCCTTCCTATCCGTTAGATATAGATCGGACGACCTAGGCACACCATCATTACCAACTCTGATTTTTGTTGAACCGAGACAAAGCTAACATGCGAAGTAAAATAAACATATAGGGTCTATACATACACAATTTATCTTAAGCACTCCTATAGTACGTCCACTACACATTCACGCACTTCACATCTTTCTACATCTACGGGAACCTACAAAAGGGTTAACGTAAATTGCCTCTCTCTCTCCTCCCCTGATTTTCATGGTGGTGGGCCCCTCCCTCCCCCAATCTACAATCAACAGCTCACACATTTCACATTATGTTAATTACGTAACTGGAATTACGTAGGTGTAGCATTACTCGTCCTAAAAAACCCAACTAAGCCAACCTCCCAGCATATCGCGCGGGGAAAGACCCGGCCGCGCCGTTTTAGTCGGGATTACTGGATTACTAGTAGTAGTAGCGATGGATCGCGCAAAGCAACAAGTTTTTTTAAGGGGGCGAAGTACCTAATTTAAAAGGAAAAAAGGTGGTACACTCACAACACCCCTGTAGCGGTCGCATTGCACCCCACACACGTTCGGTCCTACACACGGCTCACGCAAACGGAACGCGCTTCGGCTTGCCTCTTCACTGACACGTGGGACTGCACTTGGAGAAACTGACCATGCGCCAAACTCCCCCCGCCCACCACGCGGAAATCCTCCCCCACCCAAAAATTCCCCCCAAATCCTAGATTCAACCGCCCTTCGGCCAACTAGCCAATAATATTCCCCAAACCCCCCTAGCTCCCCCCGTCCCCCTCCACTCCATTCGCTCTGCCAAAGCCGCCCTCCCCGCCGGGCCGATACATCCGCGCCGTGGTTCGTCAAGGGGGACGCACGGCGATCCTCTCGCTCCCACAGTACACTCGTAGACTGCCGTCCTCTAGCCGCGCTGCCACAGCTGGCGACGTTCTTGTGGAGGCGCACAGTGGTCAGCGCCGCCACCGCTGGTGAAGCTCGTGTGGAGACGCACGGCGGTCAGCTTCTCCCACGGTACGCGCATTCTAGACTGAGGCCCCATGCATGTCGGTGTAGCGCTGAATGTTAGCTGATAGACGCTGTTAATCTCACTGTTTGCCGAAGTAGTTTACAGTCAATATGCTCTGCTTAAGAAGATTCCTTGCCCTATTCTGCACTCAATCTTCTTTGCTGAGATGGCATGCCAAGGCCGATTAGTTGCTAAAATATCCTGCCATATATTTATTGTGACGTAGATTGCCATGGTCTAGTAGCCAATCTGTTAGGTGAAATAGCTCTACACCATTTTATACTTGATCTTTGTTGCTGCGATGGCCTTCGATAGTTCGATGGCTGTGTGCTCGGCCTCATTGACTACTGAAACAGCCTGCCATAATTTAGCACTCAAATCTATTTGCTGAATTAGCTTTACATATATTTCGTTACCTGGATCTGCTCGTCCAAATATCTTGCCATATCTTTAGACATCGAACTAGGTATTTTTTCCAGGACTTCATAAAAAAGCATATATGTTTTTTCCTGTAATATCTTTGTATGTCTAACAGATGGACAGGACTTGGATAACTTCTGCTCGAAGATTCTCCGCTGCATATGTCGAGGGGGCTGAAAACTTCATGAACTTTATCACAGCTGAGTACGGTGATCCGAAATCAGATGAGCTCTGCTCGTGTAGCAGTTGTATGAATTCAGTTACAAGACCCCAGTCAACTATGCAAAATCATCTACACTTGTATGGGATGTCGGTCACATATACTAGGTGGGTTCATCATGGTGAAGCTGTGAACGTCAATATTATTGACTACGTGGAAGAAGCAGATCACCATCTTGATATGCCTAATGCTCAGGTGGAAGAGGAGGAGGAGGAGGTGGTGGCGGAGCCAGTGAGTTTGACCAACATTGAAACAATGCTACGAAATGCTTGTGCATTCCGTGAACTTTCACCCGCAGAAGAAAAATGGTGGGCCCGCGTGTTGGAACAATGCAACGTGGCTGTCACCCCAGGAAATAAGCTGTCAGTATTCTCAGCTATGGTCACCTTTCTTCAGGTGAAGACATCTGAGCGGATGACCAACAAATCATTTGATGCGATGTTGGCTGCTTTCCGCAAAGCTTTCCCAGATGCGTCTGAGCTGCCACACGCCTACAAAGAAATGAAGAATTTCCTTCGTGCGCTTGGAATTGGATATGATATGATCCATGTTTGTAAGAATAATTGTGTTCGCTCGGAAGGATTATGCCAACTTAAGTGAATGCCCGAAATGCAAATAATCAAGATGGAAAGATGGCGATGCTGTGAAGAGGATTCCTCATAATGTCTGAGACATTTTCCAATTACACCAAGATTGGAGAGGTTGTTTCATGATGCTGAAACAAGAGAGGATGTATTGTGGCATTCTAGGAAGCAGGAGTACAAAGATCAGAATGTAATGAGCCATCCATCACATGGTAGTGAGTGGAAAAGCTTCAATCAGAAACACAAAAAGTTTCTTTGCTGACCCGAGAAACATTAGACTTGGCTTAGCTTCGGATGGATTTAACCCATTTGGCCACTGTGAGCGCCACATATAGCATGTGGTCAAGGCTTGTTATCCCTTACAACATGCCTTCAAATGTACGCACCAAAGAATCAAACTACATGATGGCCTTGCTCATCCCAGGTCCAAAAAGTCCCGGAAAGGATTTTGATTTGTTCATGGAGCCTCTTGTGGAGGAACTTCAACAACTATGGAGGGTGTTCTAACTCGAGACCTATATAGCAGCCCACCAAATGATTTCTTTTCTGCGTCTTTGTTATAATTTGGTGCATCCATGATTATACGGCTTTGGGCACTATGTCAGGGCGAACGACACATGGTTACAATGCATGTGTTCGCTGTGACAGGAATTCGCTATCATACGCAATACTTAGCAAGATCTGTTACATTGGACACCGCCGTTTCCTTGCCAAAGAGGCTTACCGCCGATGAGTTGCAAGTGGAATTAGAGAAGGTCAGTATATTACACTGTGAAACCATCCCGGTAATGGTAGCGGGAAAAGGAAGCGTGGCAGGGTAGAAGAGAGATTATTGTTTACCCACAGGTCCACTTTGTGGGACTTGGAGTATTGGAAAGATTTGGATCTGCGGCATAATCTTGATGTGATGCACTTCAAGAAAAATGTATGTGACAACATTATCGGCACACTTCTTAATGTTGAAGGCAAGACGAAAGATACCTTAAAATCTAGGATTGATTTGACACACCTGGGTATCAGACATGATTTGCAGGTGCAAGATGAAGGTAAACCACAAGATATGGCATCAGCTGTGTACATCTTGGACAAGGTAAAAAGAAAAGAATTCTGCGAGGTCCTGTCACGTGTGAGATTCCCACATGGATTTGCTTCCAACCCTGAAAGGAGAGTCAGTGCAGATGGAAACAAGGTACAATGGTTGAAAACTCAACTGCCACATCCTACTTCAAACGGTTTTACCTGTTTTCCTTAGAGGATTGGGCCGCCCTGACTTATGCAGAGCAGTTGCAGAGTTGGGACAATTCTTCAGGGAACTCTGCAGTAGAAATATCAGGATAGATGCTTTGGAGCATCTTAGGGACAAGATATCAACTATCCTATGCGACCTTGAGAAGATATATCCTCCAGCCTTCTTTGATGTGATGGTGCATTTGGCTGTTCATCTACCTGATGAGGCACTACTTAGAGGTCCAGTTGAAAGCACAAGTGCTCCCTAGGTGGTTTTGGTAATTAATGTCAACATATCTCTTGTTGGACTAACACTTTTTATCTAGTATGTTTCGGGTAAGTTCAACAATGGAGTGGCATGGACTAAAGGATGTGGGAACTCCTTCAAGATGCTAAGGACAAAGGATTGGCTCAAGATTCAAGCTCAAGACTCTTCATTTTATATTTTAGTGATCCAAGATCACATTGAGTCTATAGGAAAAGCCAATACTATCAAGAAGGGATGATGTGTTGCTTAATGAGTTTCTTGCTCCATAGTGCTTAGTGATATGCTCCAAAACCCTCAACTACTTTCCCACTTCCACATATATGACCTAAACCTAAAGTCAAACTCGGCCCCACCAATTCTTTCTATCTGGCGCCACCGAGTTCAGTTGTCATAGCCACTGCCACAAACCCTAGGCAAATCGGTTTCACCAATAGGGATCTCGGTCTCATCGAGATGGGATTGTAATCTCTCTGTGTATGTCCATTACCAATATCGGTCTCACCGGGTTTGTGCAATCGGTACTACTGAGATTACAATGCAAACTCTCTGGTTAACTTATTACCAAAATCGGTCCCACCAAGTTTGAGTAATCGGTCCCACCGAGTTTGCCTAACCAACTCTCTGGTTAGCTAATTACCAAAATCGGTCTCACCGAGTTTGTGTAATCGGTCTCACCGAGATTATGTTATGCCCTAACCCTAACCATATCGGTCCTACCGAGTTGCATATCGGTCCCACCGAAAACCCTAACGGTCACTAGGTTTACTAAATCGGTCCGACCGAGTTTGTTGATTCGGTCCTACCGAGTTTGGTAAATTGTGTGTAACGGTTATGTCGGTGTACAAAAAGAGGGGTGCGCTTTTTGTACCCCTATAACTGTGCACGGGCAGTCTGAGCCGCGGGCACCACCGCACTGAGCAAGGCAAGGGAGGTGAGCCAAGGTAAGGCCGAAGCTCGAAAGGAGCAGAACGACGCCAAGACCAAGACCACACAGAGCAAAGGGGACGAAGCGGACTCCCCCGGCAAGATCCTTGCCGGGGGGCGGTTTTAGCAAACCCGGCAAGACCCTTGCCGGGGCAGCTCGTCCCACACCTACGGAGCGAGTCACCCTTGAGTCCACTGTCCCCACGGGGCAAGGATTCGGGAGACATCCCCGTGGTGGCATGCATATCTTTGTGAACACATTCAAGATCAGATACACACTATAGAAGATGACGACCCTTGGCGGGATCCCAACCAAGGAGGACCACAAGGCCCCCGGCAAGAGCCTTGCTGGGGATGGCAGCAGGCGCCACGGCAAGACCGTTGCCGGGGCCCCGGCAAGACCTTGCCGGCGCTACGGCGAGGCCCTTTCCAAGGACACCCGTAGGGCCACCATCAGGCCCACACCAAGCAAACTTTCACCGCCATTCGCATGCAGCTGGCGACCCAACCAGTTGGGCAGGCATCTACGTGGCGGCAAGCGGATCTTCGTGGAGACCCACCATTGCGCCACCTCAGCTGCCTGCCTGCCTACATGGCACAACGGGCACCACTGGCCAAGGCGCGTGTCAACACGAGAGGGAGCGGCGACGGACGAGATAGGGCTTTCCCCCGTCCCCGATAAAGCAAGGACGCCTAAGCAAGACGCATTTAAGGCGCCTTGTCATGTAATACGAAGGATAGACTCAAGATCATCAGAGCCTTTTCCACCTCCTGTGCCACTGTGGCAACCCTTTCCCTATAAAAGGAGGCCCAAGGCGACCAGGAGGAGGATTCGCTTTGGAGCTCCTCACGCCCCATTGCTAGTTCAAGAACACAGATAAACAAACCACCAAAGCAGGAGTAGGGTTTTACGCATCCTCGCGGCCCGAACCTGGATAAAGAGACCGTGTGCTATCTGTTTGATCCGCTCTTCTCGCGACCCCGCGCCCCGCAACCGTAGCAGGGATTCTTGTGATCCCATAGGTGTCGTCCTCGCACCGACATCTTTGGCACGCCAGGTAGGGGGCGCAGTTGTGAGAATCGGCTTTGGCAGTTAGCCCGGCCCTCCTTCATCTTCGTGACCCTTGAAGAAGAAAGGAGGCCAGAAGATCGACACTCGAGCGACCACAAACAGAAGCTAAGTTGCACTGAACCCTTATTTGTGCTACCCTTCTTATTTGAGGTTATTTCCCCCAGGAGATGTTGCGCCTTTGTATGAGAGACCTGCACGCCAGGCGGCTCTATCACGATCGGCAACGCCCTTGCCCAATTTTGAGTCCACTCAATAGCTCAAGCGGCTGCGCCGAGAATGGCAGAGTAACCTTCCGCGACCAACAACGCCCTCGATTCTGACTCGAGTCAAGCTCGATAGTTCGAGCGGCCGTGTTCGGAACAGAAAGGTGGCTCGTCCGACGGCACGCGTACCCGGCAGGCCCTGGGGATCCGTCCCCAAAACGCCGCTAGGGGCTTCCGCGCCGGCAAGCCTAACCGATCGACGAGGGGCACACATACAAAGAGGAATTGAACGGGGAAATAACATGCATGAAAATTAAGAGTACTTCAAAGTTATATTACATCATGTCATAGCTGCGGTTCTAACTAAAGATAAAATTTGTCTTGGTCGGGAATCCGCAGCGGCGAAGAAGAACGGGATGCCTAATCCCGGCGCTGGCCTTCCACCCTCTTGATTTCGTCGATGCACTCGGTGATGGGCTTGATGCGCTCCTTGAGCACCGTGAGGTCAACACCATCCGGCAAGCTCTTCATCGCGGCCACGAAGTCAAGGTCGGGATTCCAGTGCGCCACCTTGGTGAGGACCTTGGTCACGACCCTCTGGCAATGTCGCCGGGCCTCTTCGGCCAGCGTGGCCGTCCTGGTGGAGTGAAGATAGGCCAAGGCTCCGAGGACGCCCTCGAAGAACTGGGTCAGCTTGGCGTTGACGGTCCCGCTGCGCTCGGGGGCATACCTCACGTTTGGCAACCCCATGGTGGCCAATTGCGAGGTGACCCTGCCGGCGACGACCTCCAGATGGCTGATCCACCTGTTCTCACCCACCACATATTCCTGGTGGGAGGCGGCCTTGTTTGCCCGCAGCTGCTTCTCCTCCTCGAGGCTCCTGGTCAAGGTCTCCTCCCGAGCCCTGCTCTCCGACAACATCTTCTCGAGACCCTCCAGCTCCCCAGTCCTGCTGATGACTGCTCCTTGCGCCTCTACCAAGGCACGGTTGAGCGTGTTCTTCTCGCCGGACAGCTTTAGGGCTTGCTCCTTCAGCTCGTCCCGCTCTGCTTCCAGCTCCTTCACCTTGCCGGCATGGGCCAGAGCTTGGGCATCGAGCCGCGGAGCGTTGCGCTAAGCTTCGCTTCACGCGCGGAGAGGTCGTCTTCCTGAGAGTCCAAGGCGGCTTGATGCTGGTTCCGGGTGGCTTCGGCCGCGGCGGCCAAGTTCGCCGCCTCTTCCTGGGCCTTCTCGACGTCGGCCATTTTCATGGTGAGCTCCACATCGCGCTTGGCCAATTCCTCCTAGAAGGCCCTCTGCTCCTCGCGAGTCTGGTGGAACCAAGTCTGCGCTCTGACGCTACGCCTTTGAAGTCCACCTCGCGTTGTCCACCGTTGCCATCCTCGGACTTGGCCTTGTCCGGGCGGGCACGATAGAGCGATTGGAGCTTCCGGAAGTCGGCCCCCATGGCGCGGAAAAGCTGCTCTTCTGGAGAATCGTCGCCGCCAACGCCCGGCTCATCAACCACCTCAAGCCCGGTGGCGGCAAGCACCTCGCCGTTAAAAGCTTCCCCTTCGGCGGGCGCTTGGCTTGACGCCCCTGGAAGATGGACAAAAAGATCGTCGCCCACCTTCAGATATCTGCCGGAGCCCGAGGCTGAGGAGGAGGGGGGCTGGTCACCCGCCACCTCTTCCTCGGCGGAGGCCTTGCCGGCCTCACCGGTAGGTCCACCACTGGTGCCCTCGGCAGAAGCCTCGCCGGTCGCCTTGGCGGCCTCCGCAGCAGCGTCCTCGGCAGCACCCTTGGCGGCTTCGTCAGCGGCAGCCTCATCAGCATCTTTGGCGGCCTCCTCGGCGGCAATCCTGCTGGCCTCTGCCGCAGCCTCCTCAGCAATGTCTCCCACAACAGTGACCACGTCCTCCATGTCTTTCGAAGGAGGGCCTGGGCAGCAATGGGGGCGATGAAGCCAAGAAAAGAATAAGGGAAAAACAGAGACGAAGGACAGGTGACTCACCAGTGCCAGGCTGTGAAGTAGAAGTCCCCTCTCCGCCAGAATTTGGCGCCGCGGCAGAGTCACCAGCGCCCAAGTTACCTTCTTCCTCCATGGGTGTAGGCTCCGTGCCTGATGCCCTTGCCGGGGACGCCCCCGCGGCGGCGTAGTCGATGGGGGTGGTGTGTTAGGAGCAGCCCTCTGTGGCTCCTCCCGCTGCCGCTCCCCTCCTGCAATCCCGGCATGGTCAGCATCATAGCATCGAGCGTCTACCACATGTCGAGTAAGAAGAGGGTGACGAACTTACGCTGGGGGCTACGCCGGGGGCTGCTGTCCAGGCTGCTCAGCACCACCAGTGGTGTCTCTGAAGCCCCAGCCGGGGACTGACCGCTCGCCAAGGTCCTCGCCCTCTTCGCCCTCTAGGCCAACGTCTTTGATTCCCTGCAAAAGCAAAAATGGATCAAGACAAGTGACCCGATTCGGGGAAGTGGAAATTACAGTAAGGAACGGAGTACTTACTCGTCGTCCATCTCCTCCTCTTCCACCAGTTTTCTTTTCCTCTCCAGGCTGAGAGGCCCGAGATCAAAAGGGAGCTCCACATCATCATCCGAATCAACGCCTGCCGGAGGAGGTGAAGAAGGCGGCAGGGTTTGTGCGCGCCCAGATGAGAAAGGGGTCGTCGCCTTCTTCTTCTCAGCGACCTTCGTCAGCCCCTTCACCGCTGTGGCCCTCGTGTGGCGCCCGGACACCTCCAGGGTCAATTGAGGTCGCGTAGCCCTGCCGGGCCGGACCGGCTCGCCGGAGCCAGCCTGCCGCAGGACTCACCCTCTTCCCCTGATTGGCGTCGAGCCCGCCGCCACGTCCTCCTCCGACGACGACTCGTCGGCCGCGTCCTCGACAAGCGGAGCTCCAGCGTCGACGCTGCTGACCTCCCCGGTGGCCGCCGCCCACAGGGTGAACTGCTCCTCCTCCGCAGCCGTCGCGGCCTTGTCCTCCACACCCCCGGCGCTGCCGGCCTCCATGGCAAGCTATGCCTCCCTCGCCCTGGTGGCAATATAGTCCACCTCCGCCTGGGTGGTGTCCATGACAAGCCACCGCTCGACGTCAGCATTGACGTATACCTCGATCAAGGAGTCGAAGAATTGCTGCATATCTGCATCCGTCGGCTCCTGCCAGCTCGGGACAGGGCCGTGCGCGTTGCAGTCCGGCATCATAGCAGTGATCTCGGACCGGCGTGAGTTATTGCACAACGGGACTACCCCCACTGGCAACTTGAAGAACGACCCCTTGACGGCCCTGCCGAATTTTGCGGCAGCCCTCGCGGCCTTGCCGGTCCGTTCAATCTCGCCGTCGCGACCCACATCGAGCTGGAAAAGCCGCTGACAGAAGTGGTCATGCGCCATCACCGTGAAGTTGTGGTCGAGGCCAGGGCGGAGCCGTATAATGTCAGCCGGGTTCGTAAAAAGCCAGGCTGGCCTCCCCTTGTTATGTAAAGGGGCGATCCGACGGTGAATGAAGTCCGCCCCGATCATTTCCAGGGTGAGCCCAGCCCCGGTCAGCCGGAGGATCCTGGTGGTGGCGACAGTAAGCCTCCCGTCGGCAGCATCGACATCACCCCAGTCGCTGCCACGGACCGGCGGCGTTCGACGGACCTTGCAGAATTCCGGCGGGTCTTCATCTTCAATCCAGCACCAGCGGCCTCGCCATTCATCCCACCTCTCCTTCATGGCGCCATCCGGGTATGCCCCCTTGGATCTTGAGATCCAGGCGACGCATCCGGAGACGGCGCCTCCGGGCTGGATTCGAGGGGAGAAATAATGGCGAAAGAGTGCCGTGTTGGGCTGCACTCCGGCAAAGCCTTCGCAAAGATACGCGAAGAGAGCCAAGCGCGCCACCGCATTCGGAGTGAAATCCAAGAGGCGAAAGCCGAAGGTGTGCATGATGTCGGAGAAGAAATCCGAGAAAGGGGGGCATAACCCGCAAGAAAGGTAATCGACAAAAAAGGGATACCGATTTGGAGCAGGATCGGCGCAGGCGGCAGGAATGATGCGCGTCGCCGGGTGCCTCGAATTCTCTCCCCCGTCTTCACTCCCGTTAAGGGCTTGAAGGAGGCCAGGAGTTCATGAACACCAATCGACGAGGGGAAGAAGAAGGCGGACTTCGTCCGGTCCCCCGACAGCATGATCTTCGGCGGCTCGACGGTCCCAGAGCTCTTAGCCACCCCTTGCCCTTGGCAGATTTGGGCGCCATGGAGGCGGAGAAGTCTAGAGGATTGAGGAAGAGGGGTGGCGAAGCAGCAACGACGGGCGACGGCGGAAGCTTAGGAAGGAAGGAAGCAAAGAAACGGAGGCTCTGAGATTAGAAAAGGTACGAGAGAAGAGGAGAAAGCGAGCAGTGCGCCCACGGTTATTCCTTCTTATGGGGGAAAACGCGGGCCGCCTCCTTTCACCTTTACTACGACGTGACGCATGCGCGCAGAGCTCAGCCCCACGCATGCCGCCCACGTCACGCACGCCTCCGCCGCCAGAGCCACGCTGGGAGGTATGGAAGCGCAGCGCCAAGAAACTTACCACGGTAAAACCACCCCGCCTGCGCAAGACCGCTTTTGGGCCTAGCCCAACGACGCGATTGCGCTTTACGTGTGGCCCAGGCCTGGGGCCGGTGTACAAAAAGAGCGGTGCGCTTTTTGTACCCCTATAACTGCAGGCACGGGCAGTCCCGAGCCGGGCACCACCGCACTGAGCAAGGCAAGGGAGGTGAGCCAAGGTAAGGCCGAAGCTCGAAAGGAGCAGAACGACGCCAAGACCAAGACCACAAAGAGCAAAGGGGACGAAGCGGACTCCCCTGGCAAGATCCTTGCCGGGGGGCGGTTTTAGCAAACCCGGCAAGGTCCCACACCTACGGAGCGAGTCACCCTTGAGTCCACTATCCCCACGGGGCAAGGATTCAGGAGACATCCCCGTGGTGGCATGCAGATCTTTGTGAAGACATTCAAGATCAGATACACACTATAGAAGATGACGACCCTTGGCGGGATCCCAGCCAAGGAGGACCAAGGCCCCCGGCAAGAGCCTTGCCGGGGATGGCAGCAGGCGCCACGGCAAGACCCTTGCCGGCGCTACGGCGAGGCCCTTGCCATGGACACCCATAGGGCCACCATCAGGCCCATGCCAATCAAACTTTCACCGCCGTTCGCATGCAGCTGGCGACCCAACCAGTTGGGCAGGCACCTGCGTGGCGGCAAGCGGATCTTCGTGGAGACCCACCATTGCGCCACCTCAGCTGCCTGCCTGCCTACATGGCACCGCGGGCACCGCTGGCCAGGGCGCGTGTCAACACGAGAGGGAGCGGCGATGGACGAGACAGGGCTCTCCCCCGTCCCCGATAAAGCAAGGACACCTAAGCAAGACGCATTAAAGGCGCCTTGTCATGTAATGCGAGGGATATACTCGCATCACTGTACCCTTTCCAGCTCACATGTGCCACTGTGGCAACCCCTTTCCCTATAAAAGGAGGCCCAAGGCGACCAGGAGGAGGATTCGGCTTTTTGGAGCTCCTCACGCCCCATTGCTAGTTCAAGAACACAGATAAACAAACCACCAAAGCAGGAGTAGGGTTTTCGCATCCTCGCGGCCCGACCCTGGATAAAGAGACCGTGTGCTATCTGTTTGATCCGCTCTTCTCACGACCCCGCGCCCCGCAACCGTAGTAGGGATTCTTGTGATCCCATAGGTGTTGTTCCTACACCGATAGGTTAGATTTTGTGTGGAGGCTATATATACCCCTCCACCTCCTCTTCATTCGTGGAGAGAGCCATCAGAACAAGCTTACGCTTCCAGCATCCTATTTCTGAGAGAGAACTACCTACTCATGTGTTGAGGCCAAGATATTCCATTCCATCCACATGAATCTTGATCTCTAGCCTTCCCCAAGTTGCTTTCCACTCAAATCTTCTTTCCACCAAATCCAAATCCTGTGAGAGAGAGTTGAGTGTTGGGGAGACTATCATTTGAAGCGCAAGAGCAAGGAGTTCATCATCAACACACCAATTGTTACTTCTTGGAGAGTGGTGTCTCCTAGATTGGCTAGGTGTCACTTGGGAGCCTCCGACAAGATTGTGGAGTTGAACCAAGGAGTTTGTAAGGGCAAGGAGATCGCCTACTTCGTGAAGATGTACCGCTAGTGAGGCAAGTCCTTCGTGGGTGACGGCCATGGTGGGATAGACAAGGTTGCTTCTTCATGGACCCTTCGTGGGTGGAGCCCTCCGTGGAATCGCGCAACCGTTACCCTTCGTGGGTTGAAGTTTCCATCAACGTGGATGTACGATAGGACCACCTATCGGAACCACGACAATAACATCCGTGTCTCCGATTGCGTTTTAATCCTCCAAAACCCTTCCCTTTACATTCTTGCAAGTTGCATGCTTTAGTTTCCACTGCTCATATACTCTTTGCATGCTTGCTTGTTATGTATTGTGAATGTTAAACTTGTGCCTAAACTCCACTTAAACCTAAAGAAGTAAAAAACTGCAACTTTGGTACTTAGTGTCTAATAACCCCCCCCCCCCTCTAGACACCTCTTCTCAAGATCCTACACCAGTACAGTATGGCTGGATGTACCCTATTGAAAGGAGGCTAGGCACTTTCAAGGGCTATGTTAGGAACAGAGCTAGACCCGTGGGTTCCCTTGCAGACGCCTACATTGCTACACAAGCGTTGACATTCTGCTCAAAATACCTTGAAACAGCTGATCAGCTTAGCAAAGAGGTGGATGAAGACAATCCCGGGCTCAATGTTTTTGATTATTCTGTTCGAGTTACATGGAAGAGTCGACAAGAGGACAAACCTAAAGATTTGGACAAAATGGTTTGGTATGTGTTGAATAGTTGTCCTGAGATACTACCTTATATCAAGTAAGTGCTAAGTACTGCAGCCTATACATTGTAATCTACTAAACTTGCAGCACATTCTTATATATTTAGATGTTTAACGCGATCACTATGTTGTGCAGCATCTACAAAAAGGAGTTACTGCCGCAAAATCCAAGAAACATTGACAAACTGGTTATGGCAGGATTTGCGAAATGGTTCAAGAGCCATGTAAGCTTTTGAATTGCACTGTCAGTTTTTTTAATATATTGAGTACATAAGATGATCAACTTGTCTATTTTCTAACCATAGGTTAAGAAGATGCGGGAGGATGGGCAGGCAGTTGATGATGCCCTTTACTCACTAGTAATGGGTCCTGATACTCGGGTAAGACATTATGAATCTTGCATTGTTGGACATGTGCGCTACAACACCCTTGCACGAGATGAAGGCAAGAAGACACAAAACAGTGCCATCATGAGCACAGATACGTATGACAAAGAGACAACTAAAATGTATGCTAACATAATAGAAATTGTTCAATTGCAGTATATCTCCAGTTTCGAGGATCATCGGTGTGTGGTTCTATTGTGCTGTCGTTGGTATAACCTATTTTCCAGGATCGCAAAACCTAGATCTGATGATTATTTCAAATCCATCAATGTCAAGGTGGCGTACCAGACCAACGAGCCTTTTATTTTGGCAAATCAAGCAGCACATATATTTTTCTTGGAAGACACATTTGCACGTAGCGATGACTGGAGAGTATTGCAAAGGTTTGAGCAGAGGAATTCGTTTAGTGAAGTTGCACAACAAGATGATGCTTACACTGCTCCTGATGTAGAAGATAACATAGATGTTCCTAATATCTTTGAGAACCATCACGTCAATGACGCCGGCGAAAAGATTGCCTGTCGTGCTATGGACATACAAGAGTTCACAAGAAGAAGCCAACGTTTGAGGACGTTGAGGACGAAGAAGATGACACCGTGGGGAATTACGATTCAGACTGATACACATGGCGAATGTTGACGCTCCTGCTGCGGATGATGATTACATTGCTTTTGTCATATTTGCCTGTCAGAAGGCATTTTTTATCTACTATGCGAAATTGTGTTTGCTATGAAAACTGAAACCTGATGAACATGTTGTTTAGTATTTTCCTGTGAGAACATCACTTGTTATGTATGCTGATTTGTGTTTGGTGACTGTATGACGACTAAAACATGCTGACATTGTTGTTTAGTAGTACTCATATTTGGCTGTAAAACTTGAATTCGATGACATAGTTTGCTGTTGGAGTTCATTTTTGTCGATGTCTTTGAATGAGAACAAAGCTTACCTGACAGGGCCTCTGCTAATTTATTTATTTATTACCAAAAGGGCCTCTGCTATTTATTTATATATGAGCAAAAGGGGATAGCCCCTGATTTCCGTTAATAGAAATCATGAGATGTTCACAACACTACGCCCAGCCTGCTACATAGGTTTCATTCATTACTAGTTTCAGCAAAGTGCTCATGTCATAGCCAATTGAATACATCACGAAAAGTGCTACATACACTACAAATAAAGAGACAATCATCCTATAGAGCACATCGATTTTGCCCATTATCTTCACAAGCTCTTTCATCTCCTCATTGTCATTAAGGCCGTTCAAAGAATTGCTGTTGCTTGGCCATGATTAAGCGGAACTGCATTTTAACCTTCGCTTCTGCATCTTCCTCTTCCGCTGTTCCTTGATTACTTGTCCAACACCCCAACCTGCTGGTATTGGGATTCCTCGGCTAACCAAATAATCAGCATAGTTGCACTCCCCCACATCAGCAACTTCCCAGAAATACAAATCACATGAATCTTCCCTTTTCTGCACGAATCAAATTGGAAGATCATCAACAAAACTATTAAAAAATTAGCAACTGAAAGCAGCAGAACAACACTTAAACATATTATTATCCCATGATTCAGGCATTTGTAGAAGACTCGGCCAGGGTTGAGGATTGTGGTTGACATGCGACGGATGACTCTGCGTGATTTGCAGCAGTGGCACCACACCAACGGCAGCGGGTTGCGATGAGCAACCGACTGCGGTGCGCGTGCCTGCGGGGGTGTGATGAGACCCATAGGCGGTGGTATGGGTGGCGACTTGGCGCATATTTGGTTGTTTCGTGCTAAAGAGCAGGTGGACGAGCAGCCAGCGGACATGGTTGCTGCGACCAGAGCTTCTGATGCTAGGCAGAGTAAGTAGAGAAGAGGAGAAGCAAACGTTGGATATGTTAGTTTCATTACTTGCAGAGTAGCATAGCACCATATATAGTCATAGTCTAGGTTTGGATTCGAACCAGCTACAGGAGCACGTCTCTCTTTTTTCAAAAACTCAGCAATGTCTCTTCTTGGTACACTAGCTTGTTCTCAGACGCCTTCTCAAGTCTTTTGATCCTCCACGACATCTAGGACCCACCGGAAGGGCCCTCAGATTTCAGCGAAAAAACGTGCCCTCACGATGTGTCGGACCCACCAGCTATCTTCGCACGCAAGGAAGTTCCTCCTTATTACGCACAAAAAAAAATGAATACTCCCCTTGCCAGCTGGAACCCAGCATAGTGGGAGGAAGACTTGTGGGCCTACCAAGTTGACGGGGATGGAGGGCTTTGTCAACTTAGTCAATATGAACGATTCTAGCTCCAGTTACCGTACGATGTTCATCTAACGGCCGTAGTGCTTCTTCAACCTCTGGTCTTCTTGCTCTAGCCGCTCAAACCAGCGCCAGTCTTGTCGTGTGCTCCCGCCTCCCGTGGCCGGCTGTGATGCTGTGGAGGCCTCACTGCCCCCTACTACTCCCACCGCTGGCCAGGGCATCCCTCTACTCACCCACACCCCCTGTTATTCTGCGGCGACGGTAGCCTCACACCGCAGCCGAACCAGTGAACCCTCGTACTCCTCTTCGCGTGGGCATCCACTGCCGCGTCTTCCCCGGCTTCGCGTCGTACCATTCATAGGCCTCGCCTCGTCCACCGCCTTGGTGCTCTCGGCGCGGCGTGGTCAATGTGGTCAACGACAGACTTCCATCGGAAGAGTACTATACGTGGAGAGGCTGACAGCTGGGCCCACGGCCGCAGCTAGGTCCACGGCCACAACCCAGTTACTTTGTGATTTGCCAAGTAAGTCGCTTTGTCAAGCCTGTTGGGCTGCAAATCTTTCAAGATAGGGAGAGCTTTATTCGGCTGGCTGAGAAAATGGCCTATCAATAATGAGAAATGGGTTGTACATTTTTAAAACACATCAAACCAGCAAATAGTTTGAAATTTCTTTTTTTCATTTCGATATTTTAAATTGCATTGATTTTATGCATGAACAATTTGTTGGATTTTATATTTATATACATTTATTTTTAAAATCAGTTTCAATGTGACTCGAAATTTCGGGATTAAAAACAGTTCGGACCAAGACCAAATATGCAAAATTTCATACAATTTTTAACCGTAGCCACAATATGGGCTGTAATGCTAACAAAAAGAATATGGGCTCCAAAAAACCTTAAGAATTAGCAAATGGGCTGTAAATTATTAGAAATAATGGCAGATGGGTTGTATGCTGTTTTCCATAGATTTGAGGCTTTCCTAAAAAAAGGTTGACGCACAAGCAGTGACGGTTGGATGTCCATCCAACGGCCGTCGTCTTCTTCAATCTCTGCTCTTCTGCTCGGCCCAAACAAGCGCCGGTCGAACTGCCTGCTCCCTCCTCCCGCCGGCCGACTGTGCTGCCGCGCAGGCCTCACCGCCCCACCGTACTCCCATTGCTGGCCTAGCCATACCTCTACTCATACACACCTATTGTTATTTTCCGGCGACGGCAGATGAACCAGTAAACCCTTGTACAGTCGTACTCCTCTCCGTGTGGGAAACAACTGCCGAGTCTTCCCTGCCTCCGTGTCGTTCCCTTCCTAGGCCTCGCTGTCGTCCACCGCCCTGGTGCTCTCGGCGCGGCCTGGTCAACGTGGTCAATGACCGACATGCATCGGACGTGGACTGTACGTGGAGAGGCTGACAGCTGGGTCCACGGCCGCAGTAAGGAAGTGCCTCCTTATCACGCGCAAAATAATTATTCCTCCACCTGACAGCGGGGACCCACCGGACGGGCCACCGTATTTCATGAAAAAAAACATTTCCCCCTGACTGCTGGGACCCATCAGCTACATCTTCGCAGGCAAGGAAGTGCGCCCGGGCAAAAAAAAACGATTCACCCCCCTGACTGCTAGGACCCACCAGCTACATCTGCGCATGCAAGGAAGTGCCTGACAGTCGGGACCCACCTGGTCGAAGCATATGTAGCATTGTCATTCTGGTCACGAACGTGTACGTACATACTGGTAGATGTAGAGGCACGTACGTAGCATGTACACGTACATACAGCGGCCAGTGTGCAAGAAATAAAATACGGCCACGTATGTACATACGGGCGGGGTCTCGAACGCCTACTCGCGCATACATACGGATAGGGCTCGTGTACATGGCTGGGTCGGAACAGAGAAACTGCATCGTCGTCGTGTTCATGGGGAGGCAACGGAATGCGTCGTGTTCATCTGGAGGCAACGGAATGCGTGGGAGCCAACCGGCTTGGACGGAATAGCCGATGGAAACGAGGCCTGGCGTACCGCACAACGGAGGAAACGGCCTTGTGTTCGACCAGCCACGGTCGAAACGGGATGCTGTTCATCGGGAGGGGTCTGGCGTACCGCAAAATAGAGGAACCGGACCTCCTACGGTCGAAACGGGGTCCTATTGATTGGGAGGGGTGTGGCGTACCGCAAAACGGAGGAAACGGACTTGTGTTTGAGCGCTACGGTCGAAACAGGGGTCCTGTTCATTGGGAGGAGTGTGGGGTACCGCAAAACGGGACTCCACGAGATACTGTTCATCTCCACCATTAACCCCCTCCAGCCTCCACGGGCTACTGTTCATCCACCGTCGACCTCCTCCAGCCTCCACCTGCGACTGTTCATCCATGGGCTCCTGTTCATCCAGCCTCCACCGCGCGCTACTCCACCGGCTACTGTTCAACCAGCCCTCTCCACGGGCTCCTGTTCAACCACCCCTCCACGGGCTACTGTTCATCCAGCCCTCCACCATCTACTATTCATCCAGCCCTCCATGGGGTGGTCCTATTCATCCAGCCCTCCACGGGGTCCTGTTCATCCAGCCCCAACCGACTCGATCGATCGGAGTCCTGTTCATCCAGAGGCAACACCATGGGGTCCTGTTCATCCACTCCCACCGGCAACTGTTCATCCAAACGCCCCAGCAAAGCTCGTTGTTCATCCAGAGGCAGCATTGATCGGCTTCAGTTAGCAGCAATAGCGAAGGAATCGCTCGATCGGGTTCAGTTAACAGCCATCGATCAATCGCTTGGGTTCGATAAAAGCGTAGCTCGCGGTCTGCAATCGCCGGGTTGATTAGAGCCCAACACCTCGCTCACGGTTCGATTAGAGCCCAACGCTTCACACCCACGCGTGCGTGTGTACGAGAAAGCAGCATCGCCTGGCCCCGACCACCCACCATAACCGGGAACACCCCGATATTTTCCTCGCCCTCGCTTCTACCACGGTTTTTTCCGTCATGGACGGCCCAAAGAATGTCATGCAGCCGCGTCTCCGGCCCGCCCAGGACGAAAAGCCCATTTTCTGTCATGATTTTTTGTCATAGAAGTAGGAGCCCACCACATCTATGATGATACCGGGTTTTGTCACAATTATCGTCAGAGAAGTGTCATAAGTATGACAGAAAAAAAATTGTTCGGCCCAAAATGTCACGGATGTGTCTTTTTTTTGTAGTGTCCCCGGAGTGCCACCCTTGGGCCTCGAGGGCTCCCGCCCACTTCCTAGTGGAAGCACCATGCTCCGTGCTGGCCGTCGACACTGTCCCCCAATGACTATGCCTACGACCAGTGGTAGCACTTAGCTCCGCGCTGGTGGAAGACAAGAAGACTAGCTAGGTGCCGGATGCGGCTATTTGCTTTCCTCTCCCATTTTCTTTGTAACCTGGTTTGTCGCCCTTTCGGCTTGAATTTGAAGTCTTTCTCATTGTCAAATTGTGGGGAGAGTTTTCCTTTAATTTCTGCTGGTTCTATCGCTTTCTGGTCATGTACCTCGTTTTTAAGGCTCGCGCCTCAGGCCCTTCGGCTCAGGGGCTAGACGGCCGATTCCACCAGGCAGGTCTACTCCACCTCGGCAGGACCCCTTTCGGGGCAAGAGCGTATGCGCCACAAAATTGCCGCATACGCATCCTGCGGCGGTCAGCAGGACGCCCCACTCCTGGCTCCCCGCAGCAGGGCCGCATGCTACTCAGGAGGCTCAGGGCCGCGGCCCCTAGCGGTTCGTCTCTGGAGAAAGGCGTGCCAACTGCCCCACAACCAACAAAAGACCAGGTAGGTCAGGATGAGTCGCGATGGCGACCCTGCTCAGGAGCCTGCCAACTCGCGGAAGCACGTCCTAGATTCGGCTTTAAGACGGGAAAAGAAGAGCAGAACACCAATTTACACACATAGGTGGCTCTCCCTGTCGGTGTCAAAACCGGCAGACCTCGGGTAGGGGGTCCCGAACTGTGTGTCTAAGGCGGATGGTAACAGGAGGCAGGGGACACAATGTTTACCCAGGTTCGGGCCCTCTTTATGGAGGTAATACTCTACTTCCTGCTTGATTGATCTTGATGATATGAGTAGTACAAGAGTTGATCCACCATGAGATCGTAGAGGCTAAACCCTAGAAGCTAGCCTATGGTATGATTGTTGTTGTCCTATGGACTAAACCCTCCGATTTATATAGACACCGGAGGGGGCTAGGGTTACACGGAGTCGGTTACAATGGGAGGAGATCTACATATCTGTATCACCAAGCTTGCCTTCCACGCCAAGGAGAGTCCCATCCGGACACGAGACGAAGTCTTCAATCTTGTATCTTCATAGTCCAACAGTCCGGCCAAAGGATATAGTCCGACTGTACGGATACCCCTTAATCCAGGACTCCCTCAGTAGCCCCCGAACTAGGCTTCAATGACGATGAGTCTGCGCGCAGATTGTCTTCGGCATTGCAAGGCGGGTCCTTCTCCAAATTCCGAATACCTGTTAAATAGTATCCGGCTTCTCATAAATGTTACGCCTCTCGGCTTCCGCGTCCAATAATAGCCATCTTCCACGTGTCGAACGAATGCGAGCGGCCAGGGCATTTTTACATTTACCACCCTAGCTGCATGAACAAACTGTCTATTTAAAGAGACGAGGATTCTCGGATCCAAATCACACCATCCTCCCTCGGCGAGCATCCATCGGAGCGCGCCCGAAAAAATCCATTCCAACATGGCCGGCCAGTGCAGCTCCTCGTCTCGCTCCTGTAGCCCTAAGCCCGGAGATTGGAAGAAGTGTTCCATCCCGCACAGTCAACTAGTGGAGCTACAGACCCAGGGATTTCTCCCACCAGCATACATGGTACCTGTTCGAGCCGGGCTTGCCACCTATAATGGTGGGGAGCAGGCGGAGAGCTTTCCAAACCCCTCCAAGGGGGAGCGAGTATGCCTCGTTCCTTATTTTTTAAGGGGGGGGTCAGATTTCCCATCCATCCCTTCCTTCGAGGGCTCCTGGAGTTTTACGGCCTCCAGTTGCATAATGTCACCCCTTCCTCCATATTACACATCGCTGGTTATGTAGCCCTTTGCGAGCTATTTCTGGGCTGCGAAGCTCACTTCACGTTGTGGAAGAAGTTATTCTGCCTGGTGCCCCGTACTCAGAGGGGGTCAATATATCAAGTGGGCGGGGCCGAAATATGGCGCATCGCCGGGTCCGGATACCTATCCGGTACCCCGAAGAAGACGTCCGAAGACTGGTCTTCAGAGTGGTTTTATATGGTGGACGTCCCCCTCCCGGATCCTATTCGGACCGGCCTTCCTGAGTTTGATAACGCCTCTTTAAAGAAGCGCCTAAGATGGCGACCTCGGAGCCCTCAGGAGGAAGATGACAGAGACGTTTTTTTACCTGATGGGCCGGATAAAGGTGTTGGCTCAATCAGGACTGACCATAACTGAGGTCATGTCAATATGCATTATGCGGGGGGTGCAGCCACTTCAATATCGAGGCCACCCCATGTGGGACTTCAACGAGGAAGATGATGCCACCCGCTGTGGTCGTAAGGGGCCGGACTACATTGCCGCTCTAGAAAAAATTCTGTCCGGTTTGTACAAGGGAGAGGAAGAGGAGTTCCTCCGCATCAAGCCACGGGAAGGATTCTCCATGTACAATCCTCTGAGCTAGGTAAGCAGCCGCTTTTTATACCCTTCCTTTCCGCATTTTTGCAATAAATATCTTACTTTGCTCGTTCACCGCAGGAGCTGCGTAAGGCTGTAAGGGAGATCAACAGCCCACCTCCACAACCAGAGGATCCTGAACGGTCCCTCGACCCCGGCCTCCAAGAGGATCCGGACATACTTGTGGAGCTGATTGACATGATATTTTATCAATTAAGCTGCGATGAGGCCATGGTGGCTATTATAGCCGACTATCCGGGGCTACTCCCTGCCTCGCAGGTAAGTGATACCAGAGTCCCAACCTTTGAGAAGTATCCTTTTCACGCACTTCACCTACCGTATTCAGACGGTGTTCTATGGGTAAGGTCCTCGGGACACCATGCCGAGCCGTGGTGAATCGCCAACGAGGGGCGTCAAGCCGGGCAAAATTTGAAAAGGAAGGCGGTCCGGAAGGAGACGCCGGCATAGAGGTATTTTACAAAACCTCACTCCGTGATAATCATATTTTAAAATGCAGTAATGCCCATGTTTCGATGAAGGAAAAGCGCTCGCCGGACTATATCCGGAGATATCGCCGATCACGCCTCTACTAGTCAGGCTCCGGGGCTGGACACAGAGGCGGAAGCTAACACGGGGCACCCGCCAGATGCTCCTCCGATAGAGGATGCGGATAAAATATCCGCCACAAATTCCGAAGTGGAGAGCGCCATGAATCACAGGCGTCGCCGGGCCGTACTCCGTGACGCTTGTTTCTCCCAAGAGGCTTTTGATGCCTTCAACTCAGGAGACGCGTACATCCGTGCTGCTCAAAATGGTCTTGCCAGAGCCAGAATCAGTATGTAAAGGATATACGGGTAAGAAAATTTCATGATTATGTATAGCAGTAGCCCCTGAGACTTGAAACAGTTGGCACAACTGATTTAAGGATCATAATTTGTGCATGTTCTTACAGAGAAGAATACCCAATTGTCTCATGAGCTTGAAGAGTGCAAGGCCCAGCTACGGGCCATAGTTGCCGCATTGAAGGAGTCCGAGAAGGCCTCCTGTGGTAACACTTGTCTCAAAGAATGATAGGTACCATATAGAGTGCAGCATGACTCCGGAGTGAATCCGGGTGAGCAACATGCCATACGGCAGCGAAAGGCTGGCGAGCGCGTACATACGCGCGTCCTTCAGGAGAAAAATAATCTCCAAGACGCCAATACCCAGCTGAGTGTGGAACTAAAGGATGTTCGCGCCCATCTGTCGGACTCCGTTTAGGAGAATAAGCGGCTTCGACGCGGCATTTTCAGTAAGTGCTTGAACGAACTTCAAAAAGAGTTCGGTGAAGAAGCTTGCTAACAGAGTTATGTCTGCAGGCATGCTGACGGGTCGTCCCACGGAGGAGATTCCCGGGTCTGCGGGTGATCTTCTACCGGAGCTCTCACAACTGCACGAACAAGTTCGGCAGGTGATGCAAGGTATTGCCCAGGCCTTGTGGCGATCCGTCTCCCTGCCCGAAGGCATTGGAGAGCTTGCGGAGAAGCTCAAGGGAGCGCGGCGGCGCTTCCAATTATGGAAGATATCAGCCTGCCTACAAGGTGCCAGGGAAGCCTGGGGTATACCAAGGCTGACCCAAACCACATGGCCGAGGTCGGATCTGTGGGGCCCGATGGGAAAGAGATCCCCGTCAGTTTGGTGTATCACCAAGTAGAATTAGCCACCAAGTATTCCCAATAGGATTGTAGGCTAGACAGCCTGTTGGCTGGTATAGAAGAAGTATTTAATCAATCTAAGTAACTATGTAATTTAAATGACATGTAGAATGTCTCTAGCCAGATTGTAAATCATTTGTCATGGCGGACTTTTTCGCTTCGACCTCTTGATCCGATAGTCCGGAGTGTATCCGAATACCAGCTCAGTTATGTAAAAACCGGGGTATGCGTGGAGACCAGGCGTAGGGGTCATAAGTGCTTGAACAGACAAGTACCCAACTAGTTATGTTATATTACATGGGTAGTAAGAAACCTCTTCCAGGGAGAATAGTTCCGTTAAGGGTTCCTTTCCCTGGGTACGCATGCCCTAATGTGCATGTACGAACTGCGAGAGACGCAGGCAAAAACAACTAGGGGCAAGTGAAAAAAAACAAAAAGTCATCTTTTATTCACCGACCGAATATTCCCTTAAGAACACTAGCTTTCAGCTTCACCCAGTCTGAGGTACACATCCGGCTGAACCGGCAGTAACAATCGCAGAGGTGCTCCCCTTATGCCCTAGCCGAATTAATGGGAACATAGGGCATAAATACAAGAGCCAGGCAACCCATCTTGGCCAAAATTTAAGTCATATCGATGCATATAATGGCGAAAAAAGGTACATGCGGAAGAATAACACATGTGCGGGGCATGAAGCCCATTAAATAATTAAGCTTCTGTGCAAGAAGCCCCCAGGTATAATGAGCACGGCTGGCGCATCAAGATTGTGTAGATAAGACACAAATTAGCCTTTCGAGGCCTTGAGGACAGAGAAGAAAAAAGAGAGAGAAGACAGATAACGTATATGCAAAAAGTGGGCAGGGGAAGGAGACGAACATAGAGTCCGGCGCTAGGCGTAGAATCGTCGGAGTCTGGCAGCGTTCCATGGGTTTGGCTCAAGTTGGTTATCCGATGCATCCCGTAGAAGGTACGCTCCGCCGGTCAGAACTTGGTCGATAAAGAAGGGACCCTCCCATTTGGGCTTGAGCTTGTCCTTTTTCTTCTCCGGCAGACGTAGAACTAACTCGCCAACGTTATAAGTTTTGGCCCGTACTTCTCTGCTTTGGTATCTTCGAGCCTGTTGCTGATAGAATGCGGAATGCGCTTTTGCCACGTCACGCTCCTCCTCGAGGGCGTCCAAACTGTCCTGCTGATCGAGCTTGGCCTCTCTTTCTTCATACATGCGCACTCGAGGTGATTCATGAATTATGCCGCAGGGTAAAACCGCCTCTGCACCGTACACCATGAAGAATGGTGTGTATCCGGTAGTGCGATTCGGCATGGTCTGCAGCCCCCAGAGTACGGAGTCGAGCTCTTCTACCCAGTGTGTGTTCGATTCCTTTAAGGACCGCACTAATCTGGGTTTAATGCCACTCATGACAAGACCATTTGCTCGCTCGACTTGACCGTTAGTTTGTGGGTGATATACGGAAGCATAATCGAGCTTGATGCCCATGTTGCTACACCATAGTTTTACTTCGTCGGCAGTGAAGTTCGTGCCATTGTCAGTGATGATGCTGTGGGGGACGCCATAACGGTGTACAACCCCGCATATGAAGTCTATCACCGGTCCGGATTCAGCCGTCTTAACAGGTTTGGCTTCTATCCATTTGGTGAATTTATCCACCATGACCAGTAAGTATTTTTTCTTATGGGTTCCCCCTTTAAGGGGTCCGACCATGTCCAGCCCCCAGACCGCGAAAGGCCAGGTGATGGGGATTGTTTGTAGGCCAACGGGCGGCATATGGCTTTGGTTTGCAAAAAGCTAGCAACCGACGCAGCCTTGGACCAAGTCCTGAGCATCCGCCCGGGCCGTCGGCCAATAGAATCCTGTACGAAAGGCCTTACTTACGAGGGCCCAGGCTGCGGCGTGGTGGCCACCGAGTCCGGCATGGATTTCTGCCAGAAGCTTCCGCTCTTCCTCTTCGGAGATGCACCTTTGAAGGACTCCGGTGGTGCTTTTCTTATAAAGCTCTCCCTCGTGGACTTTGTAAGCTTTAGATCGCCACACAATGCAACGTGCCTCATTTTGGTCCTCGGGAAGTTCCTGCCTGGTTAGGTAGGCCAGGAATGGTTCAGCCCATGGGGCGATGACGGCCATTATTACGTGGGCTGAAGGTGTTATTTCGGTGGCAGAGCCACCGATTATGTCAGAGTATTCGGTATCTAGCGTTGTAGCCGGGTCCGGACTGTTGTTGCCGGTGTCCCCTTCCCATACCACGGATGGCTTAAACAGCCTTTCCAAGAAGATGTTGGGTGGGACCGTATCGCGCTTAGCGCCGATACGGGCGAGGATCCGCCGCCTGATTGTTTTCCTGAGCCACATGGTGGAATTCGAGCCCCTCGAACCGAGCTGACATCTTGAGGACGGCATTGCGATAAGCCGCCATTTTCGGATCTTTAGCGTCGAAGTCTCCATTTATTTGGGATATTGCGAGGTTCGAGTCCCCACGCACCTCCAGGCGTCGAATGCCCATGGAAACTGCCATCCGGAGACCGTGTAGCAGGGCCTCGTATTCGGCTGCATTGTTGGAGTCTGTGTACAGTATTTGGAGTACATATTGGACTGTATCTCCGGTAGGGGACGTCAGGACGACGCCAGTCCCCAAACCAGCCAGCATTTTAGAGCCGTCGATGTGCATAATCCAATTGGAGTATGCGCCGTACTCTTTAGGGAGTTCGGCTTCTGTCCATTCGGCGACAAAATCGGCCAATACCTGCGACTTAATGGCTCGCCGAGGTTTATATGTTATGTCGAACGGGAGGAGCTCAATGGCCCATTTGGCAATCCGGCCCGTGGCGTCGCGGTTGTTTATTATGTCATTCAGTGGCACTTCCGAGGCCACTGTAATTGAACACTCTTGAAAGTAGTGTCGTAGCTTCCGGGATGCCATCAATACCGCATCTGCTATCTTCTGATAATGCGGGTAACGTGATTTGCACAGAGTGAGGATAGTGGATACATAATATAGCGGCTTTTGAAGGGGGAACTTGTGTCCGTCCGTTTCTTGTTCGACGACGAGCACTGCGCTTACAACTTGATGAGTTGCTGCCATGTACAGCAGCATTGGTTCGTCGACGCTTGGCGTGGCCAGGATTGGGTTGGTGGCCAGAATGGCCTTTATTTCTTCCAGTCCGGCCGTGGCCGCGTCCGTCCACTCGAAGTGTCCGGTGCGCCGAAGGAGGCGATAAAGAGGTAACACCTTTTCTCCTAAGCGGGAGATAAAGCGGCTTAGGGCCGCCACGCATCCAGTTAATTTCTGGATTTGCTTGAGGTTAGTTGGGATGGCCAACTGTGACAGGGCTCGGATTTTAGCCGGATTTGCTTCAATTCCTCTACTGGAGACGATGAAACCCAGGAGCTTTCCGGCGGGTACACCAAAGACGCATTTTTCCGGGTTGAGCTTGATGTCGTATGTTCGGAGATTGTCGAAAGTGAGCCTCAAGTCATCTATTAAAGAGTCGACGTGTTTGGTTTTAACGACCGAATCGTCTACATATGCCTCCACTATTTTGCCGATCTGCTTTTCCAGGCATGTCTGAATCATGCGTTGATACGTTGCACCAGCGTTTTTAAGCCCAAAAGTCATTGTGTTAAAACAGAAGGGGCCGTATGGCGTGATAAATGCCGTTGTGGCTTGGTCGGACTCCGCCATCTTAATTTGGTGGTAGCCGGAGTATGCGTCGAGGAAGCACAATGAGTCGTATCCTGTGGTAGCGTCGATAATTTGATCAATGCGGGGGAGGGGAAGGGATCCTTTGGGCAAGCCTTGTTGAGGTCCTTGAAATCGATGCATAGGCGCCAGGATTTGTCCTTCTTTGGTACCATCACCAGGTTTGCTAGCCAGTCCGGGTGTTTTATTTCTCTGATGAATCCGGCCTCCAATAACTTGGCTAGCTCCTCTCCCATAGCTTGTCGCTTAGGTTCAGAGAAACGCCGAAGAGTCTGCTTGACCGGCTTGAATCCTTTTAGAATGTTAAGGCTGTGTTCGGCCAGCCTGCGTGGGATTCCTGGCATATCTGATGGGTGCCAGGCAAATATATCCCAGTTCTCGCGCAGGAACTCCCTAGTGCAGCATCCACGGCGGGGTTTAACTGTGCCCCGATGGAGGCTGTTTTTGTAGGGTCCGTTGGGTGGACTTGGAATTTGACTATTTCATCCGCTGGTTTGAAAGAGGTGGACTTGGATCTCTTATCGAGTACCACGTCATCCCTGTCGACGGTCGAGCGTAGCGCAGTTAAATCCTCTACCGCGAGGGCTTCGGATAGTGCCTCGAGGGCCAGTGCGGCTGTTTTATTTTCGGCGCGGAGCGCTATGTCCGGATCACTAGCTAGAGTGATAATTCCATTGGGTCCAGGCATTTTGAGCTTCATGTACCCATAATGGGGTATGGCTTGGAAGATCGTGAATGCCGCCCGCCCTAAGAGCGTGGTATCCGCCATCTGAGCAGGGCCACTTGGAATGTGATTTCTTCGGACCTGTAATTTTCGGTGTGCGAATACCACATCTAGTGTGATTTTCCCAAGAACGCCGCTTCTCGACTGGGGATGATTCCTCTAAAGGTTGTGCTGCTTTTCTCAATGCGGTTCCAGTCTATTTCCATTTTTTGGAGAGTTTCTTCATAAATGAGGTTTAATCCGCTGCCGCCGTCCATGAGCACTTTAGTAAGCCGAAAGCTATTTACAATTAGACTGAGGACCAATGCGGCTGGTGCTCGGGCTGTTCGGAATTTAGGTTCGTCACTGGCATTGAAAGTGATAGCCGTGTCGCTCCATGGATTTATTGCTGCCACCTGGCAGATCTTGGCAAGGCTGCGGAGTGCTCGCTTGCGCCTATTATGTGAGCCGAATGTCTTGAAGACTGTTAAAACTGTATTGTAGTCCACAGGATGTTGCTCTGCGGTATTTTGGATGAGGAGATCCTCACCGCTCTTGGCAACCTGCCGGAGTACCCAACATGCTCTAAGGCTGTCTGTTGGTATGGTACCCACCGTACTGTGAATTTTGCAGGGTCCGTTAAGCCATCCCTCCAATACGGTTCCATGCCATGTAGTGGGCTTTTGCTTTTTTGCAATTGAATCGGGTGACTTACGAGGATGTACCCTTTTAATTCGGACTGGGTGTTTAGTCAGAGCCGGATTATCCCAAAATTTTGTTTCGGTTTTCCAGGCACTTCCCATCGCACAGTACTTCCGTACTATGGCTGCCAAGTCAGCGAAGTGTGCTATGTTGCGGCGGCTTATGGCGTTAAGGATTCCCTTGTCCGTGCAATTATTGCAGAAGAATGAGATTGTGTCTTCCTTGCGACAGTCCTTGACCTTGTTCATTACAAGGAGGAATCTGGCCCAATAGTGATGTACTGTTTCCTGGGGCTCCTGTCTAATGTGGGAGAGATCGCTTGTATCTGGGTGGGTGGGAAGATTTGAGTCCGGACCCTGACCCGATCTAAGACCCAGGGGCATGGGAGTTTCTGATCTTGGAAGTTCAGGCTCCGGGATGTCGCCCGATAGGTCTGGCCCACTTCCTGATTCTAGGCTCGAGGCTTGGGCGATGTCCTTCCGTAGACGGGTATCTGGCTCAGAGAGCTCTGGAATCCGGACATAGTTTGTCCTCAAGATAGAGAAGAATTGCCGCATTGTTCCACCACCAACGCTACCTGATGGGTGACCGGCGAAGAGTTAATCTCCCTTTGGTCGGGTTTAAGCCCAATCCGATCATAGTCCGTAGCGACTCCCAAAGCGGCGATGCGATCCAAGAGCTCATTTAGGGAGGAGAGCTCTATTGGATCCATCTGGTCGGCAAATTCGGAGCTGACGTGGAGGCTGTTTTCGATGACCCGAGAAGTCATCATCGGCGCAGCAGCCGAACGGGCGGTCATGACGAAACCGCCTAGCCGGAGAGTTTGGCCGACAGCCAAGGCTCCCCCAGAGGTGATGCTGTCGTTGACAACGAGACGAGGCATCCTTCCTTACGGTGACGGCAGAGTGGAACTCTCAATGAAAGCACCTATGTCGGTGTCAAAACCGGCGGATCTCGGGTAGGGGGTCCCGAACTATGCGTCTAAGGCGGATGGTAATAGGAGGCAGGGGACACGATGTTTACCCAGGTTCGGGCCCTCTCTATGGAGGTAATACCCTACTTCTTGCTTGATTGATCTTGATGATATGAGTAGTACAAGAGTTGATCAACCACGAGATCGTAGAGGCTAAACCCTAGAAGCTAACCTATAGTATGATTGTTGTTATCCTACGGACTAAACCCTCCGGTTTATATAGACACCGGAGGGGGCTAGGGTTACACAGAGTCAATTACAATGGGAGGAGATCTACATATTCGTATCGCCAAGCTTGCCTTCCACAACAAGGAGAGTCCCATCCGGACACGAGACGAAGTCTTCAATCTTGTATCTTCATAGTCCAACATTTCGGCCAAAGGATATAGTCTGGCTGTCCGGATACCCCCTAATCAAGGACTCCCTCACTCCCCATCAAAACGCTCTCACACCCCGTGGGGCCATCTCCAAGTCTTTGCGTGTAGGGTCAAAACAGAGGGGCGCGAGCTCAGTCAGACATGCGCTCGCAGCAGCATCCGAGTCGCTCTCGTGTGCGCTGCCGGTGCTGTCGCTGGAGTCGTCTTCACCATCATCAACCGCGCCACCTTCGTCCGCCACGACCACGGCCTCGTCGTCCTCGGTAGCAAAGGCTCTGACCAGAGCGTCCACACTATCATCCACCCAGCATGCCAGGTTGTTCCGGATAACTCCGGGCTCTGGGGCGATGGCGGCGCCGAAGTTGAAGTTAGGATCGACATTTGAAGATGGCTGAAGACGCGGGAGAACGCATGTCCAAGGAGGCCCCGGCTCTTTTCCTCGACAAGCTCGAGCCCTCTCGGCCCGGTCCTCCAGGCGCGTCAAGACATCTGTGAAGAAGCAAAGATGGCCGACATAGTCCTCGGCATGGGGATAAGGGGCGTGCTTGTCGCAGATGGCGCCGAGCGCCAGGTTGGCCCTCGTCCTGAGGTCCCGGAGCATGGGAGTGTGCTCGCGCAGCAACGTCTGCCGGCGGAGCGCCTCTTCCCTGCTCTGCTGCGCGAGGGACTCAACGTCTGCAACTCGCCGCTGAAGCAGGAGCAGCGCAGCACGGGCGGAGGCCAACTCGGCCTGAACGGAGATCAGGGCCGTAGAGGCAGCCTTCTCACGCTGCTCCGCTTCATTCAGCTTCAACGGAGGGCAGCGGTTCTACCCTCAGCTTCGGCTTCCAAGAACTTTAGCTTCAGGGCATACTCATTAGCGAGACCCTCGCAAGCCTCCACCACCCTACGGTCAACTTATTCCTAGATCCTGGCCTCGCGCGCGCTGGCAGCATCTTCCGCCAGGGCGACCTGGCGCTCCCCCGTCTCCAGCCGCTCAAGCTCAAGCCTGCGCTCCGTGGCCTCCAACATCAGCGCTTCTTCATGCCTCAAGATCTCCTCTTCTTTAGAAGGCGCCCCTTTCATCAACGCCAAGGCAGCTCTGTGCGCCTCAGCTTGCTGCTCCAGGGAGGCGTTCAGGGCCTGGAGCTCCAGCCTGCGCTTCTCCGCGGACTCGCGGTGGTGGTCGGCCTCCCTAGCCTCCTCCAAGGCTCAGGCACTAGCCTCACGCGAGGTTGCGAGGGATGCCTCGGCCTTCGCGTTGGCGCGGTCGCGCTGAAGACGCCCGAGGTTGATGGCTACCTTCAGTTGACGCCATTCGTCCACCAGCCGGAGGCCCTCGATTTCAAGACGGGTGTCGACATCCACAAGCTCTTCCCCAAGCCGGCTCAACGCACTCATCACCTCCTAGAAAAGCTCATGACGGATAGCGCTCCGCTTGCGCGCGAGCTCAAACGCACGATCGGGTTCGCCATCCACATAGGAAGACGTCGAAGATGTTCGAAGAGGATCGTCTCCTCCCGATAGCGGGCTGGAGGCCGGCCTCTTTCCAGTCGTCCTTCGCTTCGGGCCTCAGCATGGACCCGGAGAGGCAGAGGATCGTTGCTCGAAGAAGACGCCAGGGCCGAGGTCACCCAGCCGCAGCCGATGACCAGAGGGGGAGCCCATGGCACTCCTTATGCACCCCCGGGCAAGGCCGTGAAGGGGGAACGGCAAGAACGCGGGGTCGAGATGCCAGGCCGGTGAGCCCGCCTCTGCGACCGACCTCGCGTCAGGAATGGCAGGCTGGCTAGGGGCGCTCAGGATCAGCGGAGGACTCGAGGCAGGAGGAGGTTGCTTCTCGGGAGACTTCGTCGCCTTAGCAGAAGGGGACCTGAGGAACCACGGTCAGGAAGGGAGCGACACTCGAGAAATCACAAAGATAAGGTACTTACTCGTCAATGGCGATGTACTTCCTCTGTTTCAATGACCGGAAGGCCTCACCGCTGCAGCTTGGAGATCCCTTCCTCTTTCGGAGCGCGTCAAGGTTCAGTCGGAGCCGGCCAAAGCCCTGGGTGTGGTCGCCAGCACTGGGCGCGGTTGGTGTGGCTCCTGAGGAGGCGACCTTAGGGGTGCTGGACTGCGCAGAGGCCTCGGCTACCACCTCGCGACGACTCGACAAGGCCTCGGGGGCTTAGGCCTTCGGAGCATCAAGCCGCACCAACCCCTTCGCCTTCCTCAGGGCATCCCTCTCGAGCCATGGGAAGCGGTGCTTCAGGAGACCCGATAGGAGCCTGAGCCTCAGCAGCCGCGCCACCAGCACTCGACCCCCATGCGCCCCCTTCTGGGGAAAGTGCCGCACCAGCAGCGTGCAATGGAGCCACCCAAACAGGGCTCTCATGAGGCCCCTCAAGGCCAACCGGGTCGAGCCCCCATTCATCAAAGAGGGGCATCTGCTTCACAAACCCCACCTTGTTCGAGCAGCAGTACAACAGACAACCTTCCTCCGGCAAGCTAGTTGGCGCAGGGTCACCCGTTAGGAGCTCGAGCATCGTGCGCCGCTCCTCGAGGGGAATGGCAGGCACCTGAAGCTTCATGCGGTCCTTATAGCCAGAGAAGGTCCAAATCGACCGAGAGTGGCGCTGAAGCAGACCGATGCGGCACTGGATGAATTCCTTCACCACCATGGGCGCCGTTGTCGGTGCCAAAATCGGCGGATCTCGGGTAGGGGGTACTGAACTGTGCGTCTAAGGAGGATGGTAAAAGGAGGCGGGGGACACAATGTTTACCCAGGTTCGGGCCCTCTCGATGGAGGTAATACCCTACTTCCTGCTTGATTGATCTTGATGATATGAGTATTACAAGAGTTGATATACCACAAGATCGTATAGGCTAAACCTTAGAAGCTAGCCTATGATTATGACTGTTCTTGTCCGACTGACTAAACCCTCCGGTTTATATAGACACCGGAGGGGGCTAGGGTTACACAGAGTCGGTTACAAGGGAGGAGATCTACATATCCGAATCGCCAAGCTTGCCTTCCACGCAAAGGAGAGTCCCACCCGGACATGGGATGAAGTCTTCAATCTTGTATCTTCATTGTCCAATAGTCCGGCCAAAGTATATAGTCCGGCTGTTCGAGGACCCCCTAATCCAGGACTCCCTCAGTAGCCCCTGTACTAGGCTTCAATGACGATGAGTCCGGCGCGCAGATTGTCTTCGGCATTGCAAGGCGGGTTCTTCCTCCGAATACTCCATCGAAGATTTCGAACACAAGGATAGTGTCGGGCTTTGCAAAACAAATTCGACATACCACCGTAGAGAGTATAATATTTCCACAAATCTAATTTGCTGACAACTTTTCCTAACGTGACATCACGCCATGGCCCGGTCATTATTCGAACCGTTTTTCTCAACCAGCTACTGCACATATTGCGAGGCAGTTTTCTTGGCACGTCTTGTCGAAGCAGAGATCGTGTCCCCTTATCATGGGATTCTCATCAATACGGGTGTGGGTAACCCAAACGCGCCATCAATCACGGTGCTTGGGGAATAAGCGAGTTTACCAGGCAGGTGGGGAGGCGCACAGTTCCTTCCGCCCTTATAAAGGGACAAGGACTCCTCCTTTTCACCCACGCCTACTTCTTCCCTGCCCATCCATTCTAGCGCACTTGAGCTCCAGCGCCCAAGTTCGCATTTTCTCCGCAAAACCACTCCAAACATGTCCGGAGCGGGAGGCAAGTGGATGGTCTCCTCCGTTACGGAGGAGAACATTACGAAGCTCCGGGAAGCCGGATACCTGGCCGCAGATATCGCTCACCGGCTCCCAAACGCGGGGCAGATCGTCCCTACCCCCGAACCCCATGAAAGGGTTGTATTCCTTACCCATTTCGTCTGCAGGCTGGGATTTCCCCTCCACCCATTTGTCCACGGGCTCATGTTCTACTACGGGCTGGACTTCCATGATCTGGCCCCCAATTTCATCCTCAATATCTCGGCATTTATCGTTGTGTGCGAGGCCTTCCTCCGCATCAAGCCCCACTTCGGCCTGTGGCTGAAGACCTTCAATGTTAAACCAAAGGTGGTGGTCGGCTAGCAAGCGGAGTGCAGAGGCACCATGGTGGGAAAATGCCCAACGTCACCTGGCTCGAAGGCTCCTATGTGGAGACCGTGAAGGGATGGCAATCGGGGTGGTTCTACATCACTGAGCCGCGTGACACCAACTGGGTGGCAGCCCCCGAATTTTGATCCAGCATCCCCATGCGGCTCACCTCCTGGAAAGAGAAGGGCCTATCCTGGGGTTCATCGGTGGAGCTGACCGGACTCCAGAACTGTGTTAAAAACATGATAAGCAAGAAAATCAAGCTTGTCAACATGGTCCAGGTCATGCTCTTTCGCCAGATCCTCCCGTGTCAAAGACGGGCAGTCAATATGTGGGAGTTCGACCCGGCTAAGCACCAGACGCTGCGAGAGCTCTTCGACACGATGCACCAGGACATCTGGAAGGTGTTGTTCAAGTCTGCCGAGGTACCTCCTCCCCTTACAGGATCGCGGACTCAGCGCAAAGCGCCCTGCCAATCCGGTAAACTCCTTATATCTCATAAGATGTTTCTTTCCCCAGTATAATCATGTGGGGAATCTAAGCCTCCACGCCATTTAACAGGACTGGGTCGCGACAGCGGAGCGGATCGATTGTCTGGCCCCACTGCCCGAAAATCCAGCAAGGGCTCTCTTAACGGAGATGCTGGTTCCGGCGCCCTATGAGGCACCGGAGAATAAGGCCAAGAAAAAGGCCACGGGGACCAGGAAAGGTCTCCGGCGCAAGGTCGTATCGCACTCATCGTCCGATAACACCGAGGCGCCCTCCTCCCACGAAAACGAGGAGGAGGAAAAGGAAAGTCCCCCCCCCCCCAGCCGGGGGAGACAACAAAAGGAAGGACGCCCCCTCAGGGGAGGCCAAAGGGTCCAAAAAGGGAAGGACTCTCCTTCCGGACTGCTCCACGGTGACCGCTTTTAGCGACGAGGAGTGGTTACCCAGGGACAAGCCTCTGGTGAAGTCATAAGTATCCGGATACCATAATAGTTCTTGGTATGTTTTTTTATTGCTTCTTATCATGCCGAACATGATCATGCAACCCATCCAAAGCCCATATCGACGTATCCTCTTCGGATGAGTCTTTGGGCCCGTCGGAGATGAACATCGATTCACTCCCGACCGCCTCCTCCCCCCGCCCTACAGACAACGTCGAGGTGTTGTCTCAAAGGGCACTGAACCAAGGGGAGACAGTTCCGGAGGCGCCCCAAGGAGAAATTCCTGATGCTGGGCGCACGAGGGGCACGATTCCCTTGGGCTCTAATGCCGGGGGCAGCAAGTCTAGCCCCCGGCCGAATACTGCCCCAGAACCTCCAGTGGTTCCGGATTCTGTCAGGTGACCCCTCACCAAGGGGGGAAAGCCGTATGTGCCGATGGCCTCTGTCCATCCAAAGGCATCGGACAATTTGCTGGAAGCGCTTAGCGGCGCTTCCATTGACGAAGAGCACCGCACTATCATGAGTGCGAAGGTCAAGAAGGTTCGGTCCGCCAAAAACGGACTGACTGAAGCCTGTGCCAGCCTCCTAACAGGCTTTGAGTTAAGTAATCAAATTATGCGAAAATGTTACGGCGTAGACAGTAGCCCCTGATGCTCTGTTTGGGGTTCGCAAAGAAAGACTGAATGGAGGATCAAATAATAAGCACAAGAGTCTAATCAGAATATGTCTATGTGAATAAGCAGGCTTCACTGCTGGCCGCTGCCGCTTGCACGGTGGAGGTCTCCGCACTGAAGCGGGACCTTGAGGGTCCGAGGAAGAGCTCGGCCTTACCAAGAGGCAGCTCGAAGAGAACAAAGGTAAGTAATACCTCGTCTGTTTATTGATAAAGAAAGAGGAAAGTGGTTGTTAGATCACAGGATTGTCATGAATTTTGCTAGGGGCCACGACCGAAGTGGCGGCCCTGAAGAAGGCGCTGTCCGAGGCCGAAGGTAAAGCAGCCAAGGAGCGCGCCGAGCGCGAGAAGCAAGAGGCCCAAGTCGGCGAGGTTCTGTAAGAGCTCCAGGAGTTTCTCAAGAAGTACGTGTCCTTGGAGCGTGACTCTAAGATGCAAGGGTCCGAGCTTGCGAAGGCCCTCCAGAACGCACAAAATGCCAAGGCCGAAGCCCAAAAGGCAAATTGAGGCGGTCAAGAAGATAGTGGCGGGTAAGCCATTCATTATGCAAAGCAAGCATGTGAAGGAAACTTTCCTTTTACTTAACCGAATTCAGAGCTCTCCAGGGGTGTTTGCATATCTACCCAGCAGTGTGTCGGATGGCGCGGAGTTCTACCGGGCCGAGGAAGGGAGCTCGACGGAGAAGTTGTTCTAGGACCGAACATCCGATGACCTTGAGCGACCAGTTGAAGCAACTGGTCGAGCTTCACAAGGCGGCCGAACTGGCCATGAAGGGCCTCATAGTCCGGATGTGGCCTGACGAGCCCCTGCCTGGCAGCTATTTTGGCCTGGTAAGGCAGCTTGTGAACGCCTGCCCACGGTTTGAAGTCATAAAGCGGTCCGTCTGCATTGAGGGTGCGCGCAGGGCTTTTTCCCGGGCAAAAATGCATTGGGCGAAGATGGACGCCGAAAAGCTGGTGAAGGAGGGGCCGCCGGAGGGGAAGGAGCATCGCCACCCCGAAAAGTATTATGACAGTGTCCTGAAGGGTGCTCGCCTTGTGGCAGAGGAATGTGCTAAGGATGTAATATTTGAATGAATGTACTCATGTGATCCTGTAATGTGAAACGAGTTCATGTGTGTTATGTAACGCTTGTTAATTTAAAATATTACCTTCTGTTCGGCTGTTTCTAAAATTTGAGAGTTGGCCAGTCGTCGGCTTCTGCCCCCATGTAACTAGTACTGAGGTGTTCGGGATATACCATAGAAGCTAGCCTATGATTATGATCGTTCTTGTCCTACGGACTAAACCCTCCGGTTTATATAGACACCGGAGGGGGCTAGGGTTACACAGAGTCGGTTACAAGGGAGGAGATCTACATATCTGAATTGCCAAGCTTGCCTTCCACGCAAAGGAGAGTCCCACCCGGACACGGGCCGAAGTCTTCAATCTTGTATCTTCATAGTCCAACAGTCCGGCCAAAGTATATAGTCTGGCTGTCCGAGAACCCCCTAATCCAGGACTCCCTCAGCCGTCAGCCCAAGCTCCTTCAACCTGGCCATCCGATGCCACACATGGGCCAGCCGCCGGTCGGCAAGCCTCTCGTGTTCCCAGCCGGAGCTCGGGGCGACCGGAATCCACAGAAGGAGCAGTAGAGGGCAGCGCACATCGACATCCACAAACACCCACCGCTTCTTGAAACCTTCGACGACCGGCAAGAGTTCTAAATCAATCCCTGAGCCGGCAGCCGCCGCGATGGCCCAGAAGGATGCACACCCGGAGCGCTGAACGACATCTCTCAGGTGCAGCGAGAAGAAGTGGCGAAGCAAGGCCACGGAGGGGGCAATGCCCACCATGGCTTCGCAGACGAAGGCGAAGACAACAAGGAGGATGATGGATTGGGGATCTAGGTGCAGCGCGTTGATCTGGTAATGCAAAAGCACCACATTGAAGAAGTTAGAGAAGGGAGGAACCAGGCCCGCCCAGAGGACGTGAAGATGGAGGGGGACCTCGGTGGCCGTCCTGTCAACTTCAACGTGGGAAGCAGGCCAGGCCACCATCGCCCCCACTCATTGGAATCGGCGACGAGCGTCGGGCGCACCTTATCCATCGATCTTGGTTGAGCACCACCGACCGCTCGACAGCAGGCTCGAAGACCGGCGGCGTGGGAGCCGAGGTACGGGACTCTTTCTTCCCTTCCTCTTCTGGCTGGGTGCCATGGCGATGGGGAGAGTTGGAGTCAGGCCGAGCTATGAGAAGGGATTCGCTGCTTTCCAGAAGACGAAGGAGCTGCGAGGCGCGCTGCTGATGATGGAGGCCGAGTTGTGTAGACAATGGTGGCCGCCTAGCCAGGCGGAGATAGAGGCTGCGTGGGGAAGTGGAGGCGCCCACGTCCTGTCAATTACCACGCGTCAATCAAGGTCATAGGCTATTGGGCCCAACGGCGGTCCGCACTTGCCCTCTGGCTTCGCCTCGAAGCCAAGTCCGAGCACGCCTTGGGCCCGGGGCTACTGTCGATGTTCTGGGAACGGGGGTCCCTAGACTTGCCAGCCTGGGACCCAGGGCGTGGCTCACCCAGTGGCCCGGTACGGCCCATCTTCATCAGCAAACAGTCAAGACCCTCGTGAGGCGGATGATGCAAGACCTCCTCAGGGGCAGCCTCGCTAGGCTGGCTCGCGAGGAGTGGAGATATCTATGCAAAGGGCACCTCGCGAGGAGCGCGTGACGTGAGCAGTGACGACCAAGGCCAGGCAGGCACCAGGCGGGCGCCAGCGGGCGCAGAGTACCAGTTTCCTCTTTGGTGCTAAAGAGGCAGGCGCAGGCGCGGAGTCCCGAGGCGTCAAGCAAAGGTTTCCATATCGGTGCAACGAGACCAAAACCAGCAGGATGGCAGGACGGAGGTCATCGTGGAGCCCAGGACGGCGTCACCTCCATAGCCTTTGGCAGGCGAAGACTAGTTTTGTCAGGATAGCTTGTACTAGCTGTCCCCCTTCAAACTTGGCCGTCGTGGGATCCCTTCCCGCCTAATATTTGGGAAGAGGACCAGGACCCCTATAAATAGGACTAGCCACCACCATAGGAGGCAACTCATCTGGGACGGATCATTCGGACCACCCCAGCACTCATCAGCTCACCGAGCCCAAGAACACCTCTCTTCCTGAGGTTGTTTTTCCCTTGTACTTGTTCATCCCTAGCCTACAAGGCAATCCACCACACCACACTGGAGTAGGGTATTACACCACAACTGTGGCCCGAAGCAGTATAAACACTCGTGTCCCGTGTTCTTTGAGTTCGACGAGCTAGGACGTGGATCGTTGAACGAGCGAGCTAGTGTGGGAGAGAGAGAGATCTTCATGCAGTGTTCGAACCTCAAGGGTTTGCCGGAACCCGCAATCCGACATTTGGCGTTCCAGGTAGGGGTGCATCGGAGCCTCTCTTCTGTAAGTTGACCCGCCGACACTCTGCGGTTCCAATGTACAGCGACCCGAGGACCAACACCGACAGCTGGGCAGCTTGGCCCGTTAGGGCAGCGCCGTCCGCCCAGGAAGACCTCAACTCTGCACTCCAGGCGGCCCGCATAATGCCGAACGCCACGGGGCGCGGGCGACGCAGACCAGCATCTAACACCCTCACGCAGCAGCGCGCGCGGGCCGCCGCGAGGGCCGCAGGCTACACAGCGGTGACAGCACCGCACACCCGGCGGGAGCAAGCGAACATGCGGGCCACGCTCATCATGGCACGGGAGCTGTAACGGTGCAGGTTGGCCGAGAGCGGCCGTGACGCGCTGCTAGAACGCGTCACCGAACTGTTGGACTGTGCTTGCAGGGGCACGCTGCCCTTCTACTCCTTTTCCATGCCTCAGGTTGTGGCTGAGGCACGCGCAAGGCCCCGGCGAGCTCGCGCACCCCCTGGAGCAATGGAGGAGCCAGAAGACACCATCGTGGACACTGTCGCCGCCCATCCTACTGCAGCAACTTTGTCACGGGGAGAGGCAAGCGCTGGTGGCCTACCGCGAGGCCACGCTGCAGTGCGACCCAGCGGCCGCCAGGGCCTGGAGCCACGGCCAGGAGCTCAAGATGCGGGGCGCTCAGGCGGTGGCCCCGGGGGGGGGGGGGGCAGCCGTTGATGCCTATGTGCCCCGCATGGTGAACCTGGAGTACATGCTCGGGGAGGGCCCCAATACACTCCTCGGGCCAGCATGGCATGGCGGAACGCTGGAAGCGGGAGTTTTCCATGAGTCACCTGAAGGCTCCGCCGATCCCTTCAGCGACGACGACGAGGTACATCAGGTATCGCAGGAGAAAGCGTGCACTAACCATGGGCTGCAGGTGGACCAGGCCGCGATGGTGGTCGAGGACCCAAGGGCGGCGGTTCCATCCCCGACTGGAGCAGAGCGCTGGGGGCTGTGCGTGGGGGGCTTGGAGCCACGGCCTCCCGCACGCCGCACAGAGCAAGGTGCCTAACGGAGGTAGGTCCGCTGCCGGGGGGAGCGCTGGCGAGCCCTTCCCCCTAGCAAGCACATCTATAGCAGCACCAAGAGTAGCTAATTATTCAATGTATAAACCACTAAAACAAAAACTAATTGGACAAATGGTGGAGTCAAATACCAAGCAACAATCCCCTGAAACAGTTTCGGAAACGGAGCTTCGAGCAAAGAGATCGAAATCCATGGGTTTGAGCTCAAGAACACGGGAAATAGAGCATTGGAGATTTTTTTCTGGAGGTAAGTGATGATGTGGGCTAAAGACCCACGTGGGACCACAACCCACCAGGCGCGCACAGGGTCACAACGCCAGTGGGTTGTGCCCACCTGGTGCACCTCCCTCTGGTATTATTTGCACCAAAAATTCATAAATATTCAGGAAAAAATCATGTTCAATTTTCAGGGCATTCTGAGAACTTTTATTTTGGGTCATTTTTTTGTTGCATGGGAAAATAAGAAAACGAACCAAACATGGCATTTATTTTATTTAACTAATAAAACAAAGAATAAAAAGTAGGGACAGAAGGTTGTGCTTACTAAATTCATCAACTTCATACCGCTAAAAAATGATTCATTAATAAGGTTGATCAGGTCTTATTAACAACAACTTCCGATTAGCATGAAATCGAAGAACTTTCGTAAATCACTAAGTTACCTTAATGGGGATATGAATGTCCCCAACAATAAGCATTTCATATTTCTTTCTGATAGTAGGTAGAGGTATTTGAAAACTTCCAATAGTGATTGTTGGAGATTTTTCAATAACATCAATACCATTCACTTGGAATTGTTTCTTCGAAAAGTGCACCGTATGCTCGTTACTATTAATATGAAAAGTGACCTTGCTTTTATTGCAATCAATAACAGCCCTTGCAGTATTAAAGAAGGGTCTACCTAGGATAACCTACAGGTTGTCGTCCTCGGGCATCTCAAGTATAACAAAGTCAGTCAAAATAGTAACATTAGCAACAATGACGGGCACATCCTCACAGATACCGATAGGTATGGCAGTTGACTTGTCAGCCATTTGCAAAGATATTTTAGTAGGTGTGAGTTTATTCAAGTCAAGTCTTTTATATAAAGAGAAAGGCATAACACTAACACCAGCTCCTAAATCACACAAAGCAGTTTTCACATAATTCTTTTTGATGGAGCAAGGTATAGTTGGTATTCCGGATCTCCAAGTTTTTAGGTACCCCATCCTTGAAAGTATAATTAGCAAGCATAGTGGAGATTTCAGCTTCCGGTATTTTTGTCTTATTTGTGATGATGTCTTTCGTATACTTTGCATAAGGAGGCATTTTCAAGATATCAGTCAAGCGAGTACGTAAAAAGACTGGCCTCAGCATTTCAGCAAAGCGTTCAAATTCTTCTTCTTCATTCTTTTTAGTTGACTCGGGTGGAAAAGGCATAGGTTTTTGAACCCACGGTTCTCTTTGTTTACCATGTTTCCTAGCCACAAAGTCTCTTTTATCATATCTTTTATTCTTAGGTTGTTGGTTTTCAAGATCAACAGGTGGTTCTATCTCAACATAATTATCTGGTTCTTTATCATTTGGTTGAGTATCTCCATGAACATCAGCGTTATCTTTTTCATTATCACTAGGTGGATGTTCATTACCAGATTGAGTTTCAGCATCAGAGATATAAGTTTCATTTTCATTATCAGGAGGTTTCTCTAATTCATGTTCACTAGAAGCATGCAAAGTCCTATCATTTTTCTTTTTCTTTTTATTTTTAGAAGGACTAGGTGCACTAGTGTTGTTTCTTTGCGAGTCTTGTTCACTTATTTTTGGGTGTCCCTTGGGATAAAGTGATTCCTGAGTCATTTTACCTCCTCTAGTTGCAACTCTAACAGCAAAGTCATGCATATTATGATTCATTTCATCAAGTAATTCTCTTTGTGATTTAGCAACTTGTTCTAACTGAGTTTGAACCATAGAACCATGTTTTCCAACACCTCTAACATCATTTGAGATTCTAAATAATAAGTCACTCAAGCAAGCAATTATATCAGAATTGGATTTCAATTGTTTCATAACATTTGCATTGAAGTGATCTTGTTTTCTAATATGGCTTTCAAACTCATAAAGGCATTGACTAGGATGCATATTGTGAGGATTATCATTTTCATTGAATTTCATAAGAGAAATTACCTGTACCACCTTAGGCAGTGGTGGTGTATCAAGCCCATGTATTTCTTCAGTAGGAGGTAAATATTTAACATCCTCAGCTTTAATACCTTTTTCCTTCATGGATTTCTTTGCCTCTTGCATATCTTCAGGACTGAGATATAATATACCCCTCTTCTTCGGAGTGGGTTTAGGCAGTGGTTCGGGAAGAGTCCAATCATCATAGTTTTTCAATATGTTATTCAATAATTCTTCGGCTTAAGCAATATTTCGTTCCCTGAAAACACAACCAGCACAACTATCTAGGATGTCCCTAGAAGCATCAGTTAGTCCATTATAGAAGATATCAAGTATTTCATTTTTCTTAAGAGGATGATCAGGCAAAGCATTAAGTAACTGGCAAAGCCTCCCCCAAGCTTGTGAGAGACTCTCTTCTTTAGTTTGCACACGGTTAAGTATTTCCTGTAAGGCAACTAGTTTTTATGAGCAGGAAGATATTTTTCAGAGAAGTAATAAATCATATCCTGGGGACTGCGCACACAACCAGGAGTAAGAGTATTGTACCAAGCTTTAGCATCACCCTTTAATTAGAAAGGAAATAATTTGAGAATAAAGTAATAACGAGTTTTCTCATCATGAGTAAAAAGGGTGGCTATATCATTCAACTTAGTAAGATGTGCCACAACAGTTTCAGTTTCATAACCATGGAAAGGATCAGATTCAACCAAAGTAATTAACTCTGGGTCGACAGAGAATTCATAATCCTTATCAGTAATAAAGATAGGTGAAGTAGCAAACTTAGGATCACATTTGATTCTAGCATTCAGAGATTTTTCTTTATACTTGCAAAGTAATTTCTCTAGATCATCTCTATCTCTAAAAGCAAGTATATCTCTAGCTGTCTCCTCATTCATAACATAACCTTCCGGTACCTTAGGCAATTCATATCTAGGAAGGCTAGTTCTAGTAGGTGTTTCAGGAGTTTCCGTTTCAAGCTCATCATCAGATTCGACAACATCATGTTGTATTACTCTAGCAATTTGTTCATCAAGAAATTCACCAAGTGGCACATCATCATTATCAAGCAAGGTACTAGCATCATCATAAGAATCATTCATAGCAGAAGTAGCATCATCAATAACTTGCAACGTATTAGAATTCATAGCATGTGGTGGTGTTGCAAGTTTACTCAAAACAGAAGGTGAATCTAAAGCATAACTGGATGGCAGTTCCTTACCTCCCCTCGTCTTTGAGTGACATATCTTAGTCTTTGGATCCTTCAGATTCTTCATAGTGATAATATGATAATAATCCCAAGTGACTCAACAAATATTGCAATGATTCCCGGCAACAGCGCCAGAAAAAGGTCTTGATAACCCACAAGTATAGGGGATTGCAACAATTTTCGAGGGTAGAGTATTCGACCCAAATTTATAGATTCGACACAAGGGGAGCCAAAGGATATTTGAAGGTATTAGCAGCTGAGTTGTTAATTCAACCACACCTAGAGATTAATTATGTGCAGCAAGCACTACAAAAAAAAAAGACACATCCGTGACATTTTGGGCCGAACGGAATTTGTTTTGTCATACTTATGACACTTCTATGATGATAATTGTGACAAAACCCGGTATCATCATAGATGTGGTGGGCTCCTACTTCTATGACAAAATATCGTGACAGAAAATGGGCTTTTCATCCTGGTTGGGCCGGAGATGCAGCTGCATGACATTGTTTGGGCCGTCCATGACGGAAAAAACCGTGGTAGAAGCGAGGGCGAGGAAAATATCGGGGTGTTCCCGGTTACGGTGGGTGATCGGGGCCGAGCGATGCACGTTTCTCTCGTACACGCATGCGCGTGCGTGCGAGGTGTTGGGCTCTAATCAACCCGGCGACAGTAATTACGCTACGCTGCTATCAACCCCAAGCGATCGATCGATGGGTGTTAACTGAACCCGATCGAGCGATTCCTTCGCTACTGCTGCTAACTGAAGCCGATCGATGCTGCCTATGGATGAACAGTGAGCGTTGTTGGGTGGTTTGGATGAACAGTTCCCAATGGGGGTGGATGAACAGGACCCCGTGGTGTTGCCTCTGGATGAACAGAACCCCGATCGATCGAGCCGTTGGGGCTAGATGACCAGGACCCCGTGGAGGGCTGGATGAACAGGACCACCCCGTGGAGGGCTGGATGAACAATAGACAGTGGAGGGCTGGATGAACAGTAGCCCGTGGAGGGGTGGTTGAACAGGAGCTCGTGGAGAGGGCTGGTTGAACAGTAGCCGGTGGAGTAGCGCGCGGTGGACACTGGATGAACAGGAGCCCATGGATGAACAGTCGTAGGTGGAGGCTGGAGGAGGTCAACGGTGGATGAACAGTAGCCTGTGGAGGCTGGAGGGGGTCGACGCTGGAGATGAACAGTATCCCGTGGAGTCCCGTTTTGCGGTACGTCACACCTCTCCCGATCAACAAGACCCCTATTTCGACCGTAGCGCTCCAACACAAGTCTGTTTCCTTTGTTTTGCGGTACGCCACACCCCTCCCGATCAACAGGACCCCGTTTTGACCGTAGGAGGTCCGTTTCCTCTGTTTTGCGGTATGCTAGACCCCTCCCGATGAACAGGATCCCGTTTCGATCGTGGCCGGTCGAACACAAGGCCGTTTCCTCCGTTGTGCGGTACGCCAGGCCTCGTTTACATCGGTTGTTCCGTCCAAGCCCTCCTCATGAACACGACGACGCATTCCGTTCCGAAACAGCCGGTTGGCTCCCCATGAAAACGACGACGACGCTGTTTCTCCATTCCGACCCAGCCATGTACACGAGCCTTGGCCATACGTATGCGCGAGTAGGCGTTCAAGACCCTACCCGTATGTACGTACATGGCCGTATTTTCTTTCTTGCACACTCGCCGTTGTACGTACGTGTACATGCTACGTGTGTGCCTCTACTATGACACGTGTGCGCCTCTACATGGACCAGTATGTACGTACACGTTCGCGACCAGAATGACAAAGCTATGTACGCTTCGACCAGGTGGGTCTCGACTGTCAGGCACTTCCTTGCGTGCGAAGATGTAGCTCTTTGGGTCCCGGCGGTCGGCGAATCGTTTTTTTTGCCCGGACGCACTTCCTTGCGTGCGAAGATGTCGCTGGTAGGTCCCAGCAGTCAGGGGGAAACGTTTTTTTCACGAAATACGGTTGCCCATCCGGTGGGTCCCTGCTGTCAGGTGGAGGAATCATTATTTTCCGCGTAATAAGGAGGCACTTCCTTGCTGCGGCCGTGGACCCAGCTGTCAGCCTCTCCACGGTTGCTCATTGAAGCCGTTCCTTGACCATGTTGACCATGCCGCGCGAGCACCAGGGCGGTGGACGACGGCGAGGCCTAGGAAGGGGACGACGCGGAGCCGGAGAAGACGCGACACTGGATGCCCATGCGTAGAGGAGTATGAGGGTTCACTGGTTCGCTGCGGTGTGAGGCTGCCGTCACCGTAGAATAACGGGGGGTGTGGGTGAGTAGAGGGATGGCCTGGCTAGCGGTGGGAGTAGTAGGGGGCAGTGAGGCCTCCGCCGCATCGCAGCCGGCCACGAGACGCAGGAGCATGAGGCATGACCGGCTGGTTTGGTAATTTGGAGCAAGAATACCAGAGGTTGAAGAAGCACTACGGCCGTTGGATGGACATCGTACGGCCACCGGAGCTAGAATCGTGCATATTTACTAAGTTGAAAAAGCCCTCCGTCCACGTCAACTTAGTAGGCCGACAAGTCAGCCTGCCACTATAGTGGGTCCCAGCTAGCAGGGGGAGTATTCATTTTTTTTGTGCGTAATAAGGAGGCACTTCCTTGCGTGCGAAGATATAGCTGGTGGGTCCGAGCTGTCAGCGGCGGTAATGTTTTTTTTGTGAAATACAGAGGCCCTTTCGGTGGGTCCCAGATGTCAGGTGGAGGAATCATTATTTTGCGCGTAATAAGGAGGCATTTCCTTGCGTGCGGACGTGGACCCAGCTGTCAGCCTCTCCACGTACAGTCCACTTCAGATGCATGTTAGTCGTTGACCATGTCGACCAGGCCGCGTCGAGAGAACTAGGGCGGTGGATGACGGCGTGGCCTAGGAAGGGAACGACACAGAGGGGAGTATGACTGTACGAGGGTTTACTGGTTCGTCTACCATCGCCTGAGAATAACAGCAGGTCTGTGTGAGTAGAAGGATGGCTAGGCTAGTGATGGGAGTATGGTGGGGCTGTGACGCCTGCGCGGAAGCACAGCCGGCTGCGGGGAGGAGGGAGCTGATAGTCCCGCCGGCGCTTGTTTGAGCGGCTGGAGCAGGAAGAGCAGAGATTGAAGAAGCACGACGGCCGTTGGATGGACATCCAACGGTTGCTTGTGCGTCAACCTTTTTTTTAGGAAAGCCTCAAATCTGTGGAAAATAACATACAACCCATCTGCCATTATTTCTAATAATTTACAGCCCATTCGCTAATTCTTAAGGTTTTTTTGGAGCCCGTATTCTTTTTGTTAGCATTACAGCCCATATTGTGGCCACGGTTAAATAATTGTACAAAATTTTTGCATATTTCGGTGCGGTCCGAACTGTTTTTAATCCCAAAATTTTGAGTCACATTCAAACTGATTTTAAAAACAAATGTATATCAATATAAAATCCAACAAATTATCCATGCATAAAAATCAACGCAATTTAAAATCTCGAAATGAAAAAAAGAAATTTGAAACCAATTGCCAGTTTGATGTGTTTTAAAAATGTACATCCCATTTCTCATTACTAATAGGCCATTTTCTCGACCAGCCGAAAGAAGTTGTCCTCGTCTTGAAAGATTTGCAGCCCAACAAGCCTGACAAAGCAACTTACTTGGAAAATCACAAAAAAAATTGGCCTAGCCATTTCCCGAAACAAAAAAAACTACTGGGCTGGTCTGTGGTAAACATAAAAGAGAAGGCTGTCTAGACAGGCAAGAGTGCCCCGCACATCCCAGTTGACACCCTGCTTCCGTCTCAAAAACAAATTAGATTAATGCCACTCCAATTATGGCGATTCATAAAAATGCCACTGCACTTTACAAACTTTGAAAAATGCCACTGCAATTTTTGCAAACTTTGGAAAATGCCACAACAATTTGCAAACTTTGAAAAGCGCCACTCCAGACTTCGAAAAATGCCACTGGAAATGGCATTTTTCAAAGTTTGGAAATTGCAGTGGCATTTCTCGGAAACACCAGATTTGGAGTGGCATTTATCAAATTAACCCAAAATAAAAATAACTGGGCGAGCTGCTGGGTCCCTGGTGTCAGCCGCTCGTTGTGCAATTCTCTCGTTTATTGACTACGTTGACAATGGCATGGGACCCAGATGTCTGAAATCCATTAGGAGGAGCCTTTTCTTATTGGCTTGAAATAAGGAGGCACTTGCTTGCGTACTGCCATGACCTTGGCAGGTCCCTGCTGTCATCCTCTCCACGTACAATCATCTCCTGATTGTGTACGCGTCAACTTGGTAGGCCCACAAGTCAGCCTCTAAACTCGTGGAGGACAAATACAACCCATTTAAAAAAATAACAACCCATTCCATACGTTCAAACGGGAAGGTCAACATTTAGAACAAAGTAACATGTGTGATCCACATATAGAGTATTGAACATCCACGTTGACAACCATCACAGCCAAGTTAACTATCTACTCCCACTAATACTCTAGTAGCGTACAAGTACTAACTTACTCTTAGCTAACCAGACGATGCAGGCCGCCATCTGCGGTACACGCTAAACGCCGGCACCGGCGTCCTCTGCCTCGCCTCGGACTTGCCAGAGGTGCGATAGGGCACGGTGCTCGCGCGCGTTGGCCCTTTCCATGCCGGTGTGGTCCACCGAAGCTTCGGCTTCTAACCGGGAAACCCACTTGATGAGCTGGTAGTAAAAATCGGCGTCGCGAACGCGTGCGTGCCTGTCAGGACCCCGATTCTAAGTCACATCGACCTAGCCGGTAACAACTCATATCACTTTGCGGCCTCACGCACGGTATTCCCACGGGTGTCGCCTTACCATGGCCCGGGACCGTTTGCGCCTTTTGGCTCACGTATATGACAGTGTCGCTAGCATCCACATGACAAAGAACCCGGCCGACATGGCTAGTCGTGGAACCCAAAGCGGCGCTAACCTATGGGGACAAGCATACATGAATCACATCGAGCATGTCGGTCATCAACGTATAAATTCGGGCTGTAGATGGGCTAACAGGACTCCGGTATCCCGGGCTGTGAGCTAGGCAGGACTCGAATAACACCGCGTGACATTTCCCGAAGAACAGACATAGGAACGAAGTGAAACACATGCCGGCCAGTCAAATGTCCAAGCAGTAGTGCTGGGCTAGCAGGACTCCGGTGAACCGGGTTGTAGCGGACTACTATCGCTCTTAAGCACGAGACGACATTTCCCCATATGAGAGGCTGCCAAGGATAAACAACTATTTTGTCGGATCCCACACATACCAAGCATTTCAAACATACACACAATATGCTCAATATGTGTAGATACAACATGGCATCACAACATAACTCTACGACTCAAATATTTATTCATTAGGCCCGAGGAGCGAGATATTACAAACATGGGTCTCATGACCCAACACTCGAGCATACAAGTCAAGGCACAAGCGGAAGCTAAACATGTCCGAGTACGCATAACTATAAAATGAAAAAGGCTGCGAAGCCTGACTATCTACCCGATCCTGCCGAGGGCACAAGATCGTAGCTGAGGTAACAAGCTAAACGTCGAAGTCCAAGCGGAACTACTAGCGAGACTGAAGTCTCTCTGCAAAACATGAAATAAGCAAACGTGAGTACAAACGTACTCAGCAAGACTTACATCAGAACTAACTACATATGCATCATTATCAACAAACGGGGGGTGGTGGAGTTTGACTGCAGCAAGCCAGCTTTGACTCAGTGGCTATCGTAAACTATGACTACAAGTAACTCTTTTGAGGTGGCGCACACGAGTCCACATATTCACCATATCAATACACCACTATGGACCCGCTCCCGTCTCCCTACGAGAACGCCATCCATAGCACTCACGCTTATCTTGCGCATTTTAGAGTATCCACTTTCACTTGTCTATGAACTGGTATAGGCAACCCAGAAGTCCTTTTCCGCGGACACGGCTATTCGAATAGATCATATTAACCCTGCAGGGGTGTACTTCTTCACACATGCTCTCACCACTTACCGCCGTTTACACGACATGTACTCGGCAACCTTCAAGCGGAAGCCCAACGTGGGTGTCGGCCACGACCTACCTAAACACACGAGTCCCGAGTCCAGGTTTATCGCCTATTCGGGTTCCATCCGCAGGGAGTCCGGCCGAGGTTTCCCATACAGCCCCGAACGATGTGTGCAGGGTTCCCGAGACACCAAACGGGCGAATCGGTACACCGGGCCATGGTGCCTACCGCAACACAACCCACCCCTAAGGTCAGCATTGCGTGCGGCCCCCAGCATACTACAAACACCAGAAACTACTTGCAACTCCCACACTGAGGACAAGAGTGGTTAAGAAGCCGAGAGGGTCCACTGGTTTCGGGCCCAATGCGTGGTAGTAACTGTTTCATGGATCACAAACACAGAACTCAGTTCCTGAGGACGGCTGCAATGAGACAACCCACCATGTACTCCTACATGGCCTCTCACCGCTACCTTTACCAAATCGTGTTCATACACTTAGCTCACACAGTAGGACATGTTCACACAACCATTCCAATTCATTCCCGATGAATCAGACCTGACTCAACTCTAAGCAGTAGCAGGCATGACAAACAAGCATTAATGAGTAGGCACAACAGGGCTCAAACAACTCCTACCCATGCTAGTGGGTTTCATCTAATTACTGTGGAATGACAGGTCATGCAGAGGATAAAGGGGTTAAGCTACCGCAGCAAGTAACACATGAGTCGTTGTAGTCCTAATGCAGTAAAATAGAGCAGGAGCGAGAGAGTGGGATTATATCGGAATGAACAAGGGGTTTTGCTTGCACGGCACTTACGAAGATAATATAGTTCTTCATCGGTGTCATCGAACAATCTTTAACGTCGTCTACTAAGAGGGGCAAACACCGCAACTGAGAAAGAACACAATCAATGCAATGCACATTCACATGAATGACATGTCATGTTAAGGTACTGAATTCACCTAATGCAATGTCTAACCAGGTTAATTGAAGTGGAACTCAAACAAGAATAAATTCCAACTCCAAATGTTATTTCATAATTTGCCCTAATCATGATTCATCCTATTCGGTGAGGTTAACTTGTTCAAACATGCATGATCATGGCATAAACACATTCTTCATATTTTTCTGATCATTTTTCATATATAACTTATTTCATTCTGAGCTATGGTTGAATTTATATGATTTTTAGAAGTTTGGGGTATTTTCTGAAATTTCCTGAATTAAATTAAATCCAGAAAAGGTATTACTGTGTCAGCCTGACGTCAGCGGTCAATGGGACACGGTCCGGGTCAAACCTGACAGTGGGTCCCGCGTGTCAGAATAATTATCTTAACTAAATTTAATTAAAACTAATCCTAAATAGTTAACATGGCTGGGGCCCACCTGTCATTGACTCAGCAGAGTCAACCAGGGCCCACCCGTGGTCCAAGTTAACATGGCGAGCCCGACGCGGCGGCGAGAGTGGTTTTGGCCACTCCGGCGACCAAATGGGCCGCGGAGGGCATCTAGGAGGAGCTGGGGACATGCCGCAGCTCTTGGTGGGGTTAGCTGGGGTTGGGGTGGCCGGAATCGGCGCCGGCGACGACCTAGGCGGCCGCCGGAGTTCGGCCGAAGGCGAACTCGGGGCTAGGGTGGTCGGTGAGGTGAGGGGAGTGCTTGGTTAGACGCTACGGAGTGTGGTGAGTGCGATGGACACCAAGAGGTGGCCGGAGGGTGACCGGAGCACGTCGGCTGACGAGCTCCATGCGGTGAGTGCAGTTGAGCTCGGGAGGTCACTACACAGCTCGGGAGCAAGAAAGGAAGGGAGGAAAAGTAGCTAGGCTCACAGGCAACTCGGAGAAGCACTCAGTGCGGTCGGGAGACGGACGGAGCAGCGACGGCAGCGACGGCAAACTTCGGGCGAGGTCGGTGCGGTGGCCTCGGTTCACTTGAGCATGCGGGGCTCGGCTATCTCGGGGTAGAGGAGGGTGGCGGAGCTCCTAGACACGGGCGAGGAGGGGTGAGGACGGCGGGAGCGCGTCACGGGCGATGGTCTTGGGGCGGGCGGTGGCGTCGGCCATGGCGGGGGAGCGCGCGAGAGAGGAGCCGGGGAGGAGAGGAGATGTCCGAGGGGTTCGGGGGAGAGAGGGGGAGCGAACCACGTCGGCAGCTGGGTGAGGGGAGCGGCGGCGACCAGTGCGTCTCACCCATGCGGTGCTTCGCCACGAGCACTGGCTACTGCCAAAGCCGAGCCAAGCAGCTGTTGGCCAGCGGCTCTTTGGCTGGGCAGTGGGCGGGTAGATGGCGCCAGTAAGTTGTTCTAAACTGTTTTCTTTTCTATTATTCTGCAACTTTGTGGAGTTTTAAAAATACCAAAACAGTTTCAAAAATCACCAAACTGCTCTGGTCCATTGTTGGAATATTTCCAACATGAAACATTTTGGTTTGGCAATATTTGGGCATTTGAAATATTTTATATAATTTGAAATGCTCAAACTCAAATACCTATGATTTAATTCAAAGACCTTTGGATGACCTAGAAAATGGTGCACCACTTTTGGCGAGGCTCGAACCAAAGCAAAGATGATGAGCATTTTTGAAGGGCATTTCAGGTTCATTGAAATAATTATAGTAAAACCTAGTTGGATTAAGAGGGGTTCTGGGGGTTTTCTGTCTTCCCCGTTTCAAATTTCATGGAAGTTAAACATGATGCATGGATGCAATGCCACTAGTTACAAGAAAGCTCTAGGGCTGTGACAACTCACCCCCACTAAACAAGAATCTCTCCCCGAGATTCAAGACATGAGGTAAGAGGAAAAGGGGAGGTCACAAAGCTATCACAATCTCCATGATCCATTTGCCCTTCTCGAAGATGTTGATTCACTCCATCATCTTGGTCTTGACGTCTTTGCTTTCGAGAACTTCATCCAACACGACAACGACAAAGAGGAACTCTGCAGGAATCGATCTTCTCGGAGATCGAGCACTCAAGATTAATTCATGGAATGAGATGTTGAGACATCTCGAGTTGAGACCCAAAACACATCGAGAGGGATGGAGGAACGACGACGGGGTTTGATTTGGTGGGCAACAATTCCACGCTTCGAAAGATGGTGGAATGGTGGATGGTGGCAAGGTGGCGAGGAAATATTTACCAAGATCCCATAACGGGGCACCTTGGGAAAGGTGACGCAAAGGACTACTCCCTTAAGTGGCAAAAAGAATTACTTTTGATCCATAGATCGTTGGACCTCTTTATACCAGCCTAAGGCAATCACAATCGATCATTCGAAGGAGTTTGAAAGGATGACATACCCGGACTAGAATGGATGATGTGGACTACCTTGTTGAAGACAACGCAATGGATGATTTTGCTTGTCATTGGAGGTAGAGGGAACCAATGGTAGGACCATTTTTGAGGATGAACTTGAACAGAAATTACTAAGAAGGCAGCTCATAGTGAAATGGCATAAGGATGGTGCAAGCTAGGAACGAAATGCAACTGTTGGAATGTTCCAACCATCATATCTGCCTGAGATTTAGATCCGATTGGTGATAGGATACTTCAGACCCAGCATATCCGAAAGAAAGGTTGTAACACAAAACCAACGAGATGACGTTGCGAGATTCTCGGGGAGTGAACTATGATAGCAAGCTCCAAGACATGAGCTGGTTCTGCTACAAACCCATGAACACGCTGTCCAAGACAAGCATGACCACGTAGTAGTCTTATGATAAAAATACTACCGAGTTCAGGTTGGGAACCATCATCGAGGATAATGAAGTCCTAACATAAGTCATGACTAGTTGTTATGAAGGAACTCCTTCTCCTTGAACAAATCAATCAGGGGCTTGGTGTGCTAGGAACACATATGGAGTGGAGGCGGCCAACCTATCAAACCATAGGCCACTTCGCACGTGCATGACTGACTTGGGATGGTACCATAGGAAACAAAACAAACCTTCTCGAATTCACGGCGGCAACTTGCATCAGATGCACATGAATTAGAGGAAGTCACTACTTTCATCCAAACATACGCTTCATGAACAAAACACGAAGAAATGCTTACACAAATTTCCAACACTAGGTTGATGTTCAACATGACTCATGGGGAGACAAAATGCTGGCGATGGGCTGAACAACAACTCATCGGGATTTCCATATCACCGGACTTCCACCATCATGTGAACACGGTGATAGCAATCGGGTCGGACCAAAAGATGTAATGGGGTATGCTCGAGGGATCAACCACGAGTAAGACAACATTACGAACATCGTTGGTTCTGATTTGACTTAATAATAGCCCATACTCAAGTCAAAAGATTGATAAGACAATAGGCCCGACAAGCGATCACAGGGACCAATCGATGAAGATATCATCTTTCTTCAACACACACTACACAAGAATATCCCTTTGGAACGAACTAAGTTAGGCAAGCTTTTATCTTCCAATTCTCCAAGTTGTTGTCTAGCTTAACCAACTAGCTCAGGGATATCCAACACAGATTCTTAGAGAAAGGGTGGTTCACAAGAAACCAACTTGATCACGAGCTCAACATAACAGTCAGGGGACAACCTGGTAATACTTCCGAGAAGATATTCGGAAAATCACAAACCACCGATATGTTACTAAGCTCGAGAACAACCTTGCTTTTCAGGGCAAGATGATATGAACAATAAGCAAGGGATTGAGTAATCCTAACTCATGTTCGGAGAGTGCACCGGAAATAAGGATTAGGTAGCACGATCACTCTTAGGATGATGATTGAATAACCAACACGCTAAGAATGAGAATATTGTCCATTAGCTACCAAGCAATGAATTGCTCGGAGCATTGATTTCACACATCACAATTCACTTGTCGGCATTCCGGTTACATCAACACGGGACCGAGGAATGAATGATGATGGCGAGAAGTATTACTGCGTCAAGAATTCATAACAGAAGGTACAATTCTCAGGTTCCTGACATAAAGTGGGTAATACTTCAAGGTAGAACAGAACCAAAAGCTGGATTGGCATTTGATCTGCGGAATACAACTGCTTTGACCCAATCCTAGATATGGATGAGGTACTGGAGTTTGTTTCTCCCAGTCATTCAGGACAGAATGGCTTGACGGACCACATGAGTAAGAGGGCATCGATGAACACAATGCACACATACTCCTGACTATCAATTGATAGACGAAGGTCGGAATACAACTGAAGAGGGACAACTCAAAGGAACATATAACTTTTCGAGTTGTGGATGCATAGATTAGTATGTCGAACCAAGTTCAACAGGTTTCTTCCGGATAACCCATGCAGGAAAGTAGAACTGGCAGATTCACAATTAGGAATGGAGAACTCCTCAAGAGCACTCTTATTGTGATGTTTTGGTTCAACAAGGAACTTCTGCCATAAGCGGTTCGTAGTATTTGGAAGAAGGAAATACCACGGACCTCGAGGACTATCGCAAAGTTACTAATATCCTAAAGGTACGAGCAACACTATCAACATTAGGTAAGTAGGGTGAATCTGGGTTCAAGAACCCATGAATAGAATACCTACTAACTAAATTGCATCACGGAATGCTTTCAAGAATAATGGCCAGAATCATCACACTGGGGATACAAAAGCATTGCTAAATTGCTAGGTGACTTCCTAAACACCTAGGGTCATAATAATAGCTCCAACATCTGTAGCGACCCGACCTCAGACGGTCAAGCCTCTGTGTTACTGTGCCATCCCTGGATCGGTATGCTGGCACACACAGTACATCAATGTATATATCAAAGTGCAATCACATGTATAAATAACGTAAAATGATATATACCTCATAATACTCACTGAAACAATCAAACGGGTGTGGAGTCCCATCAACGCCATCGGCAGGTTGAGTGTAGACCGTAACCTGTATCGTAACTCTTACTCGTCGAGGAAATATACGCAACATGATACGTTGCAGCCGTGTAGGTCGATTACATTGAATGTCTTGGCAAGATCACAACATGAGAAAAGCAGATGGTAAAACTATACTATATGCAATTTGGCTTTGTGGCTCTGTATCGAGTTTTGTTTGCATAAAAGCTGATTTTATTTTACCTACATCAAAAGAATACAATGAAGTCTGTACTATGGAGTTTCCTGTCATGACATGGTTCCGCCAACCGATGTCTCATAGCCCAAAATCATCATAAGTTGCCCACAATTAAGTTATCAATCCGGTGTTGAGAGTTCCGAGATAGATCCAAGTCCAGATGCTCAAATTGTCCGTAACTGGGGACACGGCTAATCGATTAGGTTATAACCCTCTGCAGAGGTTTGTACACTTTACCCGCAAGATTCGATCCCTCTCTTTACATTCTCGCACTTCAGGTGTTTGAGAACAAGATGACCGAAACATGGTCTTCCAAAGAGTTCCTCGACCACCGTCCGGTACTCAACCCATCCTACCGTAGTTCTACATCTGCTAGTACCGTCCCAGCCAGAGTCACAACTAAGGTCAACCAAGCGAGCCCATAATGACTTGCGGTTGCAGGTAAGCTTAGGGCATGAAGTATTCTTCCGTCTCTTTGGAGTGCAGGTGAAGCTTTCCATAAGATGTCATGGCGCTTCTCCATGCATCCCGGCCAACCACTGGTTTCTCCTGTGGTGCCGTCAACCGTCCTTCACCCAGTGAGTGTGTATTGAATTCTTGTCTAGAGTCTTGAAGTCTTGAGGCCTTGAAGATGCAGTCCTTGCAGCTTCCATCATGGTGTTGTCGTCATTGACGTAGATCCTTCATTCTCACACCACTCCACGAGCACTCATACAGACCCCGTCTACTATAGCGTAGCATTAAAATAAATAACGTCCGGGCTTGGTAACAGGGTGATGGGTTCCTACCTCATGCATACTACTCAACTACAAGGATTCAATAACACTCTTGAGGGGTGGTTGCAAGGATGCCACTAAATGCAATAAAAACATAGGTATGAAAGCAATGATCAAAGTGAACTTGCTCGGTGATGTTGACGAAGAAGAATTATCGTTCTCAAGAAATAACTTGATAGACTACTCGTCACTCTCTGATGAAATCTATATAACAAACATATCATTCACATAAGCACTCACACTAACAATCAAAGCAAAAGAGAGAGCGAATAAGAATCGAAGGAACTTCAAATAAAACTAGGGAGTCTTCTTCTACAACATTCACAAAAATAGTTTTGTCTAACGGAAAATAAAACACTAAAATAACAGAGAATAAAATATAAATTTAGTTAAGACAAAAAATAAAGTATTTTTTTCATAAAGCTATTTTGAAAGTATTTTCAATTGGGAGTTAAAACAGTAGAGAAATCCATTGCAAGTTATTAGCGAACTTGAATTGATTTCACGATAAAAAATAAAAATAAATATAAAAACTTGTTGAACGCCTACTGTTTAACTAATAGAAACCAAACATAAACTTTCTGAAATATAAAATAAAATAATTTAAAAACAACTATAGAAAAGAAGTAGCTATTATTCAATAGAACTAAAACAGAATTTGTTTTACATGAAACAATAAGCTAAAATACTCAAACAATTTTGAACTTTTACCACTGGTAAATATGATCACTAGTGATCAGTAGAAAAAGAATCAAATAAAAATCTATTTTTAAACTCCCGGAATAAGCAAAACAAGCTTTAATTCAAATCTGATCTAACTCAATTTTTATAAATCCAAACATAGACAAATTATATATTTTTGGAAACTACAAGAAAATTGTGATCTAGCATAAAAGAATCAGCATCATTGGACTTCTAGATCAAAAGTTATAAGCTAAACAAGAACGGAACTAAATCTGTTACGAAAATAAATCTGAAAACGAAAAAAACAACAAGGGAGTTACATCAGACGTGAGGCAGAGATGGCAGGAAGGAGACGGCGATGTGGAGGGCTGCTCCGGCGAGGGGGCGAGGTCGCCGGGCGAGGGTGGGGTGGCGGAGGAGGTCGGCGCTGGGGAGGTGGCGCTGGGCGATGGGGAGGTTCAGGAGAGCTCCCAGTGAGCGTTCTAGGCAGGAAAAGGAGGACGGTGGCGAGGAGGCTACGGGCAGGGAGGCGTGGTGATGGAAAAATGGAACGAGGAGAGGGAGGGGTTTTATAGGCGGTCTCGGGAGGCGCTGGGATGGAAAGACGAGGGAGATCGGGAAGGTGGAGTTTCTGTCTCCATGGATATGGAAAGCTTCAGAACGTGAGAGGAAAGCAGAGGAAGGAGATGATCTCTGTTGGGCTAGAATAGGAAAGTGCTTAATGGGCCAGCAGGTTTTCCTAATAAAACGATTGCATTCCTATTTTTAAAATTAGGAAACTAAAACAATAAAAAGGAAATCAAATCAATTCGGAATAAAGAGTTTTTATATACTAAAATTATCGGAAAAATAAAATGTAGATGATGAGCATTATTCCACGGCCAAAATAAAAACTTAAAAAAATGTTTTCAGAAAATCCATAAAGGCTTTATTTCTTTTTGCAAATAATTTTAAATAAAAACTTTGGTTTTTCTTGGCTCAAATATTTTCAAAAATGCCCCTGATTTTGGAGGGTCATTTTCCTCCGCTCTTTCTTGCTTGCAAGAATTTATCTTCGAGGTATTTCTCGGGGAAGAAAATAGAGAAGCAAGTGCAAATATTTGAAAGAATTAAATTGCAAAACTCCGTTCAAATTCTTTATAGTTGAAGAAGTCATGTCATTTTCTCTCATTGATTTTAATAGGATGAATTTGAATTTACCGGAGAAGGGGAAAGTCATTTTATTCCCTCTCATTCAAAAGTTTTTGAAAAGGTTCAAATTTCACTCAAGTTTAATTCACTCAAGCAAACAAACAAACAATTCAATTAATTATATTAACATTCCAAAATTTAGAATTTTGGGATGTTACAACATCTATGCTGAGGCAACAAAGTACCTCAACTTACCGATTAGTGTGCTTATTCTGACCAAAACGGACATCGGGAACGGAAGGAAAAGATTTGCAAATGCATCAGACTATTTAGAGACCTGGGATGACTCGGACAGCATAACGGCTGTAAATGCTCAGAATGATTTGAGATATCCTGCAAAAATGGTGGCATAACCACTCAACATCACCATATCAAGGTTCCGAGATCAACAATTATCATACAGAAATAGTAGGAACTGAACTGGGGATTAAAACCAACAATCTTAAGGGTCTATGGATTAGTAACACGTCATCCTGATAGATAGATGAGAAGCCTAGTTCTTAACCCCGTAGAAGAGAAGAGGATGACTCAGATCAGAAGGCCATGAGGTATAAGGAGTAAAAAGAGCCTTACGTTCCCTTCCACAATCAATTCCCTTACATAGCTAAAGCATTTCTAGACACAACTTCCGACCCGGTTTGGCTTGGTAATCCTCTGAGCTGTCGGGGCTCGATACCAACGCTGTCGGGACCCGATTCTAAGTCACATCGACCTAGCCGGTAACAACTCATATCACTTTGCGGCCTCACGCACGGTATTCCCACGGTGTCGCCTTACCATGGCGGGACCGTTTAGCCTTTGGCTCACGTATATGACAAAGTGTCGCTAGCATCCACATGACAAAGAACCGGGCCGACATGGCTAGTCGTGAACCCAAAGCGGCGCTAACCTATGGGGACAGGCATACATGAATCACATCGAGCATGTCGGTCATCAACGTATAAATTGGGCTGTAGCACTTGGCTATGAGGACTCCGGTATCCCGGGCTGTAGCAGGCTAAGCAGGACTCGAATAACACCGCGTGACATTTCCCGAAGAACGGACATAAGGAACGAAGTGAAACACATGCCCGGCCGATCAAATGTCCAAGCAGTAGTCTTTGGGCTAGCAGGACTCAGTGAACCAGGTGTAAGCGGACTACTATCGCTCAGAAGCACGAGACTACATTTCCCCATATGAGAGGCTGCCAAGGATAAACAACTATTTTGTCGGATCCCACACATACCAAGCATTTCAAACATACACACAATATGCTCAATATGTGTAGATACAACATGGCATCACAACATAACTCTACGACTCAAATATTTATTCATTAGGCTCCGAGGAGCGAGATATTACAAACATGGGTCTCATGACCCAACACTCAGAGCATACAAGTCAAGGCACAAGCGGAAGCTAAACATGTCTGAGTACAGACAACTATAAAATGAAAAAGGCTGCGAAGCCTGACTATCTACCCGATCCTGCCGAGGCACAAGATCGTAGCTGAGGTAACAAGCTAAACGTCGAAGTCCAAGCGGAACTACTAGCGAGACTGACGTCTCTCTGCAAAACATAAAATAAGCAAACGTGAGTACAAACGTACTCAGCAAGACTTACATCAGAACTAACTACATATGCATCATTATCAACAAAGGGGGGTGGTGGAGTTTGACTGCAGCAAGCCAGCTTTGACTCGATGGCTATCCTAAACTATGACTGCAAGTAACTCTTTTGAGGTGGCGCACACAGTACACATATTCACCATATCAATACACCACTATGGACCCGCCTCCGTCTCCCTCACGAGAACGCCATCCATAGCACTCACGCTTATCTTGCGCATTTTAGAGTATCCACTTTCACTTGTCTATGAACTGGTATAGGCAACCCGTAAGTCCTTTTCATGGACACGGCTATTCGAATAGATCATATTAACCTGCAGGGTGTACTTCTTCACACACGCTCTCACCACTTACCGCGTTTACACGACATGTACTCGGCAACCTTCAAGCGGAAGCCCAACGTGGGTGTCGGCCACGACCTACCTAAACACACGAGTCCCGAGTCGGTGTTTATCGCCTATTCGGGTTCCATCCGCAGGAGTCCGGCCGAGGTTTCCCATACAGCCCCGAACGATGTGTGCAGGGTTCCCGAGACACCAAGCAGGCGAATCGGTTTTGCCGGGCCATGGTGCCTACCGCAACACAACCCACCCCTAAGGTCAGCATTGCGTGCGGCCCCCAGCATACTACAAACACCAGAAACTACTTGCAACTCCCACACTGAGGACAAGAGTGGTTAAGAAGCCGAGAGGGTCCACTGGTTTCGGGCCCAATGCGTGGTAGTAATCATTTCATGGATCACAAACACAGAACTCGGTTCACGAGGACGGCTGCAATGAGACAACCCACCATGTACTCCTACATGGCCTCTCACCGCTACCTTTACCAAATCGTGTTCATACACTTAGCTCACACGATGGGACATGTTCACACAACCATTCCAATTCATTCAGATGAATCGGACTGACTCAACTCTAAGCGATGGCGGGCATGACAAACAAGCATTAATGAGTAGGCACAACAGGGCTCAAACAACTCCTACCCATGCTAGTGGGTTTCATCTAATCTTGTGGAATGACAGGTCATCACGAGAGGATAAAGGGGTTCAGCTACCGCAGCAAGTAACACAAGAGTCGTTGTAGTCCTAATGCAGTAAAATAGAGCAGGAGCGAGAGAGGGGGAATATATCTGACAGAACAAGGGGGTTTTGCTTGCACAGCGCACGAAGATAATATAGTTCTTCATCGGTGTCATCGAACAATCGTCGGAACGTCGTCTACTAAGAGGGGGCAAACACCGGCAACTGAGAAAGAACACAATCAATGCAATGCACATTCACATGAATGACATGTCATGTTAAGGTACTGAATTCACCTAATGCAATGTCTAACCAGGTTAATTGAAGTGGAACTCAAACAAGAATAAATTCCAACTCCAAATGTTATTTCATAATTTGCCCTAATCATGATTCATCCTATTCGGTGAGGTTAACTTGTTCAAACATGCATGATCATGGCATAAACAGATTCTTCATATTTTTCTGATCATTTTTAATATATAACTTATTTAATTCTGAGCGTTTTTTGAATTTATATGATTTTTAGAAGTTTGGGGTATTTTCTGAAATTTCATGAATTAAATTAAATCCAGAAAAGGTATTACTGCGTCAGCCTGACGTCAGTGTGACGTCAGCGGTCAATGGGACACGGTACGGGTCAAACCTGACAGTGGGTCCCGCGTGTCAGAATAATTAGCTTAACTAAATTTAATTAAAACTAATCCTAAATAGTTAACAGGGCTGGGGCCCACATGTCATTGACTCAGGAGAGTCAACCAGGGCCCACCCGTGGTCAAAGTCAAAGTCGGCTGCCGGCGTCTAGCCGCCGGCGAGCCAGCCAGCGAGAGTGGTTTTAGCCACTCCGTGACCAAATGGGCATGGAGGGCATCTAGGAGGCTGAGGGACATGCCGCAGCTCTTGGTGGGGTTAGGCTGGGGTTGGGGTGGCGGAATCGGCGCCAGCGACGACCTAGGCGGCCGCCGGAGTTCGGCCGAAGGCGAACTCGGGGCTAGGGTGGTCGGTGAGGTGAGGGGAGTGCTTGGTTAGACGCTACGAAGTGTGGTGAGTGCGATGGGCACCAAGAGGTGGCCGGAGGGTGACCGGGAGCACGTCGGCGATGAGCTCCGCGGCGGTGAGTGCGGTTGAGCTCCGGGAGGTCACTACACAGCTCGGGAGCAAGAAAGGAAGGGAGGGAAAAGTAGCTAGGCTCACAGGCAACTCGGGGAAGCACTCGGTGCGGTCGGGGGCCGGGCCGACGGCAGCAGCGTTGAAAGGGATCTCCGGCGACGGCGAACTCGAGCGAGGTCGGTGCGGTGGCCTCGGTTCACTTGAGCATGCGGGGCTCGGCTATCTCGGGGTAGAGGAGGGTGGCGGAGCTCCTAGACACGGCGAGGAGGGGTGAGGACGGCGGGGAGCGCGTCTGGCGGCAGTCTTGGCGGATGGCGTCGGCCATGGCGGGAGGCGAGAGAGAGGAGCCGGGAGGAGAGGAGATGTTCGAGGGTTCGGGAGAGAGGGGAGCGAACCACGTCGGCTGGGCGAGGAGCGGCAAGGCGGCGACCAGGTGCGTGGCACCCATGCAGTCTTCGCCGCCGAGCACTGGCTGCTACTGGCCGAGCCAATAAGCTTTCATTGGCCTGCTTTGGGCTGGCAGGTGGGCCGGGTAGGTGGCGCCAGGTAAGTTGTTCTAAACTGTTTTTCTTTTTCTATTATTCTGCAACTTTGTGGAGTTTTTAAAAATACCAAAACAGTTTCAAAAATCACCAAACTGCTCTTGGTCCATTGTTGGAATATTTCCAACATGAAACATTTTGGTTTGGCAATATTTGGTCATTTGAAATATTTTATATAATTTGAAATGCTCAAACTCAAATACCTATGATTTAATTCAAAGACCTTTGGATGACCTAGAAAATGGTGCACCACTTTTGGCAGAGGCTCGAACCAAAGCAAAGATGATGAGCATTTTGAAGGGCATTTCAGGTTCATTGAAATAATTTTAGTAAACCCTAGTTGAATTAAGAGGGGTTCTGGGGGTTTTCTGTCTTCCCCATTTCAAATTTCATGGAAGTTAAACATGATGCATGGATGCAATGCCACTAGTTACAAGCAAGCTCTAGGGCTGTGACAGTGCCCGACAGCCTCCAGGTCTTTTTGCCGGGCGCCGGCCTCCACGTAGTTGACCCAGTTGCGGGCGCTTTGCTCACGACTCAGAGCGTCGGTGCGCTGCTGCTCCATGTCCCGCTGGCGGTGCAAATCGGCGATACGCTGCTCCTCCGCCAAGCGGTCGCGCTCCAACAAATCCTGCTCCTCCGCCAGGCGGTCGTGCTCCAAAAAGTCCTCGATCTCTGCATTTCCATCTAAAGACCGATAGAATGCCTCCTCCCTCCGTCTGCCTTCCGGTGAAAAACCAAACACTAGTTCCGGTGGTGACCGCCTCCGGAGTCGCCTATCGCGGACGGGTGGGGGCGGCGGACGTGGCGAGAGCGAGGATAAGTGGCGAGCAACGTCGGACCGGTGGGGGCATACGAGGATAGGGCGAGTTGGGTGATGGTGCTACCGGAGCAGCCCGGGAAACATTAATTATAGGCGGAAGGTAGGCGAACTAGCGTGTCGCGGGAAACGCGACGGTCATCGCAGTCATCGGAATTCAATGCATAAGAAGGCATGGCTTAGTGTGCCAGCTTGCCGTGAAAAACTAGAAAAACTGAAATTATGACTGTGCCGTCCCATCCCGTTGGCGCTGCCCCGTCTGCGGCCGGGTCGCACGCCGGCATGACGGTCAAACGAGTGCACTCGAATCATCCGCATGAGGTACTCCCTCCTTGTCAAAAATGATTCCACCACTCATCATCTACCTTGGTTGGTTAGATTTTTGAATTAAGCCCTGCAAACCGGAAAGGAGGTAGTACGTGCGTGATCCGCTATTTATTCGTGTAGGATCGAGTAGGTCGTTTTTTGAATTGAGCCCTGCAAACCGGAAAGGAGGTAGTACGTGCGTGATCCGCTATTTATCCGTGTAGGATCGAGTAGGTCGGATAGTGTACTTGTAGGATTGAGTAGGTCAGATGGTCTACGTGTACGATCGCATTAGCTGATGAATGTTCGCTGGGAGATAAGGCATTTGCGAACGTTTTTGCTGGCAGTTTCTTCAGATTCGCATGGCATTTTCTTCAGAGCAGCTTGTCAGTTTCTTCAGAGGTAGGCATTTTTATTCAAAAAACTACCACTTCGGATCTTGCGTCGGAACTAAAACTGCCAGGAGCACATTAGTAGGCTAGCTAGTGATCGATCAGCAACTTGTAAACACTGAGCGAATAGAAATAAGGAACTGTTAGTAACTTGTAAACACTGAGAACACAGAAATAAGGATCATGCTGCGCACAGCAGTAAGAGCCGATCCGTTCAAAATGTTCACACGAGACTCACAGGCCTGGCATTGTAGTATGTTCACATTATTAGCCCAAATTCAAAACCAACTAGTACGATCCCCATACATAAGATCAACATGTTAATGCATCTCAATGATTCACAGATCATATATAAATATGTAGCTCCAAAAGCAAAGATCTAGAAAAAACATATGTTCTTCCTACTAACATGGATGCTTCTCTTGGCCAACATTCAGTACAGACTGAAAGACAAATTTGTTTGTGAAGTCCACAATTCCTCTTGCAAACGTAAGTGCTTTCACCAACAGCTGGAACCATGAGAATGAACCACTAGAATATGATTTGGTCTTCTCTCGATCACACGGCGAGACTATTTTCGGAATACAAACTTTAACTTAGGCAAAATGATGCCCATTGTATAATAACACCAAAGCAATGAAGCACCTAGTGTTGGCCAATAAATAGTACAATACTACTTTTCTGCAGTCCATGAAGTGACTATCCAATCTTTCTATGTCTATTTTCAAATGGGCATGCATGCAGTGACTATACTATTCTCTTGTGCAGTTCAACCAAAATTGCGGTCACTTTGTGTATTTGCCAAATAGCAACGGGCAGACATCTCTGTCTACACAAATATCAAGCAGCTAGTAAACATACCCCACCTTGTATTTTCGGTTTAAACATGTCTCTTCCGCATAGCATCTGTCATGTTTTGCACTGGACAATTTGATACAGTCATGTTTTGCCATGGACAATTTCATACTGAATTGATTTGCTGGTTCAGAGCAGAAATATAGTGCCTATTCTTCATCAGACCAAGGATATCCATGTTCGCAGTGATGGAAGAGGTGAAATCAATACAACCGAAATTGAGCATCCAATCATTAAATCTTGTCCTGCACCTCCAATGTAGGTCCACCCTGCCAATAAATTCACATGCAAACCACTAGTAATACTATCTAATGACAGTACAAAAAGAGTAGCAAGATAGTAGCAAACCATGTACCTTCATAATGAACAGCTCATAGTGCCACCAATTGGGTATAAAGGTTTGGAAGAAAACATGCTCCTAATGTTGAACCAGTTGGACTTTTTGTGCAGTTCCACTAAAATCGAGCATCCCTGTTTGCATAGATATTGAAAGTGTGATTACTATAAAAGTGGCACTAGTTGAAGCATAGACTTACAAATATAAGCATTCCAATTTCTTAATGGGAAAAGGTAGCAAGACTGTTTCTAACCACCTATTTAAAGGAATAAATAAGGCAACATCGGCTGATGTCAGAAAGGCATATATAGTTCTTTCTGAAAGAATGATCGATTCCTGACCATTTCTCTTCTTTTAAGCATATTTTGTGCAGTTCAACTAAAATAAAATGCCATCACCGCCTTGACAATTCAGTGAAACTGTACAAAAGGAAATGACTTAACATTACATCATGATGTCAGGTATGTAGTCGACAGGCATTAGAGACAAACATACATAATGAACATTAATTTTAACAAAGGTGTGACTAGCTTTTCTGGGATAATTTGAGTGAACTCTACACCCTCTGTTCCTTAATATAAGACGTTTTCACAGTTCAATTTAAAGTACCCAAACGTCCAGTATTTAGAAAAACAGGTAGTAGTTTTCTTGAGCACATATCTGGGAAAGCTTGCCACACTTTATATATGTCCATACGCTAATGCAACACCATTCGAATAGTACAAATATGAACTAATCCAGTGGCTAGTGCAACAAGAGAGTAGTTATTTTATTACAGTGCAGTACAATGGTTTCTTGAACAGATTTCCATAAGCTCTAACCTTTGGAAGATTTCTATAAGAATTAACAATACAAAATGTAAAGGTAACAAGTTTCAGCATTGGTATACTAGCTATGCAAGAGCATTAAACCAAATACAAAAGTCTGAAGGTAACTAGCATTATTAACTAATGACAGTATTAAAAAATTGCAAACCATGTACCTTGAAGGTAAATATCATTTCGAACTCGAGTGGACATGAAAAATTGCTATCCCAATCTTGATAATCGATCAAACATAAAAACTTGATCGAACGAATCAATACAATAGCCAAAGGAGGAGGTGCCCACTCTTGACCTTTCCTCTTGTCTTCATAATTTTTTGTGCAGTTTAACCAAAATAAAATGACATCAGTGCCTTGGCATTTTGGTGACACTGTACAAAAAAATTGACTTATCTCATGAAAGTGAGGTATGTAATCTATAAGCATTAACAGTGCAAAAATCTGAAGGTAGTAACAAGTTTCATCGTTGGTATACTGGCTGTGCAACAACACTAGAATGCCTTAGCTGAAAAATCTTTAATACATCCACAATCAACAGCTAACCCCGAAATAATCCAGAGACATTAAATGGCATTGCTTAAATTTATCGGTGGCGTTAGACTGAGTATGGCTCTATAGAACAAGGGTATGGTTCGAAAAGAGGTAGCATACCTAAGGGTCGGCGGGAAGTGGCTTCGCTCGTGGTCATCATCCTCCACACGCACTACGGCAGCGAGCTTGGGGATGGAGGCCATCCCGCGCGGGCGCTAGGTCTGAGAGGACGGCCTTGTCGTCAGTGCGTGACCTTGCTCGCCGACGACGAGTGCGTCAATGTTGCACATCCTTTTCTTCCCCGGCGGATCTGTGACCACCGTTGAGGAGGGAGAGAGAGGCCGTCTTTTTTAGATCTGGAGAGAGGGTGATAGTGTGAGAAGCAAGTGGGCAGCCCTTAGCAAGAAAGCTCTGAAGCTCCAGCCTATATATCATTTTTATACTACTAGTACTAGAGGTGGAGTAGTGGTAGAGTAGTTTATATTTTCTCTGCAAACAATACAAGTTAGTCGTGATGACCACAGGAGCTATCCACACAGATTGTATGTTAAAAAAATAAAGGTCGATAACTAATGCGGCACCTTTGGCCAACGCGGCCAGATTGCATTTTACACGAGAAATTACACACCATGTTTCGTTGACATGTGGTCGCGTTCCAACATGCCAGTGAGACGACAGCGAGTCCCTTTGTACAATTTTCGAAAGGACGTGTAGGCCGAGGCGCCTCTTTGTGTACCGTGGCAAACTAGCAACCGTCCACCGACTCTTCGCCTTTCCCTCTCGATTTGTAACTGTTGTCGCACGCTCTTCCTCCCTCCTCCATTTGCCTTCACCCTACATTCTGCCATTGTTCGATCGTCTTCTCCATGGAGGGAACAAGCCGGAAACAACCCCGTTATTCTTGCCCCGATCTGATAGATGAAGTGGTGTGGGAACTCATTGATTGGTTCGACGTCATCACCTCGGGTAGCTTTGCAGGTTCGTTCAAGACCATTCTCGACTCAACTAATAACATCATTACAAGGAACCCAAGGGTCCAGGAGCGGTTTGATCTCCCTTATCTTCTTCGCTATAAGCCTATTCGCATGGGCATAGGAGCATGTGCAAGTTGATGTCGCTTGATAATGATACGTGTGATGTCAAGATGCCATGGCTTAAGGGTAAGGCCTGGGCTGGCACAAATGGAGATTATGTTGTTTATATTGGGTACAATTGCGAGTGGGAACTTGTGAATGTGTACACTCGTCAGCGGATTCCACTTCCAAAAATCTCAGACTGCCCTAAGGTTGAGCACACAGATGATCTACGTACATTCAAATACGATCATGGTGGCTATCGTCTACGGAAGATAGCAATTTGTCTAGTTCCCAACTGCTCTTGGAATTACAGGAATTATGAAGTTGTTGCTATCTTTGACAAGCTTGTTGCCGTCGTTACTGACTCCACGGTTCGTCCATGGATATTGCTCAAAAATCAGTTTCTGTACACGGATGAGTACTGTGATGCAATTGAATACGAGGATCTTGTGTTTGCTGCCACCACTCGTGGCACTGTTTTCGCATGGGATCCTCGTAGTTTCGGTACGTTTTTCTTCCACCATAATTATAATTGTTTCATCCACATGCATGCGGGTTAGCAAGTTTCCCTTTACTAATTAACCTTCTTCTTGTGTTTCCAAGGTCCTGTGAACATTCCACCACCTATACTTGAAAATTTTTATAACCAAGGGGGATATGACGATGGTGATGATCACGAGCATGAGGACGAGCAGAACTTATATACTCAGTGGCGCCTGGCAACTAATTCCGATGGATCACCTCTTCTTGTCTCCATCTGATTAATCGAGATTATTACTACTGAGGGAGCAGGTGTTGTCTCCCATGGTCGCCCTCTCCGGACCTATTCCAACACCCATTGCAAGGTATTCGGGATGGATACTATTATGCTAGCGCCAACACCTTCTCCCTGGTTCAGTATTGATAGTCTTGGAGAAAACTCGCTCTTCCTTGGACAAAACTATCCAATGATGGTGAAAGGTGATCCAGCTGTTGTTGACACAACGTTACTACCATTTATGAGAAGCAACCGTATCTATACCTTGGACATTGCGGTGGTTCCCTACCCTGGTCCTGATATATGCCGCTTCAGCCTGGATGATCAGTCCTGCGTTGCTCTCGATATTGACAATAGATGGCCCTTCCCAGAGCACCTATGGTTCAAAGCAAGCGTTTCCAACGCCGAGGATTGGTTTAGTTGAAGTTCATTTCACTGTTGGTTATTTGTCGTGTGATGAAAACTTCAATATTTACTATAATGTTTTGTTGGAAATAATCTATAATCCAACATGTATCCTCGTTGTCGTTGTGTGTTGATGACTTGTTGTATGTAATGAATGGTACATTTGCAAATGCATGTCATAGACTCAATTTATGAATGGTTTTGAGTCACTTCTTGGAGTGTGAGTACCGTAGTAGTATAGCCAGCATCCGGTTAGTATATGAAGTTGCCACATCACATAGAGCCAACCTAATATTGGAGTATGCTAGCCCTCCACCGGCGCACCGCTTCAAATGGCAGAGGAAGTGAGAGGTCGCGTCACCTTGTTTCCAGATCAGAGATGCCATGTGTACCAGATGAATGACTCCAAGTTCGACCACCATGATGCTAGGTGCGAGCCGAGGAACACTGTTGGAGAGACCCCCCTCATAATTTTCCTACATTGGTCGTTTGATTCATATGATAGAATGCTATAGGATTTTTTCCCTATGTAATCATGTTTTAATTGGCAGTCTAGCATCCACTCCAACTTTTGTTTCACTTCCTTTGTTCCTACGAAGAGAGTACTTGCTCTAAATGATGTGCCGCTGCAAGAGCCACCTATATTAATTAACCATGCTCTAAAAAGTTGGACCAGCTTTGGCTATAGTAGTACTGTACTAGGTTAGTAGGTGACCTTGTGCTTGGCTCTTCTCCTCTTCCGGAAGTCGAACAATAATGATGGTACTACAATAGTACTTCTGGCAATCTGACACCAAATGAACTGCTGCACCTCCACCGCTTGTAAGCAAAAGTTTCTCCTCGTGCTGCGAGCCATCGCGCACGCGTTGGCGAGGGAGAAGGTGTAGTAAGCAAGCTTCTTGTCGTTCTGCGAGTTGACGGGACACATCAAAGTTATTTATTAGTACTCTCTTCAAAAAGGGCCGACCATGTCCATGGCTAACTTCCCGTGCTCTGTCATTAAGTACGTGCACTATTCACGTGCCATCGAGGAGAAAAAATATTGCGTAGTAGTAGGTGCCATCGAAGTGCACAACTGACTTATGCACTGCATATCTCCATTTTCTTGCATGACACGCCACCTTGATACTAGATGTCCCGCGTGTCATGGAGGCATATAGTATGATTTTGTAAAATGGAGGCATATAGATGTCCTGCATGTCTGCAAAAGGATGAACAAAGCTCATGTCTTAGACGAAAGAGTGGAAGAACATAGATTCGGCGAGCGAGAAGGAGCAACAAACCTCGGGGTGGAGCGTTTGCACTCATAATATTTTATATTATTCAGCGATATAAAATCAACCAAATCTCTCCACGTTCCTATACCATTCTATAGTATGAGAATAACTTTGAGCGTAAGCCATTGATTCACTCGATCCAATGGTCATAGTTGGAAAATCCAAACAAAACCAAAGTATTGGATCAACTCTTTTTTCGAGATCAACTCTTTTAGCACTTAGATTGTTGCCGCCTGCTCACCTAGCCCACCTATATATCCGCTCACGTGTGATGGCCACAGGAGCTATCCACTCAGATTATATGTTAAAAAAATAAAGGTCAATAACTAATGCGGCATCTCGGGCCAACACGGCCAGATCACATTTTGCACGAGAAATTACACACCATGTTTCGTTCACATGTGGTCCCGTTCCAACATGTCAGTGAGACGACGGCGAGTCCTTTTGTACAATTTCCGAAAGGACGTGTAGGCCGGGGCGCCTCTTCGTGTACTGTGGCAAACTGGCAACCGTCCACCGACTCTTCGCCTTTCCCTCTCGATTTGGAACTGCTGTCGCACGCTCTTCCTCCCACCTCCTTTTGCCTTCACCCTTCCTCCTGCCATTGTTTGATCGTCTTCTCCATGGAGGGAACAAGCCGGAAACGACCCCGTTATTCTTGCCCCGATCTAAAAGATGACGTGGTGGAGGAACTCATTGATCGGTGTGACGTCATCACCTCGGCTAGCATGGCAGGTTCGTTCAAGACCATTCTCGACTCAACTAATAACATCATTAGAAGGAACCCAAGGGTCTAGGAGCGGTTTGATCTCCCTTATCTTCTTTGCTATAAGCGTGTTCGCATGGGCGCGGACGACAGAGACCTCGCCTTGTGGAAGTTGATGTCGCGTGATAATGATATGTGTGATGTCAAGATGCCATCGCTTAAGGGTAAGGCCTGGGCTGGCGCAAATGGAGATTGGGTTGTTTATATTGGGTACAATTGCGAGTGGGAACTTGTGAATATGTACACTCGTCAGCGGATTCCACTTCCAAAAATCTCAGAGTGCCCTGAGGTTGAGCACACAGATGATCTACGTACGTTCAAATACGATCATGGTGGCCGTCGTCTACGGAAGATAGCAATTTTTCACGTTCCCAACCGCTCTTGGAATTACAAGACCTATGAAGTTGTTGCTATCTTCGACAAGCTTGTTGTCGTCCTTCGTGGTTCGATTGGATGGATATTGCTCGAAAATCAGTTTCTATACATGGATGTGTACTGTGGTGCAATTCAATACGAGGGTCTTGTGTTTGCTGCCACCACTCGTGGCATTGTTTTTGCATGGGATCCTCGTAGTTTCGGTACATTTGTCTTCCACCATAATTATAATTGTTTCATCCACATGCATGCGGGTTAGCAAGTTTCCCTTTACAATTAACCTTCTTCTTGTGTTTCCAAGGTCTTGTGAACATTCCACCACCTATACTTGAAAAAATTTATAACCAAGGGGGAGATGACGATGGTGATGATCACGAGCATGAGGACGAGCAGGGCCCATATACTCAATGGCGGCTGGCAACTAATTCCGATGGATCACCCCTTCTTGTCTGTATACAGCCCACTGCTGATGCTACTACTAAGGAAGCAGGTGTTGTCTCCCATGGTCGCACTCTCCGGACCTATTCCAACACCCGTTGCATGGTATTCGGGATGTATACTAGTGTGCTGGCGCCAACAACTTCTCCCTGGTACAATATTGATAGTCTTGGAGAAAACTCGCTCTTCCTTGGACAAAACTATCCAATGATGGTGAAAGGTGATCCAACTGCTGTTGACACAACGTTACTACTACCATTTATGAGAAGCAAATGTATCTATACGTCAAACATTGCGGTGGTTCCCTACCCTAGTCGGTATATAGTAGGCCGCTTCAGCCTGGATGATCAGTCCTGCGTTGGTCTCGAGATTGACAGTAGCTGGCCCTTCCTAGAGAATCACTTGTGGTTCAAAGCAAGCGTTTCCAACGCCAAGGATTGGTTGAGTTGAAGTTCATTTCATTGCTTGTTATTTGTTGTGTGATGAAAACTTTAGTATTTATAATGTATCCTCGTTGTCGTTGTGGGTTGGTGACCTGTTGTATGTAATAAAATGATATCCCTGGGATAAACTTACTAAATTTATGAATGGCTTTCGAGTCGCTTCTCTGAGTGGGTGCTGCGATGAGGCAAAAAAATATTTTCCGAATACATAATTGTACGTGCATTGCAACAGGTTATCGGCTGAGGCCAATCAACAATAGTACACTATTTGTACTAGCTTCACATGCTGCACTATCTCTACGTCTACATACTTAATACAACAAGTTATAAACTTGAGACCAGCCACCCATCCTCACAAAGAACACTTTTTAACCTAGCACAGACTCCAGGAAATTTGGCCACAGTGTGAGGTGGGCCATATGTTAATGTGTTTGTCCGTACCTAACCAAAGACCTCGAATCCTCGATACTACTACTATAAGTAGTAGGAGTATGTAGCGACAGGACCTCAAACAGTCGATCTACGTGCTCGGTGTCATCCCCGGATCAAGAATGTGCGACACCACACGATTACTTGAAGGATTTATAACAGAGTAGCAATCACACACTTATTACATCGAATGTGTCCAAAGGAGAATTTATTACAATAATCTTGGCTTAAGGCCATCTAATAACGATAACAACGGAAGGCTTGGAAGAATAGCGAGTCCATCAACTCCAACGGCATCACTGAGTATAGGACCATGACCTAAGGCACCTTACTCGTAAATCGAAAAAGTCTGCAACATGAACGTTGCAGCCCGAAAACGGGTCAGCACATGGAATATGCTGGCAATGTAACACATAGAGAGTAATGAAAGAAATAAGCTATAATACATGCATATATGGCTGGTGGAAATGTCTATGGTTACAATTCTGCGTAAAGCCAATTTTTCCCTACATCAAAGGAATAAATTTTATTTAACTATCATGGTGGTTGTTAAACATTGAGAATGGTTGATAGCATTCTCAATCCCAATTAAGCATCATCATTAAAACCCAACAATATTAATTAAAGTAACATGATGAGATTCACATGATATCCAAGTACTAGATACTCAAGATGTCTGTAACCGGGGACACGGCTAACCATGATTTGTTTGATACACTCTGCAGAGGTTTGTGCACTTTTCCCCACAAGACTCGACCTCCTCCGTTAAGATTCTCGCACTACATGGTGTTTGAGAAACGGATGACCGAGACATAGTCTTTCAGAAGTGCTAGCACCTTACGAATGGGTAGACCATACCAACCTACATCCCCTACATCTGCTAGTCTACCACTGTAAGAGTTCGCACGACTTAGTCAACTATGCTACAGCCCATAGTAGCTTGTGGCTGCACATGGAAGTTTCTAGCATGAATAATCTCATGATCCCTTTGAGCCTGGGTGGCGGTCCAAAAGAAACAGGCAATCTGGAATACCAGGTACCTCAATCCACCCAGATGTGTGTTTAAGTTGCCACCTTAGATAAACCATTAATTATCAATCTCACATACATCATGGATACACTCACCCAATCCACGTCTACTAGCACGACATGGCATAATAAGCAAACGAGAAGTAACTCCCAAGGGTTTGATAATAAAACAGGTAATAGGTACTACCGCATCTACTTCCCAAAACCCATAATTTAATTAGATCCTAAGCATGCAATGTTGGAGGATTGATCTAATGCATAAAAACTGGGTATGCGAAGGAATATGATCAAAGTGTTACTTGCCTTGCTGATGATCCGTGAAACCTAGAGATTCAAAGTAGCAAGCGGCGCACTCCAGGTACTCTATCGCAAACAAACAAACACACAATAAGTACTCAACTAATGCACAGGTAAAACTCCAAATAAAAGATCTAACCAGAAAGTTCAACTTAAGAACTCCGGTTTGCAAAAAGAATCAAATCAAACGAAGCAACGAAAGTCAAACGGCGAAAGAAAACAGCTTCGTTTCACTAATCTGGATCTAAGTCAGATTTTACATAAGAAAAAACTTGTTTAAGTTGGTTAAACGGATAGAGGGTTTCGAGACGAAACTCCAGGCGCTTGAATCGCCCGATTCCGATAAACGAGCGAAAAGTTATACTAGATAAAAAATCGGATCAGAAATCGCGATCAGAAAAATCGCGGAATAAATCTGAGAAAAGGAAAAACAACAAACAGCTTAACGAACGATCGTTCGTTAACTGGGTCTAAACGATGAACACGTTCGTTAAAACGAACGAATGAGCGAACGCTCGCTATTTAACCGAACCGAGAATAAACCGATCTAAAAAATGAAACTAAAAAAAACCGCGGCTATTAAAAAACCGGGCGGTTTTCTAAAGAAAACCGCTGGCGACGACGGCTACCTCGGCGGCGGGTCCGGCGAGGGCGGCGGGGTCCGCGATGCGGGTCGGCGCTGGGCGGGCGGCGCGGGCGTGAGGCGAGGCAAGGGGGCTAGGGTTAGGGTTTGGCGGCGGCGTGAGTGGTGGCTGGGCGGCGGGCGGCTTGGGCTGGGCGGCCCGGTGGTGCTATTTTAGCCCCCGGCCAGAGGAGTCCTGGCCGGAACCGTCCCATAGGCGGTTCGCGTTTTTTTTAAATAATAACGCGCAGAAAAACAAATAAAAGAAATACTAAACTGACTCCAAAAATCTCGAAATAAATTTTCCCCGGCTTCTAAAATCAAGCCGGACAAGATGAACATTTATTTGGGGCCTAAATGCAATTTTGAAAAACGCGCATTTTTCCTAAATTCAAATAAAATAGCGAAAAACTCCCAATAAAAATGTTATTTGATTTTTTTATTAAATCTTCAGTATTCCTCTATTTTGGGAAAGTCATTTTATTCCCTCTCTCATATTTTGAGAATTGAAATAATTGAAGATAAAATAAATAAAATCAAATGATCCTATTTTCAAAATTTGAGAAAACTCAAATATGAAAATAACGAAATCTCCAACTCTCTCCGTGGGTCCTTGAGTTGCGTAGAATATCTAGGATCAAAACCAAAAGCAAATAAAATATGATATGCATTGATGATCTAATGTATAACATTCCAAATTGAAAATTTGGGATGTTACAGAGTAGTAGGGTGGCATGGGCCAGAACAAACATTCACATCTAGGAGTACGGCACATGCCACTAGCACGACTTCCATCTGACACCATATTTCTTGGAGTACATGCTACAACAACCTCTTCAACCTCATCGTTTGTCTAACTCAGCCATCGCGCGGCAGGAGAGGTGGGGGTTTACCGATAGTCGGTTTCCTCAACTGCGGTCCCACTTGTAAGGCCAACTCCAACGCACGACCCCAAACGGACCTCCGTTTTGCCCGGATTCTGTCTGTTTGGGTAGGGCAATGGGGTCGTGTCCGGGCCATTTCTCGGATGCGGTGGCCGTGCGCCGAACGCACGGATGCATCCCGGCCGCGTACATTTTTCTTTGCAAACACATATCTTCTTTTCATCGATTTTTTGGTACATGGAAATACATCACCAAAATTTTGACTAGAAAAGCAAGACCAAAGAAAACAAGAACCACAAGAATACATTTTAGAAGATATGCAACTTCCATAACTGCTCCTGTAAGTTGGATTAGTGCCTTCTCGATGCATTCATTGTTGATCTGCGGAGGCTCGATCTTGCGTGCTTCTTTCTTCTTCGAGTGTAAAGAAGTAGACGTGTCTAGCCTCTATTCTATCAACAAGTGCACTAGTCTCATCTCTAGCCTCTATGCTAGCTAAAAGTGCTAGAATATCTACTAAATTGCGCTCCATCAATATATCATTGTACTCTTCTTCCGAATACCGAAACTTGCATCCATTCTACACAATAAAAATTTAAGTTAGCACAACTAGTCTAATCCGAGAGCACAACCAAAGATTTGGTCGAGTTCTTCCTCCTTTTGCCGACACGTGGGACATCCAGCATCCAGGTCGTGTCATGCAAGAAAATAGAGTGGTAGTTGAAGCCACGTGATGAGCATCTTTGGTTAAACTGTAAATAGAATCATACTACTCTTGAGTAACTCCAAAAGCGGCCACCGAAGATCTTTAGTGGATTTGTTTTTCATCACCAGCACGTCGAGGTGAAAGATGTGCAGGTTCAGTGGGTCCTCTTGCGTTTTCACTAACATGTGGGATCGCATATGAGCAAACAAACGATGGGCTCCGCGCGTCTGCTGGCTGGCTGAGAAGAGAGATAGAGGAGGGCTAAGCACGGACTCCAGGAAATTTGTTCTATGAAACCAGCACCTCGATATAGTGGGGTGGCATGGACCATAACTAGCATTCATGTCTAGCAGTACGGCACACGCCGCCCACATGAGTCCCATCCGACACCAATTTTCTTGGAGTCCATGCTACATCCATCTCTTCTCCCTCCTGTTTTCTCAGCCATCGCGCGGCGGGCGGGGTGGGGGTTTGCCGATAGTCAGTTTTCTCAACTGCGGTCCCACTTGTAAGTGAAAATGCAACACATCATGCATTCCCCCTTGAGCGGCGTGCCGGACCAACCATGTGGGGTGCGACGCGAACACGATAGGCTTTTCCTTTTGAAATTGTAACTTGAAAGATTTGGTTCTGCTCCATGGCGCAACCGATAGATAGAAATAAGGATTTTCCCTAGAGTAATGAGAAGTTTGGTTCTGGCGCGATTAATGCATGGAGTACGTACGAAAATTATGAAGTTGATGCGAAAGGTAAGATAATTACTAGTAGTACCATATACTACTACATGGATTTGATGAAAAGATAAAGATACATACAGATCCATCAACGACATCCTCGCGCCCTAGTTCATCGGGTCACCAACCGACGTGTGAGGAGCAGCGGCGTTGGCGGCAAGCTCAACGTGCTTTTGAACAATGTCGTACAAGGTTGCCCTACGGTCCAAGAAGGCCAGCGTCCTACCGTCCTCCTCTTGCATGTAGTAGTCATTGTGGACGATCAGCGCGTAGACGTGGGTGATTATGTCGATGGTGTCTTGCTGCGCCAGGCGCTGCATGGTGAGCGCGACCTCGAGGTGGACATTCTACGGCGCGACGGCGAGCAGTCGTAGGGCCACCAGTGCGTTGAAAAGGTTGTCACCATAGAGGCCGTTGAGGGTGGCAGGCACCGCAGAGCCTGGGCGCGTGGGCTGGAGGCATACGTCAAGGTCGTCCGCGAGCTTCTTGACGACGGTGAACTTGTCGAGGAAGCCGACGAGGACCTCGTCAAACAAGGAGACGAAGCTGTCGTCCAAGCGGCCCCTCGCCCTGGCGTCCTCAAGTACTACCTAGAGACGTTCCTCGGTCTTTGGGCCGCACGGCGTTATGGACCATCAGCACGGCCGGTGATGCTCGCGCCATCGCCTCCATGGGTCTAGCTTCTAGTCAACTGATCTTGCGATTGGAGTGATCACTCTTGCCCTTGGGTGCGTAGGTGCGTAGGATTTCGTAGATTGGACTGGCGGGAGCCTTTATATGAGAAGTGCAGACTGCGGTTAATTCACGTGCGTGTTGGCCATCTACTCCTCACCCCTCTACTGCCCCTGCCTTTGGTTGTATGACAGGTTGGCCATCCACCCGTTGGGCCCATGTGTCATACACCCAAAGGCAGGTGCAGTAAGTCAATGAAGCTGCGTCCCCCTCCGTGCCGGTGCAGTATAGTCATCTCAGCGGACCTCTAGTTGGGTCCAAAAGATAGAACTTTGAAGTTTACTGGTTTATTGGTCCCCTTTGCATTTTGCGCCAAGTTTTGACCTTTGATTTAACTAATAAAAAGTTAATGCATGTAACAAAAAATGTTGTGTAAGTCACCTTACGAAAACCAAATAATCCCAAAACACTTAGGCACGGTACATTAACTCCCTCCTCGTTTCTTATTTCGTGACATATCAACCAATGAGAGATGTGGGTCGTGCATGCTTTCAATGACTTGAGACTACCAAACATAACATGCGGTGGTTAGTTCATTGCATGTAATCCTATTAAGTAGCAAAAAGACATTAAGTTATATCGCCGATAGGAATAAAACAATACACCATGTACTTATTTACATAGGGAGTAGTACATTTTTTGTGACATGCATTACTAGATATTGCTAGTCAAATACTAAATCCAGTCCAGATGGACGTGATAGTACTACTAAATCCAGACGGTGGTGCTAGTACTAGTAGTAGTACTACCAATGTAGTAGCATTGTACTACCCGTTGGTCAAATTATTACGTGCTGCTCCTCACAGTGAAGTGACAAGACCCTACGCCGGAGATGACATCTGAGTATAGGCGCCGTGTTCGTCATACCATAGTCAGCCTCACCGTCTGCAGTCACTATCATCATGGCTGTAGACCTAGCCTGCTTACAACTAGCTGTGTTCGACATAATTTCCGTGCATAGATGCCCGCGCATTGCACGGAACACCAAGATTGGGGGGTGGACGGCGCCGGCAGTGGCCATCGCGCCAGATTTTTCCATGGCCTTCTAGATGTGGTGGGGAGGAGATAAGGCTGATTGTGAGAGACAAGGAGTTGTTTGTAAATAGGGAACAAGTGCGGGCATCTTTTAGCAAAACTGGAGAAGTTTGGTTTGTATGCGTCAGATCTAGATCCGACGGCTATTAGTGAAAGATGGCAGACACAACATCATCACCAACTCAGGACCTATTTGATTCGCAGGATTTTGAAAACGCAGGAATAGGACACGACAATATTACAAGTTTCATACTGATATTACAAATGTTATGAGTAATGTTGCACCTACGAAGAGGGAATTACTAGGAAGTTTACATAAGAACTTTCGTTACTTCAGGTGGATGCAGGATTATCAAACAAACTAAAATCCACCGCCCTGACAAGTAACTAATGGGCAAATAAGTTTTCGAGTCTCTGGCCACTTGATGTTTCAAAAACAAATTCAGCTTCTGCGGAGACTTTGTCATTTAGGCTTAGACGCTTGCGGTGATCAGCACGCCATTCATTGTTGCGCCAGAGAACGGCAAACCTCATTAGCTTGAGCACACTTGCCTCCAGAACAAAGAACCTGGCCAATCTAATCTCACATGTGCTGCCTCGGTAGTCGATCAAATCAATTTCTGTAAGATGGAGATCAAGGCATTCGATGAGATTGTTATAGTGCAGCACATTTTTCACTTTCAGGTCTTTTTTTATCTGCAAAAGAAAAGAACATATTAGAGCAGCTGGCTGTATAAGATTGTCGTGCTATCAAGAGGTACCAGTATCATTCGCTCATACGATAGGGTTGGCTGGTTAGTGATATTTTTTCACACACTCTCTCTCTTTATCTTTCCTCTGATTTACCTAGGAGTACGTGAAGATCTTGGGCATTTGTTGCCTTCCACTATGTGGCTGATGCCATATTTCGCAAAAGTATGCCACATAATACGCATCGATGTCAAATCAAAAGATTTTGGCACCGCTCTCATGATGTTAGAGAGTTGGCACCGCTGTGCACACAGACCCACATGTATAAACAAATCAATCAAACCAACTACACCAGCCTCTCACTCTCCCAAACAAGTGTTATTTTATTGCCTCAGTCCTCTTTCTCTCTCTCCCACGCAAGTGTTTTTATATTGCGTGAGTTAATTTGGCACCGGAGCAAAGTAGGCGATCCAGATTGGGGCACCAGGTGAGCAATGGAGGGGCATCAATGCCAAATGCATCACAAGTGAATTTGGCACGTGTTTTGGCCTACATAGTGGAGGGCCGTTATAGCCCACTTTTGTACTACCTCTTATTTAGTATAATATTTTGACCATAGATTTATGTAAGAAAATGTCAATGCATGTCACTAAAAATTACACCATTTGAAATTATGTTCAAAGACGAATCCAACGATATAGTTCTTAGTGACATGCATTAATATTTTGTGAGTTAAATCTATGGTCAAATTTTGATAATACAAAATAGGAAGAGTAAACCAGAACAGAGGTAGTAATTGCTCTTAGGGTAACTGGAGTAGTCTAAGTTACTTTCCACTATGACTAGCCTAGGCTACTATAGTAGTACAACAACAAAATGATGCAGGTGATCACATGAGAAAAAAATACTAAAAACATTTCTTTCGGTGCAGTGCGTAGATGCAGTTTTCAACACTAAACTTGTCATCGTAATTTGGGAAATTACAAAAAAATTGAGCTACGTTGTTATTACCGTTTACTAATAGGAAAGAAGTTTCACCTCAATGAGTAGCTTCTCCGTGCACGGAAAGCATGTAAGGAATCCAACAACTTGATCCAGATTGGGGCCGATAGATTTTATTGCCAAGATCTTCACTGTGCGCATAGACTGGGTCAAGCTTGTGGGAATCATTTTCTGGAAGACGGTCGTAAATACATCAAGAAGAAATTTAAAAATGTGAATTTCAAGAAGACGGAGAAGAAGATGAGTGCTATACCTGAACGATTACGGATCCAATAAAGAGTTCGGAAAATTTGGCGGACGAATGCACCAAAAATGTCAATTTTGGCGCGTCAATGAACCTGATTTTTGTTGTACTTCTAGATCCGATACAAGCAATCTCTCAAGGAAAGGCACATTCTCAATGACCATAACGTGGAACAGCTTGAGTGATCTCTTCCCAATTGATGTCTTGTTGCGGGGCCAGCAAGACACATAAATCCATCGGAGATTCGTCGAGGCGATGTGGAGGCTAATGAACCCGTGGATCTGCTCAAGACGAAGGTACTTGAGCGCAGTACAGCTGCGGAGCAGGTGCTCCATAGCCTTCTTCGAGATGACAATGTCGAAGAGGTCGAGCTGCTTGAGTTGAGGGAGAAGAAGGGCGGGCGCGGCATTAATCTGGGGAAGATAGCAGGAGCTGAAGGTGGTGTGGCACAGCATTGGCGCCAGGCGGAGCGCGGACGGCGGCAGAGAGCGACATCGTCCAGCTTCAAAGCTGAGCTCCTCGAGCTGATCTAGGGCGGGGGATAAGAACCACTCGTCGAACATGGGTTGGACCTTGCAGTTGGTACTGAACATGCGGATGTCAAGGCGTCCGGCTGGCCCAGGGTGCGATGAAAGGATCTTTGAGACTGCGGCCATGCGTTTGCAGTCCCCATCGCAGAGAAAGCTGTCGACGGTGTGGTTGAGGGGGACGTGGCGCCAGAGGGGGCGCTACCGCCGGGAGAGCAAGGCAGTCCACATGGCAGATTTGGTGGGGAGGAGGCCGATGATGACGAGCAGCATGTCGCCGGGGAGGTTGCTGATGAAGTCCAGGCTCGCCGGATGCGGTTTTTGGCTCGATCCGCCTCTGCTTGTTGGCTGCCTCGCCGTCCATCTCAACCGGCGGCGACGCCGGTGTACACGTGTGCTGGTGTGTGTTGTGTGCTAGGTGTGCACGAGTGCGTCCTCCGTCGCGCAGTGGTGTATTGTGCGCGAGTGCGTCCTTCACACGGAAGAAGTGTGTCCTCAATGCTCCCTCAATTTACTAGCGTGCGGGGTGCTAACCCGAGTGGTTTCAACTTTGTTTACTTCACCGCGTGTCAGATGGGCCTCTAGTGTACTTATTTTCACCGACTGCCACATGGGCCAACACACGAAGATACAGAACACGAGCTGACAAGGCAGCATGTAGACTGGTTGACCGGTCAACTAAACAATATACGGAGCTATACGCTGACACAGTGAGCGTATAATCCGTCGGTATAGAGTGTTCGAGTGAGAGGGGAGGCCCGTGAGAGATAGCAGAGAGAGAGAGAAAGAGCTACTCCCTCCGTTCGATAATGTAGTTCCAACATTTTTTTAAAAGTCAAACTTTTGAAACTTTGACCAATTTTATAAAGAAATTACTTATATCTACAATACCAAAGATAAATGATAGTATGAAGTAAGTACATGTTGTGATGAATCTAATGATTGTTCCAGATGTAAATGTTTTTCTCCACATATACCTAGTCAAACTTTTCTGAGGTTTGACTTTTCAAAACATCCATATGCTTATGGACGTGAGTGAGTCCCTAACTAGAGAGAGAGAGTGTGTGAAATAGAAAGAGTGAGTGAAAAAAGTGTGTGTGCGTGTGTGAAAGAGACATGGACAACACTCGATAAAAGTTGAGAAAAAACGTGTGTGTCTTATGCAAACATATCACACATGCATCTTCGACAACGGAAGCAAGGTGAGGAGATAGTGTCTGGGTGTTTGCAACCGAGAGAGCAAGACCCCTACCACGTGGCCAAGAGGGGTCTGATAAACAAGGGAGAGAGGTCGAGAGAGCGACGGAGAAAATGCAGACATGGGGAGGAGAGAGTGTATGTTTGTCATAGAGAGATCCCCTGGAGATCGTGATGGGACTACATGGGTGGGAGATCGAGTGACAAGGTGTGTGCACGATAGAAGATACCCCGAGAGATATCGAGATAGACGTATGGATGGAAGGAGACAATACGTGTGTTCCTGATGGCTAGTGAGAGATAATCATACTTAGGGGGGGAGTACTTGCGCCTATGATGGAGTGAGGGATTATGGTACTTATTAGGGGGGTGCGTGTCACATAGAGAGAGAACAAGGGCGGAGAGTATTGGATGGGTCTACATGTATAGCGCGAGCGAGACATGTGTATGTGTGAACCAGGGAGATATAAAGTTTGAGAAAGATTGAGGAGCCCCGATAAGGCTGAGTGGTGCGTCAGATAGCTGAGACGGGGAAAGAGATATTCCATCCGCTCAATAATGCAGTGCATGTAAAGTTTTTAGAAGTCAAACTTTGGAAACTTTGATCAGGTTTACGCAAATGTTATTTATATCTACAATACAAAAGATACATCATACGAAACTACATCTCATGGTGAATCTAATGGTATATGTTTGTCGTTCTAGATGTAATTGTTTTTCTCCACGTACATGGTCAAACTTTGTGATGTTTGACTTTTCAATAAATCAATATGCCATGGACCAAGGAGAGTTCCTAAGTCGAGAGAGATCAAGTGCGTGTGAAGGAGAATGAGTAAGTGTGCAAAAAGAGTATGTGTGTGAAAGAGAAAGTGACAACAAACGATAAATTAGAGAGAGTGTGTGTTTTTTCTTTTCTTAGGCGAACATCTCACGCATGCATCTCCGAGATACAAAAGCAAGGCGAGGAGATACACGAAGATAGCTAGTGTGTGATTGTTTGCAACGGAGAGAGACAACCCTATAGCACATGTCCAATAGAGGTCTGGCCAACAAGGAACAAAGGTCGAGAGGGACACATGGAGAACATGGACGCATGGGGAGGGCGAGAGGGTGTGTTTGTGATAGAGAGATCCCCTCGAGATCATGAGGGGGCTATATGGGTGGGAGATCGAGGGAGGCGCGTGCGCGATAGAAAGATGCCCCAAGAGAAATCGAGATAGACCATGCACATCTTTGAGATGGAGACTAAGATTAGCTAGCCATATACATATAGGGGGGGACTGCGTGTGCCTACAATTGAGTGAGAGACCATCTTACTTGGCTAGATAGGCATGAGATTGTGTGTGTGTGCGTGTGAGATGGAGAGAGAACGAGGGAGAGAGATAGAGTGTTAGATGGGCCTATCGAGTGCGAGTGTGATGTGCATGTGTATGTGTGACCCAGGTAGATGGAGAGTTTGAGAGAGAGGGGGAGAGCTCTGAGACGAAAGAGTGGTGCGTGAGAGAGTTACGGGCAAAGAGTGGTGCGTATGATGAGTGCACCCAAGATATCTAGCTTGGACTAGAGAATCATACATAGTGTGCGAGAGAGACCTATAGATGGAGTATATATGCATGCGAACTAGAAAGACCCCCCCCCCACACACACACACACAAAGAGAGAGAGATAGAGAGATGGAGAGAAAGCGAGAGGGGCCAACAAGGTTTGTGTGTTGGATGCGTGCGACAGAATTGAAGATTGTCAGCGAGAGAGAGAGAGAGAGAGAGAGAGAGAGAGAGAGAGAGAGAGAGCAGGAGTCCGGGAGAGGGGGAGGTCACGTTTTATGCATCAAAGACAGATATAAACCATGTTTCGATATAAACTTGCATTCAAATATTTAAATTGGAGAACATGATGTCTGCAATCCACACATGAATGGATATATGCGTATATCAAACAAGTTCATTAATTTGACTTTCAACATGTTCATGGAGTACTATAATACTGTACAACATGCTACTCGATTGAGGTGTTCAATTTTGGATTTAGTTCACTATTTTGACCTGGTGAACGAGCTATTTCATTGGATCGAGATATTTCATTTTTGGGTTTGATTCCCATTTTTGAGTGGGTCAACTATTTGTCATATAGTAAATCGCTAGCAACGAGCATGTAAAAACACATTACTCCTGTCGGTGTACAAACAAAGGGCGCATCTTTGTACCCCTTTACCTGTGCACGGCAGTCGAACCAGCCCAGCCACACCAAGCAGAGAAGGGGAGGTGAACCAAGGTAAAACCGAAGCCTGAGGCAGCCAGAGCAACGCCAAGGCCACGACCACAAAGAACAGAGGGACGAAGCATGTTCCCCCGGCAAGACCCTTGCCGGGGCAGCCTCAGCAGCCCCGGCAAGACCCTTGCCGGGGCAGCTCGCCCCACACCAACAGAGCGAGCCACCCTTGAGCCCACGGTCTCCAACATCACATTGGGCCAGGGCTCGGGAGGCACCTCCATGGTGGCATGCAGATCTTTGTGAAGACAAGGAACACTCAAGATCAGATGAGGATTAGAAGACGATGATCCTTGGCAGGATCCTTGCCGAGGAAGGCCGCCAGACCCCCGGCAAGTTCCTTGCCGGGGACAACTGCGCGCCACGGCAAGACCCTTGCCGGGCCACCCGGCAAGGCCCTCACCAAGGACGCCAGCAGGGCCACTACCAGGCCCGCACCAACCAGGTCTCCACCACCATTCACATGCGGCTGCCAGCCCAACCAGCTGGGCGGGCACCTGCGTGGCAACATGCAGCTCCCAGGCCAACTCATCAAACGCCTGTGTGGCGGCATGCAGATCTTCGTGGAGGCTCCGCCACCGCGCCACCTCAGCTACCTGTCTGCCTACATGGTACCGCATGCGTCGCTAGCCAGGGCGCGTGTCGAAGCAAGGAGGAGCGACGACGGACGGGACGGGCCTCGCCCCCGTCCCCGATAAAGCAAGGGGACACCTAAGCTACGCATTAAATGCGTCTTGTCCTGTAATACGAGCGATAAGCTCATAGCGCTGTGTGCCTTTCCACCTCATGTGTGCCACTGTGGCAACCCCTTTCGACTATAAAAGGAGGACCATGGCATACTGGAGAAGGATTCGACTCTTTGGAACCACACACTCACCAGCTAGTTCGAGAGCTCAAGAACTCTCTGAAATACACCCACCCAAGCAGGACTAGGGTTTTACGCATCCTCGCGGCCCGAACCTGGGTAAACGATCCTCGTGCTGGTTACTAATCCTGCTCTTCTCGCAACCCCGCGCCCCGACAACCGTAGTAGGGGTTCTTGTGATCCCATAGGTGTCGTTCCACACCGACATCTTTGGCGCGCCAAGTAGGGGGCGCAATTGTGAGAATCTGGTCTAGTAGCTAGCCTAGCGGTTCTTCGTCGACATGGCTCCCAAGAAGGAGACGGCCAGGAGGAAAGAGCACCGCCTGCGAGTGCGAAGGACGCCAGCGCGGCGACGGAAAAGCTAAGTCATTCAGAGCTTTGAGTTATTTCCTTCTATATATAAAGTTATCGTCCTTGGAGATCTTGCCTATGTATGAGAAACCTGCACGCAAAGGGGCCCTCCCGCAATTGGCAACGCCCTTGTTCTGTTTCGAGTCCGCTCAACAGCTCAAAGCGGCCGCGTCGAGAGTGGTGGGGTAGCCTTCCACACTTGGCAACGCTCCCGACTCTGACTCGAGTCAAACTCGACAGTTCGGGCGGCCGCGCTAAGGGCGGTAAGGTGGTTCGCCCGGCAGCAAGCACACCCGGCGGGCCACTGGGGACCTGTCCCCAAGATGCCGCCCTGGTTTTACGTGCCGGGAAATCTACCCAGTTAACATAGGGTGGACATACAAAGGAAAAGGAACAGGGACGAAAGGCGAGCGACTTACCGGCGCCAGTGCCAGGCTGGGAAAAAGAAGTCCCCTCCCCGCCAACATTTGGCGTCGAGGCAAAGCCGCCGGCGCCCAAGTTCTCCTCCTCCTCCTCCATGTGCGTGGGCTCGGTGCTTGGCGCCCTTGCCGGGGACGCCCCTCGGGGCGGCGTGGTCGATGGGGGCGGTGTGTTGGGAGTAGCCCTCTGCGGCTCCTCCTGCTGTTGCTCTCCTCCTGCGTACCTGGCAAGGTCAGCACCAAAGTGTCGTGCCCCTGACACATGTCGATAAGGGGAGAGTGATGAACTTACGCTGGGGGCTGGACCATGGGCTGCTGTCCGGGCTGCTCAACACCACCAGTGGCGCCCTTGAAGTACCAGCCGGGAGCTGGCCGCCCGCCGAGGTCTTGGCCCTCTTCACTCTCTGGGCCAGCGTCTCCGCGTCCCTGCCAAGATGGAAACAAGTCAAGACAAGCGACATAGATTGAAAGAGGCAGAGATGGTGTGAAGGAGCCAGATACTTACTCATCGTCCGCCTCCTCCTCTGATGTTTTCCTCTTCCTCCTCGGGCTGAGGGATCCGTAGTCAAAAGTGACCCCCGCATCGGCGTCTGCCGGAGGAGGGGCGGAGGGCGGAGTCTGCGGGCGCGTGGACGAAGAAGAAGCAGATGCCTTCTTCCTCGCTGCCGAGGCCTTCACCACCTTCTTCGCCGCCGCGGCCCTCTTCTAAGCGCGACCTCCTCCAGGGATTTTGGCCGCCGTGTCGCCCTGACGGGCCGCACCGGCTCGTCGGAAGCAGCCCGTCACAGGACTCGCCCTCTCCCCGTGGCCAGAGAGTCAACAGCCCCGGCCTCCTCCGACGACGACGACTCATCGGCCGCTTCCTCAACCAGAGGAGCCTCGGTGCCGGCAATGCTGGCCCCCCAGCGGCCGCCGCCCATCGGGCGAGCTCCTCCTCCTCTGCGGCCATCGCGGCCTTGTCCTCCACACCACCGGTGCTGCCGGCCTTCTCGGCAAGCTGCGCCTCCCTCGCCCTGGCGGCGATGTAGTCCAGTTCCACTTGGGTGGTATCCTGGATGAGCAGCCGCTCGGCGTCGGCGTTGATGTACCCCTCGTGCAGAGTGTCAAAGAATTGCTGCACTTCGACGTCCTCCGGCTCCTTCCATCTCGGGTCAGGGCCGTGCGCATTGCAGTCCGGCATCAGGGCGATGATGTCGGTCCGGCGCAAATTGTTGCACAACGGGACCACTCCTGCCGGCAACTTGAACAAGGCCCCCTTAAAGACCTTGTCGGCCTTCGTGGCGGCCCTCGCAACCTTGCCGGTCCGCTCGACCTCGCCGTCACGGCCCACATCGAGCTGGAAAATTCGCTGGCAGAAACGGGCATGCCCCATCACCGTGAAGTTGTGGTCGAGGCTGGGGCGAACTGCATGATGTCGGCGGGGTTAGTACAGAGCCAGGATGGCCTCCCCTTGTTGTGCTGTGGGGCGATCCGGCGGCGGATGAAGTCCGCCCCGATCATCTCGAGGGTGAGCCCGGCCTCAGTGAGCCGAAGGGTCCTGGTGGTGGCGATCGCGAGCTTCTCGTCATCAGCATCAACGTCACTCCAATCGCTTCTGCGGACCGGCGGCGCCTGACAAACTTCGCAGAACGTCGGCGGGTCCTTCTCCTTGATCCAGCACCACCGGCCCCGCTATTCTTCCCACCTCTCCTTCATGGCGCCATCTAGGTATGCTCCCTTGGATCTTGGGATCCAGGCGATGCAACCCGAAATGGCGCTTCCCGTCTGGATCTGAGGGAAGAAGTAATGGCGGAAGAGCGTCGTGTTGGGGTGCACTCCGGCAAAACCCTCGCAGAGGTGCGCGAAAAGGGCCATGTAGGCCACCGCGTTCGGGGTAAAATCCAAGAGGCGGAAGCCAAAGCTGTGCATGATGTCGCTGAAGAAATCAGAGAAGGGAGGACAAAGCCCGCAGGAAAAATAGTCAACAAAGAAGGGGTACTGATTTGGGGCAGCCTCGGCGCAGTTGGTGGGGATGACGCGCGTGGCTGGATGCCCCGACTTCTCTCCCCACGTCTTCACCCCCCCCCCACAGAGGCTTGAAGGATTCCCGAAGCTCAAGCACGCCAACTGTCAAGGGGAAGAAGGCGGACTGCGTCCGCTGCACCGCCAGCGCACTCTCCGGCGGCTCCGCTGCTCCAGCTTCCTTGGCCACACTCTTGCCCTTGACGGATTTCGGTGCCATGGCGGCTGGGGAAAAAGGGCAAGGCAGAGGACGGCAGAAACGCAATGGCGGCAAGCAGGGGCAAAGCTTGGAGAAGGAGAAGAAGACGAGCGGAGGCTTTCGAGATTGGGGTTGCGCGAACGGTAAAACGAACAGTGCGCTCGCGGTTATCCCTTTTTATGGGGAAGCCGCGGGTCGCGCTGCCCATTTACTGCGATGTGACACATGCATGCGGAAACCACCCCATGCATGCCGCCCGCGTCACGCGCACCCCTCCACGCAGTGCCACGCCGCGTGCGGGTCGTGGGAGGCGCAACGCGCGAAAAGTTTTACCGCGGTAAAAATCGCCCCGCCTGCACGCGCACTCTTTTGGGCCTGGCCCAACAAACCTATCGCGCATATGTGTGGCCCAGGCCCGGGGGCTCCTATCGGTTTACAAACAAAGGGGCATCTTTGTAACCTAGCTGATGATAGTTGTGCCATATTGTGCTAATTTGCTGTTGGCTAGTTGCCCAAACGTTCGTTGTGCCAATGTTGCTTTCCTATTATCTGACTTGGCCAATGATAGCAATGCTAGTGTCTTAATTTGGTGCAGGCTCAAGATAAGAAGACAAACTCGAAAACAGCAAGGCAACCCCATTGTTTCTTTCCAATAAATCTAGGCAATGTAATATGCCAATAACTCATGATTAATCTGTTTGGTTCCCCTCCTAATTTATGTTATGATGCAGTGGTCGAGACACTCTCCACTATCAATAATACAAGCCTGCCAAAATTGCCATCTGAATCTGTTCAGTATCCTCTGTCTCGAATGCAACGGAAAAAATGTATGTTTGTGAACCAATTAATGGCTGAAGGAATGATGGAAATGGTGGAGGAATCAGAGGTGCAGAGTCGTGTGACACAACAACTGATCAATGTTTTCAGAGACAGTGTAGCAAAGAAGCAAGAAGTTGCCCACATGCTTATGGGCGTCATCCGTGCTGAGTTTGCAGATTGTGACGTTGTAGATCGTTAGGTTCTGTTCATTTATTTGCACTGGCATCAATCTTTGATTGCCCAGTGGATGTAATTTCCTGTAATATATGCTGGATGTGCAACGTTTTTCCCTGTATGCTGTACCTTTGCTTGATCGGTTTTGGTCCTATGCATAATTGCTCGTCGTAATGGGCTCAAATTATCTAATTTGGCCTAAAGACATGTACGAACTTTAGTGGGCCCATTAAGTTAATGGGACGTTACCAGGTCGAAAGTTAATGGTCGATCCTCTTAACTCCCGGGTCATTAACAGGCCGACATCAAAGCGGGCAACAGGTGGGCCCAATTGATTTCATGGGCCGTTAACAGGCCGTTACTAAGTTCGGGCTACATATGGCCCAACTATACTGTGGGCCTTTAGCAGGCCGAAAGAGACAGCGGGCTTGTACTGGACCATGAAGAGCATGGGCCGCTAAGAGGCCGAAAGTCAGGTCGTATTGTAGATGGCCAACCTGTGTTGTGGGCCTTTAGCAGACCGAAAGAGAAACTGGGCTGGTATTGGACCATGAAGGGCATGGGCCGTTAAAAGGCCAAAACTCAGGTCCGACTACAAATGGCCCAACTCAATTATGGTCCGTTAACAGGTTGAAAGGCACATAGGGCCGGGAATTGGCCCAACACTTAAATGGGTCGCTAAAAGGCCAAAACTCAGGTCCGACTATAAATGGAACAACAGATATATGGGCCGTCACTAGGCTGAAAGACACATCGGGCCGGAAATTGGTCCAACACTTAAATGGGTCGCTAAAAGGCCGAAACTCGGGTCCGACTACAAATGGCCCAACTGATTTATGGGCCGTCAACAGGCTGAAAGACACACCGGGCCGGAAATTAGCCCAACATTTAAATGGGTCGCTAAAAGGCCGAAAGATGTACATCGTGAAAATTGGCCCATCCACTGAATGGGCCGTTAACAGGATGAAATCTCATTGGGCCGATATTGAGCCCAAATATATAGTGGGCTGTTAACGGGCTCGAACTGACGATGGGCTGCAATGGTGTCAAATCTTTAACGGGTCGTTGACGGGCCGAATTGGCACATATCGTATGGGCCGTGGGATTAAATTGACCTGACACAAGTAGGCCTTATATGGGCCGGCCTACTAACTTTTACTGGGCTGACCTTTTTCACCAGAATGGGCCACTGTTGGGCCGTGCCATGTGTCGACCTATCCTAGGCGCCTCCTGTCCAATGAGTGGATGACATCTGTCCCAACGGTGAGGCAACACGTGTTTCCTCCGGCCAATGATGATTTTACAAGTGGAAAATCCTAATTGGTCCGGGTTGTTAACGGGTTATCGGATCCAAAATCAGACCCGATAGCTTAACAGTGTTCTGTTACGGTGGATGCCACGTGTCGATCACCCTTGCCGAAAGCACTTCTATGACGCGTGATTTATCGTCATGGAAGTGGACACTTCCGTGATGATAATTTTGGTAATGTCATGGAACACTTCTACGACAGCACTGGTATGACTATCTTGATTCTGTCATAAAATCGTCATGGATGTACATGCATGACAAAAAACGCGACCTACTGTGACAAACATGTATTATCACGGAAGTGTATTTTTTGTAGTGAAGTGATTAGTAGCAAAGTAGTTTGATAGTTTTGATAGTAGTCACAGCAGCAATGGTAACAGTAACAGTGATGATAGTAGCAGTAACTTAGCAGAAACAATATAAATAAATTCATAGGCATTGGATCAGTGACTTGTTGGATGATATTCATCATGTGACAGTTATAACCTAGGGCGATACGACACTAGCTCCAGTTCATCGATATAATGTAGGCATGTATTCCATAAATAGTCATACGTGCTTTATTAAAAGAACTTGCATGACATCTTTTGTCCTACCATCCCGTGGCAACGGGGTCCATATTGGAAACTAAGGGATATTAAGGCCTCCTTTTAATAGAGAACCGGAACAAAGCATTAACACATAGTGAATACATGAACTCCTCAAACTACGGTCATCACCGAGAGTGGGTCCGGTTGTTGTCACTCCGGGGTTGTCGGATCATAACACGTGGTAGGTGACTATAACTTGCAAGATCGGGTCTAAAACATGGATATAATGATGAATTCATAAACGGTTCAGATATGAGTTCATGGCACCCTGGCCCAAAGTGACAAGCATTAAGAATAGCAAAGTCATAGCAACATCAATCTAAGAACATAGTGTATACTAGGGATCGGGCCCTAACAAAACTAACTCGATTACATGATGGATCTCATCCAACTCCTCACCGACCAGCGAGCCTACGAAGGAATTACTCACTCCTGGTGGGGAGCATCATGGAATTGGCGATGGAGATTGGTTGGTGATGACGAAGAACGAAGATCCCCCTCTCCGGAGCCCCAAACGGACTCCAGATCTGCCCTCCCGAGGAGGAATAGGGCTTGGCGGCGGCTCCGTCTCGTGGAACGCAATAATTATTTCTCCCTGATTTTTTCTCCGAAAATAGGAATTTAGTGTCAGGGTTGAGGTCTGCTGGGCCACCAGGTGGGTACAACCCACCTGGGCGCGCCAGGAGAGGGGGGCGCGCCCTGGTGGGTTGTGCCCACCCAGGGGCCCTCTCCGGTGGGTCTTGGCTCCAGAAATTCTCTTTTATTCCATAAAAAATCCTCGCGATGTTTCATTTCATTCCGAGAACTTGTATTTCTGCACAAAAACAACACCATGGTAGTTCTACTGAAAACAACGTCAGTTCGGAGTTAGTTTCATTCAAATCATGCAAATTAGAATCCAAAACAAGAGGAAAAGCGTGAGAAAAAGTAGATACATTGCAGACGTATCAGATACTTGTATGATCATATGTTTGATCATATCATACATTAATGCTTATGCTTGAATTATATTATCCTATATCTTTCATATATGATCATTCACTTTGCCTTGGTGATGAATGCATATTTTACTTTCTATCATTTTGAGCGCTCCACCAGATGTATGTGACATGGAAGAGTAAGCCATGATCCTAATCGATTGTGCATTTGCATTCAAAAGCAAATTTTAAATAATGCAAAATTTTAGGGGGAGCTCTTGCATATCACATACTTCTCAAAGCGATGATGTATTTCAATCTTATTATCATTTGTCGAAGCTTTGATCTATATTTTGTCATCAATTACCAAAAATGGGAAGGTTGAAAGTGCAACTATCCCTGGTTTGTTTTGCTAATTTCTAACAACATATAGCTCATTGAACTAATGCTCTTTCAAGATGATCATTTCAGAAAGCTCAATGATTGGCATGGCATGGACTAGGAATGTGGACCCCTCAAAATGCTAAGGACACATATTGGCTCAAGCTCAAGACTCTACATTTTCATTTTAGTGATCCAAGATCACATTGAGTCCATAGGAAAAGCCAATACTATTAAAAGGGGATGAGGTGTTGCTTAATGGCTTGCTTGCTCAAAATGCTTAGTGATATGCTCCAAAATCCCTCCACCACTTTCTCATTTCCACATTGTCTCAAACCAAAAGTCAAACTCGGCCCCACCAATTTGATCTATCTGGCGCCACTGAGTTCAATTGACATAGCCATAGCCAGAAACCCTAATCAGTTCGATCTCACCGATAGGGAGATGGGATTACAAACTCTCGGTTTCCCTTCGTAATGTTTCGATCTAACCAAAATGACCGATCGGTCCCACCGAGTTCCCAATGCAAACTCTTTGTTTCCCTTTTGTAACGCTTCGGTCTCACCGAAATGAGCAATTCGGTCCCACCGAGTTTGCCTGACCAACTCTCTGTTTGCCTATTACAGAAATCATTCTTACCGAGTTTATGTGATCGGTCTCACCGAGATTACGTTATGCCCTAAACCTAATGAAATTGGTCCCACCGAGTTGACATGTCGGTCGCACCAAAAAGCCTAACGTTAACATTTTGAACTAAATCGGTCCTACCGAGTTTCATGATTCAGTCTCACTTTGTTTGGTAAATTGTGTGTAACGGTTAGATTTTGTGTGGAGGCATCCACCCACTCTTCATTCATGGAGAGAGCCATCAGAACGTGCCTACACTTCCACCATTCATTTTCTAAGAGAGAACCACCTACTCATGTGTTGAGACCAAGATATTCCAATCCAACCACAAGAATCTTGATCTCTAGCCTTCCCCAAGTTGCTTTCCACTCAAATCATTTTTCCACCATATCCAAATCTGTGAGAGAGAGTTGAGTGTTGGGGAGACTACCATTTGAAGCACAAGAGCAAGGAGTTCATCATCCACACACCATCTATTACCTTTTGGAGAGTGGTGTCTCCTAGATTGGTTAGGTGTCACTTGGGAGCCTCCGTCAAGATTGTGGAGATGAACAAAGGAGTTTGTACGGGAAAGGAGATCGCCTACTTCATGAAGATCTACCCTAGTGAGGCAAGTCCTTCGTGGGCGATGGCCATGGTGGGATAGACAAGGTTGCTTCTTCGTGGACCCTTCGTGGGTGGAGCCCTCCGTGGACACACGCATCCGTTACCCTTCGTGGGTTGAAGTCTCCATTAACATGGATGTACGATAGCACCACCTATCGGAACCACGGAAAAAAATCTCCGTGTCTACATTGCGTTTGCTCCCTCCAAACTCCTCCCCTTTACCTTCATATGCAATGATTTACATTTTGCTGCTATACTCTTAGATTTGCATGTGTAGGTTGATTGGTTGACTTGTGCTAAATTGCAAAAATCTGCCAAAACTTAAAATTGGGAAAAGGCTAGATTTTTATTTGGTCAAGTAGTCTAATCACCCCCCCCCCTCTAGACATACTTTTGATCCTACACACCCCGGTCGTAGCGCCAGTAATTCATGACTATAGTGAGTAGTCATATCACAAGTCTTTCCAGCAGTAACGCGCCGTCAAATCGCACAGCCCGACCTTTCCAGCAGTAAGTAAGTTGAATCCGCTACTCCCTCACCCTCGTCGCCTCTCTGTCAAACTGCCTACGCAAAAATTGCCGCGCGTACTGCCCGGGAAAAGCCCCGCCCTCAACTTTTAACTATGCGGAAATAATTCGAGCTTGTTCGTTCTATATAAATACTAGTAATGTATGTTTATTCACCCATGGGGTTGCACAAGTGAACAATACTACTACTAGTAAGTAGGAGTCGTATAGTTAGTCACCTTAAATAGAGAGTTTCTTTTCTTTAATGCCACGTACACAAATTGAAACGCTTGTTGTGGAGAGAAAAAGATAATCACTCCACTATATATGTACGCAGGGGCCTGAGCGCTTGCTTTACTAGGGTTGCTCTCTTCATTCTCTCATCCTCTACAGATGTAAACAAGACAGCGTTAGCGACATTTTCTCTCTGCTCACCGCTGGTCACAGATCTAGTCGGATCCCTTCGGCCGGTGTGTGTAGAGGACTAAGGTGCATCGTTCACGCGGTCATCACCGGCGAGGGAGGAAACCCACAGCTGTCGGTCGGGCCCGATCCTCTTCCCGTGCCGTTCTCTCCGACACAGCGCCGGCTCGGGAGGTCCTCCGACCCTTCTTCCTCTTTGTTGTATTATGCGCAGATCCGACCTGCCGCCGCCGACATCCTGACGACCCTCAGGTATAAGTCCTTCGAAAGCGGCCTTGCTCTACTACCCCAACTCCCCACGTGTCTGCATGTGCATCTTTTTTTACTTCCATCAGCTCTTCCAAATCCACCTAAATTTTTATTATTATTAGAGGTAAAGCTACTTCATGCATTCAAATCTAGGACTTCGTGGGGACCCCGACTCATAAGTCGTGATCACCGAATGCATGTGTACAATGATCCCAGAGATCAATGCTCACTGAACACACAGAAGCTGAATAACAAGAGTCTTACATCCATACATACCGTATTACACAAGCAGGACTACTATGGTCAAGTTTTGAGTATATCATCGCAGCGGAAATCTTCGTCGACTACTTGGACCCATGCCATTTGCCTTAACCCTACATGCATTCTGTCTGGGAAGCGTCCAAGGTCGCATGTTCATCACCGACGTATTCTTCATCATATCCTTTTCTTTCAAACCTGGCCAATAAAATAACAAGTGGCAAGCCAATGAGTACTTTGAATGTACTCGCAAGCAACCCATGTTTTGGTTCAAGGCAAAATAATGCATGATATAGGTACATTTTGCAGAAAGCTAGTTTTGAGTGCTATGACATGTTCAACAACTTGCAAAACATGCATCATGAGGATTCAAGTAACCCTGAGGACAGGTTACAGATATCAACATAAGTAGAGTTGGAAACAACCCAACTTAATCATCATGTCAAGTCTTTTGACTTGACCCAACTAATTCTTTCCACTCATCCATACACACTCACCGAGTTTCGTAAACATGTGGACGTAGCCAAAGAACGGTTACCCAACTATCCTTGATCGTGGACACAGCTATTTGAATAGTTTTACACTCTGTAGAGGTTGCACAATTTACCCACAAGATCCGGGGAACTTCCGTGTCTTCCACGACCCACGGTACCTCAAGTACCCGGGGTAAGCACCCGATCAATATCTTTCCCTAGACGACACTAACATAGAGTCCACTCGATTGGTAGTAAACCCCGTGCCCAACATTTCACATCTTAAAATTATGGAGCCTCGCTCCCATATTCATCACATACCACTGGCACGGGGTACCAATGGTGAGTCCGGTGCCCTGTGAAAACAGTTATGGCCGCCTATCCAAGCACGACCCCGTCCCGAGAGTGACCTTGTGTCACCCCCATCACTAGTAGTGCGGGCACCATGCTAGTTTTAGCCTAGGTAATCAATAATGCCCTTTCCCATATAAGGGTAGAGTGGTTGCGCATGTAAGGTTGGAGTAACGGTCGCAACTTAAACCAATCCGTTTTTGAAAACAACACACTCACTTGCCTCGGTACACCACTTCTTTATCAAGTGGTTACTTAGCTAAAAATCTCCCTCGGGCATTAGTGGCACTCGACGAGGTTTTCAAAAAGTCTTTGAGAATACTTTTGTCTCCATCACCATGCATATACCCTGTCCCACTTGTGTAGCAACTACTTTAGCATCCTATCTCCTCCCACCAGCATAACCCTCATAGGAAGGTAGGGTCATGCAGAATGCAAGTATCAACACGGAAGTAACAGAGGCAACCCACCAAAGTGGTTACCATCTCATCATGATTCTGATGCAACAATATAAAGTGCTATATGAAATGCATAAAAAGGGTTTCATAGACATGGTCAAAGGGCTGCTTGCCTGGCTCAGCAAAGTCTTCAAATCTTCTGGTCCATCTCTGAGCCATTCGTCTACTTCGTCAACTATCGTTGAAAGCAATCATAATAAGCAACACAACAAGGCAGAAAATAAAAGTGCTCTAAAAATATGAATTTGACTTTTCTAGGACATCTCTGGTTATATGAAAAATAAACAGGGTGGCTTCATTGGGATTGGATTAGTGGATATTTATGAACATTTCAATATGATGGAATCAACGGATTTAATGGATCTGCAAGTTGTCCATAGAATGCCTTTTTATAAAAATGAGTAAAAGTACCCACTAAATTAGGCATGATTTTAGAAACATTTAGAAATTGGATTCACTGGATTTGGAGTTCAAATGAATATCCTATGGATTTTTGAAGTGGGCTTATGTGGATAAATGACCTATTTAATGTATCCAGTGAACACCAAGCACAGTAAAAATGTTCACTATGGCTCATTAAATAGATCTAGATCTATGGAGTCTCTGGAAATTTTAATCATCAAATTTGGGCATGAAATGAATTAACTATGGATTTTAGAAGCTCACTGAAAAAGAAAAAGAAAAAGATTTGGGTTATACCTAAAGTGTGCACAGGGCGCAGTTTAGCACCGCAGCGCACTGGGCTGGCCCAGCGGATCGGCCACGCGGACGACAGGGTGACGTCGAAGGCGCCTAGTGAGGGAGTCCTGGACTAAGGGGTCCTCGGGCGTCCGGCCAGTTAGCCATGGGCCGGACTGATGGGCTGTGAAGATACGAAGACCGAAGACTGCACACCCGTGTCCGGAGGGGACTCTCCTTGGCGTGGAAGGCAAGCTTGGTGACCAAATATGTAGATTCCTTTCTTTGTAACCGATCTTGTGTAACCCTAGATCCTCCCGAAGTCTATATAAACCTGAGGACTTAGTTTGGAGAGGAGAGGTACATTACCATAGTCATACAGGCTAGACTTCTAGGGTTTTAGCCATAACGATCTCGTGGTAGATCAACTATTGTAGTACTCATATTCATCAAGATCAATCAAGCAGGAAGTAGGGTATTACCTCCATAGAGAGGGCCCGAACCTGGGTAAACATTGTGTCCCCCGTCTCCTGTTACCATAAACCTTAGACGCACAGTTCGGGACTCCCTACCCGAGATCCGCCGGTTTTGACACCGACATTGGTGCTTTCATTGAGAGTTACACTGTGTCGTCCCTTAAAGGTTCGATGGCCCCTTCAATCATCAGCGACGATGTTGTCCAAGGCGCGACCTTCCTCCCAGGATAGATCTTCATGTTCGGCGGCTTCGCACTGCGGGCCAACTCGCTTGGCCATCTGGAGCAGATCGATAGCTACGCCTCTGGCCACTAGGTCAGATTTGGGAGCTTGAACTACGTTGCGGACATCCGTGGAGATTTGATCTTCGCCGGATTCGAGACCGCGGCAACCACTCCTGGTCACCCCGATGAACATGACATAAATCTGTCATCGGATCGCATCCAGGAGACAGCTCCTTTAACCGCTCTGGCTGCAGGGACGCGGGAGAGGGTGAACCCGCCTCCACTTCCCAGCGTGGCCCGGTGGCTGGGCCACTGACGAGCAGGGCCCGCCTGGAGGGCCTTCATCTTCGTCTTCGTCCCGCGCGCTCGCCTGGCCGAGGGAGTAGAGAGCCCCGACGACGACTGCCGGCGCTACGGGGCACCTCCGGCGACGTTCTGGCTATGGATGAGCTCAGGAGGCTGCACCGCATCCACCTAGGTGCTTTGCGCACGCCGACGAGGGCCATATCGGCGACGGCTTGGATGGCCGCGGAGGAGGCCGTCGGCCGTCTTTGGCCACGAGCGCGCGGCGCTCCCGGGGATGAACGATGGCGATGGAAGGCCTCGAGGTGGTGGTATGAGGGCACTGGAGTGGCTAGGGAGAGAAGGGAGGCTCGGGATAGCCCGAATTTAGCCGGGGGTCAACGGCGGTTCTCCGGCCATGGAGGGCTATGGAGAGCACGAGGAGGGGAGTGGGTCGGTCCAGGGGGTGCACGGGAGAGAGAGAGGGCAAAGCGGATCCAAGGTAAGGTCGGGGCGGCCCTATATGGTGGGGCCACGGCTCACCGCGGACGGCAACCACGGCCGCGGACTAGGCGATGCGAGGGGCTGAATTGGCCCCCTACGCCATGTCCTGGGCATTCGTGGGCGTGGACCATATCGGGGGAGAAGTAAAGGGGGAGCGGGGCGTGCTCCAGGAGGGTCCCGAGCTCGTGCGCCCATTGGCCGAGCCAGGCGGCGTCGGGCACGGGCAGCAGGGTGTGAGAGAGGGGGAGAGGAGGGGGCCTGCACTGCTGTCGTGTTGCGGACGTCGAGGACCTCGACTGGCGCGAGGGGAAGGCTCGAGGTGGTCGGGGGACACGGTCTCAATGGTCAGGAGCGCGATGACGTGCTCCAGCGCGCGTCTTGGGCCGGTGTCCGTGGTTTTTCGCACGCGCCAGCGTGTCCACTTGTGTCTGGCAGCTGCAGGGGGAGTAGACAATGGGAAAGTGGCATTGGATGCCCTGGAGAGCCACTAGAGGAGCAGTGGGGTTGAGAGAGAGAGAGAGGGAAAACTGCTGTCTAGGGGAGAAAAATGGGTCTCTGCCCCCGTTAATGATTGCTCCTTGGGCAACAAAGCATGTAGGAGTTAGAGGAGGACCAGATGAGGCTGTGGGAAGAGTTTCAGCTCATGGAGATTAGTGGAAGGGGTTGAAACTTGCATTTTGAAATTCTGCCAGAAGGTGTTTGATGGTGGTTTGGGCTAGCTAATTTTCTCAACTTGCTTTGACACTTAACAGGAGTGAGTGACATTACAAATTAGTAGTGACCACCAATTTTGAGGTCAAATGGAGAAGGTGGCCAATGCAACTTTTGTAAACCCTAGAAATGGGCAGAAATAGTTTTGGCTAGATTTTATCATGCTATGTTCTCCTTGTTGCACCACTTGGTGTAGTGTCACCATTTGGGGATTACAGCATGCTCACAAAAATTGGGGTCAAAAGGAGACAGCTTGACAATGTAGAGTTGTTCAAATTTGGTTACGGACAGAGAGAAAGGGTTTTGAGGCACTTTGATCAAGTTATCCTACTCTACAACTTGTGCCACTTGGCCTAGGTGATTGATTAGGCTATCTCGAGCATGCGTACAAATTTTGAGATCATTTGGACATGTTTGGTAGTACAAAGTTGTTCAAACTTGGAAAAGGACAGGAGTGGTTTTGAGAGGGTTTCATGGGGTTATACTGTTCTCCATGACAAGAGACTTGGCAATATCATCAAGTTGGCCATTTGTGACAAGGTAGATTTTCCCTGGATTTAATGGAGAACATTTCCTGTGTAAATATTTCAAAAGCTTGAAATATCCAGAAAGGGGTTTTGAGGGATTTGACCAATATTTTGAACATGACCATCTGTTGAAACTCTTATATATGGAAAATATATGTCCTATGAGTTTCCCTAAATTTTCCCAAATATTTTTGAAACAGTAAAATAATTTTAACCTATTAAAGACCATTTCTGGCCTAAAGAAAAATGCTTTAAATAAAATAGGAAAATAACTTTTAAAATTATACTTTTGTGGTTTATGGGAGTCCTATATCTAATAGGTGTCAAATATGCTTTTGGAAATATTTTTCATGCCCTAAGTTAAGTACTTGTAGTGCAAGCCTTAAGTTAGGAGTTTTTGGAAAACCTAATTTAGAAAATACTTTTTGGCCAAATTATTTTTGCATGAAATTACTTTTATGTCCTATACACATGGCATGATCATTGGGCAAGGTTTTGGATCAAGGAGAAGGGGTATAAGAGTTGGAGGATTTATTTGATTTTTAGAGCACTTGCAACCAACACACAAAAATCAAATCAAGCAAAGTCCAAAACACTCAAAAGTTTTTTGTCAAACCACATTTTACCATGATTTATTAGCTTAAGTGGTGTGGCATGAAAATCAGGGTGTGAGATACTTGGTTCAAAGAACGAAGAAAGGGGGGAAAGTCGTAGCATGAATCTAGGACTTGATTCAAAGAGGAAATAACAGGGGGAAAGTAGTAGAGACCGGATACCCAACCGGTCTTTTGGTTGAAAGGGAAATATTGGGAAAACGCGGTACAAAATGGATAAGGAACAGATCTATTATTGGTTAAAAATGATAAAAAGTGGCGGCTGGTGGACAAGTAAACAGAGTATGTCTAGGATTAGATTTGCTGCCCTCACATAGTAAAAGGTCTTTAGGATTAGATTTGCTGCCCTCACATAGTAAAAGGTCTCCAGGATTAGATTCGCTGCCCTCACATAGTAAAATGTCTCGAGGATTAGATTTGCTGCCCTCACATAGTAAAAGGTCTCTCCAGGATTAGATTTGTTGCTCTCACATAGTAAAAGGTCTCCAGGATTAGATTTGCTGCCCTCACAGAGCATGAACAAACTCGGCATCACCACTTTATGCCTCCTTGTAGGTTCATTGTGCTAATGCGTCCACTGTCGCATGTCCTTATACCAACTTTTTGTTGTTGTTAATGTAAGGGCGCATGTAAAATGAAGCGATCACAGTGTTACCTTAAGGACATGTCTAACCAGTGTTATTGTTAATCTAATGCCTCCAGTGATATGATGCAATTAAACTGTGTTACAAATGGTACTCCTGCTGTTTTCCCCAGTATGATAAGTAAGTTCCTTCTTTACGCTGTTGAGTGACCTGGCGTCCCCACGGTCCCATGACCTTAAACCAACTCTTTACCTGCTATTGATTTACTGTATCTGGTAAACAAGCAATGACACCATTAAAGTAATCCCATATTTGACGAATGTCATTGTTGATCGTAATGCTTCCGATAACATGAAGCATTGCTGACGTTGTAAAATTTCTACTGTCCTTGCATGATTGCCATAAACATAATTAAGATGCTTCTTTTCATTTCGTGTATGTTTCGTATATTCTTATTGACCAGCGATTGTTTACTTTCTATCTTTTTGTGCAGATAGGGATATCCATTTCACCTTGTTGCTATTGTGACCTTTTGGTGAACTGCACAAAACACTTTTTTTGGAATGAGTGTCTTGTGCATTTCAACTAAAATGTCACGTGGGCAACATCTCTCAATTTTGGTGGAACTGCACAAACTGGTGATTGGAGTTTCCAAAATCTCCATCAAATTATGTTGGTAATCTCGTGCACCATTTTATTAGCCTTTGCAAGATGAGCCGTCACTGTCACCACAATGTCACTTTATTTTAGTGGATTTACACAAAAGATTAAGCAAATTATAGTTCCACCTTACATGAGCAGGACAGCCAACCTTAATGTTGCTCAATTTTTGTGCAACTACTAAAGAAGAACCTGCCAGCTCACGGGAGCAAGTACTTCTTGCTAGCTGAATGATGCAATCTTTGCTTCATTTCGAATGTGAGCTGTAGAAAAAGGCACATGAATTGAATCATGGATCTCCAGGCTGGCCTCATCCAAGTGGAGTTGCAGGTTCACCACATCGAGTCGTGGTGGCATAGGGCCCCTCACACCGGTCAGTACTGACCTTTATCAACATGATTGTGCTTTGTCATACTGTGCTAATGTTCTATTTTTTAAATAAGGTATTCTATCACAAGCTTTTCTTGTTTTGGAAATAAAGTTTGCTTCAACTAGTGCCACTATTATAGTAATCATGCTCTTCCTTATCTGTGCAAACAGGAATACTCAATTACAGATGTTGTGATGGTCAAGAGCATTCGCCAAGTTCTTGGGTTGTATGAAACGGCTAGCCAATATGGATTTAATCCCGACATTCAGTTTATCAAAAGCTCTAATGGGTTGGTTCTGAATCTTGCAAGCTGGGAATCAATGAGATGTGTACGCATCTTTGTTGTACTTATTGTTTGAATCTTATTTGTTGGTTCTGAATCTTTCAAGCTGGGAAACAATGAGATGTGTAGGCATCGTTGATGTACTTATTATTTGAATCTTATTTGTTGGTTCTGAATCTTGCAAGCTGGGAAACACGACATGATGATGCAGAGGACAACAACCATAACAAACTGTTTAAACTTGGTAGTATTATTTGTGTGAAAGTGCGACAAATGTGTTGATCGTGTGCGTCCTAAGAATAATAATTCTATGGTGTGCATGTTGATCCTGTGGCACTGATAGAACGAGCCAATGCATTGCTTATTTTAAGAATAAATTTCTATTAAAGCTAGTTAAATTTAAGTAAAGTGACCACTAACACTTGTTATTACAGTACCAATACAGACCCGTTCGTGAACCGACCTGTGGTCGGAATAGGTTTCTTAATGGAGGCATTTGAATACGCCGAGGGTGCATGTTCTGTCAGGCGTGCAGCGGGCGAGGGAGGGGTAGTAACTGTTGTAGCATGTACACACTCAGTTTACTGTTGAATCCAATTCCCCAAGAGCTGAAAAACAAACTGCTGCCGCCGCCTATCCACTCGTTCACTTGAAGAGACTCCAATGGCGATCCGAGGGGTGAGCCTGCTGGATATCGACTTCAGCAAGGAGTTCACCTTTGAGTTCGCTGTTAAGTCCCATGGATGCACCAAGTTGAATGTGATGTACACCAACGATCCGAACTCGGTGAAGCTCTGCCTCACCGAGTTCAAGTAGTACCTACAGGACGAGAAAGCACAAGGTCACAGGACTAGACCTTGTGCCCATCCATTCATCTCCTGACAGGGACCAGCGGATCACGGTCGCCCAGGTATGCGTGCGGGACGAGGTTCTTGTCTACTAGTGTTGTAGGGCCATCAGATGTTCTGTTGCATTCGCCCGGTTCATCGGTAGCGCCGACTGCACCTTTGCTACGGTGGAGAGAAGGAAGAACGCGACGATTCAGCCATATGGTGCAACAAGCTTGTCGACATCCAGAAGCAATACAAGATTATCGACAATGGGCAGGAGAAGGACTCCGTGGTTGACCTCACCGAGACCATCAACGACCCCTGCTACGCCAACATTGAAGAAGACAACGATACCAAGGACCTGAACACGTGGGAGGTACCTCTGAATCTAGCCTACATAACCTACACGGCCAAGGACACATACGCATGCTATGACTTGTACAGTCGGATCTTGGACATGAGGGTGTGTCTGCTTCCTGTAACCGACGAGTACACGGACAACCGCAACATCATGATCAAGCATGCCAGGAAGGTCTAGATGTTGTACTTTATCTGTTTAAGCACCTTTATCATGTGAGTGTTTCATGCATTAGCCTATGTGTCGTAATTATCTGTTTTGTCCGAAATATTTCTTCTAAGAACCCATTAATCTGTTTGCTTTTTTTAGTGGCTATTTGCTTATGTATGTAACTAGTTCACTCGGCTGCCGTGCTTTGAATCTCCTTCCTCCCAACATATTCCCCTTCTCAGGTGGACCCAGTAGGTCTCGTACACAGACATATGGGACCAACCACCTATCCATTTGTATTTCTTTATTTTGTTCAATCTTTCATCCTCTTCCTATATAGCAGCTGGCCATCATAGCCTATGGCATTGGCCAGGCAATTCCTCTTCTCCCACACATTGTCCGGCGGCGGCAGCTCCACCGGCCCACCCTGCACCCGAACAAGTAAATCCTCGTACTCCCCTCCACCTGCGTCTTCCCCCTCTCTGGCTCGTTCGGTCCGAGGTCTCGATGTCGTCCTCCGCCTTGGTGCTCTCGCCGCGGCAGCGCCGTCTGTCGTTCCCAACATGGTCAGCAAAACAAGAGGAATCGGGAGACAACTGTTCGTCGAGAGGCTGACAGTCCTGGGCCCACCAGGTCCATGGCCTAGGTTTTGTTGTTTAACATGGGCAGCCCACGACATGTTTCAACGTTTTTGGATCGGCAGGTATCAAGCGGCCTCTAGGCCTCCCAACCTAGCTTGTCTATAACATCAGCAGCCCAAGTTATGTTTGTTTTTTCAAGACGGCGCACAGCTCAGTTCTATTTATCTATAAGAATGCAAAACTGAACCTATGTTATAATAGTGTATATATATATATATATATATATTTATATATATCTTATTTTCTTTTATATATATATATATATATATATAATAGAAACAACATAAGGTTCCGTTAAACCTGTCATTCATCCAATCATTTTATAGACCTTCCCACTTCCTTTATTTTTCATTTTCATTAACCCTATATCTGAATTTTCTCCCACTTTCTTTTTTGATGTAAACTGAGTTTTCTCTCAGTACTTTTCCCTAGAACCAACTCAAATGTCCCACGTCTAGCCTAAAAAATAATAATACCCCACGTCATATTAACTCATCAAATTAAAATGATATTTTATTTCGTAAATTGAAAGTTCTTACAAAATAATAATAATAATTTTATATATATAACTTGGCAAGTTAACTCCTAGTGATTGCGTACATAAGCTTGCAAAGATTTTACTGACCAATGCAGTAATAGACGTGCAATCCTGTGTTTATGTTTTTATAGCATTTCTCCATCCAGTCCGACATCATATTTTCACCCAGTCCAACAAGTCCGCAGATTTCGGGAAAAATGCAAATGGGTTTTAAATTCTACCATAATATATAAACGGGCTACATAGTGCTACATCATTGTTTCACCCAGCCCACCAAATGGGCTAAAAAACCAAATCGACTGGCTAACATGTGGGCCAGTAGGTCGAAGCCTAAGGACTTTCACAAAAAATAAAAATACAAAGGTCGAAGCCTAAGCAAGGCTTTGGATTTACATCCAACGGCCGACATTCTTCTTCAATCTCTCGTCTTCTTCCCCCAGCGCTGCTGGGACCGCCTACTCCACTCGTCGGCGTCCAGTGGCGCTGTTTTGCGTGCCTCGAAGCGAAATGCTACCCCGCCGACGGCCAGGCCATCGCTCCACTCCGCACATCCTGTTATTCTCTGCCAAGTGTAGGCCCACCCTGCACCCGAACCAGTCAAGTTTCCCACTCCTCTCCGTCTGCGACTCCACTGCCGCGTCTTCCCCATCTTCGGGTCGTTCCAGTCTAGGGCCTCGCCGTCGTCCACCGCCTCGCTGCACTTGATGTAGCGTGGTCAATAAACGAGAGTCATCGGAAGAGGACTGTACATGGAGAGCCTGATGGCTGGGACCCACGAGGTCCATGGTCGCACGCAAGGAAAGTTCGTCCTTATTAAGTCAAAAAAATGTTTCCTCCCACGACAATTTGGACCAACCGGGTCAGTATCTTATGTGAAGGAAGTGCCTCCTTGTTATGCGAGCTGGGACCCCGCAGATTTGGTGGCTGACTTGTTGGCCTACTAAGTGGATGTGTACACAGGGCTTTGTCAACTTAATCAACAAATGATTCTAGCAGCTGGACCGTTGGATGTTAATCCAACAGCCGTGCTCCTTCTTCAACCTCGGTTCTTGCTCCTGTCTCCCATGGGCGGCAATGCTGTCACGCACCCAAACCAGTCAAGTTCCCCACTCCTCTCCATCTGTGAATCCACTATCGCGTCTTCCCCATCTCCGGGTTGTTCCAGTCTGGGGCCTCGTCTTCGTCCATCGGCCTTGGTGTGCTCGGCACAGTGTGGTCAACATGGTCAACAAACGAGAGTCATCGGAAGATGACTGTACATGAGAGGCTAACAGTGGGGACGCACCACGCCCATGGACGCATGCAAGCAACCGCATCCTTTTTATCCTGAAAAATAATGTTTTCTCCCCCTGACTGCTGGGATCCACCAGCTACATCTTCGCACGCAAGGAAGTGCCTGACAGTAGGGACCCACCTAGTCGAAGCGTATGTAGCGTTGTCATTCTGGTTGCGAACATGCACGTACATATGATCAGTCTGTCTGCAGGCTGCAGCGATGAACCGTGGCCGTGTAAGGAAGGGCACGTGTCATAGTATAGGCGCGCACGTGTGGTAGTAGAGGCGCGCACGTAGCATGTACACGTACGTATAGCCAGGGTGCAAGAAAGTAAATACGGCCACATACGTACATACGGGCGGGGTCTCGAACACCTACTCGCGCATATTTACGGCCAGGGCTCGTGTACATGATTGGGTCGGAATGGAGAAACTGCGTCGTCGTGTTCATCGGGAGCCAACCGGCTTGGACGGAACAGCCGATCGAAATAAGGCCTGGTGTACCGCAGAACAGAGGAAACGGCCTTGTGTTCGACCGGCCACGGTCGAAACGGGATCCTGTTCATCGGGAGGGGTCTAGCTGTTGGGGAATGCAGTAATTTCAAAAAAATTCCTACGCACACGCAAGATCATGGTGATGCATAGCAACGAGAGGGGAGAGTGTAGTCCACGTACCCTCGTAGACCGTAAGCGAAAGCGTCAAGTGATGCGGTTGATGTAGTCGAACGTCTTCGCGATTCAACCGATCCTAGTACCGAAAGTACGACACCTTCGCGATCTTCACACATTTAGCTCGGTGACGTCCCACGAACTCTTGATCCAGCTGAGTGTCGGGGAAGAGCTTCGTCAGCACGACGGCGTGATGATGGTGTTGATGAAGTTACCGACGCAGGGCTTCGCCTAAGCACTACAATGATATGACCGAGGTGGAATATGTGGAGGGGGCACCGCACACGGCTAAGACAATGATCAAATTGTGTGTCTATGGGGTGCCCCCCTCCCCCGTATATAAAGGAGTGGAGGAGGGGGAGGGCCGGCCCTCTCTATGGCGCGCCCTAGGGGATTCCTACTCCCACCGGGAGTAGGATTCCCCCCTTCCAAGTAGGAATAGGAGAGGAGGAAGGAGGAGAGAGGGAGGAAGGAAAGGGGGCCGGCCCCCTTCCCAATTCGGATTGGGCCTGGGGGGCCCCTCCTAGGCCGCCTCCTCCTCTCTCCCACTAAGGCCCAATAAGGCCCATACACTCCCCGGGGGGTTCCCGTAACCTCCGGGTACTCCGATAAATGCCCGAACTCACCCGGAACCATTCCGATGTCCAAACATAGCCATCCAATATATCGATCTTCATGACTCGACCATTTCGAGACTCCTCTTCATGTCCGTGATCACATCCGGGACTCCGAAAAACCTTCGGTACATCAAAACACATAAACTCATAATATCAATCGTCACAGAACGTTAAGCGTGCGGACCCTACGGTTCAAGAACTATGTAGACATGACCGAGACACGTCTCCGGTCAATAACCAATAGCGGAACCTAGATGCTCATATTGGCTCCCACGTCTTCTACGAAGATCTTTGTCGGTCAAACCGCATAACAACATACGTTGTTCCCTTTGTCATCGATATGTTACTTGCCCGAGATTCGATCGTCGGTTTCCCAATACCTAGTTCAATCTCATTACCGGCAAGTCTCTTTATTCGTTCCGTAATGCATCATCTCGCAACTAACTCATTAGTCACATTGCTTGCTAGGCTTATAGTGATGTGCATTACCGAGAGAGCCCAGAGATACCTCTTCGACAATCGGAGTGACAAATCCTAATCTCGATCTATGCCAACTCAACAAACACCATCGGAGACACCTGTAGAGCACCTTTATAATCACCCAATTACGTTGTGACGTTTGGTAGCACACAAAGTGTTCCTCCGGTATTCGGGAGTTGCATAATCTCATAGTCATAGGAACATGTATAAGTCATGAAGAAAGCAATAGCAACATACTAAACGATCAAGTGCTAAGGTAACGGAAGGGTCTTGTCCATCACATCATTCTCTAATGATGTGATCCCATTCATCAAATGACAACACATGTCTATGGCTAGGAAACTTAACCATCTTTGATTAACGAGCTAGTTCTAGTAGAGGCATACTAGGGACACTCTATTTGTCTATGTATTCACACATGTACTAAGTTTCCGGTTAATACAATTCTAGCAGGAATAATAAACATTTATCAAGATATAAGGAAATAAATAATAACTTTATTATTGCCTCTTGGGCATATTTCCTTCAGTCTCCCACTTGCATTAGAGTCAATAATCTAGTTCACATCGCCATGTGATTTAACACCAATAGTTCACATCTTTATGCGATTAACAACCATACTAGAGTAAATAATCTAGTTCACATCGCTTATGTGATTAATACACAAGAGTAATATGGTGTGATCATGTTTTGCTTGTGAGAGAAGTTTTAGTCTACAGGTTTGTCACATTCAGATCCGTAAGTATTTTGCAAATTTCTATGTCTACAATGCTCTGCACGGAGCTACTCTAGCTAATTGCTCCCACTTTCAATATGTATCCAGATTGAGGCGCAGTGTCATCTGGATCGGTGTAAAAGCTTGCATCGATGTAACTCTTTACGACGAACTCTTTGTCACCTCCTTAACCGAGAAATATTTCCTTTGTCCTCTAAGGATAATTTTGACCGCTGTCTAGTGATCTACTCCTAGATCACTATTGCACTCCCTTGCCAAACTCATAGCAAGGTATACAATAGGTCTGGCACACAGCATGGCATACTTTATAGAACCTATGGCTGAGGCATAGGGAATGACTTTCATTCTCTTTCTATTTTCTGTCGTGGTCGGGTTTTGAGTCTTACTCAACTTCACACCTTTGCAATACAGGCAAGAACTCCTTCTTTGACTGTTCCATTTTGAACTACTTCAAAATCTTGTCAAGGTATGTACTCATTGAAAAAACTTATCAAGTGTTTTGATCTATCTCTATAGATCTTGATGCTCAATATGTAAGCAGATTCACTGAGGTCTTTCTTTGAAAAACTCGTTTCGAACACTCCTTTATGCTTTCAAAAAATTCTACATCATTTCCGATCAACAATATGTCACTCACATATACTTATCAGAAAGGCTGTAGTGCTCCCACTCACTTTCTTGTAAATAAAGGTTTCACCGCAAGTCTGTATAAAACTATATGCTTTGATCAACTCATCAAAGTGTATATTCCAACTCTGAGATGCTTGCACCAGTCCACAGATGGATTGCTGGAGCTTGCACACTTTGTTAGCACCTTTATGATTGACAAAACCTTCTTGTTGTATCATATACAACTCTTCTTTAAGAAATCCTTTAAGGAATGCAATTTTGACATCCATTTGCCAGATTTCATAAAATGTGGCAATTGCTAACATGATTCGGACAGACTTTAAGCATCGCTACGAGTGAGAAAATCTCATCATAGTAACACCTTGAACTTGTCGAAAACTTTTTGCAACAATTCGAGCTTTATAGATAGTAACACTACTATCAGCGTCTGTATTCCTCTTGAAGATCCATTTATTCTTAATGGCTTGCCTATCATCGGGCAAGTCACCAAAGTCCATACTTTGTTTTCATACAGGGATCCTATCTCAAATTTCATGTCCTTAAATCATTTTGCGGAATCTGGGCTCATCATCGCTTCCTCATAGTTCGTAGGTTATTCATGGTCTAGTAACATGACTTCCATAACCGGATTACCATACCACTCTGGTGCGGAACGTACTCTGGTTGACCTATGAGGTTTGATAGTAACTTGTTCTGAAGTTTCATGATCATCATCATTAACTTCCTCACTAATTGGTGTAGGCATCACTAGAACTCATTTATGTGATGATCTACTTTCCAATTCGAGAGAAGGTACACTTACCTCATCAAGTTCTACTTACCTCCCACTCACTTCTTTCGAGAGAAACTCCTTCTCTAGAAAGGATCCATTCTCAGCAACGAATATCTTGCCTTCGGATCTGTGATAGAAGGTGTACCCAACAGTCTCCTTTGGGTATCCTATGAAGACACATTTTTCCGACTTGGGTTCGAGCTTATCAGGTTGAAACTTTTTCACATAAGCATCGCAACCCCAAACTTTAAGAAACGACAGCTTAGGTTTCTATCTAAACCATAGTTCATATGGTGTCATCTCAATGGATTTAGATGGTGCCGTGAATGCAACTATCTCTAATGCATAACCCCAAAACGATAGTGGTAAATCGGTAAGAGACATCATAGATCGCACCATATATTATAAAGTACGGTTACGACGTTCGGACACACCATTACACTTTGGTGTTCCAGGTGGCGTGAGTTTGCGAAACTATTCCACATTGTTTCAAAGGAAGACCAATCTCATAACTCAAAATATTCACCTCTACGATCAGATCGTAGAAACTTTATTTTCTTGTTATGATGATTTTCCACTTCACTCTGAAATTCCTTGAACTTTTCAAATGTTTCAAACTTTATGTTTCATCAAGTAGATATACCCATATCTGCTCAAATCATCTGTGAAGGTCAGAAAATAATGATACCGCCCATGAGCCTCAACACTCATCGGACCGCATACATCAGTATGTATTATTTCCAACAAGTCTGTTGCTCGCTCCATTTTTCCGGAGAACGGAGTCTTAGTCATCTTGCCCATGAGGCATGGTTCGCAAGCATCAAATGATTCATAATCAAGTGATTCCAAAAGTCCATCCGCATGGAGTTTCTTCATGCACTTTACACCAATATGACCTAAACGGCAGTGCCACAAATAAGTTGAACTATCATTATTGACTTTGCATCTTTTGGCTTCAATATTATGAATATGTGTATCACTACGATCAAGATCTAACAAACTATTTTCATTGGGTGTATGACCATCGAAGGTTTTATTCATGTAAACAGAACAACAATTATTCTCTGACTTTAAATGAATAATGGTATTGCAATAAACATGATCAAATCATATTCATGCTCAACGCAAAAACCAAATAACATTTTTTTAGGTCCAACACTAATCCCAAAAGTATAGGGAGTGTGCGATGATGATCATATCAATCTTGGAACCACTTCCAACACACATTGTCACTTCACCCTTAACTAGTCTCTCTTCATTCTGTAACTCCCGTTTCGAGTTACTAATCTTAGCAACTGAACTAGTATCAAATACTAAGGGGTTGCTATAAACACTAGTAAAGTACACATCAATAACATGTATATCAAATATACCTTTGTTCACTTTGCCATCCTTCTTATCCGCCAAATACTTGGGTAGTTCCACATGCAGTGATCATTTCCATTGCAGTAGAAGCACTTAGTCTAAGGCTTAGGTCCAGACTTGGGCTTCTTCACTTGAGCAGCAACTTGCTTGCTGTTCTTCTTGAAGTTCTCCTTCTATCCCTTTGCCTTTTCTTGAAACTAGTGGTCTTGTTAACCATCAACACTTGATGCTCTTTCTTGATTTCTACCTTCGTCGATTTCAGCATCGCAAAGAGCTCGGGAATTACTTTCGTCATCCCTTGCATATTATAGTTCATCACGAAGTTTTAGTAACTTGGAGATAGTGACTAGAGAACATTGTCAATTACTATCTTATCTGGAAGATTAACTCCCACTTGATTCAAGAAATTGTAGTACCCAGACAATCTGAGTACATGCTCACTGGTTGAGCTATTCTCCACCATCTTGTAGGCAAAGTACTGTCAGAGGTCTCATACCTCTTGATACGGGCACGAGTATGAAATACCAATTTCAAGTCTTGGAACATCTTATATGCTCCGTGGTGTTCAAAACGTTTTTGAAGTCCCGGTTCTAAGCCGTAAAGCATGGTGCACTAAACTATCAAGTAGTCATCATACCAAGCTTTTGTCAAAACGTTCATAATGTCTGTATCTACTCCTGCAATAGGTTTGTCACCTAGCGGTGCATCAAGGACATAATTCTTCTGTGCAGCAATAAGGAAAATACTCAGATCACGGACCAAGTCCGCATCATTGCTGCTATCATCTTTGAACTTATATTTCTCTAGGAACATATAAAAATAAACGGGGAGCTACATCGCGAGCTATTGATCTACAACATAGATATGCTAATACTACCAGGACTAAGTTCATGATAAATTAAAATTCAATTAATCATATTACTTTAGAACTCCCACTTAGATAGACATCCCTCTAGTCATCTAAATGATCACATGATCCAAATCAACTAAACCATGTTCGATCATCACGTGAGATGGAGTAGTTTTCAATGGTGAACATCACTATGTTGATCATATCTACTATATGATTCACGCTCGACCTTTCGGTCTCCAGTGTTCCAAGGCCATATCTGCATTTGCTAGGCTCGTCAAGTTTAACCCGAGTATTCTGCGTATGCAAAACTGGCTTGCACCCGTTGTATGTGAACGTAGAGCTTATCACACCCGATCATCACGTGTTGTCTCGGCACGACGAACTTTTGCAACGGTGCATACTCAGGGAGAAAACCTGTACCTTGAAATTTAGTGAGAGATCATCTTATAATGCTACCGTCGAACTAAGCAAAATAAGATGCATAAAGGATAAACATCACATGCAATCAATATAAGTGATATGATATGGCCATCATCGTCTTGTGCCTTTGATCTCCATCTCCAAAGCACCATCATGATCACCATCGTCACCGGCATGACACCTTGATCTCCATCGTAGCATCGTTGTCGTCTCGCCAACTATTGCTTCGACTATCGTTACCGCTTAGTGATAAAGTAAAGCAATTACATGGCGATTGCATTTCATACAATAAAGCGACAACCATATGGCTCCTGCCAGTTGCCGATAACTGTGTTACAAAACATGATCATCTCATACAATAAAATTTAGCATCATGTCTTGACCATATCACATCACAACATGCCCTGCAAAAACAAGTTAGACGTCTTCTACTTTGTTGTTGCAAGTTTTACGTGGCTACTACAGGCTGAGCAAGAACCGTTCTTACCTACGCATTAAAACCACAACGATTTTTTGTCAAGTGTGATGTTTTAACCTTCAACAAGGACCAGGCGTAGTCACACTCGATTCAACTAAAGTTGGAGAAACTTACACCCACTAGCCACCTGTGTGCAAAGCACGTTGGTAGAACCAGTCTCGCGTAAGCGTACGCGTAATGTCAGTCTGGGCCGCTTCATCCAACAATACCGCCGAATGAAAGTATGACATGCTGGTAAGCAGTATGACTATTGTCGCCCACAACTCTTTGTGTTCTACGCGTGCATATAACATCTACGCATAGACCTGGCTCGGATGCCACTGTTGGGGAACGCAGTAATTTCAAAAAAATTCCTGCGCACACGCAAAATCATGGTGATGCATTGCAACGAGAGGGGAGAGTGTAGTCCATGTACCCTCATAGACCGTAAGCGGAAGCATCAAGTGACGCGATTGATGTAGTCGAACGTCTTCGTGATTCAACCGATCATAGTACCGAAAGTACGGCACCTCCGCGATCTACACACGTTCAACTCGGTGACGTCCCACGAACTCTTGATCCAGCTGAGTGTCGGGGAAGAGCTTCGGCAGCACAACGGCGTGATGACGGTGTTGATGAAGTTACCGACGCAGGGCTTTTCCTAAGCACTACAACGATATGACCGAGGTGGAATATGTGGAGGGGGGCACCGCACACGGCTAAGACAATGATCAACTTGTGTGTCTATGGGGTGCCCCCCTCCCCCGTATATAAAGGAGTGGAGGAGGGGGGCGTCCCTCTCTATGGCGCGCCCTAGGGGAGTCCTACTCCCACCTGGAGTACGATTCGCCCCCTTCCAAGTAGGAGTAGGAGAGGAAGGAAGGAGGAGAGAGGGAGGAAGGAAAGGGGAGCCGGCCCCCTTCCCAATTCGGATTGGGCTTGGGGGCGCCCCCTCCTAGGCTGCCTCCTCCTCTCTCCCACTAAGGCCCAATAAGGCCCATACACTCTGAGGGAGTCCTGGACTAAGGGATCCTCGGGCGTCCGACCTGTTAGACATGGGCCGGACTGATGGGCTGTGAAGATACGAAGACCGAAGAGTTTCTCCCGTGTCCGGATGGGACTCTCCTTGGCGTGGAAGGCAAGCTTGGCGACCAGATATGAAGATTCCTTTCTTTGTAACCGACCTTATGTAACCCTTGACCCCTCCGATGTCTATATAAACCGGAGGGCTAGGTCCGTATAGACCAATCAATCATAAACATAGTCATATAGGCTAGACTTCTAGGGTTTTAGCCATTACGATCTCGTGGTAGATCAACTCTTGTTATACTCATATTCAGCAAGATTAATCAAGCAGGAAGTAGGGTATTACCTCCATTGAGAGGGCCCGAACCTGGGTAAACATTGTGTCCCCTGTCTCCTATTACCATCGACCTTAGATGCACAGTTCGGGACCCCTACCCGAGATCCGCCGGTTTTGACACTAACATTGGTTCTTTAAGAGTTCCACTGTGCCGTCATCAAAAGGTTTCGATGGCTCCGTCGATCATCTACAATGATGATGTCCAAGGGGAAGTTTTCCTTCCCGGACAGATATTCGTATTCGGCGGCTTCGCACTGCGAGCCAACTCGCTTGGCCATCTGGAGCAGATCGAAAGCTACGCCCCTGGCCATCAGGTCAGATTTGAAAGTTTGGACTATGTAGCGGGTATCCGCCAAGACTTGATCTTCGACGGATTCGAGACCACGGTAGCCACTCCCTGCCACCACAATGAACATGACTTAAATCTTTCATCGGACCATACCCAGGAAATAGCGCCTGTAACTGCTCCGGCCTTAGATCCGGAGCAGATCGCGCCATCCGAGGACGGCAAGCTCAACCCCGCCACGGAAGCCGCAGACTCAGCGGCGTTGGAGCCGCACACAGACCTAACTTCAAGTAACATCTATGTCACCGGAACCATGGACTCGTCTCCGGCTTCAGGTTCCGAACCTTGTGCGTCCGTGTACGTCGAACTTGATCGGTCATCCATCGTCGAATTCAGCTCCGCGGACATCTTCCGGCACTCGCCCTTGGTTTGACGTGCTAAACTCATTAAAAAAATCTATCCTTAGCGGGGGACTCACAGCCGAATTATATCCGGTTCGAACTGGAGGCTGATGATGGAGAATTTAGTTTCCCACGCACTGCCCACTTCATAGCCACTGTGGAGGACTTAACCGACACGCTCGATTATGGCTCCAAAGACATCGACGATATGGACGACGATACTGGAGAATAAGAGGCCCAAAACCCGCCGTTTACCGGACATTGGACAGCCACTTCCTCGTATGACGTATACATGGTGGATTCACCAAAAGGGAACAACGACGATGACAAGGAATATCCAGTTGAGGATGACCCTCCTAAGATACCACCAAAGCGCCAATGTCAGCGGCGCCGCTCTAAATCACGCCGCAGCAAAGACAGCAACACCGCCACAGGAGAAGATAACACTCCGGATGGTCCCGAAGATAATGAAGACCCCGTTGCGGCAACCTCCGAACAGGACGAACGGAAAGACGGGAAAGTTAGCCCTGATGAACAGCCCATAAACGAAGACTCGGAGGACAGTAATTATTTTCCGCTCTCTGAGGAGGAGGTGAGCCTCGGCAACGAGGATTTTATCGTGCCTGAGGAACCTCTCAAGCAGGAGCGCTTTAAGTGCCTGCTAATAGCCACTGCAAGGAACCTGAAAAAGAAGCAGCAGCAGCTTCAAGCTGGTTAAGATCTGCTAAATGATAGATGGACTGATGTCCTAGCAGCCGAGGAATACGGCCTTCAAGCGCCCAGCCAAAAGCTACCCGAAGCGTAAATTGCTACCTCAGTTCAATGATGAGGCACTTGAGCCCGTACCATCATCGCGCAATGCGGCTGACCGACCACCACATGGTCGGGACAAAGCGGCAACTCAAACCGAACACTATCCCACTCCACCTGACCGTAAAGGCAGAGATAAAACAGCTCGGGGACATACCTACGACCTACGGCAGAAACTGGACAATAGAGCAGGACATACTAGATCGATCTACGGATTGCGAGGACGTGCCCCGACACGTGACGACGGCTACCTATTCGGACGTGACAAGCCTAGTCACACCCGGGCTGAAAACCGCGGACGGACTCCATCGGAGCTACGTCGCGATGTGGCCCGATATAGAGGCACCGCACACCCTCTTCGCTTCACTGACGAAGTAATGGACCATGAATTCCCAGAAGGGTTTAAACGCGTAAACATAGAATCATATGATGGGACAACAGACCCCGCGGCATGGATCGAGGATTTTTCTTCTCCATATTCATATGGCATGTGGTGATGATCTCCACGCCATCAAATATCTCCCACTAAAACTCAAAGGACCAGCTCGGTACTGGTTGAACAGTCTGCCCCAAAACTCCATTAGCAGCTGGGAAGACTTGGAAGAAGCCTTCCTTGACAACTTCCAAGGAACATACGTCCGACCTCCGGATGCAGATGACTTAAGTCATATAGTCCAACAGCCCGGAGAGTCAGCCAAGAAATTCTGGACTAGGTTCTTAACTAAAAGAACCAGATCATCGACTGTCCTGATGCCGAAGCCCTAGCGGCCTTTAAGCATAGAATCCGCGACGAATGGCTCGCCCGACATCTAGGGCAGGAAAAGCCGAAGTCCATGGCAGCCCTTACGGCACTTATGACCCGCTTTTGCGCGGGCGAAGATAGCTGGCTAGCCCGTTGCAATAATAATGCAAGCGAACCTGGCACCTCTGAAGCCAAGGATAGCAACGGCAAAGCCCTGACACAACAGACATAAGCGTTGAAACAATGGCAACCATACCGATGACACGGCGGTCAACGCCGGATTCAGTGGCTCCAAGTCCAGTCAGCGGAAGAAGCCATACAATAAGAACAATTCGGGATCGTCCAGCCTGGACCGCATACTCGATCGTCTGTGCCAGATACATGGCACCCCAGAAAAACAAGCCAACCACACAAACAGAGATTGTTGGGTTTTCAAACAGGCTGGCAAGTTAAATGCTGAGAACAAGGAGAAGGGGTCGCAAAGTGAGGACGATGACGAGGAGCCTCGGCCATCGAACACAGGGGGACAGAAGAAGTTTCCCCCTCAGGTCAAAACGGTGAACATGATATATGCTACCCACATCCCCAAGAGGGAACGCAAGCGCGCACTCAGGGACGTCTATGCATTGGAGCCAGTCGCCCCAATGACCTTTGATCTTCCTGTCCGATGACCTTTGATCGCAGAGACCATCCGACCAGTATCCGTCATGGCGGGTCATCCACACTGGTCCTCGATCCAATCATCGATGGATTCCACCTCACGCGGGTCCTGATGGACGGTGGCAGCAGCATCAACCTGCTCTATCAGGATACAGTGCGCAAAATGGGCATTAATCCGTCACGGGTCAAACCCACAAAGACTACCTTTAAAGGAGTCATACCAGGTGTAGAGGCCCGCTGCACGGGCTCAATCATACTAGAGGTTGTCTTTGGATCTCCAGAAAACTTTTGAAGCGAAGAGTTAATCTTCGATATCATCCCCTTTCGCAGCGGCTATCACACACTGCTTGGACGAATAGCATTTGCTCGATTCAACGCGCTGCCACACTATGCTTATCTCAAGCTCAAGATGCCCGGACCACGCGGCATTATAACATTCAATGGAAATACGGAACGCTCCCTCCGTACAGAGGAGCACACCACTACGTTAGCAGCAGAAGTATAGAGCGGCCTTCTCCCAGATATTATCAAGAGAATCTGGACTATTCCGCAGCAGGATAGCTCGGCTCTTCAAGAGCTCGACTAGCAATTTGGCCTCCGTCCCAGTCCCGATCAAGTGGTGGCATTCGTACTGCGTGTACATAACTACGCACTCAAAATACCATGGGCATAGACGGAGGCATAACTAGCTTGTGATCCACAATACGGCTCGACCACCCCCGGACACACATACTTTCACTGATTCCTTTTCCTCCTTTTCAGGTTTCTTTTTCAAAGACCTTCCTTGACGGCCTGATCACAGGTCCTTTCGAAGGATAAATGCACCAAGACGGCAGTAAGCATGGACGTATAGGGGAATTTCCATGTGGTCTCTGTAACAATCACTCTACCCGTTTTCAGGACCCACACGCAGCTCTCCCTTGGTTGTGGCATGTTAAATAGACTTTTGCTTATTGCACTATTTGTATGAATGCGCTTTGACATATTACCAAATTATAATGGAAACAGTTTGCGGCCCAAATTCTACGGCTCTAGCTTACTACCCTCTATTCTTTTCCTTTTTGATAACTTTATCAAATAACACCCGTACACTTTGGTACGTTTTAATTTGTCAGGGGCTTCATAGCGCCCCGCAATAGGGCAACAAAGTCCGAACACTTTTTATAGTATAGTTCGGCACCCCGAATTTAGCACTATATGCATTGGCTCTGAAACATGTCTTTGGTTAATAGTTGGGTTGCCCGGCTCCTGTGCTTACTACCTTACGTTCGCTATATCGGCTAGGGTAATAAAGGGAGAACTATTGCGATTGTGTCCTGGTTTATCCGGATGAGCACCTCAGTAGAGAAAGCCGAAAACTGACTGTCATGATGCGGCGAGAGCCGGTCAGCTCTTCGGAGGTTTCAAATCGTTAGAGATTTTTTCCGCATTACGCGAGGGATCGGTACTTACCCGATCAGGTGTTTACAGCATCCTAGTTTGGATACTAGGGGCTGCGCCTATATTTTTATTGTCAAACTCCTATGGCTAAGTGAGGGTGCTAAAGCCGCATAGTCCGATTGCCTGGTTCGTTGCGCTAAACATCTCCTTGAAGGACCAAACAATTGGATCAAGAGTGTTTAGGTTACATCCCGAACACCCCCGTACTACCTACGTGGGGGCAGAAGCCGATGACTGGCCAACTCTCAGATTTCACACAAAACGGCCACACAGGAGGTGAATTTATTTTAACAAACATTCTATTACATAACGACTTTGTTTCATCATACAAGGCATAGACAACACAAATGTATTCATTCAAAAATAATGTCTTGCGCACATTGTGTCGCCACAATACGAGACCCCTCCAGGACGTCTTCAAAATATCGCTCGGGTGTGCGGTGTTCCTTGCCCTCGGGCGGTCCCTCGGTCACAAGCTTGACGGCGTCCATCTTCGCCCACCACACCTTGACCCGGGCGAAGGCCATGCGCGCGCCCTCGATGCGGAACCGACCGGCAGCTGACGTCGGCCCGGCGTGAGCATTCACCGGCCGCTTCCACGAGCCCGAAGTAGCTGCTGGGTATAGCTTCGGCGAGCCACGGCGGATTATTAAATCCTTCATGGCTAGTTCGTCCACCCTATGCGGCTCGACCAGCTGTTTTAGCTGGTCGCTAAAGGGCACCGGATGTTCTGGAGCAAGGTATTGCGACCAGAACAACTTCTCTGTTGAGCTCACGTCTTCGGCTCGGAAGAATTCCACAGCGTCAGAAACACTGCGCGGCAGATCCACAAACGCCCCTGGAGAACTCCAAACCTAGGTTAGTAAGAAATACTTCCTCTTCATATACTTGCTTTGCATACTAAATGCCTTACCCGCTGCGATCTTCTTCGCCTGTTGGATCTCCTGGAGGGCGCTTTGGGCTTCGGCGCGGACCTCTTGTGCGCTTTGGCGAGCCTTGGCGAGTTCGATCTCTTGAGCCGAAATATTGCGTTCCAAGGACTTGCACTTCTTCACGGCATCCTGGAGTTCCTGCTGGACCTCATCAAGCCTAGCCTCGTGCTTCTCACGAGCGGCTTGTTCCTTGGCAGCTTTCTCCTTGGCCTCGGCCAGTGCTTTCTTAAGGACCTCGACCTCGGTCGCCGCTCCTACAAATATCATGGCACTTCGGTTAGCACAAATCATTTACTCCTTTCGAATATTCAGCAAGCTACCACATACCTTGCTTGTCCTCCAGCTGCCTTTTCACAAGGCCGAGTTCTTCTTCGGCCCGCTCCAGACTCCGCTTTAGTCTGGAGACCTCAGTGGCATGAGAGGTTGCGGCCAGCAACGACGCCTGCACGTTCACACAAGACTTATTTAGTTAATTTTCCTGTGAAAATTACTTGATCCTCTGTCCGGCTTTTCTTTCCGAACACCAGACAGTGTCTCGGGGGCTACTGTCTATACCATGACTTTTTCTTTTGTGTCGCTTACCTCAAAGCCTATCAGCAGGCTGGTGCAGGCTTCGGTCAGTCCACTCTTGACGGACTGAACCCTCTCAACCACCGTACCCATAAGGATACGGTGTTCCTCCACAATGGAAGCGCCTCGTAGCGCTTCCAGCAGATTATCCGGTGCCTCTGGTTGGACAGAGGTCACAGGCAAGATAGGCACACCTCCTTCTCTCGAAGGAGGCTGCTCGCCGGATTCCGGAGAAGTATAGGTCTCGGGAACCGTCTTCGGCTGGGGGCCGCACTGAACTTAGCCCCCATCGCCAGTCTCCATGGGGACCTGCTACCCCATGTGTCCGGCGGCCGAGGTTTCGCCCTCTGGCGCCACCCTGACAGCCTCCTGAACCTCTCACTGGCCTGGGAAGGTACTTTGGGACAGCACCTCGTCGTCGCCCTTGGCCTTGGGAGAGTGAGCAGCCGGCGGTGACTCGCTGGCCATCGCCTTTGAATCCAGCGAACCTCCTGAGAATGGCTGGGAGCCGTCGTGAGCCGGACTGCAATAGCATAACTTAACATATTAATATCATGAAGAGGAGAGGCCGGATACATGGACGTATACAGGTCTTTAGTACTTACGATGCGGCCAGGGGCTTGCTTCGGGGGGGGGGGGGGGGGGTCACTCTGGGCGTAGATGTCCCACCCGGAGTTATCCGTGAGGGGGCCCTTCCCCCTCTTGGGCGCCTCCACCTCCAGATTTGTAGAGGACGCCCTCTTCTTCCTTCCCCCATCGGGGGGGGGGGGGGAGTTGCTTTCTTCCTCCTCCTCGTCGTTGTCTTCGGCGGTGGAGGAGTGAGTCTTGTCTTCGGAAGACACGTCCGAAGCTCCCTTGCGTCGGGGGCCACTCCAGACCCCCTTGGCCTTCTTCTCCGGCGCCTGATAGGGCGCCGGGACCAGCATCTTCGCCAGGAGCGGGATGACTGGTTCCTCGGGCAGCGGAGCCGAACATCGAATCCGCTCCGCTTTCTCTATCCATACCTGAAAAAATATAATAGTAAAGTTTAGATAGCCTCCTTGAACAAGAAAGTAGAGAATGCGCCTTGAGACGTGAAAGACTTACCGCACTGGCAGGATGGGCAAGATCATGCCCGCGGTCCGAATCTATGGCCGGCGGCGTCCCACTGCCCTTAAAGAGTAACTTCCAGGCATCTTCGTGAGTAGTTCCGAAGAGCCTTTCCAAGTTTTGGTGCTTCTCCGGATCGAATTCCCATAAATGGCAGGTTCGGCTTTGGCATGGGAGGATCCGGTGAACCAGCATCACGTCGACGAGCTTGATGTTTTTATCCACCATGCTTTGGATGCGCGTTTGCAGCGCTATCAGTTCGTCCGACGAAGAACAATTTTGGCCCTTCTCTATCCAGGAGGTGAGCCGCATTGGATCTCCGGACTTGAATTCAGAAGCCGCGGCCCAGGTGGCGTCGCGGGGCTCTGTGATATAGAACCATAGTTTCTGCCACTCCTTGACAGTCTCCACAAAAGTACCTTTGGGCCATGTGACATTGGACAGTTTGCTCATCATGGCGCCCCCGCACTCCGCGTGCTGCCCATCCACTACCTTCAGCTTCACATTGAAGATCTTGAGCCATAGTCCAATGTGGGGTTGGATGCGGATGAAGGCCTCACACACGACAATGAATGCCAAGATGTTGAGGAAGGAATTCGGGGCTAGGTCATGGAAATCTAACCCGTAATAAAACATAAGTCCGCGGACGAAAGGGTGGAGAGGAAACCCTAACCCATGGACGAAGTGGGGGATGAACACCACCCTCTCGTTGGGCTTCGAGGTGGGAACGATTTGCCCCTTGTCTGGGAGCCGGTGGGCGATTTCTTTCGCCAGATACGCAGCCTCCCGAAGCTTGGTGATGTCCTTCTCCTTAACAGAGGAGGCCATCAATTGGCCTTGCCCTCTAGATCCGGACATGGTTGAGTGTTTCCTTGAGGTGGAGGAGATGAGGACTTGGGCGCTGGAGCTCGAGAATGGAAGAGCAGAGAGAGAAGGCGTGGGTGAAGAAAGGGAATCCTTATCTCCTTATAAAGGCAACGAATATCAAGCGCCTCCCCACTCGCCTTAAAACTCGCCTGTTCCCAAGGGCTGTGTAAATGGCACGGTTAGATTACCCATGCCCGTATTGATGAGAATCCCGCAATAAGGGGACACGATCTCTGCTTTGACAAGACGTGCCAATGAAAACCGCGTCAACATGGAACGGCGGATCAAAACAGTTCGAAATAATAACCGGACAGACGTGGTGTCACCTTACAAAAATTTGTCAGCGGATTGGACTCGTGAAATATTATACTCTCTGTGGTTGTGTGTGGTACTTGTGTTGCAGATCCGGACACGCTCGTTGCGTCCGAAGAATATCTTGGAGTATCCGGATAAGGAACCCACCTTGCAATGCCGAAGGCAATCTGCACGTCGGACACCTCGTCATTGAAGCCTGGTTCAGGGGCTACTGAGGGAGTCCTGGACTAAGGGGTCCTCGGGCGTCCGACCTATTAGACATGGGCCAGACTGATGGGCTGTGAAGATACGAAGACCGAAGAGTTTCTCCCATGTTCGGATGGGACTCTCCTTGGCGTGCAAGGCAAGCTTGGTGACCAGATATGAAGATTCCTTTCTTTGTAACCGACCTTATGTAACCCTAGACCCCTTCGGTGTCTATATAAACCAGAGTGCTAGGTCCATAGAGACCAATCAATCATAATCATAGTCATACAGGCTAGACTTCTAGGGTTTTAGCCATTACGATCTTGTGGTAGATCAACTCTTGTAATACGCACATTCATCAAGGTCAATCAAAAAGTAGGAAGTAGGGTATTACCTCCATAGAGAGGGCCCAAACCTGGGTAAACATTGTGTCCCCTGTCTCCTATTACCATCGACCTTAGACGCACAGTTCGGGACCCCCTACCCGAGATCCGCCGGTTTTGACATCGACACACTCCCCGGGGGGTTCCGGTAACCTCCCGGTACTCCGGTAAATGCCCAAACTCACCCGGAACCATTCCAATGTCCAAACATAGCCATCCAATATATCGATCTTTATGTCTCGACCATTTCGAGACTCCTCGTCATGTACGTGATCACATCCGGGACTCCGAACAAACTTCGGTACATCAAAACACATAAACTCATAAGACCGATCGTCGCAGAACGTTAAGCGTGCGGACCCTACGGGTTCGAGAACTATGTAGACATGACCGAGACACGTCTCCGGTCAATAACCAATAGCGGAACCTAGAAGCTCATATTGGCTCCCATATATTCTACGAAGATCTTTATCGGTCAAACCGCATAACAACATAAGTTGTTCCCTTTGTCATCGGTATGTTACTTGCCCGAGATTCGATCGTCGGTATCTCAATACCTATATAGTTCAATCTCGTTATCGGCAAGTCTATTTACTCGTTCTGTAATGCATCATATCGCAACTAACTCATTAGTCACATTGCTTGCAAGGCTTATAGTGATGTGCATTACCGAGAGGGCCCAGAGATACCTCTCCGACATTCGGAGTGACAAATCCTAATATCGATCTATGCCAACTCAACAAACACCATCGGAGACACTTGTAGAGCACCTTTATAATCACCAAGTTACATTGTGACGTTTGGTAGCACACAAAGTGTTCCTCCGGTATTCGGGAGTTGCATAATCTCATAGTCATAGGAACATGTATAAGTCATGAAGAAAGCAATAGCAACATACTAAATGATCAAATGCTAAGCTAACGGAAGGGTCTTGTCCATCACATCATTCTATAATGATGTGATCCCGTTCATCAATTGACAACACATGTCTATGGTTAGGAAACTTAACCATCTTTGATTAACGAGCTAGTTCTCGTAGAGGCATACTATGGACACTCTGTTTGTCTATGTATTCACACATGTACTAAGTTTTCGATTAATAAAATTCTAGCATGAATAATAAACATTTATCATGATATATGGAAATAAATAATAACTGTATTATTGCCTCTGTGGCATATTTCCTTCACTGGCATACCGCAAAACGGAGGAAACGGACTTCTCTTGGACCTCCAACTTGTCGAAATAGGGTCTTGTTTCGGGAGGGGTGTGGCGTACCGCAAAATGAAAGAAACGGACTTGTGTTGGAGCGCTACGGTCGAAACGGGGGTCCTGTTCATCGGGAGGGGTGTGGCGTACCGCAAAATGGGACTCCACGGGATATTGTTCATCTCCACCATCGACTGCCTCCATGGGTTACTATTCATCCACCGTCGACCTCCTGCAGCCTCCACCTGCGACTGTTCATCCATGGGCTCCTGTTCATCCAGCCTCCACCGGCTACTGTTCAACCATCCCTCTCCATGGGGTCCTGTTCAACCACCCCTCCACAGGCTACTGTTCATCCATCCCTCCACCGGCTACTGTTCAACCAGCCCTCCATCGGGTCCTGTTAATCCAGCCCTCCACGGGGTCCTGTTCATCCACCCCCAACCGGCTCGATCGATCGGGGCCCTGTTCATCCAACCCCCCACCGGGAACTGTTCATCCAACCCCCCAACAATGCCAACAACTCTCACTGTTCATCAAGAGGCAGCAGGTTCAATCGGCTTGATTAGCGGCGATAGCGAAGAATCGCTCGATCGGGTTCAGTTAACAGCCAGGGATCGATCGATCGCTCGGGTTCAGTAACGTGTAGCCTGCAGTGCATTCGCTCAGGTTCAGTAGGCGAACGCCTCGCTCGGGTTTAGTTAGAGCCCAATGCCTCGCACCCACGCATGTACGTGTACAAGAGAAACGCGCATCGCTCGACCGCTGACCACCCACCTTTACCGAGAACTCCCCGATATTTTCCTCGCCCTCGCTTCTACCATGGTTTTTTCCATCATGGACAGCCCAAAGAATGTCATGCAGCTGCATCTCTGGCTCGCCTAAGACGAAAAGCCCATTTTCTGCGTTGATTTTTTGTCACAGAAGTAAGAGCCCACCACATCTATGATGAAACCGAGTTTTGTCACAATTATTGTCATAGAAGTGTCATAAGCATGACAGAAAAGATTTCGTTCGGCCCAAAATGTCACGGGTGTGTCTTTTTCTTTTTTAGTGTCAGCTGTATTTGGTTTGTTTTCAGGTCCTGGGATAGCGCAATATTCTTCTCTTTAAGAACCTGCAGGTCATATCGATCCTTAAATTGGTTGGCTTCACCGCTTCAAGTCTCGGGGGATACTGGCATATGTCTATCAAGATTGCGCAAAATCTTACCTGTATATCCTTTGAGAACAGCTGAGTAACTCCGGCAAGTCCGTCTCGAGCGGCTCAGATATATGCATCCACCGTGCTAGGTGCGGCAAATTCCTGTTTAGAAAAGGCTGGAGCGCGCATGGCCTCTTTGAGTCGACGGTGATTCATTACTCTCTCCACCTCAGAATTAGTGACAGATACGTCATTCGAATCCTCATGAGGTGGTGGAGCTGGCGTTGCTTCGGCCCTCGTCCTATTTGACGAGTTCGGTGCCGGAATGGCCGACATTGGGCTAGCAGGGCATTTTCCCACTGTCTGATGCGTGCTCCTCCTGAATCAAAGGTAGAGGGGAAAGTAAATAATCCGAACTCGTACCCAGGCACGTATTATATGGACATACCTTTTTGAAGGATGTGAAGTTTCTGTGGCGCTCCCGGTCTCCTTTCATTTTGAACGATTTCCCTGCGTAGGGGCCGCCCTCGAGAGGGTGCGGTCCGCCGAGCGTCGGTCCTATAAAGTACGATTTAAGTACAATGGATAAAGGTGCAAATAGGAACTTCTCTAAAAGCTCAATGAATACTTACGATGGAGAAGGGATAGGGGCGGGGGTAGTCGGCTGTAATAGCAGCTCCGATCCATCAAGGCTCGCCTGATAAAATACCCCGTCATCAAACTCTATGTTTATATCCGGATCCTCGTAAAAGCCAGGGTCTTCGTGGCGGTGGTGATCCTCTGGCTATGGGGCAGGGCAGTGAACGTCCTCGATCATCTTCCTCCATGACTGTTTTACAGCAACAAAAGAACAACTTGATTAGCATACTGTGACAACAATAAGGCAGCACAAGTAATCAAAATCTTACCCATTCAATGGAGGTTTACATGGAGTAACCTTCCCGACAGTTTAAGCGGAGGAAGTCTTCCTTTTCGCACTTGTACAGATCGGCCAAGATCACGGCCAATTTGGCCGGGGTATCCGGACCCTTGTGTCTATAGCGAGACGCATCGTCTTCCCCGTTGTAGCACCATAAGGGAGTTACTCTGGATTGGAGAGGCTGGACGCATCTTTTTATTGGATGGCCATAACCTCGATTATCGAGAGCTCGGTATGGGCCAATAGTCTGACCTTGCTGACCAATCTTTTTATCTCCGCACTGTCCTCCTTCTTGGGGCTTCGGGGACGCCAGTTGAGGCGCTTCTTTAGTTGAGCGCTAGAAAATTCAGGGAGGCCGCGCCGAACTGTGTCCGGCAGTGGAACGTCATCCATATAAACCCATTCCGAGGCCCACTGTGGATATACCTCTTTGGGAGTTCCCACGAGGTATCCGGATCCGGCTATATGCCATACTTCGGCGCCGCCCACTTTGAATATAGAGCCTCCTCGATGGCGAGGGATGAGGCAAACGAACTTTCTCCATAGTTTGAAATGGGCCTCAATGCCCAAGAACAGCTCGCAGAGGGCAACGAAACATGAGATGTGCATAATCAAACCTGGGGTGAGGTTGTGCAGCTGGATTCCGTAAAATTCCAATAGACCCCTGAGAAAGGGATGGATTGGAAATCCTAAGCCCCGCAAAAGAAATTGAACGAAGCACACCTTCTCCTCCTTGCTGGGGTTGGGTAAGTTTTCAGCCATCACGTTGTTGCTGATGGAGGCCTACCCCACTCGAACGGAGACTAGATCTCGAGGTAGATTAACTCTTGTGACCCCTATACTCATCAAAGACAATCAAGCAGGACGTAGGGTTTTACCTCCACTAAGAGGGCCCAAACCTAGGTAAACACCGTGTCCCCTTTGTCCCTTGTTACCTTCGATCCTCATGCACAGTTCGGGACCCCCTACCCGAGATCAGCCGGTTTTGACACCGACACTGACGCGCATCGTCACCTCGTCCTTAGTCAATCTTCGTTTATTTCACAGCTCCTGTTTCAAGTTACAAATATGAGCAACCGAACTAGTATCAAATACCCAGGTGCTTCTACGAGCATTAGTAAGGTACACATCAATAACATGTATATCAAATATACCTTTGTTCACTTTGCCATCCTTCTTATCCGCCAAGTATTTGGAGCAGTTCCGCTTCCAGTGACCATTCCCTTTGCAGTAGAAGCACTCAGTTTCAGGCTTGGGTACAGCTTTGGGCTTCTTCCTGGGAGTGGCAACTTGCTTGCCATTCTTCTTGAAGTTCACTTTATTTCCCTTGCCCTTTTTCATGAAACTAGTGGTCTTGTTAACCATCAACACTTGATGCTCCTTCTTGATTTCTACCTCCGCGGCCTTAAGCAATGCGAAGAGCTCAGGAATCGTTTTGTTCATCCCTTGCATATTATAGTTCATCGCGAAGCCTTTGTAGCTTGGTGGCAAGGATCAAGAATTACATCAATAAGACTATCACCGGAAGATCAACTCGGTGAGTCAAGTGATAATGATACCCAGACATTTTGAGTATGTGTTCACTGACATAACTGTTCTCCTCCATCTTGCAGCTATAGAACTTGTTGGAGACTTCATATCTCTCAACCCGGGCATTTGCTTGAAATATTAACTTCAACTCTTGGAACATCTCATATGCTCCATGACGTTCGAAACGTCTTTGAAGTCCCGGTTCTAAGCCGTAAAGTATGGCACACCGAAATATAGAGTAGTCATCAGATCGAGCCTGCTAGACATTCATAACATCTGCATCAGCTCCTGCAGCAGGTCTGTCACCTAGCGGTGCATCAAGGACATAATTCTTCTATGCAGCAATGAGGATAATCCTCAAGTTACGGACCCAGTCTGTGTAGTTGCTACCATCATCTTTCAACTTAGCTTTCTCTAGGAACGCATCAAAATTCAGCGGAACGGTAGCTCGGGAAATTGATCTACAACATAGATATGCAAAACTATAAGACTAAGTTAATGGTAAATTAAGCTCAATTAATCAAATTACTAATGAACTCCCACTTAAATAAACATCCCTCAAGTTATCTAAGTGATACATGATCCCATGTCCGATCATCACGTGAGATGGGGTAGTCATCAATGGTGAACATCTCTATGTTGATCATATCTACTATATGAGTCACGTTCGACCTTTCGGTCTCTAGTGTTCCGAGACCATGTTTGTACATGCTAGGGTCGTCATGATTAACCCAAGTATTCTGCATGTGCAAAATTGTCTTACACCCGTTGTATGTGAACGTAGAGTCTATCACACCCGATCATCACGAGGTGCTTCGAAATGAAGAACTTTGGCAACGGTGCATACTCGGGGAGAGCACTTTTATCTTGAAATTTAGTGAAGGGATCATATTATGATGCTACCGTCGATCTAAGCAAAATAAGATGCATAAAGCATAAACATCTCATGCATTCAAAATATGTGACATGATATGGCCATCATCATCTTGTGCTTTTGATATCAATCTCCAAAGCATCGTCATGATCTCCCTCGTCACCGGCTTGACACCTTGATCTCCATTGTTGCGTCGGGGTCATCTCACCAACTATTGCTTCTACAACTATTGCTAATGCATAGCGATAAAGTAAAGCAATTACATGGCGTTTGCACTTCATACAATAAAGAGACAACCCTAAGGCTCCCGCCGGTTGTCTATATTACAAAACATGATAATCTCATACATCAACATATATCACATCATATCTTGACCATATCACATCACAACATGCTCTGCAAAAACAAGTTAGACGTCCTCTGCTTTGTTGTTGCAAGTTTTACGCGGCTGCTACAGGCTTCTAGCAAGAACCGTTCTTACCTACGCAAAAACCACAATGGTGATTCATCAAGTTTGTTGTTTTAACCTTCTTCAAGGACCGGGCATAGTCAAATTCGATTCAACTAAAGTAGGAGAAACAGACACCCGCCAGCCACCTTTATGCAAAACTAGTTGCATGTCAGTCGGTGGAACCGGTTTAATGTACGCCGACATGTAAGGTTGGTCCGGGCCGCTTCATCCCACAATACCATCGAATCAAAATAAGACGTTGGTGGTAAGCAATATGACTATCACCACCCACAACTATTTGTGTTCGACTTGTGCATATCGTCTACGCATAGACCTGGCTCGGATGCCATTGTTGGGAAATGTTGCATGGAAAAAAAATCTACGCACAAGCAAGATCTATCCATGGAGATGCATAGCAACGAGGGGGAGAGTGTGTCTGCGTATCCTCTAGACCGTAAGTAGAAGCGTTTAGTAACGCGGTCGATGTTGTCAAACTTCTTCGCGATCCAACCGATCGAGTACCGAACATACGACACCTCCACGTTCAGCACACATTCAGCTCGGTGACGTCCACGCCTTCTTGATCCAGCAAGATAGCGAGGTAGTGGATGAGTTCCGACAGCACGACGGCGTGGTGACGGTGATGGTGATGCTATCTCCGCAGGGCTTCGCCTAAGAACTACAAAATATGACCGAGGGTCTAAACAATGGAGGGGGGCACCGCACACGGCTAAGAGATTGTCGTGGTTATGTGTGGGGCCCCCCTCCCACATATATATAGGTTGGGGGAGAGGGGAGAGGCCAAGGGGCGCCCCAAGTAGGGCCGAATCCCACTTGGGGACTTCCCCAAGCCGCTCCCCTTCCTTATTTGAGTGCAGGAGGAAGGCAGGAGGAGGTGGCGCCCCCCTTTCCTTTCTCTCCTTTGATATAAAGTTCCTATAAAATGATTGTAAAACATCCAAGACGGATAATAAAACAACATGGAACAATAAAAAATTATAGATACGTTGGAGACATATCAGTAATACACATCATAAGCTTGCAAGCAAATGACTAAGGATTTAGTTACGAGATGATGTATTACAGAATGAGTAAAGAGACTTGCCAGTAATGAGATTGAACTAGGTATGAAGATACCAAAGTTCAAATCTCGGGGAAGTAACATACCGATGGACAAAAGTAATTATGTATGTTGTCATAACGGTTTGACCGATAAAGATCTTCGTAGAATATGTAGGAACCAATATGGCATCCGGGTTCCGCTATTGGTTATTGACCGAAGATGTGTCTCGGTCATGTCTACACCCAGGATGGGCCAGAGAAGTACCAGAGGGGTGACCCCAGGGGGGCACAACCCACCTGGGCGTGCCTGGGGGCACAGGCACGCCCTGGTGGGTTGTGCCCACCTCGGTGGCCTCCCACACCGCCTCTTCGCCCTATAAATTGTCAAATATTCCAAAACCCCCGTGGGTAACCCTAGATCAGAAGTTCCACCGCCACAAGCCTTTGTAGCCACGAGAAACCAATCTAGACCCCGTTCCGGCACTCCCCGGAGGGGGAAATCATCACCGGTGGCCATTTTCATCATCCCGGCGGCCACCATGATGAGGAGGGAGTAGTCCACCCTCGGGGCTGAGGGTTTGTACCAGTAGCTATGTGTTTAATCTCTCTCTCTCTCTATCTCATGTTCTTGAGATGACATGATCCTGATGTATCACGGGCTTTGTTAATATAGTTGGATCATATGGTGTTTTCCCCTCTCTATCTTGTTGTGAATTGGGTTTTCCCTTTGAGATTTCGTTTTATCGGATTGAATACATTTATTGATTTGAGAGCACTTAATATATGTCTTGCATATGAATACTCGTGGTGACAATGGTGTATTATATTGATTCACTTGAGATATGTTTTGGCACTCAACTCGCGGATTCCCGAGGTGACTATCGGTGTCAAAACCGGCGGATCTCGGGTAGGGGGTCCCGAACTGTGCGTCTAGGATCGATGGTAACAGGAGACGGGGGACACGATGTTTACCCAGGTTCGAGCCCTCTATATGGAGGTAATACCATACTTCCTGCTTGATTGATCTTGATGAATATGAGTATTACAAGAGTTGATCTACCACGAGATCGTAATGGCTAAACCCTAGAAGTCTAGCCTATATGACTATGGTAATGAATGTCTCCTTTCCGGACAAACCCCTCCGGTTTATATAGACACCGGGGGGATCTAGGGTTTACATAGAGTCGGTTACATAAGAAGGAATCTACATAGTCGGTTGCCAAGCTTGCCTTCCACGCCGAGTAGAGTCCAATACGGACACGGAGTCTTCGGTCTTCACGTCTACACGGCCCATCAGTCCGGCCCATGGATAACAGGTCGGACACCCGAGGACCCCTTAGTCCAGGACTCCCTCAGTAGCCCCTGAACCTGGCTTCAATGACGAGGAGTCCGGCGCGCAGATTGTCTTCGGCATTGCAAGGCGGGTTCCCCTTTTTCCGAACTCCAAGATAGTCTTCGGATGCGATGATAGTATCCGGACCTGTCACACACACCATACAAACCGCAGAGAGAATATATTTTTACACGAGTTACATCCGCTGACAATTTTTCCACAGCACGACATTACATCTGACCGGTCATAACTTCGAACCGTTTCTATTCTACCACTTCACGTTTCGAGACGCGGTTGCTATTGGCACCTCTTGTCAAAGCAGAGATCGTGTCCCCTTATCGCGGGATTCTCATCAATGCGGGCATGGTTAACCCAACCGTGTCATTTATACGGCCCTTGGGAATAGGCGAATCTTAAGGCAAGTGAGGAGGCGCTTGATATTCATGGCCTTTATAAGGGGATAAGAATTCCCTCTTCCTCTCTCACGCCTTCTCTCTGTCTTCGTCTTTCCATTCTCGAGCTCCAGTGCCCAAGCTCGCATCTCCTTTCCACTCAAGCAACCATGTCCAGATCCGGAGGTCAGGGCAAGTGGATGGTCTCCTCCGTCAAGGAGGAGGACAATACTAAGCTTTGGGCGGCCGAATATCTGGCGAAGGAGATTGCACACCGTCTGCCAGCCGAGGGACAGGCCGTCCCCACGCCAAAGCCCACCGAGAGGGTAGTATTCATCCCCCATTTCTTCCGCGGGCTAGGGTTTCCACTCCACCCTTTCGTCCGTGGGCTGATGTATTATTACGGGATAGATTTCCATGATCTGTCCCTGTATTCCTTCCTCAACATCTCGACGTTCATAGTTATGTGTGAGGCCTTCCTCCGTATCCATCCCCACTTCAGGCTATGGCTCAAAGTCTTCAATGTGAAGCCGAAGGTGGTGGATGGCCAGCACGCGGAGTGTGGACGAGCCATGGTGAGCAAGCTACCCAACGTCTCCTGGCCGAAAGGCACTTTCGTGGAGACAGTGAAGGAGTGGCAGAGACAATGGTTCTACATCACAGAACCCCACGGCACCACCTGGGCCGCAGCTGCCGAATTCCGCCCCAGTGCTCCCATGCGACTCACCTCCTGGGTCGAGAAGAGTCCGGATTGGTGCTCGCCCGATGAGCTGATAGCGTTGCAGACGCGCGTCCAGAGCATGATAGCCAAGGATGTCAAGCTCGTTGACGTAATCCAGGTGATGCTAGTTCGCCGGATTCTCCCCTCCCAACGCAGAAGTCGCCCTCTATGGGATTTTAATCCGAAGAAGCATCAAACCCTGGTGAGGCTCTTCGAAACCACCCATGAAGATGCATGGAAGTTGCTTTTTAAGGGCAACGAGAAGCCACCAGCCACGAATTCAGACCATGGTCACGATTGTAAACACCCCGCCAGCGAGGTATGTTATTTCTGACGTATCCCCAACTTAATTGTTTCAAAGATGATGTCTGAGTTTGTCATTGCCTTTTCAGGACTGGATTGAGAGGGTGAAGCGGATCCAGTGTCCGGCTCCGCTGCCTGAAGAACCAGTCATCCCGCGTCTAGAGAAGATGCTGGTGCCGGCGCCATATAAGGCGCTGGAGAAGAAGGCCAAGGGGGCTAGGAGTGGCCCCCGTCGCAAGGGTACTTCGAACGTGACGTTCGAAGACGAAGAAGCTCATTCCTCCATCCCTGAGGATAATGACAAGGAAGAGGAGGAGGAGGAGGAGGATAACAACCTTCCCCTTGAGGAGAGGAAGAAGAAGAGGGCGGCTTCGGCGCATCTGGAGGCGGAAACGCCCAAGAAGGGGAAGGGCGTCCCAGCGGTCAACACGGCGTGGGACGTTGACAGCAGTCCGAAGTGACGCCCCCGCACTAAGCCCCAGGCCGCATCATAAGTGACATGACTCGCTCATGTGCACATCCGGCTCTTTCTCTTCATCATCTTGACATAGTTAACTGTATTATTGCAGTCCGGCCCGCGACCTTATCCAGCGATCCTCATTTGGAGGTTCGTTGGCTCCGTCGAAGATGGCGAGCATGTCGCCACTGCCTGCCTATTCCCCAGGGGCCAGGGACGACAACGAAGTGTTGCCCGGAGGGCCGCTCCGAACCGGTGAGGAACCCAGGACGTTGTCCGGGAGGCGCCACAAGGCGAGACCTCCACTGCCGGACACATGGGGGAGCCGATCCCCATGGAGACTGGCGAAGAGGGCTGCATCCAGTTCGGCCCTTAGCCGAATACGATTCCGGAGACCTATATGGCTCCGGAGTCAGGCGAGCAGCCCCCTTTGAAGGAGGGGGGTGCGCCGCTTCCACCGGTGGCCCCTATCCATCCAGGGGCACCGGATAACCTGATGGAGGCGCTACGAGGCACCTCCGTCGTGGACGAGCACCGTCTCCTTATGGGTGCGGTGATCGAGAAGGTTCAGTCCGCCAAGAGTGGATTGAATGAAGCATGCAACAACCTGTTGACAGGTTTCGAGGTAAGAAAGAGAAAAACCCAGTGTAGACAGTAGCCCCTGAGACGTTGTCCGGTGTTCGGCGAGACGAACCGGACAGCGGATCAATCTTTCGTTATAGGAGGCTAACGTAATATGTATGAATAAGCAGGCGTTGCTGTTGGCCGCAACCTCGCATGCTGCTGAAGTCTCTGAACTGAGGCAGAGGCTGGAGCGGACCGAGAACAAGCTCGGCGAGGTTAAGGTTTGGCTCCAGGAGAAGCAAGGTGAGTGACGACTTGCTGTGTGTTCGGAAAGAATAGGCGTTGTATATTGACCGTAGTTTCGTAATATGCACAGGAGCCACGACCAAGGTCGAGGCCCTGAGGAAGGCCCTGGGCGAGGCTGAGGAGAAGGCTGTCCAGCAGCAAGCTGCACGTAAGAAGCTCAAGGACCGGGTGAAGGAAATCCAGCATGAGCTCCAGGATGCAGTGAAAAAATGCGAGGCCTTGGAGCATGATGCGTTGGTTCAAGGGGCCGAACTCTCCAAGGCTCGTCAGAGCGCAGAGACCGCACGGAATGAGGCCCAGGCCGCCCTCCAGGAGATCCAGGAGGCCAAGAAGATCATGGCGGGTAAGGCATTTAAAATGCAAAGCAAGTATGCAGGGAAGCAGTACCTTTTACTAACCGGGGTTTGGAGTTCCCCAGGGGCTTTTGCGGATTTACCACGCAGTGTATCAGACGCCACGGAGTTCTATCGAGCCGAAGGAGGGGGTTCTATGGAGAAGCTATTCTGGTCACAGTATGCGGCACCAGAGCGTCCCGTGTCCTTCACCGATCACCAAATACCGGTGGAGCTGCATAGGGTGGCCGAACTAGCCATTAAGGATTTGATAATCCGGCAATGGCCAGCCGAAGCTATGTCGGGCAGCTACTTCAGACTCTAAGGCGGATGGTGAACGCATGTCCTCGGCTGGACGTCGTCAAGCGCTCGGCCTGTATCGAAGGCACGCGCATGGCCTTCGCCCGTTGCAAGATGTGGTGGGCGAAGATGGACGCCGTCGAGGTGACCAGAGGGCCACCGGAGGGCAAGGGGCACTGCACACCCGAACGGTATTTTGCGGATGTCCCGGAGGGGTCTCGCCTTGCGGCAGCACAATGTTTGCAGAACATTGTATTTGAATAAATGTATTCATGTTGCCCCTGCCTTGTATTATGAAAACAAAGCCTGTTTGCAATATAACTTGGTTTATGCTTTAGTTGTTTCCTCCTATGCGGCCGTGTTGTATGTAATCTGAGGGTTGGCCAGTGTCGGCTTCTGCCCTCACGTAGGTAGTACCGAGGTGTTCGGGATGGAATCTAAACAATCTTGATCCAATTATATGGTCCTTGAAGGAGTTGTTTAGCGCAACGAACAAGGCAATCAGACTATGCGGCTTAAACGCCCTCACTTAGCCATAGGAGTTTTATAATAAAGCATACGCGCAGCCCCTGGTGCGAACCACAGTGCTGTGAGCATCTGATCAGGAATTACCGGTCCTTTGCGTAACACGGAAAAAAATCTCCAACGATTTGGAACCCTCGAACAGCTGACCGGCTCTCGCCGTATCATGACAGTCAGTTTTAGGCTTTCTCTACTGAGGCGCTCATCTGGTCAAAGCCAGGGCACAATCGTAGTAGTTCTCCCTTTCCTACCCTAGCCGATTTAGTGGAACGTAGGGTCGCAAGCACAGGAGCCGGGCAACCCAACTATTGACCAAAGACATGATTTGGAGCCAATGCATATAATGCTAAATTCGGGGTGCCGAACTTATCTTTAAGGAGTGTTCGGACTTTTTTGTCGTATTATGGGGCGATGGGGAGCCCCTGGCGAGTATGAAACGAACCAGAGTGTACGGTTGTTAGTAAATAAGTAACTAAAGGAAAACAGAGATAGAACAGAGATAGGATCTGGGGCCCTTGAAATTGGATCATCAACTGTTTCCATTATAGTTGGGTTAATGCGTCAAAGCGCATTGGTACAAAATAATGCAATAAGCAACCGGCTATTTGACATGCCACAACCAAAAGGCGAGCTGCGTGTGGGTCCTGAAAGCGGATAGAGTAATCATTGAATTAGCCTCTAGGGCTTCCCGTGTACGCTTGTGCTCCATGACAATCCGGTGTGTTCATCCTCTGACAGGACCGTTAATCAAGCCGTCGAAGGAGGCCCGCATAAGAGAACCCTGAAACAAGGGAAAGGAGATAGTAAAGTTATATGTGTGTTCGGGATCGATCTAGTCGAACTATAGATCCCGGGCTAGCTTGTGCCTCTGTCGATGCCCATGGAATTTTGAATGCGTAATTATGTACGCGTGGTATGAATGCCACTACCTCATCGGGATTGGGACGGAGGCCGAATTGCTAACCGAGCTCTTGACGAGCCGTGCAGCCCTGTTGCAGTGTAGTCCAGACTCTCTTAATGATATCCAGGGGCTCGGCAACCAGATTACGATGCTGCTTGAGAAGGCTGCTTTGTACCTCTGCTGCTAGGGCGGCGGTGTGCTCCTCTGTCCAGAGGGAGCGTTCTGTGTTTCCGTTGACTGTTATGACACCGCATGGACCGGGCATCATTAGCTTGAGATAAGCATAGTGTGGCACCGCATTGAATCTAGCAAACGCGGTTCGTCCGAGCAGTGCGTGGTAGCCGCTGCGGAAGGGGACGATGTCGAAGATTAATTCTTCGCTTCGGAAGTTGTCCGGAGAACCGAAGACCACCTCTAGCGTGATTGAGCCCGTACAGCGGGCCTCAACGCCTGGTATGACTCCTTTAAAGGTAGTCTTTGTTGGTTTGATTTGTGAGGGATTAATGCCCATCTTCCGCACTGTATCCTGATAAAGCAGGTTGAGGCTGCTACCACCGTCCATTAGGACTCGTGTTAGATTAAATCCGTCGATGATTGGGTCGAGGACCAGTGCGGCTGAACCGCCATGCTGGATACTAGTTGGGTGATCCCGAAGATCGAAGGTGATCGGGAATTACGACCACGGATTGAATTTTGGAGTGACTGGCTCTACCGTGTAGACGTCCCTGAGTGCTCGCTTACGCTCCCTTTTGGGGATGTGTGTAGCGTATATCATGTTCACCGTTTTGACTTGAGGGGGAAATTTCTTCTGCCCCCGGTGTTCGCCGGGGCTCTTCGTCCTCGTCCTCACTTTGTGATCCCTTTTCTTTGTTTTCGGCATTTAACTTGCCAGCCTGTTTCAAAACCCAACAATCCCTGTTGGTATGATTGGCTTGTTTGTCTGGGGTGCTGTGTATCTGGCACGGACGGTCGAGTATGCGGTCCAAGCTGGAAGGTCCCTCATTGTTTCTTTTGTAGGGCTTCTTCTCCTGGCCGGACTTGGATCCGCTGAATCCGGCGTTAACTGTGGTGTCATAGGTGTTATCGCCATTGCTTCGGCATTTGTGTCTATTGCGCCGGAGCTTGCCGGTGCTGTTGTTGGCTTCAGAGGGGCCTGCCTCGCTGGCTGTGTTTTTGCTACGAGCCAGCCAGCTGTCCTCACCCGCACAAAAGCGGGTCATGAGTGCTGTAAGGGCTACCATACACTTCGGCTTTTCTTGGCCGAGGTGGCGCGCTAGCCATTCGCATGGATGCTGTGTTTGAAGGCCGCTAGGGCCTCGGCATCCGGACAGTCAATGATCTGGTTCTTTTTGGTTAGGAACCTAGCCCAGAATTTTCTGGTTGATTCTCCAGGTTGTTGAACTATGTGGCTTAAGTCATCGGCATCTGGTGGCCGGACATAAGTTCCTTGGAAGTTATCAAGGAAAGCCTCTTCCAAGTCCTCCCAGCTGCCGATGGAATTTTCGGGCAGACTATTTAGCCAGTGTCGAGCTGGTCCTTTGAGCTTTAATGGGAGGTATTTGATAGCGTGGAGGTCATCTCCTCGGGCCATGTGGATGTGGAGAATAAAATCCTCGATCCACACTGCGGGATCGGTTGTTCTGTCGTATGATTCAATATTGACGGGCTTGAACCCCTCGGGGAATTCATGATCCAGCACCTCATCTGTGAAGCAGAGAGGGTGTGCGGCGCCTCTATAGCGGACCGCGTCACGACGCACCTCCGACGAAGTCTGTCTGCGGTTATCGGCCCGGGTGTGATTAAGTTTGTCACGTCCGAATAGGTAGCTGTCATCCCGAGTAGGGAAGTGTCCTCGCGATTCGTAGATTGATCTGGTGTGTCCTGCTCTACTGTCCAATTCCTGCCGAAGGTCGTATGTATGGTCCCGAGCTGTTTTGTCCCTGTTTTTGCGAGGCGGTGGGGCGGGCTGTTGTTCGGCCCGAGTTGTCGTTTTATCCCGACCGCGTGGTGGTCGGTCCGCCACACTATCCCGACCACGTGGTGGTCGGTCCGCATTGCGCGAGGGAGGTATGGGATCTGGTGCTTCCTCATCGAACTGAGGTAGCACTCCGCGTTTTGCGTAACTCTTGGCTGGGCGCTTGAGGCCGTATTCTTCGGCTGCCAGGACATCGGTCCATCTGTCGATGAGCAGGTCTTGATCTGCTTGGAGCTGCTGCTGCTTTTTCTTTAGGCTTCTTGCAGTAGCTATGAGCTGGCGCTTAAAGTGCACCTGCTCAAGGGGTGCCTTAGGCACGATGAAGTCCTCATTGCCGAGGCTCTCATCATCCTCGGAGGGTGGACGATAACTATCATCATCCGGGTCATTGGGCATGGCCTGTTTATCAGGGTTAACTTGCCCGTTGCATTGTTCCTCTTGTTCGGATGTTGCTCCAACAGGGTCTTCATTGTCGGCGTCGTCGGGAGTACCAGTTTCTCCGGTGCCGGTGTTGCTGTCTTTTGAGCGACGTGACTTAGAGCGGCATTTAGGGCTGGCGCCTGGACTGCGTCTCAGAGGGTTTATTCGCGTCTGGCTCTTCTTTGTCGTCACCAGATCCTTTAGGTGTATCAACCATGTACACGTCGTACGAAGAGGTGGTCATCCAATGTCCAGTGAATGGCGTGTCTTGGCCTTGCTCCTTGTCGGCATCATCGTCAATACCGTCGATGTCTTCGGAGCCATAATCGAGCTCGTCGGTTAAGTCCTCGACGGTAGCTATGAAGTGGGTGGCGGGTGGGAAGCAAAATTCCCCATCATCAGCCTCTAACTCGAAACGAACATAGTTCGGCTGTGAGTCCTTCTCCAAGGACAAATTATTTAAAGAGTTCAGCACATCGCCCAAAGGTGAGTGCTGGAACATGTCTGCGGCGCTAAATTCAGAAATCGATAACCGATCCCGCTCGGTGTTCGCAGGCGTACCCGGTCCGGAACTTGTAGCCGGAAACGAGTCCGGAGTTCCATGGACGCAAGTATTACGGGGTCGAGTCCGTGTGTGGATCCAACGCCGGGCTCTGTGGCCTCGGATGGCACGATCAGATTCGGTTCTAAGGCCGTTGCAGCAACAGGAACCATCTCCTAGACGTGACCCGATGACAGATTTAAGTCATGTTCATCGGGGCGAGGGGGAGCGATCGCTGCGGTCTCAAGTCTGTTGAAGATCAAGTCTCCACGGATGTCCGTGACGTAGTTCAAGCTTCCAAACCTAACTTGGTGGCTAGGGGCGTAGCTATTGAACTGCTCCAGATGGCCAAGCGAATTGGCCCGCAGTACGAAGCCGCGGAACACAAAAATCTGTTCGGGGAGGAAGGTTTCTCCTTGGACAGCGTCACTATCGACGATTGAAGGGGCCATCGAACCTTTCGTCGACGGCACAGTGGAACTCTCAATGAAAGCACCAATGTCGGTGTCAAAACCGGCGGATCTCGGGTAGGGGGTCCCGAACTGTGCGTCTAGGATCGATGGTAACAGGAGACGGGGGACACGATGTTTACCCAGGTTCGGGCCCTCTCTATGGAGGTAATACCCTACTTCCTGCTTGATTGATCTTGATGAATATGTGTATTATAAGAGTTGATCTACCACGAGATCGTAATGTCTAAACCCTAGAAGTCTAGCCTATATGATTATGGTAATGAATGTCTCCTTTCCGGACTAACCCCTCCGGTTTATATAGACACCGGGGGGATCTAGGGTTTACATAGAGTCGGTTACATAAGAAGGAATCTACATAGTCGGTTGCCAAGATTGCCTTCCACGCCAAGTAGAGTCCAATCCAGACACGGGTACAGTCTTCGGTCTTCATGTCTTCATAGCCCATCAGTCCGACCCGTGGATAACAAGCCGGATGCCCGAGGACCCCTTAGTCCAGGACTCCCTCACTGACATTGGGGTAATCTATGCATAGGGGTTGATGCACATTCTCGTCTTTTGTTTCTCCGGTAGAAATCTTGGGGCACTCTTTGAGGTTCTTTGTGTTGGATTGAGTATTATGAATCTGAATTTTCTTTTGTGTTATTTTAGTACAAACTCTTGATAGATCGATCTGAAAGAATAGCTACGTGTTATTTTTGTAAGAACTCTTGATAGATCGATCGGAAAGAATAACTTGGTGTTATTTTAGTACGAACTCTTGGATAGATTGATCGAAAAGAATAGGTACAAACAATTTCTTCTTATGTTCTCCGCTAGATTGGAACTTTCGAATGATTCTTCATCACACGTTGAGGGATGGTTATATGATCCAATTGGATCAGCATTATTGAGAGGTTGCACTAGCGAAAGTACGGACCCTAGGCCTCATTTTCAATCATTGCAATACCATTTGTGCTCCGTTTTATCAATTGCTACCTTGTTGTTTCTTTATGTTCCTATTACAAAAATCAATACTATCCATATTACACTTGTATCACCATCTCTTCGCCGAACTAGTGCACCTATACAATTACCATTGTATTTGGTGTGTTGGGGACATAAGAGAATTTTTGTTATCTGGTTGCAGGGTTGTTTGAGAGAGACCATCCACTTGACAAACCTTAGGTCATCCACTTGAGGGAAATTTGCTATTGTCCTACAAAACTCTGCGCTTGGAGGCCCAACATGAGTCTACAAGAACAAGTTGTGTAGTAGACATCAATTACCGAGAGGGCCCAGAGATACCTCTCCGATACTCTGAGTGATAAATCCTAATCTCGATCTATGCCAACTCAACAAACACCTTCGGAGATACCTATAGAGCATATTTATTATCACCCAGTTACGTTGTGACGTTTGATAGTACACAAGGCATTCCTCCGGTATCTGGGAGTTGTATAATCTCACAGTCGAAGAAATATGTATTTGACATGAAGAAAGCAATAGCAATAAACTGAACGATCAATATGCTAAGCTAACATATGGGTCTTGTCCATCACATCATTCTCCTAATGATGTGATCCTGTTATCAAATGACAATACATGTCCATGGTTAGGAAACATTAACCATCTTTGATCAATGAGCTAGTCTAGTAGAGGCTTACTAAGGACACGATATTTGTTTATGTATTCACACATGTATTTAAGTTTCCGATCAATACAATTCTAGCATGAATAATAAACCTTTATCATGAATAAGGAAATATAAAATAACAACTTTATTATTGCCTCCAGGGCATATTTTTTCAATATAGAATCTAAATTATAATAAAATAAAACATTTTTTAAAGACGTGAATCATCCATATCACATCATTGCCGTCTTCCGCACCCACCTCTATTTCTCTGCCACATTTCCCCCTCCTCTCTAGACCTTGAACCCTTCGGGTGACTCCACCAGTTACCCCTGTTTCAGCACCGCTCGTGACAAGAACATTCTGAACTTCTTCTTATGTGTTGCTCTTGAATGCCTAAAAGTATCGTGTGTGGAACAAATGTTTGCTCAACTAGTTTAGCTAGCAAAAGTACGTCACCCTAAATTGCATCATTGGGTCTAGGCATTTGGGTTGCATCAAGCTCATTATCTGTAGTTGCAAAATTACACTTTACGTCACAAGCGGTTTTTCCCGCCACATTTACATGTGTTCAACAAAAAATAGAAAGAAAGAAAAGAAGGGCCAACCCTAGACCAGTATGAGCCACTCAAACAAGAACTATCTCTAACCCGCACAATAACAGATGAACAACAATCATCTCAACAAACACTACTGCAGGACGCTGCTAACGCGACACTACTATCAGAGACCCTTTGCCGAAACCGTGTGCGATGCATTAATCGCAATTAGTGATGTAAAAAAACGTCAAAAAAGATGCAAAACGTTTGCGATGGCAGAGCCATCAAACATGGTTCTGATTGTAGTTGCGTGTGTGATGCAGGGCACATGATTAATACATTCAAACTATTTGCATGAGGCGGAACAACAGAAACGGGCATCCATATCAATGTGTGTGCGATATATGGCATACAGTTCACTCCGATGAACTGTTTGCTATTAGGGAGTGCAATGTAAAGCAGTTAGCGATCAAGGTGTGTGTGATATACGGCATACGGTTCACTCGGACAAACTGTTTTTGATTAGGGAACACAACAGAAATGATTCAACTTAACAAGGTGTGTGTGATATGCGGAATACAGTTCACATGGATGAACTATTTGCGATGAGCCAAAAGAACACAAATGAGTCGTGTAAACAAGATGTGTGTGATACGCGGAAAACAGCCGACTCGGATGAACTTTTTGCGATGAGAAATTACAACACAGACGGTTAATACAGTTAGTTTGTGTGCGATTCTGTGTGTATAATTTTTAAAAAAATTCAAACTAGTTGCTTGCGATGGCTAGGAGTATCGCACACGATGCGTCTGCGAGTACTCGTGTGTGATGATTAGTAAGTTATACATACGTTTCCTTATGTTAACACGTTGTTGACACCAGATTTTGGCACGACCAAGAACTTAATTATGATGGCTTCAAATGGAGAAGTGCTCAAAGTAAGAAAGTTCCGTATCGTCAAAAGGAGAAACTTTGATGTTTGGGCCATCGCCATCCGATCTCATCTCGAAGGCCGAAGATTTGTTCGAAATACCGAGATATTGTATTCACAACACAATTCGGCTGATTACGCCCACAAGACTGCCTCGTATGAAAAACTGATCTACGCGGATTGTCTTCATCTCATCGAAACGATCGATTTTGATATAAAAATTATTCGAATCCAATTTCGTATGCAAACGTTAGAACCATTCGAATGCAGCCCTGCCAGAAGGCTACATATGGCGCGCCCCACCAGACATGTGTCTGATGGGTGGCGCGAGTGATAGCCTGTTTTGTGCGAATGATTCGGCCCTGAAGATGGCCTCGAATCGAAAAACATTCAACATGAGAGTTGTTTGCCTCGTCGAAACGGTCAAAATAGCTTTTGGACTCGTTTTCCTTCGAGATCGTTTACTGCCACAAAAAGGACCCGCAAGGTGCAGCCAGTTTAACCCAACAGTTTTGGAAAGTTCGGATAAAACCAATCCGAATTTGACTAGGGTTTTGGACGTGAATCCAAGCCTTTTCCTTGCACGGGAAGTCCAGCCACCTCTTATATACCTAAGGGGTGACGGCCGATTGAACAGCAACACACAATCGATCAAATCAATCTATCCACTTTTATCTTTTATCTTTTCTCCTTAACCCTAGTTCTTCTTCTTCCTCGTTCTTCGTCTGTTCTTCTTGTTGCAGGGCAGCGATCCTCGAGGCTCTAAGGGCGGGTGAACTGACCTAGGGCAGCCCATAGCCGATGTGCGTCCAGACAGGGTCCCTCCCAGGTGCGTGTGGTTTCAGGTCCTGAAAGGCACCCGCCGAATTGCTTGCGTACCGCGCTTCCGGACGGGTCTCCTTCGACGTGAGCTGCGGTGCATCACCCTCGGTGTTGGAGGTACACGGTGACGTGTTCGCGTGTGAACACACTTTTTGGCGACTCCGCTGGGGACGAAAGATCAAGAATCATCATCAACCATGTCTAATCTCCCCAAGCCCTCAGAAGTTGACGCCGATAACATCATTAAGCCCGGTCTTGATGAATTATCGGATGAACATCGCCAAGCCTATGAAGTGCGCAAGAAGCAGCGTGAAGAGGCTTTTGAGGCGCTCAAGAAGAAGCGCGAGGAGGAGGATTTGGAAGTGTTTCTTTCAAGTTTCAAGAAGGACCGTCAAGGCAACATTACTCCAGCTGGAAACGTCAATTTTCCTCCCCTCATCGATTTAACAAGATGTGATCACCGTGAGTAAAGTTTTTCTCGAGCAAGTGGTTGTGATTGAAAGTCTTGTTAGTAAGGGTAATGTGATGGCATACAATTCTTTTGTGGCTAATGCTAATGCTCAGAAAAATATGCCTCCATCATCTAGTGGTACTGTTGGTATATCTGAAAACCCTAGTCCAATTTTACCTATTTCATCAGCACCACCTATGCAACAACAATATAATATGCCGTTGAATTTTTACCCTACTCAAACCAACCAGCTTGTGGCTACACCTACATACCCTATCCTATTATGAGTGTGCCCAATTCGGCGTCAACGCCGAATCACTTTGTCACACCACCCAGCGCAAGCATGTTTGGTCTTCCGCTGAATTATGGTTCGGCACCCATCCCACAAGTGGCACCAATAGCTAGTACTCAGGTTGCTCCTATGTCATTGCCACAAACATCTTCATCTACCTCGGATTTTAGCTAAATTAAGGGAGGATTTGCATAAGATGTTTCTAGAAACTTTCGGAAACGAGCTGAAAGTAAAGAGCCGTGTGTACCAAAAGCCTTATCCTAAACACTTCGATGCAATTTCTTACCCTCAAGGTTATAAGGTTCCTGATTTTGTTAAATTTAGTGGTGAGGGTACGAAAACGACTTGGGAGCATGTGAGTCACTATCTAGCACAGTTGGGTGAAGCAGGTTCCGTAGAAGAGTTGAAAGTGCATTTATTTCCCTTGTCTTTAACTGGCACCGCATTTTCATGGTTTGCTGCTTTACCACATGGTCCAATTCTCTTATGGTCGCAATTAGAGCAAAAGTTTCATGATCACTTTTATAGCGGTGATAATGAGATAAAGTTGGCACATCTTACATCGGTTAGGCAAAAACATGATGAATCGGTCACCGATTATGTCAAGAGATTTAGAGATATAAAAAACTGATGTTATAGCTTAGTGATAACTGAGAGAGACTTGGCGGGTCTTGTTCTTAATGGTTTGAAAACTCACATTAAAGAGAAGCTAGAAAGTTATGAGTTTTTGAGCATTAATCAAGTCTTACAAAATGCTTTGGCCCAAGAGAGTCGAAGTAAAGAGGTCCATAGGTATACAACCGATCGTCCTAGAATGCATATGGTTGAACACAATGATGATAATTCGAACGATGAGGTTGATGTCTATACTACTGAATATGTTTGGTCCTCAAAGGCCAAACCCTATATGGGCAATGCTCTTAAGCCGATTCACAAGAATCATGATGAGGAGGTGAGGTTTACTTTTGATATATCAAAGTGTGATAAAATATTTGATGCTCTCTTGCAAGATAAGATGATTAGAATATCATACACCATACCGCCGTTTGAGGAGCTGAAACGGCGTGCTTATTGCAAGTACCATAATTCATTTTCTCATGCTACTAACGATTGCAATGTTTTTAGACGACAGATACAATCGGCCATTAATGATGGACGATTGAATTTTGCTAAGATGCAAGTTGATAAACAACCCTTCCCGATAAACACCATGGACTTGGAGGGAAAGAAAACGTTGATTCGGCCTAGCATAGCCGAATCTGCTAATAAAGATAATGTTCTTATTGGTGAACCCAGGAAAGGCAAGGAGGGCGACAAAGTCTTGGGACGAGAGGTTGTGCTTGATAAGCAACTCGATGGCAAGGAAGTATTGAAGATCACCATAAAAAATCCTGCACTCGGGGGGCAACCACAAGTACAAGAAGATACTCATGTTAAATTTATCAAGCCCAAGAATTCAGAAGTTGGCAAGTGGGGAAAGAGTAAAGCTAAGCGCAAGAGAATCAGGCCAACTTTTAATATGTTGCTATCCAAATATGCAAGTCAAGTGGCCGGTTCTAGCTCTAATCGGCCATCACATTCAAAACGTTCAAGATTGCCTCCGGAGCAACAGTTTTGATGCTATGCAAGGCCATATGGGTCATGGGCACCGACAGCATGGGTGTCACAACCCTCATATGCGCCATATTACATGAGAGGCTTCAGTGGAGGATGGGGGCAGCCCCCAATGGCTCCTTATGCTTTTCATATGGGGCGGGCAGCACCTAGAAGGCTTGCTTGCGCGAGGCTTTATTATCCCACACAAGGCCATTTGAGCTATGGTGCTAATCGTCCAACAAAAAAGTGTGGCGTGTTAAGTCACCTAATGCGGAAATTGCAGAATGCGACAAGCAAAAGGAGATCGAAAAGCCGGTTGTTGGTAATCTGGCTACTTCTAATGGTGAAATTGTTATTGTTCAGCAGGGTTCCATGGTGAATGATCATGAGGCGAGCACAAGCAAGGCTAAACCAAGGGATCCCAAATATACTCAACCTAAATGGTGTCGTCCCGGTTTAACCAAGACCATGGAAAGGAGATTACAACGCATGAGGAACCACGAGAAGGTAGAGCACAAAGAGGAGAGGCAAAGGGACGAATTGTTAAGTGAAATTCGGCCCATGGCACTCACAAAACAAGTGTGGAGGCCTAAACAAAAACGAAACACAGATGCTTCTGCATTAGCTCCAGCAACACCTTCACCATCAAAAGAGGATGATGCAACCCCTATTACATCGTCCACATCACCTGAAACATCCCCTTCAATTGAGGAATATTTAAGCCCAATATACACGTTGGGAGATGAAGATGAGATGGTGGATTATGAATCTACGCCGGTTTGGGAAGGTATGGATATTAATATGGTATATTACTTACCTGCCGAGTTTTGTGCTATAGGTGAAGAAGGGGAGGTGGCCCAGCTGGATTTTGGTCCTAAGAATGATATCTTTGAGAAGCCAAAAGAACAGGTGAAACACTTGAAGCCGTTTTACCTCAAAGGTCATATTAACGGATCGCCAGTTGCTAGGTTGCTCGTTGATGGTGGTGTCGTGGTAAATCTTATGCCCTACTCGGTCTTCAAGAACTTGGGGTTAGATGATGTTGCATTGATGAAGACCAATATGGTACTCAATGGATTTGAGGGAAAAGAAAAAACAGAGGCCAAAGGTGTGATGTGCATGGAACTCACTGTGGGAAGTAAAACTTTGGCCACCACATTCTTCATCGCCGAGGTGCAAGGTAACTATAGTGTTATATTAGGCCGCGATTGGGTTCATGCTAACCAATGTGTTCCATCTACCATGCATCAATTCTTAATACAATGGGTCGATGATGAGGTAGAAGTCATTCACGCGGATAATTCGGCTTGTGTTGCTTTGGCCGATGCATCGGTGGATTGGAATCATCTCGATGTTACTTGCTTAACAGGGCGTGATCTCTCGGAGTTTGATTTCCTTAGTGCTACGAGGAACAGGTTCATTCCCATCTCTTTAAAGCCGATTGGTGGTAATCGATTTCAAGGAATGATGTAAACAAGAAGTTAAAATCAATGGCCGATATAGAATTATCGCCCTAAGCATAAACATGGCTGATATAGAAATTATCGCCCGAAGCACATAAAATGGCCGATGGAGTGTTGACATCGTCCTTAGAAAAGCATCGTATGCGAAGTTATTTTTGGCACACAAGTTTGCCGAAAAACAGGGGGGCATGTGTTGACACCAGATTTTGGCACGACCAAGAACTTAATTAAGATGGCTTCAAATGAAGAAGTGCTCAAAGTAAGAAAGTTCTGTATCGTCAAAAGGAGAAAATTTTATGTTTGGGCCATCGCCATCCGTTCTCATCTCGAATGCCGAAGTTGTGTTCGAAATACCGAGATTTTGTATTCAGAACACTATTCGGCTGATTACGCCCCCAAGACTGCCTCGTATGGAAAAATGATCTACACGGATTGTCTTCGTCTCGTCAAAATGATCGATTTTGATAAAAAAATCATTCTAATCCGAGTTCATATGCAAAAGTTAGAACCATTCGAATGCAGCCGTGCCAGAAGGCTACATATGGCGCGCCCCACCACACATGTGTCAGATGTGTGGCGCGAGTGACAGTCTGTTTTGTGCGAACGATTCGGCCCTAAAGATGGCCTCGAATCGAAAAACGTTAAACACGAAAGTTGTTCGCCTTGTCAAAATGGTCAAGATTTCTTCTGGACTCGTTTTCATCCGAGATCCTTTACTGCCACAAAAAGGACCCGCAAGGTGCAGCCAGTTTAAACCGAACAGTTTTGGAAAGTTTGGATAAAACCAATCCGAATTTGACTAGGGTTTTGGACGTGAATCCAGGCCTTTTCCTTGCACGGGAAGTCCAGCCGCCTCTTATATACCTAAGGGGTGACGGCCGATTGAACAACAACACACAATCGATCAAATCAATCTATCCACTTTTATCTTTTATCTTTTCTCCCTAACCCTAGTTCTTCTTCTTCTTGTTCTTCGTCTGTTCTTCTTGTTGCAGGGCAGCGATCCTCGAGGCACTAGGGGTGGGCGAACTGACCTAGGGAAGCCCATAGCTGATGCGCGTCCAGACGGGGTCCCTCCCGGGCGCGTGTGTTTTCGGGTCCTGAAAAGCACCCGCCGGATTGCTTGCGTACCGCGCTTCCGGACGGGTCTCCTTCGACGTGAGCTACGGTGCATCACCCTCGGCGTTGGAGGTACACGGTGACGTGTTCGTGTGCGAACACACGTGTGTGAATTTGCAATATGGACAGTTAATATGCAAATGCCTTTTGGACATCGGGCACACGCTTAAACTCAATGAGCAGTGTACGATACTAATACTTTCCATGAAATTTTAAGAACTTGGCTAACATCATTTGAGTAACATATATATAGTGGTTACACTATTTGACAAAAGGAGGATCTTCGTAACACGCTTTTGACAACCATATGGTCCATATCTACATACTTAACATAGTAACAACTATCACATTTTAAGAGGCTGAGGGCCAACAACCATATGGTCCATATCTACATACTTAACATAGTAACAGCTAGCACATTTTAAGAGGCTGTGGGCCAACAACCACAAAGATCCGCTGGAAGCAGCTTGATCACGGCGACTCGGCATCTCGTCAATGAAAAGGAAGAGCCCTCCTGTGCCTTGGTAGAGCATGAGTAGAACAATGTCTCCAATTTTCCAATATGGATGCATTCCCATGACAAGCGAGAACTTGTTAATTTGAATGGTTCCATTTTTGTGGGAAATGCAATACCTTGCAATCACTTAAGCGTTATTAGCAGGCACAGGTGTAATTCGACCACGCCGGGAAATCGATCCAGGAACTGCTACAACGGGCAATTTCTGTTGAAATGTAGAATAAAAACCAATTATAACATATCGTTGAAGATATATATAGTTTATGAGCATTAACATTAAAATAAGACTTTTTACCAGCGTTTTGTGCACATAATTAGTCTTGTTCAATGTGTGCACCATAGGTATAATTAATCCCATCCAAAATCCAGCGTTCATAGGCTGTGCTATCTCTGTCAGATTATCAACAAAGTTTATGACATGCTTCAGGTCCTTCGAGTGAAATTTGGTATGCTTAGTAACATACAAATCGTTCATTATGCATCCAACATATCATGCTTAAAAGGTGGAAAGGTATTATTTATTCCGAACATGCAGAAGAATATATAGTGTGCATAAATTGGTAAACAGAATTTGTTATTGCCTAGGAGCGAGCCGTAAAATGAAATCACAATTGGTTGCTTAAATAGTGATCAATTAGTCGTAACAAATACCCTGATTTTTCTAAGTAATATGACAAAGATGGAGAAGGTTGAAAGGACACTAACCTCGATCAGATTTTAATCGGCTGTTGACATTGGGGAAGTAAACATCCATGTTAATTAGACCAGGCTGTGGTGCACGCACTAGAATTATTGCCAGCTTTCAGTTCATAACACTTAGACATTTTTCTCCAAAGGTCCGCATCAAAATAGGAGTGACCATCTTTATCAAGTTTTACGCTAACCGTCATTGTAAATCCATGTTGTGTTGTCAATATGACATCCAGGGAGTCATCAACAAAGTAAAGCCCAAGATTTCCTTCTACAACTGTTCTTGCAAAGCAAGAGATGTACTGCTTGAAATGAAAATTAAGATCGTAAATTAGATATATTGAAATAACAAAGCAACATGCAAATATGGGAGTAACTGATAGAACAGATCAATATATAGATGAAAGCAAATTACAAACATATATAATTAAAAATAGATAATGTAACAAAGATTTGATGCAAATATGAGAGTAACTAATGAACAATACATCATATATTTGCCTAATATAGGGGGGTTGGCTTCGACATCTAGGCTGGACATGGCACCGTACCTTTTATCCAAATGTAGCAACAGACGATATATGTTCACAAATTTAGGCCATGTTGTCTGTGGTAGGTTGAGATTGAACATACTGAGCGCTCCCTGGAGTCATCCGAAATGGTGAGATAGAACTTCGTTTCCGACTGGCCGCGACCACACTTGTCCAATTTGTTCTTGCACTATGGACACATGAATGAACACCCACGAATTAGCTAGAACAAAAATGAATCCACGGTGATTTCCGCCGGTTGATTAACAAACGACGGGCGGACTGCTATAAGAGATGAGTGAATATTTCGCTAAGTTGATTACCTTCTCCATGAGAAAAATCCCCGGCCCAACCCCGCAGAAAACCCCAATCGACCAGAGTCTAGAATGTTGGTGTAGATAGGCGGCGGAAAGCGGTAGGGGCGAAATCCCGTGCCATTTGGAGCGCGACCTCCGCCCGCCGACAACAGTCGTCGAGCTTAGGGTGGCCCCCGCGATAGAAGTTGATGAGCTGCAGAGTTGTGGAGGAGTCCGCGGCGAGTGGGTGTGGACGAAGTGGGCGAGGGTTTTCTTTTTTCATTTTGCATGTGTGGGTGAACACACACGGTTCGCAGAGGCGACAGAGATGAATCGTGTGTGATAGTAAACCAACGAGATTGAATGGGAATCCAAATTTCCTGTGTCCTTTGTCCATGAGTTTTTTTCTATGATGAACATAAACCCTGCAAATCACTGTGTTCAAATTTGGCACTTTTTCGGGTTCATTTACAATATTTAGGGGATTATGTGCATTTTCTAGGCATTAATGCATATAATTCAAATTCAAAGAATCGGTGCTTGAAACGGTGCACGAGAACGGTCTGGAAAACCATGATTGTGCTATTTAGTAAATTCTCATGCCTTTTACAAGGAATGGGCAGACATTTCACGGAAATGTGTTTACTGGGTACTATACAAAAATAAAATACATGCTTGGAAAACATGACGCCTGGCGTTGTGCCATGGTATGGCCTCACCATGCCCTGGTAAAAATTTGAGAATGTTTGTCTTATGTCGTCATCCACGCCATTCATAAATCGAACCATCACCGAGGAAATTTCATGGTTTCGAGGGGGAAGTCAGCAAGATTGAAGGGGTCGGGAATCCAAATTTTCTTCCTAGCTTGTCATTCAGTTTTTTCTACAATCAACATACCCCCTCGAATGCAGCGTGTTCAAATTTGGCATTTTTCCGAGCTCATTTACCTTATTAGGGGATTATGTGCATTTTCTAGGCATTAATCCACATAATTCAAATTCGAACAATCGGTGCATGAAAAGGTGCACAAGAACGGTCTGGAAAAACCATACTCGTGGTATTTAGTAAATTCTCAAGACTTTTATAAGGAATGGGCAGAGATTTCTGTTGGGGAACTTAGTATTTCAAAAAAATTACCTACGATTACGCAAGATCTATCTAGGAGATGCATAGCAACGAGTGGGGAGAGTGTGTCCACGTACCCTCGTAGATCGAAAGCGGAAGCATTTAGTAATGCGATTGATGTAGTCGAACGTCTTCACGATCCAACCGATACAAGTACCAAACATACGGCACCTTCGTGTTCAGCACACGTTCAGCTTGATGACGTCCCTCGAGCTCTTGATCCAGTTGAGGACGAGGGAGAGTTCCGTCAGTACGACGGCGTGGTGAAGGTAATGATGAAGTTACCGGTGCAGGGCTTCGCCTAAGCACTACGACGATATGACCGATGTGTGTAACTGTGGAGGGGGGCACCGCACACGGCTAAGACAAGTCTTGTGTGCCTTTGGGGTGCCCCCTTCCCACGTATATAAAGGAGGTAGGGAGAGAGGCCGGCCCCCCTAGGGGCACGCCAAGTGTAGGGAGTCCTACTAGGACTCCAAGTCCCTCCCAGTGAATTCCCGTAACCGGTACTCCGAAAAATACCCGAATCACTTGGAACCTTTCCGATGTCCGAATATAGCCTTGCAATATATGAATCTTTACCTCTCGACCATTTCGAGACTCCTCTTCATGTCCGTGATCTCATCCGGGACTCCAAACAATATTCGGTCATCAAATCACATATAACTCATAATACAAATCGTCATCAAACGTTAAGCGTGCGGACCCTACGGGTTTGAGAACTATGTAGACATGACCAAGACACATCTCCGGTCAATAACCAATAGCGGAACCTGGATGCTCATATTGGCTCCTACATATTCTACGAAGAACTTTATCGGTCAAACCGCATAACAACATACGTCATTCCCTTTGTCAACGGTATGTTACTTGCCCGAGATTTGATCGCCGGTATCATCATACCTAGTTCAGTCTCATTACCGGCAAGTCTCTTTACTCGTTCCGTAATGCATCATCCCGCAACTAACTCATTAGTCACATTGCTTGCAAGGCTTATAGTGATGTGCATTACTGAGAGGGCCAGAGATACCTCTCCGATACACGGAGTGACAAATCCTTCGGAGACACCTGTAGAGCATCTTTATAATCACCCAATTACGTTGTGACGTTTGATAGCACACAAGGTGTTCCTCCGGTATTCGGGAGTTGCATAATCTCATAGTCAGAGGAATATGTATAAGTCATGAAGAGAGCAATATCAATAAACTTAACGATCATTATGCTAAGCCAACGGATGGGTCTTGTCCATCACATCATTCTCCTAATGATGTGACCCCGTTCATCAAATAACAACACATGTGTATGGCCAGGACACTTAACCATCTTTGATTAACGAGCTAGTCTAGTAGAGGCATACTAGGGACTCTTTGTTTTGTCTATGTATTCACACATGTATCAAGTTTCCGTTTAATACAATTCTAGCATGAATAATAAACATTTATCATGATATAGGGAAATAAAATAATAACTTCGTTATTGCCTCTAGGACATATTTACTTCAGTCTCCCACTTGCACTAGAGTCAATAATCTAGTTCACATCGCCATGTGATTTAACACCAATAGTTCACATCACCATGTGATTAACACCCATAGTTCACATCGCCATCTGACCAACACTCAAAGGTTTAATAGAGTCAATTATCTAGTTCACATCGTTATGTGATTAACACCCAAGAGCACTAAGGTGTGATCATGTTTTGCTTGTGTGTTAAATTTTAGTCTACGGGTCTGCAACATTCAGATCCGTATGTATTTTGCAAATTTCTATGTTACAATGCTCTACACGGAGCTATCTAGCTAATTGCTCCAACTTTCAATATGTATCCAGATCAGTGTCAAAGCATGCATCAACGTAACTCTTTACGATGAACTCTTTATCACCTCCATAACCAAGAAATATTCCCTTATTCTACTAAGGATAATTTTGACCGCTATCTAGTGATCCACTCCTGGATCACTATTGTACCCTCTTGCCAAACCATGGTTAGGTACACAACAGGTCTGGTACATAGCATAGCATACTTTATAGAACCTATGACTGAGGCATAGGGAATGACTTTCATTCTCTTCCTATTTTCTGCCCTGGTCGAGTTTTGAGCCTTACTCAACTTCACACCTTGCACCACAGAAAAGAACTCCTTCTTTGATTGTTCCATTTTGAACTACTTCAAAATCTTGTCAAGGTATGTACTCAATGAAAAATCTTATTAAGCGTCTTGATCTATCTCTATAGATCTTGATGCTCAATGTGTAAGCAGCTTCACCGAGGTCTTTCTTTGAAAAACTCCTTTATGCTTTCCAGAAAATTCTACATCATTTCCGATCAACAATATGTCACTCACATATACTTTTTCAGAAAGGCTATAGTGCTCCCACTCACTTTCTTGTAAATACAGGCTTCACCGCAAGTCTGTATAAAACTATATGCTTTGATCAACTCATCAAAGCGTATATTCCAACTCCGAGATGCTTGCTCCAGTCCATATATGGATCGCTGGTGCTTGCACATTTATTTAGCACCTTTAGGATTGACAAAACCTTCTGGTTGCATCGTATAGAACTCTTCTTTAAGATATCCATTAAGGAATGCAGTTTGACATCCATTTGCCAGATTTCATAAAATGTAGCTATTGCTAACATGATTCAGACAGACTTAAGCATCGGTACGAGTGAGAAAATCACATCGTAGTCAACACCTTGAACTTGTCGAAAACCTTTTGCAACAAGTCGAGCTTTGTAGACAGTAATATTACCGTCAGCGTCAATCTTCTTCTTGAAGATCCATTTATTGTCTTTGGCTTGCTGATCATCAGGCAAGTCAACCAAAGTCCACACTTTGTTCTCATACATGGATCCTATCTTAGATTTCATGGCCTCAAGCCATTTCATGGAATCTGGGCTCATCATCGCTTCCTCATAGTTCGTAGGTTTGTCATGGTTAAGTAACATGACATCCAGAACAGGATTACCATACCACTCTATGGTTGACTTACGAGGTTCAGTAGTAACTTGATCTGAAGTTTTATGATCATCATCATTAACTTCCTCACTAATCGGTGTAGGCATCACTGGAACTGATTTCTGTGATGAACTACTTTCCAATTCGGGAGAAGGTACAATTACCTCATCAAGTTCTACTTTCCTCCCACTCACTTCTTTCAAGAGAAAACTCCTTCTCTAGAAAGGATCCATTCTTAGCAACGAATATCTTGCCTTCGGATCTGTGATAGAAGGTGTACCCAACAGCCTCCTTTGGGTATCCTATGAAGACACATTTCTCCGATTTGGGTTCGAGCTTATCAGGTTGAAGCTTTTTCACATAAGCATCTCAGCAACCAAACTTTAAGAAACTACAACTTAGGTCGTCTCAACGGATTTAGATGGTGACCTATTTAACGTGAATGCAGTTGTCTCTAATGCATAACCCCCAAAATGATAGCGGTAAATCAGTACGAGACATCATAGATCGCACCATATCTAACAAAGTATGTTACGTTGTTCGGACACACCATTACGTTGTGGTGTTCCAGGTGGCGTGAGTTGCGAAACTATTCCACATTGTTTCAAATGAAGACCAAACTCATAACTCAAATATTCACCTCCACGATCAGATCGTAGAAACTTTATTTTCTTGTTACGATGATTTTCCACTTCACTCTGAAATTCTTTGAACTTTTCAAATGTTTCGGACTTATGTTTCATTAAGTAGATATAACCATATCTGCTCAAATCATCTGTGATGGTCAGAAAATAACGATGCCCGTCGCGAGCCTCAACACTCATCGGACCGCATAATCAGTATGTATTATTTCTAATAAGTCAGTTGCTCGCTCCATTGTTCCAGAAAACGGAGTCTTAGCAATCTTGCCTATGAGGCATGGTTCGCAAGCATCAAGTGATTCCAAAAGCCCATCAGTATGGAGTTTCTTCATGCGCTTTACACCAATATGACCTAAACGGCAGTGCCACAAATAAGTTGCACTATCATTATTAACTTTGCATCTTTTGGCTTCAATATTATGAATATGTGTATCACTACGATCGAGATTCAATAAACCATTCACCTTGGGTGTAAGACCACGAAGGTTTTATTCATGTAAATAGAATAACAATTATTCTTTGACTTAAATGAATAACCGTATTGCAATAAACATGATCCAATCATATTATGCTCAACGCAAACACCAAATAACATTTATTTTAGGTTCAACACTAAACCCGAAGGTAAAGGGAGTGTCTGATGGGGATCTTATCAACCTTGGAATCACTTCCAACACACATCGTCACCTCGCCCTCAACTAGTCTCTGTTCATTTTGTAACTCATGTTTCAAGTTACTAATCATAGCAACTGAACCAGTATCAAAAACCCAGGGGCTACTATGAACACTAGTAAGTATACATCAATAAAATGTATATCATATATGCTTTTGTTCACTTTGCCATCCTTCTTATCTGCCAAGTATTTGGGGCAGTTCCACTTCCAATGACCATTTCCTTTGCAGTAGAAGCACTCAGTTTCAGGCTTGGGTCTAACTTTGGGCTTCTTCATGTGAGTGGCAACTTGCTTGCCATTCTTCTTGAAGTTCCCTTTCTTTCTCTTGCCCTTTTACTTGAAACTAGTGGTCTTGTAAACCATCAACACTTGATGCTTTTCTTGATTTTTACCTTCGCTGATTTTAGCATCGCAAAGAGCTCGGGGAAACCTTTTCTTCATCCCTTGCATATTATAGTTCATCACGAAGTTCTAGCAACTTGGTGATGGTGACTAGAGAACTCTGCCAATCACTATCTTATCTATAAGATTAACTCCCACTTGATTCAAGCGATTGTAGTACTCGGACATTCTGAGCACATGCTCACTGGTTGAGCTATTCTCCCCTATCTTGTAGGCAAAATATTTGTCAAAGGTCTCATACCTCTCGACTCGGGCATGAGTCTAAAATACTAATTTCACCTCTTGGAACACCTTATATGCTCCATGGCATTCAAAATGTTTTTGAAGTCCTCGTTTTAAGCCGTAAAGCATGGCGCACTAAACTATCAAGTAATCATCATGTCGAGCTTGCCAAACGTTCATAACGTTTGCATATACTCCTGCAATAGGTCTGTCACCTAGCGGTGCATCAAGGACATAATTCTTCTCTGCAGCAATGAGGATAATCCTCAGATCACGGACCCAGTCCGCATCATTGCTACTATCATCTTTCAACTTATTTTTCTCAAGGAACATATCAAAAATAAACGGGGAACTACATCACAAGCTATTGATCTACAACATAGATATGCAAATACTATCAGGACTAAGTTCATGATAAATTAAAGTTCAATTAATCATATTACTTAAGAACTCCCACTTAGATAGACATCTCTCAAGTCATCTAAATGATCACATGATCCATATCAACTAAACCATGTCCGATCATCATGTGAGATGGAGTAGCTTTCAATGGTGAACATCACTATGTTGATCATATCTACTATATGATTCATGCTCGACCTTTCGGTCTCAGTGTTCCGAGGCCATATCTGCATATGCTAGGCTCGTCAAGTTTAACCTGAGTATTCTGCATGTACAAAACTGGATTGCACCCATTGTATGTGAACGTAGAGCTTATCACACCCGATCATCACGTGGTGTCTCGGCATGACGAACTGTAGCAACGATGCATACTCAGGGAGAACACTTATACCTTGAAATTTAGTGAGGGATCATCTTATAATGCCACCGCCGTACTAAGCAAAATAAGATGCATAAAGGATAAACATCACATGCAATCAAAATAAGTGATATGATATGGCCATCATCATCTTGTGCCTTTGATCTCCATCTCCAAAGCACGGTCATGATCACCATCATCACCAGCTTGACACCTTAATCTCCATCGAAGCATCATTGTCATCTCGCCAACTATTTCTTCTACGACTATCGCTACCGCTTAGTGATAAAGTAAAGCAATTACATGGCGATTGCATTTCATACAATAAAGCGACAACCATATGGCTCTCGCGATTCGATAACAGTTACAAAACATGATCATCTCATACAACAATTTATATCTCAGCGCGTCTTAACCATATCATATCATAGCAAGCCCTGCAAAAACAAGTTAGACGTCCTCCACTTTGTTGTTGCAAGTTTTACGTGGCTGCTACGGGCTTCTAGCAAGAACTGTTCTTACCTACACATCAAAACCACAACGATGTTTTGTCAAGTGTGTTGTTTTAACCTTCAACAAGGAACGGGCGTAGTCAAACTCGATTCAACTAAACTTGGAGAAACAGACACCCGCTAGCCACCTGTGTGCGAAGCACGTCAGTAGAACCAGTCTCATGAATGCGGTCATGTAATGTTCGTCCGGGCCGCTTCATCCAACAATACCGCCGAATCAAAGTAAGACGTTGTTGGTAAGCAATATGACTATTATCGCCCACAACTCATTGTGTTCTACTCGTGCATATCACATCTACGCATAGACCTGGCTCGGATGCCACTGTTGGGGAACGTAGTATTTCAAAAAAATTACCTACGATCATGCAAGATCTATCTAGGAGATGCATAGCAACGAGCGGGGAGAGTGTGCCCACGTACCCTCGTAGACCGAAAGCGGAAGCGTTTAGTAACGTGGTTGATGTAGTTGACCGTCTTCACGATCCAACCGATCCAAGTACCGAACGCACGACACCTCCGTGTTCAGCACACGTTCATCTCGATGACATCGCTCGAGCTCTTGATCCAGTTAAGGACGAGGGAGAGCTTCTTCACTACGACGGCGTGGTGATGGTGATGATGAAGTTACCGGTGCAGGGCTTCGGCTAAGCACTAAGACGATATGACCGAGGTGTGTAACTATGGAGGGGGGCACCGCACACGACTAAGACAAATCTTGTGTGCCTTTGGGGTGCCCGATGCCCACGTATATAAAGGAGGAAGGGAGAGAGGCCGCCCCCCCCTAGGGGCGCGCCAAGTGTAGGGAGTCCTACTAGGACTCCCAAGTCCTAGTAGGATTCCCTTTTCTTTTCGGAGTAGGAGAGAAGGAAAGAGGGAAAGAGAGAGGAAGTAGGAAAGGGCAAGGGGGGCACCGCCCCCTTCCCCTAGTCCGTTTCGTACCCATGGGGGGGCGCGCCACCTCCCCTTTGGCATGCCTCTTCTTTTCCTGTATGGCCCAATAAGGCCCATTACTTCTCCCGGTGAATTCCCGTAACTCCCCGGTACTCCGAAAAATACCCGAATCATCCGATGTCCGAATATAGCCTTCCAATATATGAATATTTACCTCTCAACCATTTCGAGACTCCTCGTCATGTCTGTAATCTCATCCGGGACTCTGAACAATCTTCGGTCATCAAATCAAATATAACTCATAATCCAAATCGTCATCAAATGTTAAGCGTGCGGAACCTACGGGTTCGAGAACTATGTAGACATGACCAAGACACATCTCCGGTCAATAACCAATAGAGGAACCTGGATGCTCATATTGGCTCCTACATATTCTACGAAGAACTTTATCGGTCAAACCGCATAACAACATACGTCATTCCCTTTGTCACCGGTATGTTACTTGCCCGAGATTTGATCATCGGTATCATCATACCTAGTTCAATCTCGTTACCGGCAAGTCTCTTTACTCGTTCCGTAATGCATTATCCCGCAACTAAATCATTAGTCACATTGCTTGCAAGGCTTATAGTGATGTGCATTACCGAGAGGGCCCATAGATACCTCTCCGATACACGGAGTGACAAATCCTTCGGAGACACCTGTAGAGCATGTTTATAATCACCCAATTATGTTATGACGTTTGATAGCACACAAGGTGTTCCTCCGGTATTCGGGAGTTTCCTAATCTCATAGTCAGAGGAATATGTATAAGTCATGAAGAAAGCAATATCAATAAAACTTAACGATCATTATGCTAAGCTAACGGATGGGTCTTGTCCATCACATCATTCTCCTAATGATGTGATCCCGTTCATCAAATGACAACACATGTCTATGGTCAGGACACTTAACCATCTTTGATTAACGAGCTAGTCTAGTAGAGGCATACTAGGGACTCTTTGTTTTGTCTATGTATTCACACATGTATCAAGTTTCCGGTTAATACAATTCTAGCATGAATAATAAACATTTATCATGATATAAGGAAATAAAATAATAACTTTATTATTGCCTCTAGGGCATATTTACTTCAACTTCAAGGGAATGCATAGCAATAGTCAACCACAAACGCGTCATTTACTGGGTTATCAACTATAGAAAAATGAAATACGTGCTTAAAAAACATGACGCCTGGCAAGGTGCCATGGTATGGCCTCATCGTGCCCTGGTTAAAAGCTAAGAAGGTTTGATTTATGTCCTCATGCACGCCCTTCATAAATCGAACCATCAGCGAGGAAGTTTGTCATTCAGTATTTTTCCAACGATCAACATACCGCCTCAAATGCAACGTGTTTAAATTTGACATTTTCCGGGCTCATTTACCATATTTAGGGGATCATTTGCATTTTCTAGGCATTAATGCACATAATTCAAATTCGAACAATCGGTGCATGAAAAGGTGCACAAGAACGGTCTGGAAAACCATGCTCGTGCTATTTAGTATATTATCATGCCTTTTACAAGGAATGGGTAGATATTTCAAGGACATGTGTGGTAATAGTCAACCATAAACGCGTCGTTTACTGGGTTAACAACTATACAAAAATGAAATACATGCTTGGAAAACATGACGCCTGGCATGGTGCCATGGTATGGCCTCATCGTGCCCTGGTAAAAAATTGAGAATGTTTTCCTTATGTTGTCATGCACGCCTTTCATAAATCGAACCATCACCGAGGAAGTTTCATGGTTTCAAGGGGGAAATCACCAAGATTGAAGGGGAATCCAAATTTCCTTTGTCCTTTATCCATGAGTTTTTTTTCTATGATGAACATACACCCTGCAAATCGCAGTGTTCAAATTTGGCACTTTTCCGGGTTCATTTACCATATTTAGGGGATTATGTGCATTTTCTAGGCATTAATGCACATAATTCAAGTTCAAACAATCGGTGCATGAAAGGGTGCACAAGAACGGCTTGGAAAGCCATGCCCGTGCCATTTAGTAAATTCTCATGCCTTTTACAAGGAATGGACAGATATTTCGATGAAATGTGTGGAAAAAGTCAACCACAAACGTTTGTTTATTGGGTTTTCAACTATAGAAAAAATGAAATAAATGCTTGAAAAATATGACGCATGCATGGTGCCATGGTATGACCTCACCATGCCCAGGTAAATATTTGAGAAGGTTTGGCTTATGTCATCATGCACGCCCTTCATAAATCGAACCATCACCGAGAAGTTCCATGCTTTCGAGAAGGCAATCACCAAGATTGAAAGGGAATCCAAATTTTCTTCGTTCTTTGCCCTGGAGTTTTTTTTTCTATGACAAACATACACCCTACAAATCACCGTGTTCAAATTTGGCATTTTTTCGGGCTCATTTACCATATTTAGGGGATTATGTGCATTTTCTAGGAATTTGGAGCATATAAATCCAATCTAGCTACAGCTGCATGGGTGTGATGTGTGGGACGTGAATTGTCGTTCGATCGCGGTGCATCCTACGGTGCACACGTGCGATCCGCGTGACTGGTGTTCCGGACAATCATAATGCAACACACAATAGGCTCAGCGCACACTGTTTCTGGAAGCGACGGAGATGAACTGTGTGCGATAATGAACGTGCAAAATTGTAAGGGAAGCCAAATTTCCTTTGTCGTTTGTCGTTGAGCTCTTAAAAACCACCGCACTGTACGGCTGCCCGACCCCTCCATCCCAGAGCTCTCTCCAAGCGTCATTCATGGCACCGCGGCGCACAGTAACTAGTAAGGAAGCGATGGCATCCCGCCGTGCCGTGTTCCTCGCTGCCCGCGACCGCACACCTGGTAAGGAAGCGATGGCATCTCGCCGCGCCGAGTTCATTGCCGCCAGCGGCCACACTGTTACCTGGGCGGACTTTGAGGTTGCCATGGCCGAATGAGCGGTGGATCTAGAGGCGGCCAAAACCGCACAGAAGGAGTGGAAAAGGCAGAAAGCAGTCAAGAAAAGAGAGTCCCGCCGCCGCAAGAAAGAAGAGGCCGCACGCCATGGTGAGGAGAGCTTGGCGGAGATCGAAGCACGGTGGGATGCCGCCTACAAGGCCTGGAAGGAGAACGCCGGCGTCCGGCCAGCAATGCCTCGATGGCAGCATGTGAAAAGTAGTTAGTGCATCTGTCGCCCGTAGTCTTAGAGCAAATTACCAATAGTACTTTAAGTTTGTAATATTAACGTACAATGTCGGTGAGAACATCCTTTGAGGGCTTTGAGCGTTGATTAACATGTGTGCCCATGTGCGTTTTTTTGCGCTAATCATTAGAAGATCACAAAACACACGGTTTCTTTGGCGTACCCATGTGCGTTTTTTGCGTTAATTATCCATAAGTCAGTTAGTTGTGCAATGTTCGTAATAAACCAGAAGTATTATTGACCAAAAAAATCAACTACACGTGTATATTTTTTTGAGGCGGGATCTACCAATTTTCTCTTTTCTCGCACACGAGTTGTGACGCCCCCGATTCAATCGTACACTAATCATGCACGCAAATGTGTACGATCAAGATCAGGGACTCACGGGAAGATATCACAACACAACTCTAAAACATAAATAAGTCATACAAGCATCATAATACAAGCCAGGGCCTCGAGGGCTTGAATACAAGTGCTCGATCATAGACGAAGTCAGTGAAGCAACAATATCTCGAGTACGGACATAAGTTAAACAAGTTTTCCTTAGGCTCCTCGGCTCCATCGTGGTCGCGACAACCGAGTAGAGATAGGGGAAAAGGGGAACAAAGCAACCGTGAGTACTCATCCAAAGTACTCGCAAGCAAGGAGCTACACTACATATGCATGGATATATGTGTAAAGGGCCATATCGATGGACCGAACTGCGAGAATGCCGTAATAAGAGGGGATAGCTAGTCTTATCGAAGACTACGCTCGGTCACCTTCGCCTTGCAACAGGTAGAAGAGGGTAGGTTGAAGTCCTCCAAGTAACATCACATAGCAATAATCCTACCCGGCGATCCCCTCCTCGTCACCCTGAGAGAGAGCGACCACCGGTTGTATCTGGCACTTGGAAGGGTGTGTTTTATTAAGCATCCGGTTCTAGTTGTCATAAGGTCAAGGTACAACTCCAAGTCGTCCTGTTACCGAAGATCACGGCTATTCGAATAGATTAACTTCCTGCAGGGTGCACCACACAACCCAACACGCTTGATCCCATTTGGCGGACACACTTTCTCGGTCATGCCCGGCGCGGAAGATCAACACGTCGCAGCCCCACCTAGGCTCAACAGAGAGGTCAAGACGCCGGTCTAAACCTAGGCGCCTGTGGGTCTGGGCCCATCACCTGAGCACACACAAGACGTTGCGAGGGCGGCCGAAGCAGACCTAGCCTAGTGGCGTTCGGTCCAATTCGCGCCGCCGCCGGCCGACGTCACGAAGTGCCGGCCGATACCACGACGCCGAAAGTGCCCATATCTCTCCCACGTAGTTGGTTAGTGCGTATAGGCCCGTAGCCGCACTCGGATCAAATAGCAAGATCTCGTTAAGCGTGTTAAGTATCCGCCAATGCGAAACAGGCCAGGCCCACCTCTCTCCTAGGCGGTCTCAACTCGCCTTGTCGCTCCGCCACAAAGATCCACTCATGGGTGCTCCACCAAATGACCCGACTTTAGTCTCCACATGTGTCATGTATAAAGTATATAGTATATACCCGTGATCACCTCCCGAGTGATCACGGCCCGATAGTATAGCACCAGACGGACAAGAATGTAGGGCCACAGATGAAAATATACTAGCATCCTATACTAAGCATATAGGATTGCAGTAAAGGTAACAATAAAGAGTAACAAGGACAAAGGCTATGCATCAGGATAGGTATAACGGAAAGCAGTAACATGCTACACTACTCTAATGCAAGCAGTATAGAGTAGAATAGGCGATATCTGGTGATCAAGGGGGCTTGCCTGGTTGCTCTGGCAAGAGAGAGGGTCGCCAACTCCGTAGTCGTCTTGGGCAAAGCAGCTGGCGTCGGTCTCGGTGTCTAGCGGAAGAAGAGGGGGAAGAAACAATGAATACTTAAGCAAACAGATGCATGACGATGCATGACAAAGCAAAGCGTGATGCTAGGCATGCCCTAACGTGGTATGAGGTGGTATCGGTTAAGGGGGGAAAACATCCGGGAAATATCCCTGGGGTTTCGTGTTTTCGGACAGAGGAGCCGGAGGGGGAAATTTGCGAGTTCGATAGGTTAGGGGTGTGTGGCGGACGAACGGACTGCGTATCCGGAATCGTCTCGCTGCTCGAGCAACTTTCATGTTTAAAATATTTTAATCCGAGTTACGGATTAAAAGATATGATTTTCTAAAGATTTTATTAATTTCTGGAATTTAATTAATTATTTAATTAATTTGAAAAAATGGATTTATGACGTCAACATGATGTCATGCTGACGTCAGTAGTCAACAGAGTTGACTTGGTCAACCTGACATGTGGGTCGATGGGACCCACATCATTCTCTCGCTTAGGTTAATTACAGATTAGTTAACTTAATTACTATTTAATTAACCTAACTAGTTAATTAAATTAATTAAACCGGATTAATTAACTTAATTAATTCATTAGATAATTAATTAATTAATAATTAATTTTTTTAAATCATTTTTTATTTACTATTTTTATTTCTAATTCCTTTTTTTTAATAAAATGTTATGGGCAAGGGGCCCATCTCATAGGGCCCTGGGGGCTCATTTCCGGGCGTGGGTCTGGGCGGCACGCACGATTAGCGGGCGCCCGAGCGCCAACGGGCCCGGAGACGGCGCTGGTTAGGGCTCAGCGCTGGCCGGGCAAGGAGGTGAGCCGTGGGGAGCAGGGGGCGGGGCGGTTGGTTCCACGGCCTATGGCCGGCCTGAGCAGTGGGGGCGCAGTGGAGGCGCAGGTGGCGCGCACGGACGAGGACGGGCAGGGGAGGCGCGTGAACGGGTGAGCAGGGGGGGCACGGAGCACGAGCAAGGGACGGGGACAGAGGAGAGAGGGAGGCGCTGAAGGCCCATGGGCGCAATGAAAGACGAGCAGTGCTGGCCCAGAGGCGCCGAGTGCGGCTGCCGACCAGCCGAAGGCTGGGCTGGGCGCTGTGACCGCAAAAAGGGGAGGGCAGAGAAGGAGAGGAGGGGCGCAGCTCACGGGGGGGTGTAGGGCACGGGCAGCGGGCGTGACGGCGGTCGGGGAGGACCGGCGAGGAGGAGGACGGGGACGCGAGATCCCGCGACGACGGAGGAGCAGGCCGGCGAGACGGGCGGCGGGGCGGCGTCGGCAGTGGTGGCGACGGCGCGGCATCGGGGCTCGGGGCGCCGCGGGGTTGAGCCCCCGTTCCAGATCGGGGGTGGAGGTGCCGGGGCGGCACACGGACGGGAGGAGGAGGGACGATGTGGGCGGCGAGGTGGCCTCGGCCGGTGAAGCCACCGGGCGGCGATCAGCGATGGTGCTGGGCGAGGGCACCCAGATCGGGAGAGGAGGGACTGGATCGGGATTGTGAGGGAGGGATTAGGGTTTGGCCGCCCAGTGGGGCTATAGGCGCCTACTGGCCTGGTTGGCTCAGAGGCCACCGTGTGGCCCAAAGGGGGGGGGGTTCTTTCTCTTTTTTTGGTTACTTTTCTTTTCTTCTTTTGTTTTTATTCTATTTCTTTTCTGTTTTCTTTTATTTTAGTTTTATAAAATTTAAAAGTTTACAACTAATTTGGTGTTATCAAATAGGTCATGACCCCAAATATGCTTGGCACTTTAATAAAGTGTTTTGCATGTGCTTATTATTTTAAAAGCATTTTAGATAATTGTTTTATCGCTGTTTTTAGTTTATTTAGTGCATTTAAGTATTTTATTAGAAGATGACTTCTTCACCAACATTTATTACGGGTTATTTGACATGTTAGGAACAATTTAGTTTTGACTTTTGAAAACTTTAATTGTTTTAACTTTAATTCAGATTTGAATTTGGATCGGTTCTGAACTAACGCGAGATTTTCAACAATAATCGAGGTGACGTGGCATCATTACCAGAGGGTTACTGTAGCTTAATTATCCGGGCGTCACACGAGTATTTTACGCGCTTCATCTGCGTTGTGTGTTTCCCCGGCCCAAGTTTCAAGTTTCGCAGCGAATTTCCATTAGGCGCTCGATTTCAGAATTTATTCCTCCAACCACGTCCCCACCCATCAAATTTCCTCTGTATCTCCCCCCCCCCCCAGCGCCTCCCCCTACCGGCAGCTCAAACCGCCGCCACTGCAACCACAACTTCAACCACATCTATGTTCTGCTCGGATCTAGTCAGGCAACCCACCGATCTCTATCGCGGCCCCGGCCGGATTGCTTAAATGGCGCCTGCGAACATCCTCATGCCTCCAAATCCCCACCGCCCCTACCTCCAGAGCATCGCCGCGCAAGCCCAACTACATATCACGTGGAGGTCGAGGAGCTGATGGTGGTCCATGGCGCGATGGCCGCTGTGCGTGTTGACCTAGAGGAACACCTCGCCTCCGCCGCCGCCAACATGGTGTAGGCTCTGGCCCAGATGAAGTGCCCCGGCGACTACCCCCCAGGACTTAACAGGTATGATCTGACCAGCTAAATCTTACCAATACCACTTGCAATGGCTATGTTTTTTATGGTTGATGTATTAAGCATGTTCATGCCTTGTTTATTTCAGTACTGCACATTGTTTGATGTTCAAGTATTAACTGTCCAGCTTAATTTCACCAATATCAGCAACAAACTTACAATACATGACTTAGGATATCACTAGAGATGTTGCCCATTTGCTATTTTTGGTGGACGCTAATCATGTTGTACTTAACATGCTTGTGCATGTACTTACGCAGGGTCATAACGGCCGATGCTGTTGTTTGCCATCGAGGTTATCTACATCTCATGTCTTACAGTATTTCACATCATTTGTGCAATTGTAGTTTAACTTCTACCATTTACTGGTTGCATGTAGGTACACATGTCAGTAGCACTGATCCACGCTTCGACCCGGAGGAACAACTCGCCTCCGCCACCGCTGACTTTGGGCGGGCAGTGGCCAAGATCAAGTGCCCCAGCAACTACCTCTCGGGACTTCCCAAGTATGAACTCACCAGTTCAATCTTACCAATACCAATTGCAATGAATGGCTATGTTTTGTACGGTCGATGTATTAAGCATGTTGTAGTAAACATGCCTAATATGTTTTAGCTATTTTCCCTATCTTTTTATAGACAACTGGTCCATTATCTGCTCTGGCAGCACCTGCCTTGTGATGTTTAACTCTGCCAATTGCATTTTTATCAGTACCGGTTTCAATGGCCATTAAGTATGTTGCAATTAACAGTTGTATCCATTTTTAAACAGTTGCATTTCAATGGCTACAAACTTACAAAACATGACTCAGGATGCTATTAAGTCTGTTGCAATTAACAGTTGTATCCATTTTTAATCCGTCCCTTGGCTACCATGCTACTCTTTCGCAATGAAGATATCACTACAGATGCTACCGTTTTATTACCATTTGCTATTTTTGGTGGATGTTAACCATGTTGTAGTTAACATTGGCTTTCCATGTACTTACACAAGGCTACGATGGGCGATGTTGTTGTTTGCCGTCGAGGTTAACTGCATCCCATTTCTTATACACTATATATTCCTAAATATAAGTATTTTTAAAGATTCCAATATAGACTACATAAGGAGCAAAATGAGTGAATCTAGATTCTAATCTAAACGATATCTATAGTTCTATGTACATCCGTATGTAGTTCATATTGAAATCTCTAAAAATACTTGTACTTAGGAACGTGGTTAGTTGTATTTTACATCATTTGTGCAATCTCAGTTTAGCTTCTAACATTTACTGGTTGCTTATAGGTACATATATGAGCGGTACTGATCCATGCTTCGATCCCTTTTGCATATGGGGCAATGAGATATTCATGAACAAGCGTCAAGTGAGGAAACTAAGAAATATTGTTAGGCGAAAGAAATGGGTGATGGGAATTAAGCTCTTTATTTACACTTTGTCTAAGACAACAATGAACTTTAGGATGGTAAGTAATGTGTTGTCTTTTCCCCCTGCACAACAAGTTACTCTATTAGACCTCAATATCTGATATTTTTCTCTTTTCAGTGGTTTCCGAAACTATTTACTGATGATTACCTTGCAAACTACATGACCGGAGTGGAGGCAACTAAGGTTAAAATATATAATTCATGCTACCATCATCTAGAAGTCTTCTTGAAGGCGGTGAAGGATAAGCGAGCGATCGTCACAAGGGGTTGGACAAAAGTTGTTTGTGCCTATGGCATGCAGGAAGGCACATTATGGGCATTTCGCTTCTTCAACACCATCAGCACTCAAAATGATTTAGACTTGTCTCTTCACCTTTACCGCCTTTAAATATTGTGGTTCATCATAGTTAATTGTTGTCTAATCCTGTAATTACTGAACATATTATACTGACAATTTTATTTATGGATTCGTTGTTGAACCATTGTGCTGAGAATTTGAATTGCATGTTTCATATTTCAAAATTTCAACTTGAATAATAAATTACAGGGAAATATAAAAATATACAGGAGCGAATAAAATAATGTGCACGCGGTTAGAACGAAAACAACATGTGCGGTGAAAAAAAAAGAACATACGGTTCTTTGACGTGAAATGTTTGCGATGCCCGGCGGGCGCACACACGGTTTCGTCTCATATGCGTATGCGATTCATGGTAATACGGCAAACGTTTCAAACCAGTGTGCGTGTGTGATAGGAATACCAATCGCACACAGTTATAAAAATGAACACGTTGGCGTTAGTAGAGGCACCGCACATATATTACATTCTTGAACCGTGTGCGATAACGTACCTATCACAAACATATCAGTAGATTAAATGTTGATGTCCACCTTTTTCACACGATTATAGCAGCGTAATCGTTTGGGATGTCTCTCATCAGAAACGTAACGTCGAGATGTAACGTGTGGGACTAGGGCGGCTTCTCATGCGTTTATTCTATGGCGATCGTCAGTAGCCGCTCGCTCATCCCCGACGGTTTCTCGGTCGTGTGGGAAGAATCACTCTATCGCCCACACTCACTTGGCGATGGATTCAAATGCCGTCGCGGAAAGGGGTTAAAAACCGTTTGTATAGTACCTTACGGTACCAGCGAAAGTGCACCACAAAATCTAAAGAAAGTTAACAAAAGAAACATTAGGAAGACCCATGCCTCTTGGCAGAAAGGTCAACTTTCATATTTTTCTCTCCATTGGTTCCCAACCATGTCTTGGTGAGAACACCTCCTGGATTACCATCTTGATCAGCATTACTCTATCTTCAAAAAAAATTCATCCTCGCACCTTCTGTAAGATCACCTTTTGGTCTTCATCCCTTCTATAAGATTGCCCAAGAGTTAGTATAGCTGCAAAGTGAGAAAATGGTGAAACTAGGTCATTAGGATATCTGTGCTATAAACAAGCATTATTGTGAATCTTCCAAATGGTCCAGCAAATGAGCCACACCAAGAATCGGATTACGCTGGTTCATTGGGAAGGAACCTCCCTCCCCCCATCCCTCCCTGCTTTAATCCCCACTTAAATCTGGGTCGGGCACCCATGGCTATCGTGTTGGAACAATTCTCCTGTATGAACACGCTAGTGAACCCGATCTAAATCGGACACGGCCACGCGCTAGAAGGAGAGGTTAGGTGTGGCGCTGGGGAGGATTGGCGGCGGGTGGAGGGGGAAGGAGAACCGGGCGTTGGAAGTGGCGTGGAGGCGAGATTCATGGCGGTCGTATACGTTCAGGAGAAGGAGCTGTGCGTGTGCACGTTCACGAGGAGAAGATATGTGTGTGTGCGTGTGCGCGTGCGTGCGTGCGTGCGTGTGTGTGTGTGTGTGTGTGTGCGTGTGTGCTGTGAGGCCCAATACGATCTGTAAGCCCAATGATCGAACTGTTTTCTCCCTCCAAAATATGTGACTTAAAACAGCACCATGGATTTATTAGGAGGTTTCTGCAAAACGTTGTTACAGATCAAGAATATCAATTCCTTTTATTAATAGGTACTCCCTCCGTACACGAAAATGCCAAACGGAGACCGAGCTCCATTGAAGTCTTTATTTGAAAACTTTAAAATTTAAACTTTTCAGTTTCAAAAAATTCTGAAAATAAATACACATATACCTAGATACATAATGAACAAGTGTGCATATTTTTAGGTCGAAATGCAATAAAATGTGAGCTACACAAAAAAGACAAATCTGGGGCTTTTTAGCATATGTACTGTTCATCTTTAAAGTCCATGGCTTTGTTGTTTTTTTGCAGCTCGCAATTCAAGGTATTTCATCCTGAAATTTTTCACACATACACTTTACATCCTTGCATACATGTGTAACTTTTTTCAGAATTTTTTAAAACTGAAATTTATGAATTTTGAATTTTTCAAAATAAAGGGCTCCATGGAGCTCGGTCTCCAAAATGCCATACTCCTCCGTAAAGTAATGTAAGAGCGTTTAGATCACTACTTTAATGTTCTAAACGCTCTTATATTAGTTTACAGAGGGAGTATAAATCACCTAGGAGTTAATATAGTTGCAACTTGAGAAAAGAATAGATATAATCACCAGGATATCCGTGCCGAAAACAAGCACTATTGCTAGTATTCCAAAGGGTCCAACAAATGACAGCAACCCCGCTAAGAGGCTGATTTAGTCGATTCATTGGAAGGAAGAAATCTAGCTCAAACATATCATCCACACTACATGGGTCCCTTTAAAATTTGAGAACACAAATCACCACTTGCCGCATGAACTTTGCCACAGAACACTCAAACAAGAAATGATTCAACGTTTGTTTCTTTGAACAAAAATGATAGTGCTTCGTCATGATTCAACGTCTGTTTCTCCGAACAAAAATGATAGTGCTTCTTCTCTTGTTCATCCCCTCTCATCGGATTGTCTTTAGCTTAGATACCGTTTCTCAGCATCAACCAAAGGCAAATCCTGATTTTCAGAGGGGTCTTGAGCTTTCACAAGTGTTCACAAGTCGCCACCACCCCTGCCTTGAGCTGAAGATAAAGCTTATACGTGATCTCCCAGAGAATCTTCCATTGTCTTAGCTTCATAATCGCCATCTTCTTTACTTACCGACACAGAAGTAATCTTTTCCTGGAGCTGTTGCCACTCTGCTTTCTTCACTGTTCTATTCTTTAAGAAGGTAATTAGTTGTACCTGTGAAATTCTGTGTCAACAGTGCTAAATCGGGCTCCAGTGCGCCTCCCATACTTGACAGCGAACCCAGCCTGTGCCATGGTAGTATATCATGAAGCGGAGGCGTGCCCATGGGGCCTGCGCTGATCGCCGTCCATACCCGATTCCAGCGATTTGACACCGAATCAGCCTACCTATCTCGCTGGGCATGTTGGACCTCCGGTAGGCACACGTCGATATTGCTTTCCGTATATTCTATGTTGTCATCCTCATACCACGTAATAAAGCAAGGAAAAGGGCATGCATAACGTTGCTCCCTCGCAGATTCACCACAAACGCTAGGCTGTCCACGCATCAGCTGGACACACTCTAGCTCTCGAACTTTCAAAAGACCAGATGGTTAGCGCTGGAACAAGCTTTTTTTTTCTTTCTTTTCCTTTCTGTCGTTCCTTCAGACACCGTAACTTGCATGGTTAATTATCTGTGACGGAACCTTTCAAACTTTGTTCAAATATATTTTCCGTTTCTCTTTATCAGTTTGGACTTTTAAATGAGTTGGCTGAAGCATGTATGATATTCAAGCCAAGATGTCTTGAGTTTTTTTTTTTAACCGAAGATGTCTTGAGTTAAAAACCATACCAAAGCGGTATTAAAATAAAAACATTCTACGGCCTACATCAATCCCACGTCTCTCCCTTCATCAGTTTGGACGAGTTAACTGAAGCATGAATTTAATACAATCACTCCTGATAATGCAGGCTAACTCGCCGACAATGCATAAAAACAAGTGATTAACAGCTAAGTTAATTATACTTCATGCACGTACTCTAGACTTAACTAATCGTACCATCATCACCATGCATAAAAGGGCCGACTCGATCGATCAATGGATCGATGCACTGCCAGCTTTGAGCGGTGTCCACGATCTATCGTCATCGGCTTCCGTTTTTTATGCATGCATGCACTTGCTTTTGGCAGAACTAAATAGCTCAAAGTAGATAGACCAAGCGGGAGATCAGCAGAGTTTGCCGTAATTATTGTTGCCCACGGAGCTGACAGCACATGGCACATGCGATCACTTAGCTTCATGTTAGCTGTAAAACTTCTCGATCGTAGCTGTGATGTCCTCTGTTTTCACAGCATTCATGCATAAATAAGAAATAAAATGTACATGCTACTAGCTCACACTACATTTAGATAGTTTACTGGACCACTCTTCGATAAAAAGATTAACATCATCAGGCTCCTCTCGATTGATGATGCCAGGCAGTAGCACTAACGTATTTCGCGTTCATCTCATGCTCATGCTGTACACTATGGGCGTGTTTGGTTGCCCGTATCCAGCTTAAACAGGTCCGCTTGAAAAAGGAGAGGCCTGTTTAGTTGTCTGGTTTACTGTTGGGCCTGCATCACACGCTTCTCAAAGCAACCCAGAGCCTGGCTCGCTGGAAACGCTCGGATCGGCAGTTTCTCGTGAGCTAGGCTGAGTGCGGCGCGAGGTCGCACGGGCGAGTGCGACGCGAGGGCGAGGGGGATGGCGGGAGATGGAAATCTGGCGCGCTGTCACAGCGCCAAATCTAGCCTCACCCCCTTTCACTCGCTCACCCATAGCCACTACCCCCTTTCTTCCCTACTGCCTCACCATCAGTGGCGGCTGTGATTTCAGATCTGCGCTAGAGGCGGCGGCGTTTGCGGCGGATCTGGTGCTCCCCTTGTTGTTGGCCACCGTCTGGTCGACCTTATCTGTGCCATGGCTCCCCCTACGTCGTCTTCGTCTCCGATGCCGGTAAGCAGCACCCCCTCTCCCCTTTGTTAGCTCGGTGGTTAGGCCGTTAGGCTAGGTGTAGGATCGATTTCCCACTGAACGAACCGTCGATGACGACTAGGTTATGGATGCACGGATGAGGCTGATAATTCAGGCAGTAGCACTGATTAGTGTGATTCAGGCATGGGTCATGTTCATGCACCAGAGAGTTGTTCGTCGTGCTGGGAGACCTTTGATCCGCTATGGTCCATTGTTTCTCCGGGAACAGGAGAGGATCCAAAATCTGAACTACATCTACAACTGCAATGACGTCGAGGCTCTGTGGATGCTTCGAATGAGAAGAGCACCATTTGCCAGGCTTGTCCAGACCTTCAGGAGCAAGGGGCTGCTACAAGATAGTATCAACACCAGTGTCGAAGAGCAAGTGGCCATATTCCTCCATGTTGTTGGCCATAACCAGAGGTTCAGGGTCATTCACAACACGTTCAGGAGATCAATGGAGACCATCTCTGGGTACTTCAAGCAGGTGCTTTTTGCTATTGGGGAACTTAGAGGAGAGATGATCAAGAGACCATCTGGTCAGACTTCACCCAAGATTCGCGGAAGCCCAAGATGGTATCCATACTTCAAGGTGAGCATTGACAATATACACTTTTCATGGCTTGATATACTTGTATTGTTCAAGTTGAGCACTAACACAGGCTTGTGATGCCATTTTTAGGATTGCATTGGGGCAATATATGGTACGCATGTCACTGCCAGAGTTCCTAGGTCACAGTCTGCAGTATACAGGGGGAGGAAGCACTACACAAGCCAGAATGTGCTTGTTGCTGTTGACTTTGATCTGAAGTTCACATATGTGCTGGCTAGCTGGGAGGGGTCAGCGCATGATGCTAACATTCTTAGTGACAACATGAGTCGACCTGATAGGATCAACATCCCCGACGGCAAGTTCTACCTTAAAGATGCTGGCTATGCATGTCGGCCGGGTATTCTTCCACCCTTCAGAAAAACCAGGTACCATCTCAATGAATTCTCTGGTAGGAACTATCCTATGAGGCACAGGAGCTGTTTAATCTCAGACACTCCAGCCTTAGAGTAACTGTTGAGAGGGCATTTGAAGCTCTGAAGAATAGGTTCAAGATCCTGAATCAGAAGCCATTCCACCCATACTCCACTCAGGTTAAGCTTGTTCTTGCTTGTTGCATTCTGCATAACTGGATCCTCCAGTGGGGCTTTGATGAACACGTGCCTGAGGAGGAAGAGGTCGAGCCTGACGATATTGTTAGCTCCGGCCATGGTGTGGAGGCATTTGACAATGACGCTTGGAAGAACAAAAGGTTAGAGTGGACAGAGGCAATGTGGCTTAACAGAGGTCAGTGCAAGATTTGAAGAAGATGGAAGAAGAAGAAGCAGCAGCAGCAGCAGTAGCAGGAGCAGCAGCAGAAGCAGAAGAGGAGGAAGAGGAAGAGGAAGATCTGGTAGCAGCAACACCAATGAACTATCCCCTATTTAGCCAATGGCTATTAATAATTTAAACTGTCATTTGATAGTAGTTAGGATGAACTGACATTTGTTTAACTAGCTGGCGGTACATGTTCAGATTGTGTGTGGTAAGCTCACCACTAGTTAGAAGTGGTGACAACATCTTATACAGGTTACAACCAAACACCATGTTATATGTGTGCCTAATGCAATGCGGGCAACCAAACATTAGGTTAAAAAATGGTTGTTTCATGCAACTAGGGGCATGCAGTCAACCAAACTATGCGCATCTGGAGTTTTTTAGTCTGTATCCCCTCAAATCGGCTCACTATAGCCGGGCTCGTCGGCCAGGCTGGATTGACGATGTAACCAAACACGCCCTATAATAAATCTCACGGCTCTCAATCGGTAACAATTTCCAGTACTAAATCAAGTGTAATGTTTTGAAACTAATGCTATTGTAGCTACAATGTTCGTAGCTAGCTAGCGTCCACGCACATCATTGCGTTCTTGGCCACGATTTGGTCATTTAGACATCATCATCATCCTTAACCTCTGGCACGTCAGTCTACTCAACATAGCCGCATTCATTCATCAATGGTTTCTTTCTCTGCCTCTAAGTCAATCCCAACAGTATCTTCACCACTTGTGTCGCACCAGCTAGGGCAAAGAGATTACACCCAGTAGCTACTAGTACCACTTCATTATGAGGAGGAAAATGTTAACCAAATTCCAAATATACTGACGTGGCATCACACTTTGACATACATGCTCGGCCTTTTTTACACGTAGCTCTAGGTGGCTGCGCCCCTGAAGATATGCGCACTCTGCGCTTGTAATTACTCTGTAAATGCCTCTTCCATCTTCTTAATTAAAAAAGTGCGCAATGCTCTTGCGTGTGTTTGAAAAAAAAAGAAGAAGATATGCACCACTCGATCTATAGGGATCATGTCACGGCCTTCAATGGCGGCATTCGAGCGCACATTCTTCGGCTCAAGTTGCATTGTCTCTACGCCACCATCGAGTGCGCCGTGGAAAACCGAGATATATCGATCTTCCTGTTCTCTGTGGCTTTGCAATCCCCATAAAAAAAATCCGTGTTTGCTAATCGTGAGGTGCCTGCATTTTTTAGTGTTAGTCGTATTTCTACTTTCTCTGAGGCTGCAGGTGGGGACAACACCATCAGCACAGCGACGAGTGTCGATGGAGACGGGACGATGCTGCGACCGCGGCGTCCCAATCGGAGGCAAGGAAATGGGTTTAACGGGTGCGAGCACTAGGGTTGCTGGCACCAAAACATGGGGTTGAGGGGTTTATAGGGATGGCCTGGGACGGCGATAAGCACAACAGTGTGGGGGAGGTTGAGGAGAAGGCGGGGGTGGCGACGCGGCGTGCAGCAACGCCCGACTGCGGCAGGGGCTGGAGGCAGGCGGATGGGACTGAGGTTGAAGATGATCATCTAGTCGCTCAGCATGTGTCCAATGGCCGAGATTTTTGACCGATTTTAAAAAAAAAGTCAAGTACCTGAGGCATAGGCAATCTCGTAATATTATCAAACATAGGTGAGCACATGAATACACTTGGGTTCGAGCCATATCGAACTTTCGTCCTTGTGTCCTCATTATTCATGCGTGGTTGATATCCCGAGACCCTTCCTTGCAGGTACTCGACACAAAACTTACACCAAAGAACCCTTCATATCCTGATATTCAGGATCAAGAGTTACTCAGTTCTATTTCAGATAGGCTCGATAAGGAAATGAAAGGTCAAAATGCTAACAAATATCAGTCTATTCTCTAATTCACCTAGTCTGGTAGTACCCATTTTCTAGGATCTCGAAACCATCAGTCATCCCGACCACAACTGACGTAGACTTATAAGAGAGAGCGGTAGCAAAACCATTTCCTTGTTTTATGATAGTAAATGACTAATGTTGCTAATTCATCTGTCATTGCTCTTGTGTCAAATTTGATCTTCTTCTTTCTCGAACAGATTTATTTTATTTGTAAAATTATTGTGCATTAGTCAATGGCCTTAACGATGAGAAAAAATCAAGCAAGTCTAGAGACAACGAGGAAGGTAACGCTAAAGTGAAAAGTGGAAAACATTTTTTTAAAAGAAAAGACATACACCTGACTTTATAAATAAAGCCACCAGACAGAGTATCACACAAAGAAACCAGCGTTCACCGAACCACCATAACAGTACAGACAGATAACATTTTTCCCCAAGCATGATAATGAAAACAAGAACAAAAGAGAAAAAGAAAAATTGCAGTGTATTATCGTTAGAAGACCTCGCCATCAAATGAGAAGGAATAAAGAAAACCTCATAAACCACGGTCACATGATTTGTCGAATTGGAGAAAGAATTAATAATTTTTCAAAAAAGGGTTTCCCCCCGATTTATATTATAAAGCCAACGACCAAGCATCCAACATAAGAGTACAGGTATCGATCAAGTCAACAAGTCATGCTGGGGGCACAGCGGAACAAGCCCCAAAAGAAGAAGACAGAAAAAGAAAGCTAATCCGGCTCGGATGGGGGGGGGGGGGCGGAGGAGGTGGGGCTGGCGAGAGGGCAGCGGCCGAAGATTGAAGGCCTGCGCTGATGTTGTCAAGGATGTCCCGATCACGCCGCTTGCTAAGGGTCTCGAGCTGTAAGAGGCCACACATTTTAAAAAATCGCGTAACATGACGGTTGGGAATCACACGCTCAGTGACAAGCTTATTGCGGGAGCACCACCAAGTCCAAACAAGGGTCCCCAAAGCCACCCAAGTGGCGGCTTTCCGGGGGCCCGGGAGGCTAAATGCCTCCCCAAACAAGTCCGGGAGGTTATCGTGGCACCAGTTGCCACCCACGACCTCCCGGAAGCAACTCCATAGGAATTGAGCTGCAGGGCAACGGAAGAAAATGTGGTTGCAATCTTCCGGACCAAACAGAGGGGCAAAGGCCATCCCCAGGGCCACTACGCTTGCGGACCTCCGTGCCCGAGGGTAATCGGCCTCGAACCCATTGCCAAAGGAAGATACGGATCTTCAGGGGAAGTTTGATTTCCCAAAGAACGGATAATTCCACCGGTCCCGGAGTGGGTACAATTGCCTGATAAAGGGACCTAGTTGAGAAGCGGCCATTCGGCTCAAGATGCCAAGATAGCGAGTCTGGCTCGGGAGAAGGAGAGCGCAGTGCAATACATTCGACTAGCTCGTCCCATTGTTCGCGTTCCGCCACCCCAAAGGTGCGGCGGAAGGTAACGACCCCAAGTCTACTAGGGCAGCCGCAACCGATAAGAGTGGGCGGGTGCAGACCAAAAATAATGAAGGGAAGCGCACCGCAAAAGAGCGGGGCCCTGCCCATCTGTTGGGGACACAACTACTGAGTGTGAACCGCCCTAGAGGGGCCGGTTTACCCTCGTCCATGATCCAGGCCCACGGAGGAGGCCCGGAGCCCAGAGGCGACTTAAGGTCCATTTATGTAAACCGCCTTAGTGTTGTAACTTGTGTTGTAAGACAAGAGAGAAGAGACCGAGCCGCCACTTGTATGAGCCGGATCGGGACTTCAGGACCGGCCGTCAAGGCCAACCGTGTATATAAGGGGACGACCCGGCGGATTAGGGACAGAGGATTCGAGGCTAAGGAAGCTACTGCTCCCTAGTCGCCAAATCATATCAATCACATCACAACCGGACGTAGGCTTTTACCTTCATCGAAGGGCGAACGATAGATAATTCCCGTGTCTTGTGTCCGCTTTAACCCCTCTAGGTTAACCCGTGCGATGGCCCTACGACTAAGTCCTTTCATGAGGACATCTGCCGTGACAATTCCACGACAGTTGGCGCCCACCGTGGGGCTATCGCACGACGGTTTGATGATCTTAGAGGGCAAGTTCGAAGGACTCGAAGGTTATGCAGTGGGCCGGATGACTAAGATGTTGAGGAACGCAGTAATTTCAAAAAAATTCCTACGCACACACAGGACCATGGTGATGGCATAGCAACGAGAGGGGAGAGTGTTGTCTACGTACCCTCGTAGACCGTAAGCGGAAGCGATCACAACGTAGAGGAAGTAGTCATAAGTTCTCCTCGCGATCCTGCCGATCCCAGCGCCAAGCACTCCGGCACCTCCGAGTCGATGATGACTAGAGGAAGTAGTCGACGTTCTCCTCACGATCCAGCCGATCCCAGCGCCGTTACATTCGGCGCCTCGAGTTCTTGGCACACGCTCAGCTCGATGACGCTCCTCGGGCTCCGATCCAGCAAAGCTCCGGGAGAGGGAGTTCCGTCAAGACGACGGCGCAGGACGATCTTGATGTTTCACCGACGCAGGCTTCGCCTAAGCACCGCCACGATATGACCGAGGTGGAATATGGTGGAGGGGGCACCGCACACGGCTAAGGAACGATCTCAAGGATCAACTTGTGTGTCCTAGGTGCCCCTCCCCGTATATAAAGGAGGGAGGGAGGAGGTGGCCGCCACAAGGAGGCGCACAAGGGAGGGAAACCTACTCCAAGTAGGTTTCCTCTTCTTTCCTTATCTTATTTGGAGGGAAGGAAGGAGTACTAGTATTAGGAAGTAGTACTAGTAGTAGGAATAGGAAGAGGGGAAGGAGAAAGGAAAGGGGCGGCCCCCTCCCCAGTCGGATTGGGCTTGGGGGCGCGCCTCCCTTGTTCCTTCTCCTTCCTCCTACATGGGCCCAATAAGGCCCATATACCTCCCGGGGTTCAGTAACCTCCCGAGCTCCAAACTTCTTCGAACCTTTCCGGTGTCCAAATATATCCGTCCAATATATTAATCTTTATGTCTCGACCATTTCGAGACTCCTCGTCATGTTCGTGATCATATCCGGACTCGAACAACCTTCGGTACATCAAAATACACAAACTCATAATATAACCGCCATCGAAACCTTAAGCGCATGCGGACCCTACGGTTCGAGAACAATGTAGACATGACCGAGACACATCTCCGTCAATAACCAATAGCGGGACCTGGATGCCCATATTGGTTCCTACATTTTCTACGAAGATCTTTATCGGTCAGACCGCATAACAACATACGTTGTTCCCTTTGTCATCGGTATGTTACTTACCCGAGATTCGATCGTCGGTATCCAATACCTAGTTCAATCTCACATCGCAAGTCTCTTTACTCGCTCCAGTAATACATCATCTCACAACTAACTCATTAGTTGTAATGCTTGCAAGGCTTATGTGATGTGTATTACCGAGAAGGCCCAGAAGATACCTCTCCGACAATCGGAGTGACAAAACCTAATCTCGAAATACGCCAACCCAACAAGTACCTTTGGAGACACCTGTAGTACTCCTTTATGATCACCCAGCCACGCCAGACGCTTGGTAGTACCCAAAGTGTTCCTCCGTAAACGGAGTTGCATAATCTCATAGTTACAGTGAACATGTATAAGTCATGAAGAAAGCAATAGCAACATACTAAACGATCAAGTGCTAGGCTAACGGAATGGGTCATGTCAATCGATCATTCTCCTAATGATGTGATCCCGTTAATCAAATGACAACTCATGTCTATGGTTAGGAAACATAACCATCTTTGATTAACGAGCTAGTCAAGTAGAGGCATACTAGTGACACTGCTTGTCTATGTATTCACACATGTATTATGTTTTCGGTTAATACAATTCTAGCATGAATAATAAACATTTATCATGATATAAGGAAATAAATAATAACTTTATTATTGCCTCTAGGCCATATTTCCTTCAGTCTCCCACTTGCACTAGAGTCAATAATCTAGTTCACTCGGTAATGATTCTAACACCCATGGAGTCTTGGTGTCGATCATGTTTTGCTCGTGGAAGAGGCTTAGTCAACGGGTCCGCAACGCTCAGATCCGTATGTATTTTGCAAATCTCTATGTCTCCCACTTGGACTTGGTCCCGAATGGAATTGAAGCGTCTTTTGATATGCTTGGTCCTCTTGTGAAATCTGGATTCCTTTGCCAAGGCAATTGCACCAAGATTGTCACAGAAGATCTTCATTGGTCCCGATGCACTAGGTACAACACCTAGATCGGAAATGAACTCTTTCATCCAGACTCCTTCATTTGCTGCTTCCAAGCAGCTATGTACTCCGCTTCACATGTAGATCCCGCCACGACGCTTTGTTTAGAATCGCACCAACCGACAGCTCCACCGCTTAACAAAAACACGATCCGGTTTGCGATTTAGAATCGTCCGGATCAGTGTCAAAGCTTGCATCGACGTAACCATTTACGACTAGCTCTTTGTCACCTCCATATACGAGAAACATATCCTTAGTCCTTTTCGTATTTCAGGATGTTCTTGACCGCTGTCCAGTTGATCCACTCTGGATTACTTTGGTACCTTTCCCCGCCAAGCTTACAGCCTAAGCATACGCCAGTCCGGTACACAGCATTGCATACATGATAGAGCCTATGGCTGAAGCATAGGGAACATCTTTCATTTTCTCTCTATCTTCATTGTGGTCGGGCATTGAGTCCGACTCAATCTCACACCTTGTAATACAGTAAAAACCTTTCTTTGCTCGATCCATTTTGAACTTCTTCAAAACTTTATCAAGGTATGTGCTTTGTGAAAGTCCAATTAAGCCGCCTTGATCTATCTCTATAGATCTTGATGCCCAATATGTAAGCAGCTTCACCAAGGTCTTTCATCGAAAAACTCTTGTTCAAGTATCCCTTTATGCTATCCAGAATTCTATATCATTTCCGATCAAGAATATGTCATCTACATATAATATCGTAAATGCTACAGAGCTCCCACTCACTTTCTTGTAAATCTGTGCTTCTCCATAAGTCTCAGATAAACCCAAATACTTTGATCACACTATCAAAGCGCTTATTCCAACTCCGAGATGCTTGCACCAGTCCATAAATGGATCATTTGGAGCTTGCACACTTTGTTAGCTCCCTTTGGATCGATAAAACCTTCTCGTTGCATCATATACAACTCTTCTTCCGTAAAACCCATTCAGAATGCGGTCTTTACATCCATTTGCCAAATTTCATAATCATAAAATGCGGCAATTGCTAACATGATTCGGACAGACTTAAGCATCGCTACGGGTGAGAAGATCTCATCGTAGTCAACCCCTTGAACTTGTCGAAAACCCTTTGCGACAAGTCGAGCTTTGTAGACAGCAATATTACCGTCGGCGTCGGTCTTCTTCTTGAAGATCCACTTGTTTTCTATTGCTTGCCGACCCTCGGGCAAGTCAACCAAAGTCCACACTTTGTTTTCATACATGGATCCCATCTCGCATTTCATGGCCTCAAGCCATTTTATGGAATCTGGGCTCACCATCGCTTCTTCATAGTTCGTAGGTTCATCATGATCTAGTAGCATGACTTCCGAACAGGATTGCCGTACCACTCAAAGTGCGGATTTTATTCTGGTTGATCTACGAGGTTACGTAGTAACTTGATCTGAAGTTTCATGATCAACATCATCAACTTCCTCACTATTTGGTGTAGATATCGCAGAAACTGGTTTACGTGATAAACTACTTTCAAATAAGGGAGAAGGTACAGATTACCTCATCAAGTTCTACTTTCCTCCCACTCACTTCTTTCGAGAGAAACTCCTTCTCTAGAAAGGATCCATTCTTAGCAACAAATGTCTTGCCTTCGGATCTGTGATAGAAGGTGTACCCAATCGTCTCCTTTGGGTATCCTATGAAGATACATTTCTCGATTTAGGTTCGAGCTTATCGAGGTTGAAGCTTTTTCACATAAGCATCGCATCCCCAAACTTTAAGAAACGACAACTTTGGTTTCTTGCTAAACCACAGTTCATAAGGTGTCGTCTCAACGGATTTTGACGGTGTTCTATTCAGCGTGAATGCGGCCGTCTCAAGAGCATAACCCCAAAATGATAGCGGTAAATCTGTAAGAGACATCATAGATCGCACCATATCTAGTAAAGTGCGACACGACGCTCGGACACACCATTGCGCTGTGGTGTTCCGGTGGCGTGAGTTGCTAAACTATTCCGCATTGTTTCAAATGTAGACCAAACTCAGAACTCAAATATTCGCCTCCACGATCAGATCGAAGAAACTTTATTTTCTTATTACGATGATTTTCAACTTCACTCTGAAATTCTTTGAACTTTTCAAATGTCTCAGACTTATGTTTCATTAAGAAGATATACCCATATCTCGCTTAAATCATCTGTGAAGGTGAGAAAATAACGATATCCGCCACGAGCCTCAACATTCATTGGACCACATACATCTCGTATGTATGATTTCCAACAAATCTGTTGCTCTCTCCATAGTACCGAGAACGGGTTTTAGTCATCTTGCCCATGAGGCACGGTTCGCAAGTGCCAAGTGATTCATAATCAAGTGACTCCAAAAGTCCATCAAGATGGAGTTTCTTCATGCGCTTTATACCGATATGACCTAAACGGCAATGCCACAAATAAGTCGCACTATCATTATCAACTCTGCATCTTTTGGTTTCAACATTATGAATATGTGTATCACTACTATCGAGATTCATTAAAATAGACCACTCTTCAAGGGTGCATGACCATAAAAGATATTATTCATATAAATAGAACAACCTTTATTCTCTCGATTTAAATGAATAACCGTCTCGCATCAAACAAGATCCAGATATAATGTTCATGCTTAACGCCGGCACCAAATAACAATTATTTAGGTCTAAAACTAATCCGAAGGTAGATGTAGAGGTAGCGTGCGACCAGCGATCACATCGACTTTGGAACCATTTCCACGCCGCATCGTCACCTCGTCCTTTGCCGTTGTTCGCAATCAGTAGTCCCTGCTTCGAGTTGCAAATATTAGCAATGTAACCAAGATCAAATACCAGTGCTCTGCGAGCTCTAGTAAGGTACACATCAATAACATGTATATCACATATACCTTTGTTCACCTTGCCATCCTTCTTATCCGCCAAATACTTGGGGCAGTTCCGCTCCAAAGGACTACCGCTGGCAGAGAAGCACTGATTTCAGGTTTAGGTCCAGACTTGGGTTTCTTCCCTTGAGCAAAGAACTTGTTTGCTGTTCTTCTTGAAGTTCCCCTTCTTCTTCCCTTTGCCTTTCTTCTTGAAACTAGTGGTCTTATTGACCATCAACACTTGATGCTCCTTCTTGATTTCTACCTCCGCAGCTTTTCAAAGCATGCGAAGAGCTCGAGCATAGTCTTTACTAACCCTTGCATATTATAGTTCATCATGAAGCCTTTGTAGCTTGGTGGCGATGATTGAAGAATTCTGTCAATGACACAATCATCCGGAAGATCAACTCCCGCTTGAGTCAAGTGATTGTAATACCCAAACATTCTGAGTATGTGCTCACCGATGCACTCCATTCTCCTCCATTTTGCAGCTATAGAACTTATTGGAGACTTCATATCTCTCACCCGCATTCTGTTGAAATATCAACTTCAACTCTTGGAACATCTCATATGCTCCACGACTTTCAAAACGTCGTTGAAGACCCGGTTCTAAGCCGTAAAGCATGGCACATCGAACTATAGAGTAGTCATCGACTTTGCTCGCCAGACGTTCTTAACGCCGTCGGTTGCATCAAGAAGCAGTCTGGCACCTAGCGGTGCATCCAGACGTAACTCTTACAGGCAGCAATGAGGATAATCCTCGTGTTACGGACCCAGTCCGTAATTGCTACCATCATCTTTCAACTTTGCTTTCTCAAGGAACGCATTAAAATTCAACGGAACAACAAAGACGAGCCATCTATCTACAAACAGACATAGACAAGCAAGATACTATCAAGTACTAAGTTCATGATAAATTTAAGTTCAATTAATCATATTACTTAAGAACTCCCACTTAGATGTACATCTCTCTAGTCATCTAAGTGATCACGTGATCCAAATCAACTAAACCATAACCGATCATCACGTGAGATGGAGTAGTTTTCAATGGTGAACATCTTATGTTGATCATATCTACTATATGATTCACGCCGACCTTTCGGTCTCCGTGTTCCGAGGCCATATCTCGCATATGCTAGGCTCGTCAAGTATAACCTGAGTATTCTGCGTGTGCAAAACTGGCTTGCACCCGTTGTAGATGGACGAGAGCTTATCACACCCGATCATCACGTGGTGTCTAAGACGATTTAACTTTGGCAACGGTGCATACTCGTGGAGAACACTACTTGATAATTTTAGTGAGAGATCATCTTAAAATGCTACCGTCAATCAAAAGCAAAATAAGATGCATAAAGGATAAACATCACATGCAATCAATATAAGTGATATGATATGGCCATCATCATCTTGTGCTTGTGATCTCCATCTCAAGCACCGTCATGATCACCATCGCCACCGGCGCGACACCTTGATCTCCATCGTAGCATCGTTGTCGCCACGCCATCTATTGCTTCTCGACTATCGCTGCCGCTTAGTGATAAAGTAAAGCAATTACAGTATGCGTTTGCATTTCATACAATAAAGCGACAACCATATGGCTCTCGCCATTGCCGATAACTCGGTTACAAAACATGATCATCTCATACAATAAAATATAGCATCACGTCTTGACCATATCACATCACAACATGCCCTGCAAAAACAAGTTAGACGTCCTCTACTTTGTTGTTGCAAGTTTTACGTGGCTGCTACGGGCTGAGCAAGAACCGTTCTTACCTACGCATTAAAACCACAACGATATTTCGTCAAATAGACTGCTTTTAACCTTCTCAAGGACCGGGCGTAGCCACTCGGTTCAACTAAAGTGAGAGAGACAGACACCCGCCACCACCTTTAAGCACGAGTGCTCAGAACGGTGAAACCAGTCTCGCGTAAGCTGTCACGCGTAATGTCGGTCCGGCCGCTTCATCTCACAATACCGCTGAACCAAAGTATGACATCTTTGGTAGGCAGTATGACTTGTATCGCCCACAACTCACTTGTGTTCTACTCGTGCATATGACATCAACGCATAAAACCTGGCTCGATACCATTGTTGAGGAACGCAGTAATTTCAAAAAATTCTACGCACACGGGACCATGGTGATGGCATAGCAACGAGGGGAGAGTGTTGTCTACGCCCTCGTGAGACCGTAGCGGAAGCGATCACAACGTAGAGGAAGTAGTCAGACGTTCTCCTCGCGATCCTGCCGATCCCAGCGCGTTACTTCGCACCTCCGAGTCGATGATGACGTAGAGGAAGTAGTCCGTTCTCCTCACGATCCAGGCCGATCCCGCCATTACTCGGCGCCTCGAGTTCTTGGCACACGCTCAGCTCGATGACGCCTCCTCGGCTCCGATCCAGCAAAGCTGGGGAGAGGGAGTTCCACAAGACGACGTGGCAGGACGATCTTGATGTTTCACTGACGCAGGCTTCGCCTAAGCACCGCTATGATATGACCGAGGTGGAATATGGTGGAGGGGCACCGCACACGGCTAAGGAACGATCTCAAGGATCAACTTGTGTGTCCTAGGGTGCCCCTCCCCCGTGATATAAAGGAGGGAGGGAGGAGGTGGCCGCCACAAGGAGGCGCACCAGGAGGGGAAACCTACTCCAAGTAGGTTTCCCTCTTCTTTCCTTATCTTATTGGGTGGGGGAAGGAAGGTGTACTAGTATTAGGAAGTAGTACTAGTAGTAGGAATAGGACGAGGGGGAAGGAGACAGGAAAGGGGGGGCCGCCCTCCCCAATTCGGATTGGACTTGGGGCGCGCCTCCCTTGTTCCTTCTCCTTCCTCCTACATGGGCCCAATAAGGCCCATATACCTCCGGGGTTCCAGAACCTCCGGAGCTCCAAACTTCTCCGGAACCTTTCCGGTGTCCAAATATATCCGTCCAATATATTAATCTTTATATCTCGACCATTTCGAGACTCCTCGTCATGTCCGTGATCATATCCGGGACTCAACAACCTTCGGTACATCAAAATACACAAACTCATAATATAACCGTCATCAAAACCTTAAGCGTGCGGACCCTACGGTTCGAGAACAATGTAGACATGACCGAGACACATCTCGGTCAATAACCAATAGCGGGACCTGGATGCCCATATTGGTTCCTACATTTTCTACGAAGATCTTTATCGGTCGAGACCGCATAACAACATACGTTGTTCCCTTTGTCATCGGTATGTTACTTACCCGAGATTCGATCGTCGGTATCCAATACCTAGTTCAATCTCGCATCGCAAGTCTCTTTACTCGTTCGTAATACATCATCTCACAACTAACTCATTAGTTGTAATGCTTGCAAGGCTTATGTGATGTGTATTACCGAGAAGGCCCAGAGATACCTCTCCGAGCAATCGGAGTGACAAAACCTAATCTCGAAATACGCCAACCCAACAAGTACCTTTGGAGACACCTGTAGTACTCCTTTATGATCACCCGATTACGTTGTGACGTTTGGTAGTACCCAAAGTGTTCCTCCGTAACGGGAGTTGCATAATCTCATAGTTACAGGAACATGTATAAGTCATGAAGAAAGCAATAGCAACATACTAAACGATCAAGTGCTAGGCTAACGGAATGGGTCATGTCAATCGATCATTCTCCTAATGATGTGATCCCGTTAATCAAATGACAACTCATGTCTATGGTTAGGAAACATAACCATCTTTGATTAACGAGCTAGTCAAGTAGAGGCATACTAGTGACACTCTGTTTGTCTATGTATTCACACATGTATTATGTTTCCGGTTAATACAATTCTAGCATGAATAATAAACATTTATCATGATATAAGGAAATAAACAATAACTTTATTATTGCCTCTAGGGCATATTTCCTTCATAAGAGTCGTCGCGGCAAGCTCTACATCGACGATGCGGACTGGGGCCCCGAGGCCGGCTCAGTTGAGTACGGGTACCGGGTCCCCTTCAGCGGCATACACGTGTTCATCGGCAAGATCGGCGAGCCAGGGCTGGGCAGACGTCAGACCGACCTCGTCGAGACGGCTCGTGAGCGAAGAAGAGTCCTGCTCAGCTAAACCGGGCGGTCGGGCATGTTTTCGTGGGAGTCGCCCACGGAGGCTGCAAGGACGGATCAGACATCCGGTGACGAAACTGTTGTCTACTACGGTGACGAATCGTCGGCCGGAGAAACCGAGTCTCTATACCAGCCGCAAGATGGCGGATCGGGGCTACTCCGACGGTGAGAGTATTCCGGACCTTCGATCTACCCAACCGGGTTGGGATCTTCATGGCGGTATGCAGCGGCGCTTCACTCTTCGGATCATGGCGCCCTGGTCGCTAGTTCAACAGCGGTGATGGCAGCCGGGGAAGGAGGCCCTGTGCGCCCGCCGGATCAAGTTTTGTCAAAGCTTTTCGACGCGTTGGCTGTGCTCATGGCAGAGGCTAATCCGCTGGATCAGGACCGACAACGCGGAGATTGCAAAGGTGAGAGAACAGATCACTAAAGCTAAAGCGGACTGGCAGCCGCGGACGTGAGGATGGCACGGAGCGGGCCGCTTTGGATGCGCAGGCTTATAGGCTCATCTTTGGATCGTGAGCGCGTCACATGAAGTCATGAGAAGGAAGTACAGAGTCCCGTTTACCTTCGGTTTTCGAGGAAGAGAGCTTTTCAATACCCGAGGCGAGGACCAAGAATCCGCCGCCGTTGGTAAACCGGCCGGAAGCACCTGGGACGGCCGCACCGGTTCAGCCCCGTGCGATAGATCTACCTCGCCATCATACCGGTGCGCCCCAGACCGTGCAGACACCTCCGGGTCACTACTCCAACCCGATGGATAACCTCGTGGCGGCTGCGGCACGGTTGGAGGCGATTCCAATTGAAGGCGATTCACCACAGGCGGTAGAGACCCGCCGGGTTAAGGAGCTCCTCCGGACGGCCCTGGCTCAGCAAGAAGCTTACTCGCACAGTCGGGATCGGATCCACTCCACCCCCCGCCCGAGCCGGAGCTATAGCCGACGCATCGACGAACCGGCCGTATCAAGCAATGCGCAGCGTGGTCCGCCTCGCGGCAACAATCCGACGGGCGGCTTTGAGGATGCTCAAGTGGTAGTGGACCGCGCCAGGGCACGTAGGGAGGCCGAGTTAGCAACACAAGCAGAGGATCATCCGCTCATGCCGGTTCGTCCGACCATCTTCGAGCCAGGGGTCACGTCTGGTTCTTTGGGGGTGCCTTGCCTCGTCCCCGCTTTACGTAACGTGCGCTTGCCCAAGGACTTCAAGGGGCCGCGCAAGGTGCCCAATTATACTGCCGATTTGGCTCCAGAAGCGTGGATAGAAAGCTATGAGATGGCCATGGAGATGCTAGATGTGGATGAAGCCGCATGTGCGAAATACTTCACAATGATGTTGGAAGGAACGGCCGGACTTGGTTGAAAAATTTGCCACCCAGCTCTATCGGTTCGTGGACCCGATTGCCATAACCCGATTCATTCAAAATTTCAAAGACACCTGTAAGCAGCCCATATACGTGGTGGATTTAGCAGCTTGTGTCGAGACGGAGGAGAATCCACAACCCATTGGAGTGCGCAGCGTTCGGAAGTTTTACATTCTTCGGACCGGATCAACCCTGATTCTGCGATCTTGACCTTGGAAGCCAATTGCCGGTTCGAGCCATTGAAATTGAAGCTGGGCCGCATGAAGCGTTTTTGCCATGACATGGGCACTCTAATGGGCGTTTTGGTAAAGTACGCTGATTCTGATAGTACCAAGGATCCCGAATCTGAGAATGATGAAGTGGGGAAGGGAAAACAGAACGGCAACCCTAGGGGCCAAAGAAAGATCATTCGGGCAGCAATGGAGGGAACAAGCGTAAAGTTTAACGGCAACATGGGCTTTGTGGCCAACACCAACGCGCAGGACAAGGGTCGGTTGGCTAGGGTAGGCAATCAAAGCTGGGCGGTCACAATCCGGATCGTTTGAATTTTATGTTGATCAGCCTTGTCCAAAGCATGGGACGAAGGAGGCACCGTGAACCACCTTTGGAAGGATTGTTACATTATGCAGGAGTTCAAAACTCCAACTCTTTCCGGTATGATCAAGGGCCCGGCGGCGGTTCGTGGTCCGCCCGGTTACGGTGGAGGAAATTCCGGCCCGTGATTCGGTGGTAATCCGGGCGGCAAGGCAATCAGAATAATCAAAGTAATCGAGCAGTCGAACAATCGAGAACCAAGGGGGCTACAATCAACAACAGCGGCGGTCGGGTTATCAAAGTAACCCAAAGCAGTTGAACGGTGGACGACTACCACGTCTTTACCACCAGCTTGGACAGACGAGACCGAAAACTTCAGAAGCGGGCGGACATCGTTGTTGAACCGGCTGCGCCGCATTACCTACGCTGGTCCGAGCAACCGATCGTGTGGAGCAGAGAGGACCATCCTCCCCGGGTTTACAATCCGGGTCAGTTAGCCCTGGTGGTGGCACCCCAGGTAGGAGGGTACAAGTTTACCAAGGTTCTTATGGATGGAGGAAGCGGCATCAACATCACGTACTCACGAGACCTTCCGGCGTATGGGGTTGACGGATAGGCATCTTAGGCCATCCAAGACGGTGTTTCACGGAGTGGTGCACAGCAAGTCGGCGTGCGGGTCGGTAAGATAGCTCTGGAGGTGACCTTTGGGGACGAACATGACTCAGATCGTAAACATTGACATTTGAGGTGGTGAAAATTCAAAGCCCTTACCACGCCCTCTTTGGGCGGCCGGCTTATGCTAAATTTATGGCACGGCCCTGTTATGTTTACTTACGCCTGAAAATGCCGGGTCACAAAGGAACGATAACGGTTCATGGGAGCCGCCCGGATCGCTTTGGAGTGCGAGGAAGGTGATGCGGCTTCTGTGAGTCGGTTTGTGCCATCGAGGAGCTAAACTATTATAAAGACAATGTTGATCCGGCGGATATGACCCCTTTGAAGAAGCCAACTACGGAGCATGATCCGGACTTGAAGTTCAAATCGGCGGTTGAGACGAAGCTTGTTGATTTTGTGCCCGGCGATTCGTCCAAGCAGTTCACTATCGGTGCCAACTTGGATCCTAAATAGGAAAGCGGCGCTCATCGAAGTTCATCCGTGAGAATCGGGACATTTTCGCATGGAAGCCTTCGACATGCGGTGTACCGAGGGAACTCGTGAGCACACTCTTAATGTTGACCCAAAATACAAACCCGTAAAGCAGTTTCTTCGCCGGTTTAATGAGGAAAGGCGCAAGGCCATCGGAGAAGAAGTTGCTAGGCTCTTGGCAGCAGGGTTTATCGTCGTCGAAGTCTTTCACCCAGAGTGGCTTGCCAATCCGGTGTTGGTTCTTAAGAAGAATGGCACTTGGCGCATGTGTGTGGATTACACAGATCTCAACAAGGCCTGTCCAGCAGATCCTTTCGCCCTCCCGCATTGACCAGATTATTGATGCTACGGCGGGTTGTGAGCGTTTGAGCTTTTGGATGCGTGCTCCGGTTATCATCGATTAAGATGGCAGTTAAGGACCAGGAGAAGACGGCGTTTATCACCCCCTTTGGAGCCTTACGCTATGTATCTATGCCTTTTGGACTCAAGAGCGCCTAAGCGACTTATCGGCGTTATGCTCGAGTTGCTTACTGCGAACAGATCGGCCGTAACGTGCATGCTTATGTGGATGATATCGTGGTTAAGTCAAGGAAGAAGGAAACCTTGATTGAGGATCTAAAGGAAACCTTTGACAACTTGCGGGTGTACAAGATGATGCTCAACCCGCCAAGTGCGTTTTGGTGTTCCAGCGGGCAAGTTATTGGGTTTTCTCGTGTCCAACAGGGGGATCGAAGCTAATCCGGAAAAATTACGGCTATCACCTCCTTGGCTAAGCGAAGTGCATCAATGACGCCCAGCGTTTGGCAGGCGGATTGCTGCGCTTAAGCCGGTTTATCGGCCGTCTGGCGAGAAGGCCATTCCTTTGTACCAGATGTTGAAGAAAACGGATCGCTTTGTCCGGAGTTCAAATTACCGATGAAGCATTGGAGGATTTGAAGCGGCAATTGACCAACCCGTCGGTTCTAGCCGCCCCATTGACAAAGAGCCGCTGCTGCTATATGTTGTCGCTAATGCCGAGGCGATTAGCGTGGCTATCGTGGTGGAGCGGAAGGAGGCGAGGAAGGAGTATCCGGTTCAACGGCCGGTTTATTACATCGGCGAGGTCCTCATTGAGTCTAAGCAGAGATATCCGCATTGGCGTAAGCTGGTATACGGGTTTTTATGGCGTCGGAAGCTAAAGCAATATTTCCAAGGGCACCCCATCACGATGGTCGATTCGGCTCCCTTGGGCGACATCATACGTAACCGGAAGCGGCGGCGGATTGCTAAGTGGGCTATAGAACTTGGGCGCCGACGGTTTAAGGTATGTGCCTCGACGGCCGTAAAATCTCGTGCACTTGTGGATTTCATTAATGATTGGACGGAGTTGCAAGCGCTCAAGAGAAGCCGGATCATACCTATTGGACCATCCACTTTGATGGGTCCAGCAGTTGGAGGGCTCCGGGGTGGAGTCGTTTAACTTCCCCGCGAGGTGACAAGTTCATTACGTTCTCCGCCTAATGTTCCCTTGTACTAACAATGCAGCTGAGTATGAAGCTTTGCTCCATGGTCTCCGGATGGCTAAAGAAATGAATCTCGGTCGGGTTAAATGCTTTGGTGACTCGGACTTGGTGGCTCGGCAAGTATCGTACTTGGGATTCCAAAGATCCACTCATGGCTGCATATCGTCGGGAGGTGGATGTTGTTGCGGGACATTTTAAAGGATATCAGGTGGACCATGTGGATCGTCGGAAGAACGGCGGCCGATGCTTTAAGCCGCTGGGCTCTCAACGTAAACGGTCCCACCCAACGCTTTTCCTTGATGTACCGCACAATCCGCCGCTTAAGCTTCCTGATGAAATTGGTTTGGCTATCCACGATCCGGAGGCTCAATTGGTGGCGGCCCCGCATGTCATTCCGGATTGACGCTCCCTTATTTGGCATACATGAACCGGGCGAAGTTACCATAAGATGAGACGTTGGCGGCAGATAGTTCGGGCGGTCTAAGTCTATGACCATTGTTAGTGGCGAGTTGCACCATTGCGGTGTGTTAGAGGCGTTTCAGCGTTGTGTGTCCCTGAAGAGGGCCGTGAGATATTGCGAGAGATCCATGAAGGGGATTGTGGTCACCACGCGGTTCAAAGTCCTTGGTGGCCAAAGCGTTCCGCCATGGTTTCTATTGGTTGATCGCCCATCTTGATGCGGAGGATCTGGTCAGACGATGTGATGGTTGCCAAAAGTTCTCCAGGCGTGCTCATGTGCCGGCCCAAGAATTGAGGATGATTCCAATTACTTGGCCGTTTGCGACTTGGGGGCTGGATATGGTTGGACCTTTCAAAAGGTCCAAGGACAAAAAGACCCACCTGTGGGTGGCGGTGGCTAAATTTACCAGGTGGGGTGAGGCCGGGCCTGTTAGCAAGTGTGATGCGCCACGGCGGTTCAGTTCATCAAAAAGGTGATTTTCCGGTTTGGGTTTCCACACAGTATCATCATGGACAATGGCACCAATTTGTCCAAAGGAGCTATGAAGGAATTTTGTGAACGAGAGCACATCCGGCTTGATGTTTCTTCCGTAGCCCATCCGCAATCCAATGGTCAAGCGGAACGAGCTAATCAGGAGATCTTGAAAGGTATCAAACCCGACTTATGGTCCCTTTAGAGAGGACGCCGGGTTGTTGGGTGGAAGAGCTTCCATCGGTGATATGGAGTATAAATACTACCCCAACCGATCCACTTTGGATACACGCCGTTCTTTATGGTCTATGGAGCGGAGGCGGTCCTTCCCAGCGATATCCGTCACGACTCGCCTCGAGTGGCAGCTTATGTTGAGGCAGATAAGCGAGGCAGCACGGCAAGACGATTTGGATCGACCGGATGAAGAGCGCGATATGGCAGCTGCTCGTTCGGCGGTTTACCAGCAGGATCTTCGCTTGTATCACAGCCGGCGGAGTTAAAACCAGAACCTTTCAAGAAGGAGACTTAGTGCTGCGGCTCATTCAAGACCAGAAAGATATGCACAAGCTATCCCCACCTTGGGAGGGGCCTTTTGTGATCAGCAAGAATCTATACAACGGGTCCTACTATCTGATTGATGTTCGAGAGCGAAAGGACTCACGCACGTCAGAGGAGGAGACCAACAGGCCGTGGAACATAGCTCATCTTCGGCCTTATTATACTGAGCCATTGGCTCCACTTATGTACATATTAAGACAATGTATATATTATGAATAAAAGCAATAAACGGATCCTCGGCTAAAGCGGGGTATACATTACGTATCAAAGTCCGGTTTGGGTACATGGAGATCTTTGTCGTGAAGCGGCCTCGGTTTAACCCTTGGCCTTGCTTTTGTGAAATTTTTGTCACTTGGGGGCTTGGTCGTGTCGAACCAATGCAACACCTCTTGGCGGTAAAGCCACCAGATCATTTGGGGGCTTGGTCGTGTAGAACCAATGCAACACCTCTTGACGAAAAGCCACCCGGATCACTTGGGGACATGGTCACGTCTCAACCCGATCACGCCTCTTGGTCGGCCTAAGGCCATAGAATCACTTGGGGCTTGGTGAACCCGAACCAATGCAATGCCACTTGATCGGCGTAATGCCACGATGTCGATTGGGGACTGGCTGACTTGAACCATCGCTACACCTTATAGGGAGCTTGGTCTGTCCGACCATGGTAACGCCATCTGATCAGACTCAATAAAGCCTCTTCTTGCAAACAGTCTTTGTTATTGTTTTGCTTCCATGTGTTTTTTATACATATAAGTTGGCTTTTGTTTGTTGTCTTAAACCGACAAACCTTCTTTCAACCGGATTCAAGTTTTCAGAATTTTGTCCCCTTTTTCCGGCGATTGATTGTTCGGTTTGATTTTGCTTTGTTAACATCCCATTATGGAGTAATAGGGGCTTATCATACCGACCACGATTTACACGGTAAATCGGTATTATAAACACAGGATTATTCTCCTTCGACGGTGATGGTTTATAAAGCCTCCGCTTTAGGATTGGCTAAAGCCAACTGTGTGCCCGCCTTTGGCGGTATGTTTGTATCACAAAATTTTGATCGTATACCTCGATATTTTCTTATATAAATATATTGGTATCACAATCCGGCTAGGCGCAAGCCGCCATGGCGGTTTAAGAATTTGTGATTGCGGGCAAAATATGTTGCGTGATTCACTACTTCCTAACCAAAGTATCCAAAGACCGCCATGCAAAAGTTCTGACTGAGTTGGTAACGGCATTGTTCAAAACAAAGTACTGACTATCCTATTACAAAGCCTTTTGCGGCCCGGCGTTTCATGTGGGGTTATGCCTTGAAGCTTCGGAGGCGTCACCCGGCTTGACGAATTACGCTGCTTCGCCGGGTTGACGTGAGGTAGAGGGGGCGCCTGACGTCGGTTCAACTTCTTCTTCTTCCTCACCCAAAGCAGGAAGTCATTGGTAGACCGGTCAATCCGGGTTAAGGCACGAAAGACAGCTTCTTCACTTATCAGCTCCGCGGATCAACGCTGTCGAGGCGTAAGTGTGCTTACGGATTGGGGAACAAGGCTCGCACTTCGTGGATGACAAAATCCACCCGCTTGTTGTTGGCGTCATAAAAAGAGCGGTGAACCGTCGGGTTGGCCGTCTGCTCGATTGACTCGCCCGGTGACGCATTTCCTTTGTGATCCGTTTGAGCGTCGTTATCAAAGGCTTCACCATTCTCTTGAGCACTGGGAAACCTTTGGCTATGTCCGCCGGATCAAGATCTCGCAATCCACGCCTTGGCGGCAGCGTCGAAGCGATAATGTGCCGGCCGAGCGGATCGCTTCAACTCTTCAAGCTGCCGGAACCATGGACAACCGGTCCAGGTTTCTCCGATCGAGACGGCGCCGTGTTGTCGTATGATGTAGCGCATATGACTCATTTGGCGCCGGTATACAACTGCTCAATCAGCGTATAAGCGGCCTTGAGCTTCTTCCCAACATCGTAACCCATATGTGCAATACGCTTGTTCGCACCGGTTTAAGACAACTCAGGATAAACCGGCGGAAATATCAAAATTAAGATAGTCAGTGCATAATTTCTTACCAAAGACGGCAGAGGTCATGGCATGCACTTGGCGCTTGAGTCCGGTAAGCTCTTCAGTTACCGGTTTAAGGGCTGCTTCGGCTATACGCCCGTTTTTTCAAACCGCCTTCTCGGTGTCCCAGTTGGCCCGTTCGATTTATACCACTCCTTCACTGTTCCATAGTGGCCAAGGCCGTTCTCAATTCGTCCTTGGCCTTAGTGGTTTACCTTCTTTGAGTCTCCAGATTGGCTCGCGGTCTTTGAGTTGCACGCCTTCTTGCTCTATTTCATTACGGTAACAAAGGAAGCATGTTAGGTGTCTCATTATCAAGTCCCAAGCTCAATATACATATTCACCTTGGCACTGGGGGCTAATGGCTAATTGATCTCAGTTTGCTATTTGATGCAGAAATCAAGTCCCGGTTTAACTATGCTGAGTTGAACCGACCCTTGGGGGCTACTATACTGACTAAAGTACAAGAAAGACATAATTCATTACCTCATAGCGGTCCTTCATCCGGTTTACGAGACCAGCTTCAAAGTCACTACCGGTGTAGAGCCGGTTCGAGAAAGCCGGAATGAAGTTCTTGGGCGTAGAAATTGTCGTAGTCGACAGATCAGTCTTCCCTTGTCCTTGCTCTTTGTAGTGTAACCTTCCTTTTTGCTGTGCTTTGCTAAAGCGACCGGTCGGCTAGGAGCAGTGTAGCCAGTACCGGTCACAATAACATCGTCATTTTCAGCGGTCTTCTTTGGGCTTGATGTCGTCTTGCTCTGGCTCGGCGGTTCAACAATCACGACCCGCTCTGTGGACGGGTTTGATGGAGCAGGCTGCAAAGTTTCCACTTGGACCTCCGGTTCAACTTCTGGTGGGTCAGCAGTATCATCTTTGTACAACTCGCCAGAGCTATCTTTGGCGGCTTCAGGATTGTCGTGGGTTTGTTACGGGGTCTTTTAGGATCAGCATCCGCATGAGGGTCAAGGTTTTGCTTTCTTGCTCAAGCGAGCCTTGGTGCTGCAATATTCAGAATGGAATAAAGAAAAAATTGGACAAAGCAATTGTAAACCGAGCAGACGGGACAGCGGTTGCATACCTGCGCAGCAACTTTAAGCGGAGGCGATTGCGTGGTTGATGAACCGCCGGACGAACCGGAAGAGGCACGATAATTTGGGTCGAGATGGATTGAGAGGACATCGAAAGAAACCCTTTAAGGGATAACGCTTTTCGGAGAGCAAGTCACCTACGGGCGACGCTTCCGGGTTGGTGTGTCGTAAACCGGATGAGGTAATACGTTGGCCACTATGCCGGGTCGTGGGCGCTCTTCACTTTGTTGTGTCTTCAAAGAAAGGTTTGGATTTAAGTAAGCAGGAATGATATCTTTTCACTTTCCGGACGGTGCGCCGAATTCTTTTAACCGGCACAAGGTCGGATTCGGAAGAAAGAAAGATTACCTCAACGGAATTCGGCATGGCTGGCTTCAGATCATCCCGGAAGTAAAGTTGTCGATAAAAGGAGTACAAGGAACAAATAATAAGCAAGAATTAACACAACGCGGTAAGCGGTTTTTCGGGGGCTCCCTCGTAAGAATGTCAAGTGTTACCTCAGCTCCTTCTGATTCTTCGTCCTCTGGCGGATCAGAGGACTCGGCGGTTTTCTTCTTGCCTGCCTTCTTGGTGGCCTTGGACTTTACACGCGGCGCCCGAACCGGTTTAGTACGTTTCCAGAAGGAGCTGTCACCGAGAAATAACAAGGATTAATACATATCAACAAAGTTTTAAAGACCCAAGAACGGTGAATAGAGATTTACCGCGGTGGTTTGTTGGCAACACAGAATGGAGCCAGCCGGTTAGGGCTGCAAACGGAGATTGGTTCATCAAGCATCTTCTTTACAATCTCCGTAACTTCAAGTTCAGTTATGGGCAGCTTGTGGCGTCTTTGAGGGTCTTTGAGGCTGCGGTGTACTCATGCATCAATCCGGGCGGCTTAGCGGCAAGACGCCCCAAGAAACCCAACACCGCACAAGGTCCACGCCGGTTAAGCCATTGGCCATTAGAGCCCGGAGCTTGATTATTTGAGGCTAAGTTCTTACATTCATGGCGGTTAAGCGTGCGAGCAGCGGATCTTTGGTTCTTGAGCAGTGAGGACGATAACCCGGCAAGGGTTCTCGTTGGCGAGGCGGTGTTCCGGCTGTAGTACCAGGTTTGGTTCCAATCCTTTGGATGACTGTGGTGTTTGGCGTGAGGAAAATCCACCTCCTTCCTCTTTTGGATTGAAACGCCGCCCAGCTCTGTGTTCGGACCATCAGAAAATTCGGTACGGCGGTTCAAGTGAAAAAAATCCCGGAACAACTCCACAGATGGTTCTTCCTGAAGGTAGACTTCATAGAAGACTTGGAAGTTGCATATGTTTGACACCTGATTCGGGCGATATCCTGCGGATGGAGTTTCAAACTTGCGAGGACGTCCCGGAAAAATTTTGAACCGGGCGGGCAGAATCCCCGGTCTAAGTGCTGCATAAACACGATTACTTCACCCTCTTGTGGCTCGGGAGGAAACTCGCCATCCGGAACACGCCAGTGGAGGACATTTTTTGGCGCCAAACCGCCAGTGGTGACATAGCCGTTCGATTGTGTTTCGGTGATTTTGGACCGACCCAATTGCAAGCTGCGAATTGAGGGGCCATTAGGAAGACTAAGCTGCGAAAGAAAGGAAGAGACGGTTTACCATTAAGCGGTTCAGGCATATCATACATTGTTAAACCGGTGATTCAAAGATCCGGCTTCCCGTTCGGTTTAGCGAGGACTAATGGAGTGACGGATTAGCTCAGTCGAAAGTTAAACCGCCGAAGATGGCAGAGTTGAAAAGTCTACTAAGTATGGACAGAAACAGTTTTCACATACGAATGAAGGTAATCGAGATCTACCAAAGCTCTAGTAAGAAAAACTTTACGACCTATGCAAACCTTCATAAAGAGCAGGAGGGTTCAGATATTCTAAACTCGAGGATCTGAAAAAAAGGAAGGGTGCATAAAGAGTTCAATGGACGGCGGAGCAGTCACTTATACAAGATGCATGGTATGGCTGAGGCGTACGGCCATGTCGGAGCAAGTGAGAGGAAACTGATATGAACTGCGTGATGAACAGGATCTACAGATGGGATCTAGGGCTTGAGAGGAACCTTACCTGATGAGCGGAAACCGCGGAGGAGCGCCGAAAACTCTGATACGGTCAGGTTGATGCAGCGGCCCGGCGAAGAAGCGTCGTTCGAAGGTCGAGCGCGACGGTGGAGCTTCAGGGCTAGAGCGTCGCGAGGAAGGAGAAGAGCGGAAGAAGAAGAAGAGAAAGGGGCGACTGGTCTATTTATAAGGAGCCGGAGCAATCAGCAGGCGCGAGAATCGAGGAGTCAAAAGCGGCGGACGGTGCAGCGGCCGCCTCGATTTCCGGGATAGCATTAAATGAAGGGAATCTTACTGTTTGGATTTCTTTATTAAAGATGACGTCAAGGAGCCCTGACATGGAAATCGGAGGATGACGTCACGGCGGTTCAAGCGGATGGCGGTTTACAAAATATGAAAGGAGATCAAAGAGGTTCTGAAGGTGTTGAAGATTGACTTGAACCGGTTCAGTCGATCTGGGGCCTAATGTTGGGGACACAACTCGAAAGTGTGAACCGCCCTAGAGGGGCCGGTTTACCATCGCCCATGATCCAGCCCACGGAGGAGGCCCGAGCCCAGGGCGACTTAAGGTCCATTTATGTAAACCGCCTTAGTGTTGTAACTTGTGTTGTAAGACAAGAGAGAAGAGACCGAGCGGACACTTGTATGAGCCGGATCGGGACTCTGTCAGACCCGGCCAGGCGTCAACCCGTGTATATAAGGGGACGACCGGCGGCGGATTAGGGATGAGGATTCGAGGCTAAGGAAGCTGCTTCCCTAGTCGCCGAAATCATATCAATCACATCACAACTGGACGTAGGCTTTACCTTCATCGAAGGGGCGAACGATATAATTCCCGTGTCTTGTGTCCGCTTTAACCCCTCTAGGTTAACCCGTGCGATGGCCCTACGACTAAGTCCTTTCATGAGGACATCTACCGTGACAATTCCACGACACCATCGATCTAGCCAAAAGAGGGTACCAGCACCGAAACCTACAGAGATCGCGGTCCCAATGCGTAGCACCGGCATCAAACGGATCACTGACTGCTAGAACTGGGACCCGCCTGTCCGAGAGGCAAAGGCCAAAGGTTGACCACGAAGGTACTTAGCGCGAATAAACTCCAGCCAAAGGCCGCCCTCCCCAGTCTGGATCCGCCAGAGCCATTTCGAGAGGAGGGCGATATTCATCCGCTTGGATGAGATGACCCCAAGACCACCCTGGTCCTTAGGCTTACAGATTTCAGACCACTTCACCATGTGGTATTTCTGTTTATTATTCTCGCCGGCCCAGAAGAACCGAGAGAGGATTTTGGCTACCTCCTGATGGAGGGATTCATGTAAACTATAGAATCCCATGAGATACATCAGGAGGCTAATAAGGGAGGAATTCATCAGAATCACTCTAGCGGCCTTGGATAGCCATCTCCCCTGCCAAGGCTCCATCCATGGTTGGAGCCTGGCAACTATAGGGCGGAAATCTTTCTCTAGTAGACGGTTATCACTAACCGGCAAGCCAAGGTAAGTAGTCGGAAATGACCCCAACCGACAATTCAAGCGGTTGGCAATGTGCTGGGCTTCCGACGGCGAATACCCGAGCACCATGACCTCACTTTTGGCAAAGTTGATCGTGAGGCCCGACATCTCCTGAAAACAAAGGAGGAGAAATTTGAGGTTCCGGATATCCTCATCCGAACCCTCCACCATCATAATGGTGTCGTCAGCATATTGGAGATGGGCCAGGCCTCCATTGGCCACAAGATGGGGGCAAATCCCCCTGATGTGGCCTGCCTGCCTTGCCAAATCAAGAATCGAGGCTAACGCATCAACCACAAGGTTGAAAAGGAAGGGGGAAATCGGGTCCCCTTGCCGGACACCTTGTCCCGTTGTGAAATAGGGCCCAATTTCCCCATTGATATTAACGGCAGTACGACCGCTCGTCACAAGCTGCATCACCCGAGCCACCCAATGGGGGTCGAAGCCACGTTTAAGCAATACTTCCCGAAGGAAGGACCAATTGACGGTATCATATGCTTTGCGAAAGTCGATCTTGAAGAACACCGCACGAAGGTGTTTGGTCTTGACCTCATGAATGATTTCATGGAGGATAAGGACCCCGTCAAGAATATATCTACCTTTCATGAAGGCCGATTGGTTCGGGTGGTGAATCCGAGGAGCGATCAGGGCCGCCCTAGTGGCGTACCCTTTGGCCAGAATCCGAAATATCATATTAAGGACGGTGATGGGGCAGAACTGCCTAACGTCGGCAGCTCCGGGGACTTTAGGAATCAGGGAGATGATCCCGTAGTTGAGACGAGACATGTCCAATGTCCCCTTGGCGAAGTCCCGAAATAATTCCAGAATGATCTCCTTGACCATCGGCCAGAAGGCCTGGAAAAAACGGACTGGAAGCCTATCGGGGCCTGGGGCCGAAGCCGGGTTCATCGATTTGACGAACGCTTCCACCTCTGCGGCATCAAATGGGGCCATCAATGCCGCATTCTCCGCCGGGGAAACTAGCTGGTCATGTGACAAAATATGGTCGACCAGAGCGACACCGCCCCTGGCACGGCCCATAAATAATGACTTATAAAAGTCATCCACCAAGGCGCGAATCGCTGGTGGATCCTGAAACAGATGGCCGCCCTCCCATAAAAGGGGGATGGAGCAACGTCTCTTGCGGCCGTTGGCGATCGCCTGGAAGTAAGCTGTATTGGCATCACCAAACAGTACCCATTTTATGGATCCGCGTTGGCGCCAAAATTCTTCCTCCTTGGAGTAGATCTCCATGAGGGACTCTTCCAGGTTGTATCTATATGCCCATTCCTCAGCGGAGATCCCTGAGGTATCAGCGCGTAGGTCCAGCGCGCGGATTTCTTCGAGAAGGGTAGCCTTTTGGACCAGAAGGTCCCTCCCAACATTGGCACCCCACCCCTTCATGAATTGCCTAGAGCGCTTGGACAGGTGATGCCACTCATCAAGGAGCGACATCGCCCTATGGGGTTCCACTAAAGCCGAGGCCCAGTGGGTCTCGACGACGGCCATGAAGCCCGGTTGCCGAAGCCAAAAGGTTTCGAAACGAAACCGCGGTGGGGGCGAGGCCTCTCATCACGAGAGGACAAGATAAGGGGTACATGGTCCGACCCGATGCGCGTAATGGCCTGGAGAGAGGCTAGGGGGAACCGCAACTCCCAGTCGGGGGAGACAAATACCCGATCAAGCACACTAAGGGTTGGGTTAACCTGTCTATTGGTCCAGGTGTATCTCGCCCCAACCCTATCTAACTCGAGCAGCCCTAAGTCTGCTACCCAGTCGTTGAAACGACGGATTTCCATGAGGTCAACCCTTGCGTTGCTCTTCTCCTCCGCTGAGCGAAGGAGGTTGAAATCTCCACCAACCACAACCGGAAGCGTCGCGGAGGCAATCTTGGTGTGGAGTTCGTCCAGGAAGGCAGCCGACCTACTATGATCGGCAGGGCCATAGACCACAATAACCTCCCATTTGAAGTTAACATCACGCTCCCACAGTTCCATACTAACAAAGTGGGATCCACGATCCATGGATCCCACCTCGAAGGTGGCATCCTTCACACCTAGAAGGATCCCACCGGAGTGTCCAGCCACTCCACTAGACGGCAACCAATGCTAGGCGAATAAGTGACGGCTCAAGCGCTCAAGCTCGGCCAAAGAAAAATCCAGCCACATCATTTCCTGAATCGCAACCACATCCACAGATTCGTCGCGCATGTAATCAATCAGTTGCCTACGGCGGCCATCATGGCCGAAACCCCGTAGGTTCCAGAATAACGCACGCATAACTATTCGCAAACAGGGTCCTCCAGGGACCCCATCAGGAGTTGGCACTCGTGGCACGCAGAATCGAAAGGGGCCTGTGAACGGGTCCGGCCACGGACCTCCTCGGGGGCTAGGTCCCGAGTCGATGAACTATGCGTCGGGCACGGAGTCGGGGGTGCTATTTCATCGGCCGCAGCCGCCGCACGAGCCCGAGCTGCCGCGAGCCGCCCCTCCAAGACCTCCTTGGCCTGAAGGGAGACAATTTGTTCTAAGGGGGGACCTTTCTCCCCTCGGAAAACTATGGCGGAATCCGCTGCGACTTTCGCTAAGTGACCCAACGGAACGCCCGCAAGGGCCGAAAAGGAAATATCCTCAAACATCACATCCTCATTGCAGAAAGGAGCCGGTGTAGGGTGGGAAGACGGACCTGCATCAAGGTTCCGCGCCGCGGCACGACGGGAAGCCTTCTCCACAGCGGTAGGGGAAGAACCCACCAGGGGGGTCGCCTACCCGAGCCGCGCACTCTTCCGAGCCAACGTCACCGGAGTGGAGGTCGACCGCGGGCGCCGCTTGGCCGCGGGAGGGCGGGGAGGTGCGGCCCGCGCCGAGGGACCCGAGGCCGGCACCGGTCCGGAGAACTTGGGCAAGGTCGGGGGCACGATGAGGACGGCACCGGACGGTTCCTGGGGCGGGGCAGGAGAGGAGGGATGGGGCGAAGATGCCGGGACCACCTCCATGCCCACGCTGCTCGTGTCGCTGACGCCACCGTTAGAGGAGGAGACCTGCGCCTCCATGAAGGTTGGGATGATGGCACCAGGAGGTATGGAAGCCGCCTCATCAAGCATGGCAGCGATTGCCGCGATGTCCTCCTCCCCCTCACCCGAAGCATCCGCGGGGAGGACGGGGGTGATGGTCTTGGTGCGAGCCGGAGGGACCGCCGCACCAGTCCGGGGCGAGGCACCACGGTCCTCCTCGGATTCTTCATGCGAGCGCTCCGACGCCGGGGAACGGCTCCGGGGGCGGCGGCGCGGATCGCGCCCAGAGGGGGGTCGCCATCACCCTCACGGCCCGAGTCACCCTCCGGGTCGGAGCCATCCACGGGGTCCACAGGGGAAGCGGACATCGCCTCTTCGACGGAGACGCGGAGATCGTAACCAGCATCGTTGAAGAACATCCGGAAGGTCATCTGGAGCTTGGATGGGTCCGGGGACTTGAGCTGGACACGCACGGCCGGCCCCTTGAGCAGCGAGAGAGGATCAATCGACACAATCTTGCCCAGGAGCCGGGACATGCCCCGGATAGCCCCCTCCACACGAGCGATGGGTGGAAGCCCATGAATCTGAACCCACACGGTGGAGAGGGAGGCCACGGCGAGGGGATCCACTGATGGCACCGATATGCGCACCTTCAGTTGATGAAGAGCTAGGGTCAACTCCGCACTGTGAGTGCCATAGCGGAGGCTGACAGGATCAGGGAAGACAGCGGTGAACTCCCGATCAGAAATGGGGGCCACCTCCCAGTCCCAATCCGGCTTGAACAGGTGGCGAAGCTCTTCATCAACGATCCCTGGGGACGCCGTCTTGCCGTCAAGGACGGAGATGAGAGCAGTCAGGGAGGGGGAAGCTGCCGGCACTGGGAGATCCATCTGGAAGAAGACTAAATCATCAAGAGCGTAGCCAAAGAGGCCAAGGACCCCCGTTGACGGATGGTCAGGGCAGAGCGCGGCGGGGTGGTCGGCGCGCTTGCACTTGAAGCAAGCGGGCGGCCGAGTGCGGTCGACCTGGCAATGCCCCTCCACCCCGCAATTGAAGCACGTCACCGCCGGGGCCGGTGGACGGGGAGTTCCCGCCGTAGGCGCAATGGGGGGGTTGGAGATGGAGGATGCCGGGGCGGATGCGGCCGCGGCTTGCTGATTCGCGGCGTGTTTCTTCTTCTTCTTCGCAAAGGCACCACGTCCATTGCGGTTGTTGGGACCAGAAGGCGGAAAGTGCGCCTGACGACGCGGGGGGTCGTAGCGCCGCAGGGGGGGGTGCCTCAGAGCGGCCGGAACGAGCTGGAGAGCGGGAACGGCAAGGTGGAGACCGGCGGTCCCGGTCATGGTCAGCGCCCTTTGCGCATCGCCCGGCGAAGGTCCTGCTGGTCAGCACCACGCCACCCCCCATCAGACACGGACGCCGCCCCCTTGCCCTTGAGCATCGAGTCGCGGAGCTCGGCCTCCCGGCGAGCCCCATCCGGCGAGGGACGGCGCGAGGCTTGGGCCGCCCCACTATCGCGGCCATCGGCACGCCGCTTGGGTCGAGGGGCGCCACACCTTGCTCGCGAGCCATGGCGGAAGGGACCCGAGAGGGCGTGCGGGAGGGCGGGGAGGGAGGGGATGGCGGCGGAGATGGGATCGGGGCAGGGAGGGGAGGAGCTGGGTCGAGCCCTAGCGAGTGGGCAGGGGCGAGCTCTAAGAGCGGCTCGACCGCCTGGGCCAGGGAAAGAGGTGTTGGAGAACGTTGCAGAAAATAAAAAAAAATTCCTACGGTTTCACCAAGATCCATCTATGAGTTCTACTAAGCAACGAGTTACTAGAGAGAGTTTGTATCTACATACCACTTGTAGATCGAGTACGGAAGCGTTCGAGGGAGTGGTGATGATGAAGACGTTCCCAACGTGATTCCGATCACCGATGACCAAGTGCTGAACGGACAGCACCTCCGCGTTCAACACACGTACGAGACGATGGCGTCTCCTTCTGCCTTGATCCAGCAAGGAGGAAGGAGAGGTTGAGGAAGATCACTCCAATGGCGGCCTGACGGGCGTGATGCGAGATGGAGGGACTGTACTCGGCAGGCTTCGCCAAGCATATGCGGAGGAGGAGAGGTGTTGGGAGGGAGGGCTGCGCCTTTAATCGCAGGTGTGCAGCCCTCCCTCTACCCCTCTATTTATAGGGAAGGGAGGAGGGGCGGCCCCCTCTAGATCCATCTAGAGGGGGGGGCGGCGGCCAAGGGGAGGGGGGCTTGCCCCCCAAGCAAGGGGGGCGCCCCCCTTAGGGTTCCCCCTTCAACCCTAGGCGCATGGGCCAAGGGGAGGGGGGTGCGCCCAGCCCAACAGGGGCTGGCTGCCCCCACGCAGCCCAAGTGGCACCCCAAAAGGGGTGGCCTCCCGGTGGTCCTCCGGAACCTTCCAGTGGACCCTCCATAATACCGACATGACCAAACTTTTCCGGTGTCCGCTTGATGACTTCCCATATATAAATCTTTACCTCCGGACCATTCCGGAACTCCTCGTGACGTCCGGGATCTCATCCGGACTCAACATCATTCGCAATCACATACAAGTCTTCCTATTAACCCTAGCGCCACCGAACCTTAAGTGTGTAGACCCTACGGGTTCGGGAGATATGCGAGACATGACCGAGACGCTCTCCGGTCAATAACCAACAGCGGGATCTGGATACCCATGTTGGCTCCTACACGCCTCCTCGATGTTGTCATCGGATGAACCACGATGTCGAGGGTTCAAGCAACCTCGTATGCCATTCCCTTTGTCGACGGTATGTTACTTGCCCGAGACTTCGATCGTCGGTATCCCAATACCTCGTTTAGTCTCGTTACCGGCAAGTCACTTTACTCGTATCGTAATGCATGATCCCGTGACGGACACTTGGTCACTTTGAGCTCATTATGATGATGCACTACCGAGTGGGCCCAGTGATACCTCTCCGTCATACGGAGTGACAAATCTGTCTCGATCCGTGGTCAACCCAACAGACACTTTCGGAGATACCTGTAATGCACCTTTATAGTCACCCGCCACGTTGTGACGTTTGGTACACCCAAGGCATTCCCTACGGTATCCGGAGTTACACGATCTCACGGTCTAAGGAAGAGATACTTGACATTGGAAAAGCTCTAGCAAAGCGAACTACACGATCTTTGTGCTATGCTTAGGATTGGGTCTTGTCCATCACGTCATTCTCCTAATGACGTGATCCCGTTGTCAATGACATCTGATGTCCATAGTCAGGAAACCATGACTATCTGTTGACCAACGAGCTAGTCTACTAGAGGCTCACTAGGGACGTGTTGTGGTCTATGTATTCACACGTATTACGATTTCCGGATAATCTGATTATAGCATGAATAAAAGACAATTATCATGAACAAGGAAATATAATAATAATGCTTTTATTATTGCCTCTAGGGCATATTTCCAACAGTCTCCCACTTGCACTAGAGTCAATAATCTAGTTTACATTGTGATGAATCGAACACCCATAGAGTTACGGTGTTGATCATGTTTTGCCCGTGGAAGAGGTTTAGTCAACGGATCTGCGACATTCAGATCCGTATGCACTTTACAAATTTCTATGTCTCCATCACGAACATTTTCACGGATGGAGTTGAAGCGACGCTTGATGTGCTCGGTCTTCTTGTGAAACACTGGCTCCTTGGCAAGGGCAATAGCTCCAGTGTTGTCACGGAAGAGTTTGATCGGCCCCGACGCATTGGGTATGACTCCTAGGTCAGTGATGAACTCCTTCACCCAAATTGCTTCATGTGCTGCCTCCGAGGCTGCCATGTACTCCGCTTCACATGTAAATCCCGCCACGACGCTTCGCTTGCAGCACCAGCTCTTGCTCCACCATTCAACATATACACGTATCCGGTTTGTGACTTAGAGTCATCGGATGCGTGTCGAAGCTAAGCGTCGACGTAACCCTTCTGACGAGCTCTTCGTCACCTCCATAAACGAGAAACATGTCCTTTGTCCTTTTCGTACTTCAGGATATTCTTGACCGCCGTCCGGTGTTCCTTGCCGGGATTACTTTGGTACCTTCCTACCAAACTTACGGCAAGGTTTACATCAGGTCCGGTACACAACATGGCATACATAATAGATCCTATGGCTGAGGCATAGGGGATGACACTCATCTATTCTTTATCTTCTGCCGTGGTCGGACATTGAGCTGAGCTCAATTTCACACCTTGCAATCTGTGCAAGAACCCCTTCTTGGACTGATCCATTTTGAACTTCTTCAAAATCTTATCAAGGTATGTGCTTTGTGAAACACCTATGAGGCGTCTCGATCTATCTCTATAGATCTTGATGCCTAATATATAAGCAGCTTCTCCAAGGTCCTTCATTGAAAAACACTTATTCAAGTAGGCCTTAATGCTGTCCAAGAATTCTATATCATTTCCCATCAAAAGTATGTCATCTACATATAATATGAGAAATGCTTTCTGAGCTCCCACTCACTTTCTTGTAAACGCAGGCTTCTCCATAAGTCTGCATAAACCCAAACGCTTTGATCATCTCATCAAAGCGAATGTTCCAACTCCGAGATGCTTGCACCAGCCCATAAATGGATCACTAGAGCTTGCATACTTTGTTAGCATTCTTAGGATCGAAAAAACCTTCCGGCTGCATCATATCTGACTCTTCCTTAAGATATCCGTTAAGGAACGCTGTTTTGACGTCCATCTGCCATATCTCATAATCATAGTATGCGGCAATTGCTAACATGATTCGGACGGACTTAAGCTTCGCTACGGGAGAGAATGTCTCATCGTAGTCAATCCCTTGAACTTGCCGATAACCTTTAGCAACAAGTCGAGCTTTATAGATGGTGACATTACCATCCGCGTCCGTCTTCTTCTTAAAGATCCATTTGTTTTCTATCGCTCGCCGATCATCGGGCAAGTCGCCAAAGTCCATACTTTGTTTTCATACATGGATTCTATCTCGGACTTCATGGCTTCTAGCCATTTGTTGGAATCTGGGCCCGCCATCGCTTCTTCATAGTTCGAAGGTTCATTGTTGTCTAACAACATGATTTCCATGACAGGGTTCTGCCGTACCACTCACAGTGCGGAGCGTGTCCTTGTGGACCCTACGAGGTTCAAGAGCAACTTGATCCGAAGTACCTTGATCATCATCATTAATTTCCTCTTCGCTTGGTGTAGGCATCACAGAACATTTTCTGAAATGCACTACTCTCCTGCTCAAGAGGTAGTACTTCATCGAGTTCTACTTTCCTCCCACTTACTTCTTTCGAGAGAAACTCTTTTTCCGTAAAGGTTCCGTTCTTGGCAACAAAGATCTTGCCCTCGGATCTTAAGTAGAAGGTATACCCAATGGTTTCTTTAGGGTATCCTATGAAGACGCATTTTTCCGACTTGGGTTCGAGCTTTTCAGGTTGAAGTTTCTTGACATAAGCATCGCATCCCCAAACTTTTAGAAACGATGACTTAGGTTTCTTCCCAAACCATAATTCATACGGTGTCGTCTCAACGGATTTAGACGGTGCCCTATTTAAAGTGAATGTAGTTGTCTCTAGAGCGTATCCCCAAAATGATAGCGGTAAATCGGTAAGAGACATCATAGACCGCACCATATCCAATAGGGTGCGACGATTACGACGTTCGGACACACCATTATTACCGAGGTGTTCCAGCGGCGTTAGTTGTGAAATGATTCCACATTTTCTTAAGTGTGTACCAAATTCGTGACTTAAATATTCTCCTCCACGATCCGATCGTAAGAATTTTATCTTTCGGTCACGTTGATTCTCTACTTCATTCTGAAATTCCTTGAACTTTTCAAAGGTCTCAGACTTGTGTTTCATCAAGTAGACATACCCATATCTACTCAAGTCGTACGTGAGAGTGAGAACATAACGGTACCCTCCATGAGCTTCAATGCTCATTGGACCGCACACATCGGTATGTATGATTTCCAACAAGTTGGTTGCTTTCGCTCCATTGTTCCGGAGAACGGAGTCTTGGTCATCTTGCCCATGAGGCATGGTTCGCATGTGTCAAATGATTCATAATCTAAAGACTCCAAAAGTCCATCAGCATGGAGCTTCTTCATGCGCTTGACACCAATGTGACCAAGGCGGCGATGCCACAAGTATGTGGGACTATCGTTATCAACTTTACATCTTTTGGCATTCACGCTATAAACATGTGTAATACTACCGAGATTCATTAAGAATAAACCATTGACCATCGGAGCATGACCATAATACATATCTCTCATATAAATAGAACAACCATTATTCTCGGATTTAAATGAGTAGCCATCTCGCATTAAACGAGATCCAGATACAATATTCATGCTCAAACTTGGCACCAAATAACAATTATTAAGGTTCATAACTAATCCCGTAGGTAAATGAAGAGGTAGCGTGCGACGGCGATCACATCGACTCTGGAACCATTCCCGGCGTGCATCGTCACCTCGTCCTTTGCCGATTTCGCTTATTCCGCAGCTCCTGTTGTGAATTACAAATATGAGCAACGGCACCGGTATCAAATACCCAGGAGTTACTACGAGTACTGGCAAAGTACACATCAATTACATGTATATCAAATATACCTTTGGTATTGCCGGCCTTCTTGTCCGCTAAGTATTTGGGGCAGTTCCACTTCCAGTGACCCCTCCCCTTGTAATAAAAGCACTCAGTCTCGGGTTTGGGTCCATTCTTTGACTTCTTCCCGGCAACTTGCTTACCGGGCGCGGCAACCTCCTTGCCGTCCTTCTTGAAGTTCTTCTTACCCTTGCCCTTCTTGAACTTAGTGGTCTTATTGACCATCAACACTTGATGTTCTTTCTTGATCTCAACCTCGGTGACTTTCAAAGATAGAGAACACTTCAGGAATGGTCTTTACCATCCTCGCATGTTGTAGTTCATCACGAAGCTCTTGTAGCTTGGTGGGAGCGATCGGAGGATTCTGTCAATGACCGCCTCATCGGGGAGGTTAATATTCAATGGGTCATACGGTTGTGCAACCTGGACATCTTCAAGATGTGCTCACCGACGTAACTGTTTTCCTCCATCTTACAACTATAGAACTTGTCGGAGATGTCATATCTCTCGACCAGGCGTGAGCTTGGAAAACAAGTTTCAGCTCCTCGAACATCTCATATGCTCCGTGATGCTCAAAACGCTTTTGGAGCCCGGTTCTAAGTTGTAAAGCATGCCGCCTTGAACGAGGGAGTAATCATCGGTTGTGAAGTTTGCCAAGCATTCATAATGTCTTGGTTCTGCAGACGAGGGCGTCACCTAGCGGTCCTTCTAGGACATATTGTTTCTGGCAGCTATGAGGATGATCCTCGGGTTCCGGACCCGATCCGTATAGTTCTGCCGTCATCTTTCGACTTGGTTTTCTCTAGGAACGCGTTGAAGTTCAAGTTGACATGAGCGTTGGCCATTTGATCTACAAGACATATCATTTAAAAGTTTTAGACTAAGTTCATGATAATTAAGTTCATCTAATCAAATTTAAATGAACTCCCACTTAGATTAGACATCCTCTAGTCATCTAAGTGTTACACGATCCGAGTCGACTAGGCCGTGTCCGATCATCACGTGAGACGGACCCGGTCTCATCGGTGAACATTCTCATGTTGATCGTATCTTCCATACGACTCGTGTTCGACCTTCGGTCTACGTGTTCCGAGGCCATGTATGTACATGCTAGGCTCGTCAAGTAAACCCCGAGTGTTTTCGCGTGTGTAAATCTGTCTTACACCCGTTGTATGTGAACGTAAGAATCCATCACACCCGATCATCACGTGGTGCTTAGAAACGACGAACTTTGGCAACGGTGCACAGTTAGGGGAAACACTTCTTGAAATTTTTCTAAGGGATCATATTATTTACTACCGTCGTTCTAAGTAAACAAGATGCATAATCATAATAAACATCACATGCAATTATAAAGTAGTGACATGATATGGCCAATATCATATAGCTCCTTTGATCTTCATCTTGGGCTCCATGATCATCCTGTCACCGGCATGACACCATGATCTCCATCATCATGATCTCCATCATCGTGTCTTCATGAAGTTGTCACGCCAAGCGACTACTTCTACTTCTATGACTAACGCGTTTAGCAATAAAGTAAAGTAGATTACATGGCGTTCTTCAATGACACGCAGGTCATACAAAAATAAAGACAACTCCTATGGCTCCTGCCGGTTGTCATACTCATCGACATGCAAGTCGTGATTCCTATTACAAGAACATGATCTCATACATCACAATATATCATCATTCATCACAACTTGGCCATATCACGTCACATGACAATTGCTGCAAAAACAAGTTAGACGTCCTCTAATTGTTGTTGCATCTTTTACGTGGCTGCAATTGGGTTCTAGCAAGAACGCTTTTCTTACCTACGAATAACCACAACGTGATCTTGTCAACTTCTATTTACCCTTCATAAGGACCCTGTTCATCGAATCCGCTCCAACTAAAGTAGGAGAGACAGACACCCGCCAGCCACCTTATGCAACTAGTGCATGTTAGTCGGTGGAACCGGTCTCACGAAGAGTGCGTGTAAGGTTGGTCCGGGCCGCTTCATCCCACAATACCGCGGAAGCAAGAAACAACTAGTAACGGCAAGTAAGTTGACAAGATCCACGCCCACAACAAAATTGTGTTCTACTGGTGCAAAGAGAACTACGCATAGACCTAGCTCATGATGCCCTTTGTTGGAGAACGCGTTGCGTAAAATAAAAAATTTCCTACGGTTTCACCAAGATCCATCTATGAGTTCTACTAAGCAACGAGTTACTAGAGAGAGTTTGTATCTACATACCACTTGTAGATCGAGTACGGAAGGCGTTCGAGGGAGTGGTGATGATGAAGACGTTCCCAACGTGATTCCGATCACCGATGACCAAGTGCTGAACGGACAGCACCTCCGCGTTCAACACACGTGCACGAGACGATGGCGTCTCCTTCGTCTTGATCCAGCAAGGAGGAAGGAGAGGTTGAGGAAGATCACTCCAATGGCAGCACGACGGGCGTGATGCGGATGGAGGGATGTACTCGGCGAGGCTTCGCCAAAGCATATGCGGAGGAGGAGAGGTGTTGGGAGGGAGGGCTGCGCCTTTAATCGTGTGTGCAGCCCTCCCTCTACCCCTCTATTTATAGGGAAGGGAGGAGGGCGGCCCCTCTAGATCCATCTAGAGGGGGCGGCACAGGGGAGGGCTTGCCCCCAAGCAAGGGGGCGCCCCTTAGGGTTCCCCTTCAACCCTAGGCGCATGGGCCAAGGGAGGGGTGCGCCCAGCCCAGGGGCTGGTGCCCCATCGTAGCCAAGTGGCCCCCAAAGGGTGGCCCCTCCGGTGGTCCTCCGGAACCTTTCCTGGACCCTCCATAATACCGACATGACCCGAAACTTTTCCGGTGTCCGTTTGATGACTTCCCATATATAAATCTTTACCTCCGGACCATTCCGGAACTCCTCGTGACGTCCGGATCTCATCCGGACTCGAACAACATTCGGTAATCACATACAAGTCTTCCTATTAACCATAGCGTCACCGAACCTTAAGTGTGTAGACCCTACGGGTTCGGGAGATATGCAGACATGACCGAGACGCTCTCCGGTCAATAACCAACAGCGGGATCTGGATACCCATGTTGGCTCCCACACGCTCCTCGATGTTGTCATCGGATGAACCACGATGTCGAGGGTTCAAGAAACCCTGTATGCCATTCCCTTTGTCAGACGGTATGTTACTTGCCCGAGACTCGATCGTCGGTATCCCAATACCTCGTTTAGTCTCGTTACCGGCAAGTCACTTTACTCATGTCGTAATGCATGATCCCGTGACCAGACACTTGGTCACTTTGAGCTCATTATGATGATGCACTACCGAGTGGGCCCAGTGATACCTCTCCGTCATACGGAGTGACAAATCCCTGTCTCGATCCGTGTCAACCCAGCAGACACTTTCGGAGATACCGTAATGCACCTTTATAGTCACCCGATTACGTTGTGGACGTTTGGTACACCCAAGGCATTCCCTACGGTATCCGGAGTTACACGATCTCACGGTCTAAGGAAGAGATACTTGACATTGGAAAAGCTCTAGCAAAGCGAACTACACGATCTTTGTGCTATGCTTAGGATTGGGTCTTGTCCATCACGTCATTCTCCTAATGACGTGATCCCGCTTGTCAATGACATCGATGTCCATAGTCAGAAACCATGACTATCTGTTGACCAACGAGCTAGTCTACTAGAGGCTCACTAGGGACGTGTTGTGGTCTATGTATTCACACGTGTATTACGATTTCCGGATAATACTGATTATAGCATGAATAAAAGACAATTATCATGAACAAGGAAATATAATAATAATGCTTTTATTATTGCCTCTAGGGCATATTTCCAACAAGAGGCGCCCAAGAAGGGCAGCCGAGCAGAGGCCCGGACGGCCCAGATCCCACCTCCCCCACATGTGCCCGTAAAGTGGGCCACAGGAAGGCCGAGCCACCGACATCGACGGCCCACCTAGGCCCAGCCCACAACCCGACCGAGGGAGGGGAGGGAATAGGGTTTCCCCCCTAGGAAACCAGGACGCCGCCGCCGGCGAGGCATCGCCCACCGGAGTCGCCGATGGCGGAAGGCGAAACTTGCGCGAGGGACAACCCCGGTCGAGGTCGCGCCAGTCAAGCCACCCGCAACCGACGTCGGAGGGAACGAAGAGACGACCGCTGAGGAGGCGCGCCATGAAAGCGCCGCCCATCCCAACTCCGACCGACCGGCCACCCCCCAAGCTCGCGCTCGGGCCCCTCGGCCTGACGACGGCCAGACGGCGGCGCCTGTGGTGGAGGGAAGGTGGTGCGTGGGGGGCCTCCGGCCGCACCCGCAAAGGTAGAGGGAGGGGAAGGGAAGGGGAAGGGACCAGGGCGGAGATGGACTCGGCGGCCGCCGCCGCCGCCGCCGCCGCCTTCTTGATCGCCAAAGCGGCGAGGAGGTTATGTGACCCGTGGCAAGCCGTCGGCGTCAATCGGTCCTCCTCCGCCCAAATCATTGGCCCTAGCAGCGTCAGCTGAGCGGAAGAAGCGAGCAAGGGAGGCGAGGCGAGGAGGCAGGAGGGAGGCCGAGTGAGGGCGGCGAACGCAGCGGAGAAGGAGAGAGGCGGGGAGAGGCGGCGGAGGCCGGCGTCATTCCCGGCATCGTCCCCGCAGTCGCTGGATGCCCAGATCCGCCCTGTTCCGCTCTCAACAGAAGGCCAATGACACCATGGTGTGGCCAGAATTAATAATTTTAGAATGATCCATCAAATCTAAAGTTGGGCTAAAGCAGCGATAAATAATATGGATGGATGGAAGGAAGTAGTTTAATTCGTGTCGAAGGATAAGAAATGTGACCAGAAGAGAGTGATTGAGATTAATCAAGAAGCAAATCGAATAGTGATTTTTTTGACTGGTTTTATTAGATACTAGCCATTCCAAAAACCAAATAAAAATACCCTAAAAACAAATAAAAAATCGACTGATTGTAGCCCAGCATTTATTTTGCGCCGATCTGGACCAGCGGTAGGCTAGTGGTACTAGGATACAAGGCTGGCACTGTAGAACGTGCAGGGACGTGACGCGATGCACACATGTAGTAGTACCATTGATCAGGTCGGTGCATGCATGCGTGTGACTGAGCGCGATGGCCCCCTCTTTACAACTCAAAAGGTACGCTTGCCCTCGTGGCCTTGCCAGCCCTCTCCCTTGGCCTTTTTCTTCATAAATTTAAAAGAAAACTGGGTAATCTGAACTCTTAACACAACAGTTTGGACCCTAGCTTCTGTGCATGCGTGGCCACCACCTTAATTTCGACATGGTGATCACTGATCACCGTACGCAACTTGCTTGCATTCACGTATAGCTGCAATAGTATAGTCCTCCAGTCCTCCTGTACGCGGGCGCAGATTCCCGTGAGATCAGAATGATGCAGATCGGTGTTTTGATTCCTCGATTTCATTTTATTTTTCGGCGTGACGAGAAAGGGCGGCTTGCTTTCTGCATCCTAGCTGTGAATCCTGTGACCATTTTGCCCTCCAGAGCCGCTATATAAGCCCATCTACCGCAGCGCATTGCTTCACACAACACAGTCGATCGCATAGTCTGTTCTGATCAGTCGCGCCAAACCGAGCTCTAGCATCAGCTCGTCGGAGTTCGCACCGGTCGACTCAGAACTCTTCACCAATGGCCGCCGTCCAGGTAGAGATCTACACTGCTCAGTATGCATTACTATGGTTTCGTTGTGTTTCGATCATGTAGCTTTTGTCCTGCTGCCATGGTGCCACCTCGATCTCTGGCACGAGCAACCTGCTCACACGTACGGTGCGTAGATAGTTATCTGACATGATGACGTGCGTCAATGTAAACGCAGGTGCAAGCCGCAACCCACGCCATGCCCGTCGAGGAGGCTCCGGCGCCGGCGGCGGTGGAGGCTGTCGAGACGGCCGTCGTCGTTGTAGAGGAGACTACGGTGGCGGTGGAGGCTGTCGAGCCGGCCGTCGTCGTTGTCGAGGAGACTACGGTGGCAGCGGTGGAGATTATCGAGCCGGCTGTCTCCACAGTCGAGGTGGCAACGGGTGAGGCTGTCGAGCCGGCCGTTGTCGCTGGCGAGGAGGCCGTGAAGGAGGAAGCTGCTGCACCGGCCGTGACCGAGCTGGCGAAAGAGCCGGAGGCAGTTCCAGCGGAGATCAAGGTGGCCGAGGCAGAGGCCAAAGAGGCCGAGCCGGAGGCTGTCCAGCCGGTCGCCGCCGCTGAGGAGGCCCCTGCTGCGCCGGCAGTGACCGAGACCAAAGAGCCGGAAGCTGCCCCTGCCGAGGGAACAGAGACCGAAGTGGTGGAGCGTGAGGCAGCACCGGCTGAGGTCGAGACCAAGGAACCAGAGCAAGAAGCTGCTCCGGCCGAGACCGAGGCCAAAGAGGCAGAGCCAGCCGCCGCCGAGGCCGAGGCCAAAGAGCCGGCGGCAGAGGAGACACCGACCGAGGAGGAGGCCGCTGTGGCAGTGCAGGAGGAAGCAGCAACTGCCGAGGCACCTGTGGAGGCTGCCGTGGCCGTCGAGGCAGCACCGGTAGAGACAGAAGCACCAGCTGCTGCTGCTGCTGCCGAGGCAGAGGCCGAGGTCAAAGAGCCGGCAGCAGAGGCACCGGTCCAGGAGGAGGCAGCGCCCGCAGCCACCGCCGCCAAAGCGTCGTCAGTGCAGGAGGAGGCAGCACCTGTGGAGGCACCCGCGGCCGCCGAGGCGGTGCCGGCAGAGGCACCAGCTGCTGCCGCCGCCGCCGACAAGGCCACCGAGTGAGTTGATGCGCGCGGGTCCGATCGTGCTTCGTCAGCTGGCCTTTGACTGGCTTCCGTGCGCGTGCCCTGGCATGCCATGGCACCGTACCTAGTTCGTTTATTATTGGATCCGTATGTGTGGGCGTATTTCGTGAGTGGTCGATCGCCGTCGTCTGGGCGCGTATTGTACGTGGCGTAGCTGCGTACAAGGTCTAGCTAGCAGTCGTATGTGTGTCGTACTCAGGTGGTCTTAATAATGTGTCTGTGTCTGTTGCGTTCCGGGTCCCACTGTCAGTGATGTCATGGCGTCACTGGCTTTGGAGACTATTTTTCGTCTCTTTTTTTCTTGGTGTTTCCGTTGGTTAATATATATGTGTAGCTATTTATTTGTGTACTGTGTTGGTACTAAAGAAAGCATGTGGTTTGTGTAATGTCTCACCTGTGCTGTGGCCTTGTGGGGTTCATGATCCGAGCTGCAATTTTAAATAACAGGCTAATCAGAGTGTGTTTTTGTTTTCCATACGATCCTTGAAAAGGATTGGGTTCCACTATCAACGATAACAGAAGTCAGAGTATATACAAGTACAGTTGTGCTCGACTCCTGTTCTGCAGGATACGAGTTGAACGTTCGATCCACTAAAAATTCCGAGGTTTAGAACTCGCATAAACTTGAGATCTCACAACCATGTGTTCTTCGAAACGCACAAACAAGAACAACGGAACAAGTGCATGATCTACAACAAAAGAGTACATGATCATGATTATATGGCAGCATCAACTCTAATTTTTTTCCAGCGAAACTCCAAAATTATGTTCATTCATCAGTGAAGTTGTTGGCTTCATCTTGGGAGCTCCTATTCAACACTATAAGCATAAATTGCCCCTATAATGCAGGCTAAACCTCGACCCATGTAGCAATTCTTGTGCTTCCTGATTTTTCTTTTTTTTCGCTTGGTTTTTCATCTAGCCTTTTTTAGCCAACTTTTTTAGTAGAAAAACTTTCCAAATTTTCAAAAATTCTTATGAAATAAAAAATATTCATAGATTTATATTTAGTGAATTTTCAAAATTGTTTGTGGCTTTAAAAACATTTCCATGACCTTTTAAAACATGTTCATGAATTAAAAAAATGTTCACGAATTTGTACAAATGCTCGTGGATATAATTTTAAAAACTTTTAAGAAAATATTCATGAATTTTTACAATGTCCACATATTTATACATTCTTATGAATTTTAAAAATTCTCACAAATTTTAAATTGTTTGTGAATTTTTAAAAAGGTTCACACTTTTTAAAAATATCTTTAATTAAATAAATCATGAATTTTAAAATAAAAAGGAAATAGAAATAAAAATGGAAGAAAGAAACAAACGACGGGAGAAATAAGGAGGAAAACAGAAAGAAGTCGGTCAAACCAGGAAACACAAAAAGAAAAAAAATAGCCCATACTCACATGTGTCCATGTACTTTTTTAGTCGGCCCGGCGAGCTAGCCGAACGAATTGTGTTCGGTGCCCGCAAGGTGTTCGATCAAATTGAGCCTGGAGAGCTAAGCCTTTCCATAGTGCTCAAGTAGCTGCTAGGAAGGATGTGGAGAGTGCATTTGAGATTTTGTAACCCCAGTTTACTATTGTGCAAGGACCAGCTCAGTTCTTTAACTAAGAAATCCTTTGGTACATCATAATTGCCGCTGTGATCTTGCCCAACATGATCATTGAGCATGAGCTTGGTCAAATTTGGATTACTCCTACCATGACTTCATGCGAAGGGTGGTGCATCCGCACAAAAGGGAAAACAACATCGACACTTACTTCAAGTTCACCATAATATTCGAAATGTGGATACTCACTAAAGTCTTAAACATTTATCACAGAGGAGTGATGGACATGGAATAGTCAACAAGACCACTAGCTCTACTTATATGTTTCGTGTTCGTGTTTGATGCATTTTGTTTTATAATTGATGAACAATTGTGTTGAAATTGGGGCTAAATATTGATGAATTGTGTAATGATTAAGTACTATTTGTGTTTTATCTATGCAGATTAATTTCACATGAATGTGATTTACAACATTGCATATTCACAAATATGTGTTGTAGAAGAAAATTGTCAAATTTCTAGTCTCCAACTTTTAGTCGGCTAGAAAAGCAGAAAATTCAGAGCATACATGCATGGCTGGTCAACATGATTACATTGATCCCGTCAAAGAAAAAACATGATTACATTGATCAGAAGCTCTCGTCAATGCAAACAGTGATGACCATCTCCTTGTCCGGCTGAGGTCCAGTCATCATGGCCGGCGGCACCGTACAACTCCACCGTCTCCACGGCGACCTCGCCCGGCGCATCGCTGTTGCTGACTTCACAGTCCAGCATGATGGCGCGCTCGTTGCTGCCGTGCGCCCAGAGTTTGAGCCCATACTGCTGACCCGCCTCGCCGTTGGCCCTGACGCACACCCCCGAGACGGCCCTGGCCGGCCCGAGCGCGCCGATGGCCAGGAGGAACACGGCCTCGTCCTCCTCCGCCGCGACGAGCAGGACCCGCGGCTCCGACGCCCGTACGCCGAGCCCGAGGTGCGTGCCGTAGCGGATGGTGTGCACGGGCCAGGAGTGCGCGTCGGTGAGGTGGGCGAGGAGGCTCCGCGGCGAGCCGACGAAGGCGCAGCCGGGCTCCGTGCAGGAGCAGGGCGCGTTCGGGCACACGCTCTCGTGGTCGAGGGCCTCGTAGTAGGGCACGTAGCTCGGGCAGCCGTGCTGGTGGTAGGCGCACCGGACCCTGGCGGAGCAGACGATGCCGTCCATCACGGGGCACCGGACGTAGGCGCCGCCCTGGTCGCACGAGTGGCACCGCTTGCCGGGGAGCTTGCTCTGGCATCTGCTGCAAGCCGTGTGCGAGCCGGCCGCGCACTGCATGCGTGAACAGATGAAACAAAATCGGGATTACACATGCGAATGCAGGAAACCATCAAAGGATCGAACTAATGAACAGGAAGAGAAACCTGGAAGACGGGAGGCCTCAGGCGATCGGAGCAGACGGGGCAGTGGAACGCGGCCGAGTCGATCTTGATGTCGATCTCCTTTCCGGCGGGGGCTACTTCCGCCGCCACAACTGCACCACCTCCTCCTCCTCCGTTTGGCTCCTGTACTACTACTGCCACTTCTTGCTTGACATTGGCTGGCACTGGCAGTAGCAGCGGCTCATCCACCCTCGCCTTCTTGACCCTCGCATTCTTGTTGCCGCGCTCCATTTTGATCTAAGCAAAACGACCGGCGGCGATCAGTTATGGTACTCCCTCCTTCCATCTATATAGATCTATATAGGGCCTAATGCGTTTTTCGAGACTAACTTTGATCAAATATTAGAGCAATAATATATGACATGCAACTTACACAAAACACATCGTTAAATTCATGTGTGAAAGGAGCTTTCAATGATATAAATTTCACATTATGCATGTCATGTACTATTAATCTTATCAATAGTTAAAGATGGTCTTAAAAACGCATTAGGCCCTATATAGATGGAAGGAGGGAGTAATATAATGAGACGATCTCGAAAGGGAAAACAAAACGGTGGAACCTGCAGCCGCCGGCCGGGAAGAAGGGACTTGAGAAGGGAGGCGCAATGCTTGACGACAGCGAGGGAGAACAGAGGCGGAGAACAACAAGGTAGTAATGGTACCAGCTGTTGGGCTAATAAGCCGCGGCGATGCACCGGATACAACCAGCGCGTGTATGGGCGCAAGCTGGCCGGGTCGGGCGCATCAGGTCCGCGGCGAGTAGTGTGTGCGTGGGTGTACGTGCAAAACTGCTGGGCAAACGATTCAGTCTGCACGATAGCCAGACGACGGTAAATCCAACCGTCCATTGCACTTGGATGATATGAATGGACGAAATGATATGCGCTGTCATGCAGAATTCATCCACACAACGTCGTGTGTGTAGCAACGCTCGTGTACGTGTGGTGCACGGGGTGACCGTGCGGGTAGACACCGTGCATGTGTGTGTGTAGACTAGGTCGGGGCGTGATCCGAGCGCATCGGGAGCGCGTGATCGTTGAGGGCTCGGCGCAGGGCGCGCGCGCGGAGCGTGTCGCGGGGCGTGCAGAGCGGGCTGATCGGAGCGCGCGAGTGGGCAGGAGCGAGTGAGTCGTTGCCCAGCTTAGCCCGGGTATAAAGCTCGCAGAGGTGATCATTGTAATGGTGTGGTGTGTGTGCTGAGGTCGAGCTCAGGGAAAGATGTTCGTGCACTGGAAAAACCACATCGCTGTGTCCTTGTACTTCTTCCTCCTTTCTTTTTCTTCTTGGGTGAACCATGGCAACAGAGAGAGCACGGCGGAGGGCGGCGAGGCAAATTTAATCTATAGACGAAATTAAATCACAGAATAAACTGTCCGTGAAACTATTTTATACGGCTGACACGTGACGCCTAGCTCTCAGGCGCTGCACTAGTGCAACGCCTGGGAGCTAGGCGCTACAGCGCGCTTGGTGATGTGAGGGGGCCTCGTGATGGGGAAGCAGACTGCAAAATCTTTTTCTTGAATTTACCCGTCATGCTGACATCAGGAGATGCCTGCCTATACTTCCCTAGCTTTCAACTAGGACACCAGGATGAGTCCAAAAGCTAAAGAAATTCTCCTGCAGTAATCATTCTATCTGAAGCCTTGTCAGCTAGGGGAAAGCTTTCTTCTCACATCAACACACTGTTTAGCCTGGTCACACGGAAGTATATTATGCAACATGCATTCCCAATTACTTCTACTTCCTTAGAGCATCTTCAACCGTTTGAGCCTCTCAGGAGGCTTTTTTTTTCGCCGCTTAGGGGGACTGCCGGCGGAAATTTTGGCTTGAGGATGAATTTCTTTCCAACCGGTCCACCCCAAGCGAGGAATTACACAACGAGCCCGTGCCCTCCCCCACCGCGTCCGCCCGTCAGTCAGCGCCTTCGCTTGCCCGCGTCGCCGTCGAGCCACGGCTGCCCGTCGCGCCCACGAGCCACGTCGAGCCCGGCCTCGCCCAGCTCCTGCAGACGTCGAGGAGGAGGGGCTCCACGGCCCCGGCGAAAGCGAGCGGAGCACGCGGCAAGAAGCAGCGGGCGGCACGGCGGCGAGCACGGGCGCAGCGGCACGACGCGAGAGGGCACGACATGCGGCGGCAGGCGGGGCAGGTTCCACCCACGCTCCCGCACCACGCCTGGTGGCCGCTGACCAGTGCCCCAAAGAGACGCGTGTGGTGGCAGAGGCGGCAGCGAGCCGTCGCTGCTGAAGGGCCGTCTGGGCGAAGGGAGGAGGCCCGGGGCGGCGGGGTGGGCAGGTGGAGGCTGGGCGGCTCCGGGGGAGGGGGCAGGGGGGAAGGAGGCGGGGCGGGGCGGAGGAGGCAGGGTGGTGAGCTCTGGCGAGAGAGCAGCATGCGACGGGGAGGGAGAGAAAAGAGAAGGCGGGGCGGGGCAGGGCAGATCTTTTTGCACGCATGGGGGGTCCCTAGCAGAGAAAGGATGAGAGAGAGGGGAAAGAGGCTGACCTGTGGGTTTTCGCCATGCAAAAAGTAATGCCGGCGGCCCTAAGTGCCTCCCGATGGGCTGGGTGTGGCCTGAGGTCGCTGGGGCTAATTTTGCCTAAATTCGGTGAAAAATAAAGACTTGGGGGTGTGAGTGGAACGTTTTTTGCTTAGACAATTTGTTAAGGTGGCATAATTATCTCTACTCGTAATGGATCAGTTGGTAGCCTGGTATTCCCGTCTTATTTTTGTTCGGTCCTCCCACTTTTCATACTTTTTTTTTCTTAATTAATAGCTCCACGCTCTTGCTGATTTCTTAGTCACGATACACTTAGCTGTAGCCCTCACAGATCGCGGTTTCCATATAAAATAAAACACAATCATCAATCAAACGTTGGTGTGATACTTCCTTTTTATAGGACTTACTGCCATACACGGCCCAGACGATAGCTTTCATATACAAAATAAAGGGAAACGCAATCAGGCTTCCTTTCCTTTCCAAAGCTGTAGCCACCGACCCCATCCCCACATCACGTCCTTTTTCCCAGGCCACCATCGACGATCTGCTCTCCCATTTTCGTCGTCCTCCCCACATTGCCAAGCTCCAACGCACAACTACACGAACAACGCCGACATAGGAAACCACCGCCTCCTCCTCCGCGACACTGCCGCCATCCCTCCGCCGGTGGCAGCGCATCACTTGCTACGCGCGCCGTTGCGGCAGTGACTGCTTATGCTGCTGTTGGTTACAGGTACCCAAGGTTCGCCGGTGCGTCTGCTTTTCCCCCTTCTGTGTGGCGACCTGAATGGAAGGCGATGGATCTGGGATGCGCCTGGCTCCACAAGACGTTAGGCGCAAGGAAGGCTGGAAAGCCACCGACTAGATGGCCATGGGTGGCCCACTGAAGGTTTGAAACCTGCTATGGCGTAATTTTGTGCAACCTGCATGAAAATTGTAGGAGCTATCGATGTGGTCGTCCCATCAGCAATAGGTACGTACTGGATAACACACAATTTGAAATTCTTGACAGTTGAGTGACCACGACTTTGACTCTCGCAATGTTGCATATTCTTCGGTGAAACTATATTCAATTTAATTTTTTGCATCACCTTTGGAGTAAACAATCAAACCTACTTATGAAATTTGTCCTATGGGTGTGTGCATTGAACAAGTATGCCAACAACGGCAATATGAAGCTCATGGAAGAAAAGGTCAAGGAGGTGGATACTTGATGATCCATCGGTACATGTATGCATTGTGCTTGCAAAAAGATACTGTGACAAGTATCTCATGCTAAGCTTTAGTTTTGGTACTAATCTTCCATTCTCACGAAAAGGAGAATAATGAATAATAATCTATGTGGAGACATCCCCAAGGTTTCGAAAAGTACCTTCAGCATTCTGTAGCATTCTTTCCTTGATACACTACATCACCATTCTGTTTTAGCAAAATAGTTATGCAAATAAGTTGCTATCATCTAATTTTAGCTTTAAGTTACTCACTGTAGTTTCTCAGCTGTGGTAGCTACATGGACCTCCACCAGGCCACCAGTTCATTATCATCTTGTTGGCCCTGCTTGGAGTGTCATTGGTACTTGAAGTTTGCCTCTGCTTCTATGTGGTAACGCACAAAATCATGGAGGAAAACTCAGCAGGTCAAAATCAGGAAGCTTCTTACTCCCTCCGATCCAAAATAATTATCGTCGTTTTGAACTAAAACCACGGCACTTATTTTGGATCGGAGGGGGTACTATTTTGTTTACTTGTAAAGTATTTTCTTGTGTGTTCTGGACTTATGGAGGCTAATATATGTGATTCATATGTCACTAACCTGAACCTTCCTTTGGAACAGTGCACTACGGGAAGCAGGTCTTGCACACATACAAGCTACAGGAGTCGAGCATGTCGTTGTGTGAAATCGTCATAGAGATGGCTCGACAGTTCAAATTATGCAACACTGAAGTGGTGACCAAGAACTTTGCAAACTAGAACGGTTCAGAGGTTTCAGGACGGCGTACTAGGGGACTATGCCAGATGGAAGGGAGAATACAGTGGAAGTGTTGACAAATAATTCACACCACGAAGGTAGGTTGTCAATTGGTTTACCAACAAAATGGTATATCGGGTGTTAAGTAATTCTTGACGTCAATGTTATTAATGTGTTGTAGTATCATTGATGTTAAGAATACACAACAAGAAACTGGTTGCGTTTCTAGGTTATTACTACCATGAAGATGAGAGGAACATCGAGGAAAATCCTTTCCCTAAAAAAAGGGTGGGAGGAATATCCTGGTCTATGATGTCATGATGAATAGGACCCTGAGAGAGCATGACATGCACATTAGTTGAACTAGCATCCCACAAGGTTAGTGTATTATGTAAATTCAAATAATGTGAGTTACTTCCTCTGGCTAGGTTTATAAACATCCCTCGAATTTTGTTCTTAATTTTAACCTAATTTTTTGCTAATAATTTGTGATTCGTATGTCAAAAGTATTATCATTAACAAGGCAGCTGTTTGGCAGGATGGAGCGGTGGATGATGCCCCGTCGATTCTCTTTGATTTCAGTTACTGTGGCAGCGTGTTTAGTCAGGCCTAGAGTGAGCGCTCCACGTCTGTGTGTCGGTGGCGCTCAGAGATTGGTTGGGCCACCCTTTGTGAGGGGGTGTGGGGAGTGGTGGGCTCGAGACAGGCCATGCTCGTGAGCAGGTGCGGAGATGAGTTGCACAAGAGAAACATCAGTGCGATAAACCCAAACGTTTATTTTTTTTTCTAATATCAATTATCCTACCTTCTTAGAGAAACATGTTTTGAGTAAAGTTATCTTTAGTGTAGAAGTATATCGACAATTAATCAAGTATCGTCATCATTGCATGTTTATTGTGTGGATTGTGCGACCCAATGTTGACAGAAGGTATGAAAAGATCGTCTTGGAATTATTATTTTGTTGCGAAGATATTGCCCTGAATTCTCATTTCTCGTTAGAAATTTAGTATCCATTTTCGTTGTTCTTATTTGTGACATGTACAAGTCATTAGTAATCTAAGGGAGTGCCCTACCGGAGAAGATTATGATAGTTGGGCAAGAAACTCTGTACTGTCGTGCAAGGCAGAGGTGGGAAAAAAGGTGATAAAAGCATGGTGGGAGAAGGAAGTCGAGTGTCACCTGGTAGCTCAGACAGGGAGTATGGAAGAAATACGATGACGAGATGCGTGAACCTACCAGATCATGACCATGAGATATCATCCCATAAAAATAGCCTTTGACTCTCATGTCACATGAATTTTTCTCTTTGCATATATATTTTGCTAATCCGTGGCAACGCACGGACACTTAGCTAGTGAAAAAATAAGGATTGAGCATCATGATACGATGCCGTAACATATTATATGATGTACTAGTATGTGTAATAAATAAGTTCCTACCATAGTATTGAATGATGTGTTAGTATATGTCATAAATGAGTCAATATCATTAGTAATCTCAGATCATCTTCAACCCCGTCCCACAAATCGGACTCACTGTCCGTCTACGGATATGGATATGGGAGCTGGCATTCAATCGCATACCCGAAGCATCGGTCCGCATTTCAAACAAAAAATAAATAAATCAAACGAATTTCATGTAAACCAGACATAATTCATGCAAAGTTTGACATATTATATTAAAACATGGTGATATTTGACAAGTTCAACTAAAATTTAAAGAAAGGCTAGAAAAAGTACGCTAGGTGCCAGACCTAAACCTCGTACACATGTCGGCCTAGCCGGTAGACCTGCTCGTTATCCACGATGTCGTTGTTGCCGCTGTCAATGGAGTCGTCGTCCGCGTGGTCCTTTCAGCGACGGAAGCGCGCGTAGGGACCGCGACAGCCCTCTCGGCACAGCCGATTGGCTTCCTCCGCAGCGGCCGTCTCCCTGGTGCAACCATACACATTGTAGGTTTTCTATACATCAGTAACATTTTTAAATACACACTTAACATTGTGAAAATACATGATTAAAATTTTGAAAACATATAGTTTCTGATGTCTACTTTTCTCATAAACATTATAAAAAATTTATATACGTCAGGACATTTCATATATACAGGTTTAACATTTTCCAAATTTACGATTGATATTTTTAAAACATATATTTTTAGATGTCTACTGGTTCCATACACATTCTGTCGTGGAATCGTCACGGCAGATGTCCTCATGAAAGGACTTAGTCGTAGGGCCATCGTACGGGTTAACCTAGAGGGGTTAAAGCGGACACAAGACACGGGAATTATACTGGTTCGGCCCCTTAATGAAGGTAAAAGCCTACGTCCAGTTGTGATGTGATTGATATGATTTCGGCGACTAGGGAGCAATAGCTTTTCCTTAGCCTCGAATCCTCTCCCCAACTCGCCGCCGGGTCGTCCCCTTATATACACGGGTTGACGCCCGGCCGGTCTACAGAGTCCCGATCCGGCTCATACCAGCGTCCGGCTCGGTCTCCCTTTCTTAACTTACAACACAAGTTACAATACTAAGGCGGTTTACATAATGGACCTTAATTCGCCTCTGGGCTCCAGGCCTCCACCGTGGGCCTGAATCATGGACGAGGGTAAACCGGCCCCTTCGGGGCGGTTCACGCTCAGTAGTTGTATCCCCAACACATTCCATATTTTTTATAGATTAAGAATATTTTTTATATACACATTTAACATTCTCCAAATACATTAATAACATTTGTTTTGTGGGGACATGATCACAGTTTTTGAAAACTTATATTTTTTTATGTCTACTTTTTCCATACATATTGTATATTTTATGTATATATTTTTCACAAAACATTTTTTTATACACATTAACGTTTGTAAATGCACGACTAACTTAAAAAACACAGCTGAAAACATATATTTTTTATTTCTACTTTTTTATATGCATTATATATTTTCTTATATGTCGCAGACATTTTTCTAATACAAATTTAACTTTTTTAATGCATGATTAATATTTTTTGACTTTTGTATATAAATGGATTTTTATAATAAACATTTTGTGACTATTTCAAAACACAAGAAAAATACAAATATCTCTATACTACTTAAAAAAATGTAAGGCTATTTTGTTCACCTTGTCCTTGGTCCAACCTTACGTACATTCTTTCCTCTTTCCGTTTTGATTTTTTTTCTTCCATGTCTCTCTTTTTTCACTGATTTTCCTTGAAAACTGCATTAACTGTCTGGCATTTAATTAACTTGCCAAATAAAGTTATACTTTTGAACCAATAACTTTTACCAAATAATTGATTATTAAACCCAAATGATAACGCCCACACGTGTGGCATATCTGCACTTCGCCCACACGTTTTGATCTTCATCTGTTATATTTTGCACGAATCTTGAAGGAATCTGTTGAAATTTCAGTGCCACATAGGCATAGCATGTTGTGTGGGCGTTAGAACGCTCGCCCACACGGCCCGCAGCGCCCGATTGACCGTTACACCGTGTGGGCGAACCAGTTCCCGCGCACATAGTCACCACCCAGTCGCACGTGTCGGTGAACTGCTCTTCGCCCACACGACGCTCGTACGGTGATAGATGGCAACTGCAGTTGTGCGTATGTGGCAACTAGGTAAACACATGCAACTATGATTCATTGGTAGATGGAAACTGCAGTTGCGCGTACGTGGCAATCAGGTAAACACACATGACAACTATGATTAACCATATACATGACAACTATGGTTGGACTGAAGGAAATATGCCCTAGAGGCAATAATAAAGTTGTTATTTTATATTTCCTTATATCATGATAAATGTTTGTTATTCATGCTAGAATTGTATTAACCGAAAACTTGATACATGTGTGGATACATAGACAAAACACCGTGTCCTTAGTAAGCCTCTACTAGACTAGCTCGTTAATCAAAGATGGTTAAGTTTCCTAACCATAGACATGTGTTGTCATTTGATGAACGAGATCACATCATTAGCAGAATGATGTGATGGACAAGACCAATCTGTTAGCATAGCATATTGATCGTTCAATTCTATTGCTATTGCATTCTTCATGTCAAATACATATTCCTTCGACTATGAGATTATGCAACTCCCGGATACCGGAGGAATACCTTGTGTGCTATCAAACGTCACAACGTAACTGGGTGATTATAAAGATGCTCTACAGCTATCTCTGATGGTGTTTTTTGGGTTGGCATAGATCGAGATTATGATTTGTCACTCCGAGTATCGGAGAGGTATCTCTGGGCCCTCTCGGTAATGCACATCATAATAAGCCTTGCAAGCAATGTGACTAATGAGTTAGTTACGTGATGATGTATTACGAAACGAGTAAAGGGAGTTGCCGGTAACGAGATTGAATTAGGTATGAAGATACCGACGATCGAATCTCTGACAAGTAACATACCGATGACAAAGGGAATAGCGTATGTTGTCATTATGGTTTGACCCATAAAGATCTTCGTAGAATATGTAGGAACCAATATGAGCATCCAGGTTCCGCTGTTGGTTATTGATCGGAGATGTTTCTCGATCATGTCTACATGGTTCTCGAACCCATAGGGTCCGCACGCTTAACGTTTCGATGACGATTTTGTATTATATGAGTTATGTGATTTGGTGACCGAATGTTGTTAGGAGTCCCGGATGAGGTCACAGACATAACGAGGAGTCTCGAAATGGTCGAGAGGTAAAGATTCATATATAGGATGATAGTATTCGGACACCGGAAGTGTTCTGGGGGTACCGGGTACGTATCGGGTCACCGGAAGGGTTCCGAGAACCCCCCGACAAAGATATGGCCCTTATTGGGCCAAGGGCGGGACAGACAAGCCCCTAAGGGGCTGGTGCGCCCCCATATGGGCCGGCCTAACTGGAGAAAGGAAAAGGGGAGGAGGAAAGGAAATGGAGGGAATAGGATTCCCCCTTCCTTTCCCCTCTCCCCTCTTTTGTTCCCCCCTCCAGAGATAAGGAAAGGGGGAGGCCGAATTGGAGAAGGCCCCCAAGTAGGATTCCTCCTACTTGGGGCGCCCCATGGTTGTCCCCCTCCCCCTCCCACCTATATATATGTGGGGAGGGGCGCCAAGAACACAGAACAAACATTGTTAGCCGTGTGCGGCGCCCCCCTCCACAGTTTACGCCTCCGGTCATATTCACGTAGTGCTTAGGCGAAGCCCTGTGCTGAGCACTTCACCATCACCGTCACCACGCTGTCGTGCTGACGGAAATTGTTGGAAATATGCCCTAGAGGCAATAATAAATTAGTTATTATTATATTTCCTTGTTCACGATAATCGTTTATTATCCATGCTATAATTGTATTGATAGGAAACTCAGATACATGTGTGGGTACATAGACAACACCATGTCCCTAGTAAGCCTCTAGTTGACTAGCTCGTTGATCAATAGATGGTTACAGTTTCGACCATGGACATTGGATGTCATTGATAACGGGATCACATCATTAGGAGAATGATGTGATGGGCCAGACCCAATCCTAAGCCTAGCACAAAGATCGTAGTTCATATGCTAAAGCTTTTCTAATGTCAAGTATCATTTCCTTAGACCATGAGATTGTGCAACTCCGGATACCGTAGGAATGCTTTGGGTGTACCAAACGTCACAACGTAATCGGGTGACTATAAAGGTGCACTACGGTATCTCCGAAAGTGTGCATTGGGTTGTACGAATCGAGACTGGGATTTGTCACTCCGTGTAAACGGAGAGGTATCTCTGGGCCCACTCTGTAGGACATCATCATAATGTGCACAATGTGACCAAGGGGTTGATCACGGGATGATGTGTTACGGAACGAGTAAAGAGACTTGCCGGAAACGAGATTGAACAAGGTATCGGATACCGACGATCGAATCTCGGGCAAGTACAATACCGCTAGACAAAGGGAATTGAATACGGGATCAATTGAGTCCTTGACATCGTGGTTCATCCGATGAGATCATCATGGAACATGTGGGAGCCAACATGGGTATCCAGATCCCGCTGTTGTTTATTGACCGGAGAACGTCTCGGTCATGTCTGCATGGTTCCCGAACCCGTAGGGTCTACACACTTAAGGTCCGATGACGCTAGGGTTATAAAGGAAGTTTGTATGTGGTTACCGAATGTTGTTCGGAGTCCCGGATGAGATCCCGGACGTCACGAGGAGTTCCGGAATGGTCCGGAGGTAAAGATTTATATATGGAAAGTTGTTGTTCGGGTTACGGGAAAAGTTCGGGTTTTTTCGGTATTGTACCGGGAAGCTTCCAGAAGGTTCCGAAGGATTCCGGAGGGGTCCGGAGGTACGGAAACTGTTCCACCACGTCCAATACAGTAGCATGGGCTGTAAGGGGGCGCCCTAGCCTTAATGGGCCAGGGGCACCAGCCCCCCCAAAGGGCCATGCGCATGGGAAGGGGAAAACCCTAAGGGGGAGGGCCTCCACTTGACTTGGGAGGCACTCCTCCCCCCCTTGGCCGCTGCCCCCTCCTCAGATTGGATCTGAGGGGCCGCCCCTTCTCCCTTGCCCCTATATATATGTGGGGGTGGGAGGCAGCCGCACCACATGTTCAGCGCAGCCCTCCCCTCTCCCAAGTCCCTTCTCCTCTCCATGCGGTGCTTGGCGAAGCCCTGCAGGATTGCCACCCTCCTCCACCACCACCACGCCGTGGTGCTACTGCTGGATGGAGTCTTCCTCAACCTCTCCCTCTCTCCTTGCTGGATCAAGGCGTGGGAGACGTCACCGGGTTGTACGTGTGTTGAACGCGGAGGTGCCGTCCGTTCGGCTCTAGGATCTCCGGTGATTTGGATCACGACGAGTACGACTCCTTCAACCCCGTTCTCTTGAAAGCTTCCGCTTAGCGATCTACAAGGGTATGTAGATGCACTCTCCTTCCCTCTTGTTGCTAGAATCTCCATAGATTGATCTTGGTGATGCGTGAAAATTTTGAATTTACGCTCGTTCCCCAACAGTGGCATCATGAGCTAGGTCTATTGCGTAGATTCTTTGCACGAGTAGAACACAAAGTAGTTGTGGGCGTTGATGATGTTCAATATGCTTACCGTTACTAGTCCAATCTTGTTTCGACGGTATTGTGGGATGAAGCGGCCCGGACCGACCTTACACGTACTCTTACGTGAGACAGGTTCCACCGGCTGACATGCACTTGGTGCATAAGGTGGCTAGCGGGTGCCAGTCTCTCCCACTTTAGTCTAACGGATTCGATGAAAAGGGTCCTTATGAAGGGTAAATAGCAATTGGCATATCACGTTGTGGTTTTGGCGTAGGTAAGAAACGTTCTTTCTAGAAACCCATAGCAGCCATAAAACATGCAACAACAATTAGAGGACGTCTAACTTGTTTTTGCGGTATGCTATGTGATGTGATATGGCCAAGTAGAATGTGATGAATGATATGTGATGTATGAGATTGATCATGTTCTTGTAATAGGATTCACGACTTGCATGTCGATGAGTATGACAACGGCAGGAGCCATAGGAGTTGTCTTTATTTATTGTATGACCTGCGTGTCATTAAACAACGCCATGTAATTACTTTACTTTATTGCTAACCGGTAGCCATAGTAGTAGAAGTAATAGTTGGCGAGACAACTTCATGAAGACACGATGATGGAGATCATGATGATGGAGATCATGGTGTCATGCCGTGACGATGATGATCATGGAGCCCGAAGATGGAGATCAATGGAGCTAAATGATATTGGCCATATCATGTCACTACTATATATAATTGCATGTGATGTTTATTATGTTTATGCATCTTGTTTACTTAGAACGACGGTAGTAAATAAGATGATCCTTACAACAATTTCAAGAAGTGTTCTCCCTAAGCGTGCACCGTTGCTAAAGTTCGCCGCTTCTAAGCACCACGTGATGATCGGGTGTGATGGATTCTTACGTTCACATACAACGGGTGTAAGACAGATTTACACACGCGAAACACTTAGGGTTAACTTGACGAGCCTAGCATGTATACGGACATGGCCGCGGAACACGAGACCGAAAGGTCGAGCATGAGTCGTATAGTAGATACGATCAACATGAAGATGTTCACCGATGATGACTAGTCCGTCTCACGTGATGATCGGACACGGCCTAGTTGACTCGGATCATGTAATCACTTAGATGACTAGAGGGATGTCTATCTCGAGTGGGAGTTCATAAGATGAACTTAATTATCACGAACATAGTCAAAAGATCTTTGCAAATTATGTCGAGGGCTCGCGCTTTAGTTCCACTATTTAGATATGTTCCTAGATAAAATATAGTTGAAAGTTGTGATGAGCGATTATGCGATCGGTAGAAAGCTTATGTCCTTAATGCACCGCTTCGGTGTATTTGAACCCCAAGCGTAAATGCGTGGATGTTGCGAACATCAGACATACACGTTTTGATAACTACGTGATAGTTCAGTTAAACGGTTTAGAGTTGAGGCACTAAAGACGTTTTCGAAACATCGCGGAACATATGAGATGCTTCGAGGGCTGAAATTGGGATTTCAGGCTCGTGCCCACGTCAAGAGGTATAAGACCTCCGACAATTCTCTTAGCCTGCAAACTAAGGGAGAAAAGCTCAATCGTTGAGCTTGTGTTTCTGATTGTCTGAGTGCAACAATCACTTGAATCGAGTGGGAGTTGATCTTCCAGATGAGATAGTGATGTTTCTCCAAAGTCATTGCCACCAAGCTGCTAGAGCTTCGTGATGAACTATAACATATCAGGGATAGATATGATGATCCTTGAGGTATTCACGATGTTTGACACATGAAAGTAGAAATCAAGAAGGAGCATCAATTGTTGATGGTTGGTGAAACCACTAGTTTCAAGAAGGGCAAGGGCAACAAGGGATACTTCATGAAACGGCAAAACAGTTGCTGCTCTAGTGAAGAAACCCAAGGTTGAACACAAACCCGAGACTAAGTGCTTCTGTAATAAGAGGAACGGACACAAAAGCGGAACCACCCTAGATACTTGGTAGATGAGAAGGCTGACAAGGTCGATAGAAGTATATTGGATATACATTATGTTAACGTGTACTTTACTAGTACTCCTAGTAGCACCAGGGTATTAGATACCGGTGCGATTGCTAAGTGTTAGTAACTCGAAATAAAAGGCTACGGAATAAACAGAGACTGGCTAAAGGTGAGCTGACGATACGTGTTGGAAATGTTTCCAAGGTTGATATGATCAAGCATCGCACGCTCCCTCTACCATCGAGATTGGTGTTAAACCTAAATAATTGCTATTTGGTGTTTGCGTTGAGCATAGACATGACTGGATTATGTCTGTCGCAATGCGGTTATTCATTTAAGGAGAATAATGGTTACTCTATTTATTTGAATAATGCCTTCAATGGTCTTGCACCTAAAGGAATGGTTTATTGAATCTCGATCGTAGTGATACACATTTTCATGCCAAAAGATATAAGATAGTAATGATAAGTACCACTTACTTGTGGCACTGCCATGTAAGTCATATTGGTGTAGAACGCATGAAGAAGCTCCATGTTGATGGATCTTTGGACTCACTCTTTTTGAAAAAGTTTGAGACATGCGAACCATGTCTATTGGTGTATACGCATGAAGAAACTCCATGCAGATGGATCGTTTGGACTCACTTGATTTTAAATCACTTGAGATATGCAGATCATACCACATAGGCAAGATGACTGAAAAGCCTCGGTTTCAATAAGATGGAACAAGGTAGCAACCTGTTGGAAGTAACACATTTTGATGTGTGCAGTCCAATGAGTGATGAGGCATGCAGTGAATATCGTTATGTTCTTACTTCACGGATGATTTAAGTAGATACTAAGTGTATTTACTTGATGAAACACAAGTCTGAATTATTGAATGGTTCAAGTAATTTCAGAGTGAAGTTAAAGATCTTCGTGACAAGAGGATAGAATGTCTATGATATGATCATAGAGATGAATATTTGAGTTACGAGTTTTGGCACACAATTAAGACATTGTGCAAATTGTTTCACAATTAATACCGCCTGGAACACCATAGTGTGATGGTGTGTCCGAACATCATAGTTGCATCCTATCGGATATAGTGCGTACCATGATGTCTCTTATCGAATTACCACTATCGTTCATGGGTTAGGCATTAGAGACAACCGCACTCACTTTAATAGGGCACCACGTAATTCCGTTGAGACAGCCTTTGTTTGAACTATGGTTTGGAGAAACCTAAGTTGTCGTTTCTTAAAAGTTTGGGGCTGCGACGCTTATGTGAAAAAAGTTTCATCGTGATAAGCTTGAACCCAAAGCGGATAAATACATCTTCATATGATACCCAAAGCGGTTGGGTATACCTCCTAATTCAGATCCGAAAGCAATAGGGATTGTTTCTAGAACGGGTCCTTTCTCGAGGAAAAGTTTCTCTCGAAGAATTAAGTGGGAGGATGGTGGAGACTTGATGGGGTTATTGAACCGTCACTTCAACAAGTGTGTAGCAGGGCACAGGAAGTTGTTCCTGTGGCACCTACACCAATTGAAGTCGAAGCTTATGATAGTGATCATGAAGTTTGGATCAAGTCACTACCGTACCTCGTAGGACGACAAGGACGCGTACTGCTTCGGAGTGGTACGGTGATCCTGTCATGAATGTCATGTTGCTAGACAACAATGAACCTACGAGCTATGGTGAACCAATGGTGGGCTCATATTCCAACAAATGGTTAGAAGCCATGAAATCCGAGATAGGATCCATGTATCAGAACAAAGCATGGACTTTGGTGGACTTGCCCGTTGATCGGCAAGCCATTGAGATAAATGGATCTTTAAGAAGAAGACGGACGTGGACGGTAATGTCACCGTCTATGAAGCTCGACTTGTGGCGAAGAGTTTTTTCACAAGTTCAAGGAGTTGACTACGATGAGATTTTCTCATCCGTAGCGATGCTTAAGTCCGTCGGAATCATGTTAGCATTAGCTGCATTTATGAAATCTAGCTGATGGATGTCAAGACGAGTTTCCTTACCAGTTTACGTAAGGAAAGGTTGTATGTGATACAATCAGAAAAGTTTTTCGATCCTAAGGATGCTAAAAGGTATGCTAGCTCTAGCGATCCTTCTAAGGACTGGAGTAAGCATCTCGGAGTTGGAATATGCACTTTGATAGGATGATCAAAGATTTTGGGTTTATACAAAGTTTATGAGAAACTTGTATTTCCAAAGAAGTGAGTGGGAGCACTATAGAATTTCTGATGAGCATATGTCGTTGACATATTGATGATCAGAAATGATAAAGAATTTTCTGTAAATCATATAGGGTTATTTGAAAAGTATTTTTCAAGTGAAAACCTGGATTAAGCTGCTTAAACATTGAGCATCAAGATCTATGAGAATAGATCGAAAATGCTAAATGATACTTTCAAATGAGCACATACCTTTACATGATCTTGAAGGTGTTCAAGATGGATTAGTTAAAGAAGGAGTTCTTGCCTGAGATGTAAGGTATGAAGTTAAGACTTAAAGCTCGACCACGGCAGAAAAGAGAAAGGACGAAGGTCGTCCCTATGCTTTAGACGTAGGCTCTATAGTATGCTATGTTGTGTCTTTGCCGGGCGTGCCTTGCCATGAGTCGGTCAAGGGGTACAAGAATGATCCAGGAATGGGGATCATTGGACAATGATCAAAATTATCCTTAGAAGAATAAGGAAATATTTCGATTATGGAGGTGATAAAGAGTTCGGCGTAAAGGGTTACGTCAATGCAAGCTTTAACACCTATCCGAATGACTCGAGTAGCAAACCGGATACGTATAGTGGAGCAACCATTTGGAATAGCTTCAAGTGGAACGTGGAAGCAGCATTTACAATATGACATAGAGAATTGTGAAGTACATACGGATCTGAATACTGCAGACTCGTTGACTAAAACTTCTCTTACAAGCAAAACATGATCAAACCCTAGAACTCATTGAGACTTAATCACATGGTGATGTGAACTAGTTTGAGACACTAGTAGACTCTTTGGATGTTGGTCACATGGCGATGTGACCTATCAGTGTTGATCACATGGCGATGTGAACTAGATTATTGACTCTAGTGCAAGTGGGAGACTGTTGGAAATATGCCCTAGAGGCAATAATATATTAGTTATTATTATATTTCCTTGTTCACGATAATCGTTTATTATCCATGCTATAATTGTATTGATAGGAAACTCAGATACATGTGTGGGTACATAGACAACACCATGTCCCTAGTAAGCCTCTAGTTGACTAGCTCGTTGATCAATAGATGGTTACGGTTTCACGACCATGGACATTGGATGTCATTGATAATGAGGATCACATCATTAGGAGAATGATGTGATGGGCCAGACCCAATCCTAAGCCTAGCACAAAGATCGTAGTTCGTATGCTAAAGCTTTTCTAATGTCAAGTATCATTTCCTTAGACCATGAGATTGTGCAACTCCGGATACCATAGGAATGCTTTGGGTGTACCAAACGTCACAACGTAATCGGGTGACTATAAAGGTGCACTATGGTATCTCCGAAAGTGTCATTGGGTTGGCACGAATCGAGATCGGGATTTGTCACTACGTGTAAACGGAGAGGTATCTCTGGGCCCACTCAGAGGACATCATCATAATGTGCACAATGTGACCAAGGGGTTGATCACGGGATGATGTGTTACGGAACGAGTAAAGAGACTTGCGGAAACGAGATTGAACAAGGTATCGGATACCGACGATCGAATCTCGGGCAAGTACAATACCGCTAGACAAAGGGAATTGAATACGGGATCGATTGAGTCCTTGACATCGTGGTTCATCCGATGAGATCATCGTGGAACATGTGGGAGCCAACATGGGTATCCAGATCCCGCTGTTGGTTATTGACCGGAGAACGTCTCGGTCATGTCTGCATGGTTCCCGAACCCGTAGGGTCTACACACTTAAGGTCCGATGACGCTAGGGTTATAAAGGAAGTTTGTATGTGGTTACCGAATGTTGTTCGGAGTCCCGGATGAGATCCCGGACGTCATGAGGAGCTCCGGAATGGTCCGGAGGTAAAGATTTATATATGGAAAGTTGTTGTTCGGGTTCCGGAAAAAGTTCAGGTTTTTTCGGTATTGTACTAGGAAGCTTCCAGAAGGTTCCGGAGGGGTCCGGAGGTACGGAAACTGTTCCACCACGTCCAATACAGTAGAATGGGCTGTAAGGGGGCTCCCTAGCCTTAATGGGCTAGGGGCACCAGCCCCCCTAAGGCCCATGCGCATGGGAATGGGAAAACCCTAAGGGGGAGGGCCTCCACTTGACTTGGGAGGCACTCCTCCCCCTGCCGCCGCCCCTCCTCAGATTGGATCCGAGGGGGCCCCTTCTCCTGCCCCTATATATATGTGGGGGATGGGAGGGCAGCCGCACCACATGTTCTGGCGCAGCCCTCCCCCTCTCCCAAGTCCCTTCTCCTCTCCCGCGGTGCTTGGCGAAGCCCTGCAGGATTGCCACCCTCCTCCACCACCACCACGCTATTGTGCTGCTGCTGGATGGAGTCTTCCTCAACCTCTCCCTCTCTCCTTGCTGGATCAAGGCGTGGGAGACGTCACCGGGCTGTACGTGTGTTGAACGCGGAGGTGCCGTCTGTTCGGCACTAGGATCTCCGGTGATTTGGATCACGACGAGTACGACTCCTTCAACCCTGTTCTCTTGAACGCTTCCGCTTAGCGATCTACAAGGGTATGTAGATGCACTCTCCTTCCCTCTTGTTGCTAGAATCTCCATAGATTGATCTTGGTGATGCGTAGAAAATTTTGAATTTCTGCTACGTTCCCCAACAGAAATCTCCCTCGACACTTTGCTGGATCAAGAGTTCGAGGGATGTCATCGAGTTGAACGTGTGCAGAACTCGGAGGTGCCGTACGTTCGGTACTTGATCGGTTGAATCGAGAAGACGTTCGACTACATCAACCGCGTTAAACTAACGCTTTCGCTTTAGGTCTACGAGGGTACGTGGACACACTCTCCCCCTCTCGTTGCTATGCATCTCCTAGATAGATCTTGCATGAGCGTAGGAAATTTTGGAAATTGCATGATAGGTTCCCCAACAGTGGCATTTGAGCCAGGTCTATGCGTAGATGATATGCACGAGTAGAACACAAAGAGTTGTGGGTGATCATAGTCATACTGCTTACCACCAACGTCTTATTTTGATTCAGCGGTATTGTTGGACGAAGCGGCCCGAACCAACCTTACATGACCACGTTCATGAGACCGGTTCCACCAACAGACACACAACTTGTTTTGCATAAAGGTGGCTGGCGGGTGTCTGTTTCTCCAACTTTAGTTGAATCAAATTTGACTACGGCCGGTCCTTGTTGAAGGTTAAAACAACACACTTGACGAAAGATCATTGTGGTTTTGATGCGTAGGTAAGAATGGTTCTTACTTGAAGCCCATAGCAGCCACGTAAAACTTGCAACAACAAAGTAGAGGACGTCTAACTTGTTTTTGCAGGGCATGTTGTGATGTGATATGGTCAAGACATGATGTGATATACGTTTGTATGAGATGATCATGTTTTGTAAAAGTTATCGGCAACTGGCAGGAGCCTTAGTTGTTGCTTTATTGTATAAAATGCAATTGCCATGTAATTGCTTTACTTTATCACTATGCGTTAGCGATAGTCGTAGAAGCAATAGTTGGTGAGACGACAACGACACTGCGATGGTGATCAAGGTGTCAAGCCGGTGATGATGGAGATCATGACGGTGCTTTGGAGATGGAGATCAAAGGCACAAGATGATGATGGCCATATCATGTCACATATTTTGATTGCATGTGATGTTTATCTTTTATGCATATTATTTTGCCTAGTATGATGGTAGCATTATAAGATGACCCCTCACTAAATTTCAAGGTATAAGTGTTCTCCCTGAGTATGCACGATTGCGACAGTTCGTCGTGCCGAGACACCACGTGATGATCGGGTGTGATAAGCTCTACGTTCACATACAACGGGTGTAAGACAATTTTGGACATGCGGAATACTCGGGTTAAACTTGACGAGCCTAGCATGTACAGACATGGCCTCGGAACACTGAGACCGAAAGGTTGAACGTGAATCATATAGTAGATATGATCAACATAGAGATGTTCACCATTGAAAACTACTCCATCTCACGTGATGATCGGACATGGTTTAGTTGATATGGATGATGTGATCATTTAGATAACTCAAGGGATGTCTATCTAAGTGGGAGTTCTTAAGTAATATGGTCAATTGAACTTAATTTATCATGAACTTAGTCCTGATAATATTTGCATATCTATGTTGTAGAACAGTAGCTCGCGTATAGCTCCCCTGTTTTATTTTTGATATGTTCATAGAGAAAACTTAGTTGAAAGATGATAGTAGCAATGATGTGGACTGGGTCCGTGATCTCAGGATTATCCTCATTGCTGCACAGAAGAATTATGTCGTTGATGCACCGCTAGGTGACAAACCTATTGCAGGAGCAGATGTAGATGTTATGAACGTTTGACAAGCTCGGTATGATGACTACTTGATAGTTTAGTGCACCATGCTTTACGTCTTAGAACCGGGACTTCAAAAATATTTTGAACGCCATGGAGCATATGAGATGTTCCAAGAGTTGAAAATGATATTTCTGACTCATGCCCGTGTTAAGAGGTATGGGACCTCTGACAAGTACTTTGCCTACAAGATGGAGAAGAATAACTCAGCTAGTGAGCATGTGCTCGGAATGTCTGGGTACTATACTCGCGTGAATCAAGTGGGAGTTAATCTTTCAGATAAGATAGTGGTTGACAGAGTTCTCTAGTCACTATCACCAAGTTACTAGAACTTCGTGATGAACTATAATATGCAAGGGATGATGAAAACGATTCCCAAGCTCTTCGCGATGCTGAAATCAGCGAAGGTAGAAATCAGGAAATAGCATCAAGTGTTGATGGTTATCAAGACCACTAGTTTCAAGAAAAAGGGCAAGGGAAAGAAAGGGAACTTCAAGAATGACAAGCAAGCCGTCACTCCCGTGAAGAAGCCCAAAGCTAGACCCATGCCTGAAACTGAGTGCTTCTACTGCAAAGGAAATGGTCACTCACGCAGACTAAGGCATAGCCTAGTGGTGGGAAGGGGCTAATGCCTTCCCACCCACCCAGGTTCAAGGCATGGTACTTGCAATTTGGGTTTGTTGCACCAATTATACTGTAAGGGGTTCCCTTACAGTCTTTCTGTAAAAAAAGAGGAAATGGTGACTGGAAGCAGAACTGCCCCAAATACTTGGCGGATAAGAAAGGATGGCAACATGAACAAAGGTATATTTGATATACATGTTATTGATGTGTACTTTACTAGTGTTCATAGTAGCCCCACGGTATTTGATACTGGTTCAGTTGCAAAGATTTGTAACTCGAAAGAGGAGTTGCAAAATGAACAGATACTAGTTGAGGGCGAGGTGACGATGTGTGTTGGATGTGATTCCAAGGTTGATAAGATCACCATCGCACACTCCCTTTACCTTTGGGATTATTGTTGAACCTAAAATAAATGTTATTTGGTGTTTGCATTGAGCATGAATATGATTGGATCATGTTTATTGCAATACGGTTATTCATTTAAGTCAAAGGATAATTGTTATTCTGTTTACATGAATAAAACCTTTTGTGGTCATACACCAAAGGTGAATGGTTTATTGAATCTCGATCGTAGTGATACACATATAAATAATATTGATGCCAAAAGATGCAAAGTTGATAATGATAGTGCAACATACTAGTGGCACTGCCGTTTAGGTCATATTGGTGTAAAGCGCATGAAGAAACTCCATGCGGATGGACTTTTGGAATCACTTGATTATGAATCATATGATGCTTGTGAACCATGCCTCATGGGCAAGATGACTAAGACTCTGTTCTCCGGAACAATGGAGCGAGCCACCGACTTATTGGAAATAATACATATCGATGTATGCGGTCCGATGAGTGTTGAGGCTCGCGGCGGGTATCGTTATTTTCTGACCTTCACAGATGATTTGAGCAGATATGGGTATATCTACTTAATAAAACACAAGTCCGAAACATTTGAAAAGTTCAAAGAATTTCATAGTGAAGTTGAGAATCATTGTAACAAGAAAATAAAGTTTCTAAGATCTGATCGCGGAGGCGAATATTTGAGTTACAAGATTGGCCTTAATTTAAAAACAATGTGGAATAGTTTCACAACGAACGCAACCTTGAACACCACATCATAATGGTGTGTCTGAACGTCGTAACCGTACTTTATTAGATATGGTGCGATCTATCATGTCTCTTACCGATTTACCACTATCGTTTTGGGGTTATGCATTAGAGACAACCGCATTCAGATTAAATAGGGCACCATCTAAATCCATTGAGACGACATCGTATGAACTATGGTTTGGCAAGAAACCTAATTAAGCTGTCGTTTCTTAAAGTTTGGGGTTGCAATGCTTATGTGAAAAAACTTCAGCCTAATAAGCTCGAACCCAAATCGGAGGTGTGTGTCTTCATAGGATACCCAAAAGAAACTGTTGGGTACACCTTTTATCACAGATCCGAAGGCAAAATATTTGTTGCTAAGAATGGATCATTCTAGAGAAGGAGTTTCTCTCGAAAGAAGTGAGTGGGAGGAAAGTAGAACTTGATGAGGTAATTGTACCTTCTCTCAAATTGGAAAGTAGCTCATCATAGAAAACCGTTCCCGTGATGCCTACACCAACTAGAGAGGAAGCTAATGATCATGAAACTTCAGATCAAGTTACTACCAAACCTCATAGGTCAACTAGAGCACGTTACGCACCAGAGTGGTACGGTAATCCTGTCCTGGAAGTCATGTTACTAGACCATGACGAACCTACGAACTATGAGGAAGCGATGATGAGTCCAGATTCCGATAAATGGCTGGAGGCCATGAAATTTGAGATAGGATCCATATATAAGAACAAAGTATGGACTTTGGTGGACTTGCCCGATGATCGGCAAGCCATTGAGCATAAATGGATCTTCAAGAGGAAGACGGACGTTGATAGTAGTGTTACTATCTACAAAGCTCGACTTGTTGAAAAAGATTTTTGACAACTTTAAGGTGTTGACCACGATGAGATTTTCTCACTCGTATCAATGTTGGAAATATGCCCTAGAGGCAATAATAAATTAGTTATTATTATTATATTTCCTTGTTCATGATAATCGTTTAGTATCCATGCTATAATTGTATTGATAGGAAACTCAAATACATGTGTGGATACATAGACAACACCATGTCCCTAGCAAGCCTCTATTGGCTAGCTCATTGATCAATAGATGGTTACGGTTTCCTGACCATGGACATTGGATGTCATTGATAACGGGATCACATCATTACGAGAATGATGTGATGGACAAGACCCAATCCTAAGCCTAGCACAAAGGTCGTAGTTCGTATGCTAAAGCTTTTCTAATGTCAAGTATCATTTCCTTAGACCATGAGATTGTGCAACTCCGGATACCGTAGGAATGCTTTGGGTGTACCAAACGTCACAACGTAATCGGGTGACTATAAAGGTGCACTACGGTATCTCCGAAAGTGTACATTGGGTTGGCACGAATCGAGACTGGATTTGTCACTCCGTGTGACGGAGAGGTATCTCTGGGCCCACTCGGTAGGACATCATCATAATGTGCACAATGTGACCAAGGGGTTGATCATGGGATGATGTGTTACGGAACGAGTAAAGAGACTTGCCGGTAACGAGATTGAACAAGGTATCGGTATACCGACGATCGAATCTCGGGCAAGTACAATACCGCTAGACAAAGGGAGTTGTATACGGGATCGATTGAGTCCTGGACATCATGGTTCATCTGATGAGATCATCGTGGAACATGTGGGAGCCAACATGGGTATCCAGATCCCGCTGTTGGTTATTGACCGGAGAACGTCTCGGTCATGTCTACATGTCTCCCGAACCCGTAGGGTCTACACACTTAAGGTTCGATGACGCTAGGGTTATAAAGGAAGTTTGTATGTGGTTACCGAATGTTGTTCGGAGTCCCGGATGAGATCCCGGACGTCACGAGGAGTTCCGGAATGGTCCGGAGGTAAAGATTTATATATGGGAAGTTCTATTTTGGTCGCCGGAAAAGTTTCGCACTTTATCGGTATTGTACTGGGAGTGCCGAAAGGGGTCCGGGGGTCCACCGGGGGGGTCCACCTGCCCCGGGGGGCCACATGGGCTGTAGGGGGTGCGCCTTGGCCTATATGGGCCAAGGGCACCAGCCCCAAGAGGCCCATGCGCCAAGGAAACTTGGGGAGGGAAGAGTCCTCAAGGTTGAAGGCACCTCAGGGTGCCTTGGGGAGGATGGACTCCTCCCCTCTTGGCCGCACCCCTTCCTTGGAGGAAGGGGCAAGGCTGCGCCTCCCTCTCCCTTGCCCCTATATATAGTGGAGGGAGGAGGGCATCCACACATGAGCCTGGCGCCTCCCTCCCTCCGTGACACCTCCTCCTCTCCGTGAGGTGCTTGGCGAAGCCTCGCAGGATTGCCACGCCTCCACCACCACCACGCCGTTGTGCTGCTGTTGGATGGAGTCTTCCTCAACCTCTCCCTCTCTCCTTGCTGGATCAAGGCATGGGAGACGCCACCGGGCTGTACGTGTGTTGAACGCGGAGGTGTCGTCTGTTCGGCACTAGGATCTCCGGTGATTTGGATCACGACGAGTACGACTCCTTCAACCCCGTTCTCATGAACGCTTCCGCTTAGCAATCTACAAGGGTATGTAGATGCACTCTCCTTCCCTCGTTGCTAGTTTCTCCATAGATAGATCTTGGTGACACGTAAGAAAATTTTGAATTTCTGCTACGTTCCCCAACAGTGGCATCATGAGCTAGGTCTATTGCGTAGATTCTTTGCACGAGTAGAACACAAAGTAGTTGTGGGCGTTGATTTTGTTCAATATGCTTACCGTTACTAGTCCAATCTTGTTTCGACGGTATTGTGGGATGAAGCGCCCGGACCGACCTTACACGCATTTTACGTGAGACAGGTTCCACCGAATCGACATGCACTTGGTGCATAAGGTGGCTAGCGGGTGCCAATCTCTCCCACTTTAGTCGGAACGGATTCGATGAAAAGGGTCCTTATGAAGGGTAAATAGCAATTGGCATATCACGTTGTGGTTTTGCGTAGGTAAGAAACGTTCTTGCTAGAAACCCAAAGCAGCCACGTAAAACATGCAAACAACAATTAGAGGACGTCTAACTTGTTTTTGCAGGGTATGCTATGTGATGTGATATGGCCAAGAAGAATGTGATGAATGATATGTGATGTATGAGATTGATCATGTTCTTGTAATAGAATTCACGACTTGCATGTCGATGAGTATGACAATGGCGAGAGCCATAGGAGTTGTCTTTATTTATTGTATGACCTGCGTGTCATTGAACAACGCCATGTAATTACTTTACTTTATTGCTAACCGGTAGCCATAGTAGTAGAAGTAATAAGTTGGCGAGACAACTTCATGGAGATACGATGATGGAGATCATGATGATGGAGATCATGGTGTCATGCGGTGACAATGATGATCATGGAGCCCGAAGATGGAGATCAAAGGAGCAATATGATATTGGCCATATCATGTCACTACTATATAATTGCATGTGATGTTTATTATGTTTATGCATCTTGTTTACTTAGAACGACGGTAGTAAATAAGATGATCCCTTACACAAATTTCAAGAAGTGTTCTCCTCGACTGTGCACCGTTGCTACGGTTCGTAAACTTCTAAGCACCACGTGATGATCGGGTGTGATGGATTCTTACGTTCACATACAACGGGTGTAAGACAGATTTACACAGCAAAAACACTTGGGGTTAACTTGACGAGCCTAGCATGTACAGACATGGCCTCGGGAACACAGAGACCGAAAGGTCGAGCATGAGTCGTATAGTAGATACGATCAACATGAAGATGTTCACCGATGATGACTAGTCCGTCTCACGTGATGATCGGACACGGCTTAGTTGACTCGGATCATGTAATCACTTAGATGACCAGAGGGATGTCTATTCGAGTGGGAGTTCATAAGATGAACTTAATTATCTTGAACATAGTCAAAAGACCTTTTGCAAATTATGTCGTATGCTCGCGCTTTAGTTCCTTTGTTTAGATATGTTCCTAGAGAAAATATAGTTGAAAGTTGACAGTAGCAATTATGCGGTCAGTAGAAAGCTTATGTCCTTAATGCACCGCTTAGTGTGCTGAACCCCAAACGTCGTCTATGGATGTTGCGAACATCAGATATACACGTTTTGATAACTACGTGATAGTTCAGTTAAATGGTTTAGAGTTGAGGCACCAAAGACTTTTTCGAAACGTCGCGGAACATATGAGATGTTTCGAGGGCTGAAATTGGGATTTCAGGCTCGTGCCCACGTCAAGAGGTATAAGACCTCTGGCGATTTCTTAGCCTGCAAACTAAGGGAGAAAAGCTCAATCGTTGAGCTTGTGCTCGTAATCGTCTGAGCACAACAATCACTTGATTCGAGTGGGAGTTGTTCTTCCAGATGAGATAGTGATGTTTCTCCAAAGTCATTGCCACCAAGCTGCCAGAAGCTTCGTGATGAACTATAATATATCAGGGATAGATATAATGATCCCTTGAGGTATTCGCGATGTTTGACACCGCGAAAGTAGAAATCAAGAAGGAGCATCAATTGTTGATGGTTGGTGAAACCACTAGTTTCTAGAAGGGCAAGGGCAAGAAGGGACAATTCATGAAACGGCAAATCGATTGCTGCTCGGTGAAGAAACCCAAGGTTGAACCCAAACCCGAGACTAAGTGCTTACGTAATAAGGGGAACAGCCAATCGGAGCAGCATTACCCTAGATACTTGGTAGATGAGAAGGCTGGCAAGGTCGATAGAAGTATATTGGATATACATTATGTTAATGTGTACTTTACTAGTACTCCTAGTAGCACCAGGGTATTAAGATACCGGTTCGGTTGCTAAGTGTTAGTAACTTTCGAAATAAAAAGGCTACGGAATAAGCGGAGACTAGCTAAAGGAGAGCTGACGATATGTGTTGGAAGTGTTTCCAATTTTGATGTGATCAAACATCGCACGCTCCCTCTACCATCAAGATTAGTATTAAACCAGAATAATTATCATTTGGTGTTTACGTTGAGCATAGACATGATTGGATTATGTCTATCGCAATACGGTTATTCATTTAAGGAGAATAATGGTTACTCTATTTATTTGAATAATACCTTGATGGTCTTGCACCTAAATAAATGGTTTATTGAATCTCGATCGTAGTGATACACATTTTCATGCCCAAAGTATAAGATAGTAATGATAGTGCCACTTACTTGTGGCAATCGCAATGTAAGTCATATTGGTGTAAACGCATGAAGAAGCTCCATGTTGATGGATCTTTGGACTCACTCGTTTTGAAAAGTTTGAGACATGCAAACCATATGCATTGGTGTATACGCATGATGAAACTCCATGCAGATGGATCGTTTGGACTCGCATGATTTTGAATCACTTGAGATATGCAAATCATACCACATGGGCAAGATGGTGAAAAGCCTCGGTTTGAAGATGGAACAAGATAGCAACTTGTTGGAAGTAACACATTTTGATGTGTGCAGTCCAATAAGTCTTTGAGGCATCTGATGAATATCGTTATGTTCTTACTTCACAGATGATTTGAGTAGATGTTGAGTATATTTACTTGATGAAACACAAGTCTGAATTATTGAAAGGTTCAAGTAATTTCAGAATGAAGTTTAAGATCTTCGTGACAAGAGGATAGAATGTCTATGATATGATCATAGAGATGAATATCTGAGTTACAAGTTTTGGCACACAATTAAGACATTGTGCAAATTGTTTCACAATTAATACCGCTTTGGAACACCATAGTGTGATGGTGTGTCCGAACATCATAGTTGCACCCTATTGGATATGGTGCGTACCATGATGTCTCTTATCAAATTACCACTATCATTCATGGGTTAGGCATTAGAGACAACCGCACTCACTTTAATAGGGCACCACGTTACTCCGTTGAGATGACACCGTATGAACTATGGTTTAGAGAAACCTAAGCTGTCATTTCTTAAAGGTTTGGGGCCGCGACGCTTATGTGGAAAAGTTTCAGGTTGATAAGCTCGAACCCAAAGCGGATAAAATGCATCTTCATAGGACACCCAAAAGCGGTTGGGTATACCTCCTAATTCAGATCCCAAAGCAATATGGATTGTTTAATGAATCGGGTCCTTTCTCGAGGAAAAGTTTGTCTCGGAAAGTTGAGTGTTAGGATGGTGGAGACTTGATGAGGTTATTGAACCGTCACTTCAACAAGTGTGTAGCAGGCACGAGGAAGTTGTTCTGTGGCACCTACACCAATTGAAGTCGAAGCTTATGATAGTGATCATGAAGTTTTGGATCAAGTCACTACCGTACCTCGAGGGGTGACAAGGATGCGGACTGCTTGAGTGGTACGGTGATCCTGTCTTGAAGGTCATGTTGCTAGACAACAATGAACTTACGAGCTATGGAGAAGCGATGGTGGGCCCAAATTCCGACAAATGGTTAGAAGCCATGAAATCCGAGATAGGATCCATGTATCATAACAAAGCATGGACTTTGGTGGACTTGCCCGATGATTGGCAAGCCATTGCAATAAATGGATCTTTAAGAAGAAGATGGACGTGGACGGTAATGTCACCTTCTATGAAGCTCGACTTGTGGTGAAGAGTTTTTCACAAGTTCGAGGAGTTGACTACGATGAGATTTTCTCATCCGTAGCGATGCTTAAGTCCGTCGGAATCATGTTAGCATAAGCTGCATTTATGAAATCTGGCAGATGGATGTCAAAACGAGTTTCCTTATCAGTTTACGTAAGGAAAGGTTGTATGTGATACAATCGAGAAAAGTTTTGTCGATCCTAAGGATGCTAAAAGGTATGCTAGCTCCAGTGATCCTTTCTAAGGACCGGAGTAAGCATCTCGGAGTTGGAATGTGCGCTTTGATGAGATGATCAAAGATTTTGGGTTTATACAAAGTTTATGAGAAACTTGTATTTCCAAAGAAGTGAGTGGGAGCACTATAGGATTTCGATGAGTATATGTTGTTGACATATTGATGATCGTAAATGATTTAGAATTTCGGAAAGCATATAGGGTTATTTGAAAGATGTTTTCAATAGAAAACCTGGATTAGGCTACTTGAACAATAAGCATCAAGATCTATAAGATAGATCAAAATGTTTAATAATACTTTCAAATGAGCATGTACCTTGACATGATCTTGAAGGTGTTCAAGATGGATCGATCAAAGAAGAAGTTCTTGCACGACATGTAAGGTATGAAGTTAAGACTTAAAGCTCGACCACGGCAGAAAAGCAGAGAAAGGACGAATGTCGTCCCCTATGCTTGAGCGTAGGCCCTATAGTATGCTATCTTTGTGTACCGCTTAGGAAGTGTGCCATGCCATGAGTCGGTCATAGGGTACAAGAATGATCCAGGAATGGATCATTGGACAATCCAAAATTGTCCTTGGAGTAAATAAGGACATGTTTCTCGATTATGGAGGTGATAAAGAGTTCGATGTAAAGGGTTACGTCGATGCAAGCTTTAACACCTATCCGAAAGTGACTCGAGTAGCAAACCGGATACGTATAGTGGAGCAACCATTTGGAATAGATCCAAGTGGAGCGTGGAAGCAGCATTTACAATATGACATAGAGAATTGCGAAGTACACACGGATCTGAAAGGTTCAGACCCGTTGACTAAAACCTCTCTCACAAGCAAAACATGATCAAACCTCAGAACTCATTGAGTCTAAATCACATGATGATGTGAACTAGTTTGAGACACTAGTAGACTCTTTGGATGTTGGTCACATGGCGATGTGACCTATCACCGTTAATCACATAACGATGTGAACTAGATTATTGACTCTAGTGCAAGTGGGAGACTGTTGGAAATATGCCCTAGAGGCAATAATAAATTAGTTATTATTATTATATTTCCTTGTTCATGATAATCGTTTATTATCCATGCTATAATTGTATTGATAGGAAACTCAAATACATGTGTGGATACATAGACAACACCATGTCCCTAGCAAGCCTCTATTGGCTAGCTCGTTGATCAATAGATGGTTACGGTTTCCTGACCATGGACATTGGATGTCATTGATAACGGGATCACATCATTACGAGAATGATGTGATGGACAAGACCCAATCCTAAGCCTAGCACAAAGGTCATAGTTCGTATGCTAAAGCTTTTCTAATGTCAAGTATCATTTCCTTAGACCATGAGATTGTGCAACTCCCGGATACCGTAGGAATGCTTTGGGTGTACCAAACGTCACAACATAACTGGGTGACTATAAAGGTGCACTTCTGGTATCTCCGAAAGTGTCTGTTGGGTTGGCACGAATCGAGGTAGGATTTGTCACTCCGTGTGACGGAGAGGTATCTCTGGGCCCACTCGGTAGGACATCATCATAATGTGCACAATGTGACCAAGGGGTTGATCACGGGATGATGTGTTCTGAGCGAGTAATGAGACTTGCCGGTAACGAGATTGAACAAGGTATCGGTATACCGACGATCGAATCTCGGGCAAGTACAATACCGCTAGACAAAGGGAGTTGTATACGGGATCGATTGAGTCCTTGACATCATGGTTCATCCGATGAGATCATCGTGGAACATGTGGGAGCCAACATGGGTATCCAGATCCCGCTGTTGGTTATTGACCGGAGAACGTCTCGGTCATGTCTACATGTCTCCCGAACCCGTAGGGTCTACACATAAGGTTCGATGGCGCTAGGGTTATAAAGGAAGTTTGTATGTGGTTACCGAATGTTGTTCGAGTCCCGGATGAGATCCCGGACGTCACGAGGAGTTAGGAATGGTCCGGAGGTAAAGATTTATATATGGGAAGTTCTATTTTGGTCGCGGAAAAGTTTACGCACTTTATCGGTATTGTCTTTGGGAGTGCCGAAAGGGGTCCGGGGTCCACTGGGGGTCCACCTGCCGGGGGCCACATGGGCTGTAGGGGTGCGCCTTGGCCTATATGGGCCAAGGGCACCAGCCCCAAGAGGCCCATGCGCCAAGGAAACTTGGGGAGGGAAGAGTCCTCAAGGGGAAGGCACCTCCGAGGTGCCTTGGGGAGGATGGACTCCTCCCCTCTGGCCGCACCCCTTCCTTGGAGGAAGGGGCAAGGCTGCGCCTCCCCCTCTCCCTTGCCCCTATATATAGTGGAGGGAGGGAGGCATCCACACATGAGCCCTGGCGCCTCCCTCCCTCCCGTGACACCTCCTCCTCTCCCGTAGGTGCTTGGCGAAGCCCTGCAGGATTGCCACGCTCCTCCACCACCACCACGCCGTTGTGCTGCTGTTGGATGGAGTCTTCCTCAACCTCTCCCTCTCTCCTTGCTGGATCAAGGCATGGGAGACGTCACCGGGCTGTACGTGTTTTAACGCAGAGGTGCCGTCCGTTCGACACTAGGATCTCCGGTGATTTGGATCACGACGAGTACGACTCCTTCAACCCCGTTCTCATGAACGCTTCCGCTTAGCAATCTACAAGGGTATGTAGATGCACTCTCCTTCCCTCGTTGCTAGTTTCTCCATAGATAGATCTTGGTGACACGTAAGAAAATTTTGAATTTCTGCTACGTTCCCCAACAATCGATGCTTAAAGTCTGTCCGAATCATGTTAGCAATTGCCGCATTTTATGAAATCCGGCAATGGATGTCAAAAATGCATTCCTTCATGGATTTCTTAAAGAATAGTTGTATATGATGCAACCAAAGGTTTTGTCGATCCTAAAGATGCTAGCAAAGTGTGCAAGCTCCAGCGATCCATCTATGGAACTGGTGCAAGCATCTCGGAGTTGGAATATACACTTTGATGAGTTGATCAAAGTATACAGTTTTATATAGACTTGCGGTGAAGCCTGTATTTACAAGAAAATGATTTGGAGCACTACAACCTTTTTGATAAGTATATGTGAATGACATATTGTTGATCAGAAATGATGTAGAATTTTTTGGAAAGCATAAAGGAGTGTTTGAAAGGAGTTTTTCAAAGAAAGACCTCGGTGAAGCTGCTTACATATTGGGCATCAAGATCTATAGAGATAGATTAAGACGCTTGATAAGAATTTCAATGAGTACATACCTTGATAAGATTTTGGAGGAGTTCAAAATGGATCAGTCAAAGATGGAGTTCTTGCTTGAGTTGTAAGGTATGAAGTTGAGTAAGACTCAAAACCCGAACACAACAGAAGATAGAGAGAGAATGAAAGTCATTCCCTATGCCTCAGCCATAGGTTCTATAAAGTATGCCATGCTGTGTGCCAGACCTATTGTATACCTTGCCATGAGTTTGGCAAGGGGGTACAATAGTGACCTAGGAGTAGATCACTGGACAACAGTCAAAAATATCCTTAGGTACCTAAAGAGGACTAAGGAAATGTTTCTCGGTTATGGAGGTGACAAAGAGTTCTTTGTAAAGGGTTACGTCGATGCAAGCTTTTACACCGATCCAGATGAATCTGAGTCTCAATCTGGATACTGATAACCAACAAGTATAGGGGATCGCAACAGTTTTCGAGGGTAGAGTATTCAACCCAAATTTATTGATTCGACACAAGGGGAGAGCCAAAGAATATTCTCAAGTATTAGCAATTGAGTTGTCAATTCAACCACACCTGGAAAACTTAATATCGTCGTCGCCCCGTCCTCACCCCCCTCCCCGATCCAGAACTGGTTCGGGGCTGGACCTCGACGCTGCACGAACCGCGACACCCGCCGCTCGGCCTCGTCGCCCCCGGACCTCTCCCTCGCTGGATCTCCTCCTCTACGTCGCCGCGTCCCCGTCCTCCTCCTCAACAGCCTCCCTCGAGCCTCGCCGCCCCCTGGTCTCTACTCGTCCCTGAGGACCCCAACTCCTTTCCTCCTCTCCCCTATCTCCCCGCGCACGTACATGCACGCGCTCACCGTCGTCCCCATCGCCCGCAACAGCCACAACCATCCGCCGCTGCTCTCGCTGAGCCGTCGCGCCTCCGCGCTCTGCTGCCCGCAGATCTGCTGGCGCGCTGCGGCTCGACGCTAGCGCCCGTCATGCCGCTTACTGCCCACAGGTTGTGCCGCCGCCCGGCCGGCCACTCATCGCGGCGCGCTCGGAGGCCCCACGTCCTTTGCCTCGAGCCCAACACCGTTCCCGCCTCCTTCCCATCACCGCGACCACCATGACCCCAGCTGATTCGCGCACTTGGCCGCCGTCGCCGGGTTCGCTTAGCTCGGCCCGCAACCCGCTACGCCACGCCCGCTAAGCCCCATGTGCCAATTGCAAACGGGGCCCATGCCCAGAATGAAAATAAAAAAGAATTAATTAAAAATAATAATAAATTAATAAATACTAATTAAAACTAATTAAAATATTAATTAATTAATTTAATTAATCCTGGTTAGATTAACCTAATCACTTAGTTTAGTTAATTAATCTGTTAGGTTAGTCAACAGTCAATGACAACCGGGACCCACATGTCAGTTTGACACAGTCAATGCCCTATTGACTGCTGACGTCATAATGACGTCAGCATACACTGTTCTGGATAATGTTAGAATTAAATAATTAAATAAATCCTAAAAATGAATTAAATCTTTTAAAATTAATATAAAATAAACCGTAGCTCAGATGGGAAAACTTTGTACATGAAAGTTACTCAGAACGACGAGACGCTTCCGGATACGCAGCCCGTTCGTCCACCACACATCCCTAACATATCGAACACACAACTTTCCCCTCTGGATCACCTGTCCGAAAATGCGAAACACCGGGGATACTTTCCCGGATGTTCCCCCTTTCGCCGGTATCACCTACAACCGCGGTAGGGCACACCTAACCCCGCTCATTGTCATGTCATGCGTCGTCATGCTTATGTTTGCATTTGTATTTACTGTTTCTTCCCCCTCTTCTCTCCGGTAGACTACGAGACCGACGCTGCTGCTGCCCAGTTCGACTACGGAGTTGACGACCCCTCTCTCTTGCCAGAGCAACCAGGCAAGCCCCCCCTTGATCACCAGATATCGCCTATTCTACTCTATACTGCTTGCATTAGAGTAGTGTAGCATGTTACTGCTTTCCGTTATACCTATCCTGATGCATAGCCTGTCCTTGCCACTACTGTTGTTACCTTTACCTGCAATCCTACATGCTTAGTATAGGATGCTAGTATTCCATCAGTGGCCCTACATTCTTGTCCGCCCCGCCATGCTATACTATCCGCCATGATCACTAGGGAGGTGATCACGGTATATACTATATACTTTATACATGACACATGTAGTGACTAAAAGTCGGGTCATTTCGTTGAGTACCCGCAAGTGATTACGATGAGGGGCTGAAAGGACAGGTGGCTCCATCCCGGTAGAGGTGGGCCTGGGTTCCCGACGGCCCCCGACTGTTACTTTGTGGCGGAGCGACAGGGCAGGTTGAGACCACCTAGGAGAGAAGTGGGCTTGGCCCTGGTCGGCGTTTGCGGATACGTAACACGCTTAACGAGATCTTGGTATTTGATCTGAGTCCGGCCATTTGGTCTATATGCACTAACCAGCTACGCGGGAACAGTTATGGGCACTCGACGTCGTGGTATCAGCCGAAGCCTTCGTGACGTCAGCGACTGAGCGGCGCGCGCCGGATTGGAACGTAAGCCTGCTCTTGTATTAAGGGGGCTAGTTCTGCTTCCGGCCACGCATAGCGTGCAGGTGTGCTAAGGCGATGGGCCTGCACCCTGTGCGCTTAGGTTTAGACCGGCGTCTTGACCTCTCTGTTGGCCTAGGTGGGGCTGCGGCGTGTTGATCTTCCGCGGCCGGGCATGACCCGAGAAAGTGTGTCCGCCAAATGGGATCAAGCGTGTTGGGTTATGTGGTGCACCCTGCAGGGAAGTTAATCTATTCGAATAGCCGTGATCTTGATGCAGGACGACTTGGAGTTGTACCTTGACCTTATGACAACTAGAACTGGATACTCAATAAAACACACCCTTCCTAGTGCGGATACAACCCGGTGGTCGCTCTCTAACGGGGCATTGAGGAGGGATCGCCGGGTAGGATTATGCTATGCGATGCTACTTGGAGGACTTGATCTACTCTCTTCTACATCTGCAAGGCGGAGGCTGCCAGAAGCGTAGTCTTCGACAGGATTAGCTACCCCCCTCTTATTCTGGCATTCTGCAGTTAAGTCCACCGATATGGTCTTTTACACATATACCCGTGCATATGTAGTGTAGCTCCTTGCTTGCGAGTACTTTGGATGAGTACTCACGGTTGCGTTGTTCCCCCTTTTCCCCCTTTCTTTACCCGATTGCTGCAACCAGACGATGGAGCCCAGGAGCCATACGCCACCGTCGATGATGACTACTACCCCGGAGGTGCCTACTACTACGTGCAGCCCGCTGACGATGACCAGGAGTAGTTAGGAGGATCCCAGGCAGGAGGCCTGCGCCTCTTTCGATCTGTATCCCAGTTTGTGCTAGCCTTCTTAAGGCAAACTTGTTTAACTTACGTCTGTACTCAGATATTGTTGCTTCCGCTGACTCGTCTATGATCGAGCACTTGTATTCGAGCCCTCGAGGCCCTCGCTTGTATTATGATGCTTGTATGACTTATTTTATTTTAGAGTTGTGTTGTGATATCTTCCGTGATTCCACGATCTTGATCGTACACGTTTGCGTGTATGATTAGTGTCTGATTGGTTGGGGCGTCACAAGTTGGTATCGAGCCCATTGCCTGTAGGAATCCCCTTCCAACTCCTTGGCGAAGTCGAGTCTAGACTTTACAAAACTTTTACTAACATGGCTATGCGGCCCATGGGCCCACGCCGCCATTGGGTGGTACTAGGATCTTTTACTAAATCGACCTTTACTGCGGGACTCTGAACTCTCTTCTACTCGGGTTAAATGATTTTTACTAACTCTGACTCTAGGTTCTTGATAATACTTTCTCCCGGAGAGCCTCTTCAGTCCGGATGATTACTTGGTGCACCGAAGGATTCTGAAGATACCTTCTGATATTCTCTTGAGACCTTGTGCCAATCGCGCTTGCAATTCCCCTTCCACCATCAACCCTTATGGATAACTACTTGCAGTTGTTATTCTTACATTCGTCCCCAGTTGGTCTTGTTATTACAAGATACCCCGAAATACTAAATCGTTGTTTCGATAATCCTTTGAGCTTCTTGCCTTGCTGTTCTTTGTCACTGAATACCCCTACGAATAATTCTCGCACTTATCGAGTATCCGCTCATCCCCGCTTGTTCATGTGTTTCACAATGGTCTTCGAAATACTATTCGATCCTCCAAAAATCCTTAGCAGCTTTATTGCTCTGCAAATACTTGTCTACTTGCATTATGTATGCTTCCCATATATCTGGCAATATTCACTAGTATCTTTTGACACCGTCATTTTGATCCCATTGATTCAGCATGTGTGCGAATGCACACAATCATCTATCAACCCTTCTAAATTATCTTTCCGGCTCAGACATCATTTTTGAACATGAGCTGGTTCTCGACCAAACTATTTGTCGTCAATTGTGCCTCTGGTATATCCAACTTATCCGTCCTTGATCGTGAGCGATCGCCCGATCCTTTGTTTTGGAAATCGAAATTCCTTTGTTATCTAAGCATCGAATTATTCCGATGTTCTATTGTATGATGCCCGTGCATTCTTCTTCCTCTGGTTGAGTACCGATGCTCACATCAGATCCCTTGTGGACCATCGGTTCCTTTGTTGGATTTTATCCGACAGTGTCCTTCATATTGAATAACCTTGAGAGCCTTTCCATGGGTATATAATGCCTTTGGTAAATTTTATCATCTGCTTTTGAACAATGCTCTACTTTCGAGCTTGTATTATTTACCCCGAAGTTTGTGGTTTATGTTCGTAAGATGCCCTGATGGGTTGAACCTATGCCTTCCTTACTATGTGTGAACTCGGAAGTTTTCACGGGTCATACTCATCTGGTATTTCACCAGGTCAAACTTTCAACACTAATGCCATTACCGAAACGAGAAGTGAATGTAAGGTTATGCTTTGGAGAATTGGGAGTCGACCTTGAACTTTGTGTTCATGCCCATGGACCCGAGGTGGAACTTATCATGGAAGCTTCTCGTAGTAATAATAATCCCCTTGTTATGACTTCTTCTCTTATCTATGCTTGGTCTTTTGCGACCGTGGTTTCAACCATATTGTTCTTCTTTGATCCCATTTCTTGGACAAGTTTAAGTGCTTGCCTTCTGCAAATGATTTCACTTGTCCAACCTCTATCCTGCTCTACCCTTGAGTATAAACTCTGGTATCTCAAGAATATCATGGAACGCATAACTTATTATGAGTTCTTCATCAACTATTATTTCTCACGATTCCAATTTTCTCGGGTTACGGGTTGTCGTCAACCGAAAACACTGATAAGTGAATCAATGCCGCACTTCGATTCAATAACTCTAAGTATTCTTCATTGCTTATGAGTTCATTAATCCTTCAAGTCATTGCTAGCCTGATCGGCTATATCATTATCGTGCAACTTGTTAACTGTGCTACCCGGCCCCTCTTTCCGGAGCACATATTTAGATGGTAAGCTAATCTTCCGTGATCTTCCTCGTCATATCATTTCTCCTTGAATATGCTTGATTTTGAGTTTGTGTCGTACCCATGGTTATAATAACCTTTCGCTTCATCATTCCTTTGACTCGATGTCGTCGCTGATTGATTACATCTTCATGAAATCTCTCGACAAATGTGTCATGATCATCACATCATCAACCTTATGAGCTCTTCCAGTATATCAATCGGATTCATGAAGAGAAATACCATCCTTGCCCTCGATGAGTCGTGTTATCATCGGCCACCTTATTGCCTTCCCTCCGACACGAACTTGTTCATGTTTTGTGTTATACCTTGAGTTTGTTGCTACCCAGCATTGTTCTTCTTTACATTGGAGTATTACCATCTTTTATGTCAAAAATGTTGTGAGGATTTCACCACCTCTTAAGAAATTCTTGTTACCGTGATGCTTCTCGCCACCACCATTCTTTTCTTGGCCCCCGTGTTGAGTGAACTGTGTTGTGGGAATTTGATATCTCTAGCAACCCTATTATTTTGAAGTGAACGGCCGATAGTTTGATTATCGAATCACCATTCTAACTTTGAACGTCCTACTTGGTCCATATTTCCAGGTGCATTTTTGTTCAATATTTAATTGTGGAAATCCATCCTTTGGAAATCTTGACTGAATTGTCGTTGAGTCCATCAGCCTCACCCTTTTCCTCTCCTTGGTTTAATGATGAACTCTTGTTTTGGAACTCGCTCACACAGTTCAATTCCCGAGAATCTTACAATGTCATCTCGACAATTGGTGTTGCACCTCTCTTCTCGGGCATCATGAGTCTGAGTTATCCCGCCACCTATCCGAACTGAATCTAGGTCAGATATGATGGTTGGAACATACTTTCAAGAGTTGTAACATTGGTCCTCTTATGACTCGGTAAGGTGATGTCATGCCTAGCACACCTGGCCAGAGGACCTAGTGTTATAGTTTCCTTTTTAACAAGGTTAATCATTCTTCCATGAGGAAATTGTAAGACTTATTTTATAAGTTGCTTCTGACGGATCCTTTGTGTATCCAAAGTCTGACCTTTGCTTGAAGACCATGTCAATGCTATCTCGAAGCATGTCTGTGGTAATCCGATTTTCGATAAGAGCATTTGAAGCACAATGCTAAATTTTCTTTAGCATTTATCCTAACATCGTTTTATGGGCAATCTCATGAGATTCCTCCCCCTTACCTAAATGGTTTTGGTACTTTCTATCCTGTCATGGATATCATGCTCCGCTTATCCTTGGGAAGGATATACCCCCGAAATATGTGTGTATACACATTTTCCCTTCCATTGTTCTGTTTAAACCTGATAATCACTTTTCCTTTCCATTGGTTTGTTTAAACCTTCTTGTGATTTATATAATATAAGCAGTAATATTCCCTGCTTATGTAAACACCTCGTTGTACCACTCTGTCAGTAAGACCCTGTTACTATTGTTGCTGACATTCCGGTAGCCACCGATGGACGAGAACCTTGCCTATTGGCCCGCCTCGTTCAACGAAAGGTGAAAATGGTTCTCTTCGTCCCTTGCCCTTGGTATCGATGTTGTTGCCGACATAACTGACAGGCTACCCTCTGACAGGCCTTGCTATCGTGGTCATGCAAGATGTCGGCCCCCTTCCTACTTTTAACCACATGGTGGGCCCATAACCCACAATTCCACAGGATCGAAACCTGACTCTCTTGTACACCCCCTGTTCCCAAAGTTATTCCTCCCGCGTGGACTCGTACATAATTCATGAGCCACCTTCCGATGAGATCATCAATTCTGGCATCAAACACAATAATTATTCCGTCGCTTGAAACCCCTTTCACCTTCTGACTAGGCATTGAAGGTTGCCTATCCACTTGAAACTCCTTATTTCACCTTCTTAATTTACTCTCGATGACTTTCTTGAATTTCAACTCGAGAGGTGACTCTATACCTCGTTCCTTTGAGATAGCCCCTAGGTACTTAACATGTATTGAGCTCAGTACTTCACGAGTTTTCCCCTTATCTTTTTCGTAAGTACGATGGAGACCCGAAGGAAGAATGACGACTTCATCATGATGCCCGTATGCATTTAATGGAAGACATCAACGCTATGGATCGACCTCTTCGAGAAGAGCATCCAGCACCGAGAAGACTCGTTAGAATTTCGTAACCAAATCCCTTCCCCCTTACCCCCCTCTTAAATCTCGGGACGAGATTTCTTGTAGTGGAGGAGAATTGTGACGCCCGGATAATTAAGCTACAATAAACCTCTGTTAATGATGCCACGTCACCATGGTTACTGTTCCTAATCTCGCGATGATTCAAATCTCGTTCCGATTCAATTTCAAAGTCGAGTCAAATGATAAAAGTTTTCAAATATTAAAACTAAAATGTTCTGGATGTGACAAATAATTCATAAGTAATATAGGTGAAGAAACCCTACTTTTATAAAACGTTTAAATGCAATAAGATGAATAAAAGCGATGGCGAATTTTTTATTTAAATACTATTAAATAACAAATAATTACAAAACTATTTTTGGTTTAGGTAACTAGTTAATGTGGCGTTGGCATATTTAGTAACATCAAATTAGGTGCCATTTTGGTATTTTACTAAAACAAAAATAAAAGGGAATTAAGCAATAAAAAGAAAAGAAAAGAAAAAGATAAGAAAACAAAGAAAAGGAACCCCCATGGGCCAATCGACCCAACAGACCGGCCCACCCCGGTCCACCTAACCCACTACTAACCCCCCCACTCTCCGTAACCCTAACCCACGACCGCACAACCCTCCCACCCCCTGATCCCCACGCCCCTCCTCTGCCCGATCCCTTCTGGATCCAGGGCCTCGCCCTCGACGCCGATCGGCGCCTTCGGCGCCACCGCGGCGCTCCGTCGCCCCTTGCCGTCGCCGGCGTCACCCGATGCCCTGACGCCCCGTCCCTCGACCTCCCCGCCACCGCCGCACACCGTTGCCGCCCCGTCCACACCACCGTCGCCGGAGCACCACCACCACCCGGACCTCGTCGCCTCCTACCTCCCGCCGGCGTCGCCTCACCTCCCAGCCGACGTGGTCGCCGGATCATCATCGCCCCGTCCTCATCCCCCTCCCTGATCCAGAACTGGTTCGGGGCTGGACCTCGACGTTGCATGAACCGCGACGCCCACCGCTCAGCCTCGTCGCCCCCGGACCTCTCCCTCGCCGGATCTCCTCCTCTACGTCGCCGCGTCCCCATCCTCCTCCTCAACAGCCTCCCTCGAGCTTCGCCGCCCCCTGGTCTCTACTCGTCCGTGAGGACCCCAACTCCTCTCCTCCTCTCCCCTGTCTCCGTGCGCACGTACATGCACGCGCTCCCGTCGTCCCCATCGCCCGCAACAGCCACGGCCATCCGCCGCTGCTCTCGGCCGAGCCGTCAGCGCCTCCGTGCTCTTACGCCCGCCTCACTGGCGCTGCCTTCAGCGCCCGTCATGTTGCCACGGTGCCCACGGGTTGTGCCGCCGCCGCCCGGCTTCGGCCACTCATCGCGACGCCGCTCGGAGGCCCCGCGTCCTTTGCCCCGAGCCGAGCACCCTTCCGCGCCTCCTTCCCATCACCGCGACCACCATGACCCCCACTCGGGCCAGGCCAGGCTTGCCGCCGGGTTCGCTTGGCTCCGCCAGCGCCCGCAACCCGCTGCACGCACACCCGCTAAGCCCCTTGTGCCTGTGGCAAACGAGGCCCATGCCCAGAATGAAAATAAAAAGAATTAATTAAAAAAATATAAATTAATAAATAGTAACTAAAACTAATTAAAATATTAATTAATTAATTTAATTAATCCTGGTTAGATTAACCTAATCAATTAGTTTAGTTAATTAATTAAATTGTTAGGTTAGTCAACAGTCAACGACAGCTGGGATCCACATGTCAGTTTGACACAGTCAATGCCCTGTTGACTGCTGACGTCATGATGACGTCAGCATACATTGTTCTGGATAATGTTAGAATTAAATAATTAAATAAATCCTAAAGACGAATTAAATCTTTTAAAATTAATATAAAATAAACCGTAGCTCAGATGGGAAAACTTTGTACATGAAAGTTACTCAGAACGACGAGACGCTTCCGGATACGCAGCCCGTTCATCCGCCACACATCCCTAACATATCGAACACGCAACATTCCCTTCTGGATCACCTGTCCGAAAACGCGAAACACCGGGGATACTTTCCTAGATGTTCCCCCTTTCGCCGGTATCACCTACTACCGCGTTAGGGCGCACCTAACCCCGCTCATTGTCATGTCATGCGTCGTCATGCTTATGTTTGCATTTGTATTTACTGTTTCTTCCCCCTCTTCTCTCCGGTAGACTACGAGACCGACGCTGATGCTGCCCAGTTCGACTACGGAGTTGACGACCCCTCTCTCTTGTCAGAGCAACCAGGCAAGCCCCCCCTTGATCACCAGATATCGCCTATTCTACTCTATACTGCTTGCATTAGAGTAGTTTAGCATGTTACTGCTTTCCGTTATACCTATCCTGATGCATAGCTTGTCCTTGCCACTACTGTTGTTACCTTTACCTGCAATCCTACATGCTTAGTATAGGGTGCTAGTATTCCATCAGTGGCCCTACATTCTTGTCCGTCTGCCATGCTATACTATCGGGCCGTGATCACTAGGGAGGTGATCACAGGTATATACTATATACTTTATATATGACACATGTGGTGACTAAAGTGGGTCATTTCGTTGAGTACTCGCAAGTGATTACGATGAGGGGCTGAAAGGACAAGTGGCTCCATCCGGTAGAGGTGGGCCTGGGTTCCCGACGGCCCCGATCGATACTTTGTGGCGGAGCGGCAGGGCAGGTTGAGACCACCTAGGAGAGAGGTGGGCCTGGCCTGGTCGGCGTCATGGATACGTAACACGCTTAACGAGATCTTGGTATTTTATCTGAGTCTGGCCATTTGATCTATACGCACTAACCAGCTATGCGGGAACAGTTATGGGCACTCGACGTCGTGGTATCACCAAGCCTTCGTGGACGTCGGGCCGATCGAAGGCCGCCGGTTTGGAACGTAAGCCTGCCCTTGTATTAAGGGGCTAGTTACGCTTCCGCCGCCACGCAACATGCAGTGTGCTAAGGGCGATGGCCTGCACTTCGAGCGCTTAGGTTTAGACCGCATCTTGACCTCTCTGTTGGCCTAGGTGGGGCTGCGGCGTGTTGATCTTCCGCGACCGGGCATGACCTCGGAAAGTGTGTCCGCCAAATGGGATCAAGCGTGTTGGGTTATGTGGTGCACCCTGCAGGAAGTTAATCTATTCGAATAGCCGTGATCTTGATAACAGACGACTTGGAGTTGTACCTTGACCTTATGACAACTAGAACTGGATACTTAATAAAACACACCCTTCCAAGTGCCGATACAACCCGATGGTCGCTCTCTAACAGGGCATTGAGGAGGGATCGCCGGGTAGGATTATGCTATGCGATGCTACTTGGAGGACTTGATCTACTCTCTTCTACATCTTTGCAAGGCGGAGGCTGCGGAAGCGTAGTCTTGACTGTGATTAGCTACCCCCTCTTATTACGGCATTCTCGCAGTTCCGTCCACCGATATGGCCTTTTACACATATACCCGTGCATATGTAGTGTAGCTCCTTGCTTGTAGTACTTTGGATGAGTACTCACGGTTGCCTTGTTCCCCTTTTCCCCTTTCTTTACCCGATTGCTGCAACAGACGATGGAGCCAGTGAGCGACGCCACCGTCGATGGCGACTACTACCTCGAGGTGCCTACTACTACGTGCAGCCTCGACGATGACCGTGGAGTAGTTAGGAGGATCCCGAGGCGGGAGGCCTGCGCCTCTTCGATCTGTATCCCAGTTTGTGCTAGCCTTCTTAAGGCAAACTTGTTTAACTTATGTCTGTACTCGAGATATTGTTGCTTCCGGTGACTTCGTCTATGATCGAGCACTTGAATTCGAGCCCTCGAGGCCCCTGGCTTGTATTATGATGCTTGTATGACTTATTTTATTTTAGAGTTGTGTTGTGATATCTTCCCGTGAGTCCCTGATCTTGATCGTACACTATTGCGTGTATGATTAGTGTACGATTGGTTCGGGGGCGTCACAGGACTCCAGATCAGCCCTCCCGAGAGAGATTAGGGCTTGACGGCGGCTCCGTATCGTAAAACGCGATGAATCCTTCTCTCTGATTTTTTTCTCCCCGAACATGAATATATAGAGTTGGAGTTGAGGTCGGTGGAGCCTCAGGGGAGCCACGACGCAGGGGGACGCGCCCCAGGGGGCGGGCGCGCCTTCCACCCTCGTGGACAGGGTGTGGGCCCCCTGGTGTTGATTCTTTTGCCAGTATTTTTTATTAATTCCAAAAATATTCTCCGTGAAGTTTCAGGTCATTCCGAGTACTTTTATTTCTGCACAAAGATAACACCATGGCATTTCTGCTGAAAATAGCGTCAGTCCGGGTTAGTTCCATTCAAATCATGCAAGTTAGAGTCCAAAACAAGGGTAAACATGTTTGGAAAAGTAGATACGTTGGAGATGTATCAACTCCCCCAAGCTTAAACCTTTGCTTGTCCTCAAGCAATTCAGTTGACAAACTGAAAGTGATAAAGAAAATTTTTTACAAACTCTGTTTGCTCTTGTTGTTGTAATATGTAAAACCAACATTCAAGTTTTCAGCAAATATTATGAACTAACCATATTCAGAATAACATTCAGGTCTCATGTTTACTCATATCAATGGCATAATCGACTAGCGAGCAATAATAATAAATCTCGGATGACAACACTTTCTCAAAACAATCATAATATGATATAACAAGATGGTATCTCGGTAGCCCTTTCTGAGACCGCAAAACATAAATGCAGAGCACCTCTGAAGATCAAGGACTAACTAAACATTGTAATTCATGGTAAAAGAGATCTAGTCACAGTCATACTCAATGTAAACTAATAGTAATGCATACAAATGACAGAAGTGCTCTCCAACTGGTGCTTTTTATTAAGAGGGTGATAAATCAACATAAAAGTAAATAGATAGGCCCTTCGCAGAGGGAAGCAGGGATTTGTAGAGGTGCCAGAGCTCAAGTTTTGAAACATAGATAAATAATATTTTGAGCGGCATACTTTCATTGTCAACATAACAACCGAGAGATCTCGATATCTTCCATGCTACACACATTATAGGCGGTTCCCAAACAGAATGGTAAAGTTTATACTCCCCCACCACCAACAAACATCAATCCATGGCTTGCCCGAAACAACGGGTGCCTCCAACTAACAACAGTCCTGGGGGAGTTTTGTTTGCAATTATTTTGATTTGAGCATGAGACTGGGCATCCCGGTTACCGGCCATTTTCTCGTGAATGAGGAGCGGAGTCCACTCCTCGTGAGAATAACCCACCTAGCATGGAAGATATAGACAACCCTAGTTGATACATGAGCTATTCAAGCATACAAAACAGAATTTCATTTGAAGGTTTGGAGTTTGGCACATACAAATTTACTTGGAATGGCAGGTAGATACCGCATATAGGAAGGTATGGTGGACTCATATGGAATAACTTTGTGGTTTATGGAAGTGGATGCACAAGCAGCATTCCCGCTTAGTACAAGTGAAGGCTAGAAAAAGACTGGGAAGCGACCAACTAGAGAGCGACAACAGTCATGAACATGCATTAAAATTAATCAACACTGAGTGCAAGCATGTGTAGGATATAATTCACCATGAACATAAATATCGTGGAGGCTTTGCTGATTTTGTTTCGACTACATGCGTGAACATGTGCCAAGTCAAGCCACTCGAATAGTTCAAAGGAGGATACCACCCTATCATACCACATCACAACCATTTTAATAGCATGTTGGCACGCAAGGTAAACCATTATAAACTCCTAGCTAATTAAGCATGGCATGAGCAACTATAATATCTAATTGTCATTGCAAATATGTTTCATTCATAATAGGCTGAATCAGGAACGATGAACTAATCATATTTACAAAAACAAGATAGGTCGAGTTCATACCAGCTTCTCTCATCGCAATCAGTCCATCATATATCGTCATTATTGCCTTTCACTCGCACGGCCGAACGGTGTGGATAATAATAGTAGTGCACGTGCATTGGACTAAGCTGGAATCTACAAGCATTTAATACACAGGAGAAGCCAAGGTAACATGGGCTCTTTGATAAATCAACAATAATGCATATGAGAGCCACTTCAACATTATCATCATGGTCTTCTCCTCTCGACCCCCAAATAAAATAAATAAAACTATTTACACAGGAAAGCTCCCAACAAGCAAAAGAAGAACGATAAATATTTTTGGGTTTTCTTTTAATTACTACTATTACAGGCATGGAAAGTAAACTAGCTAAAAACTACAACTAATTTTTTTGGTTTTTCTTAAGGTTTTTCAAACACACAAGAAGAAGGCTTAAAATAGAAAATAAACTAGCATGGATAGTACAATGAAAAAGTATGAGCACTGACAACTGGCATGAGTGTGTGAACATGAATGTAATATCGGTGAGAAATACGTACTCCCCCAAGCTTAGGCTTTTGGCCTAAGTTGGACTATGCCCATGGATCAAAGTGGTCCTCTCCAGTGTACTGAGGAGGATCCTTGGGGTGCCACTGGTTAGTGAGCTCCTGCGGATCCCACTGATAAATAGACTCCTGATATGGATCAGGAGATGGCTCTGGCTCTGGCTCTCACTAAAAAAAAAGACACATCCGTGACATTTTGGGCCGAACATATTTTTTTCTGTCATACATATGACACTTCTATAACGATAATTGTGACAAAACCCGGTATCATCATAGATGTGGTGGGCTCCTACTTCTATGACAAAAAATCATGACAGAAAATGGGCTTTTCGTCTTGGGCGGGCGAGACGCAGCTGCATGACATTCTTTGGGCCGTCCATGACGGAAAAACCGTGGTAGAAGCGAGGGGAGGAAAATTTCGGGAGTTCCGGTTACGGTGGGAGGTCGGGGCCGAGCGATGCTGCTTTCTCTCAGACAGTATCGCTGCGTGTGCGAGGCATTGCTCTAATCGAACCCGAAGCGAGGCGTTGGGCTCTAATCGAACCCGGACGATTGCACTACGCTGCATCGAACCCGAGCGATCGATCGATGGCTGTTAACTGAACCCGATGGAGCAATTCCTTCACTACTGCTGCTAACTGAAGCCAATCAATGGGATGAATAGTGAGTGTTGTGGGGGGGGGGGGGGGTTGGATGAACAGTGAGCGGTGGCGTTGCCTCAGGATGAACATGACCCAGTGGTGTGGTGGAGCGCTGAATGAACAGTAGATGGTGGAGGGGTGCCCGTCCGTGGTGTGGAGGGCTGGATGAACAGTAGACGGTGGAGGGGTGCCCGTGGAGGGGTGGTTGAATAGGACCCCGTGGTGTGGAGGGCTGTATGAACAGTAGGCGGTGGAGGGGTGGTTGAACAGTAGCCGGTGGAGTAGCACGCGATGGAGGCTGGATGAACAGGAGCCCGTGGATGAACAGTCGCAGGTGGAGGCTGGAGGAGGTCGACGGTGGATGAATAGTAGCTCCTGGAGGCTGGAGGGGGTCGACGGTGGAGATGAGCAGTATCCCGTGGAGTCCCGTTTGCGATGCGCCACACCTCCCGATGAACAGGACCCCTGTTTCGACCGTGGGAGGTCCGTTTCCTCCGTTTTGCGGTACGCCACACCCCTCCCAATCAACAGGAACCCCGTTTCGACCGTAGGAGGTCCGTTTCCTCCATTTTGCGATACGCCTCACCCCTCCAGATGAACAGGATCCCGTTTCAAACGTGGCCGGTCGAACACAAGGCCGTTTCCTCCGTTCTGCGGTACGCCAGGCCTCATTTCCATCGGCTGTTCCGTCCAAGCCCTCCCGATGAACACGACCACACATTCCGTTGCCTCCCCATAAACACGACGACGACGCTGTTTCTCCGTTCCGACCCAGCCATGTACACGAGCCCCGCCAGACGTATGCGCCGTAGTAGGCGTTCGAGACCCCGCCCGTATGTACACATACGTGGCCGTATTTTCTTTCTTGCACCCTGGCCGCTGTACATACGTGTACATGCTACGTGCGCGCCTCTATTATGACACGTGCGCGCCTCTACATCGACCAGTATTTATGTACGTACGCGTTCGTGACCAGAATGACAATGCTGCGTACGCTTCGACCAGGTGGGTCCCGACTGTCAGGCACTTCCTTGCGTGCGAAGATGTAGCTGGTGGGTCCCAGCAGTCAGGGGGGCGAATCGTTTTGTTTTTTTTGCCCGGACGCACTTCCTTGCGTGCGAAGGTGTAGCTGGTGGGTCCAAGCAGTCAGGGGGAAAATGTTTTTTCGCGAAATACGGTGGCCCGTCCGGTGGGTCCCCGCTGTCAGGTGGAGGAATAATTATTTTGCATGTAATAAGGAGGCACTTCCTTGTTGCGGCCGTGGACCCAGCTGTCAGCCTCTCCACGTACAGTCCACGTCCGATGGAAGTCGTTCCTTGACCATGTTGACCACACCGCGCCGAGAGCACCAGGGTGGTGGACGACGGCGAGGCCTAGGAAGGGAACGACACGGAGGCAAGGAAGACTCAGCAGTTGTTTCCCACGCGGAGGGGAGTATGACTGTACGAGGGTTTACTGGTTCGTCTGCCGTCGCCGAAAAATAACAGCAGGTGTGGGTGAGTAGAGGGATGGCTAGGCCAGCGATGGGGAAATCTGGGGCGGTGAGGCCTGCTGTGGCAACCTGACCGGCTTGAGGGAGGAGGGAGCAGCAGTCCCATCGGCGCTTGTTTGAGCAAATTGGAGCAGGAAGAGCAGAGATTGAAGAAGACGACGGCCGTTGGATGGACATCCAACGGTCATTGCTTAAAGGCCAACCTTTTTAGGAAAGCCTTAAATCTGTGGAAAACAGCATACAACCCATCTGCCATTATTTCTAATAATTTTCAGCCCATTTGCTAATTCTTAAGGTTATTTTGGAGCCCATATTCTTTTTGTTAGCATTACAGCCCAAATTGTGGCCACGGTTAAAAAATTATACGAAATTTTGCATATTTCAAAAGCGGTCCGAACTGTTTTTAATCCCGAAATTTTGACTCACATTCAAACTGATTTTAAAAATAAATGTATATCAATATAAAATCCAACAAATTCTCCACGCATAAAAATTAATGTAATTTAAAATCTTGAAATGAAAAAAAAGATATTTGAAACTAATTGCTGGTTTGATGTGTTTTAAAAATGCACATCCCATTTCTCATTACTGATGGGCCATTTTCTCGGCCAGCCGAATGAAAGCTCTCCTCGTCTTGAAAGATTTGCAGCCCAACAGGCCTGACAAAGCGACTTGCTTGGCAAATCACAAAAAAACTGGGCTGTGGCCGTGGACGCACTGTCGCCTCTCTCCACGCACGATTTCTTCCGATGGAAGTCATTCCTTGACCACGTTGACCACGCCGCGGAGAGCACCACGGCGGTGGACGACGGCGAGGCCTAGGAAGGGGACGACGCGAGCCGGGAAGACGCGACAGTGGAAGCCAGCGGAGAGGAGTCTGAGGTTCACTGGTTCGGCTGCGGTGTGAGGCTGCCGTCGCCGCAGGGCCTGGCCAGCGGTGGGAATAGTAGGGGGCGGTGAGGCCTCCGCGGCAGCACAGCCGACCACAGGAGGTAGGAGCATGCGGCACGACCGGCGCTGCTTTGGGTGGATGGAGCAAGAAGACCAGAGGTTGAAGAAGCACTACGGCCGTTGGATGGACACCGTACGGTCACTGGAGCTAGAATCGTTCATATTGACTAAAGTTGACAAAGGCCCCCGTCCCAGTCAACTTAGTAGGCCCACAAGTCAGCCTCCCACCATGGTGAGTCCCAGCTAGTAGGGGGAGTATTCATTTTTTTTGTGGGTAATAAGGAGGCACTTCCGGTGGGTCCGAGCTGACAGTGGGGGAACGTTTTTTTCGCGAAATACGCTGGCCCGTCCGGTGGGTCTGAGCAGTCAGGGGGAAACATTTTTTCGCGAAATAAGGTGGCCCGTCCGGTGGGTCCCTGCTGTAAGGTGGAGGAATAATTATTTTGCGCGTAATAAGGAGGCACTTCCTTGCGGCCGCTTAGACCCAGTGTCGGCCTCTCCACGTCTGATACTCTTCGGATGGAAGTCGGTCGTTGACCACGTTGACCACGCCGCGCCGAGAGCACCAGGGCGGTGGTCTGGACGACGGCGAGGCCTAGGAAGGGGACGACGCAGAGCCGGGGAAGACGCAGCTGCGGAAGCCCGCGCGGAGAGGCGTACGAGGATTCACTGGTTCGGCTGCGGTGTGAGGCTGCCGTCGCTGCAGAATAACAGGGGGTGTGGGTGAGTGGAGGGATGGCCTGGCCAGCGGTGGGAGTAGTATGGGGGAGGTGAGGCCTCCGCGGCAGCACAGCCGGCCACGGAAGGCAGGAGCAGGCGGCACGACCGGCGCTGCTTTGGGCGGCTGGACCAAGAAGACCAGAGGTTGAAGAAGCACTACGGCCGTTGGATGGACATCGCACGGTCACTGAAGCTAGAAATGTTTATTATTGACTAAGTTGACAAAGCCCTTGGTACGCTCCAACTTAGTAGGCCCACAGGTCAGCCTCCGAAATGGTGCGCCCCAGATGTCAGGGGGAGGAATCATTTTTTGGGCATCCGAAGCTAAGAATATCTGAGATTGAAGAAGAAGCACGACATCCATTGGATAGACATCCAACGACCACTGCTGCTAGAACCGTGTGTTGACTATAATAAGTTGGCAAAGCCTTGCATACGCGTCAACTTATTTTTTTAGGGGACTCGTCACTTAGTAGGCCCACAAGTGTGTGGCAGAGAACTTATAGCCCATTTATGTTTTGTAAGAATGTACAACCCATTTTGGAATTCTAATGGAATTTACAACAGCCCATTTACAGTTTGTTAAAAGTACAACCCATTTTCTAGCTAGGACAATGATTAATAATTTCAACCAACCGTTGAAGACATAATTCAATAAAATTTCCCACATTTTGATGGGCTCCGAAATATTTTTATCCCGAAATTTCTAGTCATATTAAATATAAATTTGTATTACGTAAAAATCTAACGAAACATTGCGCGCGCAACAATGAAAATTTAAGATTTTCAAAATCCTTAAATAATTTTTTATAAACTAATTTTGTGTTTGGTGCATTTTTTTATAGTTACTGCCTAGTTTTTATAATTACATCCCATTTATTATTTTTTAAAGCCCATTTTCCTGTTAAGCCTAATGCATCCCTCCTAGGAAAGATTTGCAGCCAGTGAGCGGAGAATAACAAGTTGACCTTGCCTCGGTATTCCTCAAAAAGACGTATAGCTGGGCTAGCCATTTTCATCTTGAAAAAATTAGTATCTGGGCTGGATATCTGGCCTGGGCTAGACGGGCCACAGCCCTCCTAGTTAATACCCTGCTCTCCTCTGAACAACAACGAAATCATCGCCAAGAAAAACTTTGCAGTGCTCACGCCTCAAAAACACAAATACTGCTCGAGCTGATTGGTCCCAGCTGTCAGCCGCACCTTGTGCAATTCTCTCGTTTATATTGACTACATAGGTTGACAATGGTGTGGGACCGTGATGTCAGGAAACTAGGAGAAAGCAAAAAAATATAGTTGTACATAATAAGGAGGCACTTGCGTACGTACGGCTATGGCCCTAGTGGGTCCCTAGTGTCATCCAGTCAAAATAAAGTCATCTCCTGAATCCTCATGTTCGCTGTGATGTTAACAATGCTCGGCGCCAAGGCGAGCGCAACAACTCGAAGCACAACGGAGAGGGCCTCGCGGGCCCTACGGATGGTCTGATACAGCGTCCGCTACTCATTCAGGAAGCCAGGATCATCGGACACCTATGAGCACCTTCGAGAAACTGAGACGGCATGAAACGGTAAGGCCGCGCTTGGGAGCTCTGGTTTATTTCAAACCTGTATTAACATACAAGTGTAATTTACTCGCCATCGAAAACAACGCGTAAAATACAAAGCGTAATGAAACCGAGGGCCCGAGGTGCGTAAGTAAAACCGGCGGGTTACGCGTGTAATTTGAGAGACCAGTGTATATTTTACGAGCACTGCTATATGGACGACATTACCAGACGATAAATGCACGGCGTGCGTATCATGCCATCCATGGGCAAGGCTGAAACAGTAGCTAACGGCCGGATTAGACATCGTCCGAGTGTCGTTCAGCGTTTTTATCGTGTGTCAAGTACTTCCGATATTTTACTAGTCAAAATCGACCAACCAAGCGCCTTTGCCCGAGACCATCTGCTTTAATTTACAAGCGTCAGTTTTACAAGCGGTTTTGGTTGAAAAACGACAATCCAATCACGGCCTAATATCATGAGTTGGTCGAAAGATCATATGGTTTCACGTCTAACCTACCCAACTTTTTGTATAGGCTATGAATGAAACATCAGACGATGAACTTCTTAAGCATGGAAACAACAGAAGAGGATGATCTTCTTAACAAGCAAATCACTGGCATTAGATCGACATGCAAAACAATACGAAGCATTATTCTCAGGTGGCACGGTGAACAGCTCGTGATGCCGCATGCCACAACATTCCAAGCTCAAAACACAAGGCCTGGCATTACATAGGCAATATTCAGAACAAACTCTTAACACAGGAATATCTCAGCAGAGTAACTATTTACTTCTAAACTGAACACAGGAATAGGAAAAAACACTTGACGCTGCTCCACGGCAAGGGCGTCCCACTCAAAAATATCAAAAGCATGTCTTACGGCTAACATCAATGAGCAAATTTTGACAAGGTTTTCCAATTCCAATATATTAAACTAACATCTTCTTGCTAACATCAATGATTAAACTTTGACAAGCTTTTCCCATTCAAAATATGTAATGCCTATGATCGTGGAGTCTTGTCGCTTCTTGCTAACATCAATGATTAAACTTTGACAAGCTTTTCCCATTCAAAATATGTAATGCCTATGATCGTGGAGTCCTGTTGCTTCTTGTACTTGTTTCGGCACTTCTTGCCCAGGGCACTCCACGTGTTGTTAAATTGCCAATGGTCTCTGCAGACTAGTCATGTCATCGGTGTCTAATATTTATGGCACCGGCTGTAGCAATGGACGGATTCGGTGCCAAACTAAGAAAAGGTGAAATTGGCACCTCTTTTGGCCTACGTAGTGGAAGGCCTAATACTTTGTAAAGCTTCTCGGTCATTCCTTCTGTAATGTAGCACAAACAATGACTGCTTCTTTCTGCAAAGTGGAACGACCAACTGGATCCAAAGAATGCAAATAGCTTTGCCTTGGACACATTGGCTCCTTTTATGCAGTTGAACTAAAATCAAAGTCGGAATAAAACTGAGCTTTAATTTTGATATCCTGTAAGCAACAAAAGGTATAAGGGAAACAATTCTTGAGAAATAACGGTTGATGACTTGTACTCCCGGAAGAAAAACATCTCTTGATCTACCTTATCTTAATGGGAAACAAAGCGGAGAGTAGCAATTCTCAATCAGTGTGATTCATTCATATTAACTGAGACATTATCTTAACAATGCCTTGTTTCAAGATGTATAAAGAACGAAAAAGCAGAAAAGTATCATTCCTAAAACAATGCGGCTGATTCATTTTAACAGAGACATTATCTTAACAATACCTTGGTTAAACATGTAGAAAGAACTACAAAGCAGGATAGTACCATTTGTAGAACACTGTAAGTCTATAACTGATATATAATAACAGAGACATTATCTGAACAATACATTTCTTAAACAAGTACTCCGGTCGATCCCTAACAGAAATGGTACTCCTGCTGATCCCTAACAAGTGTTTGCAGTTTTGAACTAAGATTCAGTAGTTAATTCTGAGGAAGGTCGGTACTGACCATTCAAGACCAAGATTTGAAACAACTCGTGAGGAAGATCTCAAAGAGATCTCAACACATATATGGAAATCCGGTCTCATTTTGTGCAGTTCCACCAAAATTAAGTGAAGCAAAATGTCATAATAGCAACAAGTTGAAAAGATATCCCTGTTTTAACAGAGGCAAAAAGGAATCAATTCTTGGCCAATAAAGGAGGATGAAACATGCGGCCACAAAAATGGTAATCCCGCAAATCCCTAACGAGTCCGCAGTTTTGAACTAAGATCCGATGAGTTAATTAATTACGAGAGTGGCATTGCTTAATTTTACCAAATGGCATTAGATTAACGAAAAGCATAAATAGTTCGAGGGTAGAGTGGGCGCAACAACGGTATGTGCTTCCATCTACTTATAAAGGGGTGATGCAGAGTTTGTTGTAACAAAGCAACAAGCATCATGTGCAGGTTGGTTCCATTTTGTTCACTACTTAATGGGAAAAGACAGCAATACAATAGCTTCAATTCAACATTTATTTAAAACAGTACCAATACAAGTAGCACAACATCTCAAAGCACACTGCACAATCATGTGGATGAAGGCCTGTACCGACCTTTCATGAGACCGACAACGATAAAATACGAATCTGCCAACACGAATAGGAAATCCAATCTCGTTTTATGCAGTTGCACTGAAATCAAGCAAAGTGTTTCACGTAGCGAAGCAAAATGTCGCAATAGCAACAAGTTGAATAGATATCCCTGTATAAACAAAGGCAAATAAGGAATCAATTACTGGCTAATAAAGGAGGATGAAACATGCGGCCACAAAAATGGTAATCCTGCCAATCCCTAACAAGTGTTGCAGTTTTGAAATAAGATTCTGTGAGTTAATTACGAGAGTGGCATCAATTCGGCTTATAAAGGGGTGATGCTGAATTTGTTGTAACAAAGCAACAAGCATCATGTGCAGGTTGGTCCCATTTTAGTTCACTACTTAATGGGAAAAGACAGCAATACAATAGCTTCAATTCATCATTTATTTAAAACAGTACCAATACAAGTAGCACAACATCTCAAAACACCTTTGCACGATCATGTGGATGAAGGCAAGTACCAACCTGTCATGACGCACACAAGATCACCTACGAGTCTGCCAACACGAATAGGAAATCCAATCTCGTTTTGTGCAGTTGCACTGAAATCGAGCAAAGTGTTTCGCGTAGCGAAGCAAAATGTCACAATAGCAACAAGTTGAATAGATATCCCTGTATAAACAGAGGCAAAAAAGGAATGAATTACTGGCTAATAAAGGAGGATGAAACATGCGGCCACAAAAATGGTAATCCCGTCAATCCCTAACAAGTGTTGTAGTTTTGAAATAAGATTCAGTAGTTAATTCTGAGAGTGGCATCAATTACTGGCTTACAAAGGGGGTGATGCTGAATTTGTTGTAACAAAGCAACAAGCATCATGTCTGGGTTGGTCCCATTTTTGTTCACTACTTAATGGGAAAAGACAGCAATACAATAGCTTCAATTCATCATTTATTTAAAACAGTACCAATACAAGTAGCACAACATCTCAAAACACACTGCACAATCATGTGGATGAAGGCCTGTACTGACCTTTCATGAGACGACCAACATAAAATACAAATCTACCAACACGAATAGGAAATCCAATCAAGTTTTGTGCAGTTGCACTGAAATCAAGCAAAGGCGCCGGTGTGACATTTAAGTTTTCTATAGCAACAAGTTGAATATATATCCCTGTTTTAAGAGGCAAAAAAGAGAACAATTACTGGCCAATAAAGGAGGATGAAACATGCGGCCACAAAAAGAAGCATCTACCTTATCTTGATGGAAAACAAAGTATAGGACAGTAACATTTATAAAACGGTTGCATTGATTCATATTAACAGAGAAATTCTTTTAAAACAGATCAGTAGTTAATTCTGAGATTAACAATAGCAAAATAGCTGCATGGGACATGCCAGCACCATGTGCGTCCACACGTATAAATGGGTGATGCAGAGTATGTAGCCAAGCAACATATATGCGTGGTCCCATATTTGTTCTCTTTGAACCTTCTTCCTATGTGAGGGCAGCAAATCTAGTCGTGCACAAACTACCTGACCCCCACTTTCTTTCCCTTTTCAACAAAGAGGTCGGTTCCTTACAGATGTGTGTACTGGGTTACCCCCTTTTTCCCTTTTCGACCTACAAAGCGGCTAGATAGCCAGTCTATACTACTTTCCGCCCCTCCTTTCCTCATTGAACCACGTCCTAGATTGTTGCTCCAGCCCACCGCACCCTTCTTTCCTCTTTGAACCAAGACCTAGATTCGACTATGATCGAAAAAGATCCACATGCAGCTAGAGCAATGACGGTTTCAAAGAAACTTATACCTTAGGGTCGTCGGGATGTGGCAAGGCGTGCGGCGGAGGCCGGATCTGCCCACACCACGCATTTACAATGAGGAAGAAGGGGTCGGTGGCCCTCCAAGACAAAGCGTATTTGGGTGAAAGAGAACATCGCGATCGGCAGTGGATTGCCTCCCTCGCCAAGGCGATAGAGTGAACGCTGCACCTCCTCCCCTTCCCGGTCTGACGGGATCTGATGCCTCCTTCACCACCTGTGAGGGGGAGAGAGAGACAAGAGGCCAACGCAGTCTTGTTTAGATCTGGTGAAGAGAGGGTGAGAGGCTGTAAATATAGCAAACCCTAGCAAATGAACGCCGAGCCTCCAGTGTGTAACATATATGTAGTGCGGCGGGCGTGTGGAGAGTGCAAACCCTAGCGAACAAGTTACCGAGGCTCCCGCTTATATATATACTACTGTAATGGATCGAGCTCCGTTGCCTTCACTGCACCTGCTTTTGGCTGTATGACAGGTGAGCCAGCCACATTTTGGGCCCACCTGTCATAAATCCAAAGGTAGGTGTACTAAGTCAATGAAGCTGCGTCCATATAGTACTCTCGTGTAGTATACGACTAAAATATAGTGGAGTGGCTTTCTTATTCTCTCCATAACAATCGTTTTAAATTGTGTAAGTATGAAACGAAACTCTTTATTTAATGTACAGTGAAGAAAACTAGTACTACTTCCTATGAACTAACGATCCATGCCCACGCGTCCTGGTCCCACTTCCGGTCCTTCACATGTGGTACACTACCCTCCCTTAAGTGAACAACCACACATGCGCCAAATTATCGGAAACGTGTGAGAGTGTGTACCAATAAAGAATTTTAATTTCAATTATTGGAAAGGTTTGAGAGTATTACAAAGTTTGACTTGATCAAATCTAATATCTTGAGTAAATAAAAATGGAGGGCTACTACGTCCATCCGGGTTTTTAGTCCACACCATTTTTTAAATCAAAGTTAATAGCTGGACAAATAAAATTCAGGGGAGCTGGAGACAAAGTTGTGAGAAGGCTTAGAAATCAATATAAAACTTATGCTCTTAGTACCAACGTCGATCCTTCTTCAAGGAAACATTTGGTTCATAGCCAATTGTGTGATAAAATTGCACCAACGTGAAAGACGACTGCGTCTCCAACGCAACCAAGGTGAACTGACGAAGGATATCATCTTTGTGCATAACAAGCAAAGAGCACTGATGGAAGACATCTTGTTTTTCGTCGAAAATCGATCAGCTTCACCAGCCGACGCAACCATGAGGCGCAACCATGAGCATCTATAGGTCATCGTGGTGATGCATCATCCATTTGGCATCAAGTTTGGGTGAGGCACCTAAGAAGTTCGACAAATCCTCATTGTGGTCTATTTCTTCTCAGTAATCAAGCTCGAGGAAGGAAGAACCACGTGGCAGAGGACAGTGAGGCGGAACAACAATGGCCATCCAATTTTGTGCAGTTCCACTAAAATTGAGGAAGACATGCCCGGGTATGGAGACACGCATCGCTGTTTCCAAAAATATAAAAAAGGGTTAGCAACGACATCTCAATTGTCAATAAGAGTTAATGAAAAGTACACCAACAAACACAAGCATCATAATTATCTTTATGAAAACTAAACCAGGATACCCGAGAAAAAAGCATTTCTTCATTTAACCAGTGATAGTACTACCACCATATGGACAATGACCGCACAACCACCATGTACTTTTTGTCGAAACAACATGTATACCTCCACCGAGGCATAAATCAGGACAAATTTTTGAGTGGCATTTCCTCTATAATAGTAGTACTAGTAGGTGATGTTGGACCAGCCGACAAACCCTAGCTACTATGCATGGGGAGCTGGGGAGTAGTCGCATAGAAGAAAACCCGCACGCAGCGACACAGGGAGCTGGACCATACAAGAAGTTATACCTCGGTGGGCGAGATGTCGTTTAGGCGGGCGGCGGGATCTGCCCACACGACGGCGGCAGCGAACACGGGCGCGGAGGATATTCGTCCGCGCCAGCGACGGCTCCGAGAGGACGGTGCGCATCGGCTTCCTCGGTCGCCGACGGCGACAACGTCAACGCTGCACCTCCTCACCTCCCGCAGCAGAAAGGATTCGGCCGGGTCTGTGACCACCGGTGAGGAGAGAGATACAAGGACACCGTCATCTTGTTTTGATATGGAGAGGGTGAGAGAGCGAGACGCGAGAAACTCTATCAAACAAGAGGCTATAATGGAGTAAAAAATCTCTCCATAGCAGTGGTTTTAAATAGAATACGCTGCGTTCCGGAAAAAAAAAAAGCAGCTGGCAGACAATTTTTTAAGGGTCTGTCTAGGACACATCTAGATGTGACATAGTTATGTCACATATAAGTTGATGTCCACTCTGTTCGTGGTCTTTTCCTAGTTTTTTTTGTTTGTTGTTGCTACATTATATAATTGTGGGAGCTTAGATGTTCTATCCTTAAATAACATCTAGATGTGAATTAGACAAACTGATTTTCTAACGTACCAAGAAATAAAACTCGATCAAAAGCACGCCCCGCCTGTGTCGCGGGAGTCGTCGCGCACACACACATAGACATAGACATGCATATATGTGTTTACGTAAAATTCCATTTCCATCTCCATCTCCAATCATATTTGTCCAACTGGCACATTATTTACGTTGTTAATTATATACGCAACAATATTAACGTACAACATCTCTTGTTTGCGCACATCCGGACCGCTGCCACGGCCGGTCCTGACCAACCCGAACCCTCTTCATCACCCGCGCGTGCTTCCCGCCTGAAACGGTCAGTGCCGCATTCATGCCCGGCCAGAGTGGACGCGACCTCTCACTGGCGCCGGCATTGAAGCGGCGCGCCGGACGAGAGAGCGTCGCCCACGCCGCTTCCGGGTGCACGTGGCTGCTCCGCGTTCAAAGGTCGCAATAGCCGGCTACAACATGCATGTAAAAAGTTCTTGGGAGTCCGTGCTATAGCTAGCTGTCCTCCCCCAACTCGTCAATCTCTTCCAGTAGTGCTAGTACTCCATGGCGCGATCCATCGACAAGCAGGCGGGAAAGTTATGGTATACTACTCGGTTTGCGGTGAGTGGCATGTCGAGCGATCGTGTGGGGTCGCGCCGTGGAGGATGGTGAGACATGAACATGACATACGTGATTTGAACGTTGGTTTTGCTCGATGGCGCGATCCAACAAAACAAAACGTTGGTTTCTCTCCGTTTCCATTTTTTCTCCGGAAAAATGAAAACTTTTCCACTCCATTTTCATTCCTATTCCAAGGTTGCCCCGTTACAACATTCCATCAAATACAAAGGAAAACTAACACGCATGCTGATACATCTCAATGATTCACAGATCATAGCCAATATTTACTTCACAACTAAAGAAAAAAGTTGTGAGAGCATGTACGATAGAAAAACTACTGATGGGGTCACTACGACTTAAACCCTAAACCCAAAACATGATTTAATTTCCTGGCCAGGTAGAACCTGTCGTAGGAAAGACGGCTGGCACCCTCGGATCATACGATGCTTTTGTGCAGTTCCACTAAAATCGACCTGAGCATCCCTAATGGCAAAGATATTGAAGAAGTGTGATTAGAATAATAGTACTGGCACTAGTTCATGAGACATAAACTCATCACAAGTAGAAGCTGGTAGAAGTAGAGAAAGATCGACATGGAGATGGAGCTACGCCAGTGGAGCAAGCCAGGTCCAAAAGTAAGATGGACTACCTGGGACGTCGGGCTGTAGCTAGAAGGGCGGTTGGGACGCGGCATCGGCCCATACCGCGGTGACCCCCGATTGGGACGCACCGACTGTGGGTTTTCTCCCTCGCCGATGTTGACCGCATCTACGCAGAACATTGTTCCCTTCCCCAGCTGCGGGATCAGGCCCGTCGTTCTATGCTTGTGAAGAGAGCAACCTAAGCAAGCAGGCTTGTAGCTTAGGCTCCTGCTAGTGTATATAGTAGTTTTCTTTTTCTCTCCATATCAACCATTTTATATTGCGTACATGTCATTCAAGAGTGAAATGATGGTTGCTTCTTCCGACTAACTTACTGTGTGATTTGACTGCTCCTTAGTGGCCCCTACACGTACTCCCCTACGTGTATGCAACAAATCCTGCGTACACATGGGCGCAAAAACGCGCATGACGCCCTAATGCATGCATGTCCGAGCACACGATGGAACACACATGGTCATGCTCAAGTGCTCAACCTACACGTGCATGCACACACATACTCAGTCAGGGTGAGCTAGTGACCGTATGAACACCGAAAAATATATATATTGAGCGCAATGAGCGTATTATGAAGTCCACTGACCGTATTTTTACAAATATACGGATGCAGAAAGTGTATTTATCTCGTTTGAAATTAAGCCATATTAACCGGAGAGGAGGCAATATGGACTAGCATTACTTTGCTGTGTCTCATCAACTTGCCGAACGAGGAGAAGGTTGCAGGACGGGAGAAGCTTGCGCGCGGTGGCTCGCATGACAGGGAGAAACTTTTGACTAATGCAAGCTCTCCCTCGCTCAGACGGTGGACGTGCAACAGTTAATTAGGTGTCAGATTGCCAGAAGCATACACTATACTACTAGTGCTATTATTGCTCGACTTCCCGAACAGCCAAGCGCAAAGTTTACTACTACCTCCGTTTCAGTTTATAAATCCTATGAGTATACCTAGGTTGCCAATTTTATCATCCTAATATAAACTATATAACACAAAAATTATACCTTTTGAAAGTAGAAACTCCGAAGTTTATGTTGGTATATTTTTTGTAATATATGACTTGTATTAGGTTGGTCAAATTGACGATCTAGGGATACGCGCACGCCCTGTAAACTGAGAGAGAGGTAGTAGTACTACTACTATAGTCCATAAAGGTATGTACTATACTAGTACTACTAGGAACCGGATGGAGGAGCGTATGCACTCTTATTATAATTTTAAAATGTGATAAAGCAATCTTCAACACATTTGGTTCTCTTCGAGGGTTCTCGCATGTGATAATGGAAGTTGATTGCATGGAACACTCGCCACAATTCTCGCTTAATTCTGGCTCATATCCTGTTACAAATAGTAGCGCCAGTAATATTTCCTCTTTTTTGTTATTCAGCATGTAAACAGGTCAGCAAACCTTGCGGCGCATCTTCGTATGAACCGTGCTTGCTGCACTTTGAATGTGGCCGAGCTGGCTTGATGAAACACCTCGCTTCCTACTTCTTTTTTTGCGGGGTACCTCGCTTCCTAGTGACCAGTGTCTTGGCTGATCATCCTAAGAATGCTTATATATGAATAAAGCTCTCTCATTTACCCGCAAAAAAGATTAAGCCATATTAACCGGAAAGGAGGGAGTATGGACTAGCACTACTTTTTGGTGTGTCCCGTCAACTCACAGAACGAGGAGAAGCTTGCAGGACAAGGTGAACTCGCTTACACCTTTTGACTAATGCAACCTACTCTCGGTGGACATGCATCAGTCCATTCGGTGTCAGATTGTCAGAGGCATACACTGTAGTACCCAACATGTGGAGTACCATCATTGTTCGACTTCACGAAGGGGCGAAGAGCCAAGCGCAGTACTAGTACGCGTACATGGTTTTGCACCTTCATATTACTCCACCCTCCGTCATAGATTACAGGGCACGCTTCATTATGATGCATTTCTCTCAATGCATTTCCACCACCAGAGAGACTTTAGACGCATTTGGTTTAATGCTCAATTAATTAGGGCGTGGTAACCACACTCAAGTCCACAATTTTCTCTCCATGTACTGTACTACTACGGAGTGCATGCATGTGTGTACCCGGGGTGGAAGCACTGCATGCATGTGTGTACGCATTATTCCCTCTAGTAATAGATGCCGTGCTATAACTACCAATGCTACTTTTCAGGCCGATCGCATGTCGCCTTGGTCCCACAAATTTTTTTCTTTTTTCTGAAGCGCGCTGTATAAACAGTGACAGATGGAGTAGTATGAGCAGATTCAAAGAAGAGCGTCTTGATGGTTGCTTCTTCAGAGCAACTTACGATTAGGAAAAGGTGGGGCTTATGATTTGACTGCTCATTACTCACTATTAATGTGGCGCAACAACCGGGCTGAGTCTCCCATGCGGTTGTGCACTACCCCCTCGGTTCTTAAATATACTCCGGAGTATTTGTCTTTCTAGAGATTTCAACGAGTGACTACTCAAATATTTGTCTTTTTAGAGATTTCAAATGGACTGGCACATACGGATGTATATAGACATATTTTAGAGTGTAGATTCACTTATTTTGCTCCGTATGTAGTCACTTGTTGAAATCTCTGTTAAGACGAATAGAATATTTAGGAATGGAGGGAGTACACATACGAAGCAAAATGAGTGAATCTACACTCTGAAATATGCCCGTTTGAAACTTGTAAAAAGACAAATATTTAGGAACGAAGGAGTATAATTTTGTGTATGGCACATGCACCCGGATGATGAAGAGGCTTCTGGCAATGCTATCAAGCTTCCATCATTTGTTTACATAATTGACGTACTATACAAATAATTTTCCAGCGACATGAAATTGTACAATGGTGTGAGCTTTCATCTTTTTGTTTCGCGTGTCTTGCCATCGATGCTCTTTCAGAAACAATAAAAAACGAACTTCCTTGCTAATGCATGTCAATTATTAGCATATCAGAGCTAATGATTACATCACAACTGAAGACAAAGTTGTGAGAAGGTGTTAAAATAAAATTGATCCATACTTTCATTGGCAGCAACGTCCCTCCAGCTCTGTCTAAATCAACAAGGCATGTTGGGAAAAAAGTAGCTGTCTGGAGCATGCAACATTCCGATCATTTTGTGCAGTTCCACTAAAATAGAGCTGAGCGTCCCTATTCCAAAGATATCAAGTGTGATTACGATAATAGAGGACTGCTGATGAAACAATAAACACGCAAATAGAAGCCAGTCACCTTTGTAGTCTCTCTTAAGACTAACTAGTTGGAGAAGATTAGGCTCGGAGTTGGATGAGGAGGATAGAGCAAAACCAATCTCCCTTTGTGCGACAAGACCGAAATGTAGAGACGTTGCCCGTGTGACATTTTAGTACAACTGCACAAAACACTCGTAAGAAAAAAGTGATTTGTGCAGTTCACCAATAGCAACGAGGTGAAATGGATAGCCCTGTTTGCAAAAAAGAGGTAGAAAGGAAATAATTACTGGCCAATAACAGTTGATGACACATGCGACGACAAAAAAGAAGCATATTCCTTGTCCTAAGGGAAGATAGCAACACGGTTGTGTTTGTCTAAAACGGTGTGAGGACAATAATGCAATATGGAAAGTACGCCGGACGAGCTACGTTTTGGGCAAAGAACTATGGAAGATCCACATGCAGCGACGTGGGAAAATGGGCAGTGGAGCAAGGCGGAGGATACCGGAGGTCGTCGGGATGTAACTAGGTGAGCGGCGGCAGGCGGAATCTGCGAGCAGGTGGCGTAGGCCCTGCCGCGCCGGAGCTTGGTCAGAGAGAACGGCGTGTACCGCAGATCGGGACATGCTGCCTCGGCGCCGTCGAACGGAGAAACGATGCACTTCCTCCCTTTCCCCAGGCAGACGGGATGCGGCCGGATCAGCGACCAACGGTGAGAGAGAGAGAGAGAGGCCACCGCACTCCCTTTCCCCCGGCGGAAGGGATGCGGCCGGATTAGTGACCAACAGTGAGAGAGAGAGAGAGAGAGGCCACCGCACACCCTTTCCCCCGGCGGACGGGATGCGGCCGGATCAGTGACCAACGGTGAGAGAGAGAGAGAGGCCACTGGAGCCTTGTGTGAGATACTCTGAAGAGCGGACTACCTTTTCCTCCATAAAAATCGTTTTATATTCTGTGTACGTGCCATTGAGCGCTATAACTTTATTTAAAAATAACGCGGCAACGCGTCAAGTTGAACTTTGTTTCGTGCACGCGTGGTACACGAACTTCCTAGGTAAACAACCGCTACAGGCATTCAAATTAGCACGTGGGCTGCCATTTCCTAAAGAAATGAGCTCCACCGTGTACCCGCGCGGGTGTGGCTGGGCACGAAGCGTGAGTACGTGCACGGTGCACCTATTCTCTTATTGTGTACGTACACAACCTACGTGGGGTTGTGTGAGAGAGATACAAACTTAGAGAGATATAGTGTGTGGGTTCTTGAGAGTTTTTTTTGTGGGGGGGTCAATCAAAAATTTAACATATGCAATGTGTGTGAAATAGAGTCATGGATATAACATATATATAGAGGCGCGATCCACGAGAAGAGAGCGGAGGTATCATCGGCTTGAGGTGTCCATAGAATCGACGAGAGGGAAGATGTGAGTGTGTGTGTGCGCGAGCGCTCGATAAAGAGTGCCATCGAATTTGTGTGTTCCCACGTCAAAGATATAGAGTGGCTGGCCTACTGGAACGTGAGATGGGACATGTGCAGTTTGTCTCTGTGGCATGGATACCTACCTGCAGCGCTCGACTATTGGTGTGTGGTGGGGGAAGAGGGAGTCCCAATTAACTATAGAGGTACAATGGCTGGTATATGTGTGGACGAGGAGAGAGGCCTACCTCATGTATTAAGGAGATCGATCTGCCTCATGTATTAAGGGAGATCGATCGGCATCCATGCATATGTGCAGGAGATGAATAAAGTTGGGAGAGAGACAGAGCTAGAGTGTTGGAGGGGGTGGTAGTGGAGTTGCTTCTAAAAAAATGGTGGGATAGGCTTGCTAGACAAACGGAGGGCACGCCCGCAATATCAATAAGAGAGGAGATGGCTGCTTGTTGTCTGTGCACGTGCATGTGAGAGACGGGTCAGGAGGCATGCATGAATGATGAGGGGGATGATGTGGCTGTGGTAAGCAGACGTAACTACATAGGAAGATCAATCGCCCTTTGTAAGAGAAAGGAGAGACATAACTTGTGAGGTACGTCGATCGATGGGGGGTAGTTAAAGTCGATCTAGGTATATGTTGGGAGATCGATCGGTATACATGCATGTGTGTGTTAGAAGCAAATGAGGCACGAGGAGAAGGATAGAGAGAGAGGGATGCATGTAGGAGGTGGTACGAGAGGCATACTATATCAAGGGGGAGGAGTGTGCGAGTACGAGAACAATGAAAAGAGTGGTGGGAGTGAGGCATGGACGGTGACAAGAGAAGAGGGGAAGCTTGTGTTTGTGCTAGGCACACCTGGCTAGAGAGGCATATCGATCGATGTGTGCCGTAAAGAAGGAGCTATGGGCCTACACACACCGTGGGTGAACGACCTAAAGTGAAAAAGGCAATTTAGCGATGGAGCTAGAGAATGCTGAGGGAGGGTGAGAGGGATGCGGGCGTGTGCATGCACAAGAGAAAGTTAGCGCTAGCTACAAAGATAAGAGGGTTGTGTGGGTGTAAAAGACGAATATAGATCATATATACTTCATTATAAAAAGCCAATTCGGATATTTGAAGAATTTATCATAGTGTTTCAAACCGACGGATGTGTGAATATATATAACGGTGATACACATGGTGTGGTTATGAACATGGTGTACTACATTTAATATATTTTATCTCTACTCTTATAAAAAATGGAGTTGTGATGATGATGTGCCTGCCATCCTGCATTATTGGTCGTCTGATTTATATCTGGCGGATAGCAAGGAAACTATGATGGTTGAAGTTGGCAACAATCATGATTGTAGATTCTTATTGAAATAGAGAAACGAATTCAAATTTAGTTCGAATTGCAGCGATAGTATAGACATTTGGAATGCACTAAAATGTTGATATGAGTAGGTTACATGCATTATACAATAGCGAAAAAATTTAATCGGACATAACATGGATTCATACTCCTCCTTCCATCTATAAAGAGGCGTAATGAGATTTTTAAGACCGCCTTTGACTATTGACAAGATTAATAGTACATGACATACACAATGTGAAAATTATATCATTGAAAGAACCTTTCATGCATTTAATTTAACGGTGTGCTTTGTGTAAGTTGCATGTCATATATTATTGCTCTAATATTTGGTCAAAGTTAGCATCGAAAAACACATTAGGCCCTATATAGATGGAAGGAGGGAGTAGCTTTGAATAGCATTTGTATAGTAAAACGGGGCAAGACTCTCTCTTTGTGTGCTGTGAATAGTTTTATTTTTTCATTTTATTTTTGGTTGAGGGAAGTGCGAATTGATTTGGTACGTACAAGTACAATATTACGACACGTTAGGCTTGTCCCTAAAATTCAACCCGCGTCTTGTTATATCCCGAAAATTCAGATATCGTGCTCCCAAAACTGGCGCCTTCTCAACCCGCGCCTTGCTATCCCGAAATTACAACACGCGCAAAAACTCCCTCCAGCTGCCAAATCCCAACACGCGAAATCCCCCTTCTAACCCTGAGCCGAAAGGGCCGCTAGTTCAAATCGGTGGGGGGTACTTTTGTAACACACCCTACATTTTGGACAAGCGCGTTCCTAAGTCATGCTTCACCCCCTCGCATCACCCCCTTTTCGCCATGCGAAATCCCAGACCGCCATAACCTCTCCGCTCCAGCCGCAAAACCCCACCCTCCTCCGTCCGCCACGTCACCACTGCCCAGCCGGAGCCTCTTCCCCGATGACGTCGTCCACCGCAACAGCTGGACGTCCCTCGTCCACCTCCCCGGATGAGGATCCGTCGTCCATCTCGCCATCCCGCCGGTTTAGCCGCCCCGTCCTCCATCTCCAAGGAGCTGCTCCGACGATGGCCTCGTCTATCGCGGCTGCTCCATCCCCACAGCGCCGCCTTAACCTGCTCCACCAGAACCGCAACATCCTCACCGACTCTCGGACGAAGCAGAGGCCTACTCGGCGCCACCAAAGAGGTTGTACACTCATCGCATCGCACCTTCTCCTTAACTCGACCTCCTGGCGCCGACGATGCTCCATCCCGCACCCCCATGGAGCGGCTACCTTGAAGTCGGCGCCACAGGCGACATCTCCACGGCGGCTCTCCCCAGTGCGAGGCCCCTTCAACGGCGGCGTCCATACCAGCCGGATCTGGTGCTGCTCCGGCTCTCGCTCGATCGCTTGCTCGCCCAGCTGCTGCTGCTGCTTTCCCCCTCACTCGTCTTCTTTGCTGCTGCTCGATTAAGCCACACTTGATGGACTGAATCGACTTTTGGGTCAGTCGATTTTCAGGGGTTGGGGGGGCTCGCCGGAGTTAAGGAAGAACCACCCGCAGCGGGGACGGGGGCTCGCTGGAGAGGTACCCCACTATCTATCTTAGGGTTCAGGGTGGAGGGGGCGGGGGGCCTAGAGGGCTGGCCGGGGCGGCGGTGGCAAGTTGTTTCGGGGCGGCGAGGCGGCGCTGGGGCTGACGGTTCGGCCGGTGGTGGCTGGCGGCTCAGGGGGGTGCAGGTTGAAGATGAACTGCAGGCCCTCCCTAAACTACATGTCAAGTGCCTCTCTTCTACCATTGCGTTCAGTTTCGACAATAGGATTCAGATTCCACAGTAAATTTCAGTTTTGACAGTTAAGTTCAGAGTCAACAGGTTTTACCTCATCTGTTGTAGTCAGGTGGTTTTTGGTGATGTTAATTTTACATCCATTTTACATCATCTATTGGAGATGCTATTAGAATCCCACTTGAGATTGACGATGTCCGTCTTGTGCTACTTCAGCCTTGACGTCTTACGGCTCACCGGAGCTGCTCCAACGACAGAACGATCCATCACAACAGAGCAGTGCCCTGGCGCCGTCTACAGATTCCTCAGATCTTCCTCCACACCTCCGACAGCCACCTCTGCCTCAATCGCCCGGCGACCAACCCAATGATCTTGGCGTCGACACGGCTACGGCAAAGAGGTTGTACACTTGTTGCATCACTTATTACTATACATTCACGTCGATCCATTAGGGCTATTTTGGTTCAACGGAAAAACATCGATCCACTGGTTGTTACCATCACTCTAAATTTCTGCATGCCCTCCTTACATAATCTCACCATATTTTTTCCGTATGCATGTCATATATTGTACACAGTCATGCTGAACATGTAGAGAAAACGAGAAGAGTTTTGCGCGGCAATACAATGTCATGCAGACATCGCTCCATGGTGTGTTCAATGGCAAACCCTCCCCACCCCTCTCCAGATTGTAATCCAGAGGAAGATATACGTTACGAGGCGGATTCGGACGCCAATGACCACTCCTATTTACTCCCCAAGGTGTTTGCTCTACCTTGGCAAGCTGATGTGAGTCATATCATGCATATGTTGCCTTGCAGTGCCTACTTTTGGCATCATATATGCCATCCGCTTAGTTTAGACATGTTCTGTAATGCCACCTGTTTAGTTTCTATATCATATATGGGAATTATGCAGTCTCATGTCTTTTTGCCAGCCATAATATATGTGAAATGTGCAATGCCATCCTGTTTAACCAGGCATCATATATTTGAATGATATCTTGCACATCCTTTTCTTCATTACATTTCCATTTGTCGACAATGTTTGCACATTAAACTACTCTTCCTGTGAATCAGCCATTTGGGTGGGAGATTGAAAAATCTGGAGTGAAAACAAGGCGTTGAGAGCAAACAGTGCTACCTGTCGAAGCAGATCTCTTATTGGGTCCCGATAGCTCCTCAGAGATGGATTCAGAGACAGATGACCAGTCCTATTCCCCCACTGAGGTGTATGCTCTAACTTGGCACTGTTATACTACTCATATCGTGCATACGGTGTCTTGCATTGCATATTTTAGGCATCATATGCACAATATTCAACACCATGTTCTTAGTTTAGACATCATATCGAATGCCCTCTGTTTAGCATATAAATCATATATGTGAATTAAATGATGTGATCCTGATTACTTAGATAACATGTAGGTGAATTATGTCATGTGATCCTGTTTAGTTATTCATCATATCTTTGAATTATGTTATGCTATGCTATCCAGTTTAGATAGACATCATATATGTGAAATTATGTCATGCTATCTGTTTTAGTTAAACAATATACATGTCAACTATTTCATGCCCTCTTTTTCCCACACTATCTATTGCATCATCTCTCATACAATGTCTGTACATTCAACTATGTTTCCTGTTTATCAGCCATTTGAATTGGAGCGGGTGATGCCAGTATCTAGCGGACTAAAACACGGTCTTCAAATAAAACAGTGCTACCTCTTGGTGGAGATAGCACCCCGGTTGTACATGCACAAGAACCAGCCCTACCACACATAACCCAAACTCTGGCAGATTGTACCCCTACTACGATGGACAGAGAACCAGCTTCACCCAATCTAACCCCAACCCCAGCCGGTAGTAACCCAGTTCCTGTTGACACAACACCATCTCCACCACAGAGCTCCCAAACATGAGCAGTTAGTAAGGCAGCTCCAGTGCCCAAAGGGCCAGTACTATCACGGTGAACCCCAACTCCACCAGTTAGTACGCCTATTCCTGTGGAGGAAGCACAACCAGCTAGTCATAGTTTAGCATCTATCGCATTTGATGTTGTTAAATCGTATGTGTGTATCTTCCCATCTTGGAAATATTATCTTGAAGATGAAGGAAAATGCCGATTCACGGTGTTTGTCCAGAAGTTATGTGTAAGTAATGTTATTCATGTCAATTACTTTGCTTCGTCCCATACATCCTACCTCCATGATGGTTATAATACAACAAATTTTCCCATTTTTCTCTATAGAGAAGGAACTATTTGGAAACTCAGGATAAGGTAAACTGTTCTAATACCTCTCCTATCTTCAAGAATGCTTGGTGGCGATGTCGAATTACACAAGAAAGCGTACTTCACCGGCAAAGAAACTCATCAAATTCCCTTACGTTCTCTGAGACACATTCTTGGATGATGAGGAACGCCTTTGTCCTATCTTGGTCCCAAACCAAGAATGCGGTAAGGTCTATGAGCTCATTTTCTATTTTAAGTATTATATTCTTGCGTCTTCTTGTACTACTGTTCATGTAGAACAAGTGCCTAAACACGAAGAACAACTGTTCTAATTTAAGATTCCATTGCTACCATAGGACATAGATATATGTTTGTTTGATGCTTTTATTATGTACTAGTACTTGGCAATAGAAGACTTGGTAGTTTAATCCTATCCACCTTACTAATGAACTGGTTCACCGAAATGAGTTTCATATACTAGTACATGCTAAACTTGTTATGTATGCGCTTGTTTCTTCTTTTAGAATCTTGTGAGAATATTGGGGAAGAGTGCCTTATTAAGCAACGGTAAAGGAAGTAATGCAGATAAGGTTCAGGATAGTGACACATCCTGTCTTGGTTTAGTGTTGGAGTTACTGGCCACTACCGCTTGCACAAGCTATTCAAACTCATTGTCTGAATCAGTTCGGTTTCTTGAGTCTCAACTACAAGCTGAAAGACATTGATCATCTGTCTTTGCGACAAGAAGCGGAAGGACTGTGGAAGTCCTGGAGCATTCAGATGCATACTTTACGGTGCAACGACAAGCGTTGGAGGATTTTAGCGCCAAACAGGACAAAGCTAATCAGCTTGCTAAGCTTATTGCCCGACATGGTGGATACCGAGGATAACGTTTCTTGAGCTCTTCCGAAGTTGTTTCGGTTATGCTCTTGTTTTGCTGCCGCGTTTATTTACCTTTGGTGGCCAATTTTGTGACGGCCACTTTGTATATGATATGCTGCTTTGTTCCCTATATTTGCACTGGTGGCGAACTTTGATGCCCAGTGGATGTAATATGTGTAATAGCCGTGATAGCCTAGCGTTAGTTGCTTGCTTATTTATTTCCTTGTTGTCTTGCTTATTTGTTTGCTTGTAGTCATTGTAGTTATTTTTCCGCGGTTAACTAGTGGCTGCAATAACCTATTTTTTAAAACTAGGCCACAATAACCATGGGCTAATATTTACTGTAGTGACCTTTGGGCCTCCCACGGGCTGTAGAAAGCGATGGGCCTTCTACGGGCCGTAGAAACAGTAGGCCTTCTACGGGCCGTAGAAACAATGGGCCTTCTACCGGCCGTATCATCAATGGGCCTTATACGGGTCATATGATCGATTGGCCAAACATGGGCCAATAACAGGCCGCATTATGGCCGTAAACGGGCTAGAGTTGGAATCGTCCGTTCATGGGCCGACCGTAACGGGCCATCGTTAATAGGCCGTATTTGATGACGCTATGAATACGGCCCAACATATTAACGAACCACAAACGGGCCGACTGTAACCACGGGCTGAATTTGGCCCACAAGCAGAAAATGACAGTAACGGGCCGTAAGTAAACGAATGCTGGAAATGAGCCCAAGAATAAATGGGCTCTGAGAAGGCCGAAAGATAACATGGGCTGGAAACGGCCCAACGGAATAATGGGCCGTTAATGGGTATAAAGTGATACACTGTTCATTATGGGCCAGTTTCACCACGGGCCGTTAATGGGTGTAAAGTGATACACTGTTCATTACGGGCCAGTTTCACCACGGGTAGGCCAAGAGTTACATAGGGCCTCATATGGGTCGAAAGACGTCATGGGCCATACATGGGCCAGAAGTGAAGACGGGCTGGAATCATATTGGATGGCCCAGATGACGCTACTGGGCCTAATTCGAATAGGGCGTAACAGGCCTTAGGTTAGCGGGTTGTAAATGGGCTATATGCGAACATGCCGTTAACACGCTTTCCATGGGCCGGCCCGCCAGCTTTTGACCAAGTCAAACGGGCCGGCCTTTTCACAGGAATGGGCCTCTGTTGGGCCGTGCCATGTGTCGACGTATCATAGGTGTCTATCTCACCCACTGACGAGCTGACACGTGTTTCATCCGGCCAATAAGAATTTTACACATGGAAATTTCCCATTGGTCGGGGCTGTTAACGGGTTATCGGATCCAAAACCCGACCCGATAGCTTAACGACGTTCCGTTACGGTGGATGCCACGTGTCGGTCATCCTTGATGAAAGCACTTCGGTGACGCGTGATTTATCGTCATGGAAGTGGACACTTCCATGATGATAATTTTGGTAATGTCATGGAACACTTCTCTGACAAAGACATGTATGACTATCTTGATTCTGTCATAAATTTGTCATGGATGTACATGCATGACAAAAAACGCGACCTACTGTGACAAACACGTATCATCACGGAAGTGTATTTTTTTTGTAGTGTCTAGGAATCATGTTCGCTCCTAATATGCATAAATGTCATCGCGCAGGATGATGTATGTGCCTGAATAAATGTTAAATAAAGAAGGTGCAGGCAGGGTAATAAGCTGACAAGTATTTTCACTGAATACCAGGTTATAAATGAGTCTCTTCTCCTTATCATCGCAAATCAAATCATGTGCTACCATACTTTTATAGTCTAAGAAAATAGGGGGCATCACCTTTTCTTCTTTCTCATAGTGTCTAATAGGTATCTCAAAATATTTAGCAAGACATGAAGCAAAGATACCTCCAAAAAATGGGGCCCTTTGTACGGTTTAGACTCAACTGTTTAGCAACCATAGCGCCTAAACTGAAAGTTCTGTCATGGAGTAAAGCATGGCGCAAAATGGCGAGGTCAGGAGCACTGAGGCCCCAACTGTTCCCGCGACCAATTAAACATCTACTAGCAAATATTGCATAGTAACGTAGAACAGGAAAATGTATACTAGTAGTTCTTGCATCTGGCACTTTTCTCTTTTCCCCTACAGCAATTTCATCAATGAATTCTGGCACATCACTAGGATGTGGTTCCTCGACGCTGTCCTCAAAAGGCACCTTGCAAGCCACACAAAAATCAGAGAGTGACATCTCCTTAAACTCATCATATAAATAAAAATCTACCGGAGGTGGTGATCTCCTAGCATGGAAATGAAACTTTTGCACAAATATATTAGTGAGTAGGAGATACTGTTCGAGCTGGTCGTGGAGGAAGTCGGCGAGGCCTGCATTCTCAGCCAAGTACTAAAAATCATCATAGATTCCAGTGACTCTCAAGAACTCATCACAAGGCCATTCACATGGCGAACCTCTGCGATCTTGAGGAAGATTATATTTGGGCTTCTTATTCTCTTCACTTTGCTTATCCTTCGAGCTTCGGCTCGAAGAGCCTCTCAACAATCTCTTCAACATTTTCTCCCTCTGAAAAATTTCTGAAATTTTTAGTGACTCAAAATAAAAGTGAACCAAACTCAACAAGATTGATAGCAACTACTCCCTCGAGTGCCTAGAGACTATATCATGCATTAGAACTACTTGGGACCATATAAATTTAACATGCAAGCTCAAGAACAGTGTCACCTAAGCAGCAAAAATTTGCAATAAATAAAGCACTAGAACAAAAACTAATTTGACCATTGGAGGAGTCACATACCGAAGAACAATCCCCCAAAGCAGTTTTGTGAGTGGAGCTTTGAGCAAAGAGATCGAAAATCGCAGCAAGATGAGCTAGAACACGAGTTTCATCTAGGGGAGGATTTTTTTGGAGGAAGAAGAAGTGTGTGGGTGCTGGAATAAGTGGAGGGGGACACGTGGGGCCCACGAGGCAGGGGGCGCGCCCCATGGGGTGGGCGCACCCTGTGCCCTCGTGGCCAAGTGGTGGCTCCCCCTGGTGTGTTCTCCGTGCCAGATATTCTTAAATATTCTACAAAAAATCATATTTCATTTTTGTGACATTTGGAGAACTTTTATTTTCGGGGTATTTTTTATTGCAAGGATAATTCAGAAAACAGACAGAAAATACTATTTTTGCTTTATTAAATTTAAATAACAGAAAGGAAAAGGAGGCTACAGAGAGTTGTGCTTTCTAATTCATCCATCCCATGCTCATCAAAAGGAATCCACTAACAAGGTTGATCAAGTCTTGTTAACAAACTCATTCCGAATCGCATGAAACCGGAGAATTTTCGAATAGCACTAGGTTACCTCAACGCGGATATGCACGTCCCCAATAATAAGAATATCATATTTCTTCTTGACAGTAGGAAGAGGAAATTCAAAACCTCCAATAGTAATCGTTGGAATTTTTCCAATAGAATTGAATGTGGACTTGAGGTTGTTTTCTCGGAAGTGTACCGTATGCTCATTACCATTAACATGAAAAGTGACATTGCCTTTGTTGCAATCAATAACAGCCCCTGCATTATTCAAAATGGGTCTACCAAGAATAATCGACATACTATCGTCCTCGGGAATATCAAGAATAACAAAGTCCGTTAAAATAGTAACATTTGCAACCACAACAGGCACATCCTCACGAATATCGACAGGTTTAGCAGTTGATTTATCGGCCATTTGCAAAGATATTTCAGTAGGTGTCAACTTACTCAAATCAAGTCTACGGTATAAAGTGATAGGCATAACACTAACACCGGCTCGAAGATCACATAAGGCAGTTTTAACATAGTTTCTTTTAATGGAGCATGGTATAGTTGGTACTCGTGGATCTCCAAGTTTCTTTGGTATTCCACCCTTAAAAGTATAATTGGCAAGTATGGTGGAAATTTCAGCTTCCGGTATCTTTCTTTTATTTGTGACAATATCTTTCATATACTTAGCATAAGGATTCATTTTAAGCATGTCAGTCAAATGCATACGCAAAAAGATAGGTCTAATCATTTCCGCAAAGCGCTCAAAATCCTCATCATCCTTTTTCTTGGATGGTTTAGGAGGAAAAGGCATGGGTTTCTAAACCCATGGTTCTCTTTCTTTACCATGCTTCCTAGCAACGAAGTCTTTCTTATCATAACGTTGATTCTTTGATTGTGGGTTATCAAGATCAACAACAGGTTCAATCTCTACATCATTGTTATTGCTAGGTTGAGCATCAACATGAACATCATCATTAACATTATCACTAGGTTCATGTTCATTACAGATTGTGTTTGACATCGAAATAGAAATATCATTGGGATTCTCAGGTGTGTCAACAACAGGTTCACTAGACGCATGCAAAGTCCTATCATTTTTCTTTTTATTCTTCTTAGAAGAACTAGGTTCATCAACATTAGTTTTCTGAGAATCTTGCTCAATTCTCTTAGGGTGGCCCTCAGGATACAAAGGTTCCTGAGTCATTTTATCCCGTCTAGTCATAACTCTAACAACATTATCATTTTTCTTATTATTTAATTCATTGAGAAAATCATTCTGAGCTTTAAGCACTTGTTCTACTTGAGTGGTAACCATAGAATCATGTTTACTAATAAGTTTAAGTTCACCCTTAACTCTAGACATATAATCACTCAAGTGTTCAATCATATAAGCATTTCGTTTCAATTGTCTACCAACATAAGCATTGAAGTTTTCTTGTTTAACTATAAAATTATCAAACTCATCTAAGCATTGGCTAGTAGACTTATAACGAGGAATATCACCTTCATCAAATCTATAGAGATAATTTACCTTTACTACCTGTGTCGGGTTATCAAGACCATGTATTTCTTCAATAGGTGGTAAATTCTTAACAACTCCAGCTTTAATACCCTTTTCTTTCATAGATTTCTTTGCCTCTTGCATATCTTCAGGACTGAGAAATAGAATACCCCTTTTCTTGGGAGTTGGCTTAGGAGTTGGTTCAGGAAGTGTCCAATTATTATCATTACTCAAAACATTATTCAATAGCAATTCAGCTTGATCAACAGTCCTTTCCTTGAAAACACACCCAACACAACTATCCAGGTGGTCCCTCGAAGCATCGGTTAGTCCATTATAAAATATATCAAGTATTTCATTTTTCTTGAGAGGATGATCAGGCAAAGCATTAAGTAATCGGAGAAGCCTCCCCCCAAGCTTGTGGGAGACTCTCTTCTTCAATTTGCACAAAATTATATATTTCCCTTGAGGCAGCTTGTTTCTTATGAGCGGGGAAATATTTAGCAGAAAAGTAATAAATCATATCCTGGGGACTACGCACACAACCAGGAGTAAGAGAATTACACTGGTGCGCGTCGGTCCTAAACAAACAGTTTAAAACCCCTTTCCGCGACGGCATCTGGAACCGTCTCCAAGTGAGTGTGGGCGATAGGGGGGGTCCTTCCCACACGACCCAGAAACCGTCGGGGATATGCCCTCCTGGCACACACGTTCGGCAAAATGAGGTCGTGTGCGACCGGCGAGCGCTCAAATACGGAAATACGTACAATACAGATAAAAAATACAATTATACGGTGAAATTGTTTCCGGTCGCAATTACATCCCACACAGTCAGTCCCTGCTAAACGTTTCCGTTTGTATGCACATCCCACACAGTCGCTCCCAGGAAAACGTTTCCGTTCACAGGTACATCACACACAATTTTCCCGTTAAATCGTTTGCGTTATTGAATGTAGCACACGCGGTCCATAGAAGAAACTGTGTGGCAAAGGTTGTCCATGACACACAGTTTTTATGTGGTAAACGTTTGCGCAAGGTGGTCTAACGCAAACAGTTTCCAAAAGAAAGTCGTGTGTGATTGTTCATTGATCCAACACGGTTTATTCCTAGAAACTGTGTGCGTTGCCTGAGGTCATCGCCCACGGTATTTTTTCAACAACCGTTTGCAATATCAAAACCCAATTAGCAGGCTAATTCGCCATTAGCTGGCTAATTGCCCTATTATTAATAATACATTTATTAATCTAATTGACATTCATATTAAGCACACTATATATTTCATTTCCATATTAAGGAAGCAGAATTTCATAATTGAAATACATCAGAGTACAACATGATATAGCTTCAACACTCAGCTACCCCATTACACAACTGCACCAGCAGCAAGTTCCACATGCAACATGTAGAACCTTTCGAAATTAGCATCATAGACGGTATATAGACAGATGCATCTCATCTGGAAAACTGCTGAAGAGAAAGGCGAATACCGAGCCTTCATTCATGTTGAAGGTCTTTGCAACTTTAGGCCAGTGCCTGTGCATGATTGACCATCCGTCCTTCAACCTCTTCAGGAACACTTCAATATTGAACCGTGGGTGTTGTATGAAAACCTTCCTCGCCTCCTGACCATAGAGGTGGTTTGAGAGGTAATCATCAGTGAACTACTTTGGAAAGGCCTGAAAACAAGGATGTGCATAAATATCTTCTCTATATTGGAAATGGGGCAAAGGAATAAAAAGGCAGGTATAATAGTTAGTACCATCTTGTAGTGAATCGATGTCTTCTTCATTGTGCGCATAATGATCTTGTTGTTTTTGCCTCTAATTTCTTTACCCTAACAATCTTTACGAGTTTCTTGATTTGATTGATATTCATGGACAACTCATTTTCCCATATGCAAAAGGGTCGAAGGTGGGTCAAAACCTCTGACGGCAGGACCTACATGTGCAAGACCAAATTGTTAAAAACCAAAATATTAGAATGGTTCCTGCAACTGCACAATAATGTGCTATTAGACAACGGACCATGCACGGCTACCTCGATTGTAAACCTCAATGCTTCCCATTGTTTCCCTGCAACACATATAAGGTAGTTAGTCATCAGGTTAAGTAAGGGTTCGCATGCTATCAGTAAAATATGTTGATGAAAAATAAGCACATTGCAGATTCATAGATTAATTGAAGCCACACGGAAAACCCATTTACCCAAACCAAGCATGATTAAGAACTAGGAAATATAGCACTTGTATATGTTTCTCATGTATTAAGTGCAGCCAAATTCGATTTATTCCTCACATGCACAACAATACAAAATTCTACCCACGACAATTGGACATCGCATTGCAGAATTCAACCAAGCAGTTAACTAAACACCACAATAAATGAACCAAACATTAACTGAGCACCACATTGCACAGTATAGCATTGAAACAAGCAGTTAACTAAACACCACAACAAATGAACCAAACATTAACTGAGCACCACATTGCACAATATAACATACTCCTAATAGAGGATCAGAGAGTTAACCAAACAGTTAACTACAGCCAATTGTAGCAACTGTATTTGTTTCTCATGTATTTACTGCAGCCAAATTCCATTTATTCCTCACATGGTATACAATAATAGAATGCACCCACAATTTTGTAAACATAAATTCGATTTATTTCTCACATGGAAGACAATACAAAATTGCAGCCTGAAGAATTGAACATCACATTTGCAGAATTGAACCAAACAGTTAACTGAAGACAACAACTAATTAACAAAACAGTTAATAAGTGAGCACCACACTGCATGACATATAGAACATATACACTAGAGCAACAGATTGCATGGTGAAATTAGATAGCACAATTCACTAGATTTTGTGAAGGAAAGGCAGGAGCAGCACACACAACGGGTAAACCGAGCATGCTTAACCGGCATAGCTAGCAATTGGCAAGGTGCTCCTCCAAGATCTGGGGGTCGGCACGAATGGCAGCCATCGCGACCTCATCCGCGCATGCGGTCGCGATTTGCTTCTCCGCTGCCAAATGCTCCTTGAGGTCCTGGCTATACTGCGCGCACCATGGCTTAGGCCGGCGCTTATTTGATGGAGGGGTCCGTGATTTGGGTGGAACATGTCGCGCTCGCGCCGGTGGTCGGGGCATGTGGGATGTGGAAGGAGAAGGAGGATGGGGGTCCGGTGTGGATTACCTGCCTGGATAGAGGAGGCCGAACAGCCTGAAGGAGGGTCGCTGGCGAGGAGGCGGTGACGCTGCAAGCAAGGAGTGAGGGTTTCAACTTGGAAAGGAAGGCGGAAAGAGGGGAAATGTGGCTTTTGGTAAGGGGGAGTGGACGGGGAGGTAGATATATTTCCGTGGAAGCCGAAAATTTGGAATCGCTTCAGCCAAAAAACTGGCGCGCAAAGTGTCATCAGACACGGTTCCTTATTCAGAACTGTGTACGATATGTGGACATCACAAACGATTCAGATAGCTTAACCCGTGTGTGATGAGTTTGAATGTCAAAAGTTTTGGTTCAAATTTCCATGGTTAAAGTGGTCATCCACGTCATTGCATAATTTGGGTACACAAAGGAGACTACAATACACCTGCACTTCTTAATCGAGCAAGTTCAGCAATTAAACAGAGCTAGCTGACCTAAACATTACTCTAACAAATTAAAGACCAGCGCTCTTAATTAAACAAAACATAGAGTACTACTACGGCTGGTGCTCGTCGATCTCCGCCGCCGCCTCCATGTCCAGCTCGCGCCCGACGGTCTCCTGGGGAAGGGGCTCGATGGCGTCCATCGCACCATACTCGGCAAGAATCTCGCCATCCGCATCCACCATCTCTTTGGAAAAGGCCGCCACGAGCTGGGCATGGGCGGACGCGATCTGGGCTTGGACGGGCTCCGTCGTTGCAAGGTATGCGGCGGAGGAACGGACGGCTGCTCAAACGCTCTCGGCGATTGCCAACTCTTCGGCCGTGGGTTGCCGACCATTGTTGGAGAAGCTTCGTTCGATTTGTGCGGTGACCGCCAGGAGCTGGGCGTGGGCGGCCCCCATCAGGGCTAAGGCCGCCGCTGCGGAACGGACAGCTGCTGTGCCGCTCTCGCCAGTTGCTATCCCCGAGGCAGATGTTGCTGCCGCCACCTGAGAAGCAACAGCGGCCATTTGGGCTGCCTTTGCCGCCCGGTTGCAAATTGCGGCCGCGCTCATGCACCTTGTTAGCACGCGCATGGCGGCTGCGACCGCGCTCTCACCGGTGTGGGCCACCGAAGTTGCCCGCACGACGCGGGTCCACGTGCCCATCTTTCACCGGCGACGATTGAACAGTGAAATGATATTTGGGGAGCGAGCTAGTGTGTTTGAGATGCTGGCCGTGGACTGTAGCTGACGCACCTTCTCGCGTAAGCCATAGGCGTACTATAGACCGACGGTGCTCCAAGATATTTTGTACTACACCTCACACGGTTGCTGATAATAAACTGTGTGCGATCTACTTGATTTTTCATCTTGACTTGAATTACATAATGGCGTCACACTGGCAATGGACGGTGTTTAAATTGCTAGACCTTTTATCTGGAGTGAACATGCAACTATATGTGTGTCGTAAAAGAATTGGAATTATTCAGGGTTCGTTTGAACATTTTATACATTAAATTGGTTTTCTAGCCATTTCAGGTGAACAATTCAAAGTTGAACTACATGCACATGCTTCAATGCATATAAATTGGTTGAAAAAACAAATCTGTGTCCTTGGGTGCATGCTTAGGTCCCATGCAAGAAATGGGAATGAATTTCAAACACCGGGGCACCGTTGATTGCCGGCAAAACATTGAGATGTCTGGTTTTTAAATTCTAGTAAATCCAAAACCCGTCTAAAATTCATGAAACTTGGCATCCTATCATGGAGCGGCATCAACATGCCATGGTACAAATTTTGTCCCATTTGGGGCAGGTTTGGGTATATGCTTCTCACAAACTGGAGCTTCTCACCACAAGCATGATGGTTTTCGGTAGGGAACAACCCTCCTTTGTGGACGAAACGATATCCATTGCCTCTTATTGCTTTAATTTTTTTCTCGTGTCAACATAGAACAACAGGAGTGTTGTGTGTTTTTTTTTGTGATTTTTCCAGGTTCGATTGGACATTTTTATGCATTAACTGAGTTTTCAATGCATTTTATGTGCATAATTCAAATTTTAACTACATGCACATGCTCCAGTGCATATAAATTGGTTGAAAAACCAATATGTGTTGTGCATGCTTCAGTCCCATGCAAAAAATGGGAATGAATTTCAAACACCGGGGCACCGTTGATTGCCGGCAAAACATTGAGATGTCTGGTTTTTAAATTCTAGTAAATCCAAAACTCGTGTAAAATTCATGAAACATGGCATGCTATCATGGAGCGGAATCAACATGCCGTGGTACAAATTTTGTCCCATTTGGGGCAGGTTTGGGTATATGCTTCTCACAAACCAGAGCTTGTCACAACAAGCATGATGGTTTTCGGTAGGGAACGTCTGATAACCCACAAGTATAGGGGGTCAATTGTAGCCTCTTTTGATAAGTAAGAGTGTCAAACCCAACAAGGAGCTAAAGGTAGAACAAATATTCCCTCAAGTTCTATCGACCATCGATACAACTCTACGCACGCTTAGCGTTCGCTTTACCTAGAACAAGTATGAAACTAGAAGTACTTTGTAGGTGTTGTTGGATAGGTTTGCAAGAATATAAAGAGCGCGTAAATAAAAACTAGGGGCTGTTTAGATAAATACACAATAAAGTAAATATAGCGAGTGTGGAAAAGTGGTGGTAGGAGTTGCGAAATTGTCCATAAGCAATTGACTACTTTACTAGACCGATAGCAAGTTTTATGTGGGAGAGGCCACTTCTAGCATGTCATCCCTGACTTGGAATTGTATGCACTTATGATTGGAACTATTAGCAAGCGTCCGCAACTACTAACGTTCATTAAGGTAAAACCCAACCATAGCATTAAGATATATTGGTTCCTCTTCAATCCCGTATGCATCAATTTCTATGCTAGGTAGAAGCTTCTGTCACTCTTGCCCTCCAATACATAGTCCTATCAACATACAACTAACCCTATGGTGTGATCCACACGCTCATATGATGGGCACCAAAGGACAGCAACATAACCACAATCAAATTAAATCAATCATAGCAATTCATCAACCACCGATAGGACAACGAAAATCTACTCAGACGTCATAGGATGGCAACATATCATTGGATAATAATATGAAGCATAAAACACCATATTCAAGTAGAGGGTACAGCGGGTTGCGGGAGAGTGGACCGCTGTAGATAGAGGGGGGAAGGTGATGGAGATGTTGGTGAAGATGGCGGAGGTGTTGGTGAAGATCGCGGTGATGATGATGATGGCCACGGCAGCGTTCCAGTGCCACCGGAAGAGAGGGGGAGAGGAGCCCCTTCTTCTTCTTCTTCCTTGACCTCCTCCCTAGATGGGAGAAGGGTTTCCCCTCTGGTCCTTGGCCTCCATGGCATGGGAGGGGCGAGAGCCCCTCCGATATTGGATCTATCTCTCTGTTTCTGCGTTCTGGGATTCTGCCCTTTACCGTTTCTTATATATCCGGAGATCCGTAACTCCGATTGGATTGAAACCTTCGCCAAGATTTTTTTTTCTTCGAAAATTAGCTTTCTTGCGGCCAAACAAGAGTAGTAACCGCCTTACGGGTGGCCCACGAGGGTCAGGGGCGCGCCCAGGGGGGCAGGCGCGCCCCCTTTCCTCGTGGCCACCTCGGGCACCGTCTGGAGTTGATTCTTCCTCCCATATTTCCCAAATATTCCGAAAATATTCTCCGTCCGTTTTTATTCCGTTTGGATTCCGTTTGATATGGGGTTTCTGCGAAACATAAAACACAACAAATGTGAAGGCACCGGCAATCGGATCAATATGTTAGTCCCAAAAATAGTATAAAAAGTTTCCAAAAGTATATGAAAGTTGTAGAATATTGGCATGGAACAATCGAAAATTATAGATATGACGGAGACGTATCAGCATCCCCAAGTTTAACTCCTGCTCGTCCTCGAGTAGGTAAATGATAAAAAGATAATTTTTGATGTGGAATGCTACCTAGCATAATCTTGATCATGTAATCTAATCATGGCATGAATATTAAGACACGAGTGATTCAAGGCAATAGTCTATCATTTGACATAAAAACAATAATACTTCAAGCATACCAGCCAAGCAGTTATGCCTTATCGAAATAACATAGCCAAAGAAAGCTCATCCCTACAAAATCATATAGTATGGCTATGCTCCATCTTCACCACACAAAGTATTCAAATCATGCACAACCCCAATGACAAGCCGAGCAATTGATTCATACTTTTAACGCGCCTCAGCCTTTTCAACCCTCACGCAATACATGAGCGCAAGCCATGGACATAGCACTATAGGTGGAATAGCATATGATGATGGAGGTTGTGTGAAGAAGACAAAAAGGGAGAAAGTCTCACATCGACGCGGATAATCAATGGGCTATGGATATGCCCATCAATTGATGTCAATGTGAGGAGTAGGGATTGCCATGCAACGGATGCACTAAGAGCTATAAGTGTATGAAAGCTCAAACTGGAAACTAAGCTGGTGTGCATCCAACTTGCTTGCTCATGAAGTCCTCGGGCATTTGAGGAAGCCCATCATCGGAATATACAAGCCAAGTTATATAATGAAAATTCCCACTAGTATATGAAAGTGATAACTCAAGAGACTCTCTATATGAAGAACATGATGCTACTCTGAAGCACAAGAGTGGTAAAAGGATAGTGTCGGTGTCAAAACCGGCGGATCTCGGGTAGGGGGTCCCGAACTGTGCGTCTAGGCGGATGGTAACAGGAGACAAGGGACACGATGTTTTTACCCAGGTTCGGGCCCTCTCGATGGAGGTAAAACCCTACTCCTGCTTGATTAATATTGATGATATGGGTAGTACAAGAGTAGATCTACCACGAGATCGAGAGGCTAAACCCTAGAAGCTAGCCTATGATATGATTGTTGTTCGTCCCTACGGACTAAAACCCTCTGGTTTATATAGACACCGGAGAGGGCTAGGGTTACAGAGTCGGTTACAATGGGGGAGATCTACATATTACGTATTGCCAAGCTTGCCTTCCACGCCAAGGAAAGTCCCATCCGGACACGGGACAAAGTCTTCAATCTTGTATCTTCATAGTCCAGAGTCCGCCAAAGGTTATAGTCCGGCTATCTGGACACCCCTAATCCAGGACTCCTCAAGAGCCCTGAACCAGGCTTCAATGACGACGAGTCCGGCGCGCAGATTATCTTCGGCATTGCAAGGCGGGTTCATCCTCCGAATACTTCATAGAAGATTTTGAACACAAGGATAGTGTCCAGCTCTGCAAAATAAGTTCCACATACCACCATAGAGAGAATAATATTTACACAAATCCAACATGCCGACGTATTCCGCAGCGTGACATCACACCACGACCAAGCCTTTGTTTGAATCGTTTTTACTGTCCCGCCTCAGCGCATTTAGCGAGGCGGTTTCCTTGGCACGTCTTGTCGAAGCAGAGATCGTGTCCCCTTATTCCGGGATTCTCATCAATACAGGCGTGGGTAACCCAACCATGCCATTAATTACGACGCTTGGGAGATAAGCGAGTTTTACCAGGCTGGTGGGGCCACGTAGTTTTGCCCGCCCATATAAGGATAAGGATCCACCTTTTCATCTACGCCTTCTTCCTCCTTTGCTTATCCATTTTCACGCACTTTTCGAGCTCCAGCGCCCAAGTCCGCACACCCCACCTCAACCTTCTCCGGCCATGTCCGGAGCGGAGGCAAGTGGATGGTCTCCTCCGTCGGAGGGACACATCAAGAAGCCGAGAAAGCGGATACTTGTCCAATGACATCGCGCACCGGCTCCCAGACGAGGGGCAGCTCATCCCCACCCCCAGGCCCCATGAGAGGGTGGTGTTCCTCACCCATTTCCTCCGCGGACTAGGCTTCCCACTCCACCCGTTTGTCCGGGGGCTCATGTTCTACTACGGCCTGGATTTCCACGATCTGGCCCCGAACTTCATCCTCAACATCTTGGCGTTTATCGTCGTGTGCGAGGATTTCCTCCGCATCAAGCCCCACTTCGTCTTATGGCTGAAGACCTTCAACGTCAAACCAAAGGTGGTGCGCAGCCAGCAAGCGGAGTGCGGAGGCGCCATGGTGGGCAATATGCCCAACGTTATATGGCTCGAGGGCTCCTTCGTGGAAACCATCAAGGGGTGGCAATCGGGGTGGTTCTACATCACCGAGCCGCGTGACCTTGAATGGGCAGCGGCCCCCGAATTCCGATCTGGCATCCCCACACGGCTCACCTCCTGCCAAGAGAAGGGCCTGTCGTGGGGTAATTCGGGAGAGCTGACCAGACTCCAAACCTGCGTCCAAAACCTGGTGGACAAGAAGGTTAAACTTGTCAACGTATTCCAGGTCATGGTCTTCCGCCGGATCCTCCCGTGTCAACGATGGGTTTTTAACTTGTGGGAGTTCGACCCGGCCCAGCACCAAACTCTGACTAGGCTCTTTGACACAACGCACGAGGATGCCTGGAAGGTGCTATTGAAGGGCGTCGAGGTTCCCCCTCCCATTACCGAGGACCGCGGATTCTACGTGAAGCGCCAAGCCAGCTTAGTAAGCTTGTTTTACCCTTTACGGGATACTTGTTTTTCATAGTTTGACTCTATGCGGGATCTAAGCTCCCGTTCCTTTGACAGGACTGGCAGAAGAAGACCGGACAGACCGACTGTCCGGCTCCTTTGCCCGAAGGCCCAGCAGATGCCCGCTTGGCGAAGCTGCTGGTCCCGGCACCTTACGTGATGCCGGAGAAGAAGGCCAAGAAGAAGGCCGAGGGAACCCGGAAGAGCTCCCGGTGCCCGGTGGAGCCGGACTCGTCGTCTGATGACTCCGAGGCGCACTCCTCCCACCAAAACGAGGAGGAGGAAAGAGAGGTTTTTTCTCCAGCAGGGGAAGAAAAGAAAAGGAAAGTCGCCCCAACTGGGGAGGCCGGAGGGTCCAAGAAGGGAAGAACCCTTCCCCCGGATTACTCCACCAACGTCGCCGACAGTGAGGAGGAGTTGCCGCCCAGGGCCAAGCCCCTGGCGCAGTCGTAAGTATTCGGACACCAGAGTGATTCATAGTGTTCTTTTATTGCACAGCTTTCCCTGACGCCGGATATAATCATGCAGTCTGCCCAAGGCCCGGCTCGAACCGTCGAGCGGCTCCCTGGATTCGTCGGATGTGAATTCGCTTCTGACCGCTACCTCCCCTCGCCCTACGGACGATGCCGAGGTGGAGTCCCAAAAGGGTCCAAGCGAGGAGGAGGTGGTCCTGGAGGCGCCGCAAGGTGACCTCCCGGACTCCAGGCGCAAATGGGACAAAACCCCCAAGGGCTCCAAGTCCGGCCCCGGGCCGGACACCGTGATCAGAACCTTCAATGGTTCCGGAGTCCGGCAGGCGGCCCCCTAGTAAGAAGGGCAAGCCTGCGACGCCGGTGACCTCCGTCCAACCGGAGGCACCGGATAAATTGCTGGAGGTGCTTAACGGCGCCTCCATCGACGAGGAGCACCGCACTATTATGAGTGCGGTGATCCAAAAGGTTCAGTCCGCCAAGAGCGGGCTGATCAAGCTCGTGCCAGCCTTCTAACGAGCTTTGCGGTATGTATTTAAGATATGTAAAAATATTACCGCATAGACGGTAGCCCCTCGATGCTCGGTTTGGTGTTCGGAAAGAAAAGCCGAACCGAGGATCTAAAAGATATACGCAGGAGTCTAACATAAGTATGTCAATATGGGAATGCAGGCGCTTCTTGACCTCCGCCAGACCGACTGCGGAGGTCGATGCATTGAAGCAGAGCCTCGAGCGGTCCGAGAACGAGCTCGGCCTTGCCAAGAAGCAGCTCGAGGACAAGGAAGGTAAGTAGTACCTTATGTAAGTATATAAAAAAGATGCGGTTGCAAAAAATGACAGGACCAACATGAGTATTACAGGGGCCACAACCCAGGTGGCAACCCTGAAGACAGCGCTATCCAAGGCCGAAGACAATGCGGCCATGGAGCGCATCAAGTGAGAAAAGCAGGAGGCGCGAGTGGCGGAGGTGCAGCAAGAGCTCCAGGCTCTCGTGAAAAAACATGAGAGTTTGGAGCTTGACTCAAAGACTCGAGAGTCCGAGCTTGCCTCGGCCCTTGAGAGCGCGAAATCTGCCAAGGCCGAAGCCTAAAAAGCCCTCCAGGAAATTGAGGCGATGAAGAAGATAGCGGCGGGTAAGGCATTCTTTATGCAAAGCAAGCACGTGAAAGTGAATTACTTGTTACTCACCCGAGTCCGGAGCTCTCCAGGAGCATTCGCAGATCTGCCCTGCAATGTGTTCGACGCTGCCGCATACTACCGGGCCGAGGAGGGGAGCTCGACGGAGAAGGTATTCTGGTCTCCGATATCTTTGAGGCCGGACACCCGGTGCCCTTGAGCGACCAGCTGAAGCAGCTGGTCGAGCTCCATAAGGTGGCCGAACAGGCCATGAAGGGCCTTATAGTCCGGCTATGGCCTGGGGAGATCATGCTGGGAGCTACTTTGGGCTGGTGAGGCGGCTGGCGGATGCCTGTCCATGCTTTGAAGTCATCAAGCACTCCATATGCATCGAAGGCGCCCGTAGGGCCCTTGCCCGTGTTAAAGTACACTAGGGCAAGATGGATGCTGAGAAGCTGGTGGCAGATGGGCCACCGAAGGGCAAGGCGCATCGCAAGCCCGAGATGTATTATGAGGGCATCCTGAAGGGTGCCCTCCTTATGGCGGATGAATGTTCCAAGGATGTGATTTTTGACTAAACTCGCTCGTGTTATCCTGTGCGCTGAAAACTTGTTCATATGCGCTAAGCAACGCTTTTTGATTTTAAAATATTACCTTCTGTGCGGCCGTTTATTAAATCTGAGAGATGGCGAGTCGTCGGCTTCTGCCCCCATGCCATGAGTGCTGGGGTGTTTGGGATAAACCTGAGCGCTCTTGTTCCCATTCTTGGGTCCTTCGAGGGAGGCGCTCAACACAAACGTAACAAGGCAATCAGACTATAATGCTTTATCACTCTCACTTAGCCATAGAATTCTATAATTTTAAATTTCGGCAAAGACCCTAGTATTCGGAAGACCGAGTTCGGGGCGCTATCCACGCCTAGGCCGGACAAAGCCGACTCCTCGCTCTAAGCGGCATAAGTCTTTAGGGATTCGAAACCTCTCAAACAGCGACCGGCTCTCGCCCTATCATGACGGTCAGTTTTAGCTTTCTCTACTGAGGTGCTGAACCCAGCTCAACCGGGGCACAATCGCAGTAGTTCTCCTAGCGCTATCTTAGCCGATATAACAGAACGTAAGGTACCAAAACATAGGAGCCGGGCAAACCCAACTATTGACCCAAGACATGATTCGGAGCTGATGCATATAATGCTATAAGTTCGGGGTGGCGCACTTGTTAAAGTATTCGGACTTCTCACGCCGTATTATGGGGTACTTGAGCCCCTGGCGTATTTGGCCGTACCAAAGTTTACGGGTGCTAAATGTCATAACTGAACATGTGTATTGAAAAGGAAATAAACAAAAAAATGCAATAATAAGCTGAAGCTGAGCATTGTTTATTAAAAGGCTGCTTGGAAAGCAGAACGATACAAATAGCGCGATAAGCAAGAGATGGGACTATTTGACATGTCCCCCTCCAGGGGCAAGCCGCGAGACGGTATGTAAGACAGGTATTTAGCTCGTTATAGAGACCACCTAGACATTCGACGTAGCTTTCTGCCTCCCTAGATGTTCCATCGTGTGTTCGGCGATTGTATTGCCGGACATGCCTTCCTGAGAGTGGAGTCCTGAAAGTAAGAAAAAAGAATGACAAAATCAGGAGCCCCTAGTGCCACTACTAGGAAAAGGGCTATAGATGGGATGGACACTAATGGCGCACTGTACATGTGGTGCGCCATTACTAAATAGTAATGGCGCACCATGTGTTGGTGTGCCATTAGTGTGCAAATACTAATGGCGCACCACATCCCACGGTGCGCCATTAGTAAAAAAAATTTCAAAACTACTAATGGCGCACCGTGGGAGTGGTGCGCCATTACTAGTTGACATAGTAATGGCGCACCACACCCACCATGAACCATTAGTAGTTTTGAAAAAAAAATTGTTAGTAATGGCGCACCTGTGGACAGTGCGCCATTACTAGTTTTAACTAGTAATGGCGCACTGTCCACAGGTGCGCCATTACTAAGTTTTTTTCAAAAAAAATTCAAATTTTTATATTTTTTTTTCAAAACTAGTAATGGCGCACCGTGGGTGTGGTGCGCCATTACTAGATTAACTACTAATGGCGCACAACCACACGGTGCGCCATTACTAGTTTGCCCAAATTCCACAGGATGCACCCCCCCCCCCCCCCCCCGTGGACCGCCTTTTCAGTTAAAAAAAATAAAAAAATGATAAAAATGTCAAAAAAATAAAAGAAAATAAGTTTCCCATGTGATATGTGGTCTAGTTGTTGGGAAAATTTACAAATATAAATTTCGACTTTATTTGCAAAATCTCTCTGGAAATATGTAAAATGGGCATAACTTTTGCATACTAACTCGGATGAAAAAGTTTTTTATATGAAAAATCATCTACTCGAAAAGTTACATCCAAATTTAATGGGGGAACCCCGTTAAACATTTTCAAAATCCTCAAAAACCTAACAGAAAAAAGTTACGGGGCTTTTAATATCTGGAGGCAAAAAAATTCAAAAAAATTGATTTTGAATTGTTTTTGAATTGTTTTTCAAAAAATGATACGTAATATGACCGGGAAGTTTGAAATATTTTTCAAAATTTCATCATAGTCATGAACATGAACAAAGTCCTAGACATCAACAAGGTATAATAGGATTGATATGCTAGATATATAAACAAGTGCACGTGAAGTGAAATTTATTCTTTGGGGTTGGATAGAACTACGAAGTTAAAGTGTGCTTGAAATTTGGAGTAGTGTGAGGATGGGTGGCCTTTTGGGAAGTTTGACCATGGAGTGCGATTTGACCTGAGTTTAAGCATATTGACCCGAGATTAAGCTATAGTGACCTGAGATTAAGAAAAAAACGAAAAAAATTTGAAAAAAAATAAAAAAAATCGAATTTTTTTTAAAAAAAAATCTGAAAAGAAAAATTGAAAAAAATGTTACTAATGGCGCACTTCTATGTGGTGCGCCATTAGTATACCTGATACTAATGGCGCACCGTGGGCTATACTAATGGCGCACTGCGTGGTGCGCCATTAGTAAAAAATACTAGTGGCGTGATAGTAATGGCGCACCGGTAGTGCGCCATTAGTAGGCAAAACCGGTGCGCCATTAGTAGGCCTTTTCCTAGTAGTGTGCGGTTGAGCCGCATTTTGGGCATGCCGTGGTTGTGCTCCTCCCCCTATGCCCATGGTATTTCCAGAGCGTAATTATGTATGCGTAGTACTGGTTTCGCAATTTCGCGAGGGCTGAGGTTGGGGCGCATTGCTACGCTTGCTCGGAACGTGCCAGGCGGTCTTGGTGTAGGTTACTCCGGGCGCGCTTGACGGTGTCCGGATGTTTAATAGCCTGACTGGAGAATTGCCTTGAGAGGCTACTTTGTACTTCCGCCACGAGGGCCACCGTATGCTCCTCCGTTCGGAGAGAGCGTTCGGTGTTTCCATTGACCGTAATGACTCGTCGAGGGCCTGGCATCTTGAGCTTGAGGTATGCGTAGTGCGGCACCGCATTGAACTTTGCAAATGCGGTTCGTCCGGCAAAGGCGTGATAGCCACTGCAGAACGGGACTATGTCGAAGATTAACTCCTCGCTTGGGAAATTATTCGGGATCCAAGACCACCTCAAGTGTAATCGAGCCTGTCTGATTGGCCTCTACACTGGTATGGCGCCTTTAAAGGTCGTCTTTGTGGGTTTAAATCCTTGAGGATCTATGCCCATTTTTCGTGACCTTTGTATCCTCATAAAGCAGGTTCAGTTGCTGCCGCCGTCCATAAGGACTCTAGTGAGGTGAAATCCGTCCAATGATTGGGTCTAGAACCAATGCGGTGAATCCGCCATGGCGGATGCTAGTGGGGTGGTCCTTCGATCAAAAGTGACCGGGCAGGAGGACCACGGGTTGAACTTTGGGGCGTGGCTCCAACGCATATACGCCCTCGAGTGCACGCTTCGCTCCCTTTTGGGTATGTGGGTTGCGTATATCATGTTCACCGTCCGCACTTGTGGGGGAAGCCCTTCATCCCCTATTGTTCGGCGGCCGGGCTCCTCCTCGTCATCGCTATGCAACCCCTTGTCTCTGTTTTCGGCATTTAACTTGCACCTGCTTGAACACCCAACAGTCCATTGGTGTGATTGGCTGGTTTTTCGGGTGCCATGTATCCGCACGAGCGATCGAGTATTCGGTCCAAACTGGACGGGCCCGGAGTATTTCTTTTAAATGGATTTTTCCGCTGACCGAGTTTAGAGCCTCTGAATCCGGCATTAACTGCCGTATCCTCAGCATTGCCGCCGTTAATGCGACGCTTGTGCTTGTTGCGATGCGACCTGCCATTGCTCTCCTTGGTATCCGAATTACCAGGGCTCTTGGTCATGTTATTACTACGAGCTAGCCAACTGTCTTCTCCCGCGCAAAAGCGGGTCATGAGTGTTGTGAGGGCTGCCATGGATTTCGGCTTTTCCTGTCCTAGGTGCCGGGCAAGCCACTCGTCCCGGATGTTATGTTTGAAGGCTGCGAGGACCTCTGCGTCCGGACAGTTGACTATTTGATTTTTCTTGGTTAGGAACCGTGTCCAGAATTGTCTGGCCGATTCCTCTGGCTGCTGAATTGTGTGGCTTAGGTCATCGGCGTCTGGTGGTCGCACATAGGTGCCCTGGAAATTGTCGAGGAATGCGGCTTCTGTGTCCTCCCAACAACCAATTGACTCTGCTGGCAAGCTATTAAGCCAATGCCGAGCTAGTCCTTTAAGCTTGAGTGGGAGGTATTTGATGGCGTGTAGATCATCACCGCGGGCCATGTGGATATGAAGGAGATAATCCTCGATCCATACCGCAGGATCTGTTGTGCCATCGTATGAATTGATGTTTACGGGTTTGAAACCCTCGGGATTTGATGATCCATTACTTCATCCGTGAAGCATAGTGGGTGTGTGGCGCCTCTGTCTTTGGGCTATATCACAACGTAGCTCAACCGAGCTTTGTTCATCTTGTGTTCGGCCCGGCCGGATTTGCCATATCCGGCATGACGGTTATCGTCATGTGTCGTGGGGAGCCCACGCGATCCGTAGATCGATCTTGTTTGCCTTGCCTTGTCCTCCAATATATCTCACAGGTCTGGCGCATTTCCCCGTGCCTTGGTATTTATTGAGCGACGCCGGGGTGCGGCTTGAGTGGAGGGCCGAAAGGCCTCTCTGTCGCGGCCACGAGGTGGTCGGTCGGCCGCGTCGTGCGCTGGTGATGTAGGTTTAGGTGCTTCCTCCTCTAATCGGGGTAGCAGCCTGCGCTTCGGGTAGCTCTTGGAGGGGCGTTCGAGTTCGTACTCTTTGGCCGCAAGGACTTTAGTCCATCTGTCGGCTAGCGAGTCTTGGTCAGCTCTAAGCTGTTGCTGTTTTTTCTTGAGGCTGCTCGCCGTGGCCATAAGCCTGCGTTTGAAACGCTCTTGTTCGACGGGATCCTCAGGCACGACAAAATTAAATCGTCGCCGAGGCTTGCCTCGTCTTCGGAGGGAGGCATGTAATTATCGTCCTCTACCTCTCTGTCTGCCGCTCTCTCACGAGGGCTGGCTTGTCCATCCTCGATCTTTGAATCCTGCTTTGGAGGGTTGTCTTCAGCACTGTCCGGGGTGTTATTATCTCCCGTGCCGGAATCGCTGTTTTTGCTTTGGCGGGATTTAGAGCGGCGCCGCTGACGCCGACGCTTAGGCTGCTTCTTGGAGGGGTCATCCTCCGTTGTTCCATCGCCCTTCCCTTCTTTTGGTATGTCCACCATGTATATGTCATACGATTTAGGTGGCCTTCCAAAGGCCCTCAGAGGCGCTGGTTCTTGGTCGTCTCCTGCATCGGCGTCCATACCGTCGATGTCTTCGGAGTCGAAGTCGAGCATGTCGGTTAAATCATCGATAGTGGCTACGAAGTGGGTGGTGGGTGGGCATTGAATTTCTTCGTCGTCCGCATCCCAACCTTGCTGACCATAGTCCGGCCAAGGCTCTCCTCATAAAGAGAGAAACTTTAGTGAATTAAGAATGTCGCTGAAGGGCGAGTGCTGAAAGATGTCCGCGGCGGCGAACTCTATGATCGGCGCCCAATCGGATTCGATCGACAGGGGCGCGGAAGGTTCGAAGTCCGGAGAGGAGTCCGGCACCCTGGAGTCACGAGCTTCGCAGAGGACAAGGCTGGTGTTCGGCTCGATCGCTGTAGAGATTGCAGGCCCCGAGGCGGTGTCCAGCCACCCGACCTCGATTGGCGCAGTCGGCTCCGCTAAGAGTCGGAGCGGACACGGGTGCGGCCTCCAGGGCACTGTTCGACGGCAGAGATAGATCATGCCCATCATGACAGTGCGGCATGCTCGGCTGTGGCTCGAACCCGTCGAAGATCAAGTCTCCGCGGACGTCAGCCGTGCAATTCAAACTTCCAAATCTGACTGATGGCGGGCGAGCTTCGATCTGCTCCAGATGACCAAGCGAATTGGCCCGCAGTGCAAAGCCGCCGAATACGAAGATCTGTCCGGGGAGAAATATCTCACCCTGGACCGCATCGTTGTTGATGACCGGAGGAGCCATCGGGACTAAAGATGACGACACAGAGGGACTCTCAATGAAAGCACCAATGTGGTGTCAAAACCGGCGGATCTCGGGTAGGGGGTCCCGAACTGTGTGTCTAGGCGGATGGTAAAAGGAGACAAGGGACACGATGTTTTTACCCAGGTTCGGGACCTCTCGATGGAGGTAAAACCCTACTCCTGCTTGATTAATATTGATGATATGGGTAGTACAAGAGTAGATCTACCACGAGATCAGAGAGGCTAAACCCTAGAAGCTAGCCTATGGTATGATTGTTGTTCGTCCTACGGACTAAAACCCTCCGGTTTATATAGACACCGGATAGGGTTAGGGTTACACAGAGTCGGTTACAATGGGAGGAGATCTACATATCCGTATTACCAAGCTTGCCTTCCACGCCAAGGAAAATCCCATCTGGACACGGGACGAAGTCTTCAATCTTGTATCTTCATAGTCCAGGAGTCCGGCCAAAGGTTATAGTCCGGCTATCCGCACACCCCCTAATCCAGGACTCCCTCAGATAGTAACATTGCCGTTTCTCTCTTTTTCTCTCTTTTTTTTTCTTTTTTCTCTTTTTTGGTGGGCTTCTTTGGCCTCTTTTTTATTTGGGCTTCTTTGGCCTCTTTTATTTTGAAAACCTCACATGGGACAATGTTCTAATAATGATGATCATCACACTTTTATTTACTTACAACTCGATATTACAACTCGATACTAGAACAAAGATATGACTCTATATGAATGCCTCCGTGGTGTACGGGATGTGCAATGATCTAGCATAGCAATGACGTCAAAAAACAGACAAGCCATGAAAACATCATGCTAGCTATCTTACGATCATGCAAAGCAATATGACAATAAATGCTCAAGTCATGTATATGATGATGATGGAAGTTGCATGGGAATATATCTCGGAATGGCTATGGAAATGCCATGATAGGTAGGTATGGTGGCTGTTTTGAGGAAGATATAATGAGGCTTATGTGTGACAGAGCATATCATATCACGGGGTTTGGATGCACCGGCGAAGTTTGCACCAACTCTCGAGGTGAGAAAGGGCAATGCATGATGTCTACTACGCAACCTTCTCCTTGTAGACGTTGTTGGGCCTCCAAGTGCAGGGGTTTGTAGGACAATAGCAAATTTCCCTCAAGTTGATGACCTAAGGTTTATCAATCCATGGGAGGCGTAGGATGAAGACGGTCTCTCTCAAACAACCCTGCAACCAAATAACAAAGAGTCTCTTGTGTCCCCAACACATCCAATACAACGGTAAATTGTATAGGTGCACTAGTTCGGCGAAGAGATGGTGATACAAGTGCAATATGGATGATAGATATAGGTTTTTGTAATCTGAAAATATAAAAACAGCAAGGTAACTAATGATAAAAGTGAGCATAAATGGTATTGCAATGCTAGGAAACAAGGCCTAGGGTTCATACTTTCACTAGTGCAAGTTCTCTCAACAATAATAACATAATTGGATCATATAACTATCCCTCAACATGCAACAAAGAGTCACTCCAAAGTAACTAATAGCGGAGAACAAACAAGGAGATTATGGTAGGTGTCGGTGTCAAAACCGGCGGATCTCGGATAGGGGGTCCCGAACTGTGCGTCTAGGCGGATGGTAACAGGAGACAACGGAAACGATATTTTTACCCAGGTTCGGGCCCTCTCGATGGAGGTAAAACCCTACTCCTGCTTGATTAATATTGATGATATGGATAGTACAAGAGTGGATCTACCACGAGATCAGAGAGGCTAAACCCTAGAAGCTAGCCTATGGTATGATTGTTGTTCATCCTACGGACTAAAACCCTCCGGTTTATATAGACACCGGATAGGGTTAGGGTTACATAGAGTCAGTTACAATGGTAGGAGATCTACATATCCGTATCGCCAAGCTTGCCTTCCACGCCAAGGAAAGTCCCATTCGGACACGGGACGAAGTCTTCAATCTTGTATCTTCATAGTCCAGGAGTCCGGCCAACGGTGATAGTTCGGCTATCCGGACACCCCCTAATCCAGGACTCCCTCAGTAGCCCCCGAACCAGGCTTCAATGGCGATGAGTCCGGCGCGTAGATTGTCTTCGGCATTGCGAGGCGGGTTCTTCTCCAAATTCCATATACTTGTCGAATAGTGTCCGGCTTCTGATAAATGCTGTGCTCCTTGGCTTCCACGCCCAATAATGGCCATCTTCCACGTGTTTGAATGAATGCGAAAAGTCAGGGTATTTTTACACTTATCCCCCTAGCTGCGCAAATGAGCCGCCTATAAAAGGGACGAGGATCTAGATCTGAGTCACACCACCCCCCCCCCCTCCGCGAGCTTTCATCGGAGCGCCTTCGACAAAAATCCATTCCATCATGGACAGTCGACGCGGCTCCTCCTCTCGCTCCCAGCCCTCACTGAAATTGGGAGAGATGCTCGATCCGCATAGCGAGCTAGTGACACTCCAAACTAAGGGATTTCTTCCCCGGCCTTCATGGTTCCGGTTCGAGCCAGACTCGCCACCTATAAGGGCGGAAAGCGGTGGAGAGTGTCCCGATCCCTCCAAAGGAGAGCGGGTATGCTTTATCTCTTATCTAGTAAGAGGACTCGGATTTCCAATTCATCCGTTTCTCCGGGGCTCTTGGAGTTCTCTGACCTGGTTGCACCACCTTACGCCTACCTCCATTTTGCACATCGCGGGCTTCGTAGCCCTTTGCGAACAGTTCTTGGGCGTCGAGGCTCATTTTGCGCTATGGAAGAGATTATTCTGCCTTGTACCCCGTTCTCATGAGGGGTCAATATATCAAGTGGGCGGAGCCGAGCTATGGCGCATCGCCGGGACCGGATATCTATTCGGAACCCCGAAGAAGGCGTCCGAAGACTGGCCTTCGGAATGGTTTTATATAGAAGATGTCCCACTGCCGGATCCTGTTCGGATCGGTCTCCCGGAATTCAGCAATGCTCCTTTGAAGAAACGCCTGAGTTGGCGCCATGAGCTCGAGAGGGAAGGCGATAGGGGCGTCATTTACCTGATGAGCCGAATAAGATTGTTAGCTCATTCTGGACTGACCATGATCGGTGTCATGGCCACATGTATTATGCGGGGGGGTGCGGCCGCTCCAGTATAGGGGCCACCCCATGTGGGATTTCAACGGGGAGGACGATGCCACCCGTCATGGCCGTAAGGGGCCGGGATGGGTCACCGATCTGGTGATGATCTTGTCCGCATTGTACAAGGGAGAAGAGGAGGATTTTCTCCGCGTCAGTCCATTGAACAGATTTTCTATGAACAATCCTCGAAGCTGGGTAAGCGGACATTTCTTTTTTGCACATCTGATCCGTATTCCCATGGTTAGGTATCTCATTTTGTGATTTTGACGCAGGAACTGCGCCAGGCCGTAGAATACATAAACAGCCCGCCTCCACAACCCGAGGATCCGGAACGGCTCCTCGATCCGGCCTCCCAAGAGGAGTCGGACATATTGGTGGAGCTGATTGATGGGGTATTTCACCAACTGAGCATCGATAATGCCTTGGTTGCCATTACGGCCGATTACCTCGGAATACTTTCAGCCTCACAGTGGCGAGACCGAGGTCCCAATACTCGATAATGACCCATCCGTGCTTATTTTTATCATCGTGATACCAATGGTGTTTCGCAGAGGGTGCCTTCGAGGCAGGAGGCCGAGCTCATGGCGGCTAGCCAACAAGGGGCACGACCCGCAGCTAAAAAGAAGTGCGGTCCAGATCGAACGCCGCCACAACGGTATGGCGGCGTCACCATATTCCTGTGGATTGATTCCTGGAAGGCGATTAACGCCGGTGCCCTTTTCAGAAAAAGAGCGCCGCCGGATTGTGTCCGGAGAGGTTATAATCGAGCCTCCGCCAGCCAGGCTCCAAAGCCGGGTCCAGAAGCGGAGGCGAGCACGAGGCGTGCGTCGGACGCTCCTCCGACAGAGGATGCCGATAGATTGTCCGCCACCAACTCGGAGGTGAAGAGCGCCATGAATCAGAGGCGCCGCCGGACAGTTCTTTGTGACGCATGTTTCTCCCAAGAGGCATTGAATGCCTTCAATTTGGGAGATGCGCACCTCCGTGCCGCTCAAGATGGTCTAGCCAGAGCCACGGAGCAGTATGTAAAGGACATCTGGTGAGGAAATTTGACGGTTATATATGCCAAGAGCCCCGAGACTTAAAATAGTTAGAATAACTGATTTAAGGATCATTTGTTATGCAGGATCTTACAAAAAGAATACCTGACTGTCCCAGGAGCTTGAAGAATGCAAGGCCCAACTTGAGGCCGCACTAGCCGCTACAGGGGGAGCCACAGAGACCCCCTCTTGTAATATATGCTTCAAAAGATAGGTAGTTTGTGAAGTGCGGCGTGTGTGTAAATCTGACAATAATATTGCAGATGGCGCCGGACTAGACCCGGACAAGCAACAGCTCTTGCGCCGGTTGAAGGCCGGCGAGAATGTGCTTACAAGGGTGAGGCAAGAGAAAAATAGTCTCCAAGATGCCAGCACCCAGCTGGGTGAGGAACTAAAGGATGTTCGTGCCTAGGTATGCGACTCCGTGAAGGAGAATCGGCGACTTCGTCGCGGCATTTATAGTAAGTGCTTGAGCGAACTTTGAAAAAGAGTTCGGCGAGGAAGTCAGTGCTGAGTTATGTCTCGTAGGTATGCTCACGGTCGACGAGGAAATGCCCGGTTCTACGGGTGACCTTCTTCCCGAGCTATTGCAACTGCACGAACGAGTTCGGCAGGTGATGAAAGGCGTCGCCCAGGCCTTGTGGCCATCTATCTCCCTGCCCGAAGGCCTTGGAGAGCTTGCAGAGAAGCTTCAGGGAGCACGGCGGCGCTTCCGACTATGGAAGATATCGGCTTGTCGTCAAGGCGCCAGGGAGGCCTGGGCCATGGTGAAGACGCGGTACACGAAGGCGGACCCAAACCACATGGCCGAGGTCGGACCTGTGGGGCCCGACGGGAAGGAGATCCTTGTGAGCTTAGTGTACGGCCAAGTAGAGTTGGCCGCAAAGTATTCCCAAAGAGGATTGTAAAGTAGACAGCCTATTAGATGGCATTGAAGAGGAATACAATCAGTCAATTTGACTATGTAATTTAAAATGACATGTAAAATTCCTTCTAGCCAGATTGTAGATTGTTTGTCGTAGCGGACCTTTTCGTTTCAACCTCGGGACCCAATAGTGCAGGTGTGTGCGAATACCCTCGCGGTTATGTAAAAACCGGGGCATGCGTGGAGACCAGGCGTAGGGGTCATGAGTGCTTTATCAGACAAGTGCCCAACTAGTTATGTTATATTACATGGTTAGTAAGAAACATCTACCAGGGAGAATAGTTCCGTTAGGGGTTCCTTTCCCTGGGAGGCATGCCCTAAAGTGCATGTCCGGACTGCGAAAAAAGCAGAAAAGCATCCGGGGACAGATAAATGAAAAATAAAAAATCATCTCTTAGTTCACCGACCGAATATTCCCTTAAGAACGCTAGCTTTCGGCTTCACGCAGTCTGAGGTACATGTCCGACTGACCCGGCGGTAACAATCGCAGAGGTGCTCCCTTTACCACCTAGCCGAACAATCGGGAACGTAGGGGTAAGCACAGAGCCGTGCAACCCAGCTTGGCCAAAACTTAAGTCATATCGATGCATATAATGGTGAATAAAAGGTACATGCGGAAGTGTGACACATGTGTTGGGCATAAAGCCCGTATAAATAAGCTTCATTATAGAAGCCCTCAGGTATAATGAGCGGATAAGCGCGTCAAGTGTCTTGAACAATGTGCAAACGAGCCTTTAACGGCTTCGGAAAAAAGGAGGGAGAAGGAGAGAAATAAAAGACAGCTTTAAAGTATAAAATATAGACGGAGGAAGGAGACGAACTCGAATCCGCGCTAGGCGTAGAATCTTGGGAGGCGGGATCGTTCCATGGGTTCGGCTCGAGTCGGTTATCCGATGTGTTTCGCAGACGGCACGCTCTCCGCCGGTCAGGACTTGGTCGATGATGAAGGGACCCTCCCATTTGGGCTTGAGTTTGTCCTTTTCTTGTCCGGCGGGCGTAGAACTAGTTCGCCAACATTGTAAGCTTTGGCCCGTGCTTCCTCGCTTTGATATCTTCGAGCCTGCTGTTGATAGAATGCGGAACGAGCTTTTGCCACGTCACGCTCCTCCTCCAAGGCGTCCAAGCTGTCCTGCCGATCGAGCTCGGCTTCTCTTTCTTCGTACATGCGCACGCGAGGTGAGTCATGAATTATGTCGCAGGGCAAAACTACCTCTCCACCGTATACCATAAAAAATGGTGTGAAACCGGTAGTGCGATTCGGCGTGGTCCGCAGCCCCCAGAGTATGGAGTCGAGCTCCTCTACCCAGTGTGTGTTAGATTCCTTGAGGGACCGCACTAGTCTGGGTTTAATGCCGCTCATGATTAGACCGTTTGCTCGCTCGACTTGACCGTTAGTTTGGGGGTGATAGACTGAAGCGTAGTCGAGCTTGATGCCCATGTTTTTGCACCAGAGTTTGACCTCATCGGACGTGAAGTTCGTGCCGTTATTAGTGATGATGCTATGGGGGATGCCGTAACGGTGTACTACCCCTGATATGAAGTCTATCACCGGTCCGGATTCGGCCGTCTTTACAGGCTTGGCCTCTATCCATTTGGTGAATTTATCCACCATGACCAATAGGTATTTTTGCTTGTGGGTTCCTCCTTTAAGGGGTCCAACCATGTCAAGCCCCGAGACCGCGAAGGGCCAGGTGATGGGTATAGTTTTTGGCGGTGGGTGGCATGTGGCTTTGATTAGCAAAGAGCTGGCAACCGACGCATCGTTGGACTAAGTCCTGAGCATCTGCCCGGGCCGTCGGCCAATAAAAATCCTGTACGGAAGGCCTTGCCTACAAGGGCCCAGGCTACAGCATGGTGCCCACCGAGTCTGGCATGAATTTCAGCCAGGAGATTCCGCCCTTCCTCTTTGGAGATACACCTTTGAAGGACTCCGGTTGTGCTTTTCTTATAAAGCTCTCCCTCATGGACCTTATAGGCTTTAGACCGCCGCACTATGTAGCGGGCCTCGTTTTGGTCCTCGGGAAGTTCTTGCCTAGTTAGGTAGGCTAGGAATGGATTACATCCCGCAGGCGATGACTGCCATTATTGCGTGGGATAGCGGTGTTATTTCGTTGGCGGGACCACCAACTATGTCGGAATGTTTGGTGTGGGGCGGTGTGGTTGGAGTGCAGGTTGTTATTTCGGACTCTCCCTCCCATAGTATGGATGGCTTGAAAAGCCTCTCTAGGAAGCTGTTGGGGACGGCATCGCGCTTTGCGCCAATGCGCGCTAACACGTCTGCTGCTCGGTTGTTATCCGGGCTATATGGTGAAATTCCAGCCCCTCAAACCGAGCTGACATTTTTAGGACGGCATTGTGATAAGCTGCCATTTTCGGATCCTTGGCATCAAAGTCCCCATTTATTTGGGATATCGCGAGGTTCGAATCCCCGCGCACCTCTAGGCGTTGAATGCCCATGGAGACTGCCATCCGGAGACCATGTAGAAGGACCTCGTATTCGGCTGCGTTGTTGGAGTCCGTGTACATTATTTGAAGTACGTATTGGACTGTATCTTTGGTTGGGGACGTCAGAACGACGCCTTGACCCCGTGCCGCCAACATTTTGGAGTCGTCGAAGTGCATGATCCAGTTGGAATATGCGACGTACTCTTTAGGGAGTTCGGCTTCAGTCCATTCGGCGATGAAGTCAGCCAAAACTTGCGACTTAATAGCCCTCCATGGCTTGTAGGTTATGTCGAACGGGAGGAGCTCAATGGCCCATTTAGCAATCCGGCCCGTTACGTCGCGGTTGTTTATAATGTCATTAAGAGGTACTTCGGAGGCTACTGTTATCGAACACTCTTGGAAGTAGTGTCGCAGCTTCCGAGATGCCATGAACACCGCGTATGCTATCTTTTGATAATGCGGGTACCATGACTTGCATGGAGTTAGGACAGTGGACACGTAGTAAACTGGTTTTTGGAGAGGGAACTTGTGTCCGTCCGTTTCTCATTCGACAACAAGCACCGCGCTTACAACTTGATGGGTTGTTGCGATGTATAATAGCATTGGTTCGCCCATGTTGGGCGCGGCCAGGACCGTATTTGTTGCCAATATGGCTTTGATTTCTTCGAGTCCGGCCATGGCAGCATCCGTCCACTCGAAGTGTTCGGTGTGCTGGAGGAGGCGATAAAGGGGTAATGCCTTTTCTCCTAAGCGGAAGATAAAGCGGCTTAGAGCCGCCATGCATCCCGTCAATTTTTGTATTTGTTTGAGGTCTTTGGGGATATCCAATTGTGACAAAGCTCGGATCTTGGCTGGGTTTGCTTCAATTCCTCTACCGGATACAATGAAGCCCAAGAGCTTTACGGTGATGCCGAAAATGCATTTTCCGGGTTGAGCTTGATGTCATATGTTCGGAGATTATCAAATGTGAGCCTCAAGTCGTCGACTAGGGTTCCGACATGCTTGGATTTGATGACCACATCGTCTCATTATGCCTCCTTTGTTTTGCCGATCTGGTTTGCCGGACATGTATACGAATCATCTTGACCGATATGTTCTTATTTGGCGTTTTGAGCCCAAAGGGCATTGTGTTGAAGCGAGAATGGGCCATATGGAGTGATGAATGCCGTTGCGGCTTGGTGCAGCTCTGCCATCTTGATTTGGTGGTAGCCGGAGTATGCGTCGAGGAAACACAATGAATCGTGTCCTGCGGTAGCGTCGATAATTTGATCGATGCGGGGGAGGGGGAAGGGATCCTTTGGGCAAGCCTTGTTAAGGACCTTAAAATCGACACATAGGCACCAGGATTTGTCCTTCTTTGGTACCATTACCAGGTTTGCTAGCCAGTACGGATGTTTAATATCTCTGATGAATCCGGCCTCCAATAGTTTAGCTAGCTCCTCTCCCATGGCATGTCTCTTGGGTTCGGAGAAATGCCGAAGAGCTTGTTTGACTGGCTTGAATCCTTTTAGGATATTTAGGCTGTGCTCTGCCAGCCGGCGTGGGATTCCTGGCATGTCTGAAGGGTGCCGAGCAAAAATGTCCCAATTTTCGTAGGAATTCTCGTAGTCTGGCGTCCACATCGGGGTTTAATTGTGCCCCGATGGAGGCCGTTTTGTAGGGTCCGTTGGATGGACTTGGAATTTGACTATTTCGCGGTTTAAAAGAGGTGGACTTGGATCTCTTATCGAGTATCACATCGTCCCTGTTCACCGTGGAGCGCAGCGCAGTGAGTTCCTCTGCTGCTAGGGCTTCGGATAGTGCCTCAAGGGCAAGTGCGGCTGTTTTATTTTCGGCGCGGAGCGCTATGTCCGCGTCACTAGCGAGAGTGATAATTCCGTTGGGTCCGGGCATTTTGAGCTTCATGTACCCGTAATGGGGTATAGCTTGAAAAATTGTGAATGCCCCTCGCCCTAATAGAGCGTGGTATCCGCTGCTGAACGGGGCCACTTGGAATGTGACCTCTTCGGACCTATAATTGTCCGGCGTGCGAACACCACATCTAGTGTGATCTTTCCTGTCTGAGAATGCTTCCCGACCGGGATTATTCCTCTAAAGGTTGTGCTGCTTTGCTCAATGCGGCTCGATCTATTTCCATTTTTCGAAGGGTTTCCTCGTAGATGAGGTTTAATCCGCTGCCGCCGTCCATGAGTACCTTGGTAAGGCGAAAGCCGTCCACTATTGGACTGAGGACCAATGCGGCTGGTGCTCGGGCTGTTCAGAATTTAGGTTCGTCACTGGCGTTAAAGGTAATAGCCGTGTCACTCCAGGGATTTATTGTTGCTACCTGGTAGACTTCGGCAAGGCCGCGGAGTGTTCGTTTCCACATATTATTTGATGCGAAAGTCTCGAAGACTGTTAATACCATACTGGTATTGCTGGGCTGGTGCTTTGGAGCTAAAAGCTCTTCGCCACTTTTGGCCACCTGCCGTTGTATCCAACATGCTCTAAGGCTATGAGTTGGAGTGGCGCCCTCTGTGCTATGAATTTTGCAGGGTCCATTGAGCCATCCCTCCAGAATGGTTCCATGCCCTTTGGGGGGTTTTTGTTTGGTATGTAACCCAGGTGCCTGGTGATGATGCACCCTTTTATTTTGGACTAGAGTCGTATTCGGGGCGGATTATCCCAAAATTTGATTTCGGTTTTCAGCGCTCTCCATCGCAAGAGTACTTTCGTACTATGGACGCCAAGTCGGCGAAGCGTGTAATTTCACAACGACTTATGGCGTTTAGGATTCCCTTGTCCGTGCAATTATTGCAGAAGAATGAGATTGCATCCTCCTCGCGGCAATCCTTTATCCTGTCCATAACCAGGAGGAATCTGGCCCAGTAATGATGTCTTGTTTCACCGGGCTCTTGCGGGTTTGGGATAGATCGCTTATGTTTGGGTGGGCGGGTGGAATTAAATTCAACCCCGTCCGATCTAAGATTCAGGGCCAAGAAGTTTCCGAACTTGGAAGCTTGGGTTATTGGAGGTTGTCCAATGAATCTAGCCCATTGCTCGACTTTAAGTTCAGGGCTTGAGTGGTGTCCTCCCTCATGGAATCCGGCATGGAGGGGTCAGGAATCCGGACATAGCTAGTCCTTAAGGTACGAGAAGAGTCACCGTATTGTTCCTCTACCACAACAACGTGGTGGGTAGCCTTGGGAGAGTTGATCTCTCTCAGGTCGGTTTTAGGCCCAATCTGATCGTAGTCTGTAGCGACTCCCAGGGCGGCGATGCGATCCAAGAGCTCGTTCAAGGAAGAGAGCTCCATCAGATCTAACTGCTCGGCGAGTTCCGAGTTAACGTGAAGATTGCTTTTGATGACTCGAGAAGTCATCGTCGGTAGCGGCGAACGAGAGGTCATAAGAAAACCGCTTAGTCGGAGAGTTTGGCGGTGGCCAAAGCTCCTTTAGCAACGATGTCGTCTTTAAAGACGGGATGAGGCATCCTTCCCGACAATGACGGCACGGAGGAACTCTCAATGAAAGCACCAATGTCGGTGTCAAAACCGGCGGATCTCGGGTAGGGGTCCCGAATCGTGCGTCTAGGCGGATGGTAACAGGAGACAAGGGACACGATGTTTCTACCCAGTTCGGGCCCTCTCGATGGAGGTAAAACCCGACTCCTGCTTGATTAATATTGATGATATGGGTAGTACAAGAGTGGATCTACCACGAGATCGAGAGGCTAAACCCTAGAAGCTAGCCTATGGTTTGATTGTTGTTAGATCCTACGGACTAAAACCCTCCGGTTTATATAGACACCGGATAGGGTTAGGGTTACATGTAGTCGGTTACAATGGTAGGAGATCTACATATCCGTATCGCCAAGCTTGCCTTCCGCGCCAAGGAAAGTCCCATCCGGACACGGGACGAAGTCTTCAATCTTGTATCTTCATAGTCCAGGGGTCCGGCAAACGGCGATAGTTCGGCTATCCGGACACCCCCTAATCCAGGACTCCCTCAAAGAGGGTACGAAACCACCTCAAAGTTATTCTTTCCAATCAATCCGTTGGGCTATTCCTATAAGTGTCACAAACAGCCCTAGAGTTCGTACTAGAATAACACCTTAAGACACAAATCAACCAAAACCCTAATGTCACCTAGATACTCCAATGTCACCTCAAGTATCCGTGGGCATGATTATACGATATGCATCATACAATTTCAGATTCATCTATTCAATCCAACACAAAGTACTTCAAAGAGTGCCCCAAAGTTTCTACCAGAGAATCAAGACGAAAACGTGTGCCAACCCCTATGCATAGGTTCATGGGCGGAACCCGCAAGTTGATCACCAAAACATACATCAAGTGAATCACGTGATATCCCATTGTCACCACAGATACGCACGGTAAGACATACATCAAGTGTTCTCAAGTCATTAAAGACTGAATCCGATAAGATTACTTCAAAGGGAAAACTCAATCCATTACAAGAGAGTAGAGGGGGAGAAGGAACATAAGATCCAACTATAATAGCAAAGCTTGCGATACATCAAGATCGTGCCAAATCAAGAACACGAGAGAGAGAGATCAAACACATAGCTACTTGGTACATACCCTCAGCCCCGAGGGTGAACTACTCCCTCCTCGTCATGGAGAGCGCCGGGATGATGAAGATGGCCACCGGTGAGGGTTCCACCTCCGGCAGGGTGCCGGAACAGGGTCCCGATTTACTTTTAGTGGCTACAGAGGCTTGCGGTGGCGGAACTCCCAATCTATTCTGTTCCCCGAAGTTTTTAGGGTATATGGAGATATATAGGCGGAAGAAGTACGTCAGGGGAACCACGAGGGACCCATGAGGGTGGAGGGCGCGCCTTAGGGGGGTGGGCGCGCCCCCTACCTCGTGGCTTCCTCGAAGCTTCCTTGACGTGGACTCCAAGTCTCCCGAGTTGCTTTCCTTCCAAAAATAACTTCTCCAGAAGGTTTCATTCCGTTTCGACTCTGTTTGATATTCCTTTTCTTCGAAACACTGAAACAAGGGAAAAAACAGGAACTGGCACTGGGCTCTGAGTCAATATGTTAGTCCCAAAAATAATATAAAAGTGTTTAATAAATCCCATAAACATCCAAAACAGATAATATAATAGCATGGAACAATCAAAAATTATAGATACGTTGGAGACGTATCAGCATCCCCAAGCTTAATTCCTTCTCATCCTTGAGTAGGTAAATGATAAAAGAAAGAATTTTTGATGTGGAATGCTAGTTGGCATAATTTTAGTGTAATTCTTCTTAATTGTGGTATGAATATTCAGATCCGAAAGATTCAAGGTAAAAGTTCATATTGACATAAAAATAATAATACTTCAAGCATACTAACTAAGCAATTATGTCTTCTCAAAATAACATGGCCAAAGAAAGTTCATCCCTACAAAATCATATAGTTTAGTCATGCTCCATTTTCATCACACAAGAATGCAATCATCATGCACAACCCCGATGACAATCCAAGCAATTGTTTCATACTTTAATAATCTCAAACTCATAAACCTTCATGCAATACATGAGCATGATCCATGGACATATCACTTTGGGTGGAATAGAGTATGATGATGGGGGTTATGTGGAGAAGACAAAATAGGAGAAAGTCTCACATCAACGAGGCTAATCAATGAGCTATGGAGATGCCCATCTATTGATCTTAATGCAAGGAGTAGGGATTGCCATGCAACGGATGCACTAGATCTATAAATGTATGAAAGCTAAACAAAAGAAACTAAGTGGGTGTGCATCCAACTTGCTTGCTCACGAAGACCTAGGGCACTTGAGGAGGCCCATTGTTGGAATATACAAGCCAAGTTCTATAATGAAAAGTTCCCACTAGTATATGAAAGTGACAAAACAAGAGACTCTCTATCATGAAGATTATGGTGCTACTTTGAAGCACAAGTGTGGCAAAGGATAGTAGCATTGTCCCTTCTCTCTTTTTCTCTCTCTTTTTTTGGGCCTTCTCTTTTTTTATATGGCCTTCTCTTTTTTTATGGCCTTTCTTTTCTCTTTTTTTTGGGCCTTCTCTTTTTTATGGCCTTTCTCTCTTTTTTTTAATTTTACCTCACTTGGGACAATGCTCTAGAAAATGATGATCATCACACTTCTATTTGTTTACAACTCAATGATTAAAACTCGATCTTTGGAACAAAGTATGACTCTATATGAATGCCTCGTGATGTACCGGATATGCAATGAACCAAGAGTGACATGTATGAAAGAATTATGAACGGTGGCTTTGCCACAAATACTATGTCAACTACATGATCATGCTAAGCAATATGACAATGATGAACGTGTCATGATAAATGGAATGGTGGAAAGTTGCATGGCAATATATCTCGGAATGGCTATGGAAATGCCATAGTAGGTAGGTATGGTGGCTGTTTTGAGGAAGATATAAGGAGGTTTATGTGTGAAAGAGCGTATCATATCACGGGGTTTGGATGCACCGTGAAGTTTGCACCAACTCTCAATGTGAGAAAAGGCAATGCACGGTACCGAAGAGGCTAGCAATGATGGAAAGGTGAGAGTGCGTATAATCCATGGACTCAACATTAGTCATAAAGAACTCACAGACTTACTATAAAAATCTACAAGTCATCAAAAACCAAGAACTACGTGCATGCTCCTAGGGGGATAGGTTGGTAGGAAAATACCATCGCTCGTCCCCGACCGCCACTCATAAGGAGGGCAATCAAAGAACACCTCATGTTTCAAATTTGTTACATAACGTTTACCATACGTGCATGTTACGGGACTTGCAAACTTCAACACAATTATTTCTCAAATTCACAAGTACTCAACTAGCACAACTTTAATATCACTACCTCCATATCTCAAAATAATCATCAAGCATCAAACTTCTCTTAGTATTCAACACACTTCATAAGAAAGTTTTTACTAGTCTTGAATACCTAGCATATTAGGACTAAGCACATTACCATGCTATTTAAGACTCTCAAAATAATATAAGTGAAGCATGAGAGTTCATCTATTTCTTCAAAATAAAACTACCGTCGTGCTCTAAAAAGATATAAGTGAAGCACTAGAGCAAACGACAAACTACTCCGAAAGATATAAGTGAAGATCGATGAGTAGTCGAATAATTATGCAACTATGTGAAGACTCTCCCATTTAAGAATTTCATATCTTGGTATTTTATTCAAACAGCAAGCAAAACTAAAGAAAGTAAAATGATGCTCCAAGCAAAACACTTATCATGTGGTGAATAAAAATATAGCCCCAAGTAAAGTTACCGATGAACGAAGATGAAAGAGGGGATGCCTTCCGGGGCATCCCCAAGCTTTGGATTTTAGGTGTCCTTAGATTATCTTGGGGTGTCATGGGCATCCCCAAGCTTAGGCTCTTGCCACTCCTTATTCCATAGTCCATCGAATCATTACCCAAAACTTGAAAACTTCACAACACAAAACTTAACAGAAAATCTCGTGAGCTCCGTTAGCGAAAGAAAACAAAACACCACTTCAAGGTACTGTAATTAACTCATTATTAATTTATATTGGTGTTAAAACTACTTTATTAAAACTTCTAGATGGTTTATTAACTATTTTACTAGCCATAGATTCATCAAAATAAGCGAGCAACACAATGAAAACTGAATCTGTCAAAAACAGAACAATATGTAGTAATCTGTAACTAACGCAAACTTATGTAACTCCAAAAATTCTAAAATAAATTGGTGGACCTGAGGAATTTGTCTAGTAATCATATGCAAAAAGAATCAACTAAATATCACTCTACAGTAAAAAGTTGAAGCAAATCTCGTGAGCGCTAAAGTTTCTGTTTTTTACAGCATGATCATAAAGACTTCACCCAAGTCTTCCCAAAGGTTCTACTTGGCACAAACACTAATTAAAACATAAAACCACGTCTAAACAGGAGCTAGATGGATTATTTATTCCTAAACAGAACCAAAAAGCAAGAAACTAAAATAAAATTGGGTTGCCTCCCAACAAGCGCTATCGTTTAACGCCCCTAGCTAGGCATGATGATTTCAATGATGCTCCAATAAAAGATAAGAATTGAAACATAAAGAGAGCATAATGAAGAATATGACTAGAACATTTAAGTCTAACCCACTTCCTATGCATTTGGATTTTGTGAGCAAACAATTTATGGGAACAATAATCAACTAGCATAGGAAGGCAAAACAAGCATAACTTTGAAACTTTAAGAACATAGAGAGGAAACTTGATATTATTGCAATATGTAGAAGCATATGATTCTCCATCATAATAATTTTCAGTAGCATAATGAATGAATTCAACAATATAACCAGCACCTAAAGCATTCTTTTCATGATCTACAAGCATAGAAAATTTACTACTCTCCACATAAGCAAAATTCTTCTCATTCGGAATAGTAGTGGGAGGAAGCTCAACAAAACAACTATCATGTGATTGAAAATTAAGATCAAGATGACAAGTGTCATGGTTATTATTATTCTTTAAAGCATACGTGTCATCACAATAATCATCATAGATAGGAGGCATGCTTTCATCATAGTAAATTTTCTCATCAAAGCTTGGGGGACAAAAAATATCATATTCATCAAACATAGCTTCCCCAAGCTTGTGGCTTTGCATATCATTAGCATCATGGATATTCATAGAATTCATACTAACAACATTGCAATCTTGCTCATCATACAAAGATTTAGTGCCAAACATTTTAATGCATTCTTCTTCTAACACTTTGGCACAATTTTCCTTCCCATCATACTCACGAAAGATATTAAAAAGATGAAGCGTATGAGACAAACTCAATTCCATTTTTTTGTAATTTTCTTTTCTAAACTAAACTAGTGCTGAAAAAAGAAACAAAAAGATTCGATTGCAAGATCTAAAGATATACGTTCAGGCACTCACCTCCCCGGCAACGGTGCCAGAAAAGAGCTTGATGTCTACTACGCAACCTTCTCCTTGTAGACGTTGTTGGGCATCCAAGTGCAGAGGTTTGTAGGACAGTAGCAAATTTCCCTCAAGTGGATGACCTAAGGTTTATCAATCTGTGGGAGGTGTAGGATGAAGATGGTCTCTCTCAAACAACCCTGCAACCAAATAACAAACAGTCTCTTGTGTCCCCAACACACCCAATACAATGGTAAATTGTATAGGTGCACTAGTTCGGCGAAGAGATGGTGATGCAAGTGCAATATGGATGGTAGATATAGGTTTTTGTAATCTGAAAATATAAAAACAGCAAGGTAACTAATGATAAAAGTGAGCGTAAATGGTATTGCAATGCTAGGAAACAAGGCCTAGGGTTCATACTTTCACTAGTGCGAGTTCTCTCAACAATAACAACATAATTGGATCATATAACTATCCCTCAACATGCAACAAAGAGTCACTCCAAAGTCACTAATAGCGGAGAACAGACGAGGAGATTATGGTAGGGTACGAAACCACCTCAAAGTTATTCTTTCCAATCAATCCGTTGGGCTATTCCTATAAGTGTCACAAACAGCCCTAGAGTTCGTACTAGAATAACACCTTAAGACACAAATCAACCAAAACCCTAATGTCACCTAGATACTCCCATGTCACCTCAAGTATCCGTGGGCATGATTATACGATATGCATCACACAATCTCAGATTCATCTATTCAATCCAACACAAAGTACTTCAAAGAGTGCCCCAAAGTTTCTACCGGAGAATCAAGACAAAAAATGTGTGCCAACCCCTATGCATAGGTTCATGGGCGGAACCCGCAAGTTTATCACCAAAACATACATCAAGTGAATCACGTGATATCCCATTGTCACCACAGATATGCACGACAAGACATACATCAAGTGTTCTCAAGTCATTAAAGACTTAATCTGATAAGATTACTTCAAAGGGAAAACTCTATCCATTATAAGAGAGTAGAGGGGGAGAAGAAACATAAGATCCAACTATAATAGCAAAGCTCGCGATACATCAAGATCGTGCCAAATCAAGAACACGAGAGAGAGAGGGAGAGATCATACACATAGCTACTGGTACATACCCTCAGCCCCGAGGGTGAACTACTCCCTCCTCGTCATGGAGAGCGCCGGGATGATGAAGATGGCCACCGATGAGGGTTCCCCCCTCCGGCAGGGTGCCGGAACAGGGTCCCGATTGACTTTTGGTGTCTATAGAGGCTTGCGGCGGCGGAACTCCCGATCTATTCTGTTCCCCGAAGTTTTTAGGGTATATGGAGATATATAGGTGGAAGAAGTACGTCAGGGGAGCCACGAGGGGCCCACGAGGGTGGAGGGCGCGCCCTAGGGGGGTGGGCGCGCCCCCCTACCTCGTGGCTTCCTCGAAGATTCCTTGACGTGAACTCCAAGTCTCCCGGGTTGCTTTCCTTCCAAAAATAACTTCTCCAGAAGGTTTCATTCCGCTTCAATTCGCTTGATATTTCTTTTCTTCAAACATCAAACAAGGGAAAAACAGAACTGCACTGGCTCGGGTCAATTGGATAGTCCCAAAAATAATATAGAAGTGTTTAATAAAGCCCATAAACATCTAAAACAGATAATATAATAGCATGTAACAATAAAAAATTATAGATACGTTGGAGACGTATCAATGCACGGTACCGACGAGGCTAGCAATGATGGAAGGGTGAGAGTGTGTATAATCCATGGACTCACATTAGTCATAAGGAACTCATATACTTATTGCAAAAGTTTATTAGCCCTCGAAGCAAAGTACTACTACGCATGCCCCTAGGGGGATAGATTGGTAGGAAAAGACCATCGCTCGTCCCCGACCGCCACTTATAAGGAAAGCAATCAAAGAACACCTCATGCTCCAACTTCGTTACATAACGGTTCACCATACGTGCATGCTACAGGACTTGCAAACCTCAACACAAGTATTTCTAAATTTCACAATTACTCAACTAGCACGACTCTAATATCACCACCTTTATATCGCAAAACTATTGCAAGGAATCAACCATATCATATTCAGTGATCTACAAGTTTTATGTAGGATTTTATGACTAACCATGTGAATGACCAGTTCTTGTCATCTCTCTAAATAGATATAAGTGAAGCAAGAGAGTTTAATTCTTTCTACAAAAGATATGCCCACACTCTAACAAATATAAGTTAAGCAAAAGAGCATTCTACAAATGGCAGTTTTCTATGTAAAGAGAAACAAGCAATCCAAACTTCAAATGATACAAGTGAAGCACATGAAGCATTCTATAAAGCCATACTCAAAAGATATAAGTGAAGTGCATAGAGCATTCTATAAATAAACCAAGGACTATCTCATACCAGCATGGTGCATAAAAGAAAAGTGAAAACTAAATGCAAAAGACGCTCCAAAATCTGCACATATCGCATGAACGAAACGAATCTGAAAACATACCGATACTTGTTGAAGAAAGATGGGATGCCTTCCAGGCCATCCCCAAACTTAGACTCTTGAGCCTCCTTGAATATTTACTTGGGGTGCCTTGGGCATCCCCAAGCTTGAGCTCTTGCCTCTCTTCCTTCTTCTCATATCGAGACCACCTCGATCCTCAAACACTTCATCCACACAAAACTTCAACAGAAAGCTTGGTAAGATCCGTTAGTATAATAAAGCAAATCACTACTCTAAGTACTAGTGCAAACCAATTCATATATTTTGCATTGTATCTACTGTAATATAACTTTTCCCTGGCTTAATCCACTGATAGAAATTGATAGTTTCATCAAAACAAGCAAACTATGCATCAAAAACAAAATCTGTCTAAAACAGAACAGTCTGTAATAATCTGAACATTCACCATACTTCTGGTACTTGAAAATTTCTGCCAAAATTAGGAAAAATAAACAATTTGTATAGAAAGACATTGCAAAAAGTTTCAGAACCATTTGACGTTCCAGTAAAAATGTAAAATCACGCACTACAACCAAAGTTTCTGTCCTGCACCGTACAAACCAACAAGCATTGCAAACATCCTAAAGGCAAATCTTGGCACATTATTTTTATAATACAATGGAATTGTACAAGGGGATATGTAACATCCCAAAATTCTAAATTTTGGAATGTTACAATAAATAGATAGTTTTGATTGATTGATTGTTTGTTGTGTGATTGATTGAGTGAAATTGATTGGAATTCGAAACTTTTGAAAGTTGAATGAGAGGGAATGAAATGACTTTCCCAAACTAACCCCCTTGCCCTTTTTGGATCTCACTGAAATCAATTTCATTCCAACACCAAAACCCTAGAGTGAAGATGACATGACTTCTTCCATTTGAAATGAAAAGGGTTTTGAAAAGATTTGAATTTCATTTGAGAATATTTCAAATTCAAAGCTTTATGCAACTCAATGATTTTCATGAGGGAAGATAAAACGACTTCTTCAATTATATGAAATATGAGTTGGAAGTTAAAAGAATCAAATTGAAAGTCATTTGAAGGTATTTTGAAACTCCCTTCAAATTTGGAATTATTTGGATTTTATTCAAAATTATTTTTCTCCTAAAAATAAATAAATGGAAATATGGGTAAAATGATTCCCTTCAATGAAAAATTAGGAGAAAATAAATTTGAAGTCATTTTGGTATTTTTAAAATGATTTTATTGGTTTTTATTAGGGCAGAAACACTCTTTGTTTTATTTGAATTTTTGTGTATTTTATTTGAACTTGAAAAATAGTTCATGTTGTAGGAAATCTTTTTCTGATCATTTTGATATATATATGTCCTATATAAAATATTTATATTATATATATATTTTCTCTGTTTTTATTTTCAAACCCCCCTCAGCGCCAGCCAAAGCATCGGCCCACCAGCCGAGGCCACCCACATGCCGGCCCACCAAAGTGCCCAGAGGGCCACCCAATGAGATGCCCAACGGCCACCCCCTCGCCTGAAACCTTCCGGCTCGGTCACCGCGCCAGACCCCCTCTCTCTCTGCCAGCGGGACCCCACCCTCCTTCAACCTCGCCCACGCCGCCTCGCCGCCACGCCGGATCCCGACGGATCCGGGTTCGATCCTCCCGATTCACCCCCGCCCAAGGTGAGGCCCCCTATATAAACCCTCCCCGCACCCCATTCTCTCGCCTCGCTGAACCTCTCCTCTCTCTCGCCTTCGCCGGACTTGCCGAACCCCGCGCCGCCATTCACCTCACCACCGCCGCCTCTAGCCCTCCCGAACTCCACCCACTCCACCAGACCACCCCTCGTCGCCCCGCACTCACGGAGCCCTCCGCCGACCTCCCCGACGACCGGAGAGGCTAACGCACTCGCCGCCCGAGCCTCCGCCGCCGTCGAACGCCGGTGAGTCACCGGAGCTCCTCTCCCCCGTCCGATCTAATATCTACGGTGTAGATTAGAACCCCCGAAGGGGTATGTTTCATTTAATAAAAACCCGGTTCGGCCCGGTTCATTACGGTTTAGTTTAGTTAGGGTTTTATTTATTAGACCGGCCCGATTCAGTTTAACCCTAGGCCCGTTTTAGTTATATTACGCCATGTCGTAGGTTAGGCCCATTAGGCCATTTTTCTTTTATTTTCGTTTTCTGTTTTAACAGAATAGTTCCAGATTTGAAAAATTCATAACTTTTATTCTACTTAATATTTTTAAGTGATTCTTTTTTTGTTAGTTTGAAAATTTCTTATAGTTTCTGTAGAAATTATTATTAGCTATGTTAAAATTATTTTAAATTGCTTTATTTTAATTTTAGTCAGAATAGTAAATCTGCCATAAAATGAGTTAGGGAAATTATTTTTATATGATTCTTTTTGTCCCAACTTTGTTTTGACATTACTTAACCGTAGGAATTTATTTGGGCAGTTTAGGATTTATAAAAAAAATAGTTTTAATCAGAATCATGTTATTCTTAATTAATTAACTAGCTACTGCTTTTCCTATTGTTTTACTTAGCAAATAAATTTATTTTTCATATGTGATAGATTATTTTAGGTTAGTTTCTGTCACTTTAGAGCATGAACTTTTATTTATAATAAATAAAACTTTTAGTTTATTTTTCTTACTAGAATTTGCTTTAGGCCTAATAGGAGTTTTATAATAGATTTTAAGGTGATTCTTTTTGCTCCTAGTTACATGATGGATTCTTTTCTGTTAGGTATCATAAACCCTTGCTTAGGTTCTGTTAAGAAAATTTTTGTAATGTAAGACTATTTTTAGTTGTTGCTTGAAGTAGGAAAACATTGAGTTGGATTTCTTCGAGTTTTCCTTTGGGTTTTGATTCGTTTGTTTTGGTGTGATTATGTTACTATGCTATTGTGTTAAGTGATCATATGCTATGTGCTTATTATGGTCATTGTTTGCCTCTGTGGAATTTCCGGAGTGCAAAGCCTGCTACCACGAGTCCCTAGTTTTCGAAGATCGCCAAGAAGGCAAGTTCACTTTGACCATGCTTTCATACCTATGTTTATTGCATTTAGTGGCATCTTTGCAACCACCCCTCGAGTGTTATTGAATCCTTGTAGTTGAGTAGTATGCATGAGGTAGGAACCCATCACCCTGTTACCAAGCCCGGGACGTCATTTATTTTAATGCTACGCTATAGTAGACGGGGTTTGGTATGAGTGTTCGAGAGTGGTGTGAAGAAGGAGGACTCTACGTCAATGACGACAACTCCATGATGGAATCTGCAAGGACTGCATCTTCAAGACCTCAAGACTTCAAGACTCGAGACAAGAATTCAATACACACTCTGGGTGAAGGATTTGGCGGGCACCTGGAGAACCCAAAGTGGTTGGCGGGATGCATGGAGAAGCGCCATGACATCTTGCGGAAAGCTTCACCCAGACTCAAAGAGACGGAAGAATACTTCATGCCCGGAAGCTTACCTGTGCAACCGCAAGTCAATATGGGCTCTGGCTTGGTTGACCTTAGTTGTGACTCTGACTGGGACGGTGCTAGCAGATGTAGAACTACGGTAGGATGGGATGAGCACCGAACAGTGGTCAGAGGAACTCTTCGGAAGACCATGTTTCGGTCATCTTGTTCTCAAACACCATGAAGTGCGAGAACGTAAAGAGAGGGATCGAATCTTGCGGGTAAAGTGTACAAACCTCTGCAGAGGGTTAAAAACCTAATCGATTAGCCGTGTCACCGGTTACGGACAATTTGAGCATTTGGACTTGGATCTATCTCGGAACTCTCAACACCGGACCGATAACTTAATTGTGGGCAACATATGATGATTTTGGGCTATGAGACATCGGTTGGCGGAACCATGTCATGATAGAAAACTCCATAGTACAGACTTCATTTATTCCTTTGATGTAGGGAAAATAAAATCAGCTTTTACGCAAACAAAACTCAGAAACAGAGCCACAAAGCCATATTGCATATAGTATAGTTTTATCATCTGTTTTTCTCATGTTGTGATCTTGCGGTACATTCAATGTAATCGACCTACACGGCTGCAACGTATCATGTTGCGTATATTTACTTCCGACGAGTAAGAGTACCTGCACAGGTTACGGTCTACACTCAACTCCGCCGATGGCGTTGATGGGACTCCACACCCAGTATTTGTTTCCGTTGTGACTTATGAGGTATATATCAGTTTTAGGTTAATTATACATGTGATTGCACTTTGATATATACATTGATGTACTGTAAAGCAAAGATATCGATCTGTGGATGGCATGACATACGAGGCTTGACCGTCTGAGGTCGGGTCGCTACAGAGATGGTATCAGAGCACATGTTGATTGTAGGACGTGACCCTAGAAAATGACTTAGTAATATGAAGACCCCAATAGGAATGACCTTGTTTTGTACTACTCTCGTAACACCTGATTTCTTTTACTAAACCTTCCTTATTTCAAACTATAGATGAAGAGCTACATTCTGAACAAAAGAGAACACTACGAGAAGGTTCTTGGAGGCCCCTTCCTTGTGGAGCTAGTCGAAATTTCTTTGAAGTTACCGATACACGAGATCAAGGCAACTAAGAGGACGTCTAGATCATGGGGAGTCAAGACCCAAGTTTTTGGCCAGAAGAAGACCCCAAGATCGCAGACATCCGCTTCGGCACTATAAATGGTGATCGTGATATGGGCATCAACATCGCCGTCCATGATGCTATTGCACGCTTATGCTATCGTCATCGTGCTGCACTAAACCCACACTTCTTTGGAAGGATTGGATGGCAGAAGTTTGATGGAGCAACTATTGCCTTGACGGAAGCGCAAAAGATGAAGTTCTCCCCACTGTTAGTATACAATCAGGATCTAGAACAATACATCAAGAATCTTCAGATGGACCTCCTGGAAGCCCTGTTTGACAATGAAGCACTATGAGAAGAGGTCAAGACTCAGAGGCTGAAGGTAAACAAGCTGGAGGAGGAGAACCTCGAGATCCCGAGAATGCGTCAGGAACTGAAAAACAGCAGGACCATGTCTCATGCCAAGGACGTTGAAATCCAGAAGCTCAAGGAACAACTTCAGGACATACAGGGTCGTCACAAGAAACTCCGCGTTATTGTGGAAAATCTAGCGTAAAAATTGGAGGAGATTAAGTCCATTACGTAAGAAGCCCCAATGGGGACAATGATCAAGTTCCCGGTAAATTAGCTTAGTAGTATCCCACCATGAGAGAAATAAAGATAAACGCCTTCTCGATTTAAGTATCTGACCATACCAATTTATGTGGGTGGCGATACTGTAGAATTGATTGAATAAATGAATGCTTGGTTGCTATTTTTTTTTGTGTTTATTGAATGGTTGGATAGATGCGATATTCGTAGGCTTGTATTTATTTCAACCATGAGAGACGGAAGAATGGTAGAAGGCCTTCATATGGGAAAAGCATTAGGAATTGGAAACTCCCGAGCATTGAAGACCTGAAGAAATGAGGACTTAGAAACGAAAACCATAGTAGAACGGCCCATTACAAACGGTACTTTTGAGCTAGGATTCTTTTGTTGATGGGTGGGTATTTTCTTTCTCTTTCTATCTCAACCAGACCCCGAAATCTTGAACCCATGGACAACTGAACACCAAACTCTTCTGGAGACAATTGCAATTTCCCCATGGAGATACATTCTTTGTTCTGAGCACCCCTCTTATCCGACACATGTAGATGACAACCCTTTATGAGTCCTTCCTTAAAGGTCCAGAAACAATCATGACCCTGACGAGTGATCATGATTACCCGAAGATCCTGAAGGACATGATGAAGCATATTCACCTTGAAGGAGATGCAGTCTACAAAGGCTACCCCTTCATGCAAAAGGGAGTGGAACTTTGGTATGTGGAGGTACACCTCCACCGTTCGAAAGGAGTTTGCCCAAAGATGATGGCGCAAGATTTTTCATCTCACGTGTGCCACAAGCAACTTTCTTCGATGCTGTTCGTGAAGCAGCCATGGAAGCCATACGCCAGATCGGAGAAATACTTGAAGCAAGACTCCGTTATACTCAGGAATACCTCAGAGAAGTGCATGCAGAGATGATGGAGGTGAAGCTCAAGGCCACCACGATGAAACAGAAGATTGAAGATTTCAAGGCGCTTGTCGCACAATTCCAGTTGGACTGAAGAATCCTCAAGGAGGAAAAATGAATAAAGTTGGAAGTAATGCCTGACCATACCAAATCATGTGGGTGGCAGCATTTGTAAGAAAGTACTTTTTGGAATTTGGATTTACGAAAAAGGTTAAGGATGTAATAAAAGATTGATATGAAAATAATGGAATTTGTGGATAAACTAGTGCATTTTTTGGTGTCGTAGTACTCCGTAAAGCCACCGGATCAATGAAGAAAGAAATGTGTTATTCATGACGGTCCATAGAAGGAAGCTGGACGAAATAAGTTGGAGTTTTGTATGATCGTCACCACAAGGGTATGAAGGAAGAAGTACTATTGGATTTACAGGAGATGTAATGTTGGAATATGGAATGATAATCCTAGGAAGGATGAATTAAACTTGTACAAGAATTGAAGTGGTCCATAACCCACAGGCCCAAGATTTTGAAAAGGAACGGATGTAACCTTGATAAAGGAATAAATTTGGAAGAATCGGTGATCCAATCAACATACGCTTACGTAGGAGGTTACGCAAAAAACCTGAGAGTGGTGAAGTAACGATAGATGTTTTGTTTGGCTTGCTGAACCAAAGGATTTACTCGAACCCAGTTCGAGAACAAGAGAAATTCTGCAATGCTTGTGAGTATGCCCAAGTGTTAGAATACGTGATTCGATATTTACGTATGTGGTAATGATTCAAGTACGGGATGGATTGGCCCCCATACCGGAGACTTCTATCATGAACTATCATATGTTGATGGACAATCAGAGAGCCTCGAAAACCTTAGAAGAGTGTCGACGCGATAAGCCATAAAACCATAGAATGGTAGTACGATGGAACCCTTTACAGGCAACCGTTGCCAATCGTAGATCATACGGTGAGGTTCAACCCAGACCCGTTTTTCTGCAGGAGAAACCATTAATGGTAGACCACCATGAGTATTTCGATAGTTGTCTAGAATGGACACAGACCTATCAGCTAAGATGATCCAGTCTTGGACGAACTTCAACTTTGACGAACCGACCCAAGATTTGGAGGAAAACTCTATGCTTCTGACTGAAGAGCGTTAATGAAGGAGCTATTGTAAGATATGTGAAGAGACATATATTGTCGGCACTCCAGAGGAAATATCTGAGTTTATTGGAACTTTAACCTTGTTTTTAAGTGTGGTAGCACACTAGACCATTCCGATTGATGGATTCGCTGGAAGACCCCAAACCCTGACCTTTTCTTGCTAGCCTCTTCGAATCTCGAGGACGAGATTCATTTTAAGTGTGGTAGGTTTGTAACATCCCAAAATTCTAAATTTTGGAATGTTACAATAAATAGATAGTTTTGATTGATTGATTGTTTGTTGTGTGATTGATTGAGTGAAATTGATTGGAATTCGAAACTTTTGAAAGTTGAATGAGAGGGAATGAAATGACTTTCCCAAACTATCCCCTTGCCCTTTTTGGATCCTCGATTGAAATCAATTTCATTCCAACACCAAAACCCTAGAGTGAAGATGACATGACTTCTTCCATTTGAAATGAAAAGGGTTTTGAAAAGATTTGAATTTCATTTGAGAATATTTCAAATTCAAAGCTTTATGAAACTCAATGATTTTCATGAGGGAAGATAAAACGACTTCTTCAATTATATGAAATATGAGTTGGAAGTTAAAAAGAATCAAATTGAAAGTCATTTGAAGGTATTTTGAAACTCCCCTTCAAATTTGGAATTATTTGGATTTTATTCAAAATTATTTTCTCCTAAAAATAAATAAATGGAAATATGGGTAAAATGATTCCCTTCAATGAAAAATTAGGAGAAAATAAATTTGAAGTCATTTTGGTATTTTTAAAATGATTTTATTGGTTTTTATTAGGCGTAAACACTCTTTGTTTTATTTGAATTTTGTGTATTTTATTTGAACTTGAAAAATATTTCATTTTGTAGGAAATCTTTTTCTTATCATTTTGATATATATATATATATGTCCTATATAAAATATTTATATTTTATATATATTTTCTCTGTTTTTATTTTCAAACCCCAGCGCTCAACATCGCCCACCGAGGCCACCCACCACTGCCCACCAGTGCCCAGAGGGCCACCAGTGAGCCACCCAACGGCCGAGCCACCCTCGCCTGAAACCTTTCCGGCTCGGTCGCCCGATCACAGACCCTCTCTCTCTCTCGCCAGCGGACCCCACCTCCTTCAACCTCGCCCACGCCTGCCCAGCGTCGCCGCCGCTCGCCGGATCAGACGGATCCGGATCCGATCCCTCCCGATTCACCCCGCCCAAGGTGAGGCCCCCTATATAAACCCCTCCCGCACCCCATTCCTCGCCTCGCTGAACCTCTCCTCTCTCTCAGACGCTCACGGACTTGCCGAACCCCGCCGCCGCCATTCACCTCACCACTGCCGCCTCTAGCCCTCCCGAACTCCACCCACTCCACCAGACCACCCTCGTCGCCTCAAGCACCACGGGAGCCCTCCGCCGACCTCCCGACGACCGGAGAGGCTAACGACTCGCCGCCCGAGCCTCACTTGGCCGAACGCCGGTGAGTCACCGAGCTCCTCTCCCCGTCTGATCTAATATCTACGGTGTAGATTAGAACCCAAGGGGTATGTTTCATTTAATAAAAACCCGGTTCGCCCGGTTCATTACGGTTTAGTTTAGTTAGGGTTTTATTTATTAGACCGGCCCGATTCAGTTTAACCCTAGGCCCGCTTTTAGTTATATTACGCTCGGTCGTAGGTTAGGCCCATTAGGCCATTTTTCTTTTATTTTCGTTTTCTGTTTTAATGTAATAGTTCCAGATTTGAAAAATTCATAACTTTTATTCTACTTAATATTTTTAAGTGATTCTTTTTTGTTAGTTTGCAAATTTCTTATAGTTTCCGCAGAAATTATTATTAGCTATGTTAAAATTATTTTAAATTGCTTTATTTTAATTTTAGTCAGAATAGTAAATCTGCCATAAAATGAGTTAGGGAAATTATTTTTATATGATTCTTTTTGTCCCAACTTTGTTTTGACATTACTTAACCGTAGGAATTTATTTGGGCATTTTAGGATTTATAAAAAAATAGTTTTAATCAGAATCATGTTATTCTTAATTAATTAACTAGCTACTGTTTTCCTATTGTTTTACTTAGCAAATAAATTTATTTTTCATATGTGATAGATTATTTTAGGTTAGTTTCTGTCACTTTAGAGCATGAACTTTTATTTATAATAAGTAAAACTTTTATTTTATTTTTCTTACTAGAATTTGCTTTAGGCCTAATAGGAGTTTTATAATAGATTTTAAGGTGATTCTTTTTGCTCCTAGTTGCATGATGGATTCTTTTCTGTTAGGTATCATAAACCCTTGCTTAGGTTCTGTTAAGAAAATTTTTGTAATGTAAGACTATTTTTAGTTGTTGCTTGAAGTAGGAAAACATTGAGTTGGATTTCTTCGAGTTTTCCTTTGGGTTTTGATTCGTTTGTTTTGGTGTGATTATGTTACTATGCTATTGTGTTAAGTGATCATATGCTATGTGCTTATTATGGTCATTGTTTGCCTCTGTGGAATTTCCGGAGTGCGAAGCCTGCTACCACGAGTCCCTAGTTTTCGAAGATCGTCAGCAAGGCAAGTTCACTTTGACCATGCTTTCATACCTATGTTTATTGCATTTAGTGGCATCTTTGCAACCACCCCTCAAGAGTGTTATTGAATCCTTGTAGTTGAGTAGTATGCATGAGGTAGGAACCCATCACCCTGTTACCAAGCCCGGACGTCATTTATTTTAATGCTACGCTATAGTAGACGGGTTTGGTATGAGTGTTCGAGAGTGGTGTGAAGAAGGAGGACTCTACGTCAATGACGACAACTCCATGATGGAATCTGCAAGGACTGCATCTTCAAGACCTCAAGACTTCAAGACTCGAGACAAGAATTCAATACACACTCTTTGGGTGAAGGACGGTTGGCGGGCACCTGGAGAACCCAAAGTGGTTGGCCGGGATGCATGGAGAAGCGCCATGACATCTTGCGGAAAGCTTCACCCAGACTCAAAGAGACGGAAGAATACTTCATGACCGAAGCTTACCTGCAACCGCAAGTCAATATGGGCTCGCTTGGTTGACCTTAGTTGTGTCTCCGGCTGGGACGGTGCTAGCAGATGTAGAACTACGGTAGGATGGGATGAGCACGGACGTGGTCGAGGAACTCTTCGGAAGACCATGTTTGGTCATCTTGTTCTCAAACACCACGAAGTGCGAGAACGTAAAGAGAGGGATCGAATCTTGCGGGTAAAGTGTACAAACCTCTGCAGAGGGTTTAAAACCTAATCGATTAGCCGTGTCCCCGGTTACGGACAATTTGAGCATTTGGACTTGGATCTATCTCGGAACTCTCAACACCGGACTGATAACTTAATTGTGGGCAACATATGATGATTTTGGGCTATGAGACATCGGTTGGCGGAACCATGTCATGATAGAAAACTCCATAGTACAGACTTCATTTATTCCTTTGATGTAGGGAAAATAAAATCAGCTTTTACGCAAAACAAAACTCAGATATAGAGCCACAAAGCCATATGGCATATAGTATAGTTTTATCATCTGCTTTTTCTCATGTTGTGATCTTGCCGGTACATTCAATGTAATCGACCTACACGGCTGCAACGTATCATGTTGCGTATATTTACTCCGACGAGTAAGAGTACGGCAGGTTACGGTCTACACTCAACCTGCCGATGGCGTTGATGGGACTCCACACCCAGTATTTGTTTCCGTTGTGACTTATGAGGTATATATCAGTTTTACGTTAATTATACATGTGATTGCACTTTGATATATACATTGATGTACTGTGTGTGCCAGCATACTGATCCAGGGATGGCACAGATACACAGAGGCTTGACCGTCTGAGGTCGGGTCGCTACAGAGAATTATTTTTGTTGAAAAGTTTCTGTAATCAAGATTCACAAAGTTTCTGTGAGCATGAACCAAGTTCAAGGCTAGCTCCAACTTTAACAATGCTCGTCTTTCTCACTTTCGCTTTTCTTTTTGAAAAAGATTTAGGTTCCCCTCTTTATTATTTTTGTTTTTAAACTTTATAAAAGCACACTACAGAAATAAATGACTCTCTAAAACTTACGGGTTGTCTCCCTGGCAGCGCTTTCTTTAAAGCCATTAAGCTAGGCATATAGTGCTCAAGTAATGGATCCACCCGGATCCCAAGGTATATCGAAGCCAATTTTAATTAGCAATGATTTGGCATTTATTAGTGAGCACAAGGCAACATATATCAAGCAATGACGAAGTCTAACTCTCTTCCTATGCATCGGCATGTCATAAAAGAACAATTCATGCACACATATTAAAGGCCAATGCATAGTATAAACAGTTTCTTGCAATTTTATCATGTTGGAAACATAGGCAGGTGGAGATATAGTTCCTCTCTCATAATAATTGCAAGTAGGAGCAGCAATCACATGCATATTATATTCATCAAAATCATCATGTGCAACGGTAAAAGGCAACCTATCAATATAATCTTTAATAAGGGCAAACTTCTCCGATATAGTGTAGTCGGGAGAATTCAAAAAGATAATAGGACTATCATGTGTGGGTGCAATAGAAACAATTTCATGTTTAACATAAGGAACTATAGCAAGTTCATCTCCATAAGCATAATTCATATTGGCATCTTGGCCACAAGCATAGCAAGCATCACCAAAAAGGGATATTTCAAGAGAATTAACGGGATCATAACAGTCATCATAGCAATCATCCTCCGGTAAGCACGAAGGGAAATTAAACAATGTATGAGTTGAAGAGTTACTCTCATTAGAAGGTGGGCACCAGGTGATCAATCCGCTCTTCCTCCTTTTGTTCTTCGCTCTCCTCCTCATCTTTTTCATCCAATGAGCTCACAGTTTCATCAATTTATTCTTCCATAGACTCCTGCAAAATATTAGTCTCTTCTTGGACAGCGGAGAATTTCTCAATAAATGCATCAATATCAGCATTGTATTGATAATTCTCATAACAATATTTAAGTATAGCAAGATTTTCAGGTCTATAAACAGCATCATAAAGATTTTCACACTCTTTAAATACAGATTCAGTTTCATAAGCACCCATAAAAGCAACAAATTATTCTATTTGTTCCACATCATAGTAATCATATATACCATTAGCATAAGAAGCAAAGGTTCTATTATCATTAAATTTGCATAAGAAGGGAAGGTGTGGATCCTTCATCCTAGAGCAACAAGTATAATCATAACTCAAGCATACTTGCCGAGCATACCACTTCAACATATATATTTGATCCCATAATAGTTTCCCTTTTTGAGTCAAGCGATAATCCCTAAAGTATTCTCGTTGATCCAATTTGTCTACTATTACTTTGTTTAATTGGTTTTTCTCGGGATTATCAAAGTAGTACATAATATCTGTCACATAATGAGCATCGAGGGTTTAAGGAGGTTCCCCATCTCCATGAGTAGCAAGTAAACCTAATTTTTTTGGTATTTCGTGTTCCATATCCATAACTAAAGATAAAGAACAACTAAGAACAGCAAATAAAAATTACTTAGTGATAAAGCAAACAAGCACACACAAGAATATTCACCCCACGCTATGACTCCCCGGCAACGGCGCCAGAAAAAGGTATTGATAACCCACAAGTATAGGGGATAAATTGTAGCCTCTTTCGATAAGTAAGAGTGTCGAACCCAACGAGGAGCTAAAGGTAGAACAAATATTCCCTCAAGTTTTATCGACCACCGATACAACTCTACGCACGCTTAGCGTTCGCTTTACCAAGAACAAGTATGAAACTAGAAGTACTTTGTAGGTCTTGTTGGATAGGTTTGCAAGAATATAAAGAGCACGTAAATAAAAACTAGGGGCTGTTTAGATAAAGACACAATAAAGTAAATATAGCGAGTGTGGAAAAGTGGTGGTAGGAGTTGCGAAATTGTCCCTAAGCAATTGACTACTTTACTAGACCGATAGCAAGTTTTATGTGGGAGAGGCCACTGCTAGCATGTCATCCCTGACTTGGAATTGTATGCACTTATGATTGGAACTATTAGCAAGCGTCCGCAACTACTAACGTTCATTAAGGTAAAACCCAACCATAACATTAAGATATATTGGTCCCCCTTCAATCTCGTATGCATCAATTTCTATGCTAGGTAGAAGCTTCTGCCACTCTTGCCTTCCAATACATAGTCCTATCCACATACAACTAACCCTATGGTGTGATCCACGCGCGCGCTCATATGATGGGCACCAAAGGACAGCAACATAACCACAAGCAAATTAAATCAATCATAGAAATTTATTAACCACCGATAGGACAACGAAAATCTACTCAGACATCATAGGATGGCGACACATCATTGGATAATAATATGAAGCATAAAGCACCATGTTCAAGTAGAGGGTACAGCGGGTTGCGGGAGAGTGGACCGTTGTAGATAGAGGGGGGAAGCTGATGGAGATGTTGGTGAAGATGGCGGAGGTGTTGGTGAAGAACGCGGTGATGATGATGATGGCCACGGCAGCGTTCCGGCGCCACCGGAAGAGAGGGGGAGAGGGGGCTCCTTCTTCTTCTTCTTCCTTGACCTCCTCCCTAGATGGGAGAAGGGTTTCCCCTCTGGTCCTTGGCCTCCATGGCATGGGAGGGGCCAGAGCCCCTCCGAGATTGGATCTGTCTCTCTGTTTCTGCGCTCTGGGATTCTGCCTTTTCACTGTTTCTTATATATCCGGAGATCCGTAACTCCGATTGGATTGAAACCTTCGCCAATATTGTTTTCCGAAAATTAGCTTTCTAGCGGCCAAAGAAGACCAGTAACCGCCTTACGGGTGGCCCACAAGGGTCAGGGGCGTGCCCCCCTACCTCGTGGCCACCTCGAGCACCGTCTCGCGTTGATTCTTCCTCCCATATTTCCCAAATATTCAAAAAATATTCTCCGTCCGTTTGGATTCCGTTTGATATGGGGTTTCTGCAAAACATAAAACACAACAAACAGGAACTGACACTTGGCACTGGATCAATATTTTAGTCCCAACAATAGTATAAAAAGTTGCCAAAAGTATATGAAAGTTGTAGAATATTGGCATGGAACAATCGAAAATTATAGATACGACGGAGACGTATCAACGTCCCTCCTTTGTGGACGAAACGATATCCATTGCCTCTTATTACTTTAATTTTTTTCTCGTGTCAACATTGAACAACAGGAGTGTTGTGTGATTTTTCGGGGTTCGTTTGGACATTTGTATGCATTAACTGAGTTTTCAATGCATTTTATGTGCATAATTCAAATTTGAACTACATGCACATGCTCCAGTGCATATAAATTGGTTGAAAAAACAAATCTGTGTCCTTGGGTGCGTGCTTAGGTCCCATGCAAGAAATGGGAATGAATTTCAAACACCGGGGCACCGTTGATTGCCGGCAAAACAATGACATGCCTGGTTTTTAAATTCTAGTAAATCCAAAACTCGTCTGAAATTCATGAAACTTGGCATGCTATCATGGAGCGGCATCAACATGTCGTGGTATAAATTTTGTCCCATTTGGGGCAGGTTTGGGTATATGCTTCTCACAAACCGGAGCTTCTCACAACAAGCATGATGGTTTTTGGTAGGAAACGTCCCACCTTTGTGGACGAAACGATATCCATTGCCTCTTATTGCTTCCAATTTTTTTCTCGTGTCAACATAGAACAACAGGAGTGTTGTGTGATTTTTTATGATTTTTCGGGGTTTGTTTGGACATTTTTATGCATTAACTGAGTTTTCAATGCATTTTATGTGCATAATTCAAATTTGAACTACATGTACATGCTCCAGTGCATATAAATTAGTTGAAAAATCAAATATGTGTCTTTGGGTGCATGCTTAGGTCCCATGCAAGAAATGGGAATGAATTTCAAACACCGGGGCACCGTTGGTTACCGTCAAAACATTGAGATGCCTGGTTTTTAAATTCTAGTAAATCCAAAACTCGTCCGAAATTCATGGAACTTGGCATGCTATCATGGAGCGGCATCAACATGCCGTGGTACAAATTTTGTCCCTTTTGGGGCAGGTTTGGGTATATGCTTCTCACAAACCGAAGCTTCTCACAACAAGCATGATGGTTTTCGGTAGGGAACGTCCCACTTTTGTGGACGAAACGATATCCATTGCCTCTTATTGCTTTCAATTTTTTTTTCTCGTGTCAACATAGAACAACAGGAGTGTTGTGCGAATTTTTGTTATTTTTGGGGTTCGTTTAGACATTTATATGCATTAACTGAGTTTTCAATGCATTTTATGTGCATAATTCAAATTTGAACTACATGCACATGCTCCAGTGCATATAAATTGGTTGAAAATTCAAATATGTGTCCTTGGGTGCATGCTTAGGTCCCATGCAAGAAATGGGAATGAATTTCAAACACCGAGGCATCGTTGATTGCCGGCAAAACATTGAGATGCCTGAAACGTCTCCAACGTATCTATAATTTTTATTGTTCCATGCTATAGACATTAATGGGCTTTATTATACACTTTTAGATTATTTTTCGGACTAACCTATTAACCGGAGGCCCAGCCCAGAATTGCTGTTTTTTGCCTATTTCAGAGTTTCGCAGAAAAAGAATATCAAACGGAGTCCAAACGGAATGAAACCTTCGGGAACATGATTTTTGGAACGAACGTGATCCAGAAGACTTGGACCCTACGTCAAGAAAGCAACCAGGAAGGCACGAGGTAGGGGGACGCGCCCTCCACCCTCATGGGGCCCACGTTGCTCCACCGACGTACTTCTTCCTCCTATATATACCTACGTACCCCAAAACTACTAGAAAGGGAGACAAAAACCTAATTCCATCACCGAAACCTTCTGTACCCGTGAGATCCCATCTTGGGGCCTTTTCCGGAGCTCCACTGGAGGGGGCATCGATCACGGAGGGCTTCTACATCAACACCATAGCCTCTCCGATGATGTGTGAGTAGTTTACCTCAGACCTTCGGGTCCATAGTTATTAGCTAGATGGCTTCTTCTCTCTTTGGATCTCAATACAAAGTTCTCCATGATTCTCGTGGAGATCTATTTGATGTAATCTTCTTTTGCGGTGTGTTTGTTGAGAACGATGAATTGTGGGTTTATGATCAAGTTTATCTATGAACAATATTTGAATCTTCTCCGAATTCTTTTATGTATGATTGGTTATCTTTGCAAGTCTCTTCGAATTATCAGTTTGGTTTGGCCTACTAGATTGACCTTTCTTGCAATGGGAGAAGTGCTTAGATTTGGGCTCAATCTTGCGGTGTCCTTTCCCAAAGTGATGAGGGGCGGCAAGGCACGTATTGTATTGTTGCCATCGAGGATAACAAGATGGGGTTTATATCATATTGCATGAGTTTATCCCTCTACATCATGTCATCTTACTTAAAGCGTTACTCTGTTCTTTTGAACTTAATACTCTAGATGCATGCTGGATAGCGATCGATGTGTGGAGTAATAGTAGTAGATGCAGGCAGGAGACAGTCTACTTGTCGCGGACATGATGCCTATATACATGATCATACCTAGATATTCTCATAACTTTGCTCAATTCTATCAATTGCTCAACAGTAATTTGTTTACCCACCGTAATACTTATGCTCTCGAGAGAAGCCACTAGTGAAACCTATGGCCCCCGGGTCTATTTTCCATCATATTGATCTTCCAACACTTAGCTATTTTTATTGCCTTTTATTTTATCAAGCATCTTTATCATAAAAATACCAAAAATATTATCTTATCATATCTATCAGATTTCACTTTCGTAAGTGACCGTGAAGGGATTGACAACCCCTTTATTGCGTTGGTTGCGAGGATTTTATTTGTTTGTGTAGGTGCGAGGGACTCGTGCGTGGCCTCCTACTGAATTGATACCTTGGTTCTCAAAAACTGAGGGAAATACTGCATCACCCTTTCCTCTTCAAGGGAAAACCAAAGCAGTGCTCCAGAGGTAGCAAGAAGGATTTCTGGCGCCGTTGCCGGGGAGTCTATGCAAAAGTCAACATACCAAGTACCCATCACAAACCCTTATCTCCCCCATTACATTATTTGCCATTTGCCTCTCGTTTTCGTCTCCCCCACTTCACCCTTGCCGTTTTATTCGCCCTGTCTTTTCCGTTCGCCTCTTTTTCGCTTGCTTCTTGTTTGCTCGTGTGTTGGATTGCTTGTTTGTCACGATGGCTCAAGATAATACTAAAGTGTGTGACTTCACCAATACCAACAACAATGATTTTTTTAGCACTCCGATTGCTCCTCTTACCGATACTGAATCTTGTGAAATTAATGCTGCTTTGTTGAATCTTGTTATGAAAGATCAATTCCGCCTTCCTAGTGAAGATGCCGCTACCCATCTAAATAGCTTCATTGATTTGTGTGATATGCAAAAGAAGAAAGATGTGGACAATGATATTGTTAAATTGAAGCTATTTCCTTTTTCTCTTAGAGATCGTGCTAAGGCTTGGTTTTCGTCTTTGCCTAAAAATAGTATTGATTCTTTGAATAAGTGCAAAGATGCTTTTATCTCTAAGTATTTTCCTCCCGCTAAGATCATCTCTCTTAGATACGATATTATGAATTTTAAGCAACTTGATCATGAACATGTTGCACAAGCTTGGGAGAGGATGAAATTAATGATACGTAATTGCCCTACACATGGTTTGAATCTTTGGATGATTATACAAATTTTTATGCCGGATTGAATTTTGCTTCTAGAAATCTTTTAGACTCGGCCACGGGAGGCACTTTTATGGAAATCACTTTAGGAGAAGCTACTAAACTCGTAGATAATATTATGGTTAATTATTCTCAATGGCACACCGAAAGATCCACTAATAAAAAAGTGCATGCGATAGAAGAAGTTAATGTTTTGAGTGGAAAGATGAATGAACTTATAAAATTATTTGCTAATAAGAGTGTTTCTTCTGATCCTAATGATATGCCTTTGTATACTTTGATTGAGAATAATAATGAATATATGGATGTGAATTTTGTTGGTAGGAATAATTTTGGTAACAACGCGTATAGAGGAAACTTTAATCCTAGGCCGTATCCTAGTAATTCCTCTAATAATTATGGTAATTCCTACAACAACTCTTATGGAAATTTTAATAAGATGCCCTCTGAATTTGAGACTAGTGTTAAGGAGTTTATGAATTCGCAAAAGAATTTCAATTCTTTGCTTGAATAAAAATTGCTTAACGTTGATGAATTAGCTAAGAACGTTGATAGAATTTCTCTTGATGTTTATTCTTTGAAACTTAGATCTATTCCACCTAAGCATGATATCAATGAGTCTCTCAAGGCCATGAGAATTTCCATTGATGAGTGCAAAGAAAGAACCGCTAGGATGCGTGCTAAGAAAGATTGTTTTGTGAAAGCCTGTTCTTCTAGTTTCTATGAAAATAAAGATGAAGATCTAAAAGTTATTGATGTGTCCCCTATTAAATCTTTGTTTTGCAATATGAATCTTGATAATGATGGGACTGAATATGATCCACCTTTATCTAGAAGGCGTTCCAAAAATTCAGAGCTTTTAGATCTTGATGCAAAAATTGGTAAAAGTGGGATTGAAGAGATCAAAACTCTAGATATTAATGAACCCACTATTTTGGATTTCAAAGAATTTAATTATGATAATTGCTATTTGATAGATTGTATTTCCTTGTTGCAATTCGTGCTAAAGTCTCCACATGCTTATAGTCAAAATAAAGCCTTTACCAAACATATCGTTGATGCTTTGATGCAATGTTATGAAGAAAAACTTGAGTTGGAAGTTTATATCCCTAGAAAACTTTATGATGAGTGGGAACCTACTATTAAAATTAAAATTAAAGATCATGAATGCTATGCTTTGTGTGATTTGGGTGCTAGTGTTTCTACGATTCCAAAGACTTTGTGTGATTTGCTAGGTTTCCGTGATTTTGATGATTGTTCTTTAAACTTGCACCTTGCGGATTCCACTATTAAAAAACCTATGGGAAGAATTAATGATTTCCTTATTGTTGCAAATAGAATTATGTGCCCATAGATTTTATTGTTCTTGATATAGGTTGCAATCCTTCATGTCCTATTATTATTGGTAGACCTTTCCTTAGAACGATTGGTGCAATTATTGATATGAAGGAAAGGGAATATTAGATTCCAATTTCCATTAAGGAAAGGCATGTAACACTTCCCTAGAAAGAAAATAAAATTAACTTATGAATCTATTATGAGATCCACTTATGGATTGCCTACCAAAGATGGCAATACCTAGATCTATCCTTGCTATTATGCCTAGCTAGGGGCGTTAAACAATAGCGCTTGTCGGGGAGGCAACCCATTTTATTTTTATTTTTTTAATTTTTTCTTATGTTTAGGAATAAATATTTGATCTAGCCTCTGGTTAGATTTGTTTTTATGTTTTAATTAGTGTTTGTGCCAAGTTTAACCTATAGGATCTTCTTGGATGATAGTTATTTGATCTTGCTGAAAATTCCAGAAACTTTCTGTTCACGAAAATAATTTTTAAAAATCACCAGAACGTGATAAAATATTGATTCCAATAGCTTCTGATCAATAAAACAATTGTTTAGGTCTTCCTATTTTGGCTGAATTTTTGGAGTTCCGTAAGTTTGCGTTAGTTACAGATTACTACAGACTGTTCTGTTTTTGACAAATTCTGTTTTTCGTGTGTTGTTTGCTTATTTTGATGAATCTATGGCTAGTAAAATAGTTTATAAACCATATATAAGTTTGAATACAGTAGGTTTAACACCAATATAAATAAATAATGCGTTCATTACAGTACCTTGAAGTGGTGTTTTGTTTTCTTTCGCTAACGGAGCTCACGAGATTTTCTGTTAAGTTTTGTGTTGTGAAGTTTTCAAGTTTTGGGTAAAAGATTTGATGGATTATGGAACAAGGAGTGGCAAGAGCCTAAGCTTGGGGATGCCCATGACACCCCAAGATAATCTAAGGACACCTAAAATCCAAAGCTTGGGGATGCCCCGGAAGGCATCCCCTCTTTCGTCTACTTCCATCGGTACCTTTACTTGGAGCTATATTTTTATTCACCACATGATATGTGTTTTGATTGGAGAGTATTGTATTATTTGAGTATTTATTTGTTAGTTTGCCACAATCATCCTTTCTGTACACACCTTTTGAGAGAGACACACCTGATTCGGAAATTGTTAGAATACTCTATGTGCTTCACTTATATCTTTTGAGTTATATAGTTTTTGCTCTAGTGCTTCACTTATATCTTTTAGAGCACGGTGGTGGATTTGTTTTATAGAAACTATTGTTCTCTCATGCTTCACTTACATTATTTTGAGAGTCCTACAAGACAACGTGGTAATTTGCTTTAATTATGATAGGCATTCAAGATTAGTAAAAGAATTCTTAAAAGTGTGTTGAATACTATGAGAAGTTTGATACTTGATAATTGTTTTGAGATATGAAGATGGTGATATTAGAGTCATGTTGGTTGAGTAGTTTTGAATTTGAGAAATACTTGTGTTAAAGTTTGTGATTCCCGTAGCTTGCACGTATGGTGAACCGTTATGTGATGAAGTCGGAGCATGATTTATTTATTGATTGTCTTCCTTATGAGTGGCGGCCGGGTACGAGCGATGGTCTTTTCCTACCAATCTATCCCCCTAGGAGCATGTGCATAATACTTTGCTTTGATAACTTGTAGATTTTTGCAATAAGTATATGAGTTCTTTATGACTAATGTTGAGTCCATTCATTATACGCACTTTCTTCCTTCCACCATTGCTAGCCTCTCTAATACCGCGCACTTTTCGCCGGTATCATACACCCACCATATACCTTCCTCAAAACAGACACCATACCTACCTATCATGGCATTTCCATAGCCATTCCGAGATATATTTCCATGCAACTTACCACCGTTCCGTTTATTATGACACGCTCCATCATTGTCATATTGCTTTGCATGATCATGTAGTTGACATTGTATTTGTGGCAAAGCCACCGTTCATAATTCATTCATACATGTCACTCTTGATTCATTGCATATCCCGGTATACCACCGGAGGCATTCACATAGTCATATTTTGTTCTAAGTATTGAGTTGTAAGTAAATAAAAGTGTGATGATCATCATTTTTAGAGCATTGTCCCAAGTGAGGAAAGGATGATGGAGACTATGATTCCCCCACAAGTCGGGATGAGACTCCGGACTAAAAAAAAGAGAGGCCATTAAAAAAAGAGAAAAGGCCCAAAAAATGAGAGAAAAAGAGAGAGGGACAATGTTACTATACTTTTACCACACTTGTGCTTCAAAGTAGCACCATGATCTTCATGATAGAGAGTCTCCTATGATATCACTTTCATATACTAGTGAGAAATTTTTCATTATAGAACTTGGCTTGTATATTCCAATGATGGGCTTCCTCAAAATGCCCTAGGTCTTCGTGAGCAAGCGAGTTGGATGCACACCCACTTAGTTTCTTTTGTGAGCTTTCATATACTTATAGCTCTAGTGCATCCGTTGCATGCCAATCCCTACTCACTCACATTGATATATCTATTAATGGGCATCTCCATAGCCCGTTGATACGCCTAGTTGATGTGAGACTATCTTCTCCTTTTTTGTCTTATCCACAACCACCATTCTATTTCATATATAGTGCTATGTCCATGGCTCACGCTCATGTATTGCGTGAAGATTGAGAAAGTTTGAGAACATTAAAAGTATGAAACAATTTCTTGGCTTGTCATAGGGGTTGTGCATGATTTAAATACTTTGTGTGGTGAAGATAGAGCATAGCTAAACTATATGATTTTGTAGGGATAACTTTCTTTGGCCATGTTATTTTGAGAAGACATAATTGCTTAGTTAGTATGCTTGAAGTATTATTATTTTTATGTCAATATTAAACTTTTGTCTTGAATCTTTCGGATCTGAATATTCATACCACAATTAAGAGAATTACATTGAAATTATGCCAAGTAGTGTTCCACATCAAAAATTCTGTTTTTATCATTTACCTACTCGAGGACGAGCAGGAATTAAGCTTGGGGATGCTTGATACGTCTCCAACGTATCTATAATTTTTTATTGTTCCATGCTATGTTATATTTTGTTTTGGACATTAATGGGCTTTATTATACACTTTTATATTATTTTTGGGACTAACCTATTAAACGGAGGCCCAGCCCAGAATTGCTGTTTTTTGCCTATTTCAGAGTCTTGCAGGAAAAGAATATCAAACGGAGTCCAAACGGAATGAAACCTTCGGGGACGTGATTTTTTGAACGAACGTGATGCAGAGGACTTGGACCCTACGTCAAGAAAGCAACCAGGAAGGCACGAGGTAGGGGGCGCATCTACCCCCCTGGGCGCGCCCTCCACCCTCGTGGGGCCCACGTTGCTCCACCGACGTACTTCTTCCTCCTATATATACCTACGTACCCCCAAACTACCAGATAGGGAGCCAAAAACCTAATTCCACCGCCGCAACCTTCTCAGACTGTGAGATCCCATCTTGGGGCCTTTTCCGGAGCTCACGAGGGGGCATCGATCACGGAGGGCTTCTACATCAACACCATAGCCTCTCCAATGATGTGTGAATAGTTTACCTTAGACCTTCGGGTCCATAGTTATTAGCTAGATGGCTTCTCTCTCTTTGGATCTCAATACAAGGTTCTCCACGATTCTCGTGGAGATCTATTCGATGTAATCTTCTTTTGTGGTGTGTTTGTTGAGATCGATGAATTGTGGGTTTATGATCAAGTTTATCTATGAACAATATTTGAATCTTCTCCGAATTCTTTGATGTATGATTGGTTATCTTTGCAAGTCTCTTCAAATTATCAGTTTTGTTTGGCCTACTAGATTGATCTTTCTTGCAATGGGAGAAGTGCTTAGCTTTGGGTTCAATCTTGCATTGTCCTTTCCCAGTGATAGTAGGGGCAGCAAGGCACGTATTGTATTGTTGCCATCGAGGATAACAAGATGGGGTTTATATCATATTGCATGAGTTTATCCCTCTACATCATGTCATCTTACTTAAAGCGTTACTCTGTTCTTTTGAACTTAATACTCTAGATGCATGCCGGATAGCGGTCGATGTGTGGAGTAATAGTAGTAGATGCAGGCAGGAGTTGGTCTACTTGTCGCGGACGTGATGCTTATATACATGATCATACCTAGATATTCTCACAACTATGCTCAATTCTGTCAATTGCTCAACAGTAATTTGTTTACCCACTGTAATACTTATGCTCTCGAGAGAAGCCACTAGTGAAACTTGACATGCTATCATGGAACACTGGGAAGCGAGCCCTTTGACTTCCATGGCCGCCCGCCTTGCTCGCATCCTCTCCATTAATGGCGCCCAAGCCGCAGTTTAATTCGCATTTTAAATATAAAACACTCATCATAAACGTTTTAGTTAGAACACCCGTATGCAAACCGACAGCTTCCCTGGGAAGCCAAGAGAAAATGTGCTGAGCAGGATTTCTGCAGCTCTTGATTGCAAACGTTTTAGTTAGAACACCCGTATGCAAAGTGATAGCAGCGCAGGATTTGTGCATCCCTTCAACACAGACGGTTGTTTTGGATGATGTAACACCCCGATATTTAAGCTACAGTAAACCCTGACAAATGATGCCATGTCACCCCTTTTTCTTTAGCGTAACCGACTCTTATTGAAAACTAGATCAAATTCAAATTCGAAAGCAACTTGAAAATTTAAAGGTTTCAAAAGGTAAAATAAAAATGTAGGTTGGGCTGCTTATATTCACTAGCTAATTTTCATGTAAGAATTAACCCTTTTCAAAATCTATAAGTGCCCCTAACATTTTAAAACTGACCCATAAGCTTTTTGTTGAAACAATCTAATTTGAATAAAAATGTAAACTATCAAAAATATATTTGAAACTTGTTGGAATAGCCGAAAATATTGCCTAGAATTTATGTGATACTTTGCACATTTAACTAAAATCATTTTGTACCTAACTAAATACAAAACACTAGTAACTAAGAAAACAGAAAAGAAAAAGGGGGACATACTAATAAAAAGAAAATAAACCTAATCTACTGGGCCCCTTGGCCCAGTTAGCAAAACAGGCCCAGCCCAACCGCGCCTCTCCTTCCTCCTGTTCACGGGAGACCGTGGCGCACATCCAGCCGCCATAGCCGCGGATGTCCACGCGCCGTCCATCGCGCGGCTCCCCTGGGTGGATAAGATCAACCCCAGCAGCCTCCCTCTCCCTCTGGCACCGTAGGTCGACCATTCCCCCACTCCGTCACTCTCCTCCTTTGACTTCTTCGTCGCCCGAAGCCACCATCTCACATCATCGTCGTCTCCCGAAGCCACCATCTCGCGTCGTCGTGGTCTTCGCGACCAGGAGCTTCTCCGAGCCACGATTGGGTGTCCAGGAGGTGCGCTGCATCCATCTACGTCGACTACGAGGATCGTTTCAACTGGAATCGCACCGCGCCCACGCCATCGACCGATCTCCTTCGTCTACGGCCGCCGCACGCCATCACCGATTCACGGCGACTCCGACTACCCCCAGGCCCCCTCGACCTTGTCGGCAACTCCACTGTGAGCTCCCCCTTCCCCCTCGTTATTCTCCTTTTTCCGCTGCTCCACATGCCCATCTCCAACCGTGCCCCAGCACACATCTGAGCGCTCGCTGCAGAACCGCGACCGCCCCGCACTCGCCTCGCTCGTTGACGCCGAGCCCTGCCTGCCGCGCCTTGCTACCGGCCACAGCCGCGTGCGCCCCGGCTCCCTCAGCACGCCCGCGCTACGCCCCTGCGTGCCCCGTCGTGGTACGACCGCACTAACCGCCCGCCTCTGTTCTTTCCCTTGCGCACGCCCCTGCCACTTCCGTCGATGCCCACTGCAGCTCAGTTGCTGCGTCGCTTCTTGCCGTCATTGCATCCAGCTCGCATCACCGCGCTCCGCCTGCGTAGCCGCCGCACCCGCCTCTTACAGACCGCGTGCCGCCCGCGCCCGCGCTCCACAGCACCGGCCACTACCGCAGCTACTGCTCTTGCTCCTGCGCCGGCCATGGCGCTTGACCGCCCCACTCGCGAACCGCGCCCGCCTCCACCGAGCCGCCCCTGGCCTCATCCCTCACCTCTGCTTCATCGTGCCGCCTGGCCTTCCCCTCGCCCCGGCCCGCCCCGCTACCTCTGCTGCCAGGCCTCGCCCCACTCGCGTCCGCTCGGCCTCTCCGGCCGCACCAGGACCACTGTGGCCACCCCGTGCTCGCACACCCGCCCGTGGCCTCGCCTGGGCCGAGCCTGCTGCCGGCCTCCGGAGCCCCTCGTCCGCATGGGAGCTCGCCGGCATACACAAGCACGCACACGCGTGATTAAACAGGGGTTGACCGCTGACTTAGGGGCCCACCTTGCCTAATTAGCCATTAATAAAATATGCCCTAAACAGACATTGCCAATGGGCCCCTCATCTAATTAACCTAAATTAGATTAGTTAAAATGTAGTTAATACTATGTCCATGACACTTGGGACCCAAGCTCACTGTTTGAGTGGATAAGGCTGAACCAGTCACCTCTGCTGACTGGTTGTTGACCCAGTCAATAGTTGCCCACCAGTCAGTCCCTGTGTGGCCGGGCTGGGTACACTTTTGTGTACATATAGCATTTTGCTATTAAATTTGGATTAATAATATTTCAGAAAATGCATTAAACTTCGATAAATCATATAAAATAAACCGTAGCTCGCTAAAAATAATTTATATATCAAAGTTGCTCAGAACGACGAGACGAATCTGAATACGCAGCCCGTTCGTCCGCCACACATCCTTAGCATAGCGAACACGCAACTTTTCCCCTCCGGTTCATCTGTCCGAAAACGCGAAACACTGGTAATACTTTCCCGAATGTTTCCCCTTCGTCGGTATCACCTCCTACCACGTTAGGGCACACCTAGCATCGCTCATTGTCATGTCATGCATCGTCGTGCTTATGTTTGCATTATATTTATTGTTTCTTCCCCCTCTTCTCTCGTTAGACACCGCGACCGGCGCCGCTGTTACCCAGTACGACTACGGTGTTGACGACCCCTCCTTATCGGCTGAGCTTCCAGGCAAGCCCCCCTTTTGATCACCAGATATCGCCTATTCCTTCTCTCTACTGCTTGCATTAGAGTAGTCTAGCATGTTACTGCTTTCAGTTAATCCTATTCTACGGCATAGCCTTTCATTGTTGCTATAGTTGTTACCCTTACCTGCAATCCTAAATGCTTAGTATAGGATGCTAGTATTCCATCAGTGGCCCTACGTTCTTGTCCGTCTGCCATGCTATACTACTGGGTCGTGATCACTTCGGGAGGTGATCACGGGCATATGCTATATACATTATACTGTTACATTACTTATGATATTGTTCGGAGATGGGGACTAAAGGGGCAGATGGCTCCATCCCCGTAGAGGTGGGCCTGGGTTCCCGACGCCCCCCGACTGTTACTTTGTGGCGGAGAGACAGGGCAGGTTGAGACCACCTAGGAGAGAGGTGGGCCTGGCCCTGGTCGGCGTTCGCGGATACTTCAATTAACACGCTTAACGAGATCTTGGTATTTGATCTGAGTCTGGCCACTGGCCTATACGTAGTAACCAACTACGCGGGAACAGTTATGCGCACTCGACGTCGTGGTATCATCCGAAGCCTTGTTGATGTCAGCAACTGAGTGGCGCGCGCCGGATTGGACCGTAAGCCTGCTCTTGTATTAAGGGGACTAGTTCTGCTTCCAGCCACCCGCGTAACATGCAGGTGTGCAATGGGCCCAGACCCCTGCGTGCATAGGATTTAGACCGGCGTGCTGATTGATGTCTACTACGCAACCTTCTTCTTGTAGACGTTGTTGGGCCTCCAAGTAGGGCTGGACCAAAAGCTCGTAGCTCGCGAGCTTAATGGGCGCTCAATAGTTCGGCTCGTTAAGCTTGTAGCTCGCTTCTTAATGAACAGAGCCAATCATTGATTTTAGCTCGTTAAGCTTAACGAGCTTAACGAGCGAGCTAACGAGTTTCACGAGTAGCTCGTTAAGCTCGTTAGTAACAACACGACACATATTTCATATTACGTGACAAGCTTTTTGTAGCATCTCAGCCCATCTATTTAATCAAATCGACATATGAGGCAACAAACTACTTTATTTCTTTTTGTAGTCACCATATTTCATCTTGAAAACCATACCCACACATTCATCATGTATATGGTACCACATTATAATCTATTAACGAACACTCGCGAGCGCTCACGAGCTTAACGAGCTTCAAACGAGCCGAGCCGAGCAGGGTTTTCTGCTCGTTAATCTTAACGAGCTTAACAAACCGAGCCTTAACGAGCACGAGCTTAACGAGTACGAGCTTAACGAGTCGAGCTGCTCGTTAGTCCAGCCCTACCTCCAACTGCAGAGGTTTGTAGGATAGTAGCAAATTTCCCTCAAGTGGATGACCTAAGGTTTATCAATCCGTCGGAGGCGTAGGATGAAGATGGTCTCTCTCAAACAACCCTGCAACCAAATAACAAAGAGTCTCTTGTGTCCCCAACACACCCAATACAATGGTAAATTGTATAGGTGCACTAGTTCATGAAGAGATGGTGATACCAAAGGCAATATGGATGGTAGATATAGGTTTTTGTAATCTGAAAATATAAAAACAGCAAGGTAACTAATGATAAAAGTGAGCACAAACGGTATTGCAATGCTAGGAAACAAGGCCTAGGGTTCATACTTTCACTAGTGCAAGTTCTCTCAACAATAATAACATAATTGGATCATATAAATATCTCTCAACATGCAACAAAGAGTCACTCCAAAGTCACTAATAGCGGAGAACAAACGAAGAGATTATTGTAGGGTACGAAACCACCTCAAAGTTATTCTTTCGGATCGATCTATTCAAGAGTTCGTACTAGAATAACACCTTAAGACACATATCAACCAAAACCCTAATGTCACCTAGATCCAATGTCACATCAAGTATCCGTGGGTATGATTATACGATATGCATCACACAATCTCAGATTCATCTATTCAAACCAACACAAAGAACCTCAAAGAGTGCCCCAAAGTTTCTACCGGAGAGTCAAGACGAAAAACGCAGCCAACCCCTATGCATAGGTTCATGGGCGGAACCCGCAAGTTGATCACCAAAACATACATCAAGTGGATCACGTGATATCCCATTGTCACCACAGATAAGCACATGCAAGACATACATCAAGTGTTCTCAAATCCTTAAAGACTCAATCCGATAAGATAACTTCAAAGGGAAAACTCAATCCATTACAAGAGGGTAGAGGGGGAGAAACATCATATGATCCAACTATAATAGCAAAGCTCGCGATACATCAAGATCGTATCACCTCAAGAACACGAGAGAGAGAGAGAGAGAGAGAGAGAGAGAGAGATCAAATGCATAGCTACTGGTACATACCCTCAACCCCGAGGGTGAACTACTCCCTCCTCGTCATGGAGAGCGCCGGGACGATGAATATGGCCACCGGTGAGGGATCCCCCCTCCGGCAGGGCGCCGAAACAGGGTCTCGATTGGTTTTTGGTGGCTACGGAGGCTTGCGGTGGCGGAACTCCCGATCTATTTTGTTCCCTGATGGTTTTAGGATATATTGATATATATAGGCGAAAGAAGTCGGTCAGGGGAGCCACGAGGGGCCCACGAGGGTGGAGGGCACGCCCAGGGGGGGTGGGCGCGCCCCCCTGCCTCGTGCCTTCCTCGTTGCTTCCCTTACGTACACTCCAAGTCTTCTGGTTTGCTTCCGTTCCAAAAATAACACTCCCGAAGGTTTCATTCCGTTTGGACTCCGTTTGATATTCCTTTTCTGCGGAACACTGAAACAAGGAGAAAAACAAAAACTGGCACTGGGCTCTGGGTTAATAAGTTAGTCCCAAAAATAATATAAAAGTGCATAGTAAAGCCCATTAAACATCCAAGATGGATAATATAATAGCATGAATACTTCATAAATTATAGATACGTTGGAGACGACAAGATCCCCAAGCTTAATTCCTGCTCGTCCTCGAGTAGGTAAATGATAAAAGAAATAATTTATGAAGTGTGAATGCTAGTAGGTGCACAAGTTTGATCAATGATAATTTCAATCACCTTTTCTAGCATCATCATATGTCATAACAGTAGCTCAACTCATAGAACTTTTCATGATCAAGTAACAAGCTATTCACATGTTAAAGTATAGATCATAAACTTTCGTGAAAACTAACAAACCGTGTTATTAGTCATCAAACAATTACAATTCATCTTATTTTCAAGAAGAGTCTATGTCAGAGCTTTGATTCCGCAAACTTCACATACTCAACTATCATTTAGTCTTCCATGATTGCTACCACTCGAAGCATATTTTTAGAACAAATAATATTCATTGAACACAAAGAAAGATAGGGGCTTAATGTTTTGCCTCCCAACCTTTTACCTCAAGGATAGTGTCAACAATAATAATTCATGCTCAAATATATTTGAATGGCCATATATGCTTAGATCTTTCCATCACATGATGCTTGCCAACTAAAGAGTAGGTTGGAATGAGAAGGAATACTACTGACTCTTGCATAAAAGTAAAAGATAGGCCCTTCGCAGAGGGAAGCAGGGATTTGCAGAGGTGCCATAGCTCGAAGCTAAAACAGAGATGAAAATAATTTTGAGAGGTATGCTTTCATTGTCAACATAAAAACCAAGAGTTCCCAATATCTCCCATACTACATACATTATAGGCGGTTCCCACGCAGAAAGGTAAAGTTTTTACTCCCCCTCCACCAACATTCACACTCCACGGCTTGTCCGAAACAACGGGTTCCGTCCAACTATCAACATTCCTGGGGGAGTTTTGTTTAAATTATTTGCGAATTTGTTTTTGATCTTTTGATCATAGGACTGGGCATCCCCGTTACCAGCCATTTTCTCGTGAATGATGAGCGGAGTCCACTCATCGTGAGAATAACCCACCTAGCATGGAAGATACTAACTGCCCCTAGTCGCTACATGAGCGATTCGGGCATACAAAACAGATTATTATTTGAAGGTTTAGAGTTTGGCACATGCAAATTTACTTGGAACGGCAGGTAAATACCGCATATAGGTAGATATGGTGGACACTCAAGGAAGAAACTTGGTTCAAGGAATTTGGATGCACAAGCAGTATTCCCGCTTAGTACAGATATTTTGGCTAGCAAAGGATTCTAAATAGCAAGCACCACATGTTAGAGGATCCATAACAATATAACTTCTATACAAATATACCCAAGCATAACTCATTATGTTGTCTTCCTTGTCCAACTTCAACTAATTTGATCAAGTTTGAAAATAATTAATGGGGCTCATAATCATAGAAGATGTCCAAGATAGTATATTTATATGTGAAATCTCTCTTCCTTTAATATTCTTTCATGAATTGTTCAAGTGACCAATACAATGTTTGCTAACCTTCAATAAATTTACCACCTCTACTTCTTATATGTGAAGGCATTACTCCCCATAGGATAAGCATATGAAACATATATAATTTCCTATTTATGATATTCAAATCATTCAACTATTTTCTCATAGGATATAATTGAAGCACACGAGTAAATGACAAACTACTCCAAAAAGATATGAGTGAAGATTAATGAGTAGTTAAATAATTATTTATCTATGTGAAGACTCTCTCTCATTTAAGAATTTCAGATCTTGATGTTTTATTCAAACAGCAAGCAAAACAAAATAAAATGACATGACGCTCCAAGCAAAACACATATCATGTGGTGAATAAAAATATAGCTCCAAGTAAAGTTACCGATGAACAAAGACTAAAGAGGGGATGCCATCCGGGGCATCCCAAAGCTTAGGCTTTTGGTTGTCCTTGAATATTACCTTGGGGTGCCTTGGGCATCCCCAAGCTTAGGCTCTTGCAACTCCTTATTCCACAATCCATCGAATCTTTACCCAAAACTTGAAAACTTCACAACACAAAACTTAACAGAAAACTCGTAAGCTCCGTTAGTATAAGAAAATAAATCACCACTTAGGTACTGTTGTGAACTCATTCTAAATTCATGTTGGTGTAATATCTACTGTATTCCAACTTCTCTATGGTTGAAAGTGCAACTATCCCTAGATGGTTTTGGTAATTCATAACAACATATAGCTCATTGAGCTAATGCTATTCCAAGACAAATATTTCAGGAAAGCTCAATGAATGGCATGGCATGGATGATGAAAGTGGATCCCTCAAAATATTAAGGACAAAGGATTGGCTCAAGCTCAAAAGGTCAAGACTCTACATTTTACATTTTATTGATCCAAGATCACATTGAGTCTGTAGGAAAAACCAATACTATCAAGGAGGGATGAGGTGTTGCTTAATGAGCCTCTTGCTTCATGTGCTTAGTGATATGATCCAAAACCCTCAACTACTTTCTCACATCCACATATGACCCAAACCTAAAGTCAAAATCGGTCCTACCGATTCTTTCTATCCGCGCCACCGAAGTTCAAATGTCATAGCCACTGCCACAAACCCTAGGAAAATCGGTTCCACCGATAGGGATCTCGGTCTCACCGAGATGGGATTGTAATCTCTTTGTTTCCCTTCGTAACGTTTCGGTCTAACCGAAGTGAGCGATCGGTCCCACCGAAATTGCAATGTAAACTCGCTGTTTCCCCTTCGTAACATTTCGGTCTCACCGAAAGAGCGAATCGGTCCCACCGAGTTTACCTGACCAACTCTCTGGTTAGCTAATTACCAAAATCGTTCTCACCGAGTTTGTGTAATCGGTCTCACCGAGATTACGTTATGCCCTAACCCTAACCATATCGGTCCTACCGAGTTGCATGTCAGTCCCACCGAAAACCCTAACAGTCACTAGGTTTACTGAATCGGTCCGACCGAGTTTGTTGATTCGGTCCCACCGAGTTTGGTAAATTGTGTGTAACGGTTAGATTTTGTGTGGAGGCTATATATACCCCTCCACCTCCTCTTCATTCATGGAGAGAGCCATCGAACAAACCTACACTTCCAACTTACCAGCCTCGAGAGAGAACCACCTACTCATGTGTTGAGGCCAAGATATTCCATTCCAACCACATGAATCTTGATCTCTAGCCTTCCCCAAGTTGCTATCCACTCAAATCTTCTTTCCACCAAATCCAAATCCTGTGAGAGAGAGTTGAGTGTTGGGGAGACTATCATTTGAAGCACAAGAGCAAGGAGTTCATCATCAACACACCATTTGTTACTTCTTGGAGAGTGGTGTCTCCTAGATTGGCTAGGTGTCACTTGGGGGCCTCCGACAAGATTGTGGAGTTGAACCAAGGAGTTTGTAAGGGCAAGGAGATCGCCTACTTCGTGAAGATCTACCGCTAGTGAGGCAAGTCCTTCGTGGGCGACGGCCATGGTGGGATAGACAAGGTTGCTTCTTCGTGGACCCTTCGTGGGTGGAGCTCTCCGTGGACTCGCGCAACCGTTACCCTTCGTGGGTTGAAGTCTCCATCAACGTGGATGTAAGATAGCACCACCTATCGGAACCACGACAAAATCATCCGTGTCTCCAATTGCGTTTGAATCCTCCAAAACCTTCCCTTTACATTCTTGCAAGTTGCATGCTTTAATTTCCGCTGCCTATATACTCTTTGCATGCTTGCTTGAATTGTGTGAAGATTGCTTGACTTGTGCAAACATAGCTAAAATCTGTCAAGTCTAAAATTGGGAAAAGGTTAAGTTTTTAATTGGTAAAGTAGTCTAATCACCCCCTCTAGACATACTTCAAGGTCCTACAAGTGGTATCGTAGCTTTGGTCTCCATTTGCTTTGATTTCCATAGCTTTTGGTGGTCATAGCCTTGGTTTCACAACCTAGGAGAGTATGGCGTCTAGCGAGGGAAATTATCACCGTAGAGGTCCTTACTTTGATGGCACTAATTTTGCTAGTTGGAAGCATAAGATGAAAATGCATATTCTTGGACATAACCCCGCCGTTTGGGCTATTGTGTGTATTGGCTTGCAAGGTGAATTCTTTGATGGGAGAGAACCAAACCGTAAAGCTAACGCGGATGAGTTGAAGATGCTGCAATACAACGCTCAAGCTTGTGATATCCTCTTCAATGGCTTGTGCCCCGAAGAATTCAACAAAATCAGCCGTCTTGAGAATGCAAAGGAAATTTGGGATACTTTGATTGATATGCATGAAGGTACCGACTCGGTCAAGGAATCCAAATTGGATGTGCTCCAAAGTCAGCTTGACAAGTTCAAAATGAAGGATGGTGAAGGTGTCGCTGAAATGTACTCTAGGCTTGCTCTTATCACAAATGAGATTGCCGGCTTAGGAAGTGAAGAGATGACCGACAGATTCATCATCAAGAAAATCCTAAGAGCATTGGATGGAAAATATGATACCGTGTGCACATTGATCCAAATGATGCCAAACTACAAAGATCTCAAGCCAACGGAAGTCATTGGAAGAATTGTTGCTCATGAGATGTCACTCAAGGATAAGGAGGAACTTCACAACAAGTCAAGTGGTGCGTACAAAGCCTCATGTGAAGCCCCCACATCATCAAGTGAGAAGCAAACCTTCAATGAAGAATTCAGCTTAATGGTGAAGAACTTCAACAAATTCTACAAGAATAGAAGCAAAGAAAGAAGCTCTAAGTCAAGGTCCTACAATGACAAAAGATCTTCTAGTCGAGAGCACAATTGCTACAATTGTGGGAGACCCGGACACTATTCCAATGAGTGTACGACACCCTACAAAAAAGAGAAGATTCTCCAAAGAGAAGAAGTAGAAGAGAAGAATCACCACCAAGAGAGAGAAGGAGTAGAGATGATCGTTATAAACGAAGACCCTCACGGAGAAGCAAGGACTCGGAAAGGAAGGACAAGTCATCAAAGAGCTACACAAAACGAAGACATCAAGCTCATGTTGGTGAATGGGTATCCGGCTCCGACTCCGACAATCACTCCGAGAGAAGCTATCACTCCGACTCCGAATACACTCAAGATGAAGGTGTTGCCGATCTAGCACTTGTGTCAACCAACTCCTACGACATATTTGATTCACCAAATGAAGGAATTGGAAGATGCTTCATGGCCAAAGGTCCTAAGGTAACACACCCCGAGTAGTTGATTTTAATAGTGATGAAGATGACTTGTTAGGTGATGATGATTTACTTGTTGACAACTCTAGTGATGAATACTATGATGAAACGTCAATTAATCATGCTAATCAAGATGAAACGAATGACAATGATAAGGAGAAGATTGAGCTACTAACTAAAGAACTAAACACTCTTAAGTTAGCTCATGAAACTATCTTCGAAGATCATCGAGAACTTTTAAGGGCTCATGAGAAGTTACGCTTTGAAAAGCTCAATCTTGAGCAAGAGCATGAGTTCCTAAAAGCAATCAATGATGATCTCCGTAAGAAAAGTTCTTCTTACATTGCCAAGCGTTTACTCTTATCTACTTACATGCCTCAAGTCAAGTCTAGTAACAAGAACAAGAAATATTCTTTCTCTAGTAGTAACAATAACAATGCTAAATCCAATATTGTTGCTTCTAGTAGTTCTCTTGATTCCACTAATGATTCTCTTAGCCAAGTTACTCTTGAGCAAGAAAACAGCTTATTGAAGGGAATTATAGAGAAAGGTGTATACAAGAGCTTTAGGGAGTAAGCAATTCGAGGAAATTGTACGCAAGCAAGGAAGGCACCGGAAGAATCAAGGTGTTGGTTTTGAACGAAAGTTCAATGCCAATGGAGTAGAGTGGGAAGAAGATCAATACCCCAAGACGAAGTTTGTTCCTCAACAAGAGAAGTATGATCCTACTTCCTTCAAGGGAACACAAGCACAAGATGATCTTCCACCACAAGACCACAAGAACAAAGGCAATGACAAGCTTCAAGAGGAGATTGATGCATTTGAAGAAGCACCTAAGGCCTTGGTCAAGTGGGTTCCCAAGACTACGCCAAGTTCCACTTCATCAAGTACAACTACTACACCAAGGATTCCCATCAAGATGATGTGGATCCCAAGAAGAAGAACTAGAGAGTTCTTGAGGGTGACTCCGCCAACATTCTTCACTCATATCATTATGGCAAGGACAAGTGCAATCATCTTCCATATCTTACACTAGTTCAAGGAGTCACAAACCCTCATGTTGGTAAGGCTAGGGACAAGGTAACCTAATGTTTTCATGGACATCATTTGTGAGTGCATCACTCTGTGTCTATGGATATTCTTGTTTGTTCCTTGTGGGACTAACCCATGTAGGTATTGAAAGTGCAACTCACTCCAAAGGTTTGCTCCAAAATATCTACATCAACATTGAGCATCCACATCTTCAACACCTACATGAAGTCATCATCGACAAAACCCAAGGTTAGTTCATCCCTCTAAGGGGGGATCTCACATCTAGGGGAGCTTAACTCTAAGAATTGAGTCAAAGAAACTCTAATGATGTGAACACATAAATGCTTTATGTAAAAGTGGTAACCCCACTTGAGCTTAAACGATGAGTATGACCTATGATCAAATGTTCTCATTTGACTCCTAAGTCAATATACTCATATATAGATGACCTAGTCACCACCAATTGTTTGATAGATGCTAGAATTGGTTGTGCATGCTTTGTCACATATTTCATTTGTCACTTTATTGTGTGAGCATGTTGGTTGCATATTTTACTCATTCGAGGACATCCACTTGTTGTTTTGATTGATTGGCTTATTTTTCTTTGGCCAAGTGGATGGACAAGAACGCCTAAGAACCTTCTCTAGCTATCTATGCTTTTCTCGTCTCAAACTCTATTCATGCTACATCACAAAATTTGATCAAGTCAGATTCGAACCACTCTGTGTGAGGAGCACTCGTAGTCCCCGATTCGTCATAGACTTAAACTTCCAAAACTTCTTTGTGCTTTTCGGTCTGACCGATTCATCCATTTCGGTCATACCGAGATCACTAAGTCGATCTAGGTTTTCATCTCGGTGCAACCGATTTGAACTTTTCGGTCACACCGAGTTGTTGTAACTATTAACAGTTATGCATCTCGGTGCCACCGAGTTGTTCCACTCGGTCACACCGACAGTGACGGGCTATATATTCACATGGGCAAAATTTTGGAAAACTTTCTCCGAAACTCTTCGCTCGCGCATAGCTCGCTCTGCCTACTAGGTCTCCGGATCGTCGACTTCGTCGCCAGCCGCCTCCTGTCGCTGGTCTCCGCCGCCGTCAACGGATTTCATCTCCGCCGTTGCCGCCGTAGCGAGTTCACCGCCGAACTAGGGTATGAACTCGACCACAGTGCTATCCTTGTCTGATTCTCAGCACATTGTGTTCATTATGCTTCTTGCCACGATTGAAACACCTCTATCCAGTCAAAACAATCCTTAGAATAGATGTGATTCGAAAATTTAGGGTTAGGTTTCCGCCGAAACCATCTCGAACCCACCGAGTTGAAAAACTCGGTCCCACCGAGTTGAAAAACTCGGTCCCACCGATTTGGCTAACGCCATTGCACTAGTAACTCTCGGTCTGACCGAGAATTGCTAATCGGTGTGACCGATTTTAGAACTTTGTGAAACCCTAGCAGTCTCGGTGCCACCGAACTGTGACTCGGTCTGACCGAGTTCACTAGTTTAGGTTCCAAAACTGCTTCGGTATCATCGAGTTTGAAAATCGGTAGATCCGAAATGCTTTCTGTGGAAAATTTAAACTATGTTTTTTGAATCATTCTTTTGCAAAAATCTCTGCATTTTGTGATGCTCATCCACTCTACCTCATCTATAACTATTCACAGGGTGAGCAGTCAGTGTGTGCAGCATGTCAGACCAAAGTGATAGCCAGAACAAGTCAGAAGAGCAGATTCACATGAGTGAGGGCACTAGTCCCTCTAGCAGCTCAGATGAGGGAAGCAGAAGCACTCCCAGCAATTTGCCCAAAGCTGCCACTAGGACAAGGAAGAAGAGAACCTCAGAGTCTGAGGATGAGGATTATGTGGCAGTTGAGGATGAGGCTAGTTCAAAGAAGAAAGTACTCAAGAAGGAGTACAGCTCGACTGCAGTAAAGCCAGGAATGAAGATCAAAAGGCCTGCAGGAAGACAACCAATGTCTAAAGCCAGAGTCTCCACTCAAGCATCTTTGGAATCCCAACCCAAAGAGCCTACTGCAGAAGGAAATAAAAGGAAGGAAAGGGTCAAGAAGACCATGGCCAGAGTGATTGGAAAGCCTTCCATGATGGAAGAAGAGGAAGAAGAAGAGGTTGCTGCACCAACACCCAAGGTACAAAAGCTGATGGGTGATGCTATAAAGTCGTGGGCTGCAACTTCAAAGCCCAAAGAAGCACCCAAAGCTGCCTCCAAGCCCAAGAGTGCACCTAAGAGGAATACCAGAGTATACCATTGCTGAAAAGAACAAGGCCCCAGTGCCTGATGTTGCTGCTGAGGAAGATGATGAAGGGCAAGTCCTAAGGAAGCTCAAACCCAAGATTCCAGGCCATAATGATGCTCATCTTGTGGCTAAGAACATGAAGATCAGGAGAGATTCAGGGTTGAGGCTATGGAGAGAGTTAGATCCATATGCCACCAGGAGAAGGACTGCTGCTGATTACAGGTTCCACACAAAGGAGCAGCAGGACTTCTATGAGACAATCTTGTTGGACAAGAAGCCCATAGTGTGTGATATGAGGTGGGTCAACTGGACCTACATACAGGAAAATGAAGAACACTATCCTGGAGTGTATGACAGCTTCAGTGCGTGTGGAGTTGCAGACTTTGTTGGGCAGAAGCTCACAAACTGGAATGATGAGCTCATTATGCAATTCTACTCCACAGCACATTTCTATCCAGATGGTAGGATAGTTTGGATGTCTGAAGGAACGAGATACCAATCAACCATTGAGGAATGGGCAAGTTTGATCAATGCCCCAAAGGAGAGTGAAGATGACTTGGACATTTATGCCAAGAAGAAGATGGATCACAACTCTATGTCACAGATGTACAAGGAGATCCCAGATGAAGCACTTGAGACTTTCAAGTTTGGGTCAGTTCATTTTCTTCTGTCAGGGCTGCCAATGGTCAACTGGATCCTAAGGCACACTCTTTTGCCCAAATCAGGTGACCACAACATGATCAGAGGGCATGCAATTAATTTGCTACACATATTTGATGTGCCACAGAAATTCAAGGTCATGAGCCTCATAGTTGAGACTATCAAGAGGACAACAGCAGACCAAAAGATAAGCTGTGGATATGCCCCACAAATTCAGGAGTTGATTAACTCAAAGATGGGCACAGGGAAGTATCTGTTGGATAAGGAACACTTTGTTCTCTATCCGACTTTGAGGACAATCAAGCTGTCATGACTGAGAATGAACCATCATCAGTACAAGCTCAAGAGAAGAAGGAGAAATCAAGGAAAGAGAAGGCTGCCAAGATGCCAACTCTAGCAGAGGCATCTGAGTACTTTTTGAAGAGCAAGCAGGACCAGCTTGGTTACTTGATAGCATCAACTCTGCGGATTGAGAAGGGGTTGGCCACCCTAACTCAAAACCAGGAGAGCCTGGAAAGAATCATGGAACAAAAATTCTATGATATTGATGTCAAAGTAACTGAGATTCAGTCAGTTGTGGAGTAGCTACAGGATGACATGCAGGAGAGGAAGGGCAGGACAACAACTGATGCATTTGCCAGAGTGCCTCGAGCTTAGAGATCAGCTGTAGAGCCGAATGCGACACCGTGAGTCACTTCATCTGCTCCAGCTACAACTCCAGCCAACCAGCTCCAAAGCACTAACTCCTTCAGCTCCTTCCACATCAATCAAGTCTTCGTCCCAAGGAGCCATCTCTACGCCACCAGTGAAGACCAAGCACGAGAGACGATATAGTACTATGCATTTTCTAGGAACTTTTTGGTAACTTGTTGCCAAAGGGGGAGAAAAATGTATAGATCATAGGTTTCAAGAGAGAGAGAGAGAGTTTGCTTTTGTTCTCTCTTTTCTTCTTGGTTGAACTTTGTTTGCTTTTGATTGCTTGAGATACTATGCTATTATCTGTGAGACATTGATGATCATGTGTTTGATCATAAGCTACACTTATGCTTGTTAGATGATATTATCTTACTTATCCTTATATGATCATTCACTTTGCTTGGTGATGAGTGCATTTATTCAATCTTTATTATTTTGAGTGCTCCACCAAGATGTATGTGACATGGAAGAGTAACCCATGAGCCTAATCCCTTGTGCATTTGCAGTCACAAAGCAAATCTTAAAATATGCACAAATTTAGGGGGAGCTCTTGCTTACCACATACTTCTCAAAGCGACGATGTTTTTCAATCCTATTATCATTTTTCGAAGCTTTGATCTATATGTTGTCATCAATTACCAAAAAGGGGGAGATTGAAAGTGCAACTATCCCTAGGTGGTTTTGGTAATTAATAACAACATATAGCTCATTGAGCTAATGCTATTCCAAGACAAATATTTCAGGAAAGCTCAATGAATGGCATGACATGGATGATGAAAGTGGATCCTCAAAATATTAAGGACAAAGGATTGGCTCAAGCTCAAAAGCTCAAGACTCTACATTTTACATTTTATTGATCCAAGATCACATTGAGTCTATAGGAAAAACCAATACTATCAAGGAGGGATGAGGTGTTGCTTAATGAGCCTCTTGCTTCATGTGCTTAGTGATATGATCCAAAACCCTCAACTACTTTCTCAGATCCACATATGACCCAAACCTAAAGTCAAAATCGGTCCTACCGATTCTTTCTATCCGGCGCCACCGAGTTCAAATGTCATAGCCACTGCCACAAACCCTAGGAAAATCGGTTCCACCGATAGGGATCTCGGTCTCACCGAGATGGGATTGTAATCTCTTTGTTTCCCTTCGTAACGTTTCGGTCTAACCGAAGTGAGCGATCGGTCCCACCGAGATTGCAATGTAAACTCGCTGTTTCCCCTTCGTAACATTTCGGTCTCACCGAAAGAGCGAATATGTCCCACCGAGTTTACCTGACCAACTCTCTGGTTAGCTAATTACCAAAATCGTTCTCACCGAGTTTGTGTAATCGGTCTCACCGATATTACGTTATGCCCTAACCCTAACCATATCGGTCCTACCGAGTTGCATGTCAGTCCCTCTGAAAACCCTAACAGTCACTAGGTTTACTGAATCGGTCCGACCGAGTTTGTTGATTCAGTCCCACCGAGTTTGGTAAATTGTGTGTAACGGTTAGATTTTGTGTGGAAGCTATATATACCCCTCCACCTCCTCTTCATTCATGGAGAGAGCCACCGTAACAAACCTACACTTCCAACTTACCAGCCTGAGAGAGAACCACCTACTCATGTGTTGAGGCCAAGATATTCCATTCCAACCACATGAATCTTGATCTCTAGCCTTCCCCAAGTTGCTATCCACTCAAATCTTCTTTCCACCAAATCCAAATCTTGTGAGAGAGAGTTGAGTGTTGGGGAGACTATCATTTGAAGCACAAGATCAAGGAGTTCATCATCAACACACCATTTGTTACTTCTTGGAGAGTGGTGTCTCCTAGATTGGCTAGGTGTCACTTGGGAGCCTCCGACAAGATTGTGGAGTTGAACCAAGGAGTTTGTAAGGGCAAGGAGATCGCCTACTTCGTGAAGATCTACCGCTAGTGAGGCAAGTCCTTCGTGGGCGACGGCCATGGTGGGATAGACAAGGTTGCTTCTTCGTGGACCCTTCGTGGGTGGAGCCCTCCGTGGACTCAAGGCAACTGCTACTCCTTCGTGGGTTGAAGTCTCCATCAACGTGGATGTAAGATAGCACCACCTACCGGAACCACGACAAAATCATCCGTGTCTCCAATTGCGTTTGAATCCTCCAAAACCTTCCCTTTACATTCTTGCAAGTTGCATGCTTTAATTTCCGCTGCCTATATACTCTTTGCATGCTTGCTTGAATTGTGTGAAGATTGCTTGACTTGTGCAAAGATAGCTAAAATCTGCCGAAGTCTAAAATTGGGAAAAGGTTAAGTTTTTAATTGGTAAAGTAGTCTAATCACCCCCCCTCTAGACATACTTCAAGGTCCTACAATGGTTCATACCCTCCTATATTACTCATAGATTCATCAAAATAAGCAAACAACACATAGAAAACAGAATCTGTCAAAAACAGAACAGTAGTAATCTGCATCAAACGTATACTTCTGGAACTCCAAAACATCTACCAAAATAGGAAGACCTAGACAATTTGTTTATTGATATTCTTCAATTGGAATCAATATTTTATCACGTTCTGGTGATCTTTAACAATTGTTTTCGTGAACAGAAAGTTTCTGGAATTTTCAGCAAGATCAAATAACTATCATCCAAGAAGATCATATAGGTCTTACTTGGCACAAAAACTAATTAAAACACAAAACCACATCTAAACATAAGCTAGATGGATCATTTATTCCTAAACAGACCCAAAAAGCAATAAACAAAAATAAATTGGGTTGCCTCCCAACAAGCGCTATCGTTTAACTCCCCTAGCTAGGCATGATGATTTCAATGATGCTCGCATAAAAGATAAGAATTGAAACATAAAGAGAGCATATGAAGAATATTACTAGAACATTTAAGTCTAACCCACTTCCTATGCATAGGGATTTTGTGAGCAAACAACTTACGGGAACAATAATCAACTAGCATAGGAAGGCAAAACAAGCATAACTTTAAAACTTTAAGCACATAGAGAGGAAACTTGATATTATTGCAATTTCCTACAAGCATATATTCCTCCCTCATAATAATTTTCGGTTGCATTATGAATGAATTAAACAATATAACCAGCACCTAAAGCATTCTTTTTATGATCTACAAGCATAGAGTTTTTATTACTCTCCACATAAGCAAAATTCTTCTCATTCGGAATAATAGTGGGAGCAAACTCAACAAAATAACTATCATGTGAAGCATAATCCAATTGAAAATTAAAATCATGATGACAAGTTTCATAGTTATGTTTATTCTTTATAGCATACGTGTCATCACAATAATCATCATAAATATGAGGCATGCTTTCATCATAATAAATTTGCTCATCAAAACTTGGGGGACAAAAAATATCATCTTCATCAAACATAGCATCCCCAAGCTTGTGGCTTTGCATATCATTAGCATCATGGATATTCATAGAATTCATACTAACAACATTGCAATCTTGCTCATCATACAAAGATTTAGTGCCAAACATTCTATAGATTTCTTCTTCTAGCACTTGAGCACAATTTTCCTTTCCATCAAACTCACGAAAGATATTAAAAGATGAATCGTATGAGGCAAACTCAATTCCATTTTTTTGTTTTCTTTTATAGACTAAACTAGTTATAAAACAAGAAACTAAAAGATTTGATTGCAAGATCTAAAGATATACCTTCCCGCACTCACCTCCCCGTCAACAGCGCCAGAAAAGAGCTTGATGTCTACTACGCAACCTTCTTCTTGTAGACGTTGTTGGGCCTCCAAGTGCAGAGGTTTGTAGGACAGTAGCAAATTTCCCTCAAGTGGATGACCTAAGGTTTATCAATCCGTGGGAGGTGTAGGATGAAGATGGTCTCTCTCAAACAACCCCGCAACCAAAAAACAAAGAGTCTCTTGTGTCCCCAACACACCAATACAATCAGAATTGTATAGGTGCACTAGTTCGGCGAAAAGATGGTGATACAAGTGCAATATGGATGGTAGATATAGGTTTTTGTAATCTGAAAATATAAAAACAGCAAGGTAACTAATGATAAAAGTGAGCACAAACGGTATTGCAATGCTAGGAAACAAGACCTAGGGTTCATACTTTCACTAGTGCAAGTTCTCTCAACAATAATAACATAATTGGATCATATAAATATCCCTCAACATGCAAAAAAGAGTCACTCCAAAGTCACTAATAGCGGAGAACAAATGAAGAGATTATTGTAGGGTATGAAACCACCTCAAAGTTATTCTTTCGGATCGATCTACTCAAGAGTTCGTACTAGAATAACACCTTAAGACACATATCAACCAAAACCCTAATGTCACCTAGATACTCCAATGTCACCTCAAGTATCCGTGGGTATGATTATACGATATGCATCACACAATCTCAAATTCATCTATCCAAACCAACACAAAGAACCTCAAAGAGTGCCCCAAAGTTTCTACCGGAGAGTCAAGACGAAAACGTGTGCCAACCCCTATGCATAGGTTCATGGGCGGAACCCGCAAGTTGATCACCAAAACATACATCAAGTGGATCACGTGATATCCCATTGTCACCACAGATAAGCACATGCAATACATACATCAAGTGTTCTCAAATCCTTAAAGACTCAATCCGATAAGATAACTTCAAAGGGAAAAGTCAATCCATTACAAGAGAGTAGAGGGGGAGAAACATCATAAGATCCAACTATAATAGCAAAGCTCGTGATACATCAAGATCGTATCACCTCAAGAACACGAGAGAGAGAGAGAGAGAGAGAGAGAGAGAGAGAGATCAAACACATAGCTACTGGTACATACCCTCAGCCCCGAGGGTGAACTACTCCCTCCTCGTCATGGAGAGCGCCGGGATGATGACCGGTGAGGGATCCCCCTCCGGCACGGCGCCGAAACAGGGTCCTGATTGGTTGTTGGTGGCTACAGAGGCTTGCGGCGGTGGAACTCCCGATCTATTCTGTTCCCTGATGTTTTTAGGTTATATTGATATATATATATATATATATATATGTATATATATATGTATATATATATAGATAGATATATATATATATATATGCGAAAGAAGTCGGTCAAGGGAGCCACGAGGGTGGAGGGTGCGCCCAGGGGGTGGGTGCGCCCCCCTGCCTCGTGCCTTCCTCGTTGCTTCCCTTACGTACACTCCAAGTCTTCTGGATTGCTTCCGTTCCAAAAATAACACTCGCGAAGGTTTCATTCCGTTTGGACTCCATTTGATATTCCTTTTCTGCGAAACACTAAAACAAGGAGAAAAACAGAAACTGACACTGGGCTCTGGGTTAATAAGTTAGTCCCAAAAATAATATAAAAGTGCATAGTAAAGCCCATTAAACATCCAAGATGGATAATATAATAGGATGAATACTTCATAAATTATAGATACGTTGGAGACGTATCACTGACCTCTCTGTTGTGCCTAGGTGGGGATGCGACGTGTTGATCTTCCGAGGCCGGGCATGACCCAGGAAAGTGTGTCCGGCCAAAGGGGATCGAGCGTGTTGGGTTATGTGGTGCACCCCTACAGGGAAGTTTATCTATTCGAATTGCCGTGTCCCTCGGTAAAAGGACGACTCGGAGTTGTACCTTGACCTTATGACAACTAGAACCGGATACTTAATAAAACACACCCTTCCAAGTGCCAGATATAACCCGGTGATCGCTCTCACACAGGGCGACGAGGAGAGGATCATCGGGTAGAATTATGCTATGCGATGCTACTTGGTGAACTTACCATCTACTCTCTCCTACATGCTACAAGATGGAGGCTGCCAGAAGCGTTGTCTTCGACAGGACTAGCTATCCCCCTCTTATTCTGGCATTCTGCAGTTTAGTCCACCAATATTGCCCCTTTACACAGATACCCATGCATATGTAGTGTAGATCCTTGCTTGCGAGTACTTTGGATGAGTACTCATGGTTGTTTTTCTCCCCCTTTTCCCCCTTTCCTTTCTTCCCGGTTGTCGCAACCAGATGCTGGAGCCTAGGAGCCAGACGCCACCGTTGATGATGACTTCTACTACATCGCGGGTGCCTACTACTATGTGCAGGCTGCCGACGACGCCTAGGAGTAGTTTAGGAGGATCCCACGCAGGAGGCATTCGCCTCTTTCGATCGTTATCCCAGTTTGTGCTAGCCATCTTATGGCAACTTGTTTAATTATTTATGTACTCAGATATTGTTGCTTCCGCTGACTCGTCTATGATTGAGCACTTATATTCGAGCCCTCGAGGCCCCTGGCTTGTATTATGATGCTTGTATGACTTATTTTATTTTTAGAGTTGTGTTGTGATATCTTCCCGTGAGTCCTTGATCTTGATCATACACGTTTGCGTGTATGATTAGTGTACAATTGAATCGGGGGCATCACAAGTTGGTATCAGAGCCAACTGCCTGCAGGAATCCCCCTATCCAACTCCTTGGCCGAAGTCGAGTCTAGTCGTTGCAAAACTTTTACTAACATGGCCGTCTGGCTTACGGGCCCTCGTTGCGATTGGATGGTATTAGGATCTTTTACTCCTCGTCTATACCCTGGGACTCTGATCTCTTTTCTATGCGGGTTAAATGATTTTTACTAACTCTGACTCTAGGTTCTCGTAACTACTTCCACCCAGAGAGCCCCTTACTCCAGATGATTAGTTGATGCACCGAAGGATTTCGAAGATACTCTCCGATGTTCTCTCGAGACTTTGTGCCATCGCTTTTGCAATTTCCTTCCATCGATAAACCCCTATGGGTAACCACGTACACTTGCCATTCATACAATCATTACTCGTTGGTCTTGTTATTACAAGATACCCCGAAATTATCTCTATTGTTCCGAGAATACTTTGTGCCTACTGCCTTGTAGTTCTTTGCCACATGAATACCCCTACGGATAAATCCTCGCACTTATCAAGTATTCGCTCATCCCCAGTTGATTCATGTATTTCACAAAAGTCTTTGAAATACCATTTGACTTCCAAAAATCCACAACCGCCCATTGCTCTTGAAGCTCTTGCTTGCTTGCATTATGATTAATCCCATAAGTCTGGTAATCTAATTGGCATCCTTTGTCATTATCATTTTGAGTCCGTTGATTCAATATGTTGTGAAGGCTCGCAATACTCAAGAAGTTCCTAGAATCCTACTTTCCAGCTCAGACGTCATTTTAAACATGGGCTGGATCTCGACCAATCAAATTGCCATCAGTTGTACCCCTAAGCCTACTCAACTTATCCATCCTTAATCAGAGCATTTGCTTCTGATCCTTTGATTTGGAAATCATAATTCCTTTGCATTTGAGCTTTGAATTAGTCAGTTGTTTCTATAATCCGATGCCTTTGCATTCCTTCTTCCTCTGAATGAGTACCGATACTCACATCAACCCTGTTGTGGACCGCCAGACCCATTGCCGGGTTATTATCCGACATTGTCCTTCACATCGAAAATTCTTGTGAGTTCTTTCCTTGATACATAATGCCTTTGGTAAATTGCATCCTCTACTTTTGTCAACCATGCTCTGCTTTTGAGCTTATGATATTTACTATTGAAGCTTGTCGTATATGTTTCCACGATGCCCCGATGGGTTGAACCTATGTCTTCCTTAATATGTGTGAACTCGAAAGCTTTCACGAGTCATACTCTTCTGGTATTTTGCTAGATAAAATTTCAATAATACAACCTCTTCAATAATGAGAAGTGAATGAAAGGTTATGCATTGGAGAAGTGGGAGTCGACCTTGATGTGTTCATGCCCATGGACACGTTGTAGATCCTATCATGGAAGCTTCTTGTAATAATAACTATTTCCTTGATATAATATCATCTGGTATCTGTGAATTGATCCTTTGCAATCGTGGTTCCGACCATGATTGATCTCCTTTGATTCCATTTCTCAAACAAGGTGAAGTACTTGTCTTTGTAAGTGCATCTAGTGCCCCTTAGTGATTTTGGTGGATTGAAGACTTATAGGTTAAGGGACTAATGTGTTTATGAGTGCACACAGGTCTATAAGTCTATGAGGAGTTTGATATTTACAGAGAAAGTCGACCCCTAAAAATGAAGTTCTTTGACTGAAGACTTTCTGAAGACTTTGAAAGTGAAGAAATTGGTGTGACCTTGAAGACTTGGTATTCATTCGAGGAACATGAAGCGTGAAGACTTTTGTTTTCGTAGTTTCATTTTCTATTTCTTGAGTCATAGGAAACACCGTCTTTGTTAAAGGGGTCGAGGAAATACTAAGGAAAATTTTCCATGTGATGCTCAACTCAAAATCCTACACCTACCAATCCCTTCGAGTGAAGCCATTGGAAATCTCTCACGATTCAGTCAATTTCTTGATGTGAGACGAAGTTCTTCCAGTCATTTGAGAATTTCGACTGAGGAGTTAGGAATTCGCCAGTGCGGATTGCCTACACAGTGAGGAGCATGATAGCCCTGAGGAATTTGAGCCTCAAATTTCCGACCGTTGCTGTGCTACGTGCCAGTTGTCCCAAAATATCTTATCCACCTAACGGTCATATCATTGAAGGGCATTTATGTCTTATCATGTCGGGCTGCTCCCTAGGCTATAAATAGCCGCCCCCTACAACCACTAGCTGGTTGGCTGCTCCGAGAGAAACTAACACTTGTCATTTGAGAGCATCCCATCCTCCGAGGACTTTGTGAGAAAATCATCGAGTGAGGAAAACCCAAACCCAAACACCTACAAACCCAAAGTGATTGAGCATCACTGAAGAGGTTGATCCTGTGTGGATCCGACGCTTGTTACCTTTGAAGACTGTGCTTCTTCCAGACGGTTAGGCGTCAAGGTCTAGAGCATCCAAGAGGAATTGTGGATCGCCGAGTGACCGAGTTTGTGAAGGTTCGGGAGTCACCTGAAGACTTACCACGAGTGATTGGGCGAGGTCTGTGTGGACTTAGCTCAAGGAGAATACGGTGAGGACTGTGTGTCCGGGACCGTGTGTCCTCAGGTTTAAATACCTAGCCGCTCCAACCAGATGTACAACGGAGACAGCAGTTGAACTGGTCTACCAAATCATTATCTTCACCAAGCTTACTGGTTCTATTTCCTCAACTCTTTCATTTCCTCATTACTGTGTTGTGTGCTTGCCATATCTCGTGTTTGAAGACTTTGATCAAGACTTTCTCAATTTCCTCAGTTCAATTTCTTGATCTGTTTGTCTTCATCCTGTGTTATCCTGTGATTACGCTTTCTGTACTCTGTGTTTGTTTTCATTTCATCATGATGACTATGCTTGTGTTCTGTTATGTTTACTTCTGAGTACTTACTCCGCTGCAAGTAGTTCTTCGCTAAGGAATTTCCTCACCCGCAAATTCCTCAGTGAAGAATTCATAAAAATCGCCTATTCACCCCCCCTCTAGTCGATATAACACACTTTCAATTGGTATCAGAGCAAGGTACTCCCTTGTTCTGTGTGATTTTGGTTTAACTGCCTGGAGTTTTAGTTATGTCGACCGTAGGTATGATCAAGGTCTCTACTGGGTGTCCTACCTTCGATGGGACGGACTACCCCTACTGGAAGAATAAGATGCGAATGCATCTTGAGGCAATTGATAACGATCTCTGGTATTGTAACATCCCAAAATTCTAAATTTTGGAATGTTATAATAATTAAAATATTTGATTGTTTGATTGATTGTTGATTGATTGAGTAAAATTGATTGGAATTTTAAAACTTTTGAAGCTTTGAATGAGAGGGAATAAAAGGACTTTCCAAAAAAAATCTGTTTGAAAATATTTGAATTTGGAAATATTTCAAACTTCATGCCACTCAATGATCCTCATGATTTCTTCAATGAAAGAGGGTGGCAAGTAAAGAAATATTTCATTTGAATTTGTCATTTAAATTTTGTTTTTAACTCAAAGTGGCATTTGAATTTTATTCAGAAAAAAAAATCTGACAACGAACACTTAAAACAAAAGTGTTGAGAGGGAGTAAGATGACACCCCAAAAATGTTGGAATATTTTTTTTCATAGAGTTTTGAAAGTCATTTGGATTTTTGTTTGAATTAAAAAAAATATTTTTCAAAAAGTATTTTATTTGCCCCTGGAAAATATCCCATTAAATTGGGCTTATTTTTCTGATCGTTTTGATATATAATACTCCTATATTTTATTTTTATCTTATTTTATAAATGATTTTTATTCGTGGAATCTTTTTAAAAAGGAAAGGTTTTTTTGGGCCAAATATGGCCTGATCGCGCCAGATCATCTCCTTCCTCACGAACGGGATTTCGTTCCCGAGCACAGCCGCGTCGACCATCGCCGAAGATCGCGGGATTCGCGAAATCCATTGCCCCCTCCTCCAAACCGACCTCCCCCACCAATAAATGGCCACCTCCCACATCCATTCCCGCCCCTAGAGCCACCTCTCCTCGCCCCACACTACCGCGCCACCTCGCCGGAGTTCGCCGGACCACCGCCGCCATTGCCGCCCCGCCCCACCACCTCCGGCCATCCCCGCTACCCACTGACCCCACCAATCGCTCATCCCCGCTCTGCTGCGCCCGGCCGTCCCTTCCTCGACGCCAGAGGGCCACCGGAGGACGTTGCCGGAGCTCCACCAGGACCCCATCACCGTAACTGCTACAATAAATCCCGACCTACTGTTCATTTTTTTCGTTCTGTTTTTAAAACAGAATAGTTCAATCTTGTAAAATCCATAGTTAATTATCTACGAGGTATTTTTGAGTGATTTCAACTGCCTTGGATCCAAATTTTATGAAGTTTCTGCTAGTTCAATTTTATTTCACATTTGAGCAGTTTAAATTTGTGTTTGTATGAATTTGCTCAAATAACTAGATTTGAGCTATTTTGAGTTAGGAATATTATTTTTGACCGATTCTTTTTGCTCCTGGTCTCTAGGACCTTTGTTTGTCCAGTATTATTTAGTAATTTATTTCTAGGTTAATTTAAATTAGGTTTTTAGCACAACCGTATTGTTTTACTTATAGTTCTGTTTTAGCCATTTCTTTATTGTTTTTATTAGTTTTAAATTATTTCTTTTTGTCACTTTTGACAAAATTAGTTGTGTTTCTGTTAGACAATAGGATAAAATTTTATTTTTTATTTTAAAAATTTATTTTCCTTAGTTTTGTATGAAAACTTCTATAGGTCATATTTAGAATTTTATAAAAGCCTTTTATTTGTTTCTTTTTGCAAATAAAATTCTATGAAAAATACTTTCTGTTAACTTAGTTGTTTTACTTTTTATTTCTGTTAAATTATTAGTTTAGTGTTTTAATTGCTGTTATGTTTTTTTACTTAGGGAAAAACTATGTTAGATGCTTGTAGCAAAGTCATAGATTTTCATTAATAGTTTTCTTTCTAGTTTTATTTGAAGCTTCTTTGGAATTTGTTGGAGTTTTATTATTGAGTTTTTATTTTTTGTTTTAATTGTTATTTTGAGTGTTAGTATTGCTTGCTAGAATGATTGCTTATGTGAATGCTATGTTTGACTTGTATAGATTTTCTTCGGAGAGTGACGAATAGTTCTATCAAAATTTGTGAGAGTGTTGTTATCTTCATCAACGTACCAGGCAAGTTCACTTTGACCATGTTTTTCATACCTATGTTTTATTTGCATGTAGTAGCACCCTTTCAATAATCCCTCCAGTAGTGATATTGGTTTCTTGTAGTTGAGTAGAATGCATGAGGTAGGAACTCATCTCTATGTTATCAAGCCCGGGACGTTATATAGTTTTAATGCTACGCTATTAGACAAGGTTTGGTATGAGTGCACGAGAGTGGTGTGAAGAAGGACTCTACGTCAATGGCGACAACTTCATGATGTCATCGGCAAGGACTGCATCTTCAGGACAAGACCTCAAGATTTCGAGACTCGAGACAAGAATTCAATACACACTACTGGGTGAAGGACGGTTGATGGGCACCCTAGAGAAACCAGTGGATGGCCGGGATGCATGGAGAAGCGCCATGACATCTTGCGGAAAGCTTCACCCAGACTCAAAGAGACGGAGGAATACTTCATGCCCAAAAGCTTACCTGTGCAACCGCAAGTCATTATGGGCTCTGGCTTGGTTGACCTTAGTGGTGACTCTGGCTGGGACGGTGCTAGCAGATGTAGAACTACGGTAGGATTGGATGAGCACCGGATAGTGGTCAGAGGAACTCTTGGAAGACCATGTTTCGGTCGTCTTGTTCTCAAACACCCTGAAGTGCGAGAACGTAAAAAGAGGGATCGAATCTTGCGGGTAAAGTGTATGAACCTCTGCAGAGGGTTAAAACCTAATTAGCCGTGTCCCCGGTTACGGACAATTTGAGCATCTGGACTTGGATTTATCTCGGAACTCTCAACACCGGACTGATAACTTAATTGTGAGCAAAATTATGATGATATGGGCTATGAGACATCGGTTGGCGGAACCATGTCATGCTAGAAACTCCGTAGTACAGACTCCTGATATTTCTTTGATGTAGGGAAAATAAAACCAGCTTTTACGCAAACAAAACTCAGATACAGAGCCACAAAGCCATATTGCATATAGTATAGTTTATCATCTGTTTTTCTTACAGTGATCTTGCCGGTACATTCAATGTACTGACCTACACGGCTGCAACATATCATGTTGCAGGATTTTATACGACGATCGGGTTTCGTTGATTGGGTTACGGTCTACACTCAACCTGCCGATGGCGTTGATGGGACTCCACACCCGATAGTTTGTTTCCGCTGAGACTTATGAGGTATATATCAGTTTTACGTTATTTATACATGTGATTGCACTTTGATATATACATTGATGTACTGTGTGTGCCAGCATACTGATCCAGTGATGGCACAGATACACAGAGGCTTGACCGTCTGAGGTCGGGTCGCTACAGGTATGTTGTGGAAAATGGCATTCCCTCAGTCACACCTTCTCTGAACGCTACTGATGTGAAGAGATTCAAGCAACTCGATTCTCAAGCAAAGAATATCATATGCGGCCATCTGAGCAAAGGACAGTATGGAAGAGTGAGTGCTTTGGAAACTGCTAAGCTTATCTGGGATAGGCTGTCCAAAGTTAATGAAGGAGTCTCAACACAACGTGACTCTCGAGTTGATGTTCTTCGCAATCTCTTCAACCGCTTCAAAAGACTCGACAATGAAAATGTTCAACAAACCTTCGATCGCCTCACTGACATCTCAAATGAGCTTCAAGCACTTGGTGCCACTAACATCACCGACCATGAGGTGGTGAAGAAATTGCTGAGATTGCTTGATTCCTCATTTGATACTCTGGCATTGATGATACAAGAATGTGCTGATTACAAGTCACTTGATCCCGTTGATATCCTCGAGAGGCTAAATACTCATGAGTTCCAACTTGCTGAGAAGAGAGATCTCTATGGTTCGAGCTATGGCAGATCACGTGCACTGAAGGCCAAGGCAGTTTCTGAGTCTGAAGATGAAGATTTTGGTAGCAGCCTTGGTGATCCTGAAGAACTGAGCCATGAGCTAGCACTGCTCATGAAGAAATTCCAGAAGTTCTCAAGACGTGGTCGCGTTGGAAAATCCTCAAGGAGCAATGATTCTTCATCCAGTGACTACAAGAAGAGGCTTTGTCACAAATGCAAGAAACCTGGACACTACATTAAAGATTTTCCTCAGTGGGAAAAGGAATCAAAGAAGAAGAAATACAAGGATTACAGTTCTGATTATGCAAAGAAAAAGAAAAAATCCTCAAAATATTCCTCATCAAAATCCTCGAAGTCTTCGTCTCACAAGAAGAGCAGCTCCAAGAAGGCTCGGGCATTCATTGGCAAGGAAATGGACTCTGAGGCTGAATCTGATGAACATGAGGAAGAGGAGGCATTTGAGGAGTCCGAGTCAGGTGTGGCGAGCCTAGCTCTCGCCACCGCATTCATCAGCAAGTCTATCTTCAACTCTGAAGAAAATGACCTCAGCAACAAGGCTGATGAAGGCAATGATGACTACGCTCCCACCTATTGCTTCATGGCAAAGGGTGCCAAGGGAAGAGCTAAGGGCTATGAATATGTGCATTATTCTTCAAACCATTATGTTCATAAGTCCTCGAAGAATTTCTCTGCTTATTCAAATGCTTATCCTAGCTCCTCTTATGTGAAACGAAAAGGATTGGCTTCTATGCCACCTTTCTCGTATGGAGCTCGCAGAGTGATGAACTCTTTGCCACCCCTTCAGATGTGGGTGGTGAAGAAAAAGAACTAATCTCTTCTGTAGGGTCAGGTCTCTAGATGTGCGTGAACGTGTGAAGAATTTACTGGAGACCTCAAAAGTGCCTGAAAGGACGCAGGCTAATCATGAAGAAATGAATCCTCATTTCTCACGTCCTCATACTGCTTTATCTGTTCTATTACTTGATGAAATTGATCTGATGAATTGATGTCATATTCTTCACTGATGAAGTATATGAAGTTCTTAAGTTGCACTAATTCATCTGCAGAATGATCAACCCAAAGCCACTGAGTGGGTCCTCGATAGTGGATGTACAAATCACATGACTGGTGACAAGAATCTATTGATGGATGCTCCCTTATCTCCATCGCATCTGAAGCATATCATCTTCGCTGAGAAAGGCAAAAGTCATGTATTTGGTTTAGGTAAGGTTGCGATCACAAAGGATCGACACATGGACAAAGTCATGCTTGTCGAGTCCTTAGGATACAACCTCATGTCTGTCTCAATGCTTTGTGATCTTGATATGGTTGTTGTCTTTGGCAAGTATCATTTTGTTGTGGTTATGGAAGCTGACAATTCCAAAGTCTTTGAAGGCTTTAGGAGAGGAGACTTGTAGATTGTTGATTTCTCTACAGGACGCAACCAGCCGTGTGCCTACTTGCAAAAGCTTCAGAAGGCTGGCTATGGCATCGACGACTTGGTCATGCAGGCATGAGGAATTTGCACACGCTTGCGAAGAAGAAGCATGTCATTGGCATTGAGAATGTCAAATTCCTCAAGGATCACTTATGCGGAGCTTGTGAAGCTGGAAAGATGACCAAGGCTAAGCATCCAACGAAGACTATCATGACTACTACTCGTCCATTTGAACTGCTTCATATGGATCTCTTCGGTCCTAACCATTATTCTGCAGTTTCAAATGATGCATCTCAATATGGCTTTGTTATTGTTGATGATTACTCTCGATACATATGGGTACACATTGTTACTTACAAACATGAAGTGCAGGAAGTCTTCAAACGATTTTCCTCGAGGGCTTCAACCAACTTTGGTGTGAAGATCAAGCACATAAGAAGTGACAATGGAACTGAGTTCAAGAATTCTGGTGTCGGTGTCAAAACCGGCGGATCTCGGGTAGGGGGTCCCGAACTGTGCGTCTAGGCGGATGGTAACAGGAGACAAGGGACACGATGTTTTTACCCAGGTTCGGGCCCTCTCGATGGAGGTAAAACCCTACTCTGCTTGATTAATATTGATGATATGGGTAGTACAAGAGTAGATCTACCACGAGATCGGAGAGGCTAAACCCTAGAAGCTAGCCTATGGTATGATTGTTGTTCGTCTCTGACTAAAACCCTCCGGTTTATATAGACATCGGAGAGGGTTAGGGTTACACAGTCGGTTACAATGGAAGGAGATCTACATATCCATATCGCCAAGCTTGCCTTCCACGCCAAGGAAAGTCCCATCCGGACACGGACTAAGTCTTCAATCTTGTATCTTCATAGTCCAGAGTCCGGCCAAAGGTCATAGTCCGCCATCCGGACACCCCTAATCCAGGACTCCCTCAGTAGCCCCTGAACCAGGCTTCAATGGCGACGAGTCCGGCGCGCACTTTGTCTTCGGCATTGCAAGGCGGGTTCCTCCTCCGAATACTTCACAGAAGATTTTGAACACAAGGATAGTGTCCGGCTCTGCAAAATAATTTCCACATACCACCGTAGAGAGAATAATATTTGCACAAATCCAATATGCTGACGTATTCCGCAATGTGACATCACGCCACGGTCAAGCCTTTATTCGAATCGTTTTTACTGTCCCACCTCAGCGCGTTTAGCGAGGCGGTTTCCTTGGCACGTCTTGTCAAAGCAGAGATCGTGTCCCCTTATTTCGGGATTCTCATCAATACGGGCGTGGGTAACCCAATCGTGCCCGTTGGCACGTCTCCTCTATCGAAGGCGAGTCCCAAACGGTCACAGGGAGGGCTTTTGGTATTCAACCTCTTTATAAAGAGACCAAGGCTCTACTCCTTTCTTTCAATCTCAATCGAATCCGCCCATCGCCTCGAGTTCCAACACCCAAAGTTCCAGATTCAGGCGCTTCAGAACTTTGATGACGTCCGGCTCCGACCTTCAAGGCTGGTGGGTGCCTTCCTCCGTTACGGAAGAAGACGTGCTAAAGCTAAGAGATGCCAGATACTTAATCGGGCGAAATTTCAGATAGGCTGCCTGCTCAAGGGCAGGTTATTCCCACTCCCAAGCCTGGCGAGAGCGTGGTGTTCGCGTCTCACTTCCTTCGGGGGTTAGGCTTCCCGACGGACCCCTTCGTGAGGGGGATCATGTTTTATTATGGGTTGGAATTTCACGACTTGGATCCGGAGTCCATCCTCCACATCTCATCGTTCATTGTCGCATGCGAAGCCTTCCTCCGCATTACTCCTCACTTCGGATTGTGGCTTAAGACCTTCAAAGTGGAGCGAAGATGATCAAGGGGCAAGCGGAGTGCAGAGGGGTTGTTATAAGCAAGAATGCTGACGCTCCATGGCCCGAGGGCTCTTTTCAAGAGGAGTTCAGCTTATGGCAACGAGAGTGGTTTTATATCGCAGCTCCCAGGGGCACCAAGTGGGTGGCGCCACCCGCCTTTCGCTCGGGTCCTCCCCCGCGGCTGGCATCATGGGTTAGTAAAGGGCTCGACTGGGGGCCGTCCAAGGACGTGCCCTTGTTGCAGGGTCGCATTCAAGATCTCCTGGAAAGAGACATCAACCTGGCCGTAGTGACGCAGGTCATGTTGATTCTCTGCACTTTGCCCTGCAAACGCCGCCCCCTCCGCCTGTGGGAGTTTAATCCGGAGGGACCACGAGCTCTCCAACACTTTACGGGCATGACGCCCATGGAGATGTATAAATTGTTCTTCGGATCACAAGCAATGCATCCGGACTTGACCGAGGACGCAGGTCTAAGCTGCAATCGCCCGGATACTCAAGTAAGTAGCCCTGTACCCGGACACGCTATCCGTATATTCATCATAAAATTGCCCTTAAAAGAGTTGTCCCTTTAAACAGGAGTGGATAGCGAAAGCAAAGCTAAACAGGTGTCCGGCCCCCCTCCCCGAGACCACGCCGGATCCCGTGTTAACTAGGATGCTGGAGGTTGCGCCTTTGGAAGAAGGTGAAGGGGGGAAACAAGGAAGCTACCGTCTCCTCGAAGGAGGCTATCAGGAAAGGAGGAATCGAGAATCCCTCCATCCAGGGAAAGAAGAGGACCGCCTCTGAAGACCCGGAGACCATGGTCTCAAAGCGGGGGAAGAAATCTTCGTCGGAGGGTCCTGCACCGGGAGGTGCCTCGGCTGCACTGTGCCCTCAAGGGGATCAGCCCTCCAGCGAGCCGTAAGTAGAGAGGGGAGTTTTAAAATAAGAGACATCCCTATTCTATTCCTGAGAAAGATAACTGAATTTTTACCTTGTAGTTCGGATCTCAGCCCTTCTCAGCAGAGCTCGTCTTCGAGGATCTTCGTCCGAGATGATGGAGAACGGAACGCCACCTCGCCGCCGCGCTTTGCGAGGCGGGCGACCCTGAGGTGTCGTCACGGAGGGTTTCTCCGAATCCGGCAGGGCTGGAAAGCAGCCGTATGGCTCCCCAAAGCCCTCCGTGTCCGGCCTTCGAAAAAGGCCATCGGACGAGTCCGGCACCGTCCGGTGCACGGTCGGAGGAGCTGAAGGATCTGCTCGGGCGAGCGTCTATCTCAGAAGAACACCGTGCATTGATGGGCACGGTGATTGAAAGGATTTCATCCACGGAGAGCGGGTTGCACGAGGCCGTCAGGAGTTTACTGACAGGTTTTGAGGTACGCGAAATGATGTACCTTTTGACAGTTCCGCATATAAAAGATGCGCCCTGTATAGATAGTAGCCCCTGAGACTCGGTGCGTTGTCAAAAATGATAGCGCGCCGAGGATCATAATCCCAGGTATAACATGTCGCTCTTCCTATGTAGGTGGTGAAGTATCCGGTGGCTAGCCGGACTGATGAATTTGCCGAGCTAAAGCGGCAAATTGACGTGGCGAATGCCGACATCGCGCTTGTCAACAAGCGGCTTGACGAGTCACAAGGTATGCAATTTCTCCGCGGACACCTGGTAAGGGGGATTGATGCTCGTGCCTTACAACATGTATGCTTGATGCAGATGGTGCCGCTGCCATGGAGAACCTTCGGGCGGAACTCGCCCTAGCCAAGGAGCAGGCCAGAAAAAGTGATGTGGCTGCCTTAAAGGCGGCCGAAGAGCTGAAGGACGAACAGGCTGCTCACTGCCGAAGCAGGAAGGAAATGGCCGAGATGGCTGTGAAGTTGAAGGATGTTGCCAACCGCTGCAAGCTTCTTGAAAAAGAAGATCGGGCGGAACAAAAGGACATGGAAAAGGCCACTACCGAGGCCAAGGATGATCGCTCTGCAATGAGAGCCATGAAGCGGGGAGCTACGTCGGGCCGGAGATATCGCGGCCGAAAGCCCTTTATGCTGCGGATGAAGTTCGGGATCCTAAGTATGCTCAGCTGGACCGGCTGTGGAGTGCGGCGGATACTTATCTGGACTTGGCGACAAGTGCCGCGGACGCGGCCGAACACTTCCGAGATCAACAGGATCACGAAGTGGAAAAGCTATTTTGGTCGCAGTTCCACAATCCAGAGCGCCCACTTCCATTATCCGAGCGTTTGGCTGAATGGGCGGAGCTGAATAGGTTATCTGGACTCGCCATGAAGGATGTCATGAGTCATCTGTGGCCGGAAAGGCCCGAGCCGAAGAGTTATTCTGGTTTGGTGCAACAGTTCCTTGGTGCGGTGCCGCATATCAATGCAATGAAGAGGTCATCATGCATAGAGGGTGCACGGATGGCTCTTGCCTGTGTCAAGACATACTAGGCGGAGATGAAAGCCACCGGCGTTGCATCCCAAGATTCGGACGGGAGCCGAGTACCTGCCGAGCACTATTTTCAGGAAGTTCTGCAGGGCGCTCGTTTAATAGAGACGCAGTGCTCGAACGATATCATGTTCGAATAACATGTATTATTGTAAAACAATATTTCGATGGAATATAAAAGCTTTTTATACTTGTGCCTGCAAGAATTAAAATACCTCCTGTGTGGCCGTTAATGTATATGTGTATATAACACGAAGATGGCAGTCTTGACAAATTTCACGCATATAATGTAGGGGTGTTCGCAGAAGGCGCATTTTCACACTTGATCCAACGTCTTGGTCCTATAAAGGAGGTGATAGCATAGCGAACTAGGCAACCGGACTATAATGCTTTATCACTTTCACTTAGCCATAGGAGTTTGGTAGTGGGGCTACTATATAGCCCCTAGGGGCACCGCGCTCCCCCGAATTCGGGGCGCTTGTGTGCCTGACCGGGAAACGGCCCTTCATTAATGCGGAGGAATCCTAAAGATTCCGGTGAGTCATCGAGTGGTTGACCAGTCTCACGCTATATCATGACAGTCAGTTTTCAGCTTTCTCTACTGAGGTGCTACTTTGGCGAACCGGGCACAATCGTAGTAGTTCTCTGGTGCCGCCTTAGCCGATAGAGCGGGCGTAAGGCAGCAAAACACAGAGCCGGGCAAACCCAACATTTGACCAAAGACATGATTGAAGCTGATGCATATAAGGCCAAATGGCGATGCGAACACTCCCTAAGGTATTCTGTCTTTATGAAAACGGGCTGAACAACGCCCTTAGTAATAAGCCCACGGTGTCTGTGTACGCTGAAATCCTCGACGTGGCCGATGCCAAGACGCCAGCCTCCACCTTGGTTATAGCAAGAAACCGGGGGATGTGTATCAACAAGAGACAGTAAAAAAGGTTTATGCAGGGTCTTAATCTAAAAAGAATCCTTGGGACGGGTCCCTCATCGCACGTCTGCGCTTTGTGTCTCCGTTGTGCCGTATCCTCGGCCGGGTGTAGCACGGTGTTCATCTCAGAAAAGAGAGGAACTTAGTTGAAAAGATCATGCAAAATGTACGTTATATTAAATAAACAAAGTACAATTTAAAAATGAATAAAATTGAGCTTTATTGTCTCTTGTTGTACATGCTGAGCCCCTTGAACGGGGTATGCGGCTAGTAAGCCCCTTACGCCGGACTCGTCTAGCCATGTCCGGGTCCGAACGACCTGTTTAGGTGCTTTGCTTAGTGAAGCCGGTTTAGTGTGTGGCTGTTAATGCAGCCGCTGATCTTCCCCGCTCGAGGAACACTCGATATTTCCTTTAATGAGATGATGCCTCGTGGACCGGGCATTTTAAGTGTAAGGGATGCGTAATGCGGTATTGCGTTAAAGCGGGCGAAAGCTTCAAGGCCCCAAAGAGTGCTTGATAGCTACTTGTAAATGGGGCGATGTGGAAGGTTAGCTTTTAGCGGACGGAAGTTGTCGGGTGAGCGAACATAACTTCAAGGTGAGAGAGCCCGTACATTGGGCATCCGGGCCTGGCGTTACCCCTTGAAAGGAAGTGTTGCTATGGCGAATTGTTGTTGGGTCTATCCCGGTTATGGATTGTGTCCTGATATAGCAGGTTTAAATCAATGTCGCCGTCCATTAGGACTTGTGTAAAGTGGAGTCCGTCAACTATCGGATCTAATACCAAGGCAGTCCAGCCTGCATTCCGGATACTTCTAGAGTAATCCTGATGGTCGAAGGTGATTGGTTTTAACAACCAGTGGCGGGACTCCTCTGGGATAGGCCGTATGGCGCGTATCTCTATGGGCGCCACTCTATTCTCCCCTTTTGTCACGTGAAGTGAATTTACTGTTTTGACTTCTTGTGGTAAGTTCTTTTGTTTTCCGGTGCTCTTCTTGTGTGGTTCGTCATCATCCTTGCTTGGTGTGTCGAGCCCCTTGTGTTCGGCGTTGAGTTTGCCGGATTGCTTGAAGACCCAACAATCTCTGTGGGTATGGTTTGCAGGCTTCCTGGGAGTACTGTGTATTTGACATATCTTGTCCAAGATTTTGTTTAGGTTAGATAGCTCGTCCCTGTTATCCTTGATGGGCAGCTTTTTCTGATTCTGCCGAGAGCTTTTGAATCCGGCATTGACTGACGCGCTCTTCGGGCTGTTTCCCTTGGTCCGGCGCTGGTCCTTGCTGCGTCGCGGTTTCCCGTTTCCATCCCTAACTTTGGATGTACTTGGGTCGCTGGTACTGCATCTTGCCAACCAGCTATCCTCTCCTGCGCAAAAGCGGGTCATGAGGCTTGTTAATGCGGCCATTGTTCTTGGCTTTTCTTGGCCGAGGTGTCTGGCGAGCCATTCATCTCGAACGATGTGCTTGAAAGCTGCTAAGGCTTCGGCGTCCGGACAGTCGACTATGTGGTTCTTTTTAGTAAGAAATCTGTTCCAGAGCTTCCGGGCTGACTCTCCGGGTTGTTGAGTTATATGACTTAAATCACCTGCATCCGGAGGTCGGACATAGGTCCCTTGAAAATTTGCCCGAAAAGCATCCTCGAGCTCTTCCCAACTTCCAATGGTGTTTTCTGGAAGCCTTTAAGCCAATGCCGGGCTGGCCCTTTGAGTTTGAGGGGTAAGTATTTTATGGCGTGGAGATCATCTCCTCTAGCCATGTGTATGTGGAGGATGTAATCCTCAATCCAGACTCCGTGGTGCATTGTTCCGTCAGATGCCTCTATGTTTCATCGGTTTGAATCCCGGAAATTCATGATCCAAAGACCTCATCGGTGAAACATAGGGGTGTGCGGCACCCCTATATCTGGGTGTACCATGATGTTCGGATATTTGATGTGTTGCATTGCTTCTGGAGCTTGCTTTCTTGGCCCATAGATAGATCTGGCTGGGCCATCTTTTGATGCGAATCCTTGTGCGGATCGCGTGCGGCTTGTGTGCGGGCGCCATTTGCCGCACTATGTTGGCCATGGGGTCGTTTATCCGACCGGGTGGTTTCCTTATTTTTTGATTGCGGAGGCTCTAAGGCCTCTTCATCAAATTCAGGCAGTAATTTTCGCTTCGGATAGCTCTTTGTGCGGCGACTATCGCCGTATTTGTCTGCGGTGTTGAGTACTTTGCTCCATCTGATTCTGAGTGCATCTTCCGCTGTTTTGAGCTTCCGCTTTTGCTTTTTCAGGCTACGCGCAGTGGCGACGAGGCTTTTTTGGAGGTTCTTCTGCTCCAGCAACTTGTCCGGCGTGAGGTTGTCCGGACTGTTGTCTTCTCCGGGGACGGGTTGTTTATCCAAGTTGCCCTGTTCGGACGGTTGCTCGATGGCGTGTTCGTCGTCCGCCGGTTCGCCCTGCTCTATGGCTGGGTCTGTATGGCTGCTTTCTCTGTCGAGGTGGGGTTTGGAGCGGCGCTTACGCCGCCGCTTTGATTGCTTTTCGAGGAACGATCCTCGTTCGCCCCTTTGTTCCTCGTCGTCGTTTCCTTTAGGTGTATCCACCATGTATACATCGTGGAGATGGGGTGGTTGTCCAGTGCCCTATAGGCGCTGATTCCTTTCGTCTCCTACATCGTCGTCCATGCCGTCAAGTCTTCGAGTCAAGTCGAGCATGTTGGTTAAATCATCGACAGTGGCTACGAAGTGGGTGGTGGGTGGGCTTTGAATTTCTTCGTTGTCAGTATCCCAACCTTGCTGACCATAGTCCGGCCAGGGCTCTCCTGATAAAGAGAGAGACTTTAGTGAATTCAAAATGTCGACGAAAGGCGAGTGCTGAAAGATGTCCGCGGCGGTGAACTCCATGATCGGCGCCCAATCGGATTCGATTGGCAGGGGCGCGGAAGGTTCGAAGTCCGGAGAGGAGTCCGACACTTTGGAGTCACGAGCTTCGCAAAGGACAGGTATGGTGTTCGGCTCGATCACCGTAGAGATTGCAGCCCCCGAGGCGGTGTCCAGCCACCCGTCCTTGATAGGCGCGGTCAGCTCCGAGCTAAGGGTCGGAGCGGACACTGGTGCGGCCTCCAGGACACTGTTCGACGGCAGAGCTAGATCATACCCATCATGACAGTGCGGCGCGCTTGGATGTGGCTCGAACCCGTCGAGGATCAAGTCTCCGCGGACGTCGAACGTGTAGTTCAAACTTCCAAATCTGACCTGATGGCCAGGGGCGTAGCTTTCAATCTGCTCCAGATGGCTGCTTAACTGCCCGGCAGTGCAAAGCCGCCGAATACGAAGATCTGTCCGGGGAGAAAAGTCTCACCCTGGACCGCATCATTGTTGATGATCGGAGAAGCCATCGGGCCTAAAGGTGACGAGACAGAGGAACTCTCAATGAAAGCACCAATGTCGGTGTCAAAACCGGCGGATCTCGGGTAGGGGGTCCCGAACTGTGCGTCTAGGCGGATGGTAACAAGAGACAAGTGAGACGATGTTTTTACCCAGGTTCGGGCCCTCTCGATGGAGGTAAAACCCTACTCATGCTTGATTAATATGGATGATATGGGTAGTACAAGAGTAGATCTACCACGAGATCAGAGAGGCTAAACCCTAGAAGCTAGCCTATGGTATGATTGTTGTTTGTCCTACGGACTAAAACCCTCCGATTTATATAGACACTGGAGAGGGTTAGGGTTACACAGAGTCGGTTACAATGGAAGGAGATCTACATATCCGTATCGCCAAGCTTGCCTTCCATGCCAAGGAAAGTCCCATCCGGACACGGGACAAAGCCTTCAATATTGTATCTTCATAGTCCAGGAGTCCGGCCAAAGGTCATAGTCCGGCCATCCGGACACCCCCTAATCCAGGACTCCCTCATCTGGTCTCGATGACTATCTTGATGAACTTGGTATTACTCATGAGTTATCTGCTCCTTATACTCCTCAGCAGAATGGCGTCGTGGAGCGCAAGAACAGGACTCTTGCTGAGATGGCTCGCACTATGCTTGATGAATACAAAACGCCTCGTCATTTCTGGATTGATGCAATTGATACTGCGTGCCACATCATCAACAGAGTATATCTTCACAAATTCTTCAAGAAGACTGCCTATGAACTCCTCACTGACAAGAAACCCAATGTGAGTTATTTCAAAGTCTTCGGTGCTAAATGCTGGATTAGAGATCCTCATCACAACTCTAAATTTGCACCGAAAGCACATGAAGGTTTTATGCTTGGTTACGGAAAGGACTCACACACATACAAAGTCTTCAACAACGTTCTTCACAAGGTTGTTGAAATTGTAGATGTGCGGTTTGATGAAACTAATGGCTCGCAAATAGAGCACCTACCTTCTGTGATAGATGAACCAGCACCTGAGGAAACTATCAAGTTCAAGGCTACTGAGGATGTCATTCCTACCGAAGAATCTGCTGAAGAATTCATTCCAAAACATGAAGAACGTCAAGCTAATGCACCTGAAGAAAATACTGAAGAAAATGGTGCTGAAGAAATGCTGATCAAATTCCTCGACGACAACCAGCTCATCCTCGTGTTGCAAAAGAAGTGCAGTTGAAAAGATCATCGATGACATTGAAGCACCAGGTCCTCTCACACGCTCAAAAGCTTCACATTTATCTAACTTTTGTGGGCACTATTCTTTTGTCTCTATCACAGAGCCCACTAAGGTAGATGAATCATTTCTGGAGCCTGAGTGGATTCAGGCCATGCAAGAAGAATTACATCAGTTCAAGCTCAACAACGTCTGAGAACTGGTCAAACATCCATATCCTCGCAAGCACAATATCATTGGCACAAAGTGGATCTACCGCAACAAGCAAGATGAAAATGGCCTTGTGGTGAGAAATAAGGCACGGCTTGTAGCTCAAGGCTACACACAGGTTGAAGGAATTGATTTCGATGAAACTTTTGCACCTGTTGCTAGACTTGAGGCTATTCGCATATTACTTGCTTATGCTAACCATCATGATATCACTTTATGTCAAATGGATATCAAAAGTGCATTCCTCAATGGTAAGCTTGAGGAAGAAGTATATGTTGCTCAACCCCCAGGTTTTGAAGATCCAAAGAATCCTGACAAAGTCTTCAGACTCAATAAGGCCCTCTATGGCCTCAAGCAGGCCCCTCGGGTGTGGTATGATACTTTGAAGGAATTCCTCATGAAGAAAGGCTTCAAACCAGGTTCACTCAACCCTACTCTTTTCACTAAATCTTATGATGATGAATTGTTTGTGTGCCAAATATATGTTGATGATATTATCTTTGGCTGTACTGACCAACGTTATAGTGATGAATTTGCCTATATGATGAGTGAAGAATATCAAATGTCTATGATGGGAGAATTGAAATTCTTCTTAGGTCTTCAAATTCGTCAACAGCGCAATGGCATATTCATATCTCAGGAGAAATACCTCAAGGATGTACTGAAGAAATTCGGCATGCAAGATTGCAAAGGCGTCAAAATTCCTATGCCCACAAATGGCCATCTGTGCACTGATGAAAATAGTATTGACTTCAATCATAAGGTATACCACTCCATGATTGGTTCTTTATTGTACTTATTTGCATCTAGGCCAGATATAATGCTTAGTGTTTGCATGTGTGCCCGATTTCAAGCTACACCGAAGGAATCACACCATAAGGCTGTGAAGCATATTCTTCGATATCTAGCTCACACACCAACACTTGGATATGGTACCTGTCGGTGTCAAAACCGGCGGATCTCGGGTAGGGGGTCCCGAACTATGCGTCTAGGCAGATGGTAATAGGAGACAAGGGACACGATGTTTTACCCAGGTTCGGGCCCTCTTGATGGAGGTAAAACCCTACGTCCTGCTTGATTAATATTGATGATGTGTGTTACAAGAGTGGATCTACCACGAGATCAAAGAGGCTAAACCCTAGAAGCTAGCCTATGGTATGATTGTTGTTCGTCCTATGGACTACTGACCGTCCGGTTTATATAGGCACCGGAGAGGGCTAGGGTTACACAAAGTCGGTTACAAAGGTAGGAGATCTACATATCCGTATCGCCAAGCTTGCCTTCCACGCCAAGGAAAGTCCCATCCGGACACGGGACGAAGTCTTCAATCTTGTATCTTCATAGTCTTAGAGTCCGGCCGATGATGATAGTTCGGCTATCCAGACACTCCCTAGTCCGGAACTCCCTCAGTAGCCCCCGAAACGGGCTTCAGCGATGACGAGTCCGGCGCGTATATTGTCTTCGGTGTTGCAAGGCGGGTTCTCCTTCAAACTTCATGTTCCCGTCGAATAGTGTCCGGCTTCCTTATAAATGTTGTGCTCCTTGGCTTCTACGCCAAATAATGGCCTTCTTCCACGTGTCGCATTTAATGCGAAAGGCTGGGGTATTTTTACATTTTACCCCCTAGCCGTGCGAACGAGCCGCCTATAAGAGAGGCGAGGATCTAGATCCAGCTCACACCATCCTCCATCCGCTAGTTCTAATCGAAGCGCCTCTGACAAAAATCCATTCCATCATGGATAGCCGACGTGGCTCCTCCTCTCGTGCTCCCAGCCCTAAGCCAGGAGATTGGGGGAGATGCTCAGTTCCTAATAGCGAGCTAGTGGCACTCCAAATCGAGGGATATCTTCCCCCAGCTTTCATGGTTCCGGTTCGAGCCGGACTAGCCACCTACAAGGGTGGAAAGCAGGCGGAGAGCGTCCCCAACCCTTCCAAAGGGGAGCGGGTATGCTTTGTCCCCTATCTAATAAGGGGACTCGGATTTCCCATACATCCGTTTCTCCGGGGGCTCCTAGAGTTCTACGGACTCCAGCTTCACCACCTCACGCCCGCCTCCATTTTGCACATCGCGGGCTTCGTAGCTCTCCAGCTTCACCACCTCACGCCCGCCTCCATTTTGCACATCGCGGGCTTCGTAGCTCTTTGCGAGCTGTTCTTGGGCATCGAGCCCCATTTTGCGCTGTGGAAGAGATTGTTTTGTCTCGTACCCCGTTCTCATGAGGGGTCGATATATCAAGTGGGCGGAGCGAAATATGGCGCATCGCCGGACCGGATATCTATCCGGCACCCGAAGAAGGCGTCCAAGACTGGCCTTGAATGGTTCTACATGGAGGACGCCCCTCTGCTAGATCCAGTTCGGATCGGCCTCCGGAGTTCAAAATGCTCCCTTGAAGAAACGCCTGAGTTGGCGCCATGAGCCCTCAACGGGAAGATGATAGGAGCGTCCATTATCCGATGGGCGGGTTAGGTTCTTGGCCACTCCGGATTAACCATGATTGGAGTCATGGCCACGTGCATTATGCGAGGGGTGCAACCACTCCAATATAGGGGCCACCCTATGTGGGATTTCAACGGGGAAGATGACGCCACCCGTCATGGCCGCAAAGGGCCAGGCTCGGCAACCGATCTGGCAAAGATCCTGTCCGTCTTGTACAAGGGAGAGGAGGAGGACTTCCTCCGCACGAATTCGTTGAATGGATTCTCTATGAATAACCCTCGAAGCTGGGTAAGCGGATGTTCATCTACCCGATCCATACTTTTAAAGTCAAGTATCTTACTCTCTGATTTCGACTCAGAAGCTGCTCCGGGAAGTGTAGGGCATACGAATACTAACTCCACAGCCCGAGGATCCGGAACGAACCCTTGATCCGACCTCCTAAGAGGATCCGGACATAAAGGTGGAGCTGATTGACGGGGTGTTCCACCAACGTAGCATAGACAATGCCCTAGTCGCCATTACGGCTGACTACCCCGGTTTGTTTCCAGCCTCCCAGGTGACTACGACCGAGGTCTTGACACCATCATTTGATCCGCGCTCAATTCTGACCATCCCATATTGATGGTGCATCGCAGGAGGTGCCTTTAAGGCGGGGAGCCGAACTCGCGGCCGACCAACAAGGGTCAGTCCGGCTCAGCAGGCGGAAGAGGAGTGCGACGCGAACCGAAACGTCGCCGCAACGGTACGGAGCACCGCTATTTTTAAGGGAAGGATCCCCAGGAGGTTTATTAATGCTCATAACTTTTCCAGAAAGAGCGCCACGGACAAAGGTCCGGAGAGGTTGCCAATCAAGCCTCCGCCAGCCATGCTCCAACGCATGGTCCGGGAGGGGAGGCGAATACAAGGCATGAGCCGGACGCTCCTCCGACGGAGGATGCCGACAGGTTGTCCGCCACCCGGTCTGAGGTGGAGAGCGCCATGAATCACAGGCGTCGTCGGACAGTTCTTCATGACACGTGTTTCTCCCCGGAGGCATTAAGTGCCTTTGATGCGGGAAACGCGCACCTCCGTGCCGCTCAAGATGGGTTAACCAGAGCCACGGAGCAGTATGTGGAAGACATACGGGTAAGTAATTTTAATAGTTATATATGCCAGTAGCCCCCGAGACTTAAAATAGTTGAAATAACTGATTTAAGGATCAATTATTATGCAGGATCTTACGGAGAAGAATACCCATCTGTCCCAGGAGCTCCAAGAGTGCAAGGCCCAACTTGAGGCCGCACTGGCCGCCACAGGGGGAGCCACAAAGACCCCCACTGGTAAGACGTACTTTGAAAAGATAATTATTTAACAAAGTGCGGCGTGAATCTGACAATAATATTGCGGAGGGCGTTGGACTAGATCCGGACAAGCAACAGCTACTGCGTCAGCTAAAGGCCGGCGAGAGGGTGCTTATGAAGGTGCAGTAGGAGAGAAACAAGCTCCAAGATGCCCACACCCAGCAAGGAGAAGAGCTGACAGGTGTTCGGGCCCACTATGCAGCTCCGTGAAGGAGAATCGGTGGTCGCGGCATTTATAGTAAGTGCTTGAACAAATTCCTTTGAAAAGAAGAATTGGCGAGGAAGTCGATTGACGTAAATATGTCTTTAGGTGTGCTCACAGTCGCCTCATGGAGAAATGCCTGGTCAACGGGTGACCAACTTCCCGAGCTGGTGCAATTGCTCGAACGTGTTCAGCAGGCGATGAGTGGCGTCGTTCATGCTTTATAGCCATCCGTCTCCCTACCCGAGGGCCTTGGTGAGCTTGCTGAGAAGCTTCAGGAAGCACGGTGACACCTCCATTTGTGGAAGATATCGGCCTGCCGTCAGGGTGCCAGGGAGGCCTGGGCCATGGTGAAGACACGTTACCCGAAGGCTGACCCAAACCACATGGCCGAGGTCGGACCCGCGGGACCTGATGGGACGGAGATCCTGTGAGCTTGATGTACGGCCAAGTAGAGGCGGCTGCGAAATATTCCCAACAGGATGTAAATTAGACAGCCTGTTAGATGGGATTGAGGAGGAGTACAATCGGTCGGTTTGACGATGTAATTTGAAATGACATGTAAAATGCCTTCTAGCCGGATTGTAGATCGTTTGTCTTTGCGGACCGTTTCGCTTCAACCTCGGGACCCAACAGTCCGAGTGTGTCCGAATACCCTTACGGCTATAAAAGAACCGGGGCATGCATGGAGACAAGGCGTCGGGGTCATAATTGCTTTATCAGACAAGTGCCCAACTAGTTATGTTATATTACATGGTTAGTAAGAAACATCTTCCAGGGAGAATAGTTCCGTTAAGGGTTCCTTTCCACAGGAGGCATGCCCTAAAGTGCAATGCGGACTGTGAAAATAGCAGAAAAAAGCATCCGGGGCAGATAAATACTTAAGTAATAAATCATCTTTCAAGTCACCGACCGAATATTCTCTTAAGAACGCTAGCTTTCGGCTTCACCCGGTCGAGGTACACATCCGCTGACCAAAGAAGCGATCGCAGAGGTGCTCCCTTTACCTCCTAGCCGAACAATCGGGAACGTAGGGGTAAGCATAGGAGCCAGGCAACCCAGCTTGGCCAAAACTTAAGTCATATCGATGCATACAATGGTGAATAAAAGGTACATGCAGAAGTATGACACATGTATTGGGCATGAAGCCCGTATGAATAAGCACATTGAAGAAGCCCCCAGGTATAATGAGTGCCAGGAGCACATCAAGTGTGTGCAAACAAAGCGCAAATCAGCCTATAAAAGGTATTGAAAAAAAGTGGGAAGAAGGAGGGGGACAAGAGACAGTAAAAAATATAAAAAGGTGGACGGGGGAGTGAGGCGAACTCAGAGTCCGGCGTTAGGCGTAGAATCTTCGGAGACGGGCTGCGTTCCATGGGTTCGGCTCGAGTCGGTTGTCAGATGCGTTACGTAGACGGTATGCTCCGCCGGTCAGGACTTGGTCGATGATGAAGGGACCTTCCCACTTGGGCTTAAGTTTGTCCTTTTTCTTGTCCGTGAGCGTAGAACAAGTTCGCCAACATTGTAAGTTTTGGCCCGTGCTTCTCTGCTTTGATATCTTCGAGCCTGCTGGCGATAAAATGCGGAACGAGCCTTTGCCACGTCCGCTCCTCCTCTAAGGCGTCCAAACTGTCCTGCTGATCCAACTCAGCTTCTCTTTCTTCATACATGCGCACACGAGGTGAGTCATGAATTATATCGTAGGGCAGAACTGCCTCTGCGCCGTATACCATGAAAAATGGTGTGAATCCGGTAGTTCAGTTTAGCGTGGTCCGCAGCCCCCAGAGTACGGAGTCGAGCTCCTCTACCCAAAGGCGTGTTAGATTCCTTGAGGGACCGCACTAGTGCGGGTTTGATGCCGCTCATGATTAGACCATTTGCTCGCCGACTTGACCGTTAGTTTGGGGTGATAGATCAAGCGTGTCGAGCTTGATGCCCATGTTTTTGCACGAGTTTAACCTCGTAGGCCGTGAAGTTCGTGCCGTTATCAGTGATGAATCTTTGTGGGGCGCCAAAGCGGTGTACTACCCCGGATATGAAGTCTATCACGGTCCGGATTCTGCCGTTTTAACCGGCTTGGCCTCAATCCATTTGGTGAATTTGTCCACCATGACCAATAAGTATTTGTGCTTCGGGTTCCCCCTTTAAGGGGTCCAACCATGTCAAGCCCCGGACCCATGACGGCCAGGTAATGGGTATAGTTTTGAGGGCGGTTGGTGGCATGTGGCTCTGATTAGCAAAGAGCTGGCAACCGACACATCGTTGGACTAATTCCTGAGCATCTGCCCGGGCTGTCGGCCAATAAAATCATGTACGGAAGGCCTTGCCTACAAGGGCCCGGGCTGCAGCGTGGTGCCCGCCGAGTCCGGCGTGAATTTCAGCCAGGAGATTTCGCCCTTCCTCTTCGGAGATACACCTTTGAAGGAGTCCGGTTGTGCTTTTTTTATAAAGTTCTCCCTCATGGACCTTGTAGGCTTTAGATCGCCAAACTATGCAGCGGGCCTCATTTTGGTCTTCGGGAAGTTCTTGCCTGATTAAGTAGGCTAGGAATGGTTCCGTCCACGGGGCAATTACTGCCATTATTTCGTCGGCTGAAGGTGTTATTTCATTGGCTGAGCCGCCGATTGTGTCAGAATGGTGCGAGTTAGGTGATGCAGCTGGCTCCGGATTGTTATTTCGGACTCCTCTTCCCATAATACGGATGGCTTAAAGAGCCGTTCGGGAAGATGTTTGGAGGACGGTGTCTCGTTTAGCGCCGATGCGTGCTAACACGTCTGCTGCTGGTTATTATCCGGGCTACATTATGCGCCCGATGCGGCTATATCTCCCACGTGTCGAGGCACGCGACTTAGAGGCATAACCGCATTGAAAGCAATGTCGCAAGTGAGGTAATCTTCACACAACCCATGTAATAAATAAGGGAAAGAGATACATAGTTGGCTTACGATCGCCACTTCACACGGTACATAAATAAACATCCATCATTGAGTACACTCAAGGTCCGACTACGGAACCAAAATAAAAGAAGATACCCCAAATGCTACACGGATCCCGATCGTCCCAAGCTGGGCACCACTACTGATCGTCGGAAAAGACACATAGTAACGACCACGTTCCTCGTCGAACTCCCACTTGAGTTCGGTTGAGTCACCTGACCGCATCGCCGGCACTGCAACTGTTTTGGAAGTATCTGTGAGTCACGGGGACTCAGCAATCTCACACCCCAGATCAAGACTATTTAAGCTTGTAGGAAGGACGAGTAGTATAGTGGAGCTGCAGCAAGCGACTAGCATATATGGTGGCTACTTACAAAGAGAGCGAGAAGAGAAGCAAAGCACGGACGTGAAGCTAGTAGCGATCAAGAAGTGACCACTGAACTACTTACGTCAGACATAACTCCAACACCGTGTTCACTTCCCGGACTCCGAGAAGAGACCATCACGGTTACACACGCCGTTGATGTGTATTTTAATTGAGGTCAACTTCGGGTTTTCTACAACCGGACATTAACAAATTCCCATCTGCCTCATAACCGCGGCACGGCTTTCGAAAGATATTACCTGCAGGGTGTCCCAACTTAGCCCATTATAAGCTCTCACGGTCAACGAAGGATATTCCTTCTACCGGGAAGACCCGATCAATCTCGGAATCCCGGACTACAAGACATTTCGACAAAGAATAAAACAAGACCAGCAAAGCCGCCCGATTGTGCCGACAAATCCCGATAGGAGCTGCACATATCTCGTTCTCGTGGGCACATCCGGATAGGTCAGCCTACGAGTAAAACCAGACCTCGAGTTGCCCGTGGTGGCCCCTTGATCTGCCGGTTCGGGCCAAGACTCGAAGGAGCACCGGTCGGGGGTTAAAATAAAGATGACCCTCGGGCTCGCGAAAACCGGGGAAAAAGGCTTAGGTGGCAAATGGTAAAACCAATGTTGGGCCTTCTTTGGACGAGCCTTATTCAAAGCGAACTGTCAAGGGGGTCCCATAAATCACCCAACCGTGTAAGGAACGCGAAATCAAGGAACATAACACCGTATGACGGAAACTAGGGTGGCAAGAGTGGAACAAAACACGGGCATAAGGCCGAGCCTTCCACCCTTTACCAAGTATATAGATGTATTAAATTTTAGCAGATATTTATATTGTGATATCCCCAACAAGTAAACATGTTCCAACAAGGAACAACATCTCCATGTTCCAACAAGGAAACAAACTTCATCTTCACCTGCAACTAGCAACGCTATAAGAGGGGCTGAGCAAAGCGGTAACATAGCCAATCAACGGTTTGCTAGGAAAGGATGGTTAGGGGCTGACATGGCAATATGGGTGGCATGATATAGCAAGTGGTAGGCATGGCAGCATAGGCATAGCAAAAGAGCGAGCATCTAGCATAGCAAAGATAGAAGTGATTTCGAGGGTATGGTCATCTTGCTCGCAATGTTCTCAGAGTTGTCGAAAGCTTGATCCTCGTAAAGCGTTCTCAACAGGTTCCTCGTTCACGTACTCGTCTCCGGCTCTACCCAAAGCAACAACACAAACAAAGGAACCACAATAAATAACTGTGCAATGCACAATCAACGTGATGCAAAACATGGCATGATATGCGGGATGTGATATGCAATGCGTATGTGCGCTCCGGAAGGAAAATGATGAACCAGGCATCAACTTGGCAAACCAAGTATGCCACTGGAAAGATGAGATGATTTCGGTTGAAATCGATATAAAGATCACCGGAATCGGATGCACGGTTTGCAAATGACAAGCAAAACAAGAATGGCACAAATCTGCCATTAACAGCATGATGCCACTTAGCAAGCAACAAATAATTAAGCTACTGCACCCAAACGTATCAACAAAGGACATGGAAGTGATCTACACAAGATGCTTGACAAAAGATGAGCACTGAGCTTCGTCTAAATCACATCATAACAGGTTCGAACAAGCATGGCAAAAGTGCACAAAATATCAGGCTGGACATGGCAAAAACAGCATCAGGTTGCAATATTCAGAGCAAGAAAACTACATGCTACAGGAACTTAAAATAGCAAAACAAGGCAGGGAATGAATCTACTCAAAGCATAGTACAAAAATCCCTTACTGACCATAAGCCAAAGAGGATCCGAAAATATAGTAACACCCATGTCAATATTGAAAGTTTCGTTAACAGATTCAGCAACATGGCATGTCAAAAACTGATAACAAGTAGGCATGTTTACAAGCTCAATGCACTCACTACAGAGCCTTAAATGATAAACTAAGCATACATACATCAAGAAGACATGGCATAGAAGACATACATGGAAAGAACAATAACATAGCATAAATGGATCAACCACAACAACCTTGGAAAAATTGAATAACATGTAAACAATCTGCCAGGAAACATTTTATAGCAAAAGTAGAGCTCGATTGACTCAAGCTATGCTACTCCATAATTGCAAACAAGGACATGGATGGATAGAGCAAGACATGTTTAACAAAACATCCTTACTGAAGTATCTCAAAATATGCATAGATCTCTCGGTATCATCAAGTTAACATGGCATCAAAATATCAGCTAAACAGGGCTGAAATCAGCAACATCAGGACACCTACTTTGCATGCTTGTGCTAGTCACCACATAGATCACAAAAATACATGGCATACACCCCTGGAAAGATGGCATGGCATATTACAAAACACATGTAGGACTCCAATTCATAGGGTGCACACATCAATCATGGCAAAAATAACAAAAGTGCAAGTTCTGATAAAAATCAGAAACTAACAGCACATAGCACTCTTCCAACAGCATTTCGGGCGTCAAGATTAGCTCAAATGAAAATGATGCAATGGAATGAAATGATCTACCCTTCGAGGCGAACATTTTGACATATTATACGCGCAAAATGGATCAACGGATGCGAAGATATAGCACGTCGAAAATTGCACAAAATAACACAAAAGATGCAAAAACTTAAGAGAAATTAGGAGGAAAGTCAAGGCTCGCCCGAGGTCGGATCGGGCCCGACCGATCGGGCGACATGGAGGAGCTCGCTGGGACGGCGGCCGGGCGAGAGAGGCGGTCGGCGGGTCGGCGCCGGGCGGCGAAGGGTCGGCGGCGGGGGCCGGGCGAGGCGGGCCAAGAAGGAGCTCGGGGGGCGGGGGAGGCGCGGCTGCAGGGGAGGAGGCGGTGGCGCCCGGCCGGGCGAGGCGGCGGGGCGGAGCCGGCGACGGGCGGGCGGAGGAGCTTCGCGGCCCCTCGGTCAAGCGGCGGCGGCTGGGCTCACAAGGGTTCGATCCGGCCCGCGGCCGGGTGGCGCGGACAGGTGGCTGAGTGGGGCGGACGCGGCGGCGATTTTTGTCCGGCGCGGGCGGACACGTCCGGCGCGCGCGGGGAGGTTTTTTTAGGGTTTCGGGAAAGAGGATGACCCGGATTTCGGGGGAGGTTTGCTTAAATAGGCATAGAGGGAGCTAGGAGAGTCCAAATGAGGTGTAGTTTTCGCCCACACGATCATGATCGTACGACGGAGAGCATGGAGGTGACTTAGATGGGTTATTGGGCTGTTTTGAAGGGGTGTTGGGCTGCAACTTAAAAGAGGCCTTTGCGAGAGTGCGGTTAACGTTGGAGTACCAAACAAGCTCCAAATGACCCGAAACTTGACCCGGTGGTCTACGGTGGTATACCAAGGCCACTAGACAAACCTCGGTCCATTTCGAGAAGGTTTAATACCCGCACATGGAAAAAACGTAAAAAAGGGCCGCCGGGGGAGATAGGAGTGCCGGATTGCAAAACGGACAACCGGAAAAATGCTCGGAATCATGAGACGAACACGTATGCAAATGCGATGCACATGATGACATGATATAAAATGCATGACATGGACAAAATGCAAAAAGAGGAAAACCCAACCACGGAGGGAATATCATATCACAATGCCGAAAATGGCAAGAGTTGGAGTTACAAATATGGAAAGTTACATCCGGGGTGTTACAACACTCCACCACTACAAGAGGATCTCGTCCGAGATCTAGGGTGAAAAGAACTCCGGATATTCGAATGGAGGTGATCCTCGCGCTCCCGTGTAGCTTCTCGGTCGGAATGGTGTGACCACTTCACTTTCAGGAATTTGATTGACTTGTTGCGAGTCTTGCGCTCGGTTTCTTCAAGAATAGCAACGGGTGCTCATGATAAGAGAGATCTTCTTGAAGGTCAATCTCTTGAAGTTGATAGTGCGTTCAGGAGTCTTGAAGCACTTGCGAAGGCTGAGACACGTGAAACACATCGCACGTTTGCAAAGTTGGACGGAAGCTCAAGTTGATAGGCGAGATCGCCTCTTTTGCCAATGATCTTGAAAGGACCCACGTATCTAGGGGCAAGCTTCCCTTTGATACCGAAGCGATGAGTGCCTTTCATTGGAGAGACGCGGAGGTAGACATGGTCTTCGATTTCAAAAGCCACATCACGGTGCTTATCATCATAATAGCTCTTTCATGCGATTATGCGGCTTTGAGATTCTCACGAATGACTTGGCACATTTCTTCCGCTTCGTGATCAAGTCATTGCCAAGAAGTTGGCGTTCACCTGTCTCGGACCAATTGAGAGGAGTACGGCACTTTACGCCATAGAGAATTTCGAATGGGGCCTTGCCCGAACTCGCTTGGAAGCTGTTGTTGTAGGAGAACTCGGCATATGGAAGACAATCTTCCCACTTCATACCGAAGGAAATGACACAAGCCCTGAGCATATCTTCAAGGATTTGATTAACTCGCTCGACTTGGCCACTTGTTTGAGGGTGGAAAGCTGTGCTGAAACGAATGTTGGTGCCCATGGCCTTATGAACAGAATCCCATAACTTGGAGGTAAAGATGCTTCCACTGTCTGAATAGATCAATTGTGGAATGCCGTGCTATGAGACAATCCTCGGAGGTGTATAGCTCGCCAACCGAGCTGCTGTGATAGATTCTTTGATAGGAAGAAAATGAGCCACTTTAGTCGACTTGTCAATGACAACGAAGATAGCATCATTTCCACGCTTGGACTTTGGAAATCCGATCCACGAAGTCCATTTCAATATGATCAAACTTCCACTCTGGAATAGCAAGAGGTTGAAGGAGACCAGCTGGTCTTTGGTGTTCGCTTTCACTCTTCTGCAGACATCACACTCATTCACGAATTGAGCAATCTCTCGCTTCATTCGAGTCCACCAATATGACTGCTTGAGATCATGGTACATCTTCGTACTTCCAGGATGAATGGATAGAAGCGAATTGTGAGCCTCGTTCATAATGACTTTTCGTAGATCACCCTTAGGAACCACAATCCGGTCCTCAAAGAAAAGAGTATCTTTGTCATCAACGTGGAAGCACTTGTACTTGGAAATGCCCTTGTCGATACCACGTTTCACCTTTTTCACCATGGTATCCAGAAGTTGAGCCTCACGAATCTGATCTTCCAAAGTAGGAGAGACTATGAGGTTGGCAAGAAAGCCTTGAGGAACAACTTGAAGATTCAGCTGCGGAAAGCTTCACAGAGATCCGGTGAAAGGGCTTGAGGATTAGATCATTGCGATAAGCCTTCTGCTCAAAGCATCTGCAATGACATTGGCCTTGCGGAGTATATTCAATACTTGGGTTGTACTCTTGAATCATTTCGACCCATCGAGTCTGCACCGAGGTTGAGGTTGGGCTGAGTGAAGATGTACTTGAGACTCTTGTGATCGGTGAAAATGTCCACTTTCCTTCCCAACAAGAGATGTCTCCACGTTATCAATGCATGGACCAACGCCGCCAACTCAAGATCGTGAGTGGGGTAGTTCTTTTCGTTGGGCTTCAAATGGCGAGAGGTATAAGCCACAACTCTCTTCTCTTGCATTAACACAGCACCGAGACCTTGAAGAGAAGCATCACAGAAAACTTCAAATGGCTTGGATTCATCAGGAGGAGTCAAGACAGGAGCTGTGACGAGTTTCTCTTTGAGGGTATTGAAAGCAACATCACATTCAGGAGACCAGACATACTTCGCATGCTTCTGGAGAAGGTTGGAAAGAGGCTTTGCAATCTTGGAGAAGTTCTCAACGAATCTTGACAATAGCTTGTAAGACCAAGAAAGGCTGGAGCTGCTTGATATTCGAGGAGGTTCCCAATTCACAATTGCGGACACCTTCTCGGGATTAATGTGATGCCCTTGGCGGAGATGATATGACCAAGATAAAGCACTTCATCAAGCCAAAATTCACATTTGGAGAACTTCGCATAGAATTGATACTCTACGAGCTTGTCTGGCACCAATCGCAAATGTTTGGCATGATCCTTCTTATTCTTGGAGAAGACCAAAATATCATCAAGATAGACCAAGACGAATTCATTGGTGTAGGGATTGAAGATGAAATTCATCATCCGAGAGAAAGTTGGAGGAGCATTGACGAGGCCGAAAGACATGACAGTATATTCATAAGAACCAAAGCTTGTTACGAATGCAGTCTTGGGAATATCTTGTTCACGAATGCGAATCTGATGATACCCCATCTGAAGGTCAAGCTTAGAGAACACTGTAGCACCTTTGAGTTGCTCGAAAAGCTCATTGATGTTGGGAAGTGGATACTTGTTCTTGATAGTCTTCTTATTCAATGGACGGTAATCGACGCAAAGTCGGTCCGTGCCATCCTTCTTCTGGACAAAAAGAACACCACAACCCCAAGGAGATGAACTCGGTCTGATCAAACCCAGACGCTCTTGTTCATCGAGCTGTTTCTTCAATTCCTTCAGCTCATCAGGTCCAAGCTTGTATGGACGCTTGCAAACGGGTTCGATGCCGTGCTCAAGATCGATAACGAACTCAATCGGCCGATGAGGAGGCATACCCGGAAGCTCTTCCGGAAAGACATCTTGGTACTCACAAACGATGGAATCGAGAGATGGCATTCAGTTCGCCCTTCTCATTGAGAGAAAACAACCGAATGGTTTCATCACGAGCGGCATAGATGATCACATCATTAGAAGAGTGAGTCAATTGAATTTCCACAGCAGCACAATCAAGCTGAGCTTTGTGCTGAGAAAGCCGATCCATCCCGAGAATAAGATCAATATCCGAGTCACCAAGAACAATTGGTTTAGCCAGAAATCTATAATCGCCCATCTTGATACCGACATTCGAACCACCAAGCTAGAACTCATGTGCTTGCCCGGGAAACAATTGCTAGAGGTTTAACCAAGAATTCAAGTGAAATCATGCTTGGCAAAAACGGTCTCGACATGAAACAATGCGATGCACCAAAGATCAAATAAGACTTTTGCAGGAATATCATTAACTGAGAGATTACCCATAATCACATCAGAAGATTCCTCTGCTTGAGCTGCATTCATCATATTCACCTTGGCATGCTTTGGATTATGCTTGACCACTGCATTGCTGGAAGATTTCACAGGAGGAGGCGGAAGGCGCCTTTGGTTGAAGCATTTGTTCGCATAGTGACCTTTAGCCGACATTTGTTGCAAGTCACCTCGAGAGCGGACGGTGGTAAGGAGCACTTGACCTTGGAGCTTGAGAATTAGACTTGTTACGATAGCTTGGGTTGGGTGGGTGGGAAGATCCACGGCCACCTGAGTTCTTCTTTGATAAGGCCGACGGAACGGAGGAGGAGGAAGGTAAAACTTCGCTGCTTGGCTGCCACTTGAGCGGAAGAAGAAGACTGAATCGCATCCTGATTCTCTTCTTAGAAGCCTCACATTTGAGCTGGGCAGCTTCTTGCTTCGGTGCCATGTTGTAGAAATCATCATACTTAATCGGCTCAAAAGCACAAGAGCTAATTGCAGATCTTCTCTCGGACCACCTCTGAATTGATAGATCATACTCTTTTCATCGTGCACGTCTTGCTTAGCAAAACGAAGCGAAGCTTACAGGAATCGGATATTGTATTGATAGGCAGACATGTTGCCTGCTTGAGATTGCGGAACTCCTCACGCTTGCTCTCAACAACACTTTTCGGAATGTGGTGAGCTCTGAAATCACGGCGGAACTCATCCTGTAATGACACGACCTCCTCTGGAATCTTTGTATTGTTGGTACCACTCGCAGCCTTGATCCTTGAGTTGAAACGATGCAAACTTGACAAAGTCCTCAGGTCCGACATTGCTACAATCAAAATGCTTGCAGATGTCCACTAACCAATCGTCAGCCGTCTGTGGCCTCGACTACGTAAACCGAAAGACTTCGCTGATTAGCGAGGAACCGACCGAGAGTAGCAAAGTGCGGCTGATTGTTGCCTTGACCTTGATTTCCTTGATTGCCTTGCCCCTGAGTACGTTCTTGCAAGAGCTGCAAAATCATCTGAGCATTGGCATTGGTGGCTGCCATGATAGCTTGCCAGGCCTCTGGAGGCGGAGGTGGAGGTGGAGGGTTCGACTGATCCCCATCATTACGATCCGGATTCAGACGCGTAGGCGGAGCCATCCTGAAGAGGGTGACATCCGTTAGTCCTTTGATAGACAAATTGATAAGTAGAATCAACGGATAGAAATTGCAACATATAGTCTTCACAATAAACATTCGAACAAGAATGAACGAATGAATTCCAAAGTTAATCATCACACGTCCATTAAGGTGAGAAGCCACTTAGACAAAGGATATGGAAACAACATCTGTCTTAGAAACAATTCGAATATCACAACTGAAAACCAAAAGGTTGGCTTCTAGAATGAGCCGGAACAAACACATGACAGAGATTTCGCCCAAAGTGTTCGTGGTGGGGCCCACACGGGCACTGACGTATAGCGGGACGTCACGAATGACTAACAAGACGTCCCGAATTAGCATAGCCAAGGATTCTTTAAGACGTCTACGCGACCAATCGTGAATCGACCGTGAATGGGCGGACCACTAAACTTTGAACCCCAATCTCAAATCATACATCCATCGGAAAGAATATCCCGTAAGCTACTAGAATTCCCACCTATAAACTCCCGAAACTTTACGGTTATGCAATCTGGTGTTGGGGATACAGGGGACACAAAATATATCACCCAAACTAACAATACCTAGATCCAAATTGTATCCATCCGTCAACACATAACTAAGAAATCCTCGAAATCGTGGTACCTCGACCTTGAAAAACATCCGTTATACAAGTCATGGCAATACTCACTCGCCACAAGATCGGGCTATCAGGGTTATCTCACCAACAAGCGCACAAAAGAGATTTCGATGTCGGCAAAACTCGGTATTCCAGAATCGCAACGATAAAATTGTGACGACAACACCTCGGAGCTCAACTCCCCGGGACACTGCCACAACCCCTAAATGTCAGGAGGCACCAAGAACAATGTTCTCGTCACAAAACCATCGGAACGATTCCAAGATACCCACGTGATCCTAAAAAAAAAATTTAGTGAAATTTGAGAAGAGAAGAGTCAAAACACTACGTCAGGATACCTCACAGAGCGATGAAGGGACTGAGGAGTAAAAAGAATCCTACTCTCCGATATATATAATCCTAAGACTCAAAACATTTTCCATTCTAGACTCAACAACGCCAGCAAACAATCAAGTAGGGGGCTCCTAAGTCGGGGAAGGCTCTGATTACCAACTTGTAACGCCCCGATGCGGCTATATCTCCCACGTGTCGAGGCACGACTTAGAGGCATAACCGCATTGAAAGCAATGTCGCAAGTGCGGTAATCTTCACACAACCCATGTAATAAATAAGGAAAGAGATACATAGTTGGCTTACAATCGCCACTTCACACATACATAAATAAACATCCATCATTCAGAGTACACTCAAGGTCCGACTACGGAACCAAAATAAAAGAAGATACCCCAAATGCTACGGATCCCCGATCATCCCAACTGGGCACCACTCACGATCGTGGAAAAGACACATAGTAACGACCACGTTCCTCGTCGAACTCCCACTTGAGTTCGGTTGAGTCACCTGACCGCATCGTCGGCACTGCAACTGTTTTGGAAGTATCTGTGAGTCACGGGGACTCAAAGCAATCTCACACCATGAGATCAAGACTATTTAAGCTTGTAGGAAGGATGAGTAGTATAGTGGAGCTGCAGCAAGCGACTAGCATATATGGTGGCTACTTCGCAAAGAGAGCGAGAAGAGAAGCAAAGCACGGACGTGAAGCTAGTAGCGATCAAGAAGTGACCCTGAACTACTTACGTCGGACATAACTCCAACACCGTGTTCACTTCCGGACTCCGAGAAGAGACCATCACGGTTACATGCCGTTGATGTGTATTTTAATTGAGGTCAACTTCGGTTTTCTACAACGGACATTAACAAATTCCCATCTGCCTCATAACCTGGGCACGGCTTTGAAAGATATTACCTGCGGGTGTCCCAACTTAGCCCATTATAAGCTCTCACGGTCAACGAAGGATATTCCTTCTACCGGGAAGACCCGATCAATCTCGGAATCCCGGACTACAAGACATTTCGACAAAGCAATAAAACAAGACCAGCAAAGCCGCCCGATTGTGCCGACAAATCCCGATAGGAGCTGCACATATCTCGTTCTCGTGGCACATCCGGATAGGTCAGCCTACGAGTAAAACCAGACCTCGAGTTGCCCGTGGTGGCCCCTGATCTGCCGGTTCGGGCCAAGACTCGAAGGAGCACCGGTCCGGGGGGTTAAAATAAAGATGACCCTCGGGCTCGCGAAAACCGGGGAAAAAGGCTTAGGTGGCAAATGGTAAAACCAATGTTGGGCCTTCTTTGGGCGAGCCTTATTCAAAGCGAACTGTCAAGGGGGTCCCATAAATCACCCAACCGTGTAAGGAACGCGAAATCAAGGAACATAACACCGGTATGACGGAAACTAGGGTGGCAAGAGTGGAACAAAACACCAGGCATAAGGCCGAGCCTTCCACCCTTTACCAAGTATATAGATGTATTAAATTTTAGCAGATATTTATATTGTGATATCCCCAACAAGTAAACATGTTCCAACAAGGAACAACATCTCCATGTTCCAACAAGGAAACAAACTTCATCTTCACCTGCAACTAGCAACGCTATAAGAGGGGCTGAGCAAAGCGGTAACATAGCCAATCAACGGTTTGCTAGGAAAGGATGGTTAGGGCTGACATGGCAATATGGGTGGCATGATATAGCAAGTGGTAGGCATGGCAGCATAGGCATAGCAAAAGAGCGAGCATCTAGCATAGCAAAGATAGAAGTGATTTCGAGGGTATGGTCATCTTACGCAATGTTCTCGAGTTGTCGAAAGCTTGATCCTCGTAAGCGTTCTCAACAGGTTCCTCGTTCACGTACTGCGTCTCCGGCTCTACCCAAAGCAACAACACAAACAAAGGAACCACAATAAATCACGGTGCAATGCACAATCAACGTGATGCAAAACATGGCATGATATGCGGGATGTGATATGCAATGCGTATGTATGCGCTCCGGAAGGAAAATGATGAACCAGGCATCAACTTGGCAAACCAAGTATGCCACTGGAAAGATGAGATGATTTCGGTTGAAATCGATATAAAGATCACCGGAATCGGATGCACGGTTTGCAAATGACAAGCAAAACAAGAATGGCACAAATCTGCCATTAACAGCATGATGCCACTTAGCAAGCAACAAATAATTAAGCTACTGCACCCAAACGTATCAACAAAGGACATGGCAGTGATCTACACAAGATGCTTGACAAAAGATGAGCACTGAGCTTCGTCTAAATCACATCATAACAGGTTCGAACAAGCATGGCAAAAGTGCACAAAATATCAGGCTGGACATGGCAAAAACAGCATCAGGTTGCAATGTTCAGAGCAAGAAAACTACATGCTACAGGAATTTAAAATAGCAAAACAAGGCATGGCATGAATCTACTCAAAGCATAGTACAAAAATCCCTTACTGACCATAAGCCAAAGAGGATCCGAAAATATAGTAACACCCATGTCAATATTGAAAGTTTCATTAACAGATTCAGCAACATGGCATGTCAAAAACTGATAACAAGTAGGCATGTTTACAAGCTCAATGCACTCACTACAGAGCCTTAAATGATAAACTAAGCATACATACATCAAGAAGACATGGCATAGAAGACATAAATGGGAAGAACAATAACATAGCATAAATGGATCAACCACAACAACCTTGGCAAAATTGAATAACATGTAAACAATCTGCCAGTAAACATTTTATAGCAAAAGTAGAGCTCGATTGACTCAAGCTATGCTACTCCATAATTGCAAACAAGGACATGGATGGATAGAGCAAGACATGTTTAAACATCCTTACTGAAGTATCTCAAAATATGCATAGATCTCTCGGTATCATCAAGTTAACATGGCATCAAAATATCAGCTAAACAGGGCTGAAATCAGCAACATCAGGACACCTACTTTGCATGCTTGTGCTAGTCACCACATAGATCACAAAAATACATGGCATACACCCCTGGAAAGATGGCATGGCATATTACAAAAAACATGTAGGACTCCAATTCATAGGGTGCACACATCAATCATGGCAAAAATAACAAAAGTGCAAGTTCTGATAAAAATCAGAAACTAACAGCACATAGCACTCTTCTAACAGCATTTCGGGCATCAAGATGAGCTCAAATGAAAATGATACAATGGGCTGAAATGATCTACTCTTCGAGACGAACATTTTGACATATTATACGCGCAAAATGGATCAACGGATGCGAAGATATAGCACGTCGAAAAATGCACAAAATAACACAAAAGATGCAAAAACTTAAGAGAAATTAGGAGGGGGAAAGTCAACGGCGCTCGGCCCGAGGCCGGATCGGGGCGACGCGCGGAGGAGCTCGCCGGGGACGGCGGCCGGCGAGGAGAGGCGGTCGGCGGGGTCGGCGCCGGGCGGCGAAGGGGTCGGCGGCGGCGGGGTGGGCCAGTGAGGCGGTGGCCTACCAAGAAGGAGCTCTGGGGCGGGCGCGCTGGGCGAGGGAGGTCAAGGCGGGCGGCCCGCCGGGCGAGGCGGCGGGCGGAGCCGCGACGGGCGGGCGGAGGAGCTTCGCTGCCCCTCGGTGGCGGCGGGCGCTGGGGTTCTCTGATCCGGCCCGGGCGGGCGGGCGGGCGGGCGGCGGCGCTGTGTGGCGGCGCCATGAGTGGGGCGGACGCGGCGGCGATTTTTGTCCGGCGCGGGCGGACACGTCCGGCGCGCGCGGGGAGGTTTTTTTTAGGGTTTCGGGGAAGAGGATGACCCGGATTTCGGGGGAGGTTTGCTTAAATAGGCATAGAGGGAGCTAGGAGAGTCCAAATGAGGTGTAGTTTTCGCCCACACGATCGTGATCGTACGACGGAGAGCATGGAGGTGACTTAGATGGGTTATTGGGCTGTTTTGAAGGGGTGTTGGGCTGCAACTTAAAAGAGGCCTTTGCGAGAGTGCGGTTAACCGTTGGAGTACCAAACAAGCTCCAAATGACCCGAAACTTGACCGGTGGTCTACGGGTGGTATACCAAGGCCACTAGACAAACCTCGGTCCATTTCGAGAAGGTTTAATACCCGCACATGGAAAAAACGTAAAAAGGGCCGCCGGGGGAGATAGGAGTGCCGGATTGCAAAACGGACAACGGGAAAAATGCTCGGAATCATGAGACGAACACGTATGCAAATGCGATGCACATGGTGACATGATATAAAATGCATGACATGGACAAAATGCAAAAAGAGGAAAACCCAACCACGGAGGGAATATCATATCACAATGCCGAAAATGGCAAGAGTTGGAGTTACAAATATGGAAAGTTACATCCGGGGTGTTACATACATGGTGGAATTCGAGTCCTTCGAACCGAGCTGACATTTTTAGGACGGCGTTGCGGTAAGCTACCATTTTTGGATCTTTGGCGTCAAAGTCTCCATTTACTTGGGATATTGCGAGGTTTGAATTCCCGGGCACCTCTAGGCGTTGAATGCCCATGGAGAGTGTCATCCGGAGGCCATGTAGAAGGGCCTCGTATTCGGCTGCGTTGTTGGAGTCCATGTACATTATTTGAAGTACGTATTGGATTGTGTCTCCAGTTGGGGACGTCAGGACGACGCCAGCCCCCAAGCCAGCCAACATTTTGGATCTGTCGAAATGCATGATCCGGTTGAGTACGCCGTACTCTTTAGGGAGTTCGGCCGGTCCATTCGGCGACGAAGTCAGCCGAACCTGCGACTTTATAGCTCGCCGTGGTTTGTAGGTTATGTCAAATGGTAAGAGCTCGATAGCCCATTTTGCAATCCTGCCTGCTATGTCGTGATTGTTTATAATATCGTTGAGAGGTACTTCGGAGGCCACCGTTATTGAACACTCTTGAAAGTAGTGTCGCAGCTTCCGGGATGCCATGAACACCGCATACGCTATCTTTTGATAATGTGGGTACCGGGATTTGCATGGAGTTAGAACAGTGGATACGTAGTACACTGGTTTTTGAAGAGGGAATCTCTGCCCTTCCGTTTCTCGTTCAACAACGAGTACCGTGCTGACAACTTGATGTGTTGCTGCGATATATAATAACATAGGTTCGCCCAGGTTGGGCGCGGCCAGAACCAGATTTGTTGCTAGTATGGCCTTTATTTCTTCGAGTCCGGCTGTGGCAGCATCCGTCCATTCGAAATGTTCGGTGCGCCGGAGGAGGCAGTAGAGGGGCAGAGCCTTTTCTCCCAAACGGGAGATGAAGCAACTTGAGGCCGCTACGCATCCGGTTAGTTTTTGTATCTGCTTGAGGTCTTTTGGAATATCCAAGCGTGTGAGCTCGGATTTTGGCCGGTTTGCTTCAATTCCTCGACCGGATACGATGAAGCCCAAGAGCTTTCCGGCTGCTAAGCCGAAGACGCATTTTTCCGGATTGAGCTTAATGTCATATGCTCGGAGGTTGTCAAATGTCACCCTTAAGTCTTCTACTGGAGTTCCGACGTGTTTGGTCTTGACGACCACATCGTTTACGTATGCCTCTACTGTTTTGCCTATCTGGGTAGCCAGACATGTTTGAATCATGCGCTGATATGTTGCGCCGGCGTTTTTGAGTCCGAAGGGCATTGTGTTAAAGCAGAATGGCCCATATGGAGTAATGAATGCTGTTGCGGCCTGATCTTTCTCCGCCATCTTGATTTGATGGTATCCGGAGTATGCGTTGAGGAAGCACAATGAATCGTGCCCTGCGGTAGCATCGATGATTTGGTCGATGCGAGGGAGGGGGAAAGGGTCCTTTGGATAGGCCTTGTTAAGGTCTTTAAAATCGACGCAGAGGCGCCAGGATTTGTCCTTTTTTGGTACCATTACTAGATTGGCTAGCCAGTCCGGATGTTTTATATCTCTGATGAATCCGGCTTCTAAGAGTTTGGCTAGCTCCTCTCCCATTGCCTGTCTTTTGGGTTCGAAAAATCGCCGAAGAGCTTGTTTGACTGGCTTGAATCCTTTTAGGATATTTAGGCTGTGCTCTGCCAGCCTGCGTGGGATTCCTGGCATGTCTGAAGGGTGCTAGGCAAAAATGTCCCAATTTTCCCGAAGGAATTCTCGTAGTGCGGCTTCGACATCAGGACTTAATTGTGCCCCAATGGAGGCCGTCTTTGTGGGGTCCGTTGGATGGACCTGAAATTTGACTATTTCGTCTGCTGGTTTAAAAGAGGTGGACTTGGACCTCTTATCAAGGATCACATCGTCCCTATCCACCGTGGAGCGTAGTGTAGTTAGTTCCTCTGCCGCTAGGGCTTCGGACAATGCCTCTAGGGCGGTGGGCTGTCTTATTTTCAGCATGAGTGTTGTATCCGGATCATCGGCGAGAGTGATTATCCCATTGGGTCCGGGAATTTTGAGCTTCATGTACCCGTGGTGGGGTATAGCTTGGAAGATTGTGAATGCCTCTCGCCTAACAAAGCGTGATATCCGCTGCCGAATGGGGCCACTTGGAACGTGACCTCCTCGGACTGTAATTGTCCGTAAGTTTAACACTACATCTAGTGTGATTTTTCCTGTGCAGCGTACTTCTCGACTAGGGATTATCCCTCTGAAGGTTGTCTTCTTTGCGCTCGGTCTGACTCGATCAATTTCCATTTTTGAAGGGTTTCCTCATAGATGAGGTTTAATCATGCCGCCATCCATGAGTACCTTACTAAGACGGAAACCGTCCACTATCGGACTAAGGACCAATGCGGCCGGTGCTCTAGCTGTTCGAATTTAGGTTCGTTTGGCGTTGAAGGTGATAGCCGTGTCGCTCCATGGATTTGTTGTTGCTACTTGGTAGACTTGGCGAGGCATGGATTGTTCGCTTCCGCATGTTATTTGATGCGAAAGTCTCAAGATTAATACCGCATCGGGTACTCTTGGGTTGGTTGCGGGGCTAAAAAGCCTCACGCCACTTTTGGCCACCTGCCGTAGTATCCAACACGCTTCGAAGGCTGTGTGTGTTGGAGTGGCGCCCTCCGTATTGTGGATTTTGCAGGGTCCATTGAGCCATCCCTCCAAGATCTGATTCCTGCACCCTTAGGGGTTTTGCTTTCGGTTTTAACCCGTGTGCTTGAGTATGAAGCACCCTTTTATTTCAGACTGGGTTTGTATTCAGGGCCGGATTGTCCCAAAACCTAGTTTCGGTTTTCCAGGCACTCTCCATCGCGCAGTATTTTTGTACGATGGTCGCTAGGTCAACGAGACGTGAAACTTCGCGAGGACTGATGGCGTTTATGATTCCCTTGTCCGTGCAATTGTTGCAGAAGATTGAAATCGCGCTTTCTTCACGGCAGTCCTTTATCATGTTCATAACCAGGAGGAATCTGGCTCAGTAATGATGTACTGTTTCATCGGGCTCTTGCCGTATTTGAGATAGATCGCTTATGTTTGGGTGGGCGGGTGGAATTAAGTTCGGAACCCCGCCCAGTCTGAGGCTCAAAGGCCAAGAAGCTTCCGGATTCGGAAGCTTGGTTTGCTGAGCGCTTTCCAACAAATCTAGTCCAATGCCTGACTTTAGGTTCAGTATTTGATTAGTGTCCGTCCCTCCGCGGGAATCCGGCATGGAGGGATCCGGAATTCGGACATAGTTGGATTTTAACATAGAAGAAGAGTCGCCGCATTGTTCCTCTACCACGACAACGTGGTGGGTAACCTGGGGAGAGTTAATTTCTCTCAGATCGGTTTTAATCCCAATCTGATCGTAGTCGGTAGCGACTCCCAGGGCGGCGATGCGATCCAAGAGCTCGTTTACGGAGGAGAGCTCAATCGGATCTAGCTGCTCGGCGAATTCCGAGCTGACGTGAAGATCGCTTTTAATGACTTGAGAGGTCATTGTCGGGGCGGTGGCCGAACAGGCGGTCATGAGAAAACCGCCTAGCCGGATAGTCTGGCCGGCGGCCAAAGCTCCCTTGACGACGGCGCCGTCTTTAAAGACGGGAAAAGGCATCCTTCCTGATGGTGACGGCACAAAGGAACTCTCAATGAAAGCACCAATGTCAGTGTCAAAACCGGCAGATCTCGGGTAGGGGGTCCCGAACTGTGCGTCTAGGCGGATGGTAACAGGAGACAAGGGACACGATGTTTTACCCAGGTTCGGGCCCTCTTGATGGAGGTAAAACCCTACGCCCTGCTTGATTAATATTGATGATGTGTGTTACAAGAGTGGATCTACCACGAGATCAAAGAGGCTAAACCCTAGAAGCTAGCCTATGGTATGATTGTTGTTCGTCCTATGGACTACACAGCCGTCCGGTTTATATAGGCACCGGAGAGGGCTAGGGTTACACAAAGTCGGTTACAAAGGTAGGAGATCTACATATCCGTGACGCCAAGCTTGCCTTCCATGCCAAGGAAAGTCCCATCCGGACACGGGACGAAGTCTTCAATCTTGTATCTTCATAGTCTTGGAGTCCGGCCGATGATGATAGTTCGGCTATCCGGACACCCCCTAGTCCGGAACTCCCTTAGTACCCCAAGGGATCGGCTTCTGATGTCATTGGATATTCTGACGCTGACTATGCTGGTGATCGTGTGGACCACAAGTCAACATCTGGTACATGTCATTTCCTCGGACGATCTTTTGGTGCATTGGTCCTCGAAGAAACAGAACTGTGTATCACTGTCTACTGCCGAAGCTGAGTACATTGCTGCTGGTTCTTGCTGTGCTCAATTGCTGTGGATGAAGCAAACTATCAAGGACTACGGCGTCAACGTGAAGAATGCGCCTCTCTTCTGTGACAATGAGAGTGCCATCAAGATTGCTCACAACCCAGTTCAGCACTCAAAAACAAAGCACATTCAGATTCGTCATCATTTTCTTCATGATCATGTGTTGAAGGGTGACATTTCTATTGAGCATGTGAAGACTGAAGAACAGCTAGCTGACATCTTCACAAAGCCCTTGGATGAGAAGAGATTTAGCAAGTTGCGGTGTGAGCTAAATATCTTAGAATCTTCGAATGTTCTTTGAAAAGGACACTCATCCTAACACTTATGCAAAATTGATGACTTAGATGTGCAACACATGAAGAAACGTTTTTCTTCAACCAATGAAGAATAACACTCTAAGTGTGAAGAAATTAACGAAGAATTTGATTCTCAGAACCCTACGACAATTGTACACGGTGTCTGAAATCATCATTCTTATACGGTGGGTCACGCCACTACAAAAGTTGAAAATCTTCAATTTGAGTTTTTCCTCAGTATTGAAATTCCTCAGTTGTTCATGCTCTTCAACTTTGCATTGTCTTCACTGTTTCCGTCGTTTTTCTTCATTGGTTATATATATATATATATATATATATATATATATATATATAAAATATATATGAGTTTATGCCCTCTACAGCATTCACTTATTGCTATTTCTTCAAGTTGATATTTCTGCTAAGTGAATGTGATCGGACCCTTCCCCCTCTATGCTAAACTCAGCCCAATCTATTCACAAATTCTTCATGTGCGTTCTATTTGAAACTCGTTCAAAATCTTCACTGTGTCCTTGTCAGCTGAAGAATTTGCGAACAGAATGTTAAAACTTATCTTATCCAAATTTTTGGCTTTGCCGCTCAAACCGTTCCGCATCCCACAAAATACTTATCTATTCATCCACGATCTATCACGATCTCCACTTCTCAGTACGTGGGTGAAACATGCCAGGCGAATGAGAAGGGTCAGGGGCACGTTCGTCCAATTTCTTTGGGCGAACAATTTTTCACCGTGGCTATAAATAGCCCCTTCCCCTTCCTCACTTCCTTTACTCCGCTCGACCTCTCTACAGCTCGAGCTTCTCAAACCCTAGCGCCGCCGCTACTCCATCATCGCCGGTGAGGAAGAGCTTCACTGACTCGACCTCGTCGCCGTCGTACTCACGCCGGTCGCGGAAATCTTCACTCCGCCGCCGTCGTAGCTGTCTTCCTCCGCCGAGTTAGGGCGTGGAAGATCTGCACAGACGAACTTCACTTCTCCACCTCACAGTTCGTCGTGTTCTTCGTCCAGGGTAATTAAAAGTTACTTTTACTGCCCTCTTTGATTCAAATGATTTCTTTGAAATCCTCAAAGGTGTTTATTCTTCAAATTCCTCACACACTAAACACCTCACATGTTATCTGTTCTTGATTCGTTTCTCTAAGCAATAATTATTCTTCAAGATTCCTCAATTGTGTGAATCTTCGATCTATACAACTCCGGAACCTAAGACAAAGAACGCTTAGTGAAATTCTTCAAGACTCATCTGGTCAAATTCCTCAAACTTGTTCTTTTTGAAAAACCTTCTGAGAACGCATATGACCTCTCCAAATTCCTCGCAACTATACTCATTCACGGTACTCATGTCATTCTTTGAATCACTAGGTTCTCATCAACTTAACTCATTTGCAGCGTTCCTCGAAGAAAAGTTGCATACTTCTTCAGAGAATTCAATTGTTCAAATACCTCATCTGAAGAAAATGGCTGATGGAAAGAAGCCACAAAAAGGAGGAAAGAGGCCTGAGGTCAATACTGCTTTTGAAATCCCTGAGGACATCTATGCAGGGTACTGCACACTCCCTGAGGAAGATAAAAATCAGCGCAAGGTGTGCATTCAAAAGATAGAGAGGAGATGGGCAAGAGAATGGAGGGAGTACAGATATGTTACTCCCAAGTACATGAAGAAATTCGCACTCAATCCTCCATGCTCAAGACCTCCATTGGCACCTGGCCAAGAAGCGGATCCCACCAGCCTCAAGCGTGGTGAGGATTATCCTGATGAATGGGCCAAGCGCCAGGCCAAGTTGGCCAGACAAACCAGAGAAGCAGTGAGGAAATTCAATGAAGACTCTGCTGCTGCTGCCACTGCTGAAGTCTCTGTCAAGCCGAAGAAATCCATGGCAAAGAAGCCTGCCAGAAGCCAAGTGCTTCTTCTTCAATGCCCTCACGGCCAAGTACCTCAGCTATGCCCTCACGGCCAGAATCCTCAAAGCCCCCACGGCCAATTCCTCATGCTGCTCCTCCACCTCCAAAGTCCTCAGCTACTCCGACCAAGTCCTCAGCACCTGTGCATCTTGCCATGTGCCAAAGGACTACAGGCATCTCTGTTGCCTCAGGAGCTTCTGCTAGTTCCCAGCTGCACCAAATTCTTCAACGGGGCCCTCTCTGTTGAAGACAAAGACCACTGCTAGACGAGGCTCTCGACCAAGTCCTCACAAGAAGCAGGTCGCCTTCCAAGTGCCGTCTGAAGAAGACAAAGCTGATGATGATGAACTTGCTGAAATCATCAAAGATAGACAAGTCAAGGCCGCTAGAGCCAAAGGCAGCAATGTGCCTCTTCTTCTGGATCCAAAGCTGATCCTAGACTTCATTGACTTATGGCACAAGGATCCCAACACACCCTTGCCAGAGATGAACCTCACTCTTGGTCAAAGTCATGTCTTGACTGCCTTCATTGAAGAAGAAAAGTGGAAATTTGAACAAGGAAGAAGAGTGAAGAAAGCGCAGTACAAGAAAGAACGCTTTCTGAAGCAAAATGTCCTGAAGCTTTCCCCTGAAGAACTCATTGCCTTGCAAGCTGAGATCAAGCAACTGAGTGATGAATTTGATCGTTACTACGCTGACTGGCTTGGAGCCAAGGTCAGATTTGTCAAGATAACTGAAAAGTTCACGTCCAATGTTGCAGCCCCATCGCAACAAGAAATTCCTCAGGCTGAAGCATCTGCTTAGCCGACTGAAGAACATGCCAGCACCGCTGATGACATTCAGGCTGTTGAAGAAAATGTGAGTTCCAGCGCTGATGACTGCATTCCAGCCACTGAAGAAATTGTCAGGCTGAAGAAAATGAAGAAGTCAGGGCAACTGCATCAGTTGTGCCTGAAGAAATTCAACCACATTCCTCTGCTCCTCCTGCGCCTACCCCAACTCCAATCCTTCCATCTGCATCAGATGTGAAGAAGACCAAGGCTGCAGAGCGTGCATCTGTGAAGAAAAGAAAAGCATCAGCTTCATCAGATTCTTCAGCTCCGAAGAAGATGAAGCCCTTGACCAGCTCATTTGCAGATCCCATTGATGTTGTTCCTCTCTCAACCATGCCATCAAAAGAAATTGTTCCTTTTGATGAAGAATGTGTGATCCCTAGCAGATCTGATGAAGAAAATCCTTCAGCTGCTTCGTCAGAGCAAATGGATGAAGAAATTGAAGTGGATAAAATCCCTTCAACTCTTGTTGTTTCCTCGCGTATGCCTCAATTTACTGCTGAAGAGGCCGGCGTTGAAGAAATGGAAGATGAAGATGTGGACATTGGTTGTACCACACCCGTGCTCAATGATGACTTCTAGGAAAGTCAGCACCCCAACTCTCCACTCTTCACACCATTGCAACAAATTCCTCAGTCCCCAGCAACTACAGTTCAAATGGGATCTGATGAACCACATTCCACACCTTCTATCCATGAAGAAATTCCAGCCACTAGTGCTGAAGAAAATATAAATGAAGAATTGAAGACCCAGGCTGTCACTAGAGAAGAAGCTGAAATTCCTCAGCCTGAAGAACCTGAGATTGCGATTCCTGAGGTGATAATGCAATTGACTGACACTCCTCAGCCCAAACCAAAGGATCCATTCTCAAAGAAGCAGAAATTCAAGGCTGATGATTTCTTCACCGAGCACGTGTTCTTCACTGACTACAATCCCTATGATTCTGCTCGTCTTAGAAGGAAGCGCTTCTGGACCGCCAGCCAGGCCAACTTCTATTCTTCACTGCTCTTCAACAAGGACAAAGTCTTCGACCACGAGCATATTCCTCATGTGGACATGGAATCACTGCTATGCTTCACACCTATCCTCAGTGTGCTTCATGACACATGCCTCCTCAACTTTTGCACAGACATAGTTGATTGGAATGAAGAACTCATTCTTCAATTCTATGCAACTTTGCACATCACAGGAGATGCTGATGATGTGAACTCCTGGGTTTTGGACTGGATGACCGAAAATACTCTATAAGGCACCGGCCTCTGAATTGCTTCACGCCCTGCCCATCAGTCCTCCACCTGAAGGATCTCGTTGCATGTACCAAGAGCCTGAGCTTACAGATCACTATATGCAAGTGCTGATGAAGCCATTGAAACCTGGTCAAGCCTCAAGGACAAAATTCCTCATGAAGGAATTGCAGTATGTACCAAGGACAGTCTATCGCATTCTGACGAAGACTATGAGTCCAATCAAAGGCCACGACTCATCTGATGAGGAAATTGTCGGCATCATGAAGAATCTGGTATTCAACATCATTCATGGCATTCCTGTCAATTATCACGATTTCTTCATGAGGACTCTGGCAAATGTTGCACTTTCACCGTTTGAGTTGAAGCCTTATGCATCGTGGATTATCCTCAGAACAAGGTCTTCACTCAACTACAAAGCTGATTTTTAGAATCACCTCAGCTACTTGCCCCCGATTGAAGTCCTCAAGCGGACCTATTCCTCAGCTGATGAAAAAGGGCAAGGCACCAGCTGTTATTGATGAAGGCATTCGTCCATTGGATGGTTAATTTCGCAAGGCTGCATCTTATTCCACCAATGATGACTCTGCCACTCATGATTCTGCTGCCCATGCCTCCAAGCCAAATCCTCAAGCTACTGCTCCTCGTGTGATGACCGATCGTGAACTGCTAAGTCTTCACGGAAGGTGGATCGAAACCACAAATGGGTTAAGCGTCAGTTTGGTTCAATTCTTCACAACATGACTGCTACACATAATGCAATGAAGAAAAACCATTACTACCTCCATGAAGTCTTCGATCGCACCTGGGCTATGATATGGTGAAGAAGATCTGAAGAACATGGGTCTCAAGGACGACTTTGACTGGTCTGCACCTTCACCGAAGAAATACAAGAAGGTCAAGGTTCCTTCCTTGGTGGCCAGCTCATATTCTTCATCGCGCGACACCGACGAGCATGAAGACTTGAACGACACTGCGGCAGGCCCTACATCAACAAACGACCCCAACAACGCTGGCGCTCCTTCATCAACTTGATATTCTTTAGGGGCGTTAGTCCTTATTTTTGATCCTTTTGGTCATTCGATGACAAAGGGGGATAAATTTGAGTTAGTCTTCAAGCGGGTCTATCTTGTATGGGCATTTTTTTTCTTAAGTTACAACTCTCGTTCTTCTGATGACTTTGCTGATCGAGTTGTAAACTTAAACCCGATGGTGGTCTGACACTTTTGCTATGTTCTTCTGCATGCTTATTCCTCGTTAATGTTAATGCACGCATGCTGAATTACATCAGTCACCATATTTCATCATGCATTTCAAATTCTTCATATACTATGTCAAATGCGTGTATGAATTACAAGATACAGGGGGAGATCTCCATGATTCTACTCTTCAAGTGTGCATCGCTTCAAAAGAAAATTCCTCACTATGCACATCTTCAGGGGGAGTTCTTCTATATCTTGCAATCAAATTCCTCAATATCAGTATTTACACTTCATATGTTTATCCCCGTTGAAAACTTAACCTATATTGTCATCAATCACCAAAAAGGGGGAGATTGTAAGTGCATCTAGTGCCCCTTAGTGATTTTGGTGGATTTAAGACTTATAGGTTAACGGACTAATGTGCTTATGAGTGTACACATGTCTATAAGTCTATGAGGAGTTTAATATTTACAGAGAAAGTCGACCCCTAAAGTTGAAGTTCTTTGATTGAAGACTTTGGATTTCTGAAGACTTTCTGAAGACTTTGAAAGTGAAGAAATTGGTGTGACCTTGAAGACCTGGTATTCATTCGAGGAACATGAAGCATGAAGACTTTTTTTCATAGTTTCATTTTCTCTTTCTTGAGTCATAGGAAACACCGTACTGTTAAAGGGGGTCGAGGAAATACTAAGGAAAATTTTCCATGTGATGCTCAACTCAAAATCCTACACCTACCAATCCCTTCGAGTGAAGCCATTGAAATCTCTCACGATTCAGTCAATTTCTTCATTGATGAGACAAAGTACTTCGGTCACGAGGAATTTGTTCGACCGAGGAGTTAGGAATTCGCCAAAGGCGGATTGCCTACAGTGAGGAGGAGCATGATAGCCCCGAGGAATTTGAGCCTCAAATTTCCTAATCGCTGTCGTGCTACGTGCCGCTTGTCCCAAAATATCTTATCCACCTAACGGTCATATCATTGAAGGGCATTTATGTCTTATCATGTCGGGCTGCTCCCTAGGCTATAAATAGCCGCCCCCTACAACCACTAGCTGGTTGGCTTCTCCGAGAGAAACTGACACTTGTCATTTGAGAGCATCCCATCCTTCGAGGACTTTGAGCAAAAATCATCAAGTGAGGAAAACCCAAACCCAAACACCTACAAACCCAAAGTGATTGAGCATCACTGAAGAGATTGATCCTGCGTGGATCCGATGCTTGTTACCTTTGAAGACTGTGCTTCTTCCAGATGGTTAGGCATCAAGGTCTAGAGCATCCAAGAGGAATTGTGGATCACCGAGTGACCGAGTTTGTGAAGGTTTGGGAGTCACCTGAAGAATTACCACGAGTGATTGGACGAGGTCAGTGTGACCTTAGCTCAAGGAGAATACGGTGAGGACTATGTGTCCAGGACTGTGTATCCTCAGGTTTAAATAGCTAGCCGCTCCAACCAGATGTACAACTAAGACAGCAGTTGGAACTGGTCTACCAAATCATTGTCTTCACCAAGCTTACTGGTTCTATTTCCTCAACTCTTTCATTTCCTCATTACTGTGTTGTGTGCTTGTCATATCTGTGTTTGAAGACTTTGACTGAAGACTTTCTCAATTTCCTCAGTTCAATTTCTTCAGTCTGTTTGTCTTCATCCTGTGTTATCCTATGCTTACGCTTTCTGTACTCTGCGTTTGTCTTCATTTCATCATGATGACTATGCTTGTATTCTGTTATGTTTACTTCTGAGTACTTATTCCGCTGCAAGTAGTTCTTCACTAAGGAATTTCCTCACCCGCAAATTCCTCAGTGAAGAATTCATAAAAATCACTTTTCACCCCCCCCCCCCCTCTAGTCGATATAACGCACTTTCAGTCTTCTACAGATCATTTCACGTGTCCACCCTCTACTCTGATCTACCGTCGAGTATTACACTCTGGTATCTCGAGAATATTATGGAACTGCATAACTTCTTATGGGTTCTTCATCATCTGTTTCGATTCCAATTTTCCTAGGTTCTGGGTTGTCGTCAACCAAGAACACAAAATAGTGAATCGAGTCCGCACTCTGATTCAATAACTCTAAGTAATTTTCGTTGCTTACGAGTTTAATAATCCTTCATGTCATCCCAAGCCTGGTGGGCCATATCATTATCGTGCTAAATTTTAACTGTGCTACCTGGTCCTTCTTCCCGGAGCACAATTTTTGATGATGAGCTAAGCTTACGTCGATCTTCCTCATCATATCATTTCGCTTTGAACAACAAGCTTGGTTTGGAGTTTGTGTCGTACCCTTGGTTCCATTAACCTTTCACTTCATCATCCCTTTGCTTGATGTAGTCGTTGTTCGATTGCTTCTTCATGGAGCCTCTTGACAAAAATTGTCATGATCATCATCAACATTCTGAGCTCTTCCAGGATATCAATTGCATTCATGATGAGAAATACCATCCTTGCCCTCGATGTTTTGTGTTATCATCGACCACTTTATTGCCTTCCGTTCAACCCAAACTTGTTCATGTTTCGTGTTATACCTTGAGATCCTTGCTATCCAGCATTAGTTCTTTACCTTGGAGTATTACCATCCTTTATGTCAAGAATGTCGTTAGAATTTCACCACCTCTTAAGAATTCTTGATACAGGTGATACTTCTTGCGATATCCATTCCTTCCTTGGTCCCGTGTTGTTTCTAACCGGAGAACCGACAATTGAACTATGATGCGCGACTTCAAAACTTCTAGCAACCCTATTGCTTTGAAGTTAATGGTCGATAATTCATTCTTAGACCATTGGTTATCAAATCACCATTATAACATTGATCATGCTACCTAAGCCCATATTTCGGGTGCACTTTTCAACCAATGTTTAATTATATATGTTTTCCTCGAGCATACCTCATTATATTCACTTGATCCAACAAATGTTATCTCCTTGTTCACATAATTGTGGAAATCCAACTTGATGGAATTCTCGATGAATTGTCGTTGAGTCCATCAGCCACAGCACTTGCTTCCATTGTACATTTCCCGAGAATCTTACAATGTCGTCTCGTCGATTTGTTTTGCACCTTTTTTTTCCTCAGGCATCCAGAGTCTGAGGTATCCTAACACCGATCAGATCTGAATCTCGGTCAGATATGATGGTTGGAGCATATTTTCAAGAGTTATAACATTGGTCTTTATATGACCCGGTAAGGTGATGTCATGCCTAGGACACTTGACCGGAGGACCTATTTTTATAGTATCCTCTTTAGCAATGTTACCCATTCTTTCATGAGGAAAGTGTAAGACTTATACTATAAGTTGTTCCCGATGAATCCCTTGAGTATCCAAAGTCCGACCTTTGCTTGAAGAATATGTCAATGCTATCTCGAAGCATGTCTTGGTACTCCGTTCATCAACAAGAGCATTGAAAGCACAATGCTAGATTTTCTTTATCAAATATCCAAACACCGTTGTATGGGTAATGTCTTGAAATTTCTCTCCCCTTACCTAAAGGGTTTTCTACATTATATCCTGTCACGGATATCATGCTCTGCTTGTCCTTGGGAAGCATATACCCCTGAAATATGTGTTTTAACATATTTTCCTTTCCATTGTTTGGTTTAACCTTTCTTGTGATCTATATGATCTAAGAAGTAATATTCTCCCGCTTATGTAAACCCCTCGGTGTACAATTCTATCAGCAAGACCCTATTGCTATTGTTGATGATATTCTGGTAGCCACCGATGGACGAGAACTTTGCCTATTGGTCTGGCTCGTTCAACGAGCAGGAAAATGGTTCTCTTCGTCCCTCGCCCTTGGTACCAACGTTGCCGACATAATTGATAGGCTATCCTCTGATATGCCTTGTATCATGACTGTGCAAAATATCACCGCCCTTTCTACTTTTAACCCAGATGGTGGGCCCATAACCCACAGGTCCCATGATCGAAACCCGACTCTCCTGTATACCCCTATCTCCGAAGTTATTCCTCATGATTGGCTTCATATGAAGATCACCAGCCACCTTCCTAGAGATGATCTAATCTGGTATTAGACGCAATACTTATTCTCATTGCTCAGGACCCCTTTCACACTTTGTTTCAGGCATCGAACGATTGCCTACCCGCTCGAAACTTCTCATGGTACCTACTTACTTTGCTCTCGATATTGTCTTAAGTTTCCATTCGAGAGTTACTTTCCGCCACCATGCCCAATATTATCAACCAGATAGTCGAACTTTTAGAGGTCCGTTCTTTCGAAGTTACGCCTTGTCTTTCATACGTACAATGAAGACTCTGAAGAAAGGATGACGACTTCATCATGATGACCTGAAGCCGAGGTATGAAGACACCAACATTATAGATCGACCTCTTAGAGAAGAGCAACCAAGACCGAGAAGACTCATTAGAAAATCGTAACCAAATCCCTTCCCACTTACTCCCCCTCTTAAATCTCGGGACGAGATAGTGGAGGAGATTTGTAACACCCCGATATTTAAGCTACAGTAAACCCTGACAAATGATGCCATGTCACCCCTTTTTATTTAGCGTAACCGACTCTTATTGAAAACCAGGTCAAATTCAAATTCGAATGCAACTTGAAAATTTAAAGGTTTCAAAAGGTAAAATAAAAATGTAGGTTGGGCTACTAATATTCACTAGCTATTTTTCATGTAAGAATTAACCCTTTTCAAAATCTATAAGTGCCCCTAACATTTTAAAACTGGCCCATAAGCTTTTTGTTGAAACAATCTAATTTGAATAAAAATGTAAACTATCAAAAAAATATTTGAAACTTGTTGGAATAGCCGGAAATATTGCCTAGAATTTATGTGATACTTTGCACATTTAACTAAAATCATTTAGTACCTAAACTAAATACAAAACAGTAGTAACTAAGAAAACAGAAAAGAAAAAGGGGAACATACTAATAAAAAGAAAAGAAAAAACTAATCTACTGGGCCCCTTGGCCCAGTTAGCAAAACAGGCCCAGCCCAACCGCGCCTCTCCTTCCTCCTGTTCACGGGAGACCGTGGCGCACATCCAGCCGCCATAGCCGCGGATGGCCACACGCCGTCCATCGCACGGCTCCCCTGGGTGGATAAGATCCCAACAGCCTCCCTCTCCCTCTGGAACCCTAGGTCGACCATTCCCCCCCCCCCTCCATCACTCTCCTCCCTCGACTTCTTCGTCGCCCGAAGCCACCATCTCGCGTCGTCGTCGCCGAATCCACCATCTCGCATCGTCATCGTCTTCGCGACTAGGAGCTTCTCCGAGCCACGATTGGGTGTCCAGGAGGTGCGTTGCATCCATCTACGTCGACTACGAGGATCGTTTCAACTGGAATCACACTGCGCCCACGCCATCGACCGATCTCCTTCGTTTACAGCCGCCGCACGCCATCGCCAATTCACGGCGACTCCGACTACCCCGAGGCCCCCTCGACCTTGTCGGCAACTCCATCGTGAGCTCCCCGTTCCCCCTCGTTATTCTCCTTTTTCTGCTGCTCCACATGCCCGTCTCCGACCGCGCCCCAGCACACATCTAAGCGCTCGCTGCAGCACCGCGACCGCCTCGGTCTCGCCTCGCTCGTTGAGGTCGAGCCCCGCCTACCGCGCCTCGCTACCAGCCACAGCCGCGTGCGCCCGGCTAAGACGCTTGCGCCACGCCCTGCGTGCCCCGTCGTGGTACGGCCGCACTCGCCGCCCGCCTCTGTTCTTTAACTTGCGCACGCCCCTGCCACTTCCATCGTCGCCCACTGCTGCTCAGCTGCTGCGCCGCCACTTGCCGTCGCCGCATCCCGCTCACATCACCGAGCTCCGCCAGAGCCGCCGCACCGCCTCTGCATCAAGATGCCGCATGCGCCAAGCGCTTCCACAAAGCCTGAGCCACTACCGCGTTGCCGCTCTTGCTATCGCCCGCCACGGGCGCTTGACCGCGCCGCTCGCGGACCGCGCCCGCCTCCACTGAGCCACCCCTGGCCTCGCCCCACACCTCTGCTTCGCTGTACCGCCTGAACTTCCCCTTGCTCCGACCCGCCGTGCTACCTCTGCTGCCGGGCCTCGCCCCACTCGCGTCCGCTCCGCCTCTCCGGCCGCACCAGCGCCACCGTGGCCACCCCGTGCTCGCACACCCGCCTGTGGCCTCGCCGGGGCCGTGCCTGCCGCCGGCCGCCGGAGCCCCTCGTCCGCGTGGGAGCTCGCCGGCATACACAAGCACACACGCGCGTGATTAAACAGGGGTTGACCGCTGACTTAGGGGCCCACCTTGCCTAATTAGCCATTAATAAAAATATGCCCTAAACAGACACTGCCAATGGGCCCCTCATCTAATTAACCTAAATTGGATTAGTTAAAATGTAGTTAATACTGTGTCCATGACACTTGGGACCCACGCTCACTGTTTGAGTGGATAAGGCTGAACTAGTCACCTCTGCTGACTGGGCTATTGACCCAGTCAACAGTGGCCCACCCATCAGTCCCTGTGTGGCCTGGCTGGGTACACTTCTGTGTACATATAGCATTTTTCTATTAAATTCAGATTAATATTCCAAAAAATGCATTAAACTTCGATAAATCATATAAAATAAACCATAGCTCGGATGAAAATAATTTATATATCAAAGTTGCTCAGAACAACGAGACGAATCTGGATACGCAGCCCGTTGGTCCGCCACACATCCTTAGTATAGCGAACACGCAACTTTCCCCCTCCGGTTCATCTGTCCGAAAACGCGAAACACCGGGAATACTTTCCCGGATGTTTCCCTCCTTCGTCAGTATCACCTCCTACCACGTTAGGGCACACCTAGCATCGCTCATTGTCATGTCATGCATCGTCGTGCTTATGTTTGCATTATATTTATTGTTTCTTCCCCCTCTTCTCTCGTTAGACACCGAGACCGGCGCCGCTGTTACCTAGTACGACTACGGTGTTGACGACCCCTCCTTCTCGGCTGAGCTTCCAGGCAAGCCCCCCCTTTGATCACCAGATATCGCCTATTCCTTCTCTCTACTTCTTGCATTAGAGTAGTGTAGCATGTTACTGCTTTCGGTTAATCCTATTACATTGCATAGCCTCGTCCTTTGTTGCTCTGATTGTTACCCTTACCTGCAATCCTAAATGCTTAGTATAGGATGCTAGTATTCCATTAGTGGCCCTACCTTGTTGTCCGTCTGCCATGCTATACTACTGGGTCGTGATCACTTCGGGAGGTGATCACGAGCATATGCTATATACTTTATACTGTTACATTACTTATGATACTGTTCGGAGATGGGGGTTTGAAGGCGGTGTGGCTCCATCCCGGTAGAGGTGGGCCTGGGTTCCCAACGGTCCCCAACTGTTACTTTGTGGCGGAGCGACAGGGCAGGTTGAGACCACCTAGGAGAGAGGTGGGCCTGGCCCTGGTCGGCGTTCGCGGATACTTCAATTAACACACTTAACGAGATCTTGGTATTTGATCTGAGTCTGGCCACTGGCCTATACGCACTAACCAACTACGCAGAATGCTTATGGGCACTCGATGTCGTGGTATCGCCCAAAGCCTTCTTGACGTCACCGATCGAGCGGCGCTGCTACCGGATTGGACCGTAAGCCTGCTCTTGTATTAAGGGGAATAGTTCTGCTTCCGGCCGCCCACGCAACATGCAGGTGTGCAATGGGCGATGGGCCCAGATCCCTGCGCGCATAGGATTTAGACCGGCGTGCTGACCTCTCTGTTGTGCCTAGGTGCTACTGCGACATGTTGATCTTCCGAGGCCGGGCATGATCCAAGAAAGTGTGTCCGGCCAAAGGGGATCGAGCGTGTTGGGTTATGTGGTGCACCCCTGCAGGGAAGTTTATCTATTCGAATAGCCGTGTCCCTCAGTAAAAGGACGACCCGGAGTTGTACTTTGACCTTATGACAGCTAGAACCGAATACTTAATAAAACATACCCTTCCAAGTGCCAGATATAACCCAGTGATCGCTCTGACACAGGGCGACGAGGAGAGGATCGATGGGTAGGATTATGCTATGCGATGCTACTTGGTGAACTTACCATCTACTCTCTTCTACATGCTGCAAGATGGAGGCTGCCAGAAGCGTAGTCTTGACTGTGACTAGCTATCCCCCTCTTATTCTGGCATTCTGCAGTTCAGTCCACCGATATTGCCCCTTTACACAGATACCCATGCATATGTAGTGTAGATCCTTTCTTGCGAGTACTTTGGATGAGTACTCACCGTTGCTTTTCTCCCCCTTTTCCCCCTTTCCTTTCTTGCCGGTTGTCACAACTAGATGCTGGAGCCCAGGAGCCAGACGCCACCGTTGACGATGACTTATACTACACCGCATGTGCCTACTACTACGTGCAGGCTGCCGGCGACGCCTAGGAGTAGTTTAGGAGGATCCCAGGCAGGAGGCCTGCGCCTCTTTCGATCGTTATCCCAGTTTGTGCTAGCCATCTTATGGCAACTTGTTTAATTATGTATGTACTCAGATATTGTTGCTTCCGCTGACTCGTCTATGATCGAGCACTTGTATTCGAGCCCTCGAGGCCCCTGGCTTGTATTATGATGCTTGTATGACTTATTTTATTTTTAGAGTTGTGTTGTGATATCTTCCCGTGAGTCCCTGATCTTGATCGTACACGTTTGCGTGTATGATTAGTGTACGATTGAATTGGGGGCGTCATAGATGACCCGTGTGGAACCACGTATAAACAATTTGGTAAGATTTGTCAATCCTTGTAACACTGCAATTTGTCAAAATATGAAGCTAAAAATCACTAGCAGTATCTAATTTTTGCAACTAAAATTCAGTAATTAAGCATATATTTCATTCATAGATTAAGCAGTCGTTCTTAATTTATACAAACAGTTCAACTCGACAGCTGAACCGACCAAACTTTTCCCAATTATTGCCAACCACGTACTAAAATAGCTAGTTCAACTATATATTACTAGCTAATTTTAAGTACGTTGTACAGTTCCACCACATCTATAGTCAGATGAGCTGAACAAAATAGCCCCTAAATACTAATACTACTACTGCGGAGGGGCTTTGTACTACTTCCGGCTGCCTCTCCTCTGCCGAGCGCGCTCAGTAAGAGGTGGAGGAGGAGGAGCCTACCGACGAGCTGGGCAACCGCAATGCGGTGCGTGCTGCTAATGCAGCTTCAGCGACGCTCGCCTCGAACGCCCTCTGTCGCTCCAGACGACCCCTCTCGAAGCGATGGTTTTCCTCGTAGATCTCGTGATTCCTCGCCTCTGAGGCGGCGTGTGCTGCTGCCACTGCGGCAGTAAGGCTCTTTGCGTGCTCGACGAGGTGCTCCTCCTCCTCCCGTAGGAACTTGGTGTAGCGCGCAAGGTCGCTGTCGCACGTGCAGGCATCCTCACTTCCGCCTCCCGCCTTCGGGCGGCGGTGGAGGAGTGGGTGATGACCCCGGCGGTCGACGGTGGGCTGGCAGCCACGGCGGCCGACGACGAGGTGGCGGCCACAACCACCACCTCCCGCCTTCGGGCCGTGGTGGAGGAGCGGGTGATGGCTACAGTGGCCGGTGGTGGGCTGGCGGCCACGACAGCCATCTCCCGCCTTTGGGCCGCGACTGCAGAGCGGGCGATGGCCCTGAGTTTCGACGGTGGTGTGGCAGCAACGGCGGCCGGCAACAGCTACCGATGGGCACCGGCAGCAGAGCGTGTGGTGGGTGTTCCGCGCACACCCAACAGGGACGCCACATGCACTACACTACGTCGGGGACTGCGCCGCCGCCGCGGTGTAGCCTCCCAGCTAGAGCTGTCCTCTGATGACGGCAGAGTGGCTGAGCAACGATGACGGACCGGTGCCATTGGTGAATGTGAGAGAAGCAGACGAGATAAGCTACAGGGATGGAGGGGAAATGCAACGCAGGACTCGCCGACCATGAGGGTTTTTATAGTAGGCCGGTAAGCATTGGGATTTTGGGGGATTTCACCGAGTCGGGCGGGAAGCTTGCGCGGGAACCTGCGAGGTTGCGCGGGAATGGGCTCACCGACGATTCATTGGCGCCACCGTATGGCAGAAAGAATGCCCCCACGTGTTGCGCAAGTTTGCGCTGTAAGCCGTCTGCGGCAGCAGGGTGAAAGGACGTGCGAGAGGAGGATGAAAGGCCACGTACACATACGGTTAATAAAAAAACGTTTGTGATTTAATTACCTACTATACCACCGTCCTGGTTTATAAGTATGATTTAACTAATAAAATATGAATGCATGTCACCAAAGATTATATAGTTGGATTTGTATTTGAACATAGTTTCCAATTATATAAATTTTAAAACATGCATTAACATTTTGTTGGTTAAATTTGAGGGCAAAGTATGGCACGGAATATAAAGGAGACTATAAACTGGACGGAGGTGGTACCACATGGCCGCTCTCTACGCAGCGAGGCAACTGTCGGCCGGCTTGTAGGCGACCATTTTGCTGCGTGTTCAACTGCTCCATGCGTGTGGTTGCTTGCGGTTCAGGCGGCCGCGGCGCGCTCTGCTCTCGCGTCCCTCCGGGTGCTCTGCCCTTGTCCCTCCACGCGCGCTGCCGGTGTTTTGGGCCGGCGCACGATCACGCATGTTCGTGTGCAAGCGGTTGCGCCGGGAGCGGCGCGACGATGCAGTTACCTGTTGCAAAAACTGCCATGCGGACGCGCCGAGAATCCACGCCGGCCGACCCCGTTTTATTCTTGCGGCCATTTACCTTCATCTCTCGTCTCACACGTCACAATAAGCACACCCATGGGGACACATACAAAGAGGACATCCAGCGGTTCCAATGGCGCTCCCCGTGGCTCCAATGGCGCTCCCAGCGGCCGACGACGACAACGGCGGGCAGTTCACCATGCATCACGTAGTGGACACCCACGTGAGGGGAAGGCCCTCTCGGTGGTGTACACGAACGATCCGGTCTCGGTGGAGAGCTCCATCCAAACTATGGAGCAGTTCCTTGCCGAGGACAAGTATCGAGTGGTCGGCTTCGACTCGAGTACACCATCGGTCGTGCCGGGCACGACCAGAAGGTTGTTGTCGCCCAGTTGTGCGTGCGACATGACGTCCTCGTCTACCACTTCCACCTTGCCACAAGGCCTTGCGAGCGTTTCTCCAGGTTTATCAAGAGCTCCGACTACAGTTTCGCTACGGTGGACACCACCAACGATCTAAAAGCGCTCAAGGTTTCGGACTTGAAATGCCCGAATCTTGTCAACATCCAACACCACTACAAGGTCTGGGGCACCAACAAAAGCAAACTAAACTCCCTGGTTGACCTCGCCTCAGCCATCATCGACCCCTACTACGCGAAGATGAAGCAAGAGAGCAATAAGGACAAGAACACCTGGCACAGTGTGTGGCATAAGAGACTGGATGAACAACATGTCAAGTACGCGGCCATGGACGCGTACACAAGCTACGAGATGTACAGGCGGATCGTTGACATTAGGAACTGTCTTCATCCTGACCCAGATGAGGGATCGAGCCACATAGCAGTGGCGGGAGCGTCACAAGAAGTAGATGACTAGACGATCGTTTCTCCTACTTTAGAATGCATGCAATTGTTTATTGAGGTGTGTGCGAATGATCTGTATAGTCACTTATGTAATTGGATGTTTATTTCAGTTATATATATACATGTTATTCTACTATAGACAGAGCAATTCACACGGCTTATTAGCAGCAATCATTTGTGTTATTATTGGTCTTCACACACATTTTAGATTACAGACCTGTTTGCCGCGTATCACACACATCTTGTTCAGTTGAACCGTTTCCATTGTGTTGCCTAACCACACACAGTTCATCCCAGTGAACCGTATGCTGTATATTGCACACGCCTTCATCTGGCTTCCCGTTTCTTTTATGCCTCCTCATCACAAACAGTTAATTGAGCTGAACCATATGCCCTGCATCGCACACGCAACTAAATTCTAAACCATGTTTGATGCATTTGTCATCGCAAATGTTTTGCACCTTTTTTGACGGGTTTTTTACACCATCGTTTGCGATTATGGCATTGCACACAGTTTCGTCGAAGGGTCTCTGATCGTAGTGTCGCGTTTGGACCATCCTGCAGTAGTGTTAAACCATGTTTTAGCATCACCCTTTAATGAGAATGGAAATAGCTTAAGGATATAGTAGTAACGAATTTTTTCCTCATGAGTAAATAAGGTGGATATATCATTTAATTTAGTAAGATGTGCCACAACAGTTTCAGATTCATAGCCATAAAAAGGATCAGATTCAACCAATGTAATTAACTCAGGATCGACGGATAAATCATAATCCTTATCAGAAATACAGATAGGTGAAGTAGCAAAAGCAGGGTCATATTTCATTCTAGCATTCAAAGACTTTTCTTTCACTTTAGCTAACAGTTTCTTAAGATCATATCTATCCTTGCAAGCAAAGAAGTCTCTAGCAGTTTCTTCATCCACAACATAACCCTCAGGTACATCAGGCAATTCATATCTAGGGGGAGAATCTTCATCATCACTTTCATCAATATTATCAGTTTCAATAATTTCATTCTCTCTAACCCTAGCAAGTTGTTCATCAAGAAATTCACCTAATGGCACAGTATTATCAAGCATAGAGTAGTTTCATCATAAGTATCATGCAAAGCATAAGTGGCATCATCAATAACATGCGACCTATCAAAATCAATAGCAGGTGTAGGTGTTGCAAATTTACTCATAACAGAAGGTGAATCAAGTGCAGAGCTAGATGGCAGTTCCTTACCTCCCCTCGTAGTTGAGGGATAAATCTTGGTTTTTTCGTCTTTCAAGTTCCTCATAGTGATCAGCAGATATAAATCCCAAGTGACTCAAAGAATAGAGCTATGCTCCACGGCAACGGTGCCAGAAAATAGTCTTGATAACCCACAAGTATAGGGGATGGCAACATTTTTCGATGGTAGAGTATTCAACCCAAATTTATTGATTCGACACAAGGGGAGCCAAAGAATATTCTCAAGTATTAACATTTGAGTTGTCAATTCATCCACACCTGGAAAACTTAATATCTGCAGCAAAGTATTTAGTAGCATAGTAGTATGGAAGTAACGGTAACGGTGGCAAAAGTAACATTAGCAGTTTTGTAGTAATTGTAACAGTGGCAATGGTAAAGTAACTAAGCAAAGATCAATATGTGAAAAGCTCGTAGGCATTGGATCAGTGATGGATAATTATGCCGGATGCGATTCCTCATGCAACAGTTATAACCTAGGGTGACACAGAACTAGCTCCAGTTCATCAATGTAATGTAGGCATGTATTCCGAATATAGTCATATGTGCTTATGGAAAAGAACTTGCATGACATCTTTTGTCCTACCCTCCCGTGGCAACGGGGTCCTATTGGAAACTAAGGGATATTAAGGCCTCCTTTTAATAGAGTAACGAACCAAAGCATTAACACTTAGTGAATACATGAACTCCTCAAACTACGGTCATCACCGGGAGTGGTCCCGATTATTGTCACTTGAGGTTACGGATCATAACACATAGTAGGTGACTATTGACTTGCAAGATAGGATCAAGAACTCACATATATTCATGAAAATATAATAGATTCAGATCTGAAATCATGGCACTCGGGCCCTAGTGACAAGAATTAAGCATAGCAAAGTCATAGCAACATCAATCTCAGAACATAATGGATACTAGGGATCAAACCCTAACAAAAGTAACTCGATTACATGATAAATCTAATCCAACCCATCACCGTTTAGCAAGCCTACGATGGAATTACTCACGCACAGCGGTGAGCATCATGAAATTGGTGATGGAGGATGGTTGATGATGACGACGGCGACGGATTCCCCTCTTCAGAGCCCCGAACGGACTCCAGATCAGCCCTCCCGAGGGAGATTAGGGCTTGGCGGCGGCACCGTATCGTAAAACGTGATGAATCCTTCTCTCTGATTTTTTCCCTCCCCGAACGTGAATATATAGAGTTGGAGTTGAGGTCGGTGGAGCCTCAGGGGGCCCACGAGGCAGGGGGACACGCCCCAGGGGGTGGGCGCGCCCTCCACCCTCGTGGACAGGGAGTGGGCCCCCTGGTGTTGATTCTTTCGCCAGTATTTTTTATTAATTCCAAAAATATTCTCCATGAAGTGTTAGGTCATTCCGAGAACTTTTATTTCTGCACAAAAATAACACCATGGCAATTCTGCTGAAAACATCATTAGTCCGGGTTAGTTCCATTCAAATCATGCAAGTTAGAGTCCAAAACAAGGGCAAAAGTGTTTGGAAAAGTAGATACGTTGGAGACTTATCAGATACGTATTGAAAGTGGGAGCAATTAGCTAGAGTAGCTCCATGCAAAGCATTGTAGACATAGAAATTTGCAAAATACATACGGATCTAAATGTGACTGACCCATTGACTAAACTTCTCTCACAAGTAAAACATGATCACACCTTAGTACTCTTTGGGTGTTAATAACATATTGATGTGAACTAGATTATTGACTCTGGTAAACCCTTTGGGTGTTGGTCACATGGCGATGTGAACTACGGGTGTTAATCACATAAAGATGTGAACAATTGGTGTTAAATCACATGGCGATGTGAACTAGATTATTGACTCTAGTGCAAGTGGGAGACTGAAGGAAATATGCCCGAGAGGCAATAATAAAATTGTTATTTTATATTTCCTTATATCATGATAAATGTTTATTATTCATGCTAGAATTGTATTAACCGGAAACTTGATACATGTGTGGATACATAGACAAACACCGCGTCCCTAGTAAGCCTCTACTAGACTAGCTCGTTAACCAAAGATGGTTAAGTTTCCTAACCATAGACATGTGTTGTCATTTGATGAACGGGATCACATCATTAGCAGAATGATGTGATTGACAAGATGAAAGGATCGATATGGTTGACTAGAGGGGGGGGTGAATAGGCAACTAACAATTTTTAAGCTTTTCTTTACCAAATTAAACTTTGCAACAAAATAGGTTGTCTAGATGTGCAACTAAGTGAGCAACCTATATGATGCAATAACAACTAACACATAAGCAAGCAATGGATGTAACACAAGTAGGCTTGCAAAAAGTAAAGGCACGAATTAACCAAGAGTGGAGCCGGTGGAGACGAGGATGTGTTACCGAAGTTCCTTCCTTTTAAGGGGAAGTACGTCTCCGTTAGAGCGGTGTGGAGGCACAATGCTCCCCAAGAAGCCACTAGGGCCACCGTATTCTCCTCACGCCCTCACACAATGCGAGATGCCGTGATTCCACTAATGGTGCCCTTGAAGGCGGCAACCGGACCTTTACAATCAAGGTTGGGGCAATCTCCACAACAATTGAGGCTCCCAACGAAACCACGAGGCTTCACCACAATGGAATATGGCCTCGAGGTGACCTCAACTGCCTAGGGTGCTCAAGCACCCAAGAGTAACAAAATCCACACTAGAAAGTATGGGGGAACTAAATATCCTTTGGTGGAAGTGTAGATCTAGGTCTCCTCCTTCAAACCCTAGCAAATCAACAAGTTTGAGTGGCTAGAGAGAGAGATCGACAAGAGAGCTTGAGAGCATCAATGGAGGAGAGAGAGAGAGGTGAGAGGTGAGCGTGGTAGGTGGAGGAACCACCTTATATAGCAGCCCACAAAATCCAACCGTTACTGCATTTTCAGTACTGCAGCGGTACAACCGTCCTTGTCCCGGTACAACCGGGACTCACGATGTAGTTGCAGAACCCTACCAGGCGGTACAACCGGACCATCGAAGTGTAGTACCGGGTCATTAGCAAATAACCGGACCAATCGGGCCACCACCGCCCAGCCACCGCATCAAAACAGAATCTCGACCGGTACCTGGGCGGTGCCTGGTCGGAACAACTGCCTGGCCTTGAGCGCCTGAGCCCCTAAGGCACGAGCGGAAGAACCGCTCGACCCTCCGGTTGTACCGTTAAAAGGAACAACCGACCAACCGGGCCACCACCGCCCAGCCACCGTGATCAAAACAGAATCCTGACCGGTACATGGGCGGTGCATGGATGGAACAACCGCTGCAGGTCTTTGCAGAGACAGGTGGCGGTACCACCGCCCGGAGGCAGCGGTACCACCGCTCGACAAAGGCAGATAAGCGTCAAGAGCCAGCGGTACAACCGCTCGGACGAGCGGTACAACCGCTGGGAAAACACAGCAAGGATTAGATAAAAATGGAGGCACTCTCTCGACAAAAGAGGGGTGAAGGAGGTGTACGTGAATGGAATCCCCTGTTCTTACCAAAGTGGATTCCCTCTTGATAGTATGGGATCCCTACGACCAAAGAGATAAAAAGCGTAGAGGATTCTGTCTTCAAACGATTCCTTCGAGAGAGAACCACCAACCGACGAAAGCCTAATCATTGAGAACCTGAAACATTTAGCGCAGGATTAGACCAACAAAGGGTTGTCATCATCATCCAAAACATAAGGTAGGGAAATGCCCTTTCAATCTCCCCCTTTTTGGTGGATGATGACAACAACACGATATAAGATAGAAGTCTATAGAATCTAGACGGAGCTCCCCCTAGATGTGAGCCCCAGGTCGAGACTCCCCCTAGATTTTATAGACTGGCCACATAGAGCATATAACAAGAAGGTAGCCAACACAATGAAACAAGAGCAATACTGCCAATAAAGACCAACAAGCATAAAGATAAGATAGCAGGAGTGGCACAAAATCCACACAAAGCAAACGAGAACGACCAAAGTTCAACTGGGGACCACAGACAAGTTCAACACGAGACACACACTACGCAACCACACATGCAACTCCCGAGTCCTATCACACTCTCTCCCCCTTTGGCATCAGGACACCAAAAAGGAAGAGAGCGAAGCTATCGCCTGTGCTCAGTCGTCCTCCTCGACTCCTCGGTAGCATCCGGATCTTCATCATTGTCAGAATCTTCACCATTATCAGAAACTTCATCATCGTCCCGATCTGAGTCCTCCATGATATCATCAGCAGCAGGAACGGTGGTGGAGGGCTGAGGAGGGGCATCATCATCAGTCCAGGTGCTGTGGAAAGATATCCAACGCTCCTCCGGTGTGATGCTCTTCTCAGAACCACTCTGAATCGACATGCTGAGGTGCCTCATCATAGCAATTTGGCGACACCGCGCAAGCATCTCATTGACATGTGCCTCATACAGCCTCTTCTGGATGTCAGACTGAAGGCAGAAAGTCTTCTTCACCTTGGCAGCGAGCTTGTCCACCCACAAGGGCTTGGCCCCTGGTTCCAACTCAAAATCCTCATCATCAGAAGTGGCATAGACATCCTCAGGAGCATCAGCAGGGAAACGTGGCTCGGCGTGCTTCTTCTTCTTAAGGAGCTTGACTTCATGAGTGGTAAGATTGTCAGGAGAGGTGAGGGCTCTCCAGGACGGCGAACTGCCCACACGGAGTTCAGAAGGCACATGACAAACGGAGCATAAATGGGAACCTTCCTGTAGATGACCATGTTGTACATCTTGTGCCACAGCTAGTTGGACACATCAAACGTCTCCCCAGATCCCACCTTGGTCTTCATAGCAACCATCAAGTTAACAAGATAGCCATGGATTTCATCTTGATTCCCCACTTTGGGCAGAAGCACATTGCGAAAAACACGATGCATGATGTCATAGACCTTCACCAAATCCTTAGATTCACCAATAATACCACGGCCCCAAGTGTACAGAGGGCAAGCTTCTCCTTAGGCATGGGCTCGGGATGATCATGGGGCGAATGCCACCCCTTCCTTCCGGACCGGTATCATCGTACCCAATAGCATTGCAGAAGGTCCTCCAGGGAACGTGAAAAAGCTCATCACGACACATGAAAGTGAGGGTGCGCGCGTCATCTTCTCCAAAGTGAATGGTGGCATAGAACTGATGGATGAGTTGAACATCAAATTCACAGGAGACGGACATGAGCTTGACAAGATCAAACTCCTCACAGAGAGCCAAAGCCTCACCAAAATACTCCAGGTTGTTCCGCCAATGATCAAGATCGATGGTCCACTGCTTGGCATATCTGTTCTTGTTGTGCTCAAAGAGTTCATGAACAATTCGTACTTGCATCTCATTCCGAAACTAAACAGTGGTCCAACGAGGAGCTACGGGAACCACATACGGATTCTTTGAGCGGAAGGCTTCCCAATCCTTGGCTTTCCAACGGTGGAGTGGCATTACCACATGTTGCTTGATAGCGGCAGACTTTTCACGGCGAGTGGGCTTGGTAGGGATCACAACTTCCTCTTCAGAATCAGCCGGGCGCGGAGCCCTTCGAACCCTCTTCTTGGTCTTGCGAGGAGCAGGGCGAGAACTGGAGCCACCTGAACACAAACATGAAGGGGACACACGAAAACCAACAAGAATGAGAGGAAAGCATACCAAAAATGCAACACCATAGAAACCAGAACAGTGCTGTGAGGTGCAGACATTACGGTTGTACCGGATCTCCCACCGGTAGAACCGCCCCACCGGTTGTACCGCCCATCTGGGCGGTAGAACCGCTGACAGTGACACTACCAGGGAAGTTAGATCTGTTCAAGACGTGCAAATCACCCAAGCAATATTCGGAGTTCTAGGTACTGCACAGACACAAGAAAAAACAACGATCTCTCCCAACCAAAGAACGAACACTAAACTAGGAGGGAAAAGTAATGCCCTAAAACAAGATGCAAACCTAGAATCAAAGAACGAAGAACAAGGGCATTACCACCATCCATGGGAGAAGACCGGAAGACTTCCACGGAGAGCCCTCGGGTCCGGCCTTGGGCGCACTCAAGGCGAGGCAGAAGGTGACCGCGGCTAGGGCAAGGAGGAGGCGAATGGAGACGAAGGGGAAAAAAGAGAAACCCTTCGCCCCGTCGGATATAAATAGGCCCATAGCCGCGCGGCGGTAGAACCTCTCCTAGGACCAGTTGTACCGCAAGTCAGGTGCTGACAGATTGTAGTGGGCGGTAGTTCCGTTTTCTGAAGGGCACCGGAAGTACCGCTCGGACACAACCGGTAGAACCGGACAGAGAAGCCCCAGTGAAAATGGGCGGTATAACCGCCCAAGCACCGAAAGCAACCCAACTGGGGCAGCACAACCAGGTATCAGCGATAGAACCGCCCGTGACACCGGTTGTACCGCCCGACCACCAAAGCCTGCACCAAAAGGAAGAGAACAAGACACACGGAGCAACAAATAAGAGAAACCAAACACTAAGAACAGGGAAAAGAACGAAGGAAAACAAAAGCAATCAAGACAAAAGCAGAGCGAGCTCCTCCTCTCTACGAAGAGAGGGCGATGGCCGAAGCCACCTATGTTTGAGTCAAATGATATGGCACCGCGAAGAATTATCCTTGGGCCCATGACCAAAACTCGTCTTTGAAGCACAAGTACCATCAAAAATGGCTAATGCGAAAGAGGTGATCGATTTATGCATGATGGGGGGAGGGAGAGCTCATTGAGAGAACAACACTCCCCTATGTCCATGCCTACACCTAAACTAGACAACAAGTTGAGTGTGGTGGGGGTGCATGGGTTCAAGTCACATTGCTCAAATCAATGATATTTAGCTCATGCCTTAACTTTCATGAAATATTGCTTCATCCAAGGGCTTCGTGAAAATATCCGCAAGGTTATCATGAGTGTTGACATACTTTAGCTCGATCTCCCTCGCCTAATGTGATCCGGATGAAGTGATACCGAGTCTCAATGTGCTTCGTCTTGAAGTGTTGTACCGAATTGAGAGAAATCTTGATGGCACTTTCATTATCGCACCAAAGAGGCACTTTGTCACAAATGACACCGTACTCCTTTAGAGTTTGCCTCATCCATAGGAGTTGAGCACAACAACTACCGGCCGCCACATACTCCGCTTCGGTGGACGAGAGAGACACACAACTTTGCTTCTTGGAAGACCAACTTACCAAAGAGCAACCAAGAAATTGGCACCCTCCGGAAGTGGACTTCCTATCCACTTTGTCCCCCGTCCAATCGGTATCCGTGAAACCGTCAAGATTGAAATTTGCTCCTCTTGGGTACCATAAGCCAAAGTTTGGGGTATGAGCCAAATATCGAAAGATTCGCTTGACCGCCACATAATGGCTTTCCTTCGGTGCGGCTTGAAACCGTGCACACATTCCCACACTCAACATGATATCCGGTCTAGATGCACAAAGGTAAAGCAAGGAGCCAATCATGGAGCGATATACCTTTTGATCCACCGCTTTACCATTGGGATCAATGTCAAGTTGGCACTTGGTAGGCATTGGTGTAGTAGCTGGCTTGACATCACTTAGCTTGAATATTTTGAGCATGTATTGAGTGTATTTGGCTTGGTTGATGAAGGTACCTTCTCTTATTTGTTTGATATCGAAACCAAGGAAGAACTTCAACTCTCCCATAGAAGACATCTTGAACTTGGAGGTCATGAGAGAGGCAAATTCCTCATTGAAAGCTTTGTTAGGGGAACCAAAGATGATATCATCAACATATAGTTGGCATACAAACAACTCCCCATTAACCTTCTTAGTAAAAAGAGTGGGGTCGATTTTCCCTACTTCAAAACCACGATCTTGTAGTAACTCGGTAAGGTGGTCATACCACGCACGTGGGGCTTGTTTAAGGCCATAGAGTGCCTTATCGAGTTGATACACATGATCCGGGAAGTAGGGGTCCTCGAACCCGGGGGGTTGCTTGACATAGACCAACTCATTAATAGGACCATTAAGAAAAGCACTTTTCACATCCATTTGTTGCAGCTTAAAGTTGTGATGGGCAGCATAAGCAATCAACAAACGAATGGATTCAAGGCGAGCAACGGGAGCAAAGGTTTCACCGTAGTCGATACCCTCGACTTGGGAGTAGCCTTGTGCTACCAATCTTGCCTTGTTGCGAATGATGTTCCCATGAGCATCTTGCTTGTTCTTGAAGATCCACTTGGTTCCAATGACGTTGTGGTTCCCCGATGGCCTTGGCACCAATCTCCACACCTTGTTGTACTCGAAATTGTTGAGCTCTTCATGCATGGCATTGAGCCAATCTGAGTCTTCGAGCGCCTCATAGACCTTTTGGGGTTCAACACAAGAGACAAACGCGTGATGTTCACAATAGTTTGCCAATTGTCTGCGAGTGCTTACCCCTTTCATTAGGCTTCCAACCACATTCTCCATGAGATGGCCTTTGGTAGTAAGTTTGGATGCACTTGGCGGCACGACGCTCTAAATCTTCCTCGGAGGTGAGATGAGGAGGAGTCACTTGATCATCTTGAGCGTCATCTTGAACATGTTCATGATCTTGAGCATGCTCGGGGAAGATAACTTGACCTTGGGCATCAATTGGTGTATCACCATCGTCTTGAGCACGATCTTGCCATTGGTCTTGTTCCTGAGGTTGAGGGCCTTCACTTTGTTCTTGAGCGTGTGGGCCTTGAGTTGGTGATGGCTCCACTTGAGTGGAGCATTGTCCTTCTCCTTCGCCACAAGGGGTTCCTCAATGGGTAGGATAAAACCAACACCCATTCTTCTTATGGCTTGAGGAGGAATTTCATCACCTACATCACAAGTGCCACTTTGCTCCACTTGGGAGCCGTTATTCTCATCAAACTCCACGTTACATGTCTCCTCAATAAGTCCCGTGGATTTATTGAGGACACGGTAAGCATGAGAGTTTGTAGCATAACCAACAAATATGCCCTCATAGGCTCTAGCTTCAAATTTAGACAAACGAACACCTTTCTTGAGAATGAAACACTTACACCCGAACACCCGGAAATACTTGAGATTGGGCTTGTTACCGGTGAGTATCTCATAGGGAGTCTTGTTCAAGCCTTTGCGGAGATAGAGCCGGTTGGATGCATGACATGCGGTGTTGATGGCTTCGGCCCAAAAGTTGTATGGAGACTTGAACTCCGCCATCATGGTCCTTGCCGCATCCATCAACGTCCGGTTCTTCCTCTCTGCAACACCATTTTGTTGAGGGGTATATGGTGCCGAATATTGATGCTTGATCCCCTCTTCACTAAGAAACTCATCCAGGGTGTAGTTCTTGAACTCGGTGCCATTGTCACTTCTTATTGTCAAGATCTTTGCACTATGTTGACGTTGAGCTTCATTTGCAAAGTCGATAACAGTTTGTTGAGTCTCACTCTTCCTCTTGAAGAAGTATACCCAAGTGTACCTTGAATAATCATCCACAATCACCAAGCAATACTTTCTACCCCCAAGACTATCAAAGGATGGAGGTCCAAAGAGGTCCATGTGCGGGAGCTCCAAGGGTCTCTTCGAGTAGATGATAGTCGTGGGAGGGTGAGCCGTTCATGAAGCTTTCCTTCGATACAAGCACTTTGCAAGCACGATCTTTGGCAAAGCTAACATTTGTTAGTCCACGGACATGGTCCCCTTGAGAAGACTTTGCAAAGATCTCATATTGGCGTGGGATAAACAGCGATGCCAAAGCCATCCCACGTCAACTTTAGCCATTAGGCATGTCGCGGTCTTAGTGGGTCGCTCGAAAAGTTTATCACATAGAGACCGTTCTCGACATGCCCAACAAAGGCTACTTTAAGAGTCTTGCTCCACAAGAGGGCCACGGTATCAATGTCAAAGAAGGTGGCAAAGCCCATGAGTGCAAGTTGACGAACGGAAAGCAAGTTTTATGCAAGGGACTCAACAAGCATGACTTTCTCGATCGTTAGATCATGAGAAATGACAACCTTGCCAAGACCCAATACCTTAGAATGTGAGGCATCACCCCACTCGACATTGGTGGGCATAGATGGGATCCTTTGCACGTCCACCACCATGTCCTTGCTCCGGTCATATGATTTGTTGCTCCACTATCGAGCAACCATGATCCCCACCTAAGCAAACCCCTACAAGAGATCAATGCTTGGTTTTAGGTACCCATTTGGTAATGGGTCCTTTGATGTTAGTAACGAGGGTCTTAGGAACCCAAATAGACCATTCAATGTACTCATAAGAATAACCAACAATTTAGCATAAACATGCCCATCACTAGCATGACACAACACATATGAGGGGTTAAAGTCGCCGGCTATGTTCATGGGGATGACGTTGTCCTTCTTGGCATTGCCACCCTTTGCATGGTTCTTCTTCTCCTTGGAAGCACCCTCTCCCTCCCCCACAAAAGTTTGCTTGAGAGGGGGAGGTTGCTTGGTCTTGTCATTCTTCTTCTTGCTCTTGGGCTTGGGTGCGAACCCAATCCCCTCCTTGGCCACAACTTCCTTTTGATTACTCAAAAGGTCGTTAAGGTTCTTCTCACCTTGTATGCATGTGACAAGGCCCTTTTCAAGTTGCTCCTTCAACTTAGCATTCTCCTCAACAAGATGCACATGCTCACAACAAGGGTTAGTAGCATTTGCATTATCAATCAATATCATATGAGGAAAGGTGGCTTTCTCCTTGGTTAGCTTCACTTGGAGTTGATCATGAGACTCTTTGAGACTAGCATGAGCACCCTTCAAGACTTTGTGAGCCTTGTCGAGAATGTCAAAGTCCTCGTTGAGTCTAGCAAGATCAACTCCAAGCTTTGCCTTCTCGGAGCTAAGCACACGAGACACAACAAGAGCATGATCAAGGTCTTTCTTTAATTTAGCATGATCATCGTTGTATGACTCCTCAAGAGCCAAATGAAGACCACGCTCTTCCTCAAGAGCATTGGAAAGATCCGAAATCTCATCGGCATAGTCACGACTATGCCCTTCCATCTTAGAGATGGTTTCTTCATGAGCCTCGATCATGACATTGGCTTCACCAAGTTGTTCCAAGAGAGCAACGAAGTGCTTCTTGGATTTGCCCTTGAGTTTACTCATAAAGATCTCAAACTCATTCTCCTCCACATTAGTCCCCTCATGTTCATCAATGCAATCCGTCAAAGAAGAATGATTGATGATGGTAGTTTTGATGTTGGGGTTACCTTGTTGGTGGCTTTAGCCATGAGGCACTTGGCGGTGATGCTTTCATTGGGTGAATCGAAGAGAGACACCTGAGGAGTCGTTGCAATGGCAACGGAGGCCATGGCAACCGATTCACCATCTTCATCATCATCATCATCATCATCATCATCATCATCATCATTGTACTATTCTTGAACCACCAAAGCTTTGTGAGGAGTCTTCTTGGTGAAGTTGCTCTTGTTGGGGAAAGACTTGGCCTTGTCCTTACGGATGAGCTTGCCACCATTGTCTTCCCTCTTCTCATATGGGCACTCAGCAACAAAGTGACTCACATTGCCACAATTGAAACAAGTCCTCACTCATTGCTTGCCCTTAGAGCCACTTGAGTTGCTCTTTTTGAAGTTGGGCCTTGAGTTCTTCTTGCTCCAAAATTGCCTTGAAGCAAGGGCCATGTGTTCATGATAGTCATACTTGGTATCTTCGAGGTTTCTCTCTTCTTCTTCCTCCTCTCCATCTTCTTCGACACAAATCTTGGCCTTCAAAGCGAGGTTGGGCTTCTTTGCTCTTTGGGAGCTAAGCACCGCATTGTCGGCGGTCTTGTCCAATATGCTCATAGCCACAAACTCATCCAACACATCACTTGAGGACAGGGTGTGGAAGTCCATTTGATGACGGATGACGGAGGACATGGCTTTGTGGTAGGGCATCATTGCCTTGAGGAATTTGGCGCTTGATCCAGTTGTCATCCGTGTCCTTACTTCCATGATTAGGAGGGAGACCGCAAGCTTGGTTACTCTCCGATAGAGCTCACGAGGTTCTTCTTCATCTTTCATTGCAAACTCATCGGCTTCATCTTGGACCACTTCATAATTGGAACATTGAATGCTTGCGCTTCCTCGATAAAGGGAAACCACCTTGAGCCAAGCATCTTTGGCAAGGGAGTAGGGCCGGAGATGAGGGAGGTCTTCGGGAAGGATTGCTTCTTGGATGATGAAGAGAGCATTCTCATTGAATTGATGGTCCATGACTTCTCTTGGAGAAAAGTTGCTCGAGTCATGCGGATAGAAACCTTCTTCAATGATTCTCCAAAGGTTAGTGTTCACATGATTTAAATGACGCTTAAAACGATAGACCCAAGAATCAAAATCCTCCTTTTTATCAACCTTAGGTGGTGGACCGGCATGATTCAAATGAGTGGAAGGAATCGGTCCACCATAAACAGGAGGAGGTTGCACATGGGCAAAAGTGTCGGTGCCATTCTTACCACTAGACGAGGGGGCTTTTTCACTAGTAGCTTCCCCCTTATCGGAGTTAGCATCCGCTCCCGTGTTGGCGGGATCACCCACTTTCACGGGTGCGGTGGAAAGTTTAAGCACTTCTAGGAATTCCTTAAACATGTCCTTGACCTCGGTCGTCATGGAGTTTTCAATGTGTCCAACGCCACATTGAATTCCTCACGAGATCGAGGTACGCCCATCTCCGTAGATGATATCGGATTCAAGACCGGAGTGCTCCCCACATCATCTACGACGTCAACCATACTCTTCGGACGGTAAAGTCCTTAAAAAGAGACGAGGCTCGATACCAATTGAAAGGATCGATGGTTGACTAGAGGGGGTGAATAGGCAACTAACAATTTTAAGCTTTTCTTTACCAAATTAAACTTTGCAACAAAATAGGTTGTCTAGATGTGCAACTAAGTGAGCAACCTATATGATGCAATAACAACTAGCACATAAGCAAGCAATGGATGTAACACAAGTAGGCTTGCAAAAGTAAAGGCACGAATTAACCAAGAGTGGAGCCGGTGGAGACGAGGATGTGTTACCAAGTTCCTTCCTTTTAAGGGGAAGTACGTCTCCGTTAGAGCGGTGTGGAGGCACAATGCTCCCCAAGAAGCCACTAGGGCCACCGTATTCTCCTCACGCCCTCACACAATGCGAGATGCCATGATTCCACTAATGGTGCCCTTGAAGGCAGCAACCGGACCTTTACAATCAAGTTTTGTGCAATCTCCACAACAATTGGAGGCTCCCAACGAAACCACGAGGCTTCACCACAATGGAATATGGCCTCGAGGTGACCTCAACTGTCTAGGGTGCTCAAGCACCCAAGAGTAACAAAATCCACACTAGAAAGTATGGGGAACTAAATATCCTTTGGTGGAAGTGTAGATCTAGGTCTCCTCCTTCAAACCCTAGCAAATCAACAAGTTTGAGTGGCTAGAGAGAGAGATCGGGCAAGAGAGCTTGAGAGCATCAATGGAGGAGAGAGAGAGGTGAGAGGTGAGCGTGGAAGGTGGAGGAACCACCTTATATAGCAGCCCACAAAAATCCAACCGCTATCTTGCATTTTGATCTGCGGTAGTACAACCGCTCCTTGTCCCGTACAACCGGGACTCATTATGTAGCTGCAGAACCCTACCGGGCGGTACAAGGACCATCGGCGGTAGTACCGGTCATTAGCAAATAACCGGACCAACCGGGCCACCACCGCCCAGCCACCGCATCAAAACAGAATCCTGACTGGTACATGGGCGGTGCATGGTCGGAACAACCGCCTGGCCTTGAGCGCTTGAGCGGCTAAGGTACGAGCGGAAGAACCGCTCAAACCTCCGGTTGTACCGGTTAAAAAGGAACAACCGGACCAACCGGGCCACCGCCGCCCAGCCACCGCATCAAAACAGAATCCTGACCGGTACATGGGCGGTGCATGGCTGGAACACCCGCTGCAGGTCTTTGCAGAGACAGGTGGCGGTACCACCGCCCGGAGGCAGCGGTACCACCGCTCGACAAAGGCAGATAAGCGTCAAGAGCGGTACAACCGCTCGGATGAGCGGTACAACCGCTGGGAAAACACAGCAAGGATTAGATAAAAATGGAGGCACTCTCTCGACAAAAGAGGGGTGAAGGAGGTGTACGTGAATGGAATCCCCTATACTTCCCAAAGTGGATTCCCTCTTGATAGTACGGGATCCCTACGACCAAAGAGATAAAAAGCGTAGAGGATTCCGTCTTCAAACGATTCCTTCGAGAGAGAACCACCAACCGACGAAAGCCTAATCATTGAGAACCTGAAACATTTAGCACAGGATTAGACCAACAAAGGGTTGTCATCATCATCCAAAACATAAGGTAGGGAAATGCCCTTTCACAAGACCCACCGTTAGCATAGCATATTGATCGTTCAGTTTTATTGATATTGCTTTCTTCATGTCAAATACATATTCCTTCGACTATGAGATTATGCAACTCCCGGATACCGGAGGAATACATTATGTGCTATCAAACATCACAACATGACTGGGTGATTATAAATATGCTCTAAAGGTATCTCCGAAGGTGTTTGTTGGGTTGGCATAGATCGAGATTAGGATTTGTCACTCCGAGTATCGGAGAGGTATCTCTGGGCCCTCTCGGTAATGCACATCATAATAAGCCTTGCAAGCAATGTGACTAATGAGTTAGTCACGGGATGATGTATTACGGAACGAGTAAAGAGACTTGCCGGTAACGAGATTGAACTAGGTATGAAGATACCGATGATCGAATCTCGGGCAAGTAACATACCGATGACAAAGGGAATAACGTATGTTGTCATTATGGTTTGACCGAAAAAGATCTTCTTAGAATATGTTGGAACCAATATGAGCATCCAGGTTCCGCTGTTGGTTATTGATCAGAGATGTGTCTCGATCATGTCTACATAGTTCTCAAACCCTTAGGGTCCGCACGCTTAACATTTGATGACGATTTTGTATTATATGAGTTATGTGATTTGCTGGCCGAATGTTGTTCGGAATCCCGGATGAGATCACGGACATGATGAGGAGTCTCGAAATGGTCGAGAGGTAAATATTCATATATATAGGATGATAGTATTCGGACACCGGAAGTGTTCTGGGGGTACCGGGTACGTATCGGGTCACCGGAAAGGGTTTCGGGCACCCCCCGGCAAAGATATGGGCCTTCTTGGGCCAAGGGCGGGACAGACCAGCCCCTAAGGGGCTGGTGTGCCCCCATATGGGCCTGCCTAAGTGGAGAAAGGAAAATGGGAGGAGGAAAGGAAATAGAGGGAATATAATCCCCCTTCCTTTCCCCTCTCCCCTCTTTCCTTCCCCCCTCCGGAGATAAGGAAAGGGGGAGGCCGAATTGGAGGAGGCCCCCAAGTAGGATTCCTCCTACTTGGGGCGCCCCATGGTTGTCCCCCTCCCCCTCCCACCTATATATATGTGGGGAGGGGGCGCCTAGAACTTACAACAAACATTGTTAGCCGTGTGCGGCGCCCCCCCCCCCCCCTCCATAGTTTACACCTCCGGTCATATTCACGTAGTGTTTAGGCAAAGCCCTGCACTGATCACTTCACCATCACTGTCACCAATGTTGTCGTGCTGACGGAAATCTCCCTCGACACTTTGCTGGATCAAGAGTTCGAGGGATGTCATCGAGCTGAGCGTGTGCAGAACTCGGAGGTGCCATACGTTCGGTACTTGATCAGTTGAATTGAGAAGACGTTTGATTACATCAACCGTGTTAAACTAACGCTTCCGCTTTCGGTCTACGAGGGTACGTGGACACACTCTCCCCCTCTCGTTGCTATGCATCTCCTAGATAGATCTTGCGTGAGCGTAGGATTTTTTTTTGAAATTGCATGTTAGGTTTCCCAGCATGGACTACACGTGGCAACTAGGTAAACACAAATGGAAACTATTGTTTGACCACATGTGTCAAGTAGTTAATCACACACGACAACTATGGTTTGATTACACGCGGCGACTATCATAAATTAGACATGGCAACTATACTTAACCAAAACAGAGAGAGTTGCCATGCTTTTACAACTACATTTGCCATCCCAGATAACTAAAGTTGCCATCCCCGGGGTAACTAAAGCGCCATCCCGCTGGTAACTAACGTAGTTGCGCCAAGATGTGTGGGCATATTTGCTTCGTGCCACACGCACGGCATGGGATGAGTAGTACTTGTTGGACGTGTGAAACGAAGTAGCTGCTCCCACAGATGTGGGCGGTTCTAATGTTCGCCCACAAATGACCCATGTGGGCTGCCTCCTGATTATGCCACACAGGGCGTATGGGCGGATCTCTAATATGCCACACGTGACAGATATCGGCGTCCTTATTAAATAATTATAAATTTATTAGGTAGGTAAATCACATGAAATATTTGGTAAACATTTATTTATAAAATAATATCAATATGAGTAGATAAAATCATAGGTTAACGTACTATAATGTTCTTTTGAGAAATAGTTGTAACTTTATTCATACTCATCACAATTACAGGTACACTGACTTAGACCTGAGATCCAAGGAAATATAAATTAACTCATATGACTAAGAATTACAATGAAATCTCTTGAAAACACTTTCTTCACGATGTCAATCTCTGCTCAAAGAAATATTCCAAAGACTTAAGTAAAGAGGCTGCAATTAGACTGGAACAATAATGTTGTCACTCTTTCACCTGCACGAACATTATCAATAATGGTTTTTAAAAACGCCTTGAATCGCCCATCCAAAAAGATGAGAAGCCTTGATGGATTAACGTACTTGGGCCGGGGATGATTCCCTGAAAGTGCAGGCCGTCGAATCACTATATCTTCACCACAGCGTTGATGAAAGTTTCACCTCCATAAAGAATCAGATCAACAGAATAGCTTGACGCAGCAACATTAACTCATCAGATCTGAATAATCGGATATGTGAGGACAGAAAACTCTCTAACCTCATAGCACCGCCAAAAAAACGGGAGGAAATTTATTCTCACAAAATTGTGATGATCACTAGACAATGGCGAAGAACATTGAGCTCTTAAAGATACGAAATCCCCCCACCTCTAAGCGCCAAGATGACAGCCGAAAATGAGGGGACCTAAATTTCTAAGATAACGGCGACAACACGAGAACCTACATATGCACTACCTCTTTATATGTGTGTGTGCATGTGTGTAGAAAATAGCCTCAGAATGCCACGTACTAGAATGTTTATACCGGTTGCAACGCACGAGCCTTTATTTAGTAAAACAGAAAATAAATGCAAAAAATGAGAAAAAGGAAGAAAAAAAGCGTTGAAGGCATGTGTTTTCGCTGGGCCGGCTCAATTGGGTGGCTGCCTGAAGGGTGCGTTCCTGGAGTGCTCCTAGCTGACGCTCGCGTGCGTCAACAGGAGGAGCTTTCGCGCAGGACGTGCATCGAATTGGGCCGGCCCATTAGGTGGCTTCACTGTGGGCTGCATATGCACTACCTCTTTATATGTGTGTGCGTGTGTGTAGAAAATAGCCTCAGAATGCCACGTACTAGAATATTTATACCGGTTGCAACACACGAGCCTTTATCTAGTAAAACAGAAAATAAATGCAAAATATGAGAAAAAGGAAGAAAAAAAGCATTGAAGGCATGTGTTTTCGCTGGGCCGGCTCAATTGGGTGGCTGCCTGAAGGGTGCGTTCCTTGAGTGCTCCTAGCTGACGCTCGCGTGCGTCAACAGGAGGAGCTTTCGTGCAGGACGTGCATCGAATTGGGCCGGCCCATTAGGTGGCTTCACTGCAGGCTGCAACTAAATCAGCAAAAAAGGATGCCCAATAGAGGAATCGAACACGCTTCAGAATGCCACGTACTAGAATGTTTATACCGGTTGCAACACACGAGCCTTTATCTAGTAAAACAGAAAATAAATGCAAAATATGAGAAAAAGGAAGAAAAAAAGCATTGAAGGCATGTGTTTTCGCTGGGCCGGCTCAATTGGGTGGCTGCCTGAAGGGTGCGTTCCTTGAGTGCTCCTAGCTGACGCTCGCGTGCGTCAACAGGAGGAGCTTTCGTGCAGGACGTGCATCGAATTGGGCCGGCCCATTAGGTGGCTTCACTGCAGGCTGCAACTAAATCAGCAAAAAAGGATGCCCAGTAGAGGAATCGAATACGCGCCCAACGATAGACTGCACGTCTTCTTTACCAGTTGAGCTCACCAATACTAGTGTTTAATTCGGTGCGAGAATGTTTAAAACTTAGCGCAGCGACGGATAAAAAAACAAATAAATTCAACCATTGAACATCTTTTTAATACACAATGAACAATTTTCAATATATAATGAAATTTTTCTAAATAGGCACTGAACATTTGTGTTATATACGCTGAACATTTTTTAAGTATACAGTGAACATTTTATTAATATGTTGTGAACATTTTGTTTAATGTACGATGAACATTTTTGTAATACACGATGAGCATTTTCGGAATGCATAGTGAACTTTTCATAATGTATGGCGAACCATTTTTTTAACATTTTTGTAATAGGAGGTGAACTTTTTATATAGTACACAGTAAAGAGAAGAAGAAATAAAAATAAAAAGAAAAAGCCAAAGGAAAAACGAACCAAAAAAATCAGAACAAAACCACTGAAAACAGGACAAACATTGAAAAAAAACGAAAGCAAAAAACCACAGAAAAGAAAACGAAAAAAGAACGCAGGAAACAGCGAAGGAAGCTGTAGCTAACGGAAAAAACGCGAAGCCCGTACATGGGCCGGCCCGACCGGCGGCTCCCCTCAGCGAAAGCGCGACCTTTTGACGCTAAGGAGCGTCAAATAGGTTCTGCCGCGGGAGCTCCTAACGGGCGCCTTCAGCGCCCGTTCCCGTTCTGGCGCCCACACGCCCGCGAACTGGGCCGGCCCAGCTTGCCTCGTTCGCTTGTTCCACTTCTGCTCGTTCGTTCCCCTCGCTCCCTCGTTCATTCTCCCTCGATCGCCTAGTTCGCTCCCCTGGATCGGTCAAGTATTGACTTTTGACGAAAACAAAAACAAAAAATCGAAAATTTTGAAAACTTTCGTGAATTCAAGAATTTTCATAAAATTTTGAAGAAAGTCCAGGAACTTACAAAAAAGTTTACGAATTTGAAAAAAGTTCATCAATAAAGAAAAATCAATTTTAAAAAAAATGAAGATCTTAAATATGCCAACAAATGTTTCGAAAATCGTACGCAAATTTCGAATATTCCTTTTCTTTTAAACATGAACTATGTTTTTCAAAAACTGAACAAATTTCGAAATTTGAAAACTTTTTTGTACTGTGAACAATTTTTAGAAAGTGAATGTATAATACACATTGAAAATTTTCTTAGTACAGGGTGAACATTATTCAAAGAAACACTGAACGTTTTTTTAAAATATGCTGAACTTTTTTTGAATACATGCTGAACAAAACTTCTCTACACGATGAACATTTTTTATACACACTGAACATTTTTTCAATGTATGGTGAACAATACTCAAATACACATAGAACTTTTTTTAAATACGATGAACTCCTTTTGAATGCATGCTGAACAAAATTTCTATACATGATGAACTTTTTTTATACACACTGAACATTTTTTCAATGTATGGTGAACATTTTTCTTCAATACGGTGAACAAAAATTTGGAATTCTGAACTATTTTTGAAACGTGAACAAAATTCGAAAACATGAACAAAATTTGATTTCGAAACGAATTTAGAAATATCTGAACATATTTTGGATATTGAAAATAGTTCATCCAATTCGAGAAAAAAAGAAATTTTTTTCATATTCGATTTTGAAAAAGAGTTCATCGATTTTGAAAAACTTTCATCAAATTCAAAAAAGTTCACCGATTTTAACAAAAGTTAATTCAACTTGAAAAAAGTTTAAGACTTTGAAAAACGTTCGCGCATTTAAGAAAATAAAAAGAAAAGGAAAAATGGAACCAGAAAAAAAACGCCTAGAAATCACGAAGCCGTGGAAAACTGGTTTGGGGCGCTCACACGGCCTAGGTAATAAAAACAGCTGAAAGAAGTCAATAAACACATGCGGTAGGATGTCCTGCTGGTTAGTGCGCTACTTTTACCAACTGAGAGACCGCGAGTTCGATACCCCGAGGGGTATGCGCCCGTTTGCGGTTACTGAACAAATGGGCGCTTAAGGCGCCCGTTAAGGAAATGCCTTCTGCCGCGTTCCTGAGACGCCCCTCTCGCTTTCTGTGAGAGCGGGGAACTCCTATGCGCCGCTTATTGAGGCAAGTAGTCACAGTTTCGCATAGGAGACGACTCGGCTGGGCTGGCCCACTAGCTAACTTCCGCAGAATGAAAAATCAAAAAAATAAAAGCGCGCTAGCTAGGAATCGAACCCGCGAGCTGCTGTAGATAAGCACCGCACGCTAGCCACTGCGACACACTAGTTAACATGAAAAATAGGCAGCGCCAGAGTTAAAGAACCTGAGCTAGTCCATAGCCAATGTACTAACAGAGGTTTATTGCATACAATTACATATTAAAACTTCTATTAAAATTTCAAGCGTAAAAAAGGATTTTGTTTTTGGAAACGCGACATTATTTAGGAACTGAACAGAAACTAAAAACAAGTAGGGAAAAAATTGAATACGAGAATAATTTCTAAATTATGAACTACTTTTCGTAAACGCAAAACATCTTTTCCAAAACAAGTAACAAAACTGAAAAGGTGATAATGTTTTCAAAACTAAGCTATTTTTAAAAAAACTCGAGCATTTTTTGAATTTGTGACATAATTCCGAAAACAAGAACATTTTTAAAATTTGTGAACAAATTTTCAAAACTGTACCTTTTTGGAAAATGTGAACAAATTTGGACAACAAGAACATTTTTGAAATACCAAATATTTTAGAATTTGCGAACAAAAATTAAACATGCGAACACATTTTGAATTTGTGAACAAATTTTCAAAAATGAACATTTTTTGAATATGTGAACAAATTTTGAAAACAAAAATATGTTTTGAATTCACGAACAAATTTGCAAAATGGGAATGATTTTTTAAATTTCCAGAACATTTATGAATTTTTGAACAAAATTTGGAAACAAGAACATTTTTACGGAATTCCCAAACATTTTTTTAATTTGCGAACAATTTTTTAAACCAGGAACATGTTTTGTACCGCCGAACATTTTTTAAAATTTGTGAACAAAATTTGAAATTCAACAATTTGGAAACTCAAAAATAAAAATGTGCATATTTTTTGAAATGTGCGAACAATTTATTTAAAACAGGAACATGTTTTGAACCACCGAATATTTTTTGAAATTGTGACAAAAATTTGAAACCGAACAATTTCAAAACTACTGAAAAAATGAAAACGTGCACATTTTTGAAATTTTCCGAAAAGTTATGACATTTTCGAAAAACCAGGGACATTTTTTTGAAATCATGAACAATTTTTTCTAAACATGATTTTTTTTGGAAATTATGAATAATTTGTTCAAAACACATTTTTTCAGAAAATTCAGAAAACATGAACATTGTTTGAGTATGTGAACAAAATTAAAAAAGCTGGAACTTTTTTTGAAATTACAGAACGTTTTCAAATTTATGAAACAAAATTTAGAAATGAGAACATTTTTTCAAATTCCCCGAACATATTTTGAGTTTGCGAACAAATTATCAAAAACATGATTTCTTTTCAAATTAGTGAACACATTTATTGAAATATTATAAATAGAAAAGAAAACCAAAAAAGGCAAGTACGAACATTTTTTAAAAAGGGAACATTTTTGAAATCCCACAACATTTTGTTTAAAACGCGAACATTCTTTGAATTTATGAACAATTTTGGAAAATGCGGCCATATTTAGAAAAAATGAAGGTTTTTTGAAAGTGGGAACAATTTTTTAAGGTTACGAACAATTTTTGAAACATAAAATTTTTTCAAAAAAATTTGAAAAATAAAAAAGAAACGAAAAGAGAAACCTAGAAGGAAACAAGAACATTATTAGACCAAAGTTAAAAACATAAAACAATTTTAAAAATTCCACACTAATTTGAAAGTTGAATATTTTTTGAATACGTGAACAAAAGTTGAATACGTGAAGAAAATATAAAACGAATATGTTCAGAAATTTATGAACATTTTTGGAAAATTGCAAACAATTTTTGAAACGGAAACATTTTCTGAAATCGCGAACATTTTTTTCAAAGTTGTCAAAATTTTGAACAAAAACATTCTGAACAATTTTGTTAACACAAAATATTTTTTGAAAATTCCGAACATTTTTAGATAAATGCATACAGTTTTTGAATTTATACAGAAAATTTGAAAACCCGAACATTTTAAAAAATTGGAACATTTTTGTAAAATCGCGAACATTTTTTTAAGATAGAAAACATAAACTTGAAAAACAAAAAAGAAAAAAGAAAAGAAAAAGAAACAGAAATAGAAAAAGAAAGGAAAATAAAAAACCAGTTCAGGAACCTTCTAGAAGGTTCCCAAAACCGGAAAAAACCAGCTGGGAACCTCTGGAAGGTTCCCAGAACCGGGAGTGCTGGAACGGTTAAACGGGCCGGCCCGTCGCGTCGCTGCTCGGTCGCTCGCCAGTGCGCAGCGCCGGCAGTTTGACGCAACGAGCGGCAAATAGGATATTCCGTGAGAGCGAGGGGTGTGCTCGCTGAAGGAGAGGCCAAATTGGGCTGGCCCAAGCGCGAGAGAGGCCGAAACCTCATTTTCTCACTTTCTGATTTTATTTTTTTGCTTCAATTTCATACTTTTGTTTATACTTTCAATTTTTTTAAAAATATATGAAAAAGTCTACAGAAACATTTGAAACATGTTGAAAAAGTATTTGAAAAAATGTTGATCATATATAGAAAAAATTGGTAATGAAGCATGCAAAATAAAAAAAATGTAGAACAAGTATTTGAAAAATGTTGAACAAGTACTAAAGATGTTGAAAACGTATTGGAAAAATGTTGAACAAGTATTACAAAATGTTTAACCAGTATATGAAAAATGTGGAACAAAAAATTTGAAAATTTTATTAAGTATGCGAAATGTGGAACAATTTTTTTGAAAATGTTGAACAATTATGAAAAATGTTGAATACGTATTTGAGAATTTTTTGAATAAGTATTAAAAAATGTTGAATGAGTATTTGAAACATGTTGAATAAGTTTTTAAATGTTGAACAAGCATTTGAAAAATATTAAATCCGTGTTCGAACAATGTTGAATGTGTTATACAAAAAATGTTAAACAAGTATTTTAAAGATGTTTAATATGTATTAAAATGTTGAACAAGCAATTGAAAAATGTTCAATACATGTTCCGACAATGTTGAACGTGTATGCAAAAAATGTTGATCATTTTTGGCATGTACGAAAATATAGCGTGAAATAAAAACAAACAACAGAAAAACAGAAAATAGAGAAGAAAACAAAGAGACAAAAAATGGAGAAATAACCCGGAGAAAACCGAATAAAAATGAAGAAAAAAAGAAAAGAGAAAAAAAACAAGAAAAACTGAGAATCTGGGAAAAACTAGTGGAAATCTCGCTTGTGTTTCCTCAAGTAGGCCACGCCTCGCACTTTGTCACCAATTGGATGCTAGCTTGTTTGGCTAGCACAACAGCTTATTAAAATTTTAGCGTTCGCAAGTGGGCCGGCCAAGTTATGCATGCATCGCGATTTTCCTTCAGCAAGCGCTAGCGATTGTCTCGCTTAAAGCGAGAAATAGCTCTCGCAGCCTTCCTGCCGTCTCCCTTCAATCAAGTTCAAGCGAGATGCGCAGCCGCTCCCGGATCGAATCCCGTGTTATCTCCCTTTTTCTTCGCTTATCAGAATTTTAGTGTTTGTAAGTGGACCAGCCCAGTTACGCGTGCGTCGCGATTTTCCTTCAGCGAGAGCTAGCGATCGTCTCACTTAAAGCGAGAAATAGCTCTCGCGGCCTTCCTGCCGTCTCCCTTCAAGTTCAAGTGAGACACACAGCCGCTCCCGTGGGCCGGCCCAAACAGGTCCTCAGTCGCTTGCGTAATCATGCAGTCACTCGTTGACTCGTGTAATTTGCTCTCAGCTGATCAGTTGATTGGTCAATCATTTACGTTCAAATAAATATGAAAAATAAAAAAACTCGTGAATTTAAAAATGTTCATGGTTTTTGAAAAAAAGTTGACAAACTCCAAAAAAGTTCAGAAATTTGAAACAATAGTTCATAGATTTTGAAAAAAGTTCATCAATTTTGAAAAAACACAAACTTGTAAAAAGTTCATCGATTTTGGAAAAAATTCAAATTTTTTTAAAATGTCAGTAATTTTGAAAAAAGTTCACAATCTTGAAAAGTTCATACAATATGAAAAAGTTCATTACACAAAAGGTTCAATGAATTTGATTTTGTTTAATCAATTTGAAAACAATTGAATATGAGAAATGTTCTTCGTATTGGAAAAGAAGATCATTTATTTATTTTAAAGTTCTAAAATTTGAAAAAATTTCCTCAAATTTGAATAAATATTCATGAATTTTAAAAATAGTTCAAGAATTTGAATAAATGTTCTTCGATTTTGGAAAATAAATATTCATCAATTATGAAGAAAGAGTCCGTGAATTTGAAAATAATCCATTGAGAAAAAAGTAAAAGAAAAAGAAGAAGGAAAGAAAAAAAATTATTTTGAGGAAAAAATAAAATTAGAAGAGTAAAAAGTCATTTTTAGAAAAAAAAATAAAAACTGAATAAAATGGTCAGGGAAAAACCCAATGAACTGAAGAAATAAAAAAAGGAAAAAAAGCAAGTGTTTCCCAGCGGGTGCGATAACCTAGTGGTTATGTGTGCTTTGATTTGAACATGGAGGTTGCAAGTTCGAAGCCGGTCCCTTGCAACTTTTTTGGAAGTTTATAGGAATTAGTTTTGAGAGTTTACAGAAATTAATTAATTTTGAGAGTTTACAGAAATTAAATGGTATATGGGCCGATTGAGGTAATGGCTGTGTTTGTTTGGGTTTTAGAGACCAGTTTCCGGTAGAAATAAGCTGAAGCCGTAACAAACAGCTAAAACAAAGCTGCTTTGGGCTCATAGTCCAAAACGGTTTCAGTCGTTTTTACATGGTACTGGTTGAAGCGAGCCGAGACGTGCTTCGATCTGGAAACTGTTTTTGCCTCAGTGAAATTCCCACCGATGCCCTTGTTAGTTCAGCCCAATTATGAAAGGAATGCCCCCGATGCCCTGTTTCAGTCAATCCCCGTCTCATCTCCTTCATCGCTAACACACGCACGCAGAGGGCACCGAGAGGATTGCGAACTCTTTGTTTATTGCGCGACAAGCTACATAGATTAGTATTTGTACGGACATCTAATTATATGTACGGATTATGAATTATATGGACAGTCTAATCCTTTAGCTCTCTTTTGTACGGATTATTAGTCATATGGACTATCTTTTGTATTGTACGGGCAATTGTGAATTGCATGGACTAGCGATGTGACAACATAATTCTTTTGCTTACTATTATTCTATGTATATATTAGCAAGAAAGTGAGAAAAATATTTTTATGAAAGATTTTATGCATTACCATAGAACAAATCATTCCCTGTCAGTCAAGATATCATTTAAACAATCTATTAACACTAAATCAACAAGTTACATTGATCTCAGTACTCTAAGGGCATTTCAGGCTTTTCATCAGCTTAGAGTCGTTTTCGCAGTTGCGTTGCCAAACAGCTAACCTTTATTACAGATGTTTTCGCGGCACAGTAGTTTTGCCAGCACAGCAAGTCCACAGCTGAATCTGTTGAAACTGAAGCCCAAACAAACACATCCAATACAGCTTTAGCGCCAGTTAACAAAATCCACGTTAACGAGTAAATGCCAAAGACATAGGCATTGGTTAGATCCTTGCCAGACTTTTGGGTCATTTTGTTGTACCATATTTGTTTTTTTAGAGTGTAGATTCACTTATTTTAGTTCATATGTAGTTCATATTGAAAGCTAAAAAAGATTATACTATTTAGGAACCGAAGGAGTATTTTGGAAGCGGCAAATAAACGAGTCCAAAACTCGCAGCGGAGCAAGGTGAGCCGGCCATGTTCGTGTGCATTCGCTATCTCGCTTTCGGTGGCTGGCTGCTGCTGTTTTTTTTTTGCGTTGTTTTTATCTGTGCTATCTTTTTTCTTCTCTTTCAGATTTCGGATTTTTATTCCTTTTTTATTCTTGCTAATTTTCCTTTTTATGTAGTTGTTTAATTATGAAAGTTCCCTAATATACAGAGAAAATTTTCTAATACAAACTGAACTTTTCTATGTACGGTGAATATTTTCTGAAATACATACCGAACAATTTTTGAAGACACGCTGAATATTTTTGAAATACAGTGATTCAATGAATTTTGAACTTTTTTAAATACACGCTGGACTTTTCTTCATATTGCTTGTATTTTTTTAAAGGGCCCTTCTCTTATCTAAATCCCTTTCAAATATCTAGCAATCGGTTTTTCGGAAAGCCCGAATAGAAAATCGAAGAGAAAAAAAAACAAAGCAAACCTGAGGGGGGCAGAGTGGGCTATCCCATTAGCAACTCGCTTTAGGCGTCGCCTCGTCTGGTTTGACATGTGCATGCGTCCCACAGGAGGACTCCGCAATGTTAAAAAGAGCGCCTATTCATGAGGTATATGAAAAAAAACACCTCTGTAAAAAATACGGAGCGTTAGATCATCATCCAACCTTCCGCAAAAAAAGAAAAAAAAATCATCAAACAACCACAAACAACAACACACCATTCACCCCCTCAAAAAAAAAAACAACAACACACCATTCATTCTCTTCCTCATTTTTCTCTTCGTCCACCGCCCTCCAACCTAGCCCTAACCGTCGGCCTCGGCCCCTCGCGACCGCCTCACCACCCTCTCCCCTAACCGCAGCCCACCGTTGTGCTGGCATCACCCGAGGCCATACCTCTAAACCCCCTGACGCCTGTCTTCGACGACAGCAATCTCGCACACTGCCCGCTACCGTTAACCTGCTTACTCACCTTCGCTCGGTATGTCTCAGCTTGCTGCCCGCGACAGCAATCTCACCTCCCCGTCTTCCGCGAGGTCCTGACTCGACCTTGTAGGGGTCGACGCTCATCAATGGCGCTCCTTGCGTCACCCCCATCTTTGGGGTCGTCCGAAAATCGACTAACGCCCGCGGAATATTTCACGTATCTGATAGCTAACGCGAAGAATATCCCCCGATTCTGGAACTGAGACGACAGGCAGAGAGAGATGCGTCCGCCAAGCCTCCTCCTCGTTCGTCTTAACGCCCTGTCACATCGGATGTTACACGCTCGATGATTAGTCTACGAGTCGCGTCGTCCTGGAATTTTCGCCGTCATCTTCTGTCGTGGATGTGGAATCCCGACGACTGGCGACAAGGCACACTACCAGGGCATGGACTCGCCGGTCAATTTCCGGTGCCAGCGCTCGCACGGTGCAGCTTGACCGACGATGTGAGGAGCAGCAGCATCCATGATATATGATACACGCACCGATGCTCATCTTCCTGAGGCTCACATGAACGAATATTTTTAAATCCGATGAAAGTGGTCACGGGCGAAGGTCCAGGAATTTTCAGGTGCGACCTACTAGTAGCTCCGCTTGCTCGCCTTGGATTAAGCAGCTGATGGGGATCGCGGGGGTTTGAGCCGTTCGCGGCGCTGATTGCGCAGCCGCCTCCCTCTAAGCACCTCGGCCGGTGGCAATAAAGAGTCGCCCAACGCTAATCGATTCCCCTTGCGATATGGATATGAACGCATGTGCACGGAGTCATACTGATTACGAGTTGCAAAAAATAAAAGGAGTCACACTGATTGCAGCCAGATAACACAGCTCTAAAGACGCGGGGGCCTTCGCAGTTAACGGCGCTTTCGCAGGACAAAGTCCGCCGCGATTCTCCGTTCCATGGACGCTAGCATTTCCGTGCTTTGGAGGCGTGCGGTGAGGGGTGAGGATGACCGTCACTTTCGTCTTTTTCCTCTGTCGGCATTTGGATTTTGGAACTGCCGTGGAAAACCGGTTGATGATGATCGCCTGCCCGAAAGGGATCTGCTACGTCCCGATCCATCGTGACCGGGGGGAAGACCTGGAAGTGGAAGAATACCGTTAGCTGGTCAACGTGTGGCTCTCGCGTAGCTAAGTATTCTCATAACTCTGGTGTAAGCATTCAAAGTGATGTGATCATCTCGGCAGCTACTACATTGTTGACCAGCGATGGTGAGCATTCGAAGACAGGTCTTTGTGGCCCGTGTACAAAAACCAGCTCTTCTTCATTAGACTTTACATTTCGCAGACACATATTTTTTTCTGCGTAAAAAGCATCCGGTTCTAATGTAAAAGTACACAAGAAGTACAAAGCACCCCAAACTTAGTAAAAATTACATTGAGATCTTTGGACTGCCGAACGACCAGTACCGCTCCCAGAACGAGCCGCCAACACGCCACTGTCGGTGCTCCCCTACAGGAGCCGGTCCGATCCTTGTCGATGACAGCCGAAAAGTCTTCGTGTACGTGCCCCTAAAGACCAGCCCCCTGTAGCCACAATCATCATTGTTGAACCCATAACCCGACGGCGTGTCGGTTTTCATAGCCTTAAGTGTTGCGTCAATTTCTTCATCTGAGAAAGAGTAAATTGCACAAAACCACCACTTTGAAGGCTAAGTTTGCAAAAACCACTACAACTTTTTTTTGCAGAGAACACCATGTCTTCGGTAATCTTTTTGCAGAAAGCACTGATCGGCGGATCAGGCTCAGTTAAGCTTGTTTATGAAAGGTGGGGTCCTTTTCTGCGTACGTGGCACCGTCGGCCGTCCCGACAGCCGTTAGACGGCGCCGTGTGCCTCCATCTCCCATCTGTTCATTCCCCCCTCGTCTCCTACCTCCTTGCGTCTGCATTCTTTCCCACTCTCCTGCCGCTCTCTCCCCTCCTCGCGTCGTGTAGGCAGATGGCTACTCCGGCGAAAGCAGGCGGTGTTGGCGGCGGCGGTCCTCCCGGCAGTGGCGCAGGCGACGCGGATCCTGACCCATGCGGTGAGCTCTGCGGGAGCTCGAACCCTAGCAAGGCGACGCGAGATGCGGAGGTGCAGTGTTCGGTGGAATACGCGGCGGCTAGATCTTTCGCCGCGGCGGTCAAGGCGACTCCGAATGGAAGCCACCACATCGCCTCATCCTTCGGCGGTGTATAGTGAGATCCCCTTCCCTTATCCATTACATTCTGTGAAATTATCTGATACGTTTCTAGGGCTAGGGTTAGCGTGTAGTGATATCCCCTTCCCCATCTCCATTGCATATTGTTGGGCCTATGATTGTTATTGCGATGATTTCTTTCTGAAATTAACTCATTATGTTTAAATTAGGTATTGTGTGTGTCTTATTTAGTTGAAATAAGCTATGGTTATATAGTTGCAATTAGGTGATCTGTATTGCAGTAGTTCTTAATCAACCAAAGCTAGGGTTATTGCAGTGTTTTGCTTTGTACTACATTGGTTACTTAAGCAACCCAAAGCTTTGTATTGTTGTTGTCCTGCTTTTTCATAAGTGTTATAATTGAACACTTATACAACACTATGTTTATTTATAAATTTGCAGTCTGGATGAGGAGGTTTGGGAATTGAGGATGCATTTTCATGACAAAGATAATCTTAAGAGAACTATGATGCTGTCAGACATCACATTTTACAATCTAGTTGCACTGATAGAGACTGAAGGATATGGGGTGAGGGATTACATGTATATGTGAAGGATCTTGGCCTAGGGATAGAAGGAATGCAAGAAATAGAGGATGATGACATGCTGGAGGAAATTCTAGACCACATAGTACAATGTATGTAAGATCTTCAATGTGACAGTTGTTAGGGCCAGTTCCCCCAAACCTGCACATATAAATTACAGTGATAATGTTATTGAGCAGCAGATCCCTTTGCAGGAAATTGGAGAGCCCCAACTGTATCAGATAGATGAAGAAGGAGTGTTGTTCAATGCACATCCTAGTTCAGTTTCAAACACAGCAGCAGAAGTAGCAGAAGAAGAACCAGTACCAATACAGTGTCAAACATAGCAGAGCACAAACAATTCAGAGGAGAAACTGCAAATAGAAAAAGTTATGGAGGAGACAAGGAGAAAGGAAATTGCAATGTTTAGGAAGAATGAGAAAGAAAAAGAGAAGGCCACTCCTTTGAAAAGGAAAGCTACAGTTATGGACAATGAAGAGGACAGTGATGATGATAATTTGTCAGAATATGGGGATATCCTTGCTAGGCTTGAGGAAATGAAAAAACAGAGGGATGATCCATTACTGCATTATGAAGGGGACACAGATGTTGAGGAGATGTGGGATACAAATAAGGAGGAGGAACTGTATGACCCACCAGGTGAAGAAGAGGATGATGATGATCAAGAGGAGGAGGAATTGGAGGAATTAGAGGAAGAGGTGCAAGAGGAGCAACACAATGAAGAGGAGCAAGAGAGTGGGCAACATATTGAGAAGAAGAATAAGGCCAAGAGACACAGAAAAGGAACAACTAGCAGATCAAATGGAAGTGTAGAACAAATGTTTGAGGATGACTGGATACTATCAGATGATGAGGACAAAAAACCATTAGACCTGGGTTTGGAAGATGATGATGGTGCTGAGGCAATGACTTATGTGTTGCCCAATGGTAGGAAGAGCAGAGCAAAGAAGATGAAGCCAAGGTTATGGTATGCTGAGGACAGAGTTGACCCACAAGACCAATTTGTGAAGCATCTTTGCTTCATTGATGTGTACCAGTTCAGAACTGCACTCCAAGTCCTGCATATATCATGTAAGCAGAACTATGAGTACCACGTAAACTGCAGTGATGTGGTTATAGCACCTTTGCATAGACGAGCAATGCCCTTTTTATATAGCAGCTTCTCAGATTGCAAATGAGAAGACATTTACCATTAGAAAGCTGTATCTGGTGCACACATGCCCTTCTGTGTCAGAGAGCACCAAAGTCACTACCAAGTGGGTTGCAAAACATTGTGAGGAGGCAGTGAGGAATGACCCTAACATAACAATAACAACAATAATTAACACTGCAAAGAGCAAGTATGGAGTGGATATTTCAACCCACATGGCCTACAGGGCTAGGAAGGCAGCAAAGAATGTTGTTTTAGGAGATCAAAAGGCCCAATACACCAGGATTAGGGATTATCCTAGACACCTATCCAGGTTCTAGATGTATTGTGACAACAAAATATATTAGGGAGCACCCTAGCAAGAACCCTAGGTTTCATGGACTGTTCATTTGCCTGAATGGATGCAAAGAAGGGTTCCTCAATGGCTGCAGACCATTCATAGGTAGTTGCCTTGTATTGTTGTTTATGCCACTTGTATGTTCTTTTAAGTACTAATCATTTGTGCTAATATTGTAGGTTTGGATGGATGCTTCATAAAGCTCACTACTGGTCAACAAATCCTAGCTGCTACTGGAAGCTATGGGAACAACAACATGTTTCCCATTGCTTTTGGAATTGTAGACAAGGAGAACATTGATTCTTGGACCTGGTTTCTGTACCAGCTGAGGGTAGCAATAGGTGGGCAATCTGGCCAGTTTGGACAGTACACAATCATTTCAGATAGGCAAAAGGTAATATATTTAGTTGTAGTTACTTTCATGTAGTTGTAGTTACTTTCATGTAGTTGTAGTTACTTAGTTGTACTTGTTTCATACATGGTCTTTTGAAAGCCATAAATAGAGTCTTCCCCAATTGCCCACAAAGGTTTTGCCTTAGGCATATCTACCAGAACTTTCAGATTGCTGGGTTTAGAGGGCCAGAATTAAAAAAAATACATGGATGCAGCAAGTTACTCATATACTAAATGTCATGGTTTTGTCACGGAAGATGTCCTCATGAAAGGACTTAGTCGTGGAGCCATCGCTACGGGTTAGCTTAAAGGGGTTAAAGCGGACAAGGGACGCAAGAGAGTTTTATACTAGTTCGACCCCTTACGATGAAGGTAAAAGCCTATGTCTAGTTGTGATGGAATTGATGGGGTTTCGATGACCAGGGAGCGAATACGCTTTGCCTGGGTCTCGAGTTGTTGTCTGTTGTCCTTGAACCGCCGTCGGGTCGTCCCCTTATATACATGGGTTGACGCCTTCGGCTTACAGAATCCCGAGGCCGGCTCATAAACGTGTCCGGCTCGGTCTCCGCTCTTTCTACCTTACAATGCAAGTTACATATCAATGCCGGTTTATATCTACAGGCCTTAAACCGGTTACGGGCCTGGCCTTTACAGCGTCACCGTCTGTCTTCATGGGCTTCAAGTATAATGAACTACTGATGGAGTTAACCCGGCCTCTCCTGGACGTTTTACACCTAGTGGTAATATCCCCAACATTAGGCCCCAGACTGATTTGAACTGGTTCATGTCAGTCCTCAATATTCAAGAAAACTTTGTCTTCAACATCTTCACATAATTTTGTAAACCGCCGCGACGTCATCTTCCTGAACCGTGGTAAACCGCCGTGACGTCATCTGCTATTAAAAACTGTGTATAACCCATCTTCATTAATGGGCCTCCGATAATCGAGGCGATAGCTCCGCCTTATTTCCAAATTTCTGACTCCTCGATTTTTGCGCTTGACACTTATCCCTTGCCTTTATAAATAGGGCCGAGGGGTCATTTTCACTTTTCCCCCTCGTGCCTCTTCGCGTCATCGTCTTCCTCGCGCTGCTCAACCTCTGGAGCTCCGCCGCCACCGTCGACCGTCGCCTCTGCTTCAACTTTGGCCGCTGCATCACCCTGAACGTACCAGAGAAACGCGGTGCTTCTCCGCTCTTCCATCCACATCGGTAAGCTTTCCATTCTTCCACCATGGATCTGTTTCTAGGGTTTCGGTGTTCTTCAGTGTTCATCGGTGTTCCTTTTGACGCAATGGCTCTTTGATAGAACCCTGAATATTTACTCTGTATAGTGATAGCCTTAGTCTCTCTTTCCATCTATGCATCTCATTTAAATAGAAGATCCCATCTGAACCTTCATCCATTGCTTCGGTACTTCTTCTTAGGTCTGAATATATTTTCCTTTTCTGATATGCGGCATATCCAAAATTATAACGCCAACTTGTGAAATCTGTTTTTCCTTCACTTATACATCTGTAGACTTGTATCTTCAATGTCAGACTTTTCAAGAAATGATGACCCGGTATATACCATTAGTCCCCTTGTTGAACCGCCAATGCTTCACCATTGTACTATTTGCACTATAAAACTCCGGTTTAATAATATGCTTACATCCTTGTACCGCCGAATAGTTGTCCACTGTAAATCTTTAAACCGGTAATTATCATGTTGTATATCTTTCATTACCATGGCCAAGCAAGTTTATGAATGCAATTGGGCTCGTTCGCGAGTAACCGAAGAGCAGTTAGACAATCTTGTCAAAACGGGCGCTTTAGCCAAGAAGGATGTCATCCATTGGAGGGTTCCTGGCCCGGAATATCCTCCTACACCCAAGGATGGAGAGGTTGTTGTTTTTGTTGATCACTTAGGCCGGGGTTTCAGTCCTCCCGGTTCAAAATTCTTCCGGGATGTATTGGCCAGCTTTCAACTGCGCCCCCAAGACATCGGTCCTAACTCTGTGACCAACATCTGCCACTTCCAAGTTTTTTGTGAGGTTTACCTTCAAGAGGAACCTACAGTAGAACTGTTCAAAAATTTCTTTCACCTAAACCGCCGTACAGAATTCACAGATGGACCCAACACTGAAGTGGGCGGGATGGCGGTTCAGAAGAGGAAGGAAGTTACTTTTCCTCATCCTAAACTTCACAGTCATCCCAAGGAATGGAACGCCACTTGGTTTTATTGCAAAGACACATCTCCACCTGATGAAAACCCGCTGCCAGGCTACCACCCTGAACGCCTGAGCAACACACATCCCTTCACTCAAAGGTTGATTGCAAAAGAGAGGGCCAACTATGCTCCTCAATTATCAAAGCTGAGGGCCTTCCTGGCCAACAGTTTAACGGGGGTTGACCTGGCTCGATGTTGGATAGGCTGGAGTATTCTGCCCTTAAGTCGGTGCTCCAGTTTGATGTGTGAGTATACAGGGACTTTGAAGGATGCTCTGCAGCACATTGACATTCAGCTTATAGATGAAGAAGTTACTGAGGCCGTAAAAAAGATGTTGAACGAATCAGAGGCCGTCTGTGCCCAAACCGGACTACTCCCTTTCTGTGCCTTCAACAAACCGCCAGCTATAAGAATCATATAATCTTTTTTATCTGAAATTGCTTTTGTCCAAATACTCTTTGAAAATGCGATTACTTTCTAACAGGGTGATGATCCCTTCTGGAATAAGAAACCCCGCAAGACAAACCGGCAAAGCCTCAAGACAAACCGGTCAAGCCAGTTCGTCCAAAAACCAAGGTTGTGAAAAAACCTGCCAACAAGAAGAGGACCACTGCATCCTCCGATCCACCAGCTGATGATGATGTGGGTAACCCTGAATTAGAGGTAGAACTTGACTCACTTGGTTCATTTTTCGTACTTATTGATGATGATTATTGTCAGGACGACACTGAAGGCAGCCAATCCGACGCTGTAGAGGTAATCACTCTTTCCTCCGATTCAGATCCTTTGCCAACACTAAAAATCCGTCGAGCAAACCGGAAAGTTAAATTTTCTCATCCTCTTGCTTACTTGGATCCGAACTTTCTTGTGAAGACACAACAAGACCTGGCTTCGCAAGACAACCCGGCATAGCGGCCAGGTAGTTACCTCTGCCGGTTTAACGAACACTCCGGTTCGAAACGCCCGATCGAGGTCTCTTATCCTTGACACTTCACGCCCCAAAGCGGGTTGTTTTCACAACCTCTTAACCCATCCGATTCCAATTATCGTGGTACTTCTCACTCATCATCCGGTAGATAAATCGCCACAAAGCTTCCACCGCTTAAAACAGTGCTTAGGTGAGCCATACTCTTACTTATATCCTTGATATGTTACTTAATATATACTGTACCGATCCTTATTTTTATTTTTCTCAGTGCCAAGCCCAGACCCAGCAAGAAGGCACGGCTGAATAAACCGACAAAGGAAGACACGGCTGCTGAACCGGAGAAAACTCCCGATCCTGAAGAGACCAACATTGATGACATGCTGAATGACCCGCCACCTCAATATCATGAGCTTGTTGCTGAGCAAGTAGAGGTTGACACCACGGGCCATGCTGACCAGCCAAGCAGCCCCATCCGGACTGACAAACCGGTCAGTCTAGTAAAAGATACTGACAAACCGCCAACTCCAGTAAAAGATACTGACAAACCGCCAACTCCAGTTAGGGCTGCTGAAGAAAAGGATGATGACGTTATGATCACTGGCATTGGCCATACCACTCCTGGCAATCCTGTCGCTTTGTCGAAGCATACCGCCAAAGAGGAATTTTCTGCAATTGGCAAAGGCAAATGGAATGCCGATTTATCAACTTACGCCCATCTGAATGCTCAAGACCTTCATTCTGGCTATCTGAACCGCCTATACACCAGTCGTGACTATGAAGCCGGCTTGGTAAATATGATGAAGGAGCGATATGAGGTAACTCCCCAAGTGTTTTTCCCTTATATTGAATTGCAGTTTATCAACTCCAGTAGCCCCCAAGTGACGGTTTAAGATACCAATCTAAACCGGGACTTAGCAAAAACTTTTACACTTGCAACAATGCATCTGAACTTCACTGAAGTAGCCCCCAAGGGCCGGTTTAACTTTATAAAGATGAACCGGGACTTTGTAGAAGAAACTCCCGTAGCAGCATTCTTTGAGCAAATATCCATTAACTCCCAAGTGCCAAGTTGAATACTTGTATTATGCTTGGGACTTGTAGAAATGTATGATGAAGAGCAAATATCCATTAACTCCCAAGTGCCAAGTTGAATACTTGTATTATGCTTGGGACTTGTAGAAATGTATGATGAAGAGCAAATATGCATTAGCCCCCAAGTACCAAGGGCATAACTCGTTATGTGCTTGGTACTTCAAATATGTACTTGAAATATGTACTATCACCTCATCATATATCTGTCGCTTTGTAGGCTGAGCTGAGCAAGAGAGAGAGCCAAACCGCTGATCTGCAGGAGAACCTTAAATCGCAACAAGCTGAAACCTCCAAAGCGAAAGAAGAATTGACCAGTGCTCTAGGCGCTATGGAAAAACTGAAAGAGGGCTTCAACAAGGAGCGGGTAGACTGGGAGATTGAAAACTCCGCTTTGATCAAAAGGGCTGAGAAAGCAGAGGCCGCTCTTAAACCGGTGGTTGATGAATTGACCAGCGTAAAGCGGCAGGTTCATGCCATGACTACAGCTATGTTTGGTAAGCATCCTTGGTTCCTGACTTCAACATATCCTTTCATACATTTGCCAGTTCACTAACCCTTGCAATGATACAGGAACTCGCATTAGCCACTTGGGATCTGATGTTCAGAAGAAGTTGAAAGCGGCCTATACTCTGATAGAGCAGTTGTATAATGGCGCACAATGGATTATCTATACTGCTTCACACAACAATCCGCCTCCCACCTTGATCAAGGATACCTTAGAAAGGTTATCCATGCTTCCTGCCCGGGTAGACAAGCTAAAAAAGTCTGCTGCTAGAACCGGCGCTTTAGCCGCCCTGACTCGGCAAAAAGCATGGGTACTTGACTTTGATCCAATTGAAGCGGCCCAAGGTTATCCCAGTTTGAAGGAAGACGGAACAGAATTTGGCGAAGATGATCTCCGGATCATAAACCGGGAAGTACGCCCATTGGCTTGTCAACTAGTTGAAGAAGCGGACCTTTCATACTATCAAGCAAGCTATGATGACAAGAACAAGCGGATTGCTGCACCGATTCCAGACGCTCAAAATCTTATCCCGCCAATCCGTAAGCACACTTATGCCCCTGACATTGAACCGTCCACGCTGATAAGTGATGAAGCTGTATTCCAAGCCCTAAATGGGATCAACTGGGCAACTGCTGATTTCCAGCCACTGGGTAGAGAAGAAGAAGCTGAACCGGCACGAGATGATCCGCAACCGTCAGGCCAAGCTGGTGACCAATCATGAACCGGAGGCTGGTTTAATCTTCTACATGCTGCATCATGTATTTGAGAATACAATTATCCTTTTGGGCACTGGAACGCCTTGTAATAGGCTTAGTTAAAATACTTGGTCTGATATGCCTTCGTGCATAGTTATCTGCAATTGATGCTTGTTTGATTCGACATGCGTAAGCTATGATATCCATATCCATTTGTTCAAGTTGTTCCTGCAGATAAGAAGCTTAAAACACCCTGGCGGTTTACCGCCGGGTAGGTCATGATACCCATATATATATATGACCAGGGATTACAACCTAGGTTGTGAAATATAACCAAATATGGAAACATATAATACCTGCAACCTTTAGGCATGATGTTGGCTGACCAACCTTGTAGTGAGGGTCATAACCCAACTCTTGGAGGAGAAAATAACTCCTGTTTATATAAGGCCGGTTTGTAGTAAAACCATTCCGGGTTATGATAAACACCGGTTTACTCTGTACTGGGATTTCGATTCAAAACTAGACTGGCCTGATAGTCTTTGGATTATGATTTGATCGTGTACTGTCAATTTGTAATTGTCAGTCTGACCGGGTTGATAACGCCGGTTTTAAAAAACATCATAAACCTTGTCAAAAAGAGAGCAAAAACTCAACCAAAGGCAAAGAAAACCGTTGTAGTCGAGGCTTTTCACGGGCTGCCAGGCCCCAAATTCGAGGCTTTTCATGGGCTGCCAGGCCACTGAGTTAAAACCATTTTTGCAAAGCCTTTTAAGATGGTCCGCAATCGTTAACCAACCATCGTTTTAACTTGACAAGTTCAGAGTCTGTATTTTAGAGTAACTTGTCAAAGTTCGAAGGGTCATACCAGGTTTATCTGGGCGGCGTGACTTACTTAAAGAGGCAGGTTAACCCGGGGTTTTAGGTGTATACACCAGGCTTCCAAGCCATGGTTTGATAGCCCATTACAAGCGTTGATTCTAAGTTCATTGCGATAGCAAAGAATCCCCAAGTAACATTTTGAGCAGTGCTCAGTGGGTGCCTATGTTTGAGTTGTTGTTTTTACAACACTCTCTTTGGCCCCGGATTGATTTGGCTTTAAGCCGATCAAGAGGTGTGACTGGTTCAGATACAACCAAGCCCCCAAGTGATGCTGTGGCATTTACGCCGATCAAGAGGTGTAGCTATGGTTCGAATACGACCAAGCCCCCAAGTGATGTGATATAAAGCTTTGAAAACTAAATCAAGGGGTAAACCGGACGCCGCTTTATAAACAGAAGCTCCATGTAACCACACATGATGTGAGAAAACAACGGATACCCCGCTTTAGCTGAGGTTCCGGTTTATTATATTGATCATAATATATACATTGTCATAATATGTACATAAGCAGAGACTATAGCTCAAGTATAGTAAGGCCGAAGATGAGCAATGTTCCATGGCCGGTTGGTCTCCTCCTCCGATTTACGTGAGTCTTTGCACTCTCGAACATCGATTAGGTAGTACGACCCGTTGTGCAGATTCTTGCTGACCACAAAGGGTCCTTCCCAATGGGGGGATAGCTTGTGCATATCTGTCTGATCCTGGATGAGTCGAAGCACCAAATCTCCTTCTTGAAAGGTTCTGGTTCTAACCCGACGGCTGTGATAACGACACAGATCTTGCTGATAAATCGCTGAACGGGCTGCTGCCATGTCACGCTCCTCATCTAACAGGTCCAGAGCCTCCTGTCGTGCCTTCTCGTTGTCAGCTTCAACGTACGCCACCACACGAGGTGAATCATGACGGATGTCACTAGGGAGAATCGCTTCCGCTCCATAAACCATGAAGAACGGTGTGTATCCCGTCGATCTGTTGGGTGTGGTATTGATGCTCCATATCATTGAAGGTAACTCCTCAACCCAACAACCCGGCGTCCGTTGCAAAGGAACCATAAGCCGGGGTTTGATGCCTCTCAAGATCTCTTGATTGGCCCTCTCCGCTTGACCATTGGACTGGGGTTGAGCCACTGATGATACATCAAGCCGGATGTGCTCACGTTGGCAGAACTCCTTCATGGCACCCTTTGATAGATTGGTACCATTGTCTGTTATAATGCTGTGTGGAAAACCAAACCGGAAGATCACCTTTTTGATGAATTGAACCGCCATGGCTGCATCACACTTGCTAACTGGTTCTGCTTCCACCCACTTTGTGAACTTATCAACCGCCACCAAAAGGTGGGTCTTCTTGTCCTTGGACCTCTTGAAAGGCCCAACCATATCCAGCCCCCAAGTTGCAAACGGCCAAGTGATTGGAATCATCCTCAATTCTTGAGCCGGTACATGAGCGCGCTTTGAGAATTTCTGACAGCCATCACATCTTTTGACCAAGTCCTCGGCATCAGCATGAGTTGTCAACCAATAGAAACCATGACGAAACGCCTTAGCCACCAAAGACTTTGAACCGGCATGGTGACCACAATCTCCTTCGTGGATCTTGCACAAAATTTCACAGCCTTCTTCAGGAGATACACAGCATTGAAACACCCCTGTTACACTGCAATGATGTAACTCTCCATTGATAATAGTCATGGACCTGGACCGCCGGATTATCTGCCTGGCAAAGTCTCATCCTCTGGTAACTCGCCCCGTTTCATATACACCAGGTAGGGAACCGTCCAATCCGGGATACCATGAAGAGCCGCCACCAACTGAGCTTCCGGATCAGTAATAGCCAAATCCTCTTCACCAGGGAGCTTGACGGACGGATTATGCAGAACATCCAAGAAGACATTAGGCGGAACCGGTTTACGTTGAGAACCCAGGCGGCTTAAAGCGTCCGCCGCTTCTTTCTTCCGCCATCCACATGATCCAATTCGATAACCTTTAAAGTGACTCGCAACAGATATCCACCTCACGATGATATGCTGCCATGAGTGGGTCCTTGGAATCCCAAGTGCGGACACTTGTTGAGCTACCAGGTCCGAGTCACCGAAGCATTTAACTCGGCTTAGGTTCATCTCCTTAGCCATCCGAAGACCATGGAGTAAGGCCTCATATTTAGCTGCATTGTTAGTGCAAGGGAACATTAAACGGAGAACATAAAAAAACTTATCACCTCGCGGGGAAGTTAATACGACTCCAGCCCCCGAGCCCTCCAATTGTTTGGACCCATCAAAATGAATAGTCCAATAAGTGTGATCCGGCTTCTCTTCTGGTGCCTGTAGTTCCGTCCAATCATTGATGAAATCCACAAGTGCCTGAGACTTGATCGCCGTTCGGGGTATGTATTTCAACCCATGAGGCCCGAGCTCGATAGCCCACTTAGCAATCCGGCCAGTTGCTTCCCTGTTCTGGATTATATCTCCCAAAGGAGCAGAGCTGACCACCGTGATGGGATGACCTTGGAAATATTGCTTAAGCTTCCGGCTTGGCATGAAAACTCCGTATACCAACTTCTGCCAGTGCGGGTACCTCTGCTTGGACTCAATAAGTACCTCACTGATATAATAAACCAGACGCTGAACCGGATATTCCTTTCCTGCCTCCTTGCGCTCCACCACAATAGCCACACTAACTACCCGAGCGTTAGCTGCCACATATAGCAACAATGGCTCCTTGTCAACCGGAGCAGCAAGAACCGGCGGGTTAGCCAGTTGCCGCTTTAAATCCTCAAATGCTTCATTTGCGGTGTCACCTGCACGGTTATCGCTTTTCTTCAAAGATTCGATACAAAGGAATGGCCTTCTCACCAAGGCGGCTGATAAACCGACTCAATGCAACAATCCGGCCTGCCAAGCGTTGAACATCATTGATACACTTCGGTTTGGCCAGGGAGGTGATAGCTTTGATCTTTCCCGGATTAGCTTCAATGCACCTGTTAGACACCAAAAAGCCCAAGAGCTTGCCAGCCGGTACACCAAAAATGCACTTAGCCGGGTTAATCATCATTTTGTAAACCCGCAGGTTATCAAAGGTTTCTCTCAAGTCATCAATCAATGTCTCCTTCTCCCTTGATTTCACCACAATATCATCCACATAGGCATGAACATTACGGCTGATTTGTTTATGAAGACAATTCTGCACACACCGTTGATAAGTTGCCTGGGCACTCTTGAGCCCAAAGGGCATGGATACATAGCAGAAGGCTCCAAAAGGAGTTATGAAGGCCGTTTTCTCATGGTCCTTAACTGCCATCTTGATCTGATGATAACCAGAATATGCATCCAAAAAACTCAAACGCTCGCAACCCGCCGTAGCATCAATGATTTGATCAATACGGGAAAGGGCAAAAGGATCTGCTGGACAAGCCTTGTTAAGATCTGTGTAATCTACACACATACGCCAAGTGCCGTTCTTCTTAAGGACCAGCACCGGATTAGCGAACCACTCGGGATGAAATACCTCAACGATAAATCCAGCCGCCAAGAGCCTGGCTACTTCTTCTCCAATAGCCTTGCGTCTTTCCTCATTGAACCGGCGGATAAACTGCTTGACCGGTTTATACTTAGGATTAACATTAAGAGTGTGCTAAGCGAGTTCTCTCGGTACACCTGGCATATCAAAAGGCTTCCACACAAAGATGTCCCGATTCTCACGGATGAACTCGATGAGCGCGCATTCCTATTTCGGATCCAAGTTAGCGCTGATGCTAAACTGCTTGGACGAATCGCCAGGCACGAAGTCAACAAGCTTAGTCTCATTAGCCGATTTAAATTTCAGGGCCGAATCATGCTCTGTAGTTGGCTTTTTCAATGAAGTCATATCGGCCGGATCAACATTATCTTTATAAAACTTCAACCCTTCTGTTGCACAAACCAACCCAGCATAAGCCGCTTCACCTTCTTCACACTCCAGAGCAATCTTGCGGCTCCCATGTACAGTTATAGTTCCCTTGTGACCCGACATCTTGAGCTGGAGATAGACATAGCAAGGCCGTGCCATAAACTTAGCATAAGCCGGCCGTCCGAACAGGGCATGATACGACTTTTGATTTTCACCACTTCAAAGGTCAAAGTTTCTGATCTCGAGTCATGCTCATCACCAAAAGCCACCTCCAGAGCTATCTTACCAACATGATAAGCCGATTTACCAGGTACCACACCATGGAACACCGTATTGGACGGTTTAAGATTTTTATCTGTTAACCCCATGCGACGGAAAGTTTCATAATAAAGGATATTGATACTGCTCCCTCCATCCATGAGTACCTTGATGAACTTATAACCTCCCACCTGAGGTGCCACCACCAATGCCAGATGACCCGGATTGTCAACCCGGGGTGGATGATCTTCTCTACTCCATACGATTGGCTGCTCAGACCAGCGCAAATAACGGGGCACCGCCGGTTCAATGGAGTTCACTGCCCTCTTATGAAGCTTTTGGTCACGCTTGTCTAAGCTAGTGGTGAAAACATGATATTGCCCACTATTTAACTGCTTCAGGTTGCTCTGGTAACCCGACTGCTGCTGCTGCTGCTGATTGCCCTGATGATTGTAGCCACCTTGGTTGCCCTGATTACCTTGATTGTTATGTCCACCCTGATTACCATGGAAGCCTGAACCGGAATTTCCTCCAACCATAACCCGACCCATTACATCCGTGGCCCGAACCGCCACCCGGCCCATTATCATACCGGAAAGAATTAGAATTTTTAAACTCTTGCATAATGTAGCAATCTTTCCAGAGATATGTGGACGGAATCTCCTTCGTCCCATGTTTTGGGCACGACTAGTTCAACAAATAAGACAAACGGTCCGGGTTAGGGCTCGGTGCTCCACCGCGCTGGGGCAGTTTACCCTTACGTCGCTGGCCCTTGTCCTGCGTGCTGGTATTAGCCACAAAGTCCAAGCTGTGATCCGCCACGTTCTTTGCCGTTTCCATGACCCGCCGGGTTGTGGTGCTGCCCCTTGGCGTTGCCACTCTTTTTTCCCTTCCCTGTCTTATCATCATCAGACTCGGGATCCTTGGTACTATCAGAGTCGGCATACTTCACTAAAGCGGCCATGAGGGTTCCCATGTCATTGCAATGGCGTTTCAGCCGTCCCAACTTCAACTTCAGAGGTTCAAACCGGCAATTGCCTTCCAAGGTCAGAACTGCGGTATCAGCATTGATGCGGTCCGATGAATGCAAAATTTCCGAGACCCGGCGCACCCATCAGGTTGTTGACTCTCCTTCCTCCTGGACACAGGCAGCTAAGTCCACAATCGACATAGGCTGCTTACATGTATCCTTGAAATTCTGGATAAATCGAGCTCTCAACTCCCATGACCTGATAGAATTAGTCGGTAAACTCTTTAGCCAAGTACGAGCCGTCCCTTCAAGCATCATGGTGAAGTATTTTGCACATGCCGCATCATCCACATCCAGCATCTCCATGGCCATCTCATAGCTTTCGACCCATGTCTTAGGGGATAAATCCGTGGTGTAATTCGGCACCTTGCGTGGGCCTTTGAAATCCTTGGGCAGGCGCACATTGCGCAACGCTGGGACGAGACAAGGCACTCCCAAAGAGCTAGAAGTGACCCCTGGTTCCACTGATGTAGTTGGACGAACCGGAGTAAGTTGACGGGCTTCATGCTGTGCCGCTAGCTCGGCCTCTCTGCGTGCCCAAGCCCGGTCTACCACCTCCTGAGCGTCACCCGCTGGGTTATTGCCACGGGGTGGATGACGGTTCCGTGCGTTGCTCCACACTGCCGGTTCATCCATACGCCTGCTGTAACTCCGGCTTGGACGGGGAGTGGAATGAATCTGATCGCGACTGTGTGAATAAGCCTCCTATTGAACTAAGGCTGTCTGAAGAAGCTCCTTAACCCGACGTGTCTCGACCGCCGCTGAAGAATCACCTTCAATCGGGATGGCCGCCAGTCGTGAAACGGCAGCAACAATGTTGTCCATCAGGTTAGTAATGACCCGGTGGCGTTGGGACATGCGGCGCTACAATGTTGTTCTGACGAGGCGGATCTATCAAGCGTGGCTGAACCGGCGCTCCTGCCCCAGGTGCCTCCGCCTGGTTCACCATCGGCGGATTACTGGTCCCTGCTCCCGGGGTGTTAAAGAGGTTCCTAGCATCGTAAACCGGCGGCAGATGAGATCGGTGCCTCCTTTTCAGGACTTCGTTCAACGCACTTTGATCCAGCATAAGCCGGTAAGCCTATGCATCCAAAGCGGCTTGCTCCATGGCCATCCTGGTATCCTCAGCTGCCAAATCGGCCTTGGCCTGGGTGATTTGATCTTTCACCTTCGCGATCTCCGCATTGTGTGCATCCTAATCCGCCGGGTTAACCTCCGCCATCAGCGTTGCCAACGCATCGAATAAATCAGATAAAAGCTGAGCCGGCGGTCGCACAGGGCCTCCTGCCTTTGCCGCTGCCGCCGATCCGTAGAAATCATCGCTGTTGCGGTCGAAGAGTGGAGCGCCGGCTGCGTACCGTCCATGAAGATTGCAACCCGGTTTGGCAGATCAGAGGGGTCCGGAATACTGTTGCCATCGGAACAGCCCCCAATCCAGCCATCTTGTAGCTGATATAATGACTCGGTCTCTCCAGTCGATGATTCGTCGCCGGAATAAACGACGGTCTCACCACCAGATTCCGATATGTCCTCGTATTCCCCTCCATGGATGACTCCCATGAAGGCGCGCTTCATGACAGGCTTGACCCGGGCAGATCTCCCATGCTGAGCCGTTTCGACGAGGTCGGTGCAGATGTTCGGCTCAGGGCCCGGTTCGCCGATCTTGCCGATGAAAACGTGTATGCCACCAAAGGGGACCCGGTACCCGTACTCAATTGAGCTGGCCTCGGGGGCCCAGCCTGCATCGTCGATGTATAGCTTACCGCGACGACTCTTGGTCATCCGGCCCACAGCGTAACCCTTGAGTCCTTCGAAGTTGCCCTCCAAGAACTTGAAACCATCGTGCGATAGCCCCATGGTGGGCGCCAACTGTCGTGGTTTTGTCACGGCAGATGTCCTCACGAAAGGACTTAGTCGTGGAGCCATCTCTATAGGTTAGCTTAAAGGGGTTAAAGCGGACAAGGGACGCAAGAGAGTTTTATACTAGTTCAGCCCCTTACGATGAAGGTAAAAGCCTACGTCTAGTTGTGATGGAATTGATGGGGTTTCGATGACCAGGGAGCGAATACGCTTTGCCTGGGTCTCGAGTTGTTGTCTGTTGTCCTTGAACCGCCGCCGGGTCGTCCCCTTATATACATGGGTTGACGCCCGTCGGCTTACAGAATCCCGAGGACGGCTCATAAACATGTCCGGCTCGGTCTCCGCTCTTTCTACCTTACAATGCAAGTTACATATCAGTGCCGGTTTATATCTACAGGCCTTAAACCGGTTCTGGGCCCTGGGCCTTTACATAGCGTCACCGTCTGTCTTCATGGGCTTCAAGTATAATGAACTACTGATGGAGTTAACCCGGCCTCTCCTGGCCGGTTTACGCCTAGTGGTAATATCCCCAACACTGAACATGGTTTTCAAGTTGCAATGGATGAGTTAAAGAAAGAGCGTGAAGCAGCTTGGGTGTGGCTTAGCAAAATACCCAAACACACTTGGGCCAGACATGCCATGGATATTACAAAACAGTATAACGCAGCGATCTACGAGGCTCCACAGCGCCCTGCCATCGCTGACCATCGGATGCATCCATCGCACGTCCCCTGTGCATCTTCGTTTTTCAGTTGGGCCGCTGCTCCGTAGAACTATTCATGCCTGTTGTGGTTGATCGGGCTTGGGCGGGTGCACTGGCCCATTACATGATTCACTTTGCCTATGCCCACATTGTCTCCTCTCTGCTTGTCCTCCGCCGCCGCCACCGCCACCGCCGCCACCGTTCTCCTCTCCTTTGCCAACCCGAGATGTAAGAAAAGACACGAAATAAAATTTCCACCATGACGTCTCCTTTACCATCCCCGTGACCGGCGGGCAGCAAAGACGGAGAAATGCAACGAGGGATAGATCCACCTGGCCGAGGAGGTGTGGCTGACCGTCAGGGCACGCCACTGACCTCTCCATGGCCATTGAGTTGGAGGAAGACACTGTACTTTGTTCTGGGTGGGCGCCTTGTGGACCAAATCCGATGCAAGATGTCATAGCCAGTGCTGGTGGTAGTGACACTAGCATTGGTGCGACAGGGTGGAGATAGTGTGGAATGGGTTCTCGCCGACCACAAATGGTGATTTGCATAGATGGAGTTATGCGGAGCCCGCGTGGATCTGCCGCGTCAGGAGCTTTTCCCATGAACTTCCGCCACATCATTCTCACCTCAGGAGGACGTTGCGGTCGTCATCGGCGGGGCACCATGCTGGATCTGTTGGTGAGCTCATTGTGTTGGTTTTCTGAACTTGGTTTAGGAATTTAATTCAGAATGTCCGCTTTGGCTGATGAACAACCACACGACAGATCAGTTGGCAAGCGACGGCGGAGGAAGGGAACCGTATGGAAAACCTGAGCAGCTAACACTCGGATTAAATTATATAATTGTAAGTTATATCATCTCACTGTTCAAGCAAATTCATATGAACACAATTATTCGAGTTGAGGCGTTGTTACTGCACAATCAGGTGTATTCACTATTGAGGGTTGACATCTTGGCTTGTGCACTTTCTTCCAAGACCACAGAATCAAGTGAGGATTTAATTTTGCGCTAAATGCATACCCAAAGGACCATCACTTTCAACGTTGAGCGAGTAGCTAGAAACGACGACACTACAATATTTGTTCTCTTTCGGTGGCGCATGTGATACTGGTTGTGGAACTGGCAGAAACTCATGCTTCTACAAAGCTCAGGATAAAACAAGCAATTAATTTTATCAGTTCCTCTTAGGAGTACTCCATTAACTATTGTTCTCTAGGTATATTGAGAAAATAATTACTTTTACAAAGTTGTAGTCACAAATTCTTGTTAGAAAAATGAACTTTGGTTAGTAGACTCACTGCAGCAATTCTCCATCTTTCTTTCTCAACTGAACTTCATTTTCAGTTGTTCTTTTGCGAAGACGGACGGGCGCGACAAGGCGCGCCTTCATGTTCTAGTGAACTGCAAGACATACTTAGTTGTTAACAATCTAAGTGAGGTTTTCAATAGGTGGGTCCTAGATGTTAGGGCTAAGCCAATAAGGACCATGGTTGATGGAATTAGGACAAAGTTGATGGTAAAGTTCAATGCAAATAGAACACAAACTGATACTGTCAAATGGGAGATTTGTCCTACATATGTAGAGAAACTGGAAGAAGCAAAGAAGTGGTCTAGGAACTGCCAATCTTTGATGGCTGGACCACATCTTTACCAAGTGACAAAGTGGAGAGAAAACATATGCTGTTAACCTGCAGGGAAACACTTGTGGGTGTAGGAAGTGGTATATGACAACACTGGCTTGCCATCATGATGTCTCTACCATACACAAAGCTAAGCTACAGGCAGAGGACTTTGTTCATGATTTTTTTTTCAAAAAACCAATGTACAAGGCTGCTTATAGTCCCATAATCTATCTAGTACCTGGCCCTGACATGTGGCCAAGGACAGACAGTAGGGACATTGAGCCTCCAGTCTTCAAAGAACACAAAGGTAGAGCACAAAGTAAGAGAAGAAAGGGCAGACATGAGAAGCCAGCTCCAAAAGACACTTCAAGGATGGCCTCAATCACTTGTTCTAATTGCAGCAAAGTTGGCCATAGGTACACCAACTGCCATGTTGCTTTGAAGCCTGCACTAGCCATGAGAAAGAACATGCATGAGGTAAGAAACAATGAAAAACATGCTAATTACTTGTGTTCTCTATGCATGTAACAAAAATGCTAAATTACTTGTGTTCTCTTTGCAGCCAAGCAGCTCTTCTTACCCACCTGATGCTGCTACTGTTGCCTCATCTGTTGCACCAGCAAGAAGGGTTGCATCTACTGCCACTGCACCAGCACCAGCAAGGAGGACTCCATCTTTTGCCACTGCACCAAAGGGAGCAAGGGCAGCTTTCTTGCCTCCAAGACCAAACAGTGGTTCCCAGAGAGTCAGAAAGCCAACCCAGAAGATCAAGGACTACACCGACCGCTTACAGTGCAGCATGGGATTGATGTTGTGATCCAAAATATGCTTTATCATGTTGTGCCACTTTGCTACTATTTTGATGACCAAGTGATCATCAAGTTTTGTTACGCATCAGTAGTGACCAACTTAGGTTCTGGTACTGTAATGATCAAGTGATGATCAATTAATGTAGTGCTACTCCAGTTATGATCCTTCTGTCAAACTATGGCATTCTAGTAGTCCTGTGATGATCAATTGTGATGATCAATTAATCTAGTGCTACTCTAGTTATGATGATGGTGCTACTCTTGTGATGATGGTGCTACTCTTGTGATGATAATGTTGTGCCAAAAACCAAGAAGCCAGAAACCCATAACTTACCCTTGTGATGCTACTCTTGTGCCAAAAAAGCCTACTTGATGCCTCGACGTCAATAAAAAGCCAAAAAAGCCTACTTGATGCCTCGACGTCGATAAAAAGCCGAAAACCCCTACTTGATGCCTCGACATCGATAAAAAGCCAAAAACCCCTACTTGATGCCTCGACGTCGGTAAAAAGCCAAAAACCACTACTTGATGCCTCGACGTCGATAAAAACCCAAAAACCCCTACTTGATGCCTCGACGTCGATAAAAAGCCAAAAACCCTAGTTGAGCCTACTTGATGCCTCGGGGTCGATAAAAAGCCAAAAACCCTAGTTGAACCTACTTGATGCCTCGTTGTCGACAAAAAGCCAAAAACCCTACTTGACCCTACTTGATGCCTCGGGGTCGATAAAAAGCCAAAATCCCTATTTCACCCTACTTGATGCATCGTCGTCGATAAAAAGCCAAAAAACCTAGTTGACCCTACTTGATGCCTCGGCGTCGACAAAAAGAAAAAAACCACTAATTGACCCAACTTGATGCTTACAATTATCAGTTGAGCATAAACATACTTAAGATCAAATTCAACAATTGTAAATAGCTTACAAAGCTAAAAAAAACCAGTTGCACAGAAACATACTTAAGATCACAATCATCAATTGTAAGCATCCTACTTAAGATCACATTCAGCACCTCCAAATACGACCACATTCAGCATTAGTTCAAATCCATACATAATCATAGTTGAAGATTACTACATTACATCACCATAGTTCAGAAGTACTCATAGTTAATAGAATTAAAACTACTATCATTACATCAAATGCCAAACCACACTCTGCAAAAGGTCAGCAAATGCCAAATGATATTGCCCATTATTCTCTTCCACAACCACCTGCTTATCCATTTATGATGGCCTTGACCCCCTGCAACTTCACATTGCTCTCTTCAACTGTCTTCTTCAGCTCATCAATGTGGTTCTGCAAGTTCTTCCTCTCTTCAGCTAGCTTGAGATTCATGTTCCTAATAACATTTGCTTGAGCAGTTGCTAGGTTCTTAACCATGTCATATTCTCCCGAAGCTTGCTGGTTTCAAGATCTTTCCTTTCTACATCTGCCCTCCTTTCCTGAGCATCCAAAAGTCCATTGACATCTTCAACCAACTTCTCATAGCTCTCCTGCAGCTTCTTATTCTCTTGTCAAGTCATGAACAACAAATGAATGCATTAGATTTTTCTCATTACTGTCTCTCTTACTTTGTTCATACATAAACCATAACTTGGCTAATGCATTCTCAAGGGTGTTGGGCCAAGCTGGATCAATCCATTCAACTAATCCACAATTTCTACCTTCCTGAACAAAATCAGAATTAACATAAACAAATACATTAGAATGCTTCCAAGCAACACTATTTAAATACTATCCTCAAATTCAGAGCTTGAGCTTGCTAGCTGAAGAGAGGACTACTTAAACCTGCCCTCATGCTACTTAAACAATGTTGTCCTGCTCTAAAGTAAACAAAATCAATCAAATGACCTAAGATGTCAGACTAAACAAGTTGCATCCTCTGTCCTGCTCCAGTAACCCATGCATATTCTGTCTTAAATCATTACTAGGATGCTACACTAAACAAAGTGACCTAACTTAACAATGTTGCCAGACCAAGGGGAAAAGATGCTGCCAGAGTAAACAATTGCTTCTGATCCACTTTCCTAACTTAACAATACAACTAAATTAAACAATAAACTTCAATGCCTGCCTCCACAGTACAGATCCAGAGAAAACAAATCACAATATACCTTCTCAGCACAGCAAAGAAACCTCCTGCCACTGTGGATTCCTTCGAAAGCAACATGCCTTTCTGCGGCCTTCCCATGTTCATTGCAGAGAACAAGCAACTCCGTTTCAGGTCCCTTGAAATCAGAGTCTTCAGTGGTAGTAGGGATCTGTAGTGCATAGGAATACCAGACATTTGATCCACATATCAGCAAACAAGCTCATTCAAGAAAATCCCCCAAATCACAAACCCTAACCCTAAAAATTTGAACTTACCTTGATGATGCCGACGTCAGAAGCTGAGCTGACATACTCCACAGTGTGCTCACTTCTATCAGACCCATCGCTCCAGGACACCATGGCAACGCGGCGGGGGCGCAGCGACGCGGTGGTGGGTGCGGCGAGCAATACAGAGGAGGAGTGAGCGAGAGAGCAGCGAGACAGAGTGGGGAGTGGGGGCAGCACCGACCGGTCTTTTGACAGGTCCATCAAACAGAGGCACATGGCGCCGTCAAACACCATCTAACGGTTGTCGGGACGGCCGACGGTGCCACGTACGCAAAAAGGGCCCCACCTGTCATAAACAAGCTTAACTGAGCCTGATCTGCCGATTAGTGCTTTCTGCAAAAAGATTACCGAAGACATGGTGTTTTCTGCAAAAAAATGTATTGTAGTGGTTTTCGCAAACCTAGCCTTCAAAGTGGTGGTTTTGTGCAATTTACTCTCTGAGAAAGGAAGAGAGATCCCCTCAACCATTATCGACTTGTGGGACCAACAATCCAAAAATCCGAAGCGAGCCCGGCCCATTTAGACCCTCCACTCCAAGTAACTCAATGCAGAAGGTGTAAAATGAGCTCTTGGAGGTCTTCGGCTGAGGAGATTCCCCCGACCTCTTTGATGAGCTGCCAAATCAAGGTTTTCCTTGTACGACCACTGGCAATGGCATGAAAAAAGCTAGTGTTGGCATCTCCTTTTAAAAGCAAAGCCTCAAGTCCCCGTTGACCCCAGTAGATTTCTTCCTCGCGGTAGAGTTTGATGATTTTTTTAGTACATATCTACGTTGCCATTCAACCTTAGAGAGGCCCACCGCGTCTTGATTGTAATCGTTTCTCTATAGTCCAAACCCAAAAGAGAGGGCCTCGTTCGAGAGAGAACCACATCACCTCTCTAATACCTGGTATCAGAAATAGCGATCACCTCTTTCCCGTGCATTGGTGCAGTTCATCGAGACGCGGAGCCTCCATCAGGCACGTCTTAAAATTGGAAGCCATGGATCCACCGGTCAAGTCCTACCTTTGTAAGCTGACGTCCACTGTCGGTGTCAAAACCGGCAGATCTCGGGTAGGGGGTCCCGAACTGTGCGTCTAGGCGGATGGTAACAGGAGACAAGGGACACGATGTTTTTACCCAGGTTTGGGCCCTCTCGATGGAGGTAATACCCTACTCCGGCTTGATTAATATTGATGATATGGGTAGTACAAGAGTAGATATACCACGAGATCAAGGAGGCTAAACCCTAGAAGCTAGCCTATGGTATGATTGTTGTTCGCCCTACGGACTAAAACCCTCCGGTTTATATAGACACCGGATAGGTTAGGGTTACACAGAGTCGGTTACAATGGTAGGAGATCTACATATACGTATCGCCAAGCTTGCCTTCCACGCAAAGGAAAGTCCCATCCGGACACGGGCCGAAGTCTTCAATCTTGTATCTTCATAGTCCAGGAGTCCGGCCAACGGTGATAGTTAGGCTATCCGGACACCCCTAATCCGGGACTCCTCAAGAGCCCCGAACCAGGCTTCATTGACTATGAGTCCTGCACGTTGATTGTCTTGACATTGCGAGGCGGGTTCTTATCCAAATTCCATATACTTGTCGAATAGTGTCCGGCTTCTGATAAATGCTGCGCTCCTTGGCTTCTACGCCCAATAATGGCCATCTTCCACGTGTTTGAATGAATGCAAAAAAACCAGGGTATTTTTACACTTACCCCCCTAGCTGCGCGAATGAGCTGCCTATAAAAGGGCGAGGATCTAGATCTGAGTCACACCATCCCCCCTTCGCGAGCTTTCATTGGAGCGCTTCTGACCAAAGCCCATTCCATCATGGACAGTCGACGCGGCTCCTCCTCTCGCGCTCCCAGCCCTCACCGAAATTGGGAGAGATGCTCGATCCGCATAGCGAGCTAGTTATACTCCAAACCAAGGGATTTCTTCCCCCGGCCTTCATGGTTCCGGTTCGAGCCGGACTTGCCACCTACAAGGGCGGAAAGCAAGCGGAGAGTATCCCCAATCCCTCTAAAGGAGAGCTGGTATGCTTCATCTCTTATCTAGTAAGAGGACTCGGATTTCCAATCCATCCGTTTCTCCGGGGGCTCTTGGAGTTCTACGGCCTCCAGTTGCACCACCTTACTCCTGCCTCCATCTTGCACATCAAGGGCTTCGTGGCCCTTTGCGAACTGTTCTTGGGCGCCGAGGCTCATTTCGGGCTGTGGAAGAGATTATTCGCCTAGTACCCTGTTCTCATGAGGGGTCAATATATCAAGTGGGCGGAGCCGAGCTATGGCGCATCGCCGGGACCGGATACCTATCCGGAACCCCGAAGAAGGCGTCCGAAGACTGGCCTTCGGATTGGTTTTACATGGAGGACGTCCCGCTACCGGATCCTGTTCGGATCGGCCTTCCGGAGTTCAGCAATGCTTCTCTGAAGAAGCGCCTAAGCTGGCGCCCTCGGAGCCCCCGGAGGGAAAATGACCGGGATGTCCTCTATCTGATGAGCCGAATAAGGTTACTGGCTCATGCCGGATTGACCATGATTGGAGTCATGGCAATCTGCATTATGAGGGGAGTGCAGCCGCTCCAATATAGGGGCCACCCCATGTGGGATTTCAACGGGGAGGACGATGCCACCCGCCATGGCCGCAAAGGGCCGGGATCGGTCACCGAACTGGTGTAGATCTTGTCTGCCATGTATAAAGGGGAGGAGGAGGATTTCCTCCGCGTCAATCCACTGAAGGAGTTTTCTTCGAATAATCCTCGAAGCTGGGTAAGCAAACATCTTTGTGACCTGTCCGATCCATGTTCCCATGGTTAAATATCTCATTTCGTGGTTTCTGCGCAGGAACTACGCCGGACTGTGGAGAAGATACACAGCCTGCCCCACAACCCGAGGATCTGGAACGGTCCCTCGGTCCGACCTCCGAAGAGGATCCAGATATAAAGGTGGAGTTGATCGACGGGGTATTCCACCAACTTAGCATCGACAATGCTTTGGTTGCCATCACGGCTGATTGCCTCGAAATACTTCCAGCCTCACAGGTACCTTCGAGGCAGGAAGCCGAGCCCGCGGCGGCTGGCCAACAAGGGGCAGTACGGCCCCGTAGGCTAAAAAGGAGTGCGGTCCGGATCGAAACTCCGCCGCAACGGTATGGCGTGTCACCATGTTCCTAGGATTGATTCCTGGAAGGCGTACTAACGCTGACGCTCCTTTCAGGAAAAAGCTCGCGGACTGAGTCCGGAGAGGTTGCCAATCGAACCTCCGCCGGCCAGGCTCCAAAGCCGGGTCCAGAAGCGGAGGCGAACACGAGGCGTACGTCGAATGCTCCTCCGACAGAGGATGCCGACAGATTGTACGCCACCAACTCCGAAGTGGAGAGCGCCTTGAATCACAGGCATCGCCAGATAGTTCTTTGTGACGCGTGTTTGTCCCAAGAGGCCTTGAATGCCTTCAATTTGGGAGATGTGCACCTCCGTGCCGCTCAAGATGGTCTAGCCAGAGCCACGGAGCAGTATGTAAAGGACATACGGGTAAGGAAATTTGACAGTTATATATGCCAAGTGGCCCCGAGACTTAAAATAGTTAGAATAACTGATTTAAGGATCATTTGTTATCTGAGGATCTTACTGAAAAGAGTACCCGTATCACAGAGCTTGAAGAGTGCAAGGACCAACTTGAGGCCGCACTAGCCGCTCTGAGGGAGCCACAGAGACCCCCTCTGGTAATATACGCTTCAAAAGATAAATAATATATGAAGTGCGGCGGGTGTGTAAATCTGACAAAAACATTGCAGATGGCGCCGGACTGGATCCGGACAAGCAACAGCTCTTGCGCCAGCTAAAGGCCTGCGAGAGCGTGCTTACGAGGGTGTGGCAGGAGAAAAATAACCTCCAAGATGCCAACACCAAGCTGGGTGAGGAACTAAAAGATGTTCGTGCCCAGTTGTCTGACTCCGTAAAGGAGAATCGGCGGCTTCGTCGCGGCATTTTCAGTAAGTGCTTGAGTGAACTTTGAAAGAGTTCGGCGAGGAAGGCGACTAACATAAACATGTATGTAGGTTTGCTCACAGGTCGTCCTGAGGAGGAGATGCCCAGTTCTTCGGGTGATCTTCTTCCCGAATTGCGTTAGCTGCACGAACGAGTCCGGCAGGTGATGAAAAGCATCGGCCAGTCCTTGTGCCATCTATCTCCCTGCCCGAAGGCATTGGGGAGTTGGCAGAGCGGCTTCAAGGAGCACGGTGGCGCTTCCGACTATGGAAGATATCGGCCTGCCGTCAAGGCGCCAGGGAGGCCTGGGCCATGGTAAAGACGCGGTACACGAAGGCTGACCCAAACCACATGGCCGAGGTCGGACCCGTGGGGCCTAATGGGATGGAGATTCCTGTAAGCTTAGTGTACGGCCAAGTAGAATTGGCCGCCAAGTATTCCCAGCAAGATTCTAAATTAGATAGCCTATTAGATGGCATTGAGGAGGAATACAATGAGTCGAGTTGACTATGTAAAAATATGACATGAAAAATGTCTTCTAGCCGGATTGTAGATCGTTTGTCATAGCGGACCTTTTCGCCCGACCTCGGGACCCAATAGTCCGGAGTGTGTCCGAATACCTTCGTGGTTATATAAGAACCGGGTATGCATGGAGACAAGGCGTAGGGGTCATTATTGTTGTATCGGACAAGTGCCCAACTAGTTATGTTATATTACATGGGTAGTAAGAAACATCTTCCAGGAGAATAGTTCCGTTATGGGTTCCTTTATTTGGGGTGCATGCCCTAAAGTGCATGTCAAAGCTGCTATGAAAGCGATAAAAATCATCTGGGGCAGATGGGTAAATAGTTAAAAATCATCTTTCAGTTCACCGACCGAATATTCCCTTAAGAACGCTTAGCTTTCAGCTTCACCCGGTCTGAGGTACACATCCGGCTGACCAGCAAGAATAATCGGAGAGGTGCTCCCTTTACCACCTAGCCGAACAATCGGGAACGTACGGGTAAGCACAGGAGCCAGGCAACCCAGCTTGGCCAAAACTTAAGTCATCTCGATGCATATAATGGTGAATAAAAGGTACATGCGGAAGTTTAACGCATGTGTTGGGCATGAGGCCCGTATAAATAAGCTTCTGTTAAAGAAGCCCCCAGGTATAATGAGCGCGGACATCGCGTCAAGTATGTGCGAAAAAAGCGCAAACGAGCCTCTAGAGGCTTCGAGAAGAAGGAGGAGGAAGGAGAGAAATAAAAGACAACAAAAATATAAAATGTGGATGGAGGAAGGAGACGAACTTGGAGTCCGGCGCTTAGGCATAGAATCTTCGTAGATGGGCTGCGTTCCATGGGTTCGGCTTGAGTCGGTTATCCGATGCGTTTCGCAGACGGTACGCTCCGCCGGTCAGGACCTGGTCGATGATGAAGGGACCTTCCCATTTGGGCTTGAGTTTGTCCTTTTTCTTGTCTGGCAGGCATAGAACTAGTTCGCCAACGTTATAAGCCTTGGCCCGTACTTCCCTGCTTTGATATCTTCGAGCCTGCTGTTGATAGAATGCGGAACGAGCTTTTGCCACGTCGCGCTCCTCCTCCAATGCGTCCAAACTGTCCTGCCGATCGAGCTTGGCTTCTCTTTCTTCATACATGCACACGCGAGGTGAGTCATGTATTATGTCGCAGGGCAAGACTGCCTCGACGCCGTACACCATAAAGAATGGTGTGTATTCGGTAGTACGATTCGGCATGGTCCGCAGCCCCCAGAGTACGGAGTCGAGCTCCTCAACCCAGTGCGTGTTAGATTCCTTGAGGGACCACACTAGTCTGGGTTTAATGCCGCTCATGATTAGACCATTTTCTCGTTCGACTTGGCCGTTGGTTTGAGGGTGATAGATCGAGGCGTGTCGAGCTTGATGCCCATGTTTTTGCACCATAATTTGACCTCATTGGCCGTGAAGTTGGTGCCATTATCGATGATGATCTTGTGGGGACACCGTAACGGTGCACTACCCCGATATGAAGTCTATCACTGGTCCGGATTCGCCGTTTTAATGTGCTTGGCCTCTATCCATTTGGTGAATTTATCCACCATGACCAATAGGTATTTTTGCTTGTGGGTTCCTCCCTTAAGGGGTCCAACCATGTCAAGCCCCAGACCGCATAAGCGGCCAGGTGATGGGTATAGTTTTGAGGCGGTGGGTGGCATGTGGCTTTGGTTAGCAAAAATCTGGCAACCGACGCATCGTTGGACTAAATCCTCAAGATCTGCCTGGCCGTCGGCCAATAAAATCCTGTACGGAAGGCCTTGCCTACAAGGGCCCGGGCTGCGGCGTGGTGCCCACCCAGTTCGGCATGAATTTCAGCCAGGAGATTTCGCCCTTCCTCTTCGGAGATACACCTTTGAAGGACTCCTGTAGTGCTTTTGTTATAAAGCTCTCCCTCATGGACTTTGTAGGCTTTAGATCGCCGTACTATGCAGCGAGCCTCATTTTGGTCTTCGGGGAGTTCCTGCCTAGTTAGGTAGGCTAGGAATGGTTCCGTCCACGGGGCGATAACCGCCATTATTTCGTGAGCGGGGGGTGTTATCTCGGGGCGAGCCTCGGTTGTGTCAGTGTTCGGCGTCAGAAGTGCGGTTGGGTCCGGATTGTTATTGTGCGGACTCCTTCCCATAATACGGATGGCTTGAACAGCCGTTCCAAAAGATATTGGGTGGGACAGCATCGCGTTTTGCACCGATGCGTGCCAATATATCCGCCGCCTGGTTGTTATCCCGGGCTATATGATGAAATTCGAGCCCTTCGAACCGTGCTGACATTTTTAGGACCGCATTGCGGTATGCTGCCATTTTCGGATCTTTGGCATCAAAGTCTCCTTTTATTTGAGATATTGTGAGGTTCAAATCCCCACGCACCTCTAGGCGTTGAATGCCCATGGAGACTGCCATCTGGAGGCCGTGCAGAAGGGCCTCGTATTCGGCTGCGTTGTTGGAGTCCGTATACATTATCTGAAGGACGTATTGGACTGTGTTCCCGGTTGGGGACATCAGGACGACGCCAACCCAAACCGCCAACATGTTGGAGCCGTCAAAGTGCATGATCCAATTGGAGTATGCGCCGTACTCTTTAGGGAGTTCGGCTTCAGTCCATTCGGCCACGAAGTCGGCCAAAACCTGTGACTTAATAGCTCGTCGTGGCTTATAAGTTATGTCGAATGGAAGGAGCTCTATGGCCCATTTAACAATCCGGCCCGTCGCGTCGCGGTTATTTATAATGTCGTTAAGAGGTACTTTGGAGGCTACCGTTATCGAGCACTCTTGAAAGTAGTGTCGCAGCTTCCGGGATGCCATGAACACCGCGTATGCTATCTTTTGATAGTGTGGGTACCGGGACTTGCATGGAGTTAGGACGGTGGACACATAGTAAACCGGTTTTTGAAGAGGGAACCGGTGTCCGTCCGTTGCTCGTTCAACAACGAGCACCGCTACCGACAACTTGATGTGTTGCGGCGATATATAATAGCATTGGTTCGCCCACATTGGGCGCCAGACCGGATTTGTTGCCAAAATGGCCTTTATTTCTTCGAGTCCGGCCATGGCGGCATCCGGCCCACTCGAAGTGTTCGGTATACGGAGGAGGCGTTAAAGGGTAACGCCTTTTCTCCCAAGCGGGAGATAAAGCGGCTTAAAGCCGCTACGCATCCCGTCAATTTTTGTATTTGTTTGAGGTCTTTTGGAATATCCAATTGTGACAGAGCTCGGATCTTGGCTGGGTTTGCTTCAATTCCTCTACCGGACACAATGAAGCCTGTGAGCTTTCGGCTGGAATGCCGAAGACGCATTTTCCGGATTGAGCTTGATGTCATATTTTCAAGATTGTCGAATGTGAGCCTCAAGTCGTCTACTAGAGTTTCGGCGTGCTTGGTTTTGACGACCACGTCATCTACATATGCTTCCACTGTTTTGCCGATCTGGTTTGCGGACATGTCCGAATCATGCGCTGATATGTTGCGCCGGCGTTTTGAGCCCAAAGGGCATTGTGTTGAAGCGAACGGGCCGTATGGAGTGATGAATGCTGTTGCAGCTTTGGTGCGCTCCGCCATCTTGATTTGGTGGTAGCCGAGTAATGCAGCGTCGAGGAAGCACAATGAGTCGTGTCCTGCTGTGGCGTCAATAATTTGGTCAATTCGAGGGAGGGGGAAGGGATCCTTTGGGCAAGCCTTATTAAGGTCTTTAAAATCAACACATAGGCGCCAGGATTTATCCTTCTTTCGTACCATCACCAGGTTTGCTAGCCAGTCCGGATGTTTTATATCTCTGATGAATCCGGCTTCCAAAAGTTTGGCTAGCTCCTCTCCCATGGCCTGTCTCTTGGGTTCGGAAAAGCACCGAAGAGCCTGTTTGACTGGCTTGTATCCTTTTAGGATATTTAGGCTGTGCTCGGCCAGCTGACGTGGGATGCCTGGCATGTCTGAAGGGTGCCAGGAAAAGATGTCCCAGTTTTCTTGTAGAAATTCTCGTAGTGCGGCGTCTACATCAGGGTTTAATTGTGCCCCGATGGAGGCCGTCTTTGCAGGGTCCGTTGGGTGGACTTGGAATTTGACTATTTCATCCGCTGGTTTAAAAGAAGTGGACTTGGATGTTTTATCAAGTATCACATCGTCCCTGTTCACCGTGGAGCGCATCGCGGTGAGTTCCTCGGCCGCTAGGGCTTCGGATAGTGCCTCGAGGGCTAGTGCGGCTGTCTTGTTTTCGGCGCGGAGTGATGATTCCGTTAGGTCCGGGCATTTTAAGCTTCATGTACCCATAATGGGGTATAGCTTGAAAAATTGTGAATGCCTCTCGTCCTAACAAAGCATGATATCCACTTTGTTGAGCAGGGCCACTTGAAATGTGACCTCCTCGGACTGTAATTGTCCGGCGAGCGAACACTACGTCCGGTGTGATTTTTCCTGTGCAGCATGCTTCCGGCTAGGGATTATTCCTCTAAAGGTTGTGCTTTGCTTCGCTCAATGCGGTTCGATCTATTTCCATTTTCGGAGGGTTTCCTCATAGATGAGGTTTAGTCCGCCGCCGCCATCCATGAGTACCTTAGTAAGGCGAAAGCCGTCCACTATCGGACTGAGGACCAATGCGGCTGGTGCTCGGGCTGTTCGGCATTTAGGTTCGTCACTGGCATTAAAGGTAATAGCCGTGTCACTCCATGGATTCATTGTTGCTACTTGGTAGACTTCGGCAAGGTTGCGGAGTGTTCGTTTTCACATGTTATTTGATGCGAAAGTCTCGAAGCACATTAACACCCGTCTTGGTGTTTCGGGCTAGGATTCGGAAGCTAGAAGCTCCTCGCCACTTTTGGCCACCTGCCGTAGTATCCAACATGCTCGAAGGCTATGAGTTGGAGTGGCGCCCTCTATGCTATGAATTTTGCAGGGTCCGTTTAGCCAACCCTCCAGTACGGTTCCATACCCTTTAGGGGGTTTTGGTTTATTGGTATTTAACCCAGGTGCTTGATAATGATGCACCCTTTTATTTCGGACTAGGGATGTATTCGGGGCCGGATTATCCCAAAATTTACTTTCGGTTTTCCAGGCGCTCTCCATCGCACAATACTTTTGTACTATGGTCACCAAGTCAGCAAAGCGTGTAATTTCGTGACGACTTATGGCGTTTAGGATTCCCCTGTCCGTGCAATTATTGCAGAAAATTGGGATTGCGTCCTCCTCTCGGCAGTCCTTTATCCGTTCATAACCAGGAGGAATCGGCCCAAGAATGATGTCTTTGTTTCAGCGGGCTCTTGCCGAATTCGAGAGAGATCGCTAAAGTTTGGGTGGGCGGGTGGAACTAGATCCGGAACCCCGTCCAATTTAGGACTCGAGGACCGAGAAGTTTCCGAACTCGGAAGTTTGGATTTTTGAGTGTTATCCAATGAGTCCAACCCGCCGCCTGACTTTAAGTTCAGGGCTTGATCGACATCCGTCCCTCTGCGGGAATCCGGCATGGAGGGATCGGGAATCCGGACATAGCTAGTCCTTAAGATAGAAGAAGAATCGCCGCATTGCTCCTCTATCACAGCAACATGATGGGTAGCCTGGGGAGAGTTGATCTCTCTTAGATCAGTTTTAGGCACGATCAGGTCGTTGTCTGTGGCGACTAGAGCGGGCGATGCGATCCAAGAGCTCGTTCTGAGAGGAGAGCTCGATCGGATCTAACTGCTCGGCAAGTTCGAATTAACATGGAGATTGGTTTCGATGACTCGAGAGGTCATCGTCGGTTGCTGATGGCGGACTGGTGGTCATAAGAAAACCACCTAGCGAAGAGTCGGCCAGCGGCCAAGGCTCCTTTGGCGATAGTATCGTCTTTAAAGGCGAGATGAGGCATCCTACCGACGGCTGACGGCACAGAGGAACTCTCAATGAAAGCACCAATGTCGGTGTCAAAACCGGCGGATCTCCGGTAGGGGGTCTGAATCATGCGTCTAGGCGGATGGTAACAGGAGACAAGGGACACGATGTTTTTACCTGTGTTCGGGCCCTCTCGACGGAGGTAATACCCTACTCTGCTTGATTAATATTGATGATATGGGTAGTACAAGAGTAGATCTACCACGAGATCAAGGAGGCTAAACCCTAGAAGCTAGCCTATGGTATGATTGTTGTTCGTCTTACGGACTAAAACCCTCCGGTTTATATAGACACTTTGGATAGGTTAGGGTTACATGAGTCGATTACAATGGTAGGAGATCTACATATCCGTATCGCCAAGTTTGCCTTCCATGCCAAGGAAAGTCCCATCCAGACACGGGACGAAGTCTTCAATCTTGTATCTTCATAGTCCAGGAGTCCGGCCAACGGTGATAGTTCGGCTATCCAGACACCCCCTAATCCGGGACTCCCTCATCCACCATCAATGAGTTCCGCAACAAACTGCAGTCCAAAATGGCGGTGATACAGACCCAATCCGCCAAGATCAAGGATCTGGTCGACTAGCGGCTCGATCTAGAGAAGCGTGTCTCCGAGCTTGGGACCATGCTAGCGGCTCTGCAACTCGTGCACCTACAATTGTGTTTCCCTATTGGCGAGGGTGGCACGACGGCTACGAGATCAGCCCCATCGCTAGCGACGCATGACATGTCATTAGGCGCCATGGCACACGCGGTGGCCATCCCTCCTGGGTCTATGGACCACAACATCTTCAATCTTCCAGGGGGCTCGCAACGGCCTCCTTCCTGATTCTACCATCACTCTGGGCCGGCTAGTTGCTTCCTCTCCACTAGGAGGGTGTTGGGGCCCCAAATGCAAGGGTTTGCAGCTTAGAACAAACTTCATTGTGCCCTCAATAGGAGTAGTGACCTCATGGTTTATCGAATCCACGAGAGCTACACGATTACAATCAAGGATTGGTACCTGCACACACAGAACAAACTTCATTGTGCCCCAAACAGGAGTAGTGATATTGTCAGCCTCACTAGCTTTGCTAGATACAAAAGGAATTAAAACGCAAGTATGGAAAGAGTTGATGAAAATTAATAGAAAAACAAAACAAGAATTAAAAGAGCGCTGATTGTGGTTGAAAAATTTATGCACGGAAAGCACCGTGGTCCATAGTTCACTGGTGGTCTCTCTCAAAAAGATAAGCACCAGTGTGGTAAATAAAATATAGTTAGGCTGTGACCAAATTGTGATATTTATAAATATGACTATTCTGTTGGAAATATGTCCTAAAGACAATAATAAAATGGTTATTATCATATTTACCGTTCATGATAAATATTTATCATTCATGCTAGAATTTTATTGACTGGAAACTTAGATACATGTGTGAATACATAAACAACATTGTGTCCCTAGTAGGCCTCTACAAGACTAGCTCGTTGATCAAACATGGTTAAGGTTTACTAACCATGGACATGATTTGTCATTTGATAATGGGATCACATCATTAGGAGAAAGATGTGATGGATAAACCCAACCATAAACTTAGCATCAGATCGTTTAGTTATTTGCTACAACTTTCTCCATGTCAAGTATCAGTTCCTTAGACCATGAGATCATGCCACTCCCGGATACGGGAGGAATGCCTCATGTGCTATCAAACGTCACATCATAACTGGTTGGTCATAAAGGTGCTCTATAGATATCTTCAAAGGTGTATGTTTGGTTGCATGGATCAAGACTGGGATTTGTCGCTCCGTGTGACGGAGAGATATCTCTGGGCCCTCTCTGTAATACAACATCATAGGGAGCTTCATGTGACTAATGAGTTTAGTCATGTGATATTGTATTAGGGAACAAGTAAAAAGACTTATCAGTAGCGAGATTAAACTAGGTATGGAGATACCGACGATTGAATCTCGGGCATGTAACATACCTCCGGACAAAGGGAATTGCATACGGGATTGAATGAATCCTTGACATCGTGGTTCAACCGATAAAGATCTTCATTGAATATGTACTAATCAATATGTGCATCCGGGTCCCACTATTGGTTATTGACCGGAGAGGAGTCTCGGTCATGTCTGCATGTTTCGAACCCGTAGGGTCGCACACTTAACGTTCGGTAGCGCTAGGGTAGTATTGAGATATTAACAGCGGAAAGTCCGGAGGTTTTTTGGAGTCCCTTATGGGATCCAGGATATCACAAGGAGCTCCGGAATGGCCCGGAGGTAAAGATTCATATATGGTAAGTCCTATTTTTGCCATCGGAATAGTTCGGGGGCTTACGGCAAGTGTAACGGATATGCCGAATGGGTCCACGGGTCCACTGGGGGGGAGTCCACCAGCCCCCGGAGACCTACATGGGCTATAAGGGGGGCACCCTGGCCTGTATAGGATAGGCACATCATCCCCCACCAGGCCCATGCGCCTAGGGAGGGCAAACCCTAGGGGTGGGAGGGCCGCTGAGGGAGTCCTGGATTAGGGGGTGTCCGGATAGCCGGACTATATGTAGGATATTGAGAAGAGGTGTCTAAAGGGGGGGGGGGGGTGATTAGACACTAAGTACCAAAGTTGCAGTTTTTAACTTCTTTTGGTCTAAACGGAGTTTAGGCACAAGTTTAGCATTCTCAATACATAACAAGCAAGCATGCAAGGAGTATATAGGCAGCGGAAAATAAAGATGCAACTTGCAAGAATGTAAAGGGAAGGGTTTGGAGGATTCAAACGCAATTGGAGACACGGATGTTTTTGTCGTGGTTCCGATAGGTGGTGCTATCGTACATCCATGTTGATGGAGACTTCAACCACGTAGGGTAGCAGTTCTTGTGAGTCCACGGAGGGCTCCACCCACGAAGGGTCCACGAAGAAGCAACCTTATCTATCCCACCATGGCCATCGCCCACGAAGGACTTGCCTCACTAGCGGTAGATCTTCACGAAGTAGGCGATCTCCTTGCCCTTACAAACTCCTTGGTTCAACTCCACAATATTGTCGGAGGCTCCCAAGTGACACCTAGCCAATCTAGGAGACACCACTCTCCAAGAAGTAACAAATGGTGTGTTGATGATGAACTCCTTGCTCTTGTGCTTCAAATGATAGTCTCCCCAAAACTCAACTCTCTCTCTCTCATAGGATTTGGATCTGGTGGAAAGAAGATTTGAGTGGAAAGCAACTTGGGGAAGGCTAGAGATCAAGATTCATATGGTTGGAATGGAATATCTTGGCCTCAACACATGAGTAGGTGGTTCTCTCTCGAAGGCTGGTAAGTTGGAAGTGTAGGTTTGTTCGATGGCTCTCTCCACGAATGAAGAGGAGGTGGAGGGGTATATATAGCCTCCACACAAAATCTAACCGTTACACACAATTTACCAAACTCGATGGGACTGAATCATCAAACTCGGTCAGACCGATTTAGTAAACCTAGTGACCGTTAGGGTTTTCGGTGGGACTGATATGCAACTCGGTGGAACCGATATGGTTAGGGTTAGGGCATAACGTAATCTCGGTGAGACCGATTACACAAACTCGGTGAGACCGAATTTGGTAATTAGCTAACCAGAGAGTTGGTCAGGTAAACTCGGTGGGACCGATTTGCTCTTTCGGTGAGACCGAAAAGTTACAAAAAGGAAACAGAGAGTTTACATTGTAATCTCGGTAGTACCGATTGCACAAACTCGGTGAGACCGATTTTGGTAATGGACATACACTAAGAGATTGCAATCCCATCTCGGTGAGACCGAGATCCCTATCGGTGAAACCGATTTGCCTAGGGTTTGTGGCAGTGGCTATGACATATGAACTCGGTGGCGCCAGATAGAAATAATCGGTAGGGCCGAGTTTGACTTTGGGTTTAGGTCATGTGTGGATGTGAGAAAGTAGTTGAGGGTTTTGGAGCATATCACTAAGCACATGAAGCAAGAGGCTCATTAAACAACACCTCATCCCTCCTTGATAGTATTGGCTTTTCATATAGACTCAATGTGATCTTTGATCACTAAAATGTAAAATGAAGAGTCTTGATCTTGAAGCTTGAGCCAATCCTTTGTCTTTAGCATCTTGAAGGAGTTCCCACATCCTTTAGTCCATGCCACTCCATTGTTGAACTTATCTAAAACATACTAGATAAAGGTGTTAGTCCAACAAGAGATATGTTGACATTAATTACCAAAACCACGTAGGGAGCACTTGTGCTTTCAATCTCCCCCTTTTTGGTAATTGATGGCAACATACATCAAAGCTTTAGATAAAGATATAAAGAATAGCAAGTAAAGCTTCGGAAAGACATGTAACAAGCATAGGCTCCCCCTATATGTATGCAATCATGTGAATACGGAATGTAGAAGCAAGTGAGAGCATAACCATGATAGAGTAGGCAATGTGTTACATGTATCTTGGCCATATGCATCAGAGCAAAGAATATTAAAGAAAGTACCTTCATGCTCATGAGTCCTTCTTGCAAACAGTATGTACATCAGCAAGAATTCCTCATACACATGAGTGTGATGCATATACTTACCTTGTAGTCTTGAGTTGGCTTAGGGTGAAATGAACCTGCACAAACAAGGTTAGATAACACAGGTACATCTACTAGCCCGAGCAAACAGAAGAAACCACAAGAATACCAAGACTGGGATGACATGTAGAGAGTGAGTACTAAGTACCGCATTGGATTAGACATGTCCCCAAGAGTAAAGATATGCAATGAATTTCAATGATTCCTTTCCCTTAGATGTCTTACTCCCCTAAATCTAGCATGGGATACTGGGAGAAGATAGGGAACATAAAATCAGAGCTGAAAGATATAAATGAACAGAGCTTAATGCAAATAAGCACACATGAACATCTCTCCTCTTGAATACCAAGCATCTGGGATCCTTGAGAAAATACTTTCTACTTGAGTATTCTCTCCCCCTGGAGATCTCTTTCTCCCCCTTAATACTCTCTCCCTTTTGGAAGTGATAAGCTTTGATGTGATCTCTCTCTCCCCCTTTGACATCAATTTCCAAGAAGGGTCTTCTGGAATTTTTTGTGAATGGGTTTGGTCCACGAGTCACAACACAAAGCACTGGATAAAATTTGTGATGCTTGTAGAGGACAAGATTCATTGAGGGAAGCTGGATCAGAAGAAACATAGAATAAGTGGCAAACTGTTTTTCCTGTTGTGAAATCGGTGGCACCGAGTTGTATGCTTCGGTTGTACCGAAAGGATTCGGTTGGACCGAAAGCAATAGATCGGTGAAACCGAGTTCATCTCAGAGAAAGCACTTGTCACCTCAGCTCACTAGTCTAGAAAGATCTCTCAAAGATTTGCAAGGAATTTACTGAATGATATGCAATGAATTGGATGCAGAAAATGCAGAGCAATCGGAAAGAAAAGAAAGAAATCTCGATGAAGTTTTTTTTGAAAGGGGAAACAAATATGCATGAGACAAATGCAAAAACTCAGAAAAGAACACGAGAGAACTTCATCTAGAGATGGTTGGCGACAAAGTCACCTATGTTAGAGTATATTGACTTAGGAGTCAAGTGAGATCACTTGATCATAGGTCATACTCATCGTTTAAGCTCAAAATGGGGTTACCATTTTTCGTTTAAGCATTTTGATGTATTCACATCTTGTCGAGTTGCTTTAGCTCATGTCTCGGAGTAAAGCTTCTCTAAGATGGAATAACATACCTTGGTTGGTGGTGTTGACCATGTAGTTGAACTTGTGTGGGTTGCTCAAGGTTGATGTGGCTTATCAAGAGTTGGGAGCTCCACTTGGAAGTTGAGTCCATCTACCTACATGGGTTAGTTCTTGCAAGGAGTAGCACTTGTGTAAGAAAAAAGATTTAATCATGAAGCTCAATCATAGAGATTGTCAAAGGATATGTTTGAAAGATTCCGTGCTTCCTTGTATTCAGCCACCATAGTGTAGAGACTTGGTGATGTAGAGATTGCTCAGGATGTGAGTAGATTACAATCTCATGGAAATTGATTCAACCAAGTACCTACAGGGGTTAGATAACATGCAAGATGCAAATATATCCAAGATATAATATTTTCAACATAAGAGAGATATCATGGATTAGTCATAAGCTCATGTCTTGCATGCTTCCAATGGAGTATCTACTCCAAGTTTGAAGCATCTATGATGTTCAATTCTCCTCTCAACCTGCAAAACACTTTCTCATCAAGAGGTTTAGTAAATATATCTGCTAATTGCTTTTTGGTGCGAACATGCTTAAGATTAATGTCACCCTTAGCAACATGATCTCGAATGAAGTGATGGCGAACTTCAATATGCTTAGTTCGAGAATGTTGTACGGGATTATGACCAATTTTGATAGCACTTTCATTGTCACAAAGCAATGGAACATGTTTCACGATATCCCATAATCTTTAAGAGTTTGGGTCATCCAAAGTAATTGAGCACAACATGAACCGGTGACAATGTACTCCGCTTGGTGTAGATAAGGATACCGAGTTTTGTTTCTTGGAGGACCAAGACACAAGAGATCTACCAAGAAATTGACAAGTACCGAGTGGACTTTCTATCAACCTTGTCTCGGCATAGTCCGAGTCGGAGTAGCCAACAAGATCGAAAGAGGCCCTCTTAGGATACCAAATGCCAAAATTTGGTGTATGAATTAAGTATCTCACTATCCTTTTTACGGCCTTAAGATGACATTCTTTAGGAGCAGCTTGATATCTTGCACACATGCACACACTTAGCATAATATCGGGACGTGAAGCACATAGGTATAACAATGAACCAGTCATAGAGCGATAAACTTTTTGGTCCACGAGTTTACCATCTTTGGTCAAATCAAGATGTCCACTAGTAGGCATGGGTGTAGACATATTTGCACTCTTGCATATTGAACTTCTTGAATAAGTCCTTAGTGTACTTCGTTTGAGAGACAAAGGTACCTTCCTTAGTTTGCTTGATTTGCAACCCAAGAAAGAATTTGAGTTCACTCATCATTGACATCTCAAACTTCTCCGACATTAGCTTCCCAAACTTTTCACTAAAATGAGGGTTAGTTGATCCAAATATGATATCATCAACATAAATTTGGCATACAAATAATTCTCCATTAACCCTTTTAGTAAAAGTGTGGAATCAATTTTCCCAATTTCAAATCCTTTTTCAAGAAGAAACTTGGTCAAGCATTTATACCATGCTCTAGGAGCTTGTTTAAGACCATAAAGGGCTTTGTGAAGTTTGTAAACATGGTTTGGTTTCTTAGGATTGACAAAGCCAGGAGGTTGTTTAACATAAACTTCCTCCTCTATTTCACCATTTAGAACAGCACTTTTAATGTCCATTTGGTACAAGGTGATATTATGGTGATTAGCATAGGCAAGTAAGATCTTGAATGGACTCAAGTCTAGCAACGGAGCATAAGTCTCACCATAGTCCATACCTTCGACTTGTGTGTAGCCTTGGGTGACGAGGCGTGCTTTGTTGCGTAACTACTTGTCCATCGTCATCTTGCTTGTTGCGAAACACCCATTTGGTACCGATGATGTTGTGGTTGTTGTCGGGCTTCTCAACCAATGTCCAAACTTGGTTTCTCTCAAAGTTGTGTAGCTCTTCATGCATAGCATTTATCCAATCCGGATCTTCCAATGCTTCTTCGACCTTCATAGGTTCAATGCTAGAGATGAAAGAATAGTTTTCACAAAAGTTAGCTAAACGAGTTTTAGAGCGAGTGATTCTCCCGGTTTGAATATCATTGTAGATTTGCTCGACGGGATGGTCTTTAGCGATTCTTGCTCGAACTCGTGAAAGTGTTTGCTTGGGTCTCGGTTGAACATCTTCTTCACCTTGTTCTTCTTCTTCTTCTTCTTGATCTTCTTCATTGTTGGCGTTGTCGTTTTCTTGTCGAGGTGGAGAAGGAGGTTGTTTACGTTCGTGATGTTCTTCCTTGTTTTCTTCATCTTGGTGTGTTCCACTTGTGGATGCTTCCGTATCAACTCTCGGTTCACCTTGTCGTGATGTAGAAGCTTCCACTTGGACAGACGAGGTACTCTCCTTCACCTCCGTTGGACGGACCTTGCCAATAGACAAGTCTTGGATTGCTTCCGAAGGGTCTTTGTCTCCTACATCAATTGGCAATTGCTCTACTTACGAGCCATTAGATTCATCAAACTTCACATCTGCCGTCTCTTCAACCTTTCGGGTGAAATTTTTGTAGACACGGTAAGTGTGAGAGTTTGAGCCATAACCTAGTAGGAAACCTTCATGAGACTTAGGAGAAAATTTTGAACGACAATGCTTATCAAGAATGTAGCACTTTGAGCCGAATACTCAAAAGTATCCAACTTGGGGTTTGTTACCGGTGAGGAGCTCAGATCTTGAGTCTTGCCGAGTAGCTTGTGAAGATACAAGCGATTTGTTGCATGACAAGCTGTCTCAACCGCTTACGCCCAAAAGTGCTTGACGTCTTGTACTCATCAAGCATCGTTCTCGCCATTTCGATGAGCGTCCGGTTCTTCCTCTCAACAACTCCATTTTGTTGAGATGTGTACGTAGCCAAGAACTCGTGTGAAATCCCTTCTTCGTCAAGAAAGGTGTCCACATTTGCGTTATTGAACTCCGTTCCATTGTCGCTGCGAACCTTCTTGATTGTCACATCCCTAGTTTTACACTGGCCTTGGACTAGCTTGATTGCTGCATCATGTTTAAATTCAAATGAAATTTGAATTGAGGAATTTTGAAAGCCTAAAAATTCTTTTAAAAATGATCAAGACAAAATTGCTTCAAATAAGTCCAAGAAAATGTTCCTGTTATACTCTGGAGATATTGGCAAGAGGTAAAATCCAAACCAATATTTTTGGTATCTCAGAAACATTTATCTTGGGCATTTGAATTAAATCAATAGCTATTTGAATTTGATTTATATCTACTATTAAATAGATATAGGTCCAATAATTCTGAAATATTTTGTGGAGTATTGGTTTAATTCTTTTAGCTCCTAAAATTATTTTCGGAAGCAAAAAAATTGAATTGGTTTCAAAACCAAATTCAAAACAAACCTGCAAAATAGAAAACAGAACAGTATTAGGAAAAAAAACAGGATAGGACAAAAACCTTACCTGCAGCCACCTGGCGGCCCAAAGAGGTTTACTCCAGCCCACCAGCGCAGAGGCGCCTTCCACCTTGCGCCATCGGACGCAGAGCGCAGCTAAACGCTGCTGCTACCAGAGCTCGCCACCTCTTGCTTGCCGCCGACCGCCTGGAGCTGGCTAAGGGTGCCACGCAACCCCTCTGGCCCTCTCTCACTCTCCCTGTGCTCCTCCCCCTCCTCTGCTCTCTCTCCCTCTCACCACCGAACGCCACTGCCACCGCAGTTCGCCATAGTCGCAGCCGCAGCCATCCCCGAGCCTCTCCGACGTGTCCAAGAGCATCGCCACGCCTCCCTCGTCCTCTCCGTCCAACCACGCCTCGCCGGAGGCCCTGCATCGATGCCATCTTCATCATCTTCGTCGTCAGCCGCCGGAGATCCCTCTCGCCGCCCCGCTCGCTCCGGTGCCTCCCCGAGCACGCCGAGGCCACCTCTGCACTCGCCGTGAGCCCCTGCTCCCAACCCCTCTCTCCCCTTTGTCGATTTCCTCCTCTAGCCCCATTGGCCACCCCGACCGAAGCTCGTTGCCGTTGCGCTTCGTCGCTGCCGTGGCTAGAGCCCACCTCCGCCGCGCCTGACAGCGTCACCGTGCTGAGCAAGTCCGCAGGACTCCGTATCAACCAGCAGCTCGTCCTCCCGTGCACCAAAACACCGTGTCCGAGCGTGCCCGTCTTCGGCCGCCGCGGAAGTGCCCGCCGCCATCAACCCCGGCCGTCCCAGCTGCTGCCGCCACCACCACTAGATGCGCGAGAACGCCAGGAAGCCGTAGGAGCAAACCCCGCCTCGCATCAGGCATGTAGCGAGATCCCGACGATCTTCGCCGCTGAAATGGTCGCCGCCGCGAAACTCCGACGGCGATGACATGGCTCATCATTAGCCACTAACGACCCAGCTAAACCACCTCTAGAGCCATCGCCATGTGGGCCCCAGTGCCTAACTAATCAGTTTTATTTCTCTGTTAGATTAGCACTAACCACAATGGGCCCGCCTGTCAGTTTGACCCTAACACGTCACCGTTGACCTGGACCCACTTGTTAGCCTCTGTTCATGCACTATTACACTGACGTGTGGACCCCGCACTTCGGGTTTGACCTGGGCCAGCCCCTGTTGACCTGCTGCCGTCACAGTGATGCGATGCTGACGCAGTAAAGCATTTTCTGGATTTAAGTTTATTCCGGAAATTCCAGAAAATAGCCAAAACTTCTAAAAATCATAGAAAATCAACTTTAACTCCAAATGAAATAAATTATATATGAAAAATGATCAAAAAAAATCCAATCTATCCATCTATACCATTTTCATGCATGGTAGAACAACTTAGGGCTTCTGTTTAGGCCAAATCTTTTAATGGCATTTAAACCTTCACATATGGAGTTTGAATTTGAACCTAGGGTTCAAACCAACTTCATTTGACCTGCTGCTAGTTGCATTAGCTCAAACCACAACATATTGCCATGTCATGATCACGCATCATATTGTGCATTGCATTGATGGTGCTTCTTTCTGTGTTGCCGGTGTTTGTCCCCTCTCGGTAGACGATGTTCCGACCTTGTGATCGTTGACACTGATGAAGATTCAATGCTATCTTCAGAAGTGCCAGGCAAGCAAAATCCCTTTGTTCATTTCGATACAATCCCACTCTCTCGCTCCTGCTCTCTTTTACTGCATTAGGACAACAACGATTCATCTGTTACTTGATGCGGTAGCTGAACCACTTTATCCTCTGCATGACCTGTCATTGCCACCATAAATAGATGAAACCCACTAGCATGAGTAGGAGTTGTTTGAGCCCTGATGTGCCTACTCATTCATGCTTGTTTGTCATGCCTGCTATTGCTTAGAGTTGTGTCAGGTCTGATTCATCCGTGATGAATCGGAGGTGTGTGAACATGTCCTACCGTTGAGAGCTAAGTGTGTGAATACGATTTGGTAAAGGTAGCGGTGAGAGGCCATGTAGGAGTACATGGTGGGTTGTCTCATTGCAGCCGTCCTCGGGAACTGAGTTCTGTGTTTGTGATCCATGAACAGCTACTACCACACATTGGGATCCTTAATTGACTCTCTCGACTTATTAACCGCCCCTGTCCTTTGTCCAGGAGTTGCAACTAGTTTATGGTGTTTGTAGGATATGTGTTGGAGGCCGTGCGTAGCGCTGACCCTAGGGGTGGGCTATGATGCGGTAGATACACCATGGCCCAGTGTACCGAGCGCCCGTTTGGTGTCTCGGGAACCACACACATCGTTTGGGGCTGTGAGCAAAACTCCGGCCGGATCTCCTCGCAGATGGAACCCGAATAGGCGATAAACCTGGACTAGAGACTTGTGTGGTTAGTCAGGTCGTGGCCGACTCCCTTGCCAGTCTTCCGCTTGAAGGTTGCCGAGATACACGACGTGTACATGGTGGTAAGTGGCGAGAGCGTGTGTGAAGGAGTACACCCCTACAGGGTTAACATCATCTATTCGAATAGCCGTGTCTGCGGTAAAGGACTTATGGGTTGCCTGTACAGTTCATAGACAAGTGAAAGTGGATACTCTAAAATGCGCAAGATAAGCGTGAGTGCTATGGATGGCGTTCTCGTAGGGAGACGGGAGCGGATCCATAGTGGTGTATTGATATGGTGAATATGTGGACTCGTGTGCGCCACCTCAAAAGAGTTACTTGCAGTCGTAGTTCAGGATAGCCACCAAGTCAAAGCTGGCTTGCTGCAGTCAAACTCCACCACCCCCTTTGTTGATACCGATGCATATGTAGTTAGTTCTGATGTAAGTCTTGCTGGGTACATTTTTACTCAAGTTTGCTTAATTTATGTTTTGTAGAGAGACTTCAGTCTCGCTAGTGGTTCCGCGTGGACTTCGACGTTTAGCTTGTTACCTCAGCTACGATCTTGTGCCCTCGGCAGGATCTAGTAGATAGTCAGGCTTCTCAGCCTTTTCATTTATAGTTATGCGTACTTTCGGACATGTTAAGCTTCCGCATGTGTTTGACTTGTATTCTTTGAATGTTGGTCATGAGACCCATGTTTGTAATATCTTGGCTCCTCAGAGCCTAATGAATAAATACTTGAGTCGTAGAGTTATGTTGTGATGCCATGTTGTATTTACACATATCGAGCATATTGTGTGTATGATTGAAATGCTTGGTATGTGTGGGATCCGACAATCTAGTTGTTTATCGTTGGCAGCCTCTCTTATGGGGAAATGTAGTCTAGTGCTTCCATGAGCCATAGTAGTCCGCTTCTGCCGGTTCACCGGAGTCCTCGCTAGCCCAAAGCACTACTGCCGGGACACTTGATTGGCCGACATGTGTTTCACTTCGTTCGTGGTTCCGTCCCTTCGGGAAATGTCACGCGGTGACATCCGGAGTCCTCGCCTTAACTGCTACAGCCGGGTTCCCTGAGTCCTGTTAGCCTGCTACAGCCCGGATTCACACGTCACGACCGACATGCTCGGGTTATTCATGTATGCCTGTCCCCATGGGTTAGTGCCGCTTTGGGTTCACGACTAGCCATGTCGGCCCGGTTCTCTGTCATATGGATGCTAGCGACACTATCATATACGTGAGCCAAAAGGCATAAACGGTCCCGGGCCAGGTAAGGCGACACCGTGGGAATACCGTGCATGAGGACGCAAAGTGATATGGGGTGTTACCGGCTAGATCGATGTGACTTGGAATCGGGGTCTGACAGCTTTGGTATCGAGCTGTTGCTCAGAGGATTACCAAGCCAAACCGGTTGAAGTTGTGTCTAGGAATGCTTTAGTTATGTAAGGGAATTGATTGTGGAAGGGAATGTAAGGCTCTTTTTACTCCTTATACCTCATGGCCTTGATCCGAGTCATCCTCTTCTCTTCTACGGGATTAAGAACTAGGCCTTCTCATCTATCTATCGGGATGACGTGTTACTAATCCATAGACTTATAGAATTGATAGTTTCAAATCTCAGTTCAGTTTTTACTACTTCCGTATGTTCATAGCTGGTCTCAGAACCTTGATATTGTGATGTTGAGTGGTCATGCCACTATTTTGCAGGATGTCTCAAATCATTTTGAGCATTTGACCGTTATCTTTGTCCGAGTCATCCCAGATTTCTAAATAGTCTGATGCATTTGCAAATCCCTTCTCTCCGTTTCTAATGTTCATTTGGGCCAGATTAATCACAAAAATTAGTGTGTTGAGGTACTCCGCTGCCTCGGCATATATGTTGGAGCTATTATTATGAACCTAGGTGTTTTAGGGAGTCACCTAGTAATCCAACCATGTTTTGTGTTCCCGGTGTGATGATTCTGGCCATTATTCTCGAAAGCATCCTGTGATGCCATTTAGTAGTAGGTATTCTATTCCTGGGTTCTTGAACCCGAGATTCACCCTACTTACCTCCTGTTGATAGTGTTTGCTAGTTCCTTTAGGATATTAGTAACTGCGATCGTCGTCCTCGAGGTCCGTGGTATATCCTTCTTCCAAATACCATGAACTACTTATGGCGAAGTTCCTCGTTGAACCAAAAAATCACAACCAGAGTGCTCATGATGAGTCCTCCATTCTATATTGTGATTCTGCGATTACGCCTTCTCGCATGGGTTATCTGGAAGAAACCTGTTGAACTTGGTTTGACATATTAATCTATACATCCACAACTCAAAAGATATATGTTCCCTTGAGTTGTCCCTCTTCATTTGTATTCCGACCATCGTCTATCAATTGATAGTCGGGGAGTAATTGTGCATCCGTGTTATCGATGCTTATTATTCTTGTGGTCCGTCAAGCCATTCTGCTCTGGAATGACTAGGAGAAACAAACTCCAGTACCTCATCCATATCCAGGATTGGGTCAAACCAGTTGTAATCGACAAATCAAATGCCAATCCAGCTTTTGATTTTGTTCTACCTCGGAGTATTACCCCCTTTATGTCAGGATTGTCATGAGGATTGCACCATTTCTCATGAATTCTTGACGTAGTGATACTTCTCGCTATCATTATTCATTCCTCGGTCCCGTGTTGTCGTAACCGGAATGCCGACAAGTGAACTGTGATGTGTGAAATCGATACTCCTAGCAACCTCGTTGCTTGGTAGTTAATGGACAATATTCTCATTCTTAGCGTGTTGGTTATTAAATCATCATTCTAAGATTGATCGTGCTACCTAGTCCTTATTTCTGGTGCACTCTTCGATCAATGAGTTAGGATTGTGTTAATCCCTCACTCTTTTGATCATATCATCTTGCCCTGAAAAGCAAGGTTGTTCTCGAGCTTAGTAACATACCGGTGGTTCGTGATTTTCCGAATATCTTCTCGGAAGCATTACCAGGTTGTCCCCTGACTGTTATGTTGAGCTCGTGACCAAGTTGGTTTCTTGTGGACCACCCTTTCTCCAAGAATCTGTGTTGGATACCCTTGAGCTAGTTGGTTGAGCTAAACAACAAATTGGAGAGTTGGAAGATAAAAGCTTGTCTGACTTAGTTCATCACTAAGGGATACCCTTGTGTGTGTGTGTGTGTGTGTGTTGAATAAAGATGATATCTCCATCGGTTGGTCCTCGTGATCAGTTGTTGGATCTATTGCCTTGTCAAAACTTTGACTTGAGTATGGGCCATCGTCAAGTCAAATTAGAACCAACGATGTTCGTAATGTTGTCTTACTCGTGGTTGATCCCTCGAGCATACACCATTACATCTTTTGGTCTGACCAATGCTATCACCGTGTTCACATGATGGTGGAAGTCCAGTGATATGGAAATTCTGATGAGTTGTTGTTGAACTCCATCAGCAGCATTTTGTCTCCCTCATGATTCATGCTGAACATCAACCTAGTGTTGAAAATTTTATAAGCAATGCCTTCGTGTTCTGTTCATGAAGCTTATGCTTGGATGGAAGGAGTGACTTCCTCGAATTCATGTGCATTTGGTGCAAGATGCCGCCGTGAGTTCGAGAAAGATTGTTTTTGTTCCTCGGGAATCATCCCAAATCAGTCATGCATATGTGCGAAGTACGCTATGGTTTGATAGGCTCGCTACCTCCATTCCATATGTATTCCCTAGCACCCCAAGACACTGATTGATTTGTTCAAGGAAGAAGAGTTGCTGTGCGAATACTAGTTCATGCACAAGACTTTGATATCCTCGTTGATGGTGCCCCACCTGAACTCGGTAGTGTTTTATATAAGACTACTACGTGGTTATGCTTATGCAGGACAATGTGTTCACATGTATGTAGCAGAACCAACTCATGTTTTGGAGCTTGCTATCTTAGTTCATTCCCGAGAATCCATAACTCCGTCCTTGCCGGGTTTGTGTTGCAAACTTTCTTTTCTTGACATGCTGTATGAAATATCCTGTTTCCAACCAGATCTGAATCTCAGACAGGTATGATGGTTGGAACATTTCCAACATTTGCATGTTGTTCCCAGCTTGCACCCCATTGTGCCAATTTTCCATGGGCTGTCCTTCTCAACAGTTGCTGTCCAGAATCATCTTCAAAAGTGGTCTTGTCATGGGTCCCATTCATTTCCAGTGATAAGCAAAAGTCATCCATTGCGTTGTCTTCAAAAAGGTAGTCCACATCATCCATCCTAGTCTGAGTATGCCATTTCTTCGAGATCTTTCAAACGATCAATTATCAATTGCCTTAAGATGGTAAGTTTCAATGATCTATGGATCAAAAGTAATTCTTTTTGCCACTTAAGGGAACAGTCCAACGAGTCACCTCTCCTAAGGTGCCCCGTTATGGAATCATGGCAATTATTTCCTCGCCACCTTGACACCATCCACCATCTTTCTAAGCATGGAATTGTTCACCCGCCAAATCAAACCCCGTCGTTGTTCTTCCATCCCTCTCGATGTGTTTTGTGTCTCAACTCGAGATGTTTCAACATCTCATTCCGCGAGTTGATATGGTATAGCTTGATTTCGAGAAGATCAATCCTAGTAGAGTTTCTTTCCGTCGTCATCGCGTGGATGAAGATCTCAAAAGCAAGGATGTCAAGATCAACGTATGCAACGAATCAACAACCTTATGAGGTGCAACCTGGATCGTGAAGATTGTGTTGGGCTTGTGCCCCTCTGCCTTCTTACCTCACGTCTTGAATCTCGGGACTAGATTCTTGTTTAGTGGGGGTGAGTTGTCACATCCCTAGTTTTACCCTGGCCTTGGACTAGCTTGATTGTTGCATCATGTTTAAATTCAAATGAAATTTGAATTGAGGAATTTTCAAAGCCTCAGAATTCTTTTAAAAATGATCAAGATAAAATTGCTTCAAATAAGTCCAAGAAAATATTCCTGTTATCCTCTGGAGATATTGGCAAGAGGTAAAATCCAAACCAATATTTTTGGTATCTCAGAAACATTTATCTTGGGCATTTGAATTAAATCAATAGCTATTTGAATTGGATTTATATCTACTATTAAATAAATATAGGTCCAATAATTCTGAAATATTTTGCGGAGCATTGGTTTAATTCGTTTAGCTCCTAAAATTATTTTCAAAAGCAAAAAAATTGAATTGGTTTCAAAACCAAATTCAAAACAAACCTGCAAAATAAAAAACAGAACAGTATTAGGAAAAAACAGGATAGGACAAAAAACCTTACCTGCAGCCACCTGGAGGCCCAGTAGGCCGACCCAGCCCACCAGGGGCAGAGGCGTCTTCCACCTCGCGCCAGTCGAACGCAGAGCGTGTGCCCGACGCGCGCGCGCCCGTAGCTCGCCACCTCCTGCTTGCCGCCGACCGCCTGGAGCTGGTTAAGGGTGCCACGCAACCCCTCTGGCCCTCTCTCACTCTCCCCGTGCTCCTCCCCCTCCTCTGCTCTCTTTCCCTCTCACCACCGAACGCCACTGCCACCGCCGTTCGCCATAGCCGCAGCCGCAGCCATCCCCGAGCCTCCCCGACATGTCCAAGAGCATCGCCAGGCCTCCCTCGTCCTCTCCGTCCAACCACGCCTCGCTGGAGGCCCTGCATCGATGCCATCTTCATCATCTTTGTTGTCGGCCGCCGGAGATCCCTCTCGCCGCTCTGGTGCCTCCCCGAGCACGCCGAGGCCACCTCTGCACTCGCCGTGAACCCCTGCTCCCAACCCCTCTCTCCCCTTTGTCGATTTCCTCCTCTAGCCCCATTGGCCACCCCGACCGAAGCTCGCCGCCGTGGCTAGAGCCCACCTCCGCCGCGCCTGAGAGCGTCACCATGCCCAGCGAGTCCGCATGACTCCGTATCAACCCGCAGCTCGTCCTCCCGTGCACCAAAACACCGTGTCCGAGTGTGCCCGTCTCCAGCCGCCGCGGAAGTGCCCGCCGCCGTCAACCCCGGCCATCCCAGCTGCTGCCGCCACCACCACTAGATGCACGAGAACACCAGGAAGCCGTAGGAGCAAACCCCGCCTCAAACCGTGGGCTGTAGTGAGATCCCGACGATCTCTGCCGTGCGAAATGGTCGTCGCCGGCGAAACTCCGGCGACTGATGACATGGCTCATCATTAGCCACTAACGACCCAGCTAAACCACCTCTAGAGCCACTGCCATGTGGGCCCCAGTGCCTAACTAATCAGTTTTATTTCTCTGTTAGATTAGCACTAACCACAATGGGCCCGCCTATCAGTTTGACCCTAACACGTCACCGTTGACCTGGACCCACTGGTTAGCCTCTGTTCCTGCACTATTACACTGACGTGTGGACCCCGCATGTCGGGTTTGACCTGGGCCAGCCCCTGTTGACCTCCTGACGTCACAGTGATGTGATGCTGATGCAGTAAAGCATTTTCTGGATTTAAGTTTATTCAGGAAATTCCAGAAAATAGCCAAAACTTCTAAAAATCATGGAAAATCAACCGTAACTCCAAATGAAATAAATTATATATGAAAAATGATCAGAAAAATCCAATCTATCCACCTGTACCATTTTCATGCATGATAGAACAACTTAGGACTGCTGTTTAGGCCAAATCTTTTTATGGCATTTAAACCTTCACATATGGAGTTTGAATTTGAACCTAGGGTTCAAACCAACTTCATTTAACCTGCTGCTAGTTGCATTAGCTCAAACCACAGCATATTGCCATGTCATGATCATGCATCATATTGTGCATTGCATTGATGGTGCTTCTTTCTGTGTTGCCGGTGTTTGTCCCCTCTCGGTAGGCGATGTTCCGACGTTGTGATCGTTGACACTGATCAAGACTCAATGCTATCTTCAGAAGTGCCAGCCAAGCAAAACCCCTTTGTTAATTTCGATACAATCCCACTCTCTCGCTCCTGCTCTCTTTTACTACATTAGGACAACAACGATTCATCTGTTACTTGCTGCGGTAGCTGAACCCCTTTATCCTCTGCATGACCTGTCATTGCCACAAGAAATAGATGAAACCCACTAGCATGAGTAGGAGTTGTTTGAGCCTGATGTGCCTACTCATTCATGCTTGTTTGTCATGCCTGCTATTGCTTAGAGTTGTGTCAGGTCTGATTCATCCGTGATGAATCGGAGGTGTGTGAACATGTCCTACCGTTGAGAGCTAAGTGTGTGAATACGATTTGGTAAAGGTAGCGGTGAGAGGCCTTGTAGGAGTACATGGTGGGTTGTCTCATTGCAGCCGTCCTCGGGAACTGAGTTCTGTGTTTGTGATCCATGAACAGCTACTACCACACATTGGGATCCTTAATTGACTCTCTCGACTTATTAACCACCCCTGTCCTCTGTCCAGGAGTTGTAACTAGTTTCTGGTGTTTGTAGGATATGTGTTGGAGGCCGTGCATAGCGCTGACCCTAGGGGTGGGCTATGATGCGGTAGATACACCATGGCCCAAAGGTACCGGCGCCTGCTTGGTGTCTCGGGAACCCCGCACACATCGCTTTGGGGCTGTGAGCAAAACTCCGCCGGATCTCCTCGCAGATGGAACCCGAATAGGCGATAAACCCGGACTAGAGACTTGTGTGGTTAGTCAGGTCGTGGCCGACTCCCTTGCCGCCTTCCGCTTGAAGGTTGCCGAGATACACGACGTGTACATGGTGGTAAGTGGCGAGAGCGTGTGAAGGAGTACACCGCAGGGTTAACATCATCTATTCAATAGCCGTGTCATGGTAAAGGACTTATGGGTTGCCTGCACAGTTCATAGACAAGTGAAAGTGGATACTCTAAAATGCGCAAGATAAGCGTGAGTGCTATGGATGGCGTTCTCAGAGGGAGACGGAGCGGATCCATAGTGGTGTATTGATATGGTGAATATGTGGACTGCAGCGCCACCTCAAAAGAGTTACTTGCAAATGTAGTTCAGGATAGCCACCGAGTCAAACTCGGCTTGCTGCAACCAAACTCCACCACCCCCCTTTGTTGATACCGATGCATATGTAGTTAGTTCCGATGTAAGTCTTGCTGGGTACATTTGTACTCACGTTTGCTTAATTTATGTTTTGTAGAGAGACTTCAGTCTCGCTAGTGGTTCCGCGTGGACTTCGACGTTTAGCTTGTTACCTCAGCTACGATCTTGTGCCCTCAGCATGATCTAGTAGATAGTCGGGCTTCTCAGCCTTTCCATTTATAGTTGTCTGTACTCAGACATGTTAAGCTTCCGCATGTGTTTGACTTGTATGCTTTGAATGTTGGGTCATGAGACCCATGTTTGTAATATCTTGGCTCCTCGGAGCCTAATGAATAAATACTTGAGTCAGAGAGTTATGTTGTGATGCCATGTTGTATTTACACATATCGAGCATATTGTGTGTATGATTGAAATGCTTGGTATGTGTGGGATCCGACAATCTAGTTGTTTATCCTTGGCAACCTCTCTTATGGGGAAATGTAGTCTAGTGCTTCCATGAGCCATAGTAGTCCGCTATAGCCCGGTTCACCGGAGTCCTGCTAGCCCAGCACTACTGCTCAGGAAACTTGACTGGCCGACATGTGTTTCACTTCGTTCCTGGTTCCCCTTCGGGAAATGTCACGCGGTGACATCCGAGTCCTGCTTAGCCTGCTACATGCCGGGTTCCTGGAGTCCTGTTAGCCCAAAGGTTACAGCCCGGATTCACACGGCCGACTGACATGCTCGATGTTATTCATGTATGCCTGTCCCCATGGGTTAGTGCCGCTTTGGGTTCACGACTAGCCATGTCGGCCCGGGTTCTCTATCATATGGATGCTAGCGACACTATCATATACGTGAGCCAAAAGGCGCAAACGGTCCCGGGCCAGGGTAAGGCGACACCCGTGGGAATACCGTGCATGAGGACGCAAAGTGATATGGGGTGTTACCGGCTAGATCGATGTGACTTGGAATCGGGGTCCTGACAGCTTTGGTATCAGAGTCGATCGCTCAGAGGATTACCAAGCCAAACCGGTTGAAGTTGTGTCTAGAAATGCTTTAGTTATGTAAGGGAATTGATTGTGGGAAGGAACGTAAGGCTCTTTTTACTCCTTATACCTCATGGCCTTCTGATCCGAGTCATCCTCTTCTCTTCTACGGGGATTAAGAACTAGGCCTTCTCATCTATCTATCAGGATGACGTGTTACTAATCCATAGACTTATAGAATTGATAGTTTCAAATCTCAGTTCAGTTTTTACTACTTCCGTATGTTCATAGCTGGTCTCAGAACCTTGATATTGTGATGTTGAGTGGTCATGCCACTATTTTGCAGGATGTCTCAAATCATTTTGAGCATTTACAGCAGTTATGCTGTCCGAGTCATCCTGATTTCTAAATAGTCCGATGCATTTGCAAATCCCTTCCCTCCGTTTCTAATGTTCATTTGGGCCAGATTAATCACAAAAATTAGTGTGTTGAGGTACTCCGCTGCCTCGGCATATATGTTGGAGCTATTATTATGAACCTAGGTGTTTTAGGGAGTCACCTAGTGTGACACTTGACTGGCCGGCATGTGTTTCACTTTGTTCCTGTGTCTGTCCCTTCGGGGAAATGTCACGCGGTGACATCCGGAGTCCTGCCTAGCCTGCTACAGCCCGGGTTCCCGGAGTCCTGTTAGCCTGCTACAACCTGATTCACACGTCAACCGACATGCTCGAAGTTGATTCATGTATGCTGTCCCCATGGGTTAGTGCCGCTTTGGGTTCACGACTAGCCATGTTGGCCCGGGTTCTCTGTCATATGGATGCTAGCGACACTATCATATACGTGGAGCCAAAAGGCTAAACGGTCCCGTGCCAGGTAAGGCGACACAGTGGGAATACCGTGCGTGAGGCCGCAAAGTGATATGAGGTGTTACCGGCTAGATCGATGTGACTTGGAATCGGGGTCCTGACATTGATATTCACTGAAAATTGATTTTGGGCCTTCCTAGCGAAGTTTTTGAAGATCTTTTGGACCTGTGATTTATCATCGAGAAAGAACACCCACATAAATATTAAAAAATCATCAACTATAACTAGACCAAAAGAATTTCCACCGAGACTTTTGTAGGCGTTGGGACCAAAGAGATCCATATGAAGTAGCTCGAGTGGCCTCCTTGTGGTCATGATGTTCTTCAAGGGATGTTTTCCTCCAACCTGTTTACCTGCTTGACAAGCACTGCACAGTCTATCCTTATCAAATATGACATCATTAACTCCAAGGATATGATTTCCTTTAATAAGCTTGTCAAGATTCCTCATGCCAACGTGACCTAGTCGTCTATGCCATAACCAGCCTTTTGAGGATTTAGCAATGAAGCATGTTTTAGGTTGTGCCTTTTAGAGAAATCAACAATGTAAAGATCACCTCACGTATACCGGTAAAGACCATTTTATGATTGTCTCGACGAACGCTTGACAATCTACTTCAAGAATAGGACATTGAAACCAAAATCAGCAAGTCTAGATACTGAAAGTAAATTGTAGCCAAGAGATTCAACGAGCATGACATTCTGAATGGAGCTATCGTGTGAGATGGCCACCTTACAAAGGCCAACCACCTTACCCTTTGAGTTTTCACCGAAAGTGACATACTTTCGAGGACTATCATTTTCAAAGAAGCTCACGAAACATGTCTTTATCTCCGGTCATGTGATCGGTACATCCACTATCAAGAACCCATTCCTTTCCTCCTGACACATATCCTCGAAGATTTGCCATAAGACCAAAATGTCTCATTGCATCATCAAGATCGAATTCACTATCATCATCCTCATCATAGTATCTATGTTCAACATCGTCATGTGGTGGATCAAGTCGTAGAGAGGGTAATTCATTAGAGTGAGTTTGACAATGATCTTGCTTATGAATTCTTATAGCTTCGGAAATAATATCACCAATAATTCCAACATCTCCTTTGGCACGCATAAGGTCGGTAAGTTCAAATAGACGATCACCAAACATAGGATCACTAGTATTCGTCTTACTCAAGGCAATAGACTTATAGAGAATTTCATCTAGATTTTTTAAGGAATAATTTGGAAAGCGTTCCTCAAGAAATTTCCATATAGTGTAGGCACACTCAAGAGTAGGCAAGATTCTAGTTAAGTTTCTAGGCAAGCCTCTAGTGATAAGATTAACAGTTCTAAGATTCCTAATCATGTCAATAGATTCATCAAGGGTAGGATGCATAGGATCAACATGAGGTGCACAAGGGCTAGCAATGTACTTGTTCAAATGATACTGATTGAAAATTACAAGCATCTCATTTTTCCACTCATGAAAATACTCTCCATCAAGAATAGGCACTCTATGTCTAAGACTCCCCAAAGTAGACTCGTCCATCTTCCTCCAATGGTGATTAAACCAAGGCAATGGAGACCAATGCTCTGATACCACTCGTAGGATCTTGAGAAGAGGTGTCTAAAGGGGGGGGGGGGCGATTAGACACTAAGTTCCAAAGTTGCACTTTTTAACTTCTTTTGGTTTAAATGGAGTTTAGGCACAAGTTTAGCATTCTCAATACATAACAAGCAAGCATGCAAGGAGTATATAGGCAGCGGAAAATAAAGCATGCAACTTGCAAGAATGTAAAGGGAAGGGTTTGGAGGATTCAAACGCAATTGGAGACAAGGATGTTTTTGTCGTGGTTCCGATAGGTGGTGCTATCGCACATCCACGCTGATGATGGAGACTTCAACCCATGTAGGGTAGCAGTCTGCCATGTGAGTCCACAGAGGGCTCCACCCACGAAGGGTCCACGAAGAAGCAACCTTGTCTATCCCACCATGGCCGCCGCCCACGAAGGACTTGCCTCACTAGCGGTAGATCTTCACGAAGTAGGCGATCTCCTTGCCCTTACAAACTCCTTGGTTCAACTCCACAATCTTGTCGGAGGCTCCCAAGTGACACCTAGCCAATCTAGGAGACACCACTCTCCAAGAAGTAACAAATGGTGTGTTGATGATGAACTCCTTGCTCTTGTGCTTCAAATGATAGTCTCCCCAACACTCAACTCTCTCTCATAGGATTTGGATCTGGTGGAAAGAAGATTTGAGTGAAAGCAACTTGGGGAAGGCTAGAGATCAAGATTCATATGGTTGGAATGGAATATCTTGGCCTCAATACATGAGTAGGTGGTTTTCTCGTAACTGGTAAGTTGGAAGTGTAGGTTTGTTCGATGGCTCTCTCCACGAATGAAGAGGAGGTGGAGGGGTATATATAGCCTCCACACAAAATCTAACTATTACACACAATTTACCAAACTCGGTGGGACCGAATCATCAAACTTCGGTCGACCGATTTAGTAAACCCGTGACCGTTAGGGTTTTCGGTGGGACTGATATGCAACTCGGTGGGTCCGATATGGTTAGGGTTAGGGCATAATGTAATCTCGGTGAGACCGATTACACAAACTTGGTGAGACCGAATTTGGTAATTATCTAACCAGAGAGTTGGCCAGGTAAACTCGGTGGGACCGATTTGCTCTTTTGGTGAGACCGAAAAGTTACAAAAAGGAAACAGAGAGTTTACATTGTAATCTTGGTAGTACCGATTGCACGAACTCGGTGAGACCGATTTTGGTAATGGACATACACAGAGAGATTGTAATCCCATTCGGTGAGACCGAGATCCCTATCGGTGAAACCGATTTGCCTAGGGTTTGTGGCAGTGGCTATGACATCTGAACTCGGTGGCGCCGGATAGAAAGAATCGGTAGGGCCGAGTTTGACTTTGGGTTTAGGTCATGTGTGGATGTGAGAAAGTAGTTGAGGGTTTTGGAGCATATCACTAAGCACATGAAGCAAGAGGCTCATTAAGCAACACCTCATCCCTCCTTGATAGTATTGGCTTTTCCTATAGACTCAATGTGATCTTGGATCACTAAAATGTAAAATGAAGAGTCTTGAGCTTGAAGCTTGAAGCTTGAGCCAATCCTTTGTCTTTAGCATCTTCAAGGAGTTCCCACATCCTTTAGTCCATGCCACTCCATTGTTGAACTTATCTGAAACATACTAGATAAGGGTGTTAGTACAACAAGAGATATGTTGACATTAATTACCAAAACCACCTAGGGAGCACTTGTGCTTTCACTATAGCCTTTGGCCGAACTCCTGGACTATAAAGATACAAGATTGAAGACTTCGTCCCGTGTCCGGATGGGACCTTCCTTGGCGTGGAAGGCAAGCTTGGCGATACGGATATGTAGATCTCCTTCCATTGTAACCGACCCTGTGTAACCCTAGACCTCTCCGGTCTCTATATAGACCGGAGGGTTTTAGTCCGTAGGACGAACAACAATCATACCATAGGCTAGCTTCTAGGGTTTAGCCTCTCTGATCTCGTGGTAGATCTACTCTTGTACTACCCATATCATCAATATTAATCAAGCAGGAGTAGGGTTTTACCTCCATCGAGAGGGCCCGAACTCGGGTAAAAACATCGTGTCCCTTGTCTCCTCGTTACCATCCGCTTAGACGCACAGCCGGGACCCCTACCCGAGATCCGCCGGTTTTGACACCGACATTGGTGCTTTCATTGAGAGTTCCGCTGTGGCGTCGCCATCAGGAAAGGATGCCTCATCCCGTCTTTAAAGACGACACTGTTGCTAAAGGAGCTTTGGCTATCGGCCAAACTCTCCGGCTAGGCGGTTTTCTTATGACCGCCTGTTCGGCCGCCGCGCCGACGATGACTTCTCGGGTCATCAAAAGCAATCTTCACGTCAACTCGGAACTCGCCGAGCATTTAGATCCAATGGGTCTCTCTTCTTCAAACGAGCTCTTGGATCGCATCGCCGCCCTAGGAGTCGCTACAGACTACGACCAGATTGGGCCTAAACCCGATCCGAGGGAGATTAACTCTCCCCAAGTCACCCATCACATTGCAGTGGTGGAGGAACAATGCGGCAAACCTTCATCTATCTGAAGGACTAGTTATGTCCGGATTCCCGATCCCTCCAAGCCGGATATCCACGGAGGGGAGGACGTCACTCAAGACCTGAACTTAGAGTCGGGCAACGGGCTAGATTCATTGGACAACATCCAAGAATCCAAGCTTCCGAGTTCGGAAACTCCTTGGCCCTAGAGCCTCAGATTGGGTGAGGTTTCGGATCTAATTCCACCCACCCACCCGAACATAGGCGATCTATCCAAAATTAGGCAAGAGCCCGAGGAAACAAAGACATCATTATCGGGCGATTCCTCCCGGTTATGAATAGGATAAAGGACTGCCGCGAGGAAGACGCAATTTCATTCTTATGCAATAATTGCATGGACAAGGGAATCCTCAACGCCATAGGTCACCGTGAAATTACACGCTTCGCTGACTTGGCGTCCATAGTACGGAAGTACTGTGCGGCGGAAAGCGCCTGGAAAACCAAATTAAGATTTTGGGACAATCCGGCCCTAAATACAAACCCAGCCCGAAATAAAAGGGTGCATTATCGCCAATCACCTGAGTTAAACACCAAAAAACAAAAACCCCCTACGGGGCATGGAACCGTACTGGAGGGATGGTTCAACGGACCCTATAAAATTCATAGTACAGAGGGCGCCACACCAACTCTTAGCCTTAGAGCATGTTGGATACTCCGGCAGGTGGCCAAAAGTGGCGAAGAGCTTCTAACCCCAACATCCACAGAGCACCAGCCCATGGATACTAGTACAAGATTAATAGTCTTGAGACTTTCAGATCAAACAATATGCGAAAACTAACACTCCGCAGCCTTGCCAAGTCTACCAAGTAGCAACAATAAATCCATGGAGTGACACGGCTATTACCTTCAATGCCATGATGGACCTAAATTCGAACAGCCCGAGCACCAAAGAAGATTGGTCCTCAGTCCAATAGTGGACGGCTTTCGCCTTACCAAGGTACTCATGGACGGTGGCAGCGGATTGAACCTCATTTATGAGGAAACCCTTCAAAAAATGGAAATAGACTGGAGCCGCATTGAGCGAAGCAGCACAACCTTTAGAGGAATAATACCCAGTCGGGAAGCGTGCTGCACAGGAAAAATCACACTGGATGTGGTGTTTGGCACGCCGGATAATTACAGGTCCGAGGAGGTCACGTTCCAAGTGGCCCCGTTCAGCAGCGGATACCACGCTCTATTAGGGCGAGAGGCATTCACAATTTTTCAAGCTATACCCCATAACGGGTACATGAAGCTCAAAATGCCCGGGCCAACGGAATCATCACTCTTGCTAGTGACCCGGACATAGCACTCCGCTACCGAAAATAAGACAGCCAAGACTAGCCCTTGAGGCACTATTCAAGCCCTAGCGGCCGAGGAACCGATCAAGGCTGCTGCGTTCCACGGTGAATGTGGACGATGTGATACTAGATAAAAGATCCAAGTCCACCTCCTTTAAACCAGCTGGACGAAATAGTCAAATTCCAAGTCCACCCAACGGACCCTACAAAACAGCCTCCATCGGGCACAATTAAACCCCGATGTAGACGCCAGACACGAGAATTCCTACGCGAAAATTGGGACATTTTTTCCTGGCACCCTTCAGACATGCCAGAATCCCACGCCGTTGGCCGAGCACAGCCTAAACATCCTAAAAGGATTCAAGCTACCAAACAGGCTCTTCGGCGTTTCTCCGAACCTAAGAGACAAGCCATGGGAGAGGAGTTGGCCAAACTATTGGAGGCCAGATTCATCAGAGATATAAAACATCCGGACTGGCTAGCAAACCTGGTGATGGTACCAAAGAAGGACAAATCCTGGCGCCTATGCGTCGATTTCAAGGACCTCAACAAGGCTTTCCCAAAGTATCCTTCCTCCCCCGCGTCGATCAAATTATCGACGCTACCGCAGGACACGATTCATTGTGTTTCCTCGACGCATACTCCGGCTACCATCAAATTAAGATGGCAGAGCCTGACCAAGCCGCAACGGCATTTATCACCCCATACAACCCCTTCTGCTTCAACACAATGCCATTCGGGCTCAAAAACGCCGGCGCAACATATCAGCGCATGATTCAGACATGTCTGGTAAACCAGATCAGCAAAATAGTGGAGGCATACGTAGATGATGTGGTCGTCAAAACCAAGCATGTCGAAACTCTAGTAGACGACTTGAGGCTCACATTCGATAATCTCCGAACCTATGACATCAAGCTTAACCCGGAGAAATGCGTTTTACGCATCACCGAAAAGCTCTTGGGCTTCATTGTATCCGGTAGAGGAACTGAAGCAAACCCAGCCAAGATCTGAGCTCTGTCACAATTGGATATCCCAAAGGACCTCAAACAAATACAAAAAAATGATTGGATGCGTGGCAGCTCTAAGCCTCTTTATCTCCCGTTTGGGAGAAAAGGCATTACCCCTTTATCGCCTCCTCCGGCGCACCGAACACTTCGAGTGGATTTGATACGCCACGGCCGGACTCAAGAAATAAAAGCCATATTGGCAACAAACCCGGTCCTGGCCGCGCCAACATGGGCGCACTAATGCTATTATACATCGCGGCAACTCATCAAGGGGTAAGCGCGGTGCTCGTTGTCGAACAAGAGACGGACGGACACAAGTTCCCCTTCAAAAACCAGTTTACTACGTGTCCACTGTCCTCACTCCATGCAAGTCACGGTATCCGCATTATCAAAAGATAGCGTACGCGGTGTTTATGGCATCCCGGAAGCTGCGACACTACTTTCAAGAGTGTTCGATAACAGTAGCCTCCGAAGTACCTCTTAACGACATTATAAACAACCGTGATGCGACGGGCCGGATTGCCAAATGGGCCATTGAGCTCCTCCCATTTGACATAACCTATAAACCACGACGAGCTATTAAGTCGCAAGTTTTGGCCGACTTCGTCGCCGAATGGACTGAAGGCGAACTCCCTAAAGAGTACGACACATATTCCAATTGGATCATGCACTTCGACGGCTCCAAAATGTTGGCTGGTCTGGGGCTCGCGCTGCTCGACGCGTCCCCAACAGGAGATACAGTTCAATACGTACTCGAGATAATGTATACGGACTCGACAACGCAGCCGAACACGAGGCCCTTCTACATGGTCTCCGGATGGTAGTATCCATGGGCATTCAACGCCTAGAGGTGCGGGGATTCGAACCTCGCGATATCCCAAATAAATGGAGACTTTGATGCCAAGGATCCGAAAATGGCAGCTACCGCAACGCCGTCCTAAAAATGTCAGCTCGGTTCAAGGGCTCAATTTCACCATATAGCTTGGGAAAACAATCAGCAGCAGACGCCTTGGCATGCATTGGTGCAAAGCGCGATGCCGTCCCCCCAATATCTTCTTAGAGAGGCTGTTCAAGCCGTTCAGATATGGGAGGGGAGTCCGGAAATAACAGCCCGACCCAACCGCGACCGCCCGACACCGAAAATTTCGACACAATTGAGGCTCGCCAACGGCAAGTAACATCTTCAACCCACGTAATAATGGCAGTCATTGCCCCGTGGACGGAACCATTCCTAGCCTACCTAACCAGGCAGGAACTTCCCGAGGACCAAAACAAGGCACGCTGCATAGTGCGGTGATCTAAAGCCTACAAAGTCCATGAGGGAGAGCCTTATAAGAAAAGCACCACCGGAGTCCTTCAAAGGTGTATCTCCGAAGAGGAGGGCGGAATCTTCTGGCTAAAATTCATGCCGGACTCGGCGGGCACCACGCCGCAGCCCGGGCCCTTGTAAGCAAGGCCTTCCATACATGATTTTATTGGCCGACGGCCCGGGCAGATGCTCAGGACTTAGTCCAACGATGCGTCGGTCGCCAGCTCTTTGCTAATCAAAGCCACATGCCACCCACCGCCCTCCAAACTATACCCATCACGTGGCCCTTCGCGGTCTGGGGGCTTGACATGGTTGGACCCCTTAAAGGAGGAACCCACAAGAAAAAATACCTACCGGTCATGGCGGATAAATTCACCAAATGGATAGAGGCCAAGCTCGTTAAGACGGCCAAATCCGCACCGGTGATAGACTTCATATCGGGGTCGTACACCGCTACGACGCCCCACAGCATCATCACTGATAACGGCACGAACTTCACGGCCGACGAGGTCAAACTCTGGTGCAAAAGCATGGGCATCAAGCTCGACTATGCTTCAGTCTATCACCCTCAAACTAACGGTCAAGTCGAGCGAGCAAATGGTCTAATCATGAGCGGCATCAAACCCGCACTAGTGCGGTCCTCAAGGAATCTAACACGACCGGGTAGAGGAGCTCGACCAGACTGGGGGCTGCGGACCACACCGAATCGCACCACCGGATTCACACCATTCTTTATGGTATACGGGCGCAGAGGCAGTTCTGCCTGCGATATAATTCATGACTCACCTCGCGTGCGCATGTAATGAAGAAAGAGAAGCCGAGCTCGATCGGCGGGATGTTGTGGACGCTTTGGAGGAGGAGCGTGACGTGGCAAAAGCCCGTTCCGCATTCTATCAACAAAGAGGCTCGACGATATCAAAGCAGAGAAGCACGGGCCAAAACTTACAACGTTGGCGAGTAAGTTCTACGCCTGCCGGACAAGAAAAAGGACAAACTCAAGCCCAAATGGGAAGGTCCCTTTGTTATCGACCAAGTCCTGACCGGTGGAGCATACCGTCTGCGAGATGCATCGGATAACCAACCCGAACCGAACCCATGGAATGCAGCCCGTCTTTGAAGATTCTACACCTAGCGCCGGATTCTGAGTTCGTCTCCTTCCTCTGTCTATTTTTTTCACACATTAGCTGTCTTATATTTCTCTCCTTCTCCTTCCTTTTATCTTACATCCTTTAAAGGATCGCCCACGCGTTGTTCAAGACACACTTGACGCGCTATCCGCGCCATTATACTCGGGGCTTCTTTAATGAAGCTTATTTATACGGGCTTCATGCCCAACACATGTGTCACACTTCCGCATGTACCTTTTATTCACCATTATATGCATCGATATGACTTAAGTTTTGGCCAAGCTGGGTTGTTCGGCTCCTGTGCTTACCCCTACGCTCCCGATTGTTCGCTAGGGCGGTAAAGGGAGCACCTCTGCGATTGTTATCGCCGGTCAGCCGGATGTGTACCTCAGACTGGGTGAAGCCGAAAGCTAGCGTTCTTAAGGGAATATTCGGCCGGTCAACTAAAGATGATTTCTCACTTATTTATTTATCTGCCCCCAGATGCTTTTCTGCTTTTTTTCACAAATCCGGACATGCACTTTAAGGCATGCCTCCTGTGGAAAGGAACCCTTAACGGAACTATTCTCCCGGAAGATGTTTCTTACTAACCATGTAATATAACATAACTAGTTGGGCACTTGTCTGCTCAAGCACTAATGACCCCTACGCCGGTCTCACAAGATGCCCCGGTTCTTACATAACCGCGAGGGTATTCGGACACACTGACTATAGGGTCCCGAGGTTGAAGCTTAAAAGGTCCGCCATGACAAACGATCTACAATCCGGCTAGAAGGCATTTTCACATGTCATCTTAAATTACATAGTCAATTTGATCGGGCATATTCCTCCTCAATACCATCTAATAGGCTGTCTAGTTTACAAATTCCTGTTGGGGAATATTTGGCAGCCAATTCTACTTGGACGACACTAAGCTCACAGGGATCTCCTTCCCATCGGGCCCCACAGGTCCGACCTCGCCATGTGGTTTGGGTCAGCCTTCGTACCGTGTCTTCACCATGGCCCAGCCTCCTCGGCGCTTTGACGGCAGCCGATATCTTCCATAATCGGAAGCGCCACTGCTCCCTTAAGCCTCTCTACAAGCTCTCCAAGGCCTTCGGCAGGGAGACAGAGATGGCCACAAGGCCTGGGCGACGCTTTTCATCACTGCCCGAACTTCGTTAATGCGGTTGTAAGAGCTCGGGAAGAAGGTCACCAGAGAACTGCGTGCATTTCCTCCGCAGACGACACTGTGAGCATACCTACAGTGCATAACTCGCTAGTCGACTTCCTCGCTGAACTCTTTTTCAAAGTTCGCTCAAGCACTTACTAAAAATGCCGCGTCGAAGCCGCCGATTCTCCTTCACGGAGTCCGGCAATTTGAGCACGAACATCCTTTAGTTCCTCGCCCAGCTGGGTGTTGGCATCTTGGAGATTATTCTTCTCTGCCTCACCCTCGTAAGCACGCTCGCCGCCTTTAACCGGGCAAGAAGAGTTGTTGCTTGTCCGGATCCACTCCGGCGCCATCCGCAATGATATTGTCGATTTACACACACGCCGCACTTCACAACATACTTATCTTTCAAGCGTATATTACCGGAGGGGTCTCCTTGGCCTCCTCGCCCGGCTAGCGCGGCCTCAAGTTGGGCTTTGCACTCTTCCAGCTCCCGGACAGTTGGGTATTCTTTTTGTAAGATCCTCAGATAACAAATGATCCTTAAATCAGTTATTATAACTGTTTCAAGTCTCGGGGCTACTTGGCATATATAACCATCAACATTTTCTCACCGTATGTCTTTCACATACTGCCTCCGTGGCTCTGGCTAGACCATTTTGAGCGGCACGGAGGTGCGCATCTTAATTGAAGGCATCCAATGCCTCTTGGGAGAAACATGCGTCACCAAGAACTGTCCGGCGACGCCTGTGATTCATGGCACTCTCTACCTCGGAATTGGTGGCAGACAGTCTCTCGGCATCCTTTGTCGGAGGAGCGTCCGACGCACGCTTCGTGTTCGCCTCCGCTTCTGGACCTGGCTTTGGAGCCTGGCTAGTGGAGGCTCTATTGGCAACCTCTCCGGATATAGTCCGGCGAGCGCTCTTTTTCCTGAAGAGAGCACAAGCGTTAGTATGCCTTCCGGGAATAGAACCTGGGAATAAATGGCACGCCATACCATTGCGCCGACGTCTCAATCCGGACCGCACTTCTTTTCAACCTGTTGGGCCTTGCTGCCCCTTGTTGGCTAGCCACCGCAGGCTCGGCCTTCCGCCTCAAGGGCTCCCCCTGCAAAACACCATTGGTATACGGTGATCAAAAATAAGCACGGATGGATCATTTTCAAAGTATTGGGACTTTGGTCTCAGTTACCTGTGAGGCTGGAAGTATTCCGGGGTAATCGGCCGTAATGGCGACCAAGGCATTGTCGATGCTCAGTTGGTAAAATACCCCATCGATCAACTCCACGGATATGTCCGGATCCTCTTGGGAGGCCGGATCAAGGGACTGTTCCGGATCCTCGGGTTGTGGAGGAGGGCTGTTTATATCCTTCACGGCCCGACGCAATTCCTGCGTCCAAATCACAAGATAAGGTACTTAACTATGGGAACATGGAACGGATGGGCAAAAAGAAGTGTCCGCTTACCCAGCTTGGAGGATTGTACATAGAAAATCCGTCCTGTGGATTGACGCGGAGGAACTCCTCCTCTTCTCCCTTGTACAATGCGGACAAGGCCTTCATCGAGCAAAGAACCGATCCCGCCCCTTACGGCCGCAGAACGGGTGGCATCATCCTCCCTGCTGAAATCCCACATGGGGTGGCCTCTATAAGCGGCTGCACCACTTCAAGATAATGCATGTGGCCATGACCCCGATCATGGTCAGTCCGGAATGAGCTAACAACCTTATCCGGCTCATCAGGTAAAGGACATCCTTGTCATTTTCCCTCTGAGGGCTCCGTGGACGCCAGCTTAGGCGCTTCTTCAAGGGAGCATTATTGAACTCGGAGGCCGATCCGGTCAGGTTCGGCAGGGGACATCTTCTATATAAAACCATTCAAGGCCAGTCTTCGGACGCCTTCCTTGGGGTTCCAGATAGATATCCGGTCCCGGTGATGCGCCATAGTTCGGCTCCGCCCACTTGATATATCGACCCCTCCTGAGAATGGGGCACAAGGCAGAACAGCTTCTTCCACAAATGAAATGAGCCTCGACGCCCAAGAACAGCTCGCAAGAAGGGCTACGAAGCCCGCAATATGCAAAATGGAGGCAGGCGAAGGTTGTGCAACCGAGGTCAGAGAACTCTGTGAGCCCCGAGAAACGGATGAATTGGAAATCTGAGCCCTCTTATCAGATAAGGGACAAAGCATACCCGCTCTCCTTTGGAGGGATTGGGGACGCTCTCCGCCCGCTTTCCGTCATTATAGGAGGCGAGTCCGGCTCGAACCGGGACCATGAAGGCTGGGGGTAGAAATCCCTTGGTTTGGAGCGTCACTAGCTCGCTGTGCTGGACGGAACATCTCTCCCAATCTCTAGGCTGAGGGCTGGGAGGGAGAGAGGAGGAGCTGCGTCGACTGGCCATGATGGAATCGATTTACCGGATGCGCCCGATGAACGCCGCATGAAAGGGAAGATGGTGTGATTCGGATCTGAATCTTCGTCTCTTTTATAGGCAGCTCATTTGCGCAGCTAGGGGGGTAAATGTAAAAACACCCTGGCTTTTCGCATTCGTTTGACACATGGAAGAAGGCCATTATTGGGCGTGGAAGCCAAGGAACACAATATTCACGAGAAGTTGGACACTATTCAACAGGTACACAGAATTTGGAGAAGAACCCGCCTTGCAATGCCGAAGACAATCAAGGCGCGGACTCATCGTCATTGAAGCCTGGTTCGGGGCTACCGAGGAGTCCTGGATTAGGGGGTGTCCGGATAGCCGAACTATAGCCTTTGGCCGGACTCCTGGACTATGAAGATACAAGATTGAAGACTTCGTCCCGTGTCCGGATGGGACTTTCCTTGGCGTGGAAGGCAAGCTTGACGATATGGATATGTAGATCTCCTCCCATTGTAACCGACTCTCTGTAACCCTAGCCCTCTCCATTCTCTATATAAACCGGAGGGTTTTAGTCCGTAGGACGAACAACAATCATACCATAGGCTAGCTTCTAGGGTTTAGTGTCGGATTTCGGGTTCCGGCAGATCCTTGAGGTTCGAACACTCGGGTGCGCGCGGAGATCTCGCCCTCTACCTACCTGTACCCCGCCGCCTTGCTAGGATCTAAACTACGAAAGGAACAACACAAGAGACACAAGGTTTATACTAGTTCGGGCCACCGCCAGGTGTAATACCCTACTCTAGTTTGTGGTGTGGTGGATTGCCTCTTGGGCTGATGGTGATGAACAATACAAGGAAGAACAGCCTCATGAGGGTCTGTCTTCTGGCCAGGCAATGAACTGCTTGGGGAGTTCGATCGCCTTCTCTCTCTCTCTCTCTCTCTCTCTCTCTCTCTCTCTGTTCAAGGTGCATCCAGCTACTGATCCGATGTCTCTACTATGGTGGCTAGCTCTACTTATATAGGCAGAGGCCCCGGCCTCTTCCCAAATATTGAGCGGAAGGGCGCCAACAATTGGCCATTTTTAAGGGAACATCTGGTACACTTATCCTCGACTAAAGTTGGTCCTCGCTTTGTCAAAGGCTCTGGTGGTGACGCGGCTTGGGCTCCACAATGACTTCCTTCCTGCCGTTGGACTGGTCTTGGTCTTGTTGCACCAAAATGGACGCTTTGCTTGATGCTCTCGCCGCGCTTGCTCCCTTTGCACCAAAGAGGAAAGGAGGACACTGACGGCTGGCGCCCGCCTGGGCGCCTCTTGGTCGCCATTATGGCTTATGCCATGGGCACCTCGTGAGGTACCCCGCCTTGATCTCTCCGGCCTCCTTGCGAGCCACCGATGAGGCCGTGGCTCGAGGAAGCTCCTCGTCGTCCGCCTCATGAGGCTTGGCCCCTCGCGAGGGTCTTGAGCTCATGTTGATGAAGATGGGCCGTGTTGGGCCCCCCTTTGAGCCACGCCGCAGGCCGCAGGCACGCAAGTCTGGGGACCCCCGTTCCCAGAACGCCGATAGTAGCCCCCGGGCCCAAGGCGCGCCCGGACTTGGCCGAGCAGAGAGGCGAAGGGGCAAGTGCGAAGCGCCGCGGGCCCTCACAGCCTGCGGCCTTGGGCGCTGCGTGGCGGTTGATTGGACGTGGGCGCCTCCACTTCCCCACGACCCCTCGGCAACTGCACGAATTGACAAGTCCCTGCATGCAATGCGGGTCATGATTACCTGCGATCGTGGAGGTCGGCGGTTGTCCTCCTCTGGCTTTAAGTACGGAACAATGAGCGCTCCTCTGGTCCATTTCCGCTTGCTTCTTCTTCCCGGTTCTTGCTCCGTCTTGCTGCAATGGCTTCGATACGCCGGTTTTCCGCGGCAGAGAAGGGAAAGGCTCCTCGAGAGGGTCCTGACCCGCTCCCGCCAAAGAAATGGCTAACCCTCTGCCATCGGAATGAGGGTGCCCACCAGGTGGTGTCGAGGCCCTGGTGCAAGCGGCCACCATCGGGGTTCCCGCTTCCCTTGTACGCCCAGATCGAGGGCTCTGAAGGGGTTGATGCCGAACGCCACGGGCGACGCAGCCGTCGGCGCCGGGTGGTCACGAAGGTGCGCGGCTCGTTCCCCGGAGTCCACGCCGAGGGCTCCTCCGGGAGTTCAGACTCCATGCCGCCATGCCTCCTCGGTCTTGGATTCGCCTTTCCTCCCTTCTTCGTCTCTGCGATTCCGCTGGGAGGACCTCGAGCTCGGGCTGCAAAGATGCCGGCTGCAGCACCCTCGCAACCGGGGCAGAGGTTGAGGTCGTTGCCCCGGGCGAGGTTTTCATGACTCGAGGCTGGGGCGAGATCGCCCGAGTCTCCGGGACAAGGGGCGCCCTCGCGATCCACCTGGAATATGACGGCGCTTCGGTCATGCTCTTCAAGGTCTTCGATGCAGAAGGGCGCAGGCTGGAGTGCTGCCCCGGGAGAGGTGATCGAGGCCCTGCCGCGGCGAGGCTAGGCTCGTCGGCCGCTCCCTCGGCAGCTCCTCAGGCGGTGGAGGCGTCGGAGGATCCAGTGACTCCGCCGAGCTCTTCGCGACTCGGAGACGAGCGACGACAGCTACGAGCCCCCGAGCCTGCGCCGCTCTTGGAGCAGGGCGGGCTCGGCAGGCCGTCGCCGCCCCTGATCTGGATGGGGTTGGAGCTGATGCCCAACGGCCCACTGTTGATGATGGCGTCTTTTGCAGGAGCGCATGTAGTTAGTGTTCTTTAGGATCTACTCCCTGCGAGGAATCAAAAGCGCGCCCCGTGGGGGCTTGTAAGGTGCCCGTGGCCCTGTTTGTTAATGTGATCCTTGTTGTGAAACAGCGAGAGTTGCTCATCCCGCCTTAGCTCAGTTCTCCTTTGAACCTTGCGAGGGCTTGATGCTCATACGACAGTGTCCTGGCCCCAAGACAAGCTTCAGCCGTCGCTGGTATGCCAAGTCGCGATGCCGTGGTCAAGGTCAGGAGGTGAGCGGTCTGGGGTCCGGGAAGAGCCCCTGAGTCGCGATGCTCAGGAGGTCCCACTCAGCACTCGAGCAGCCATCGTTCGGTGAGAAAGGAGAGCGACGTTGCTAACTCTGGATTGCGTTTGGTGAGGGGACGGTGCCGTGTTAGTTAATGCTTCTGGAGGGTGACTTATCTCGAGAATCAGGAGTCGCTTCCTGGTGCGTTGCCGGGTCCTTGCATCGGTAGGCGAGGGGTCGCTTGGCGAGGTCCTCACGTGTCCCTCCCCCCCCCCCCCCCGCCTTTGCTCCCCTTTCTGCTCTACGCCTCGGGTCCCGCCTCGAAGCGAAGTCTCACCATCGCTGGTATGCTGTGTCGCGATGCCGTGGACAAGGCCGTAGGGTGAGGGCTGGAGAGCGGTAGGAGCCCCGAGTCGCGATGCTCAGCACCCCCTTTAACGTGCAAGCGTTTCGCTGGGTGAGAGTGAAGGAGACACTGGGGGCCTCACCGACGCCGCTGCTCCTTGAAGAGATCCTGCGGGCTCATCACAGAAAGAACGGAAGTTCGCCGTCACGACCGACAGTTAGCCGTTGGTTGCCCCGAAGGGGTGACGAGGCACTGAAGGCTTGACGAGGTAGCGCTATGCGGGGCTGCTGCGGCCAGAGCTCAGCCATTCAGGTTTGTCGGTGTTGCACGGACGGACCCATGCGCAAGCGTCGTGCCGTTAGGGAGCAGCTCCATCAGTTGGTGTCAGTTGAGCGGGCAACTAGGTCAAGCATGTTAATCATGAAGGAGCAAGTTCATTTAGATAAGCGCAAAGAAGACGAACATCGCCGGGTCGGACCCGAGCCGCCTGGGGATGATGCAGCCCGAGGGGCGCCCCCAACAAGATAAGCTAGGAACATGAAGTAAAAGGGATACACGCCGCAGGGACGGACCCATGCGGCCTGGGAATAATGCAGCCCCGGGGGGCGCTCCCAGCTGGAAATGAAACTTGAAAGATGTCACCTGGTAGCATTGAAGACGAAAGGGTGTTGGTGCAGCAGACTCGGTGGGCTGCGGGAGCCGATCCTCACGAGCCCCCAGGCTCAGGGGCCTCGGGAGGCTCCAGAGGCGCTGGTCGCTCCTCGTGGACCATCTCCATCTCCACTAGGGCTGCGGAATGCCTGGCCTCTTGAGCCTCCAGGATGTCCCTCATGAGGCGTTGGTACGTGGCGGCCGCGTTCGGCAGGCCATAAGGCATGCGAACGTAGCTGTGGGGTGGACCTTCGCAGCGCCCCACGCGAGAGGGCCAGAGGAGCTCCTGAGAGGCGGCTCGGTTGAGCCCTGGTATGTCGATGCAGACGCGCAGCCCACCAACCTCGCCTGGATGGGGAGCCACGGCAGTGCGCGGCGGCTGCCACTCATGACTCTTGACTCCTGCAGCTCCCCGAATGATCTTGGCCGACGAACTCCCCGAGGGTTTGGCCCTCGTTGCCTTGCTCCTTCTTGAGGGAAACGTGCTCAAACACGCCTCCAAGTGGTGCCCAAGCGCCTCCCTCGTGACCTTAGCAAGGTCGGTGGCCCTCCGTGGGGAGCCCCAAGCCACTCGGCCTCGAGGAGGCGTCGGGCACGCTTTCCTATGTGATAGAAGGAGGTTCCCCCTGAGCAGGCGCGGACCCTGAGGGGCCTGCCTCCAGAGGGGCCGGGTCGGACGATGTCTTCTTCTTCTTGGGGGCGGTCTCGGGAAGCCTCCTGCTTCCACGATCCGGGTCTTCCAGTGATGCGGCCTGAAAGGCTCGCTCCAGGGAGCACACTGCGTCTTTCTCCTCGCAGGGCACCGTGATGACTCCGCCACTCCCTGGCATCTTGAGGACGTTGTAGCCGTGGTGGGTTACGACCATGAACTTGGCCAACGCTGGGTACCCGAGATTGGCGTTGTATGGCAAGCGAATGTGGGCAACGTCGAAGTCGATGAGCTCGGTGCGGTAGTTGCCGCGTGCGCCGAAGGTGACAGGGAGGCGAACCTGCCCAATCGGGACCATGGAGCCATCGGTGACTCCGAAGAAACGCTTGGTTGGCTGAAGCTGATTGTAAGGCACTTGGAGATTGTTGAACGTTTCCACAGACAGGACGTTGAGCCCTGCCCCGCCATCGATGAGGGTCTTGGTGACTAGCACGTTGCTGATGATTGGGGAGCAAAGCATCGAGAGGACTCCAGCTGTGGCCGCACACTTGAGCTGATCCGCTGAACTGAACGTGATGGCGCACGCTGACCACCTGAGGGAGCGTGTGGCTTCGAGCTTGGGGAGGACTACATTCACTTCGCGGGCGAACTGCTTGAAGATGCGTTGAGAGGCTGGGGCTTGTGCTCCGCCCAGATGCGTGCGATCACATGCTCTGGAAGCCCCCAGCCCCCTCGTCCTGATGATGGTCTTCATTTCTCCTTGGCTGCGGTGGCAGAGGAGGGAGGCCTGCGTTGCCTTGCGGGCGATCCTCGCGAGGCTGAACCCTCCAGCCTCCCTCGCGAGGCGGCTCCCGCCAGTGATCCTCGCGAGGTTGGTCACGCCACCCTTGGCGTGGGCCTAGGTCTTCCCAGCGTCCTGTGTTCCTTCCTCCTCCTCGGCCGTAGTCCCGGCCGCTGCGGTCGGGACGTCGGCCGATCCTCCCTTCTCGCACGGCTCGGAGCTCTTGACATTCGCTGGTGTTGTGGGTGTGGAGGTCGTGGTACACGCAGTACCGGCTGCCCTTGGAAGGCTCGGGCTGATCTCTGCCCCGCTTGGTGTCCGGTTCTGCCGCGAGCACGGCAACCCCCTTGCGCTTCACATCCTTGGCCTTGGACTTCTTCTCTTCTGGGTCTGCGGCAGGCAGCTCGAGGAGGGAGAGACGCCCTTCCTCGGCCATGGCGCACTTGGTCGCCAAGTTGAACAGCTCCAAGGAAGTGCACAAGTCTTCATGTATCACCAGCTCCTCCTTCATCTTGACGTCGCACACACCGTCGGAGAAGGCGGAGATGATGGCCTCCTCGGTCACCTTGGGAATCTTGAGGCGTGCATTATTGAAGCGCTGGATGTATTTCTGCAGGGTCTCCCCTGGTTGTCTGCTTGATGCGGCGCATGTCGCTCACGGCGGGTGGCCGGTCACGAGTTCCTTGGAAGTTGGCGATGAAGCGGGTGCGCATCTCGTCCTAGGAGGAGATCGTGCCTGGGCCAGGTTCGGGGAGCCAAAAGGGGCCCCTGGCCTTGAGCGCCTATGGGAAACCAGTTCGCCATGACCTTCTGCCTCTCGTTGGCGGCGATGCCCAGCTCATAGAGCTGGAGGAACTCATGGGTCGGCCGCATCGCCATAGCGAGGAGGCAGGTCCGCTTGAACTTTGCTGGTCACGAACGCTGCGCAGCTTTGGTGGTGAAGGCACGACAGCCGCCGTGGCCACGGAGGCCTTGGATGACGAAGAGCTTGGTCTTGCGGGTCCCCATGCACCGCAATGGGAGCAGCGCGGGTCTTGACGCATCGGAGTGAGCGTGGTCGCGACGAGCTGGAGCGGGAGCACTCGGGCAGCTTCTGCGGGCGAGGGACCTCCCGGCAGCTCGCTTGTTGCTGGCTGGCGCCGGGCGGAGCGGGTTCCGCCTGTGGAACACGCGCTTTGGGGCTGTGGTGCCTTCTTGGGGGGGAGGCGGCTGAGGCGCCCCCGGAGCTTCGTCGCCCGCGCAGGACGGGGTGCAGTGCAGCGGGACAGACGGCGCGGGGGAGCCCCCTACGGCGCGGACGAGCTTGGCGACGCGGTCGGGCCACTCTTCGTAGACGTCGTCGACGTGATGGTAGCGCAGGAGCTCGTTTGCCGCGATGAGCGCAGCTCAAGCCTCCATGGGCGCGCGGAATGCGTGAGATGAAGAACCAGCCGGGCGCAGTGAGGGGTAGCAAGGCGGCCGTCTTGCCTCACGGAGGGATGCTGGGACGATGCTTGCTGCTCGTTTCTCGCCGGGTGGCGGGCGTTGACGGCAAAGCGACGGGAACGACAGGAGCCTCGACGGGAGCCGTCTGGGTGACGCGGGAAGTGAGAGCGGCTCGGCACTCGGCGCGGGCCCGACGAGCGTCAGACATGGATGTGGTGGTCGACGGAGAACAGGGTGGCGGAATATGAATTCTAGCGCACCCCTACCTGGCGCGCCAAATGTCGGATTTCGGGTTTCGACAGACCCTTGAGGTTTGAACACTGGGGTGCGCGGGGAGATCTCGCCCTCTACCTACCTGTACCCCGCCGCCTCGCTAGGATCTAAACTACGAAAGGAACAACACAACAGAAACAAGGTTTATACTAGTTCGGGCCACCATTGTGGTGTAATACCCTACTCTAGTTTGTGGTTGTCGGCGTTCTGGGAATGGGGGTCCCCAGACTTGCCTGCCTGCGGCCTGCGGCATGGCTCAAGGGAGGCCCAGGACGGCCCATCTTCACCAACGCAAGCTCAAGACCCTCGCGAGGGGCCAAGCCTCGCGGGGCGGACAACCAGGAGCTTCCTCAGGCACGGCCTCGTCAGGCTGGCTCATGAGGAGGCGGAGAGTTCAAGGCAAGGTACCTCGCGAGGTGCCCGTGACGCAAGCCATGACGACCAAGGGCGCTGGGCCGGCGCCAGCCTCACAGTAGCGTCCTCCTTTCCTCTTTGGTGCAAAGAGAGCAAGCGCAGCGAGAGCATCAAGCAAAGGCATCCGCTTCGTGCAACAATACCAAGACCAGCCCCAACGGCTGGAAGGGAGTCATCGTGGAGCCCAAGCAAAGGCGTCATCACCAGAGCCTTTGGCAAAGCGAGGACCAACTTTAGTCAGGATAAGTGTACCCGATGTTCCCCTTCAAAATGGCCAATTGTTGGCGCCCTTCCCGCGCAATATTTGGGAAGAGGCCCAGGGCCTTCGCCTATAAATAGGAGTAGCCACACTCAGAGTAGAGGGATTGGAGGGATCGCAAGGATAGAGAGGATCTGGAATTTTGGAATCCAGAGAGAGAGAGAGACCCGATCCTCAAGCTAGAGCGACGGGACACCACCCAGCAGTTCATCACACCCACCAAGAACAGGACTCTCATGAGGCTGTTCTTCCCTCGTGACTGTTCCTCAATAGCCCTGCAGGTAATCCACCACACCACAAACTAGAGTAGGGTATTACACCACAATGGTGGCCCGAACTAGTATAAATCTTGTGTCTCTTGTGCTGTTCTTTTTAGTAGTTTAGGTCCCTGTGATTCGGTGAGGTACGAGACGATGAGAGGTTGGATCTCCGCGTGCACCCCAGTGTTCGAACCTCAAGGGTCTGCCGGAACCCGAAATCCGACATTTGGCGCGCTGTAGGGTGCGCTGAATCTGCCTTCGCCGCCTCGTTCTTCCCCGACCACCGCAATTCCATGTTCGACGCCTGCCGGGTTCGCCGAAGCGCCGAGCCGCCTCGCCATGTCGCCCAGACGGCTCCTGCCGGCGGGCGCCCTCGTCGTTCCCGTCACTCGCTGGGTTAACGCCGCCATCGCCCGGCGGGGAACGAGCAACAAGCGCCGCCCCAAAGCACCCGTCCATGAGGCGGGGACGGCCGCACCGCCACGCCACGCCACCTCGCTGGTTCTTTCGCCGCAAGGCCACGCTGCTGCCATGGAGGCTCGAGCTGCACTCATCGCGCTAACGAACTCCTGCGCTACCGCTTGCCGACGACGTTTATGAAGAATGGCTCGACCGAAGTCGCCGAAGCTCGTTCGCTGCTGCAGAGGCGACCTGCGCCGTCCGTCTCGCACCGCACCCGCCTTGGCAGCGATGAAGCTCCCGGGGCGCCTCAGCCGCCTCCTCCTCAAGACAGCGCCCTGGCCCCAAGGCGCGCGGCCCCTGGGCGGGACCCGCTCCGCCAGGCGCTGGCACAGCAAGAGCGGAGCTGCCAAGAAGTTCCTCGCCCGCAAGAAGCTGCCCGAGCGCTCCCCGCTCCAGCACGTCAAGACCCTGCGTTGCCCCCAGCCGCGGCGCAGGGAGGCCTGCAAGACCAAGCTCTCGTCCCGAGGCCCTCATGCCACGGGCGGCTGCCTCGCCTTTCACCTCCGAAAGGCAAGGCCACACGTGGCCTCGCCAAGTTCAAGCTGCACTGCCTCCTCGCCACGACGGCAAATGACCCTACGGAGTTCCTCCAACTCTACGAGCTGGGCATCGAGGCTGCCAACGGGATGAAAAGGTCTTGGCGAACTAGTTTCCCATGGCGCCAAGGACGGAGCCCGCACTGCTCCTCGAATCCGCCCTGTGCACGATCTCTTCCTCGGGCCGAGATGCACTCCGCTTCATCGCCAACTTCCAAGGTACTCGCGACCGCCACCCGCCGTGGAGCGACATGCGCCGAATCAAGCAGCAGCCGGGAAACCCCGCAAAAGTACATCCAGCCGCTTCAACAACACGCCTCAAGATCCCTGTGGTAACGGAGGAGGCCATCATCTTCGCTTTCTCCGACGGCGGCGGCGCGACGTCAAGATGAAGGAGGAGCCATGGCGATGCATGAAGATCTGTGCACCTCCTCGAGCTGTTCAACTTGGCGATTGCGCGCCAGGCTGAGGAGGGCGCCTCTCCTCCTCGAGCTGCCCGCCATGGATCCCAAGAGAAGAAGTCCAAGGCCAAGGACGTGAAGCGCAGGGGCTGCCGTGCTCGCAGTCGAACCGCACACCAAGCGCCGCGTAGATCAGCCCGAGTCCTCCAAGGGCAGCCCGATGCGCGTGTACCACGACCTCCACACCCACAACACCAATGAATGTCAAGAGCTCCGGCTGACGCCAAGGAAGGGTCGGCAGCGCCTGAGCGCAATGCCGGGCTACGGCCGAGGAGGAGGAAGGAATGCAGACGCCGGGAAGACCGCGGCCCGCACCAAGGGTGGCGCGACCAACCTCGCTAGGACCGGCTGGCAAGACTCCGCCTCGCGAGGGAGGCCGGAGGGATCAGCCTCGAGGATCGCCTGCAGGGAATGCAGGCCTCCCTCTGCCGCCGCCGCCAAGGAGAATCAAAGACCGCCATCATCGGGCGAGGGCTGGGGCTTCCAGAAGCGCTGCGATCGCCTGCATCCCGGGCGGAGCTCAAGCCCCACCTCTCACCGCATCTTCAAGCAATTTGCCCGCGAGGTGAATGCAGTCCTCCCCAAGCTCGAGTCCACGCGCCTCTCTCGTGGTCAGCGGCGCCATCACGCTCAAATCAGAGGATCAGCAAGTGCGCAGCCATACCGGAGTTCTCCGATGCTTTGTTCCCCAATCATCAAAGAATGTGCTAGTCACCAAGACCCTCATCGACGGGCGGAGCAGGGCTCAACGCCCCGTCCGTGGAAACATTCAACAATCTTCAAGTGCCTTATACCGCCTTCAGCCAACCATGCCTTTCTCCGGAGTCACCGACGGCTCCAGGGACCCGATCGGGCAGGTCCGCCTTCCTGTCACCTTCGGGGCTCGCGACAACTACCACACCGATCTCATCGACTTTGACGTCGCCCACATTCGCCGCACAGACAACGCCATCCTCGGGTACTCCAATGGCTGGCCAAATTCATGGTCAGAACTCCACCATGGCTACAACATCCTCAAGATGCCAGAAGCGGCGGAGTCATCACGGTGCCCCGTGAAGAGAGAGATGAAGTGTGCTCCTGGAGCGAGCTTTTCAGCCGGATCACTGGAAGACCTGCACCACAAGAAGCAGAGGCCTCCCGAGGCCGCACTCCAAGAAGAAGAAAACATCGACCGCCCGGCTCTTCAAGAGACAGCCCCTCGTGGTCCACATCGGGCCAGGGGAGCCTCCTTCCATCACATAGGAAAGCGCCTGACGCCCTCCTCAGTGTGGCTCGGGGCTCTCCCCGAGGGCCTCCGACCTCGCCAAGGTCTCGAGGGAGGCGCTTGGGCACCACGTGAGGCGTGTTTCAAGCACGCTTCCAAAGCGTGAGCAAGACCAGAGGGCGTAACCCTCAAGAGTTCTGGCTGCCAAGGCCATTCAGAGCTACAGGAGTCAAGGGTCATGAGGGGCAGCCGCCACTCACTGTAGCCCCCCATCCAGCGAGGATGGTGGGCTGCGCACCTGCATCGACATACTGTGGCTCAACCGAGCCGCATCTCAAGAGCGCCTGCCCTCGCGAGTGGGACGCTATGAGGGTCCGCCCCAGCCCACGTGACGCATGCCTTATGGCTCGCCAAACGCGGGCTGCTGCGCACTGCCTCATGAGGACCATCCTGAGGCTCAAGAGGTCGCACGCCTGCAGCCCCGGGCGGAGATGGAGATGGCCCCTAAGGAGCCACTCAGCGCCTCCCGAGCCTCCCGAGGCCCTGGGCCTGGGGCTCGTGGAGGATCGGCTCCTACAGCCCCACCGAGTCTGCTACACCAACACCCCTTCATCCCCAACATCACCAGGTGACATCTTTAAGTTTTATTTCCTACTGGGAGCGCCTTCAGGTCAAGATTATTCCTGTGCCGCGTGGGTCCGTCCCTGCGGCATGTATCCCTTTTATTTCATGTCATTAGCTTATCCTGTTGGGGGCGCCCCTCGGGCTGCATCATCCCCAAGATGCTCGGGCCAGTCCCAGCGGCATGTATCCTTCTTGCGTTTTCCTTAGGATTATGCCCTCGCTCCACCTTGTTTGTTATTTGGTGCCTTTTCCTGGGTGGCGGAATCTTGCACGTTAAAAGGGGGGTGCCTGAGCATCGCGACTCAGGGCTCCTACCGGCTCTCCGGCCCTCACCCTCTAGTCTCGTCCATGGCATCGCGACCTGGCTTGCTGCCGGGCGGCCGAGACCAGCCCGAGAGCCGGGACCCGAGGACGAGAGTTTCACATCTAACCCAGCTATGCTGCTAAAGGGGTGCTGAGCATCGCGACTCGTGGCTCCTACCGGCTCTCCGCCCTCACCCTCTGGGTCTTGTCCATGGCATCGCTGACCGGCTTGCCAATGACGGCCGAGACGAGCCCAAGAGCCGGACCCGAGGACGACATAGCTTGTCGATCTCGACCCAACTTGCGCATTAAAGGGGGGGTGCCTGAGCATCGCGACTCAGGGCTCCTACCGGCTCTCCGGCCCTCACCCTCTGGTCTTGTCCATGGCATCTCGACCTGGCTTGCCGGCTGACGCCGAGACCAGCCCAAGAGCCGGGACCCGAGGACGAGAGTTGTCAGATCCCGACTTCCACTTGCGTTAAAGGGGGGTGCTGAGCATCGCGACTGTGTGGCTCCTACCGCTCTCCGGCCCTCACCCTCTGGTCTTGTCCATGGCATCGCGACCTGGCTTGCCAGCGACGGCTGAGACCAGCCCGAGAGCCGGGACCCGAGGACGCAGAGTTGCGTCATCTAACATGGCTTGCGCGTTAAAGGGGGGGTGCATGAGCATCACAACTCAGGGCTCCTACCGGCTCTCCGGCCCTCACCCTCTGGTCTTGTCCATGGCATCGCGACCTGGCTTGCCAGCGACGGCTGAGACCAGCCCGAGAGCCGGGACCAAGACGTATAGCACCGCATCCGCCAATTTTGCAGAACACACTCGAAGATAAGGCCCAGAGCCAGCGCAACCCGCTTGAGGTAGGGCCCGTGGAGTCCCGCTACTGGCTCACGGGTGCCTGTGACACACCTCGTCCAGCCCTACCGTGCTGGCCACGTGTCGTGGTGGGTCAGACGCTCGGGCTCCTCCGGAGGGGAGCCCCTCCCATGTTCCAAAGGAAGCACCATGCTCCGCTACTGGCCGACGACATCGCCGAGGAGCGGCTATGCCCACACGCATGCGGAGGCGCTTATGCTCCGCTGGTGATAAACAATCGAGGGTGGCCTCCGGGTCGCATTAACCTCGTGGAGCCCAGAGCTCGGTGTTCGCCTGCCGCAACGCCTCCCTCGGGAGCGCCGCGTGAGGGGGTTGGGCACGGGCTGCGCTGGTCACGCCAAAGACGCCACCAGCCAGCCCCTCGGCCTGGTTCGTCAGACGTCACTCCCGAGCGGAGCCAAGGTACGTAATGTTGTTCGAAGGCCAAGGGGGACTCTGAGCATCACGACTCAGAGCCTAATCGGTCACGTAGCCCCTCACCCCTTAGTTCCGAAAGGCTAACGGCGGTTGAGGTATGCGCGGGCCGGGCTCTGCAGACGAGAACGACGGATCCGCCGCCTCTCACCTCCCTACTTGCTGTTCAGGCGCTTAAGGGGACTCCTGAGCATCGCGACTCAGAGCCTAACTTGTCACGTAGCCCCTCACTCCTTGGTTCCGGCCCCTGGTTTCCGGCCGGGCTAACGGCGGTTGAGGTAGAGGGCAGGCTCTGCCGGCGTAGAACATAAAGCAAGTAGGAAGCACAAATTTCAAGGAATTCAAAAACAAATATTACAGTCCACACTGTTATCGCAATACCAAATGCAAGTTTAAACGCCTCCTCGAGGCATGATACATGTGCAGGAATTAAAAGCAAAGCAGGAGCCACAACGGAGTCACTTGTCGGCGGTGGAGCAGCGCGGAGTGGGCTCGCCTCGTGAAGCAGCAGGCTGGCAGCGCCGCTTCGGCTTGGTGCCAAGGCCCGAACTTCCCAACAGAGCCTCCGCGACCCTTCACGGCCTCGGCAGCGGCCTGCATGCTCGCCGCTTGCTGGTTCCAGAAGGCTGTCCATGTCGACGCTGGGATCGCGGAGATAGATGTGGGTGAGGATCCGCTGCTGCCGCGGAAGACAAGACACGCGCCTCGGCCTCAGCCGTGGGGCCAAGACCAAGGGAGACAGCTTCAAGAGCACGAACCAGGAAGGGAAGCAGCTTGGCGGGGCCGTCCTCTGCGCCGGCCAGTGGGCTCTCCAGGCCGCTATCGTAAAGCTCCCTCAGCAAGGCACGAGCCTTCACCTCGATATCCATGAAGGCCACGCGATCTTCGGCAAGAACCCGCGCCTTGTCGTCGGCTCGACCTTCCTCGCCTCCAGCCTCGCTCCAGGCGCCTAGGCGGTCACGACACTTCTTCAGCTTGGCCCCCTGGTCCTTGACGGCCGCCTCACGAGCCTTCATGCTTTCCTCCTGCTCCTCACGGAGGCGGGCCTCCTCGGCAAGCTGGTTCTGCAGGCCCTTCAGCTCGCCCTCCAGCGTCTCAAAGCGACCTTGGATCTTGGCTGCCTCCCCAGGCGGCATCGCGGGCTACCTTCGCCTCATGAACAGCCCGCTTCTCCTCGTCAAGCTGCCGAGGCTGGACCAGCGCCGCCTGAATCGGCGTGGCCGAGCGAACCCAGCCAGAGGCCAGCTCCAAGCTCCCGGCCACCAAGCGAGGGTCGGGCGCCAAGATCCCCGGCCAGCTTCGGTCCAATTCAGCAGCAGCACGATCCAGGACAGTGGGAGGAGTCGGATAGACAGCAGTTGGTGGAGTAGGAGGAGATGGCGGCGGCGTAACCACTGCGCCCTGAGGTGGAACCAGCGGCGCCACGGCAACAATGGAGGCAGCGCCAAGCAAGCGCACCTCGGGAGTCGCCTGGGCCAAGGGGGCTGAGCTCACCCCAGCGGGCTCAGCCAGGCCTCGCGAGGGCGCCCGGGCAGGAGAGGCCTGGGCATCAGGATCATCTTACCTTTCGGGCAGAGGCACCATTACGGATGGAGCCTCAGGAGCCCCCTTCAGCTTCTTCGCCGCGGGCGCCAACCTGGCCGAAGAACATGGACATCAGATCTCGTCGACAGAGCAATAATCAAGATGGGAAGCAGGCACTTACAGGTCGTGTTGGTGGACTCGAGCAGCCTCCGCCATACTTGAAGCCCGAGAGCCGGCTGCAGGATCAGCCTCAAGGGGACCGAGAGCAGGAGGCGCTTGTGGATCGCCTCAGGGCGGGCGGACTCATGGGACCAGCCAGTCCTTCTTCGGGATCGGGCAGGCTTCGCCTCCCGCTCATCCTCATCCTCGTCGTCGTCACTCTCGGGAGACGGAGAACGCGGGCCTGCACCGCAGGGGAGCCCTTGACTCGCCCCGAATCAACCCCTCTCCGGCTCTTTTCCTCCACCTCTTCACCGAGTCGGAAGAGGACACGCCCACCAGGTCCTCCGGAGCCTCCACGGCACGGGCCCGTTCCCATTGAAGACGGGCATGGGCCCCACTACCGCCTCCCAATCCTCACGAAGGAACAAGGGCGCTGGGCGCCCTCCAGTCTCGCCAGACGCCGCCCCAACCAAGGACTGGAGGACCGTCGCCAGTCCTCGCCCGGCCGGGGCCACGGGCTCGGGTGAGGCCTCCACATCGGAAGCAGCATCTTGGCGGAGCGATTGGTGCTCCAGAACTCCCTCGGCGACAAGACCGGTCAGCTTCACTCACCGCTGGCCGGGCCGGCTTCAGATCTACATCCATCTTCTCCAGCACCTGCTTCGCGCGGGGATCCCGAAGCTTCGCTCGGGACCAGTCGTTGGAGCTCTCGGCGGGCTCCGTGTGCAGGATCAGCCGTGGGTGGATACGCCCAGCATCCACCAAGACTCACTTGCTCCTGAAGCCCTCAATCCACTTCCCAGGGTTTGAAATGGCGATGGCTCCGCCGTATGCAACGAAGCTCGCGCACGCGGAGACGGAACCACGGAAGGTTCAGAGGAAGAAGTAGTGGCGCAGCAAGGCCACCGAGGGTTTCACCCCAACATGGGCCTCACAATAGTAGGCAAAGATTGCCAGAAGAAGGACGGAGTTGGGATGGAGGTGCAGAGCTTGGATGTTGTAGAGACGGAGGATGAGAAGAAGAACTTCAGAGAAGGGAGGCGCGGACCAGCAATGATGGCGCTCATGAAGAACGGGTAGAAGGTACTCCCCGACCCTCGTGGGGCGGAGGAGCCGCCTTGAACACCACCGTTCCATTGACGCCCTGCGCCTCGCCAACCGGGCGATCGTGGCAAGGCTCGCTGCTGACACATTTGGCGGGTCCAAGGCAGGAGAGTACCAGGCTCTGGCAGGGGTTTGGCGAGGAGCCATGACTGGCTAGGGCACGCAGGCGGAGTGGATCTGAAGATCTTGGAAGCAGAGAGGAGAGGCGCAAGAAAGGGGATCTGGGCGGCAACTGACGAAAGTAAAGGAGGCAAGGAAGATGCCGCTCTGTTATCAACCCACGCGGTTGCAGAGGCGCACGCGTCCCATCAACCGCCACGCGGCGCCCAAGGCCGCAGGCTGTTAGGGCCCGCGACGCTTCGCACTTGCCCTTTCGCCTCTCTGCACGGCCAAGTTCGGGCGCGCCAGGCCCGGGCTCTTGTCGGCGCTCGGGAACGGGGTCCCAGACTTGCACTGCGTGCCCTGCGGGCGTGGTTCAAGGGAGGCCCAGACGGCCCATCTTCACCAACGCAAGCTCAAGACCCTCGCGAGGGGCCAAGCCTCATGAGGCGACGACCAGAGCTTCTCGTGCACGGCCTCGTCAGCCGGCTCATGAGGAGGCGGAGAGTTCAAGGCAGGGTACCTCGCGAGGTGCCCGTGACGCAAGCCATGACGACCAAGGGCGCCACGGGCGCCAGCCCACGAAGGCCCCTCCTTTCCTCTTTGGTACAAAGGGAGCAAGCGCAGGCGAGAGCATCAAGCAAAGGCATCCGTTTCGATGCAACAAGACCAAGACCAGCCCCAACGGCTGGAAGGGAGTCATCGTGGAGCCCAAGCAGGCATCATCACCAGAGCCTTTGGCAGGCGAGGACCAACTTTAGTCAGGATAAGTGTACCCGCTGTTCCCCTTCAAAATGGCCAATTGTTGACGCCCTTCCCGCTCAATATTTGGGAAGAGGCCCAGGGCCTCCGCCTATAAATAGGAGTAGCCACACTTAGAATAGAGGGATCGGAGGGATCGCAAGGATAGATAGGATCTGGCATTTTGGAATCCAGAGAGAGAGAGAGAGAGACCCGATCCTCAAGCTAGAGCGACGGGACACCACCCAGCAGTTCATCGCACCCACCAAGAATAGACCCTCGCGAGGCTGTTCTTCCCTGTACTGTTCCTCAATAGCCCCAGAGGCAATCCACCACACCACAAACTAGAGTAGGGTATTACACCACAATGGTGGCCCGAACTAGTATAAATCTTGTGTCTCTTGTGCTGTTCTTTTTAGTAGTTTAGGTCCCTGTGATTCGGCGAGGTACGAGACAGTGAGAGGTTGGATCTCCGTGCGCACCCCAGTGTTCGAACCTTAAGGGTCTGCCGGAACCCGAAATCCGACAGTGGTGTGGTGGATTGCCTCTTGGGCTGATGGTGATGAACAATACAAGGAAGAACAGCCTCGCGAGGGTTTGTTCTTGGCCAGGGCGATGAACTGCTTGGGGGAGTTCAGTCGCCTTCTCCCTCTCTCTCTCTCTCTCTCTCTCTCTCTCTCTCTCTCTGTTCAAGGTGCATCCAGCTACTGATCCGATGTCTCTACTATGGTGGCTAGCTCTACTTATATAGGCAGAGGCCCTGGGCCTCTTCCCAAATATTGAGCGGGAAGGGCGCCAACAATTGGCCATTTTGAAGGGGAACATCTGGTACACTTATCCTGACTAAAGTTGGTCCTCACCTGTCAAAGGCTCTGGTGGTGACGCCGGCTTGGGCTCCACAATGACTTCCTTCCTGCCGTTGGACTGGTCTTGGTCTTGTTGCACCAAAATGGACGCCTTTGCTTGATGCTCTCGCCTGCGCTTGCTCCCTTTGCACCAAAGAGGAAAGGAGGACACTGCGCGGGCTGGCGCCCGCCTGGCGCCCTTGGTCGTCATGGCTTGCGTCATGGGCACCTCGTGAGGTACCCCGCCTTGATCTCTCCGCCTCCTCGCGAGCCAGCCAGATGAGGCCGTGCCTGAGGAAGCTCCCTGCCGTCCGCCCCGCGAGGCTTGGCCTCTCGCGAGGGTCTTGAGCTCATGTTGATGAAGATGGGCCGTGTTGGGCCCCCCCTTTGAGCCACACCGCAGGCAGGCAAGTCTGGGGACCCCTGTTCCTAGAACGCCGACATTTAGCCTCTCTGATCTCGTGGTAGATCTACTCTTGTACTACCCATATCATCAATATTAATTAAGCAGGAGTAGGGTTTTACCTCCATCGAGAGGGCCCGAACCTGGGTAAAAACATCGTGTCCCTTGTCTCCTGTTACCATCCGCCTAGACGCATAGTTCGGGACCCCCTACCCGAGATCCGCCGGTTTTGACACCGACAGCCGCCTTGGCTTGGGGGGCAAGCCACCCCCTAGGGCCGCCGCCCCCTCCCTTGGAGGAGGGGCTAGGTCGTGCGTCATTGCAAAGTTCACAAGGGGCGCGAAAAATATTGAATCTTTCAGCACATTCATCTAGCTCTTCTTGCAACAATTTGGTTTCTAAGTACTTATGCCTCTTGCAATATCTACCTTCCCTATTTGGTGCATACTTGCAAACCCAATGTACTCCACAAAAATTGACATGTTTATAGGAGACATTTTCATCATAACTAGTGCAATCATCATTAGCATCATGGATATTCAAAGAATTCGTACTAACAACATTGCAATCATGCTCATCATTCAAATATTTAGTGCCAAACATTTTAGAGATCTCTTCTTCTAGCACTTGAGCACAATTATCCTTTCCATCATACTCACGAAAGATATTAAAAAGGTGAAGCGTATGAGACAAACTCAATTCCATTTTTTGGTAGTTTTCTTTTATAAACTAACTAGTGCTAAAACAAGGAACAAAAATATTCGATTGCAAGATCTAAAGATATACCTTCACTTACCTAGCCTCCCCGGCAACGGCGCTAGAAAAGAGCTTGATGTCTACTACACAACCTTCTTCTTGTAGACGTTGTTGGGCCTCCAAGTGCAGAGGTTTGTAGGACAGTAGCAAATTTCCCTCAAGTGGATGACCTAAGGTTTATCAACTGTGGGAGGCGAGGGATGAAGATGGTCTCTCTCAAGCAACCTGCAATCAAATAACAAAGAGTCTCTTGTGTCCCCAACACACCCAATACAATGGTAAATTGTATAGGTGCACTAGTTCGGCGAAGAGATGGTGATACAAGTGCAATATGGAAGGTAGATATAGGTTTTTGTAAGCTGAAAATATAAAAACAGCAAGGTAACAAGTGGTAAAAGTGAGCGTAAACGGTATTGCAATGATTGGAAACAAGGCCTAGGGTTCATACTTTCACTAGTGCAAGTTCTCTCAATAATAATAACATAGTTGGATCATATAACTATCCCTCAACATGCAACAAAGAGTCACTCCAAAGTCACTAATAGCGGAGAACAAACGAAGAGATTATGAGAGGGTACGAAACCACCTCAAAGTTATTCTTTCCAATCAATCCGTTGGGCTATTCCTATAAGTGTCACAAACAGCCCTAGAGTTCGTACTAGATTAACACCTTAAGACACAAATCAACCAAAACCCTAATGTCACCTAGATACTCCAATGTCACCTCAAGTATCCGTGGGTATGATTATACGATATGCATCGCACAATCTCAATTCATCTACTCAAACCAACACATAGAACCTCGAAGAGTGCCCCAAAGTTTCTACCGGAGAATCACGATGAAAACATGTGCCAACCCCTATGCATAGGTTCATGGGCGGAACCCGCAAGTTGATCACCAAAACATACATCAAGTGTTCTCAAATATTTAAAGACTCAATCCGATAAGATTACTTCAAGGGGAAAACTCAATCCATTACAAGAGAGAAGAGGGGGAGAAAAAACATAAGATCCAACCATAATAGCAAAGCTTGCGATACATCAAGATCGTGCCAAATCAAGAACACGAGAGAGAGAGAAAGAGATCAAACGCATAGCTACTCGTACATACCCTCAGCCCCGAGGGTGAACTACTCCCTCCTCGTCATGGAGAGCGCCGGGATGATGAAGATGGCCACCGGTGAGGGTTCCCCCCTCCGGCAGGGTGCCGGAACAGGGTCCCGATTGGTTTTTGGTGGCTACAGAGGCTTGCGGCGGCGGAACTCCCAATCTAATCTCCATTCTGGAAGTTTTACGATACGTAGGTATATATGGGTGAAAGGAGTACGTCGGTTGACCGAATGGGGGGCCACGAGGCAGGGGGGCGCGCCCCTACCCTCGTGAGCTCCTCCTTCATCTTCTGACATAGAGTCCAAGTCTATCCGGTAGGTTTCCTTCCAAAAATAACTTCTCCAGTTGATTTCGCCTGCTTTTGACTCCGCTTGATATTCCTTTTCCTTGAAACACCGAAATAGGCATAAAACAAAGAATCTGGGCTGGGCCTCCGGTTAATAGGTTAGTCCCAAAAATAATATAAAAGTGGATAATAAAGCCCAATATTGCCTAAAACAGTAGATAATATAGCATGGAGCAATCAAAAATTATAGATACGTTGGAGACGTATCAGGGCGCCCCTCCCCTCACCCATATATATAGTGGGAAGGTGGGAGTGCTGCCGCACACTGCCACCCTTTCCCTCCATCGCTCCCAATTTCTCCCACCTTTCCACTGGTACGTGCTTGGCGGAGCCCTGCCGGAATTCCGTTGCTGCCACCACCACCACACAGCCATGCTAGTTCCGATCTCATCTACCTCCTCTACCTCGCTTGCTGGATCAAGAAGGAGAGGACACCATCGATCTCAACGTGTGCTAATCTCGGAGGTGTCGTACATTCGGCACTAGATCGGATTGTATAGTGAAAGTGCAACTATCCCTAGGTGGTTTTGGTAATTCATAACAACATATAGCTCATTGAGCTAATGCTATTCCAAGACAAATATTTCAGGAAAGCTCAATGAATGGCATGGCATGGATGATGAAAGTGGATCCTCAAAATATCAAGGACAAAGGATTGGCTCAAGCTCAATAGCTCAAGACTCTACATTTTGCATTTTAGTGATCCAAGATCACATTGAGTCTATAGGAAAAGCCAATACTATCAAGGAGGGATGAGGTGTTGCTTAATGAGCCTTTTGCTTCATGTGCTTAGTGATATGCTCCAAAACCCTCAACTATTTTCCCACTTCCACACACGTATGACCTAAACCTAAAGTCAAACTCGGCCCTACCAATTCTTTCTATTCGGCGCCACCGAGTTCAGATGTCATAGCCACTGCCACAAACCCTAGGCAAATCGGTCTCACCGATAGGGATATCGGTCTCACCGAGATGGGATTGTAATCTCTCTGTTTCCCTTCGTAACGTTTTGGTTTAACCGAAGTGAGCGATCGGTCCCACCGAGATTGCAATGTAAACTATCTGTTTCCCTTTTGTAACTTTTCGGTCTCACCGAAAGAGCAAATTGGTCCCACCGAGTTTACCTGACCAACTCTCTGGTTAGCTAATTACCAAAATCGGTCTCACCGAGTTTGTGTAATCGGTCTCACCGAGATTACGTTATGCCTCGACCCTAACCATATCGGTCCTACCGAGTTGCATGTCAGTTCCTAATCAAAACCCTAACGGTCACTAGGTTTACTAAATCAGTCCCGACCGAAGTTTTATGATTCGGTCCCACCGAGTTTGGTAAATTGTGTGTAACGGTTAGATTTTGTGTGGAGGCTATATATACCCCTCCACCTCCTCTTCATTCGTGGAGAGAGCCACTCGAACAAACCTACACTTCCAACTTACCAGCCTGAGAGAGAACCACCTACTCATGTGTTGAGGCCAAGATATTCCATTCCTACCATATGAATCTTGATCTCTAGCCTTCCCCAAGTTGCTTTCCACTCAAATCTCCTTTCCACCAAATCCATATCCCGTGAGAGAGAGTTGATTGTTGGGGAGACTATCATTTGAAGCACAAGAGCAAGGAGTTCACCATCAACATACCATTTGTTACTTCTTGGAGAGTGGTGTCTCCTAGATTGGCTAGGTGTCACTTGGGAGCCTCGACAAGATTGTGGAGTTGAACCAAGGAGTTTGTAAGGGCAAGGAGATCGCCTACTTCGTGAAGATCTACCGCTAGTGAGGCAAGTCCTTCGTGGGCGATGACCATGGTGGGATAGACAAGGTTGCTTCTTCGTGGACCCTTCGTGGGTGGAGCCCTCCGTGGACTCGCGCAACCATTACCCTACGTGGGTTGAAGTCTCCATCAACGTGGATGTACGATAGCACCACCTATCGGAACCAGGACAAAAACATCCGTGTCTCCAATTGCGTTTGAATCCTCCAAACCCTTTCCTTTACATTCTTGCAAGTCGCATGCTTTATTTTCCGCTGCCTATATACTCTTTGCATGCCTGCTTGAATTGTTTGATGATTGCTTGAATTGTTCAAAGATAGCTAAAATCTGCCAAAGTCTAAAATTGGGAAAAGGCATAGCTTTTAATTGGTCAAGTAGTCTAATCACCCCCCCCCCTCTGGACATACTTCAAGGTCCTACAAGTGGTATCAGAGCTTTGGTCTCCATAGTCTTTGATTTCCATAGCTTTTGGTGGTCATAGCCTTGGTTTCACAACCTAGGAGAGTATGGCGTCTAGCAAGGGAAATTATCACCGTAGAGGTCCTTACTTTGATGGCACTAATTTTGCTAGTTGGAAGCATAAGATGAAAATGCATATTCTCGGACATAACCCCGCTGTTTGGTCTATTGTGTGTATTGGTTTGCAAGGTGAATTCTTTGATGGGAGAGAACCGAGCCGTGAAGCTAATGTCAAGAGTTGAAGATGTTGCAATACAACGCTCAAGCTTGTGATATCCTCTTCAATGGATAGTGCCTCAAGAATTCAACAAAATCAGCCGCCTTGAGAATGCAAAGGAAATTTGGGATACTTTGATTGATATGCATAAAGGTACCGACTCCGTCAAGGAATCCAAGTTGATGTGCTCCAAAGTCAGCTTGACAAGTTCAAAATGAAGGATGGTGAAGGTGTCGCTGAAATGTACTCTAGGCTTGCTCTTATCACAAATGAGATTGCCCGGCTTAGGAAGTGAAGAGATGACCGATGATTCATCATCAAGAAGATCCTAAGAGCATTGGATGGAAAATATGATATCGTGTGCACATTGATCCAAATGATGCCAAATTACAAAGATCTCAAGTTAACGGAAGTCATTGGAAGAATTGTTGCTCATGAGATGTCACTCAAGGATAAGGAGGAACTTCACAACAAGTCAAGTGGTGCTTACAAAGCCTCATGTGAAGCCCCCACATCATCAAGTGAGAAACAAACCTTCAATGAAGAATTGAGTTTAATAATGAAAAACTTCAACAAATTCTACAAGAGTAGAAGCAAAGAAAGAAGCTCCAAGTCAAGGTCTTACAATGACAAAAGATCTTCTAGTCGAGAGCGCAATTGCTACAATTGTGGGAGACCCGGACACTATTCCAATGAGTGTACGTCACCCTACAAAAGAAGAGAAGATTCTCCCAAGAGAAGAAGTAGAAGAGAAGAATCACCACCAAGAGAGAGAAGGAGTAGAGATGATCGTTATGAACGAAGACCCTCATGGAGAAGCAAGGATTCGGAAAGGAAAGACAAGTCATCAAAGAGCTACACAAAACGAAGACATCAAGCTCATATTGGTGAATGGGTATCCGGCTCCGACTCCGACAATCACTCCGAGAGAAGCTATCACTCCGACTCCCAATACACTCAAGATGAAGGTGTTGCCGGTTTAGCACTTTTGTCAACCAACTCCTACGACATATTTGAATCACCAAATGAAGGAATTGGAAGATGCTTCATGGCGAAAGGTCCTAAGGTAACACACCCTGAGTATGTTGATTTTAATAGTGATGAAGATGACTTGCTAGGTGATGATGATTTACTTGTTGACAACTCTAGTGATGAATACTATGATGAAACGTCAATTAATCATACTAATCAAGATGAAATGAATGACAATAATAAGGAGAAAATTGAGCGTCTAACTAAAGAACTAAACACTCTTAAGTTAGCTCATGAAACTATCTTTGAAGATCATCGAGAACTTTTAAGGGCTCATGAGAAGTTACGCTTTGAAAAGCTCAATCTTGAGCAAGAGCATGAGTTCCTAAAAGCGATCAATGATGATCTTCGTAAGAAAAGTTCTTCTTATATTGCCAAGCGTTTACTCTTATCTACTTACATGCCTCAAGTCAAGTCTAGCAACAAGAAGAAGAAAGATTCTTCTTCTAGTATTAATAATAACAATGCTAAATCCAATATTGTTGCTTCTAGTAGTTTTCTTGATTCCACTAATGATTCTCTTAGCCAAGTTACACTTGAGCAAGAAAACAGCTTATTGAAGGGAATTATAGAGAAAGGTGTATACAAGAGCCTTGCTGGGAGTAAGCAATTTGAGGAAATTGTACGCAAGCAAGGAGGCACCGGAAGAATCAAGGTGTTAGTTTTGAGAGAAAGTTCAATGCCAATGGAGTAGAGTGGGAAGAAGATCAATACCCCAAGACGAAGTTTGTTCCTCAACAAGAGAAGTATGATCCTACTTCCTTCAAGGGAACACAAGCACAAGATGATCTTCCACCACAATACCACAAGAACAAAGGCAAGGACAAGCTTCAAGAGGAGATTGATGCCTTTGAAGAAGCACCTAAGGCCTTGGTCAAGTGGGTTCCCAAGACTACGTCAAGTTCTACTTCATCAAGCACAACTACTACACCAAGGATTCCCATCAAAATGATGTGGATCCCGAAGAAGAAGAACTAGAGAGTTCTTGAGGGTGACTCCGCCAACATTTTTCACTCATATCATTATGGCAAGGACAAGTGCAATCAACCTCCATATCTTGCACTAGTTCAAGGAGTCACAAACCCTCATGTTGGTAAGGCAAGGGACAAGGTAACCTAAAGTTTTCATGGACATCATTTTGTGTGTGCATCACTCTATGTCTATGGATATTCTTGTTTGTTCCTTGTGGGACTAACCCGTAGGTATTGAAAGTGCAACTCACTCCAAAGGATTGCTCCAAAAGATCTACATCAACATTGAGCATCCACATCTTCAACACCTACATGAAGTCATCATCGACAAAACCCAAGGTTAGTTTATCCCTCGGGGCCATAGGTTTCACTAGTGGCTTCTCTCAAGAGCATAAGTATTCTACGGTGGGTGAACAAATTACTGTTGAGCAATTGACAGAATTGAGCATAGTTATGAGAATATCTAGGTATGATCATGTATATAGGCATCACGTCCGAGACAAGTAGACCGACTCCTGCCTGCATCTACTACTATTACTCCACTCATCGACGGCTATCCAGCATGCATCTAGAGTATTAAGTTAAAAACAGAGTAATGCTTTAAGCAAGATGACATGATGTAGAGGGATAGATTCATGCAATATGATATAAACCCCATCTTGTTATCCTCGATGGCAACAATACAATACGTGCCTTGCTTCCCTTCATACATCCGGGAAAGGACACCGCAAGATTGAACCCAAAGCTAAGCACTTCTCCCATGGCAAGAAAAACCAATCTAGTAGGCCAAACCAAATTGATAATTCGAAGAGAGTTGCAAAGATAACCAATCATACATAAAAGAATTCAGAGAAGATTCAAATATTATTCATAGATAGACTTGATGATAAACCCACAATTCATCAGTCTCAACGAACACACCGCAAAAACAAGATTACATCGAATAGATCTCCACAAGAGAGGGGGAGAACATTGTACTGAGATCCAAAAAGAGAGAAGAAGCCATCTAGCTAATAACTATGGACCCGAAGGTCCGAGGTAAACTACTCACACTTCATCGGAGAGGCTATGATGATGTAGAAGCCCTCCATGATGACGGCCCTCTCCGGCGGAGCTCCAGAACAGGCCCCAAGATGGGATCTCGTGGATACAGAAAGTTGCGGCGGTGGAATTAGGTTTTTGGCTCCGTATCTGATCGTTTGGGGGTACGTAGGTATATATAGGAGGAAGGAGTACGTCGGTGGAGCAACAGGGGGCCCACGAGGCAGGGGGGCGCGCCCTAGGGGGGCGCCCCCACCCTCGTGACCGCCTCTGTTACTTCTTGGAGTAGGGTCTAAGTCTCCTGGATCATGTTCGGTGAGAAAATCACGTTCCCGAAGGTTTCATTCCGTTTGGACTCCGTTTGATATTCCGTTTCTTCGAAACACTGAAATAGGCAAAAAACAACAGCAATTCTGGGCTGGGCCTCCGGTTAATAGGTTAGTCCCAAAAATAATATAAAAGTGGAAAATAAAGCGCAACATAGTCCAAAACAGTAGATAATATAGCATGGAGCAATCAAAAATTATAGATACGTTGGAGACGTATCAGGCATCCCCAAGCTCAATTCACGCTCGTCCTCGAGTAGGTAAATGATAAACAGATGATGCGGAGTGCTACTTGGCATAATTTCAATGCGAATCTTCTTAATTGTGGTATGAATATTCAGATTCGAAAGATTCAAGACAAAAGTTCATATTGACATAAAAATAATAATACTTCAAGCATACTAACAAAGTAATTATGTCTTCTCAAAATAACATGGCCAAAGAAGGTTATCCCTACAAAATCATATAGTCTGGCTATGCTCTATCTTCACCACACAAAGTATTTAAATCATGCACAACCCCGTTGACAAGCCAAGCAATTGTTTCATACTTTAACATTTTCAAAACTTTTTCGATCTTCACGCAATACATGAGCGTGAGCCATGGACATAGCACTATAGGTGGAATAGAATGGTGGTTGTGGAGAAGACAAAAAGAGGGGAAGATAGTCTCACATTAACTAGGCGTATCAACGGAATATGGAGATGCCCATCAATAGATATCAATTTGAGTGAGTTGGGATTGCCATGCAACGGATGCACTAGAGCTATAAGTATATGAAAGCTCAACAAAAGAAACTAAGTGGGTGTGCATCCAACTCGCTTGCTCACGAAGACCTAGGGCAATTTGAGGAAGCCCATCATTGGAATATACAAGCCAAGTTCTATAATGAAAAATTCCCACTAGTATATGAAAGTGACAAAATGAGAGAGTCTCTATCATTAAGATCTTGGTGCTACTTTGAAGCACAAGTGTGGTAAAATGATAGTAACATTGTCCCTCTTTTTCTATCATTTTTTTATTTTGGCCTTTCTTTTTTTATATGGCCTCTTTTTTTTATTTTATTTCGTCCGGAGTCTCATCCCGACTTGTGGGGGAATCATAGTATCCATCATCCTTTCCTCACTTGGGACAATGCTCTAAAATGATGATCATCACACTTTTATTTTTCTTACAACTCAACAATTAGAACTCGATACTTAGAACAAATTATGACTCTATGTGAATGCCTCCGGCGGTGTACCGGGATATGCAATGAATCAAGAGTGACATGTATGAAAGAATTATGAACGGTGGCTTTGCCACATATATGATGTCAACTACATGATCATGCTAGCAATATGACAATGATGGAGCGTGTCATAATAAACGGAACGGTGGAAAGTTGCATGGCAATATATCTCGGAATGGCTATGGAAATGCCATGATAGGTAGGTATGGTGGCTGTTTTGAGGAAGGTATATGGTGGGTGTATGATACCGGCGAAGGGTGCGCGGTATAAGAGAGGCTAGCAATGGTGGAAGGATGGGAAAAGTGCGTATAATCCATGGACTCAACATTAGTCATAAAGAACTCATATACTTATTGCAAAAATCTAGAAGTTATCAAAGCAAAGTATTACGCGCATGCTCCTAGGGGATAGATTGGTAGGAAAAGACCATCGCCGTCCCCGACTGCCACTCATAAGGAAGACAGTCAATAAATAAATCATGCTCCGACTTCATCACATAACGGTTCACCATACGTGCATGCTACGGGAATCACAAACTTTAACACAAGTATTTATCAAATTCACAACTACCCAACTAGCATGACTCTAATATCACCATCTTCATATCTCAAAACAATTATCAAGCATCAATCTTTTCTTAGTATTCAACGCACTCAAAAGAAAGTTCCACAAATCTTGAATACCAAGCATTTTATTATTAAGCAAATTACCATGCTATTAAGACTCTCAAAATAATCTAAGTGAAGCATGAGAGATCAATAGTTTCTTCAAAACAAATCCACCACCATGCTCTAAAAGATCTAAGTGAAGCACATAGAGCAAAATTATAACACTCAAAAGATATAAGTGAAGCACATAGAGCAAAACTACATAGCTCAAAAGATATTAGTGAAGCACATAGAGTATTCTATCAAATTCCAATTCATGTATGGCTCTCTCAAAAGGTGTGTACAGCAAGGATGATTGTGGCACACTAACAAACAAAGACACAAATAATACAAGACGCTCCAAGCAAAACACATATCATGTGGTGAATAAAAATATAGCTCCAAGTAAAATTACCGATGGAAGTAGATTTAAAGAGGGGATGCCTTCCGGGGCATCCCCAAGCTTTGACTTTTGGTGTCCTTGGATTATCTTGGGGTGCCATGGGCATCCGCAAGCTTAGGCTCTTGCCACTCCTTGTTCCATAATCCATCAAAAGAATTTACCCAAAACTTGAAAACTTCACAACACAAAACTCAACAGAAAACTCGTGAGCTCCGTTAGAGAAAGAAGACAAAAGTCCACTTCAAAGTACTGTAATGAACTCATTCTTTATTTATATTGGTGTTAAACCTACTGTATTCCAACTACTCTATGGATTATAAACTATTTTACTAGCCATAGATTCATCAAAATAAGCAAACAACACACGAAAAACAGAATCTGTTAAAAACAGAACAGTCTGTAGTAATCTGTAACTAACGCAAAGTTATGGAACTCCAAAATTTCGGCTAAAATAGGAAGACCTAGGACATTTTTTTATTGATCATCAGCAATTAGAATCAATATTTTATCACGTTCTGATGAATTTTAATAATTCGGGCACTGAGCGCAAAGTTTCTGGAAATTACAGCAAGATCAAATAACTATCATCCAAGAAGTTCCTATAGGTTTAACTTGGCACAAACACTAATTAAAACACAAAACCACATCTAAACAGAAGGTAGATGGATTATTAATTCCTAAACAGAAACAAAAACAAAAAACAAAAATAAAATTGGGTTGCCTCCCAACAAGCGCTATCGTTTAACGCCCCTACCTAGGCGTAAAAGCGAGGATAGATCTAGGTATTGCCATCTTTGGTAGGCAATCCATAAGTGGCTCTCATGATAGTTTCATATGGCAATTTTATTTTCTTTCTAGGAAAGTGTTCCATGCCCTTTTTTAATGGAAATTGAAATCTAATATTTCCTTCCTTCATATCAATAATCGCACCAATCGTTCTAAGGAAAGGTCTACCAAGAATAATAGGGCAAGAAGGATTGCAATCTATATCAAGAACGATAAAATCTATGGGCACATAATTACTATTTGCAACAATAAGAACATCATTAATTCTTCCCATAGGTTTCTTAATAGTGGAATCCGCAAGATGCAAGTTTAGAGAGCAATCATCAAAATCACGGAAATCTAGCAAATCACACAAAGTTTTGGGAATAGTGGAGACACTAGCACCCAAGTCACACAAAGAATAAAACTCATGATCTTTAATTTAAATTTTAATAGTTGGTTCCCACTCATCATAGAGTTTTCTAGGGATAGAAACTTTCAACTCAAGTTTTTCTTCATAAGATTGCATCAAGGCATCAACAATATGTTCGGTAAAGGCTTTATGTTGACTATAAGCATGAGGAGAATTTAGCACGGATTGCAACAAGGAAATACAATCAATTAAAGAGCAACTTTCATAGTTAAATTCCTTGAAATCCATTATAGTGGGTTTAGCAACATTTAGGGTTTTATTTCTTTCAATCCCACTTTTATCAATTTCATCATCAAGATCTAAATACTCCGAATTTTTTGAACGCCTTCTAGGTAAAGGAAGATCATATTCAGTTTCATCAAGATTCATATTGCAAAACAAAGATTTAATAGGGGACACATCAATAACTTTTAGATCTTCATCTTGATTTTCATAAGAATTGGAAGAACACGCTTTAATAAAGGCATCTTTGGAAGCACGCATCCTAGCGGTTCTTTCCTTGCACTCATCAATGGAAATTCTCATGGCTTTGAGAGACTCATTGATATCATGCTTAGGAGGAATAGATCTAAGCTTTAAAGGATCAACCTCAAGAGAAATTCTATCAACGTTCCTAGCCAAATCATCAACTTTAAGCAATTTCTCTTCAAGCAAAGCATTAAAATTCTTTCGTGAATTCATAAACTCTTTAACACTATTCTCAAATTCAGTGGGCATCTTATTAAAATTTCCATAAGAGTTGTTGTAGGAATTTCCATAATTATTAGAAGGATTACTAGGATAAGGCCTAGGATTAAAATTCCCTCTATATGCGTTGTTACCAAAATTATTCCTACCAACAAAATTCACATCCATAGATTCATTATTATTCTCAATCAAAGTAGACAAAGGCATATCATTAGGATCAGAAGAAACACTCTTAGTAGCAAATAATTTCATAAGTTCATCCATCTTTCCACTCAAAACATTAATTTCTTCTATCGCATGCACTTTTTTATTAGTGGATCTTTCAGTGTGCCATTGAGAATAATTAACCATAATATTATCTAGGAGTTTAGTAGCATCTCCTAAAGTGATTTCCATAAAAGTGCCTCCCGCGGCCGAATCTAAAAGAATTCTAGAAGCAAAATTCAATCCGGCATAAATTTTTTGTATAATAATCCACAAATTCAAACCATGAGTAGGGAAATTATGTATCATTAATTTCATTCTCTCCCAAGCTTGTGCAACATGTTCATGATCAAGTTGCTTAAAATTCATAATGTCGTTTCTAAGAGAGATGATCTTAGCGGGAGGAAAATACTTAGAGATAAAAGCATCTTTGCACTTGTTCCAAGAATCAATACTATTTTTAGGCAAAGACGAAAACCAAGCTTTAGCATGATCTCTAAGCAAAAAAGGAAATAGCTTCAATTTAACAACATCATTATCGACATCTTTCTTCTTTTGCATATCACATAAATCAACGAAGCTATTCAGATGAGTAGCGGCATCTTCATTAGGAAGGCTGGCGAATTGATCTTTCATAACAAGATTCGGTATTGGCAAGAGGAGCAATCAGAGTGCTAAGGAAATAATTATTATTGCTATTGCTGAAGTCACACAATTTGGTGGTATCTTGAGCCATCGCGACAAACAAGCAATCCAACACACAAGCAAACAAAAGGCAAATGAGAAAAAGGCAAACGGAAAAAGAGAAGGAGATTGGGAGAGAGAGGGCGAATTAAACGGCAAGGGTGAAGTGGGGGAGAGGAAAACGAGAGGCAAATGGCAACTAATGTAATGCGGGAGACAGGGATTGTGATGGGTACTTGGTATGTTTGACTTTTGTGCAGACTCCCCGGCAACGGCGCCAGAAATGGCTCGTTGTCGGGAGTCCAAATCTTGACTTGACCTTGCGTAAGCCTCCCCGGCAACGGCGCCAACAATTCTTCTTGCTACCTCTTGAGCACTGCGTTGGATTTCCCCGAAGAGGAGAGGATGATGCAGCAAAGTAGCGTAAGTATTTCCCTCAGTTTTTGAGAACCAAGGTATCAATCCAAGAGGGAGGCTACACGCAAGTCCCTTGTACCTACACAAAACAATAGCTCCTCGCAACCAACGCGATTAGGGGTTGTCAATCCCTTCACGGTCACTTACGAGAGTGAGATCTGATAGAGATGATAGATAATATTTTTGGTATTTTTGATATAGAGATGCAAAGTGAAAAGTAAAAGGCAAAGTAAAAAAGCAAAGCAAAAATAAAGTGATGGAGATTGATATGATGAGAATAGACCCGGGGGCCATAGGTTTCACTAGTGGCTTCTCTCAAGAGCATAAGTATTCTACGGTGGGTGAACAAATTACTGTTGAGCAATTGATGAATTGAGCATAGTTATGAGAATATCTAGGTATGATCATGTATATAGGCATCACGTCCGAGACAAGTAGACCAACTCCTGCCTGCATCTACTACTATTACTCCACACATCGACCGCTATCCGGCATGCATCTAGAGTATTAAGTTCAAAAGAACAGAGTAACGCTTTAAGTAAGATGACATGATGTAGAGGGATAAACTCATGCAATATGATATAAACCCCATCTTGTTATCCTCGATGGCAACAATACAATACGTGCCTTGCTGCCCCTACTGTCACTGGGAAAGGACACCGCAAGATTGAACCCAAAGCTAAGCACTTCTCCCATGGCAAGAAAAACCAATCTAGTAGGCCAAACCAATTTGATAATTCGAAGAGACTTGCAAAGATAACCAATCATACATAAAAGAATTCAGAGAAGATTCAAATATTATTCATAGATAGACTTGATCATAAACCCACAATTCATCGATCTCAACAAACACACCGCAAAAAGAAGATTACATCGAATATATCTCCACAAGAGAGGGGAGAACATTGTATTGAGATCCAAAAGAGAGAAGAAGCCATCTAGCTAATAACTAAGGACCAAGGTCTAAGGTAAACTACTCACACTTCATCGGAGAGGCTATGATGATGTAGAAGCCCTCCGTGATGATGGCCCTCTCCATGGAGCTCCTAACAGGCCCCAAGATGGGATCTCGTGGATCTGAGAAAGTTGCGGCGGTGGAATTAGGTTTTTGGCTCAGATCTGATCGCTTGGGGTGCAATGAGGTATATATAGGAGGAAGGAGTACGTCGGTGGAGCAACAGGGGGCCCACGAGGCAGGGGCGCGCCCTAGGGGGGCGCCCCCCACCCTCGTGACCGCCTCTTTTACTTCTTGGAGTAGGGTCCAAGTCTCCTGGATGATGTTGGGTGAGAAAATCACGTTCCCGAAGGTTTCATTCCGTTTGGACTCCGTTTGATATTCCATTTCTTCGAAACACTGAAATAGGCAAAAAACAGCAATTCTGGGATGGGCCTCCGGTTAATAGGTTAGTCCCAAAAATAATATAAAAGTGGAAAATAAAGACCAATATAGTCCAAAATAGTAGATAATATAGCATGGAGCAATCAAAAATTAAAGATACATTGAAGACGTATCAGTGTGTCACGTCGTTGGTCCCGTTATAGCACCATAAAGGGTGACCCCATTGTTGGAGGGGTTACATGCATTGAGTAATAGTGATGGCCATAACCTCGACCATGGTCAGCTTGCTATGAGTTAATGCTACCTCTTGAGCACTGCGCCGGTTTTCCCTTGAAGAGGAAAGGGCGATGCAGTAAAGCAGCGTAAGTACTTCCCTCGGTTTTTGAGAACCAAGGTATCAATCCAGTAGGAGGCCACGCACGAGTCCCTCGCACCTACATAAACAAATAAAAACCTCGCAACCAACGCAATAAAGGGGTTGTCAATCCCTTCACGGTCACTTGCGAAAGTGAGATCTGATAGATATGATAAGATAATATTTTGATATTTTTATAATAAAGATGCAAAGTAAAATAAAAGGCAATAAAAATAGCTAAGTGTTGGAAGATTAATATGATGGAAAATAGACCCGGGGGCCTTAGGTTTCACTAGTGGCTTCTCTCGAGAGCATAAGTATTATGGTGGGTGAACAAATTACTGTTGAGCAATTGATAGAATCGAGCATAGTTATGAGAATATCTAGGTATGATCATGTATATAGGCATCACGTCCGTGACAAGTAGACCGACTCACCTGCATCTACTACTATTACTCCACACATCGACCGCTATCCAAAGATGCATCTAGAGTATTAAGTTCATAAGAACAGAGTAACGCTTTAAGCAAGATGACATGATGTAGAGGGATAAACTCATGCAATATGAAATAAACCCTATCTTGTTATCCTCAATGGCAACAATACAATACGTGCCTTGCTGCCCTCACATCCTTTGGGAAAGGACACCGCAAGATTGAACCCAAAGCTAAGCACTTCTCCCATTGCAAGAAAGATCAATCTAGTAGGCCAAACCAAACTGACAATTCGAAGAGACTTGCAAAGATAACGAATCATACATAAAAGAATTCAGAGAAGATTCAAATATTGTTCATAGATAAACTTGATCATAAACCGACAATTCATCGGTCTCAACAAACACACCGCAAAAGAAGATTACATCGAATAGATCTCCATGATAATCGTGGAGAACTTTGTAATGAGATTCAAAGAGAGAGAAGAATCCATCTAGCTAATAACTATGGACCCAAAGGTCTGGGGTAAACTACTCACACATGATCGGAGAGGCTATGGTGTTCATGTAGAATCCCTCCATGATCAATGCCCCCTCCAGCAGGACGCCGGAAAAGGCCCCAAGATTGGATCTCATGGGTACAGAAGGTTGCGGCGGTGGAATTAGGTTTTCGTGGATGCTTCTGTTGGTTTGGGGGTACGTAGGTATATATAGGAGGAAGAAGTAAGTCGGTGGAGCAACGTGGGCCCCACGAGGGTGGAGGGCGCGCCCAGGGGGGTAGGCACGCCCCCTACCTTTTGACCTCCTGGTTGCTTTCTTGACGTAGGTCCAAGTCCTCTGGATCATGTTTGTTCCAAAAATCACGTTCCCGAAGGTTTCATTCCGTTTGGACTCCGTTTGATATTCTTTTTCTGCGGAACACTGAAATAGGCAAAAACAGCAATTTGGGCTGGGCCTCCGGTTAATAGGTTAGTCCAAAAAATAATATAAAAGTGTATAACAAAGCCCATTAATCATCCAAAACAGAATATAATATAGCATGAAGCAATAAAAAATTATAGATACGTTGGAGACGTATCAAGCATCCCCAAGTTTAATTCCTGCTCGTCCTCGAGTAGGTAAATGATAAAAATAAATTTTTTGATGCGGAATGCTACTTGGCATAATTTTTAATGTAACCCTCTTAATTGTGGTATGAATATTCAGATCCGAAAGATTCAAGATAAAAGTTTAATACTGACATAAAAGTAATAATACTTCAAGCATACTAATTAAGCAATTATGTCTTCTCAAAATAACATGGACAAAGAAAGTTCATCCCTACAAAATCATATAGTTTAGTCATGCTCCATTTTCGTCACACAAGAAATCTCTCATCATGCACAACCCCGATGACAAGCCAAGCAATTGTTTCATACTTTAGTAATCTCAAACTTTTTCAACCTTCACGCAATACATGAGCGTGAGCCATGGATATAGCACTATGGGTGGAATAGAATATAATGATGGGGGTTATGTGGAGAAGACAAACAAGGAGAAAGTCTCACATCAACGCGGCTAATCAACGGGCTATGGAGATGCCCATCGATTGATGTTAATGCGAGGAGTAGGGATTGCCATGCAACGAATGCACTAGAGCTATAAATGCATGAAAGCTCAACAAAATAAATTAAGTGGGTGCGCATCCAACTTGCTTGCTCACGAAGACCTAGGGCATTTTGAGGAAGCCCATCATTGGAATATACAAGCCAAGTTCTATAATGAAAAATTCCCACTAGTATATGAAAGTGACAAAACAAGAGACTCTCTATCATGAAGATCATGGTGCTACTTGGAAGCACAAGTGTGGAAAAATGATAGTAGCATTGTCCCTTTTTTTGGGCCTTCCCTTTTTTTATTTGGCCTTTCTCTTTTTTTATTGGGACAATGCTCTATGAATGATGATCATCACACTTCTATTTATTTACAACTCAATGATTACAACTCGATACTAGAACAAAGTATGACTCTATATGAATGCCTCCGGCGGTATACCGGGATGGGCAATGAATCAAGAGTGACATGTATGAAAAATTATGAACGGTGGCTTTGCCACAAATACGATGTCAACTACATGATCATTCAAAGCAATATGACAATGATGAACGGAATGGTGGAAAGTTGCATGGCAATATATCTCGGAATGGCTATGGAAATGCCATAATAAGTAGGTATGGTGGCTGTTTTGAGGAAGATATAAGGAGGTTTATGTGTGATAGAGCGTATCATATCACGGGGTTTGGATGCACCGTGAAGTTTGCACCAACTCTCAATGTGAGAAAGGGCAATGCACGGCAATCAAGAGGCTAGCAATGATGGAATGGTAAGAGTGCGTATAATCCATGGACTCAACATTAGTCATAAAGAACTGACATACTTATTGCAAAAATCTACAAGTCATCAAAAACCAAGCATTACGCGCATGCTCCTAGGGGGATTGGTAGGAAAAGACCATCGCTCGTCTCCGACCGCCACTCATAAGGAATACAATCAAAGATCACCTCATGTTTCAAATTTGTTACATAACGTTTACCATACGTGCGTGCTACGGGACTTGCAAACTTCAACACAAGCATTTCTCAATTCCACAACTACTCAACTAGCACAACTTTAATATTACTACCTCCATATCTCAAAATAATCATCAAGCATCAAACTTCTCTTAGTATTCAACACACTCATAAGAAAGTTTTTTACTAGTTTTGCATACCTAACATATTAGGATTAATTTCCCAATTTAAGAAAATTACCATGTTGTTTAAGACTCTAAAAATAATATAAGTGAAGCATGAGAGAATAATGGTTTCTATAAAATAAAACCACCGCCGTGCTCTAAAAGGTATAAGTGAAGCACTAGAGCAAAAACTATATAGCTCAAAAGATATAAGCGAAGCGCATAGAGTATTCCAATAAATTCCGAACCATATGTGTCTCTCTGAAAAGGTGTGTACAGCAAAGATGATTGTGGCAAAATAACAAATAAAGACTCAAATTCTACAAGACGCTCCAAGCAAAACACATATCATGTGGTGAATAAAATATAGCTCCAAGTAAAGTTACCGATGGAAGTAGACGAATGAGGGGATGTCTTCCGGGGCATCCCCAAGCTTTGGCTTTTTGGTGTCCTTATATTATCTTGGGGTGCCATGGGCATCCCCGAGCTTAGGCTCTTGCCACTCCTTGTTCCATAATCCATCAAATCTTTTACTCAAAACATGAAAACTTCACAACACAAAACTTAACAGAAAATCTCGTGAGCTCCGTTAGCAAAAGAAAACAAAACACCACTTCAAGGTACTGTAATGAACTCATTATTTATTTATATGGGTGTTAAAACTAATGTATTCCAACTTCTCTATGGTTTATAAACAATTTTACTAGCCATAGATTCATCAAAATAAGCAAACAACACACGAAAAACAGAATCTGTCAAAAACAGAACAGTCTGTAGTAATCTGTAACTAACGCAAACTTATGGAACTCTAAAAATTAAAACAAATAGGAAGACCTAAATAATTTGTTTATTGATCTGCTGCAATTGGAATCAATATCATATCATGTTCTGATATTTTTTAACAATTGTTTTCGTGAACAGAAAGTTTCTGGAATTTTCAGCAAGATCAAATAACTATCATCCAAGAACATCCTATAGGTTTAACTTGGCACAAACACTAATTAAAACATAAAAACAAATCTAACCAGAGGCTAGATCAAATATTTATTCCTAAACAGAAGCAAAAAACAAAAAACTAAAAATAAAATTGGGTTGCCTCCCAACAAGCGCTATCGTTCAACGCCCCAAGCTAGGCATAAAAGCAAGGATAGATCTAGGTATTGTCATCTTTGGCCTTCAATTTTTTAGCGGAATCATGCTCGAATCCGGGAGGTTCTTTATGTTCCCTTCATATTCAGAAAATTTTAGATCTAAATAATCCAACCGCTTATTGCAAAGGGTAATCAACATATTCGTGCGGTGAATATTCCCGCTAACACTCTTAAGAGGTTCAAGAGACTTTTGTAAGATCTTAGTTACTTCACAAATCTTTTCAAAAACTTGTGTCTCCTCCTGGGTATGTTGTGTTGTGGCCTCTTTTGTTGAGGTAGTGTTCCCACTACCTCCTCTATGATTTCATGCGCGACACTGGGATCAATTTCGATAAAATTTCCTTTGGCAACACAATCCAAGAGTTGTCTATATGGGACATATTTAGTCCAACATAAAAACTGCGAAGCAAAATTCTAAAACTCACCTCTAAGGTGCAACTACGATAAGATTCCATCATCCTATATGAAGCATCTTTTAATTTTTCTCCTTGTCTTTGTTTAAAGTGAAGAACTTCAAACTCAGGGGACAAAGGAGCAGATAAGGGACTAGCCATGACGACAAAGCGAGCGGAAAAGAGGCGAACGGAAAATAGGGCGAATAAAACGGCAAGGGTGAAGTGGGGGAGAGGAAAACGAGAGGCAAATGGGAAATAATGTAATGCAGGAGATAAGAGTTTGTGATGGGTACTTGGTATGTTGATTTTTGCGTAGACTCCCCGGCAACGGCGCCAGAAATCCTTCTTGCTACCTCTTGAGCACTGCGTAGGTTTTCCCTTGAAGAGGAAAGGGCGATGCAGTAAAGCAGCGTAAGTATTTCCCTTAGTTTTTGAGAACCAAGGTATCAATCCAGTAGGAGGCCACGCACGAGTCCCTTGCACCTACACAAACAAATAAAAACCTCGCAACCAACGTGATAAAGGGGTTGTCAATCCCTTCACGGTCACTTACGAAAGTGAGATCTGATAGATATGATAAGATAATATTTTTGGTATTTTTATAATAAAGATGCAAAATAAAATAAAAGGCAATAAAAATAGCTAAGTGTTGGAAGATTAATATGATGGAAAATAGACCCGGGGGCCATAGGTTTCACTAGTGGCTTCTCTCGAGAGCATAAGTATTACGGTGCGTGAACAAATTACTGTTGAGCAATTGATAGAATCGAGCATAGTTATGAGAATATCTAGGTATGATCATGTATATAGGCATCATGTCCGTGACAAGTAGACCGACTCCTTCCTGCATCTACTACTATTACTCCACACATCGACCGCTATCCAGCATGCATCTAGAGAATTAAGTTCATAAGAACAGAGTAACGCTTTAAGCAAGATGACATGATGTAGAGGGATAAACTCATGCAATATGAAATAAACCCCATCTTGTTATCCTCGATGGCAACAATACAACACGTGCCTTGCTGCCCCTGCTGTCACTGGGAAAGGACACCGCAAGATTGAACCCAAAGCTAAGCACTTCTCCCATTGCAAGAAAGATCAATCTAGTAGGCCAAACTAAACTAATAATTCGAAGAGACTTGCAAAGATAACCAATCATACATAAAAGAATTCAGAGAAGATTCAAATATTGTTCATAGATAAACTTGATCATAAACCCATAATTCATCGATCTCAACAAACACACCGCAAAAGAAGGTTACATCGAATAGATCTCCACGAGAATCGTGGTGAACTTTGTATTGAGATCTAAAGAGAGAGAAGAAGCCATCTAGCTAATAACTATGGACCCGAAGGTCTGAGGTAAACTACTCACACATCATCGGAGAGGCTATGGTGTTGATGTAGAAGCCCTCCGTGATCGATGCCCCCTCCGGCGGAGCTCCGAGAAAGGCCCCAAGATGGGATCTCACAGGTACAGAAGGTTGCGGCGGTGGAATTAGGTTTTTGGCTCCCTATCTGGTAGTTTGGGGGTACGTAGGTATATATAGGAGGAAGAAGTACGTCGGTGGAGCAACATGGGCCCCACTAGGGTGGAGGGCGCGCCCAAGGGGGTAGGCGCGCCCCCTACCTCGTGCCCTCCTGGTTGCTTTCTTGACAAAGGGTCCAAGTCCTCTGGATCACGTTTGTTCCGAAAATCACGTTCCCGAAGGTTTCATTCCGTTTGGACTCCATTTGATATTCTTTTTATGTGAAACACTGAAATAGGCAAAAACAACAATTTTGGCTGGGCCTCCGGTTAATACGTTAGTCCCAAAAATAATATAAAAGTGTATAACAAAGCCCATTAATCATCCAAAACAGAATATAATATAGCATGAAGCAATCAAAAATTATAGATACGTTGGAGACGTATCAGTTAACAACCTGACCTTGGTCGACAGTATACGCACTTCTTCGCTATCCTGTTGGGAAAGGCGTCTAGGCCGCTAGTTGTACCACTTTATAAGCGGGTCATTTGGATATTCGCGTAGCCCTTGCCGAATTGGATCGGTGAGGGGAATGTCTTCAATATGAAACCACTCTAAAGTCCATCCTTCGGGATCTTTCTGTGGGGTCCCGATTGGGTACCCTGTCCCAGCTATTCGCCATACTTCGACGCTGCCTACCTCGAATATAGATCCTTCCCGGAGGTGAGGGACAAGACATAAATACTTCCTCCGCAAGTCAAAGTGGGGCTTGTAACTCGGAAATATCTCGCATAAGGCTACGAAGCTAGAACTGTGCAATATGGACCCCGAGGTGAGGTTGTGGAGTTGGATCCCATAGAACTCCAATAGACCCCGTAGAAAGGGATGAATAGGAAAACCCAAACCTCTTAGAAGGAAGGGCATGAGACATACCCTTTCCTCCTTGATTGGGGCGGGGGAGTTCTCGTCAAGGGCGTGGCCGTCAACGGAGATGAGACCGGCGCAGACTAGGATCAGATCGGCCGGAGGGAGGAAGCATTGCGTCTGCAAGCAACTCAGCTAGATATGCGAGACCGAACAGCTCGACCAATCACCTGGGAGTGGGCCGTGGAGGCGTGAGGAAGAACCTGGGATGCCAGCCATGGCTTTGGAGAATTTTTCCGGTGTCATTCTTGACGAATGAGAAGATAACTGTTCTCAGCACCTTTGGATCTATAAATAAGTGTCTTATCATGAAGCCGAAAGGACGGGCATGAGGAAGGGAGGCCTTGGGCCGCACGCCCTCTGGAAAAGGTGTGCGGAGCTCTTGCCCCGAGGAACGTCAATAAACTCTGATGGTCCCACCTCAATATCGATATGTCTTTGGATCTTAGAATCTAGAGACTGTCTGGACCCGAGTACGTTAGAGTGGGTTCCAGATAATGTTCAGCAAAGTTGACACGACATCAAATGGAATGAAGGAATAAAGGAACTCGTCTCGCAAGCCGATGATGTGAAGATTTCAGAAGATGATCCCCGGCGTTGGAGGCAAGTTCGGGGGCTACTGAGGGAGTCATGGATTAAGGGGTCCTCGGGGCGATGGCCCATTATACATAGGTTGGACTGGTGGAGCCGTATGGTGACCGGAGACCTATGAAGCCGTGGTGTGCCCTCCAAGTCAAGGATGGACGAGATCTCTTTCCCTCTTGTAGTAATCTATCTTTGGTAGCCCTAGCCCTATCGGTGTCTATATAAACCGAGGGTTGTTGTCATTAGGGTTAGAGCTTCATTCATCACCTCATAGCCTTAGGGTTTAGCTCATGTTGATCTCGAGGTAGATCTACTCTGTAAACCACGTCATATATTCAGTACAATCAAGCAGGACGTAGGGTTTTACCTCTTTGAGAGGGCCCGAACCTGGGGTAACACTGTGTTCGTCATCCCTTGTTACCCACCAACCCTAGATCCACAACTCGGAACCCCTATCCCGAGGTCTGCCGGTTTTGACACTGACAACAAGCATGCCAACAACAGGTTTATGTTTATCTTTTTCATCGTGTTTGCCAATTCTAGAAGCTTCATCACAGAAATAAATAACATGCCCATCAATATTTTCTACCAAGAGATATTTTACCATAGCAACACTAGGTTCTACTTTAATTTGTTCATAGGGTTTAGGTGCTTTAATATTACTTTTGCGAACCACAGCTGATACCTTAGCATGTTCCTTTCATGCTAACAGGAAAAAGGTGGGTTTTCAATATAAGCAGTAGGCACAACTAGAGAACCATTGTAAATGATAGTTTCATCTTTAGCTTTAATCGGTTCTTTAATTTATTATTGAATAGGGGGATGATATTTAAACCACTTCTCCTTAGGGAGATCAACATGAGTAGTAAATGATTCACAAAAGGAGGCATCTCAGAGTCAAGTCCATATTTAGTGCTAAACTTGTGAAAAGCATCGGTATTCATAAAAGATTTAACACAATCAAACTCAAGCTTAATACCTGACTCTTTACCTTCGTCGAGTTCCCAATCTTCAGAGTTGCGTTTAATTATTTCTAAAAGATCCCACCTGAATTCAATAGTCTTCTTCATAGAAGAACCAGTTCAAGAAGTATCGAGCATGGATTGATCATCGCGAGAAAGCCGAGCATAAAAATTCTGAATGATAATTTCTCTAGAGAGCTCATGATTGGGGCATGAATATAACATTGACTTAAGCCTCCCCCAAGCTAGAGCGATACTTTCTACTTCATGAGGCCAAAAATTATATATATAATTCCGATCACGATGAACTAGATGCATAGGATAATTTTTTTGGTGAAATTCCAATTTCAATTGATTCTAGTTCCAAGATCCAATATCATCGCATAGCCTATACCGTGTCAATACTTCTCCCTTCAAAGATAAAGGGAAAACCTTCTTCTTAGCTTCATCTCCAGATAAACCTGCAAGCTTAAATAATCCACAAATTTCGTCAACATACATCACATGTATATCAACATGTTCTGTTCCATCTCCTACATAAGGACTAGCTAGCAGTTGTTCTATCATACCCGAAGGTATTTCATAACCAATATTTTCTGTAGGTGCAATAGGTTGAGAAGAAACTAATTGTGCTTCTAGTCGAGGTGAAGATACCCCGAACAAACCCCTCAAAGGATGGTTTTCCACAGTAACAAGTGACAATAAATTTCAGCACGTAATATAAATTTTTCCTTACCAATTTCCACTTACCAAGAGCGCTTCACTCCCTGGTAACGGCGCCAGAAAAGAGTCTTGATGACCCAAAAGTATAGGGGATCAATAATAGTCCTTTCTATAAGTAAGAGTGTCGAACCCAACGAGGAGCAGAAGGAAATGACAAGTGGTTTTCAGCAAGGTATTTTCTGCAAGCACTGAAATAGTCGGTAACAGGTGGTTTGATAGCATGGTAATTTGTAACGGACAAGTTACGGTAATGGTAAATAAAGTGCAGCAAGGTATCCCAATCGTTTTGTGGCAAAGGACAGACCAAAATGGTCTCTTATAATAAGCAAAGTTTTCTTGAGGACACACATGTATTTCATCTAGTCACTTTCATCATGTTGGTTTGGTTTGCGTTCGCTACTTTGATAATTTGATATGTGGGTGGACCTGTGCTTGGGTGTTTTTCTTACTTGAACAAGCCTCCCACTTATGATTAACCCCCTCACAAGCATCCGCAACTACGAGAAAAGTATTAAGATAAAATCTAACCATAGCATTAAACATATGGATCCAAATCGTCCCCTTACGAAGTAGCGCATAAACTAGGGTTTAAGCTTCTGTCACTCTAGCAACCCATCATATAATAACTACTCCAAAATGCATTCCCTTAGGCCCAAGGATGGTGAAGTGCCATGTAGTCGACATTCACATGACACCACTGAGGAAATCACAACATACATATCATCAAAATATCGAACACATATCAAGTTCACATGATTACTTGCAACATGACTTCTCCTGTGACCACAAGAACTAAAGTAACTACTCACAAATGATATTCATGCTCATGATCAGAGGGGTATTAAATAGCATAATGGACCTGGACATATAACCTTCCACCAAATAAACCATATAGTAATCAACTACAAGATGTAATCAACAAGTCACCCACAGGTACCAATATGAGGTTCCGGTACAAAGATTGAACACAAGGGATGAGCTAGGGTTTGAGAGGTGATGGTGATGTTGAAGGTGTTGATGAAGATTGCCCACCCAAATATGATAGAGTTGTTGGTGATGACGATGGCTTCGATTTCCCCCTCCGGGAGGGAAGCTCCGTCGGCAGAATCGATCCTCCGGAGGGCAAAAGTGTTCCTGCTCAAGTTCCGCCTCAAGACGGCGGTGCTCCGTCCCAAAAGTCCTCTCCTTTTTTTTCTAGGTCAATATGACTTATATACTAGAAGATGGGCACCGGAGGTGGGCTGGGCTGGCCACAACCCACCAGGGCGCGCCCTGGTGTCTTGTGGTTACCAGGTGGCCCCCCTCGGGTAGTTATTTGCTCCAGTATTTTTCATATATTCCAAAGTAATTCTCCGTGAAGTTTAAGCTTATTTTGAGTTGTGCAGAATAGGTAACTGAAAGGATCGAGAAGAGGTGTCTAGAGGGGGGGGGGTGATTAGACCCTCAACAAGGAAAAGTAGCAGTTTTTAAGTTCTTCAAGTTAAGGTGGAGTTTTAGCACAAGTTTAAACATTCACAATACATTTCAAGCAAGCATGGCAAGATTATATGAGCAGCAGAAAGTAAAGCATGCAAGTTGCAATAAAGTAAAGGGATGGGATTGGAGTGTGCAAACGCAATTGGAGACACGGAGATTTTTGGCGTGGTTCCGATAGGTGGTGCTATCGTACATCCATGTTGGTGGAGACTTCAACCCACGAAGGGTAACGGTTGCGTGAGTCCACGGAGGGCTCTATCCACGCAGGGTCCATGAAGAAGCAACCTTGTCTATCCCACCATGGCCATCATCCACGAAGGACTTTCCTCACTTGGGTAGATCCTCATGAAGTTGGCGATCTCCTTGCCCTTACAAACTCCTTGGTTCAACTCCACAATCTTGACGGAGGCTCCCAAGTGACACCTAACCAATCTAGGAGACACCACTCTCCAAAAGGTAATAAATGGTGTGTTGATAATGAACTCCTTGCTCTTGTGCTTCAAATGATAGTCTCCCCAACACTCAACTCTCTCTCATAGATTTGGCTATGCCGGAAAGATGATTTGAGTGGAAAGCAACTTGGGGAAGGCTAGAGATCAAGATTCTTGTGGTTGGATTGGAATGTCTTGGTCTCAACACATGAGTTGGTGGTTCTCTCTTAGAAAATGAATGTTGGAAGTGTAGGCACATGCTGATGGCTCTCTCCACGAATGGAGAGTGGGTGGAGGGGTATATATACCCTCCACACAAAATCTAGCCGTTACACACAATTTACCAAACTCGGTGGGACCTGTCGGATTCTGGGTTTCGGCAAACCCTTGGGGTTCGAACTCTGGGGCGCGCACGAAGAACTCTCTCTCCCCCTCGCTAACTCGCTCGCTCGACGATCTCACGGCTTAGCTCGACGAACCCGAAGAATACAAGACACAGAGGTTTATACTAGTTCGGGCCACCGTTGCGGGGTAATACCCTACTCTAGTGTGGTGGCGGTGGATTACCTTGCAGGCTGAGGATGAAGAAGTACAAGGTATGAACAGCCTCCGAAGGAGAGGTGTTCCTGAGCTCAGGGAGCTGGTGTGTGTGAGGATGGTCAGAATGATCCGTCCCTTTTATGGTGGTGGCTAGTCCTATTTATAGAGGCCCTGGTCCTCTTCCCAAATGTTAGGCGGGAAGGGATCCCACAACGGCCAATTTTGAAGGGAGACAACTAGTAAAAGCTATCCTGACAAAAGGTGGTCTTCGCCTGCCAAAGGCTCTGGCGGTGATGCAGCCGTGGGCTCGACGATGACCTCCGGCATGTTGTCCTGCTGGCCTTGGTCTCATTGCACCGATATGGAAACCTTTGCCTGATGCCTCGGGACTCCTCGTCTGTGCCTGCCTCTTTAGCACCATAGAGGAAACTGGTACACTACGCCCGCTGGTGCCCGCCTGGCCTTGGTCGTCACGGCTCACGTCACGTGAACCTCGCGAGGTGTCCCCTGCCTTGATATCTCCGCTCCTCGGGAGCCAGCCTAGCGAGGCTGCCCCTGAGGAGGCCTTGGTGTCGTCCGCCTCACGAGGCTTGGCCCCTCGCGAGGGTCTTGAGTGGTTGCTGCTGAAGATGGGCCGTACCAGGCCGTTGGTGGAGCCACGCCGTGGGCTGCAGGCAGGCAAGTCTGGGTACCCCCGTTCCCAGGACGCCGACAGTAGCCCCCGGGCCCAAGGCGCGCTCGGACTTGGCTTCGAGGCGAAGCCAAAGGGCAAGTGCGGAGCGCCGTGGGACCTAACCGCCTGCGGCCTTGATTGACGTGTGGCGATTGAAAGGACGTGGGCGTCTTTGCTTCCCCACGCCGCCTCGGCAACCATTCGACTTGACGAGACCCTGCTGCATGCAGAGGAAAACCATCATTACCTGCGACCGTGGAAGCCAGCGGTTGGCCTCCTCCAGGCTATAAATGAGGAGAGGGGCGGAGCCCCCGTCACTCATCTCTTTCTCCACTTCGCCTGCTTCTTTTTTTTCCCGGCTCCGCCGTCTTACTGCGACACCCATGGTGCCGATAAGGAGATTCTCTGCCGCTGAGAAGGGAAAAAAACCCCTCGAAGAGTGAGGGAGTCCTGGATTAGGGGGTTGCCGGGCGTCCGGGCTATGTGACATCGGCCGGATTAATGGCCCGCGAAGATACAAGATAGAAGGCTTTCCCCCGTGTCCGTATGGGACTCTCCTTTGCGTGGATGGCAAGCTTGGCATTCAGATTTAAGATTCTTTCCTCTGTAAACCGACTCTGTACAAGCCTAGGCCCCTCCGGTGTTATATAAACCGGAGGGTTTAGTCCATAGAGGCAATCACAATCATACATGCTAGACATCTAGGGTTTAGCCATTACGATCTCGAGGTAGATCAACTCTAGCCTCTATATTTATCAAAGTCAATCAAGCAGTAAGTAGGGTATTACCTCCATCGAGAGGGCCCGAATCTGGGTAAACATAGTGTCCCTATATCCTGTTACCTGTGATCCTTAGACGCATAGTTCGGAACCCCCTACCCGAGATCTGCCAGTTTTGACACCGACATTGGTGCTTTCATTGAGAGTTCCGTTGTGCCGTCATTGAAAGGCTCGATGGCTCCATAGATCATCTACAACAATACTGCCGTGAAGGAGATTTTTCTCCCCGGCCAGATCTTTGTATTCGGCGGCTTCACACTGCGGGTCAACTCACTTGGCCACCTAGAGCAGATCGACAGCTACGCCCCTGGTCACCAGATCAATTTTGGAAATCTGAAAAGGGTTCGCGGCCCCAACCACCGCTCCGGCCTTAGATCCGGAGCGCGTCACCAGGTCCGAAGACGGGAGTCTAGAGCCCGTCGGACTCTCTGCGGCTATAGAGCTCAACACTGGAGAACCGGAGGGAATAGTGTCACCGACAGTCATCACCAAGCCGGCTCCTCTCCGGACACTAGCTCCGAACCCTCGAAGTCCACGTCATGCGAGCTCGGCCAGGGAACTTCTATCCCCGTCCAAACCTCTCTCTTAAACGAGGCTTTGGACTTAATGCGATCCCTCGCCATCATAGAGGAACCGCTTCCGAATTGTGCCCAGCCCGGACTAGGGGCTGAAAATAGAGAATTTTACTTCCCACCCACCACCCACTTCATAGCCACTGTCGAGGATCTAACCGACATGCTCGACCACGCCTCCGAAGACATCGACGGTATGGACGACGATGCCGGAGAGGAGCAGGCCCAAAACCCACCGTTCACCGGACGCTGGACGACCACTTCCTTATACGACGTGGACATGGTGGACACACCTAAAGAAGGCGGCGGCGATGATGAGAAGGATCCAGTCAAGGACGAACCTCCTGAGATACCACCAAAGCGTCAACGTCAGCGGCGCAGCTCTAAATCGCGTCGCGGAAAAGACAGCAATACCGGCACTAGAGACAACGATACTCCGGAGAACGCCAAAGACCAAGAAGACCCCATCGAACCAACATCCAAACAGGATGATTAGGAGGACGGGGAAGTTGGCCCTGACGAGCAACCCGGGAACGAAGACTCGGAGGATAGCAACTATCTACCACTCTCCAAAGACGACGTGAGCCTCGGCGACGAAGATTTCATCGTGCCAGAGGAACCCCTTGAACAAGAGCGCTTTAAGCGCCGGCTAATAGCCACTGCAAGGAGCTTGAAAAAGAAGCAGCAGCAGCTTCAAGCTGACCAAGATCTGCTCAACGATAGATGGACTAGTGTCCTAACAGCCGAAGAATACGACCTCGAACGCCCAACAAAGAGTTACCTGAAGCGTAAGCTGCTACCTCAATTCAACGATGAGGCGCTGGAGCCCATACCACCCGCACGTAACGCGGCTGACGGAGCTAACAAACCACCACCTGGCCGGGACAAAACGGCAACTCAAGCCAAACACTAGCACACACCACCTCGCCGTAAAAGTAGAGAAACAACAGCTCGGGAATACACATACGACCTACGACAGGACCTGGAAAATAGAGTAGGTCAGACCAGATCAATCTAAGGATCGCGGGGGCATGCCCTGGCGTGAGAAGACTGCTATCAAGCCTGGTGCGACAAGCATAACCACGTCCGGGCCAAAAACCGCATACGGACTTCATCCAAACTGCGTCGTGATATGGCCCAATATAGAGGCGCCGCACACCCCCTATGCTTCACCGATAAGGTAATGGAGCACCAGTTCCTAGAAGGGTTTAAACCTATGAACATTGAATCATACGACAGCACAACAGATCCCGCAGTATGGATTGAAGATTTTCTTCTCCACATTCACATGGCTCACGGTGACGATCTACACGCCATCAAATACCTTCCCCTAAAACTTAAGGGGCCAGCTCGGCACTGGTTAAACAGCCTTCCAGAAACTCCATTGGAAGCTGGGAAGACCTGGAGGATGCATTTAGAGACAACTTCCAAGGCACCTATATTCGGCTTCCAGATGCTGATGACCTCAGTCATATTATTCAGCATCCTGGGGAGTCCGCCAGAAAATTCTGGACTAGGTTCCTCATTAAAAAGAACCAGATTGTCGGTTGTCCAGACGCCGAAGCCCTAGCGGTCTTCAAACATAGCATTCGCAATGAATGGCTCGCCCGACACCTCGGCCAAGAGAAGCCGAAGTCCATGGCAGCCCTGACAGCACTCATGACCCGCTTTTGCACGGGCGAAGACAGCTGGCTAGCCCGTGGCAGTAATAGTACAAGCGAACCTGGCACTTCCGAAGCCAGGAATAGCAACGGCAGGCCCCAATGCAACAAACACAAGCGCCAAAGCAATAATGACAATACCGAGGACACGACGGTCACCGCCGGATTCAACAGCCCCAAGTCTGGTCAGCGCAAGAAGCCATTCAAAAGAAACAGAGAGGGCTTGTCCATCTTGGACCGAATACTCGATCGACCCTGCCAGATTCACGGCACCCCCGACAAGCCTGCCAATCATACCAATAAAAGTTGTTGGGTCTTCAAATAGGCCGGTAAGTTAAATACCGAACATAAGGAGAAAGGGTCGCCTAGCGAGGACGACGGCGAGGAGCCTCGTCCACCGAACATAGGGGGACAGAAGAAATTTCCCCCCAAAGTCAAAACGGTGAATATGATATACGTCATTCACATCCCCAAGCGGGCGTGCAAGCGCGCGCTAAGGGACATCTATGCGATAGAGCCAGTCGCCCCAAAATTCAACCCATGGTCAGCCTGTCCGGTCACTTTTGATCGTAGAGACCATCCGACCAGTATCCATCACGGAGGTTCGGCCGCACTAGTCCTTGATCCAATTATTGATGGATTCCACCTTACACGAGTCCTCATGGACGGCGGCAGCAGCCTTAACCTGCTCTATCAGGATATAGTCCGCAAGATGGATATTGATCCGTCAAGAGTCAAGCCAACAAAAACTACCTTTAAAGGAGTAATACCCGGTGTAGAGGCCCGCTACACGGGCTCAATCACATTGGAGGTCATCTTTGGTTCGCCAGACAACTTCCGAAGCAAAGACTTGATCTTCGACATCGTCCCCTTCCGCAATGGCTGTCAGGCACTGCTCGGACGACCACGTTCGCTCGCTTCAATGTGGTCCCGCACTATGCCTATCTCAAACTCAAGATGCCCGGACCACGCGGTGTTATAACAGTCAATGGAAACATGGAACACTCCCTCCATACTGAGGAGCACACCGCGGCCCTGGCAGCGGAAGTACATGGCGGCCTTATCAAGCCAAAAACTACATCAGCAGCCAAGCCCCCAGACACTATTAAACGAGTCCGGACTACACCGCAGAGCGAAGACCCAGCTCGTCAGGAGCTCGGTTAGCAATTCGGCCTCTGTCTCAGCCCCAACCGAATTGTGGCCTATGTGCCACGCATACATAACTACGCACTAAAGATACCATGGGCAAAGATGGAGGCATAACAAAGATAAAGTCCATAATACGGCTAGACCATATTTGGACACTCTTATTTCTTTTTTCTCTTATTCTTATTCCTCCAGGTTCCTTACAACCCATGTCATCTTTCCGACGGTACTAAGGTCCCTTTCCTGGGCCCATCATCAAAACCCGATCGTTGATCCTTTCAAAGGATAATACACCAAGGAGAAAAGCAGCGCAGACGCGTGGCAGAGTATCTAGAGGGTCTTTTAAGATCACCTTGTTTGTTTTCAGGACCCGCACGCAGCTTTCCCTTGGGCTCAGCATGTAAAATAGCCTTGTTGCTTATCACATTATTTGTACAAATATGTTTTGACGTATCAATCAGAATATAATGGAAACAGTTTCTAGCCCAACCTACTGGCTTACCTCCTAATCTGTATTTTCCTATTTTTGTCCGATTGTCATATACACCTTGGTATGACTTAAATTGCCAGGGGCTCCATTGAGCCCCGCACACTTCCTAAATATACAATAAGTTTGAACACTTTTTACAATATAATTCAGCATCCCGAATGTAGTATTATATGCATCGGCTCCGAATCATGTCTTTGGTCAATAGTTGGGTTGTCTGCCTCGTGGTTATCGCTTTACGCTATGCTTTATTCAGCTAAGGTAGTAAAGGGAGAACTACTGCGATTGTGTTTCTGGTTCATCCAGATAAACACCTCGGTAGAGAAAGCCGGAAACTGTCTGTCATGATGCGGCGAGAGCTGGTCAGCTATTCGGTGGCTAAGTATAAATCTCTTGCGATTTTTTTCCGCATTACGCGACAGACCGGCCTTCACCCGGTCAAGTGCCTGCATCACCCTAGTTCGGATAATCGAACAATGCTAGGGGCTGCTGTCAGTGTTAAAACCGGTAGATCTCGGGTAGGGGGTCCCGAATTGTGCGTCTAAGGCTAATGGTAACAGGAGGCGGGGGACATAATGTTTACCCAGGTTCGGGCGCTCTCGATGGAGGTAGTACCCTACTTCCTGCTTGATTGATCTTGATGATATGATTATTACAAGAGTTGATCTACCACGAGATCGTAGAGGCTAAACCCTATAAGCTAGCCTATGATTATGATTGTTGTTGTCCTACGGACTAAACCCTCCAGTTTATATAGACACCGGAGGGGGCTAGGGTTACACGGAGTAGGTTACAAGGGAGGAGATCTACATATCCGAATCGCCAAGCTTGCCTTCCACACAAAGGAGAGTCCCACCCAGACATGGGACGAAGTCTTCAATCTTGTATTTTCATAGTTCAACAGTCCGGCCAAAGTATATAGTCCGGCTGTTCGAGGACCCCCTAATCCAGGACTCCCTCAGTAGCCCTTGAACCAGGCTTCAATGACGATGAGTCCGGCGCGTAGATTGTCTTCGGCATTGCAAGGCGGGTTCTTCTCCAAATCCCGAGTACCTGTCGTAACGAGTAGTGTCCGGCTTCCCATGAATGTTGCACTCCTCGGCTTCTGTGCTTTAATAATGGCTATCTCCACGTGTCGAGCGAATGCGAGAAGTCGGGGCATTTTTACATTTGCCACCCTATCCATGTAAGTGAATCATCTATTTAAAGAGACAGGATCCTCAGATCCAGATCACACCATCGTCCCACAAATGAGTATCCCTCGAGCGCTACCGAAAAGACCATCCCATCATGGCCAGCCATCGCAGCTCCTCCTGTCGCTCCCGTAGCACTAAGCCAGGTAATTGGGAGAAGTGTTCCGTCCCCCAAAGCCAATTAGCAGAGTTGTAGACCCAGGGGTTTCTCCCTCCTGCGTATATGGTCCCCGTCCGAGCCGGACTAGCCACTTATAATGGCGGGGAGCAAGCGGAGAGTTTTCCCAACCCATCCAGGGGGGAGCGGGTGTGCCGTGTCCCTTACTTATAGAGGGGACTCAGATTTCCAATCCATCCGTTCCTCCACGGGGTCCTGGAGTTCTATGGCCTCCAGCTGCATAACTTTACTCCCGCCTCCATATTACACATCGCCGCCACGCCGCCTTTTGTAGCTGTTTTTGGGCTGCAAGCTCATTTCGAGCTATGGAAGAGGCTATTACGCCTCGTACTCGAACACGTGAGGGGTCAATATATCAAGTGGGCGGAGCCGAAATATGGCGCATCGCCGGACCGGATACATCCCAAGACTCCAAAGAAGACATCCGAAGACTGGCCTTTGGAGTGGTTTTATATGGAGGACGTCCCCCTTCCGACCCTATTCGGATGGGCCTTCCTGAGTTTGATAATGCCCCTTTGAAGAAACGCCACAGCTGGGGCCCTCGGAGCCCCCAGGAGGAAGATAACAGAGAGGTCCTTTACCTGATGGGCATGATAAAAACGCTGGCCAAATTAGGACTGACAATAGTCGAGGTTATGTCAATATGTATAATGCGGGGGGTGCAACCACTTCAGTATCGGGGGAAACCCATGTGGCACTTCAATGGAGAAGACGATGCCATCCACTGCGGTCGTAAAGGTCCGGACTCCACCGCTGCTCTAGCGAAAATACTGTCTGATTTGTACAAAGGAGAGGAAGATGAGTTCATCCGCATTAAGCCACGGGATGGATTCTCCATGTACAACCCCCCAAACTAGGTGAGCTGCTACCTTTTACTCCAGACCTTCCCACATTCTTCATCATAAATATTTACCTTCCTATTTCATAGCAGGAACTATGAAAAGCTATGAGGGAGGTCCACAGCCCGTCTCCACAGCCAGAGGACCCTGACCGGGCCCTCGACCCCGAACTCGAAGAAGATCCGGACATATTTGTGGAGCTTGTCAACATGACGTTCTACTAGTTAAGCTGCAACGGTGCCTTGGTGGCCATCATAGCCGATTATCCCGGCCTGCTCCCTGCATCGCATGTAAGTAAAACCGGAGTCCCAACTTCCGAGAAGGATCCCATCTTTGCACTTTACCCACTGCACATGTATTGCGTCTTACAGGGAAGGCCCTCGGGGCGCCATGCCGAACCCATGGTGACTCATCAACAAGGGGCACCGAAGCCGGGTTGGCTTAAAAGGAAGGCGGTTAGGACTGAGACGCCGTCGCAGAGGTATGAAAAAACCCTGCTCCGTGGTTGTTGTCTTTAAAATATAATAACATCCATGGTTCCTGGCAGGAAACGCCACGGACCATGTCCGGAGAGCCTGCCGGCCACGCCTCCACCAGCCGGACTCCAGAGCCAGACTTAGGGGCAGATGCTAACGTGGGAACAATACCGGATGTTCCTCTTACAGAGGATGTGGATAGGCTGTCCGCTACGAATTTCGAAGTGGAGAGCGCCATGAATCACAGGCGTTGCCGGGCCGTACTCCGCGACCCTAGTTTCTCCGAGGAGGAGTTCGATGCCTTCAACTCAGGAGGCGCGTACATCCGAGCTGCTAAAAATGGCCTTGCCAGAGCCACGGACCAGTATGTAAAGGATAAATGGGTAACAAAATCTGATAATTATGTATATCAGTAGCCTCTGAGACTTGAAACAGTTGGCACAACTGATTTAAGGATCATTATATGCGTAGGTTCTTATGGAGAAGAATACCCAGTTGTCTCAAGAGCTGGAGGAGTGCAAAGCCCAGCTACGGGCCGCAGTTGCCGGAATGGAGGAGTCCAAGAAGGCCCCATCTGGTAATACTTGTCTTGATCGAAAAGAATGAAATGACATGTACCAGTTAGTATTCGGCATGCATGCAAATCTAACAATAGATTCTGCGGATAATCCCGGAGTGAATCCGAAGATCATGCGAGGGGATGAGCAACATGCTCAACGGCAGCTAGAGGCTGGCGAGCGCGTGCTTACGTGGGTTAGGCGGGAGAAAAACAATCTCCAAGATGCCAATACCCGGCTGGGTGTTGAACTGAAAGATGTTCGGGCCCAGATCGCGGACTCCGTAAAGGAGAATAAGAGGCTTCGACGCGGCATTTTTAATAAGTGCTTGAACGAACTTTTATACAGTTCGGCAAAGAAATCGGCTAACAGAGTTATAACTGTAGGTATGCTGACGGGTCGTCCCGAAGAGGAGATGCCTAGATCTGCGGGCGATCTTCTGCAAGAGCTCACAACCGCATTTAACAAGTTCGGTAGGTGATGCAGGGCATTGCCTGTGCCTTGTGGCTATACGCCTGCCAGGAGGCATGGGGGAGCTCGTAGAGATGCTCAAGGGAGCGCGGCGGCGCTTCCGATTATGGAAGATATCGGCCTACCGACAAGGTGCAAGGGAAGCCTGGGCCATGGTGAAGACGCGATATACCAAGGCGGACCCGAACCATATGGCCGAGGTCGGACCTGTAGGGTCTGATGGGAAAGAGATCCCCGTTAGTCTGGTATATGACCAGGTAAAATTATCCACAAAGTATTTCCAACAGGATTGTAGGCTAGACAGCCTGTTGGATGGTACAGAAGAAGAATTTAGTCAGTCTAAGTGACTGTGTACTTCAAATGACATATTTTGTCCCTAGCCGGATTGTAAATCATTTTTCATGGTGGACCTTTTAAGCCCGACCTCCGGACCCGGCGGTCCGGAGTGTATCCGAATACCCGCTCAGTTATGTAAAAACCGGGGTACACGTGGAAACCAGGCGTAGGGTTCATAAGTGCTTGAACAGACAAGTAGCCAACTAGCTATGTTATATTACATGGATAGTAAGAAACAACTTCCAAGGAGAATAGTTCCGTTAAGGGTTCCTTTCCCTGGGTACGCATGCATTAATGTGCATGTTCAAACTACGAAAAGAGACGTAGGATATAAACATTTAGGGGCATGTATTGCAATAAGTAAAAGTAATCTTTTGTTCACCGACCGAATATTCCCTTAAGAACGCTAGCTTTCGGCTTCACACAGTCTGAGGTACACATCCGGCTGACCCGACAGTAACAATCGCAGAGGTGCTCCCCTTATGCCCTAGCCGAATTAACGGGAACGTAGGGCATAAACAGAAGAGCCAGGCAACCCAACTTGGCCAAAACTTAAGTCATATAGATGCATATAATGGCGAAGAAAAGGTACATGTAGAAAAGTAACACATGTGCAGGGGGTATAAAGCCCGGAATATAATTATATTAAGCTTCTGTATAAGAAGCCCCCAGGTATAATGAGCATGCACGACGCGTCAATATTGTGTAGTCAAGACACCTTTTAAGCTTTTAAGGCCATGAAGAAAAAGGGAAGAAAGAAAGAAAGAAAGACAGATATCGGATATATATACTTTTGCGTGAAAGTATTATGATGCCTCTTGTGCGGCCGTTTATGTACGTATATGACCTGAAAGTTTGCAATGTCGTCAAATTTCAGCCACGCATATAATGCGGGGTGTTCGTAAAAGCGCCAGATTCACACTTGATCCAACGCCTTGGTCCATTAAGGAGGTGGTAGCGCGGCGAACAAGGCAATCGGACTATATAGCTTTAACACTTCCACTTAGCCATAGGAGTTTGACAGTGGGGCTACTATATAGCCCCTGGTATTTCCGCGCTCATCCGAATACGGTGCAAGTACATACATGACCGGGAAACCGGTCCTTCGTTAATGTGGAGGAATCACGAAGATTCCGCTGAGTCATCGAGTGGTTGACCAGTCTCGCGCTTTATCATGACAGTTAGTTTTCGGCTTTCTCTACTGAGGTGCTCATCCAGATGAACCAGGGCACAGTCGCAGTAGTTCTGTTGGTGCCACCTTAGCCGATAGAGAGGAACGTAAAGTAGCAAAACACGGGAGCCGGGCAAACCCAACTATTGACCAAAGACATGATTTAGAGCTAATGCATATAAGGCCAAACTCGCGACGCCAAACACTCCCTAAGGTATTCGAACTTTACAACATATACTGGGCTGAGTAACGCCCTCGATAATGAGCCCTGAATTTCCAGGTACGTGCATTAGCCTGACGTCCCGAAATGCCAATAATGCCAGCATCCCTCTCGGTTGTGTTGAGTATCCGGAGGGTGTGAAGCAACAAGAGACAGTAAAAAAGGTTTACACAGGGTCTTAATCTAAAAATAAACCTTTGAGCGGGGCTCTGATGCACGTCCGCGCCTGTGTCTCTGTTGTGCCATATCCTGGAAGAGTGTAGCATGATGATCGTCTGTAAAAGAGAAAAACGCAGGTGAAAGTCTTCGTGCGAAAAATTGGTTATTCTTAATGAACCATTAAAATGCAATCTAAATAGGGTCAAGCCGAACTGTAGCCCTTTTTACATGCGGGAAGCCCCTAGCACCACCTATGGGGGTATATCCATCGACCCAGTCTCAGGTTTATCTGAGCTGTTACAGTTAGTGGTGCGCCGGACTCGTCTAACCGTGTCCACGGTCTTGACGACCGATCATTTATTCTGGTTGGAGAGGTCGTTCAGTGTTCCTCTGCTAGAGCCGCCACATATTCCTCCACACGTAAGGAACGCTTTGTGTTTCCGCTAGCTATGATGATGCCACGTGGACCGGGCATCTTAAGCTTAAGATAAGCGTTATGCGTTATTGCATTAAAACGAGCGAAGGTCGTTCTTCCGAGTAGTGCGTGATAGCCGCTTCGAAATGGAGCGATGTCAAAGGTTAATTCTTCACTTTGGAAGTTGTCGGGAGAACCGAATACAACCTCTAGTACTAGAGAGCCCGTGCGCCGGCCTCGGGCCCGGTATTACTACTTTAAAGGTAGTATTGCTTTGGCTGATTCTTGTCGAGTCTATCCCCATTTTGCGGACAGTGTCCTGATATATCAGATTAAGACTACTGCCGCCGTCCATAAGGACTCGAGTGAGATGGTATTCATTAATTATTGGGTCTAGCACCAAGGCAGCCGATCCTCCGTGCCAGATACTAGTCGGGTGATCCCTGCGATCAAAAGTGATCGGGCAGGCCGACCAAGGGTTGAACTTGGGGGTGACAGGCTCCACGCCGTATACGTCTTGGAGTGCGCGTTTGCGCCTCCTCTTCGATATGTGAGTTGCGTAAATCATGTTCACTGTTTTGACCTCTAGTGGGAATTTTTTCTGTCCCCCAGTGTTCGGCTGGCGAGGCTCATCCTCGTCTTCACTTGGTGTCTCCTGTTGGGGAACGTAGCAGAAATTCAAAATTTTCCTACGTGTCACCAAGATCTATCTATGGAGAAACTAGCAACGAGGGGAAGGAGAGTGCATCTAGATACCCTTGTAGATCGCTAAGCGGAAGCGTTCAATGTAACGGGGTTGAAGGAGTCGCATTGCCGTGATCCAAATCACCGGAGATCCTAGTGCCGAACGGACGGCACCTCCGCTGCTCAACACACGTACATCCCGTGACGTCTCCCATGCCCCGATCCAGCAAGGAGATAGGGAGAGGTTGAGGAAGACTCCGTCCCAAACAAAGACAACGGGCGTGGTGGTGATGGAGGAGCGTGGCAATCTGCAGCAGCTTCGCCAAGCACCGCAGAGAGGAGAAGGGAGAGAGGTAGGGCTGCGCCAGGATAGGTCAAACTCATGTGTTGGCAGCCCTCAAGACCTCAACTATATATAGGGGAGAGGGAGGGGGTGCGCCCCCTCTAGGGTTTCCACCCCAAGGGGTGCGGCTGCCCCAATCCCATCTAGGGTGGCGGCCAAGGGGGGGAGAGGGGACACTTGCCCCCCAAGTTAGGTGGGTGTGCCCTCCCAAACCCTAGGCGCCTTTGGGCCCTTGTGGGGGCGCACCAGCCCACCCGGGGCTGGTCCTCGCACACTTGGCCCATGCAGCCCTTCGGGCCGGTGGCCCCACTTAGGTGACCCGGGACCCTCCGGTGGTCCCAGACGTTATCGATAATACCCAAACTTTTTCGGTGACCAAAACAGGACTTCCCATATATAAATCTTTACCTCCGGACCATTCCGGAACTCCTCGTGACGTCCGGGATCTCATCCGGACTCGAACAACATTCGTTAACCACATACAAACTTCCTTTATAACCCTAGCGCCATCGAACCTTAAGTGTGTAGACCCTACGGGTTCGGGAACCATGCAGACATGATCGAGACGCCCTCGGTCAATAACCAACAGCGGGATCTGGATACCCATGTTGGCTCCCACATGTTCCACGATGATCTCATCGGATGAACCACGATGTCAAGGACTCAATCGATCCCGTATACAATTCCCTTTGTCTAGCGGTATTGTACTTGCCCGAGATTCAATCGTCGGTATACCGATACCTTGTTCAATCTCGCTACGGCAAGTCTCTTTACTCGTTCCGTAACACATCATCCCGTGATCAACCCCTTGGTCACATTGTGCACATTATGATGATGTCCTACCGAGTGGGCCTAGATATACCTCTCCATTTACACGGAGTGACAAATCCCATCCTCGATTCGTACAACCCAATGACACTTTCGAGATACCCGTAGTGCACCTTTATAGCCACCCAGTTACGTTGTGACGTTTGGTACACCCAAAGCATTCCTACGGTATTCGAGAGTTGCACAATCTCATGGTCTAAGGAAATGATACTTGACATTAGAAAAGCTTTAGCATACGAACTACGATCTTTGTGCAAGGCTTAGGATTGGGTCTTGTCCATCACATCATTCTCCAAATGATGTGATCCCGTTATCAACGACATCCAATGTCCATGGTCAGAATACCGTACCCTTCTGTTGATCAACGAGCTAGTCAACTAGAGGCTTACTAGGGACATGGTGTTGTTTATGTACCCACACATGTATCTAAGTTTCCTATCAATACAATTATAGCATGGATAATAAACAATTATCATGAACAAGGAAATATAATAATAACTTATTTATTATTGCCTCTAGGGCATATTTCCAACAGTCTCCCACTTGCACTAGAGTCAATTATCTAGTTCACATCGCCATGTGATTAACACTCACAGGTCACATCGTCATGTGACCAACATCCAAAGAGTTTACCAACATCCAAAGAGTTTACTAGTGTCCCTAAACTAGTTCACATCATCAAGTGATTAAGACTCAATGAGTTCTGGGGTTTGATCATGTTTTGCTTGTGAGAGAGGTTTTAGTCAACGGGTTTGCAACATTCAGATCCGTATATATTTCGCAAATCTCTAGGTCATATTGTAAATGCTGCTTCCACGCTCCACTTGGAGCTATTCCAAATGGTTGTTCCACTATACATATCCGGTTTGCTACTCAGAGTCATTCGGATAGGTGTTAATCTTGCATCGACGCAACTCTTTACGTCGAACTCTTTATCACCTCCATAACCGAGAAACATATCCTTATTCCTCTAAGGATAATTTTGACCGCTATCTGGTGATCCACTCCTTGATCACCTTTGTACCCTCTTGCCAGATATGTAGCAAGGCACACATCAAAAGCGGTACAAAGCATAGCCATCAGAGAGCCTACGTCTAAGGCATAGGGACGACCTTTCTCCTTTGTCTCTCTTTCCGCCGTGGTCGAGCTTTAACTCTTAACTTTATACCTTACAACTCAGGCAAGAACTCCTTCTTTGACTGACCCATCTTGAACACCTTCAAGATCATGTCAAGGTATGTGCTCATTTGAAAGTACCATTCAACGTTCCTGATCTATCCTCATAGATCTTGATGCTCAATGTTCAAGTAGCTTAATCCAGGTCTTCCTATTGAAAAACATTTTTCAAATAACCCTATATGCTTTCCAGAAATTCTACATCATTTCCGATCAACAATATGTCAACAACATATACTCATCAGAAATGCTATAGTGCTCTCACTCACTTCTTTGGAAATACAAGTTTCTCATAAACTTTGTATAAACCCAAAATATTTGATCATCTTATCAAAGCGTACATTCCAACTCCGAGATGCTTACTCCAGTCCTAAGAAGGATTGCTGGAGCTTTGCATATTATTAGCGTCTTTCAGGATTGGCAAAACCTTCTGGTTGTATCACATACAACCTTTCCTCAAGTATAACGTCGAGGAAACAATGTTTTGACATCCTATCTGCAAGATTTCATAAATCATGCAGTAATTCCTAATATAATCCCAACAGATTCTTAGCATCGCTATGAGTGAGAATGTCTCATCGTACTCAACTCCTTGAACTTGTCGGAAAACATTTTAAAGACAAGTCGAGCTTTCTTAATGGTGATACTTACCATCATTGTCTATCTTTCTTTTAAAATCCATCGGTACCAACGGCCTTACGACCATCAAGTATTTCTTCCAAAGTCATGGATCCTTTCTCGGATTTTATGGCCTCGAGCCATTCGTCAGAATCCGGGCCCACCATCGCTTCTCCATAGCTCGTAGGTTCATTGTTGTCTAGCAACATGACCTCCAAGACAGGATTGCGTACCACTCTATAGCAGTACGCATCCTTGTCGACCTACGAGGTTTGGTAGTGACTTGATCCGAAGTTTCATGATCACTATCATAAGCTTCTACTTCAATTGGTGTAGGTGCCACAGGAACAACTTCCTGTGTCCTGCTGCACACTGGTTGAAGTGATGGTTTATTAACCTCATCAAGTCTCCACCATCCTCCCACTCAATTCTTTCGAGAGAAACTTTTCCTCGAGAAAGGACCCATTTCTAGAAAGAATCACTTTTGCTTCCGAATCTGAATTAGGAGGTATACCCAACCATTTTTGGTATCCTATGAAGATGCATTTATCCGTTTTGGGTTCGAGCTTATCAGGATGAAACTTTTTCACATAAGCGTCGCAGCCCCAAACTTTCAAGAAACGACAGCTTAGGTTTCTCCAAACCATAGTTCAAACGGTGTCGTCTCAACGGAATTACGTGGTGCCCTATTAAAGTGAGTGCGGTTGTCTCTAATGCCTAACTAATGAACGATAGTGGTAATTCGATAAGAGACATCATGGTACGCATCATATCCAATAGGGTGCAACTATGATGTTTGGACACACCATCACACTATGGTGTTCCAGGCGGTATTTATTGTGAAACAATTTCCACAATGTCTTAATTTTGTGCCAAAGCTCGTAACTCAGATACTCATCTCTATGATCATATCATAGACATTTTATCCTCTTGTCACGATGATCTTCAACTTCACTCTGAAATTACTTGAACCATTCAATAATTCAGACTTGTGTTTCATCAACTAAATATACTCAATATCTACTCGAATCATCCGTGAAGTAAGAACATAACGATATTCATTTGCATGCCTCAAAGACTCATTGGACTGCACACATCAAAATGTGTTATTTCCAACAAGTTGCTATCTTGTTCCATCTTCTGAAAATGAGGCTTTTCAGTCATCTTGCCCATGTGGTATGATTTGCATATCTCAAGTGATTCAAAATCAAGTGAGTCCAAATGATCCATCTGCATGGAGTTTCATCATGCGTATACACCAATAGACATGGTTCGCATGTCTCAAACTTTTGAAAAACGAGTGAGTTCAAAGATCCATCAACATGGAGCTTCTTCATGCATTTTATACCAATATGACTTACATGGCAGTGCCGCAAGTAAGTGGTACTATCATTACTATCTTATATCCTTTGGCATGAAAATGTGTATCACTACGATCGAGATTCAATGAACCATTCTTTTAGGTGCAAGACCATTGAAGGTATTATTCAAATAAATAGAGTAACCATTATTCTCCTTAAATGAATAACCGTATTGCGATAGACATAATCCAATCATGTCCATGCTCAACGCAAACACCAAATGACAATTACTCAGGTTTAATACTAATCTTGATGGTAGAGGGAGCGTGCGATGTTTGATCACATCAAACTTGGAAACACTTCCAACACATATCGTCGACTCACCTTTAGCTAGTCTCCGTTTATTCCGTAGCTCTTTTATTTCGAGTTACTAACACTTAGCAACCGAACCAGTATCTAATACCCTGGTGCTACTAGGAGTACTAGTAAAGTACACATTAACATAATGTATATCCAACATACTTCTATCGACCTTTCCAGCCTTCTTATCTACCAAGTATCTAGGGTAATCCTGCTCCAAAGGGCTGTTCTCCTTATTATAGAAGCACTTAGTCTCGGGTTTAGGTTCAACCTTGGGTTTCTTCAATCAAGCAACAAATTGGTTTGCCATTTCATGAAGTATCCCTTCTTGCCCTTGCCCTTCTTGAAACTAGTGGTTTCACCAACCATCAACAATTGATGCTCCTTCTTGATTTCTACTTTCGCGGTGTCAAAAATCGCGAATATCTCAAGGATCATCATATCTATCCCTGGTATGTTATAGTTCATCACGAAGCTCTAGCAGCTTGGTGGCAATGACTTTGGAGAAACATCACTATCTCATCTGGAAGATTAACTCCCACTCGATTCAAGTGATTGTTGTACTCAGACAATCTGAGCACAAGCTCAATGATTGAGCTTTTCTCCCTTAGTTTGTAGGCTAAGAAAATCGTCGGAGGTCTTATACCTCTTGACGTGGGCACGAGCCTGAAATCCCAATTTCAGCCCTCGAAACATCTCATATGTTCCGCGACGTTTCGAAAAACGTCTTTGGTGCCTCAACTCTAAACCGTTTAATTGAACTATCACGTAGTTATCAAAACGAGTATGTCCGATGTTCACAACATCCACAAACGACGTTTGGGGTTCAAAGACATCGAAGCGGTGCATTAAGGACATAAGCTTTCTTCTGTCCGCATAATCTCTACTGTCAACTTTCAACTATATTCTCTCTAGGAACATATCTAAAATAGTGGAACTAAAGCGCGAGCTATGACATAATTTGCAAAAGGGCTTTTGACTATGTTCAGGATAATTAAGTTCATCTAATGAACTCCCACTCTGATAGACATCCCTCTAGTCATCTAAGTGATTACATGATCCGAGTCAACTAGGCCGTGTCCGATCATCACGTGAGACGGACTAGTCATCATCGGTGAACATCTTCATGTTGATCGTATCCTCCATACGACTCATGCTCAACCTTTCGGTCTCTTGTGTTTCGAGGCCATGTCTGTACATGCTAGGCTCGTCAAGTTAACCTAAGTGTTTTATGCGTGTAAATCTGGCTTACACCCGTTGTATGTGAACGTAAGAATCTATCACACCCGATCATCACGTGGTGCTTCAAAACGACGAACTTTCATAGCGGTGCACAGTTAGGGGAACACTTTCTTGAAATTTTAATGAGGGATCATCTTATTTACCACTGTCGTTCTAAGCAAATAAGATGCATAAACATGATAAACATCACATGCAATCAAAAGTGACATGATATGGCCAATATCATTTTGCTCCTTTTGATCTTCATCTTCGGGGCTCCATGCATCATCATCACCGGCATGACACCATGATCTCCATCATCATGATCTCCATCATCGTGTCTCCATGAAGTTGTCTCGCCAACTTATTACTTCTACTACTATGGCTACCGGTTAGCAATAAAGTAAAGTAATTACAGTATGCGTTTGTTCAATGACACGCAGGTCATACAATAAATTAAGACAACTCCTATGGCTCCTGCCGGTTGTCATACTCATCGACATGCAAGTCGTGATTCCTATTACAAGAACATGATCAATCTCATACATCACATTCTTCTTGGCCATATCACATCACATAGCATACCCTGCAAAAACAAATTAGACGTCCTCTAATTGTTGTTTGCATGTTTTACGTGGATGCTATGGGTTTCTAGCAAGAACGTTTCTTACCTACGCAAAACCACAACGTGATATGCCAATTGTTATTTACCCTTCATAAGGACCCTTTTCATCGAATCCGTTCGGTAAAGTGGGAGGCGGCACCCGCTAGCCACCTTATGCACCAAGTGCATGTCAGTCGGTGGAACCTGTCTCACGTAAGTGTACGTGTATGGTCGGTCCGGGCCACTTCATCCCACAATACCGTCGAAACAAGATTGGGCTAGTAACGGTAAGCATATTGAACAAAATCAACGCCCACAACTACTTTGTGTTCTACTCGTGCAAAGAATCTATGCAATAGACCTAGCTCTGATACCACTGTTGGGGAACGTAGCAGAAATTCAAAATTTTCCTACGTGTCACCAAGATCTATCTATGGAGAAACTAGCAACAAGGGGAAGGAGAGTGCATCTACATACCCTTGTAGATCGCTAAGCAGAAGCGTTCAAGAGAACGGGGTTGAAGGAGTCGCATTGCCGTGATCCAAATCACCGGAGATCCTAGTGCCGAGCAGACGGCACCTCCGCGCTCAACACACGTACAGCCCGGTGACGTCTCCCATGCCTTGATCCAGCAAGGGGATAGGGAGAGGTTGAGGAAGACTCCGTCCAGCAGCAGCACAACGGCGTGGTGGTGATGGAGGAGCGTGGCAATCCTGCAGGGCTTCGCCAAGCACCGCATGAGAGGAGAAGGGAGAGAGGTAGGGCTGCACCAGGGAGAGGTCAAACTCATGTGTTGGCAGCCCTCAAGACCTCAACTATATATAGGGGAGAGGGAGGGGGTGCGCCCCCTCTAGGGTTTCCACCCCAAGGGGTGCGGCTGCCCCCAATCCCATCTAGGGTGGCGACCAAGGGGGAGGGAAACTTGCCCCCCAGTTAGGTGGGTGTGCCCTCCCCAAACCCTAGGCGCCTTGGGCCCTTGTGGGGCGCACCAGCCCACCGGGCTGGTCCCTCCCACACTTGGCCCATGCAGCCCTCCGGGGCGGTGGCCCCACTTGGTGGACCCTCGGGACCCTCCCGGTGGTCCCAGATGCTACCGATAAAACACGAAACTTTTCGGTGACCAAAACAGGACTTCCCATATATAAATCTTTACCTACGGACCATTCCAGAACTCCTCGTGACGTCCGGGATCTCATCCGGACTCAACAACATTCAGTAACCACATACAAACTTCCTTTATAACCCTAGCGTCATCGAACCTTAAGTGTGTAGACCCTACGGGTTTGGGAACCATGCAGACATGACCGAGACGTTCTCTAGTCAATAACCAACAGCGGGATCTGGATACCCATGTTGGCTCCCACATGTTCCACGATGATCTCATCGGATGAACCACGATGTCAAGGACTCAATCGATCCCGTATACAATTCCCTTTGTCTAGCGGTATTGTACTTGCCCGAGATTCGATCGTCGGTATACCGATACCTTGTTCAATCTCGTTGCAAGCAAGTCTCTTTACTCGTTCCGTAACACATCATCCCGTGATCAACCCCTTGGTCACATTGTGCACATTATGATGATGTCCTACCGAGTGGGCCCAGAGATACCTCTCCGTTTACCCGGAGTGACAATTCCCGATCTCGATTCGCGCCAACCCAATGACACTTTCGGAGATACCTGTAGTGCACCTTTATAGCCACCCGATTACGTTGTGGACGCTTTGGTACACCCAAAGCATTCCTACGGTATTCGGAGTTGCACAATCTCATGGTCTAAGGAAATGATACTTGACATTAGAAAAGCTTTAGCATACGAACTACGATCTTTGTGCTAGGCTTAGGATTGGGTCTTGTCCATCACATCATTCTCTAAATGATGTGATCCCGTTATCAATGGCATCCAATATCCATGGTCAGGAAACCGTAACCATCTGTTGATCAACGAGCTAGTCAACTAGAGGCTTACTAGGGACATGGTGTTGTTTATGTACCCACACATGTATCTAAGTTTCCTATCAATACAATTATAGCATGGATAATAAACGATTATCATGAACAAGGAAATATAATAATAACTGATTTATTATTGCCTCTAGGGCATATTTCCAACAGTCTCCCTCCCCTTGTGTTCGGCGTTTAGCTTGCCGGCCTGCTTGAAGACCAAGCATTCTCTGTTGGTGTGATTTGCAGGTTTTTCGGAGGTGCCATGAATCTATCATAATCTATCTAGAATCTTGTTTAGGTTGGAAGGTCCATCTCTGCTGCCAGTAAATGGCTTTTTCCGTTGATAGGGTCAAGAGCCTGCTACCTCTTGAGCACTGCGTTGGATTTCCTTGAAGAGGAAAGGGTGATGCAGCAGAGTAGAGTAAGTATTTCCCTTAGTTTTTGAGAACCAAGGTATCAATCCAGTAGGAGGCTACGTGCGAGTCCCTCGTACCTACACAAAACAAATAGCTCCACGCAACCAACGTGATTAGGGGTTGTCAATCCCTTCACGATCACTTACGAGAGTGAGATCTGATAGATAATATTTTTGGTATTTTTGGTATAAAGATGCAAAGTAAAAAGCAAAAGCAATAATAAAGTGTTGGGAGATTAATATGATAAAGATAGACCCGGGGGCCATAGATTTCACTAGTGGCTTCTCTCAAGAGCATAAGTATTTTACGGTGGGTGAACAAATTACTGTTGAGCAATTGACAGAATTGAGCATAGTTATGAGAATATCTAGGTTTGATCATGTATATAGGCATCACGTCCGAGACAAGTAGACCGACTCCTGCCTACATCTACTAATATTACTCCAGCCATCGACGGCTATCCAGCATGCATCTAGAGTATTAAGTTCAAGAAAACAGAGTAACGCCTTAAGCAAGATGACATGATGTAGAGGGATAAATTCATGCAATATGATAAAAGCCCCATCTTGTTATCCTCGATGGCAACAATCCAATACGTGCCTTGCTGCCTCATCACATCGGGAAAGGACACCGCAAGATTGAACTGAAAGCTAAGCACTTCTCCCATTGCATGAAAAACCAATCTAGTAGGCCAAACCAAACTGATAATTCAAAGAGACTTGCAAAGATAACCAATCATACATAAAAGAATTCAGAGAAGATTCAAATATTGTTCATAGATAGACTTGACCATAAACCCACAATTCATAGGTCTCAAAAAACACGCCGCAAAAACAAGATTACATCGAATAGATCTCCACGAGAGAGGGGGAGAACATTGTATTGAGATCCAAAAAGAGAGAAGAAGCCATCTAGCTACTAACTATGGACCCGAAGGTCTGAGGTAAACTACTCACACTTCATCGAAGAGGCTATGATGTTGATGTAGAAGCCCTCCATGGTGGATTCCCCTTCCGGCGGAGCTCCGAAACAGGCCCCAAGATGGGATCTCGTGGATAAAGAAAGTTGCGGCGGTGGAATTAGGTTTTTGGCTCCGTATCTGATTGTTCGGGGGTACATAGGTATATATAGGAGGAAGGAGTATGTCGGTGGAGCAACGGGGGGCCCACGAGGCAGGGGGCGTACCCTAGGGGGTGGGCGCGCCCTCCACCCTCGTGGCCACCTCCTTTCTTTCTTTCTTGACGTGGGGTCCAAGTCTCCTGGATCATGTTCGGTGAGAAAATCACGTTCCCGAAGGTTTCATTCCGTTTGGACTGGGCCTCCGGTTGATATTCCGTTTCTTTGAAACACTGAAATAGGCAAAAAACAACAATTCTGGGCTGGGCCTCCGGTTAATAGGTTAGTCCCAAAAATAATATAAAAGTGGAAAATAAAGCCCAATATGGTCCAAAACAGTAGATAATATAGCATGGAGCAATAAAAATTTATAGATACGTTGGAAACGTAACAGCATCCCCAAGCTTAATTCCTCGCCGCCTCGAGTAGGTAAATGATAAAAAGAGAATTTTTGATGCAGAGTGCTACTTGGCATAATTTCAATGTAATTCTTCTTAATTGTGGTATGAATATTCAGATCTGAAAGATTCAAGACAAAAGTTCATATTGACATAAAAATAATAATACTTCAAGCATACTAACTAAGCAATTATGTCTTCTCAAAATAACATGGCCAAAGAAAGTTCATCCCTACAAAATCATATAGTTTAGTCATGCTCCATTTTCGTCACACAAGAATGCTCTCATCATGCACAACCCGATGACAAGCCAAGCAATTGTTTCATACTTTAGTAATCTTAAACTTTATAAACCTTCACGCAATACATGAGCGTGAGCCATGGATATAACACTATGGGTGGAATAGAATATGATGATGGGGGTTATGTGGAGAAGACAAAAAGGAGAAAGTCTCACATCAACGAGGCTAATCAATGGTCTAGGGAGATGCCCATCGATTGATGTTAATGCAAGGAGTAGGGATTGCCATGCAACGGATGCACTAGAGCTATAAATGTATGAAAGCTCAACAAAAGAAACTAAGTGGGTGTGCATCCAACTTGCTTGGTCACAAAGACCTAGGGCACTTGAGGAGGCCCATCGTTGGAATATACAAGCCAAGTTCTATAATGAAAAATTCCCACTAGTATATGAAAGTGACAAAACAAGAGACTCTCTATCATGAAGATTATGGTGCTACTTCGAAGGTCAAGTGTGGCAAAGGATAGTAGCATTGTCCCTTCTCTCTTTTTCTCTCATTTTTTGGGCCTTCTCTTTTTTATGGCCTTTCTCATTTTTTATATGTTCCTCACTTGGGACAATGCTCTAGAAAATCATGATCATCACACTTCTATTTATTTACAACTCAATGATTACAACTCGATACTAGAACAAAGTATGACTCCATATGAATGCCTCCGGCGGTGTACCGGGATATGCAATAAATCAAGAGTGACATGTATGAAAGAATTATGAATGGTGGCTTTGCCACAAATACTATGTCAACTACATGATCATGCTAAGAAATATGACAATGATGAATGTGTCATAAAGAACGGTATGGTGGAAAGTTGCATGGCAATATATCTCGGAATGGCTATGGAAATGCCATAATAGGTAGGTATGGTGGCTGTTTTGAGGAAGATATAAGGAGGTTTATGTGTGAAAGAGCATATCATATCACGGGGTTTGGACGCACCAGCGAAGTTTGCACCAACTCTCAATGTGAGAAAGGGCAATGCACGGCATCAAGAGGCTAGCAATGATGGAAGGGTGAGAGTGCGTATAATCCATGGACTCAACATTAGTCATAAAGAACTCACATACTTATTGCAAAAATCTACAAGCCATCAAAAACCAAAGCATCTGCGCATGCTCCTAGGGGATACATTGGTAGGAAAAGACCATCGCCGTCCCCGACCGCCACTCATAAGCAGGACAATCAAATAACACCTCATGTTTCAAATTTGTTACATAACGTTTACCATACGTGCATGCTACGGGACTTGCAAACTTCAACACAAGCATTTCTCAAATTCACAACTACTCAACTAGCACGACTTTGATATTATCACCTCCATATCTCAAAACAATTATCAAGCATCAAACTTTTCTTAGTATTCAACGCACTCAAAAGAAAGTTTTACAAATCTTGAATACCAAGCATATTATTATTATTAGGGAAATTACCATGCTATTTAAGACTCTCAAAATAATCTAAGTGAAGCATGAGAGATCAATAGTTTCTATAAAACAAATCCACCACCGTGCTCTAAAAGATATAAGTGAAGCACTAGAGCAAAACTATATAGCTCAAAAGATATAAGTGAAGTACATAGAGTATTCTATCAAATTCCAATTCATGTATGGCTCTCTCAAAAGGTGTTTACAGCAAGGATGATTGTGGTAAACTGAAAAGCAAAGACTCAAATCATACAAGGGGCTCCAAGCAAAACACATATCATGTGGTGAATAAAAATATAGCTCCAAGTAAAGTTACCGATGGAAGTAGACGAAAGAGGGGATGCCTTCCGGGGCATCCCCAAGCTTTGACATTTTGGTGTCCTTAGATTATCTTGGGGGTGCCATGGGCATCCCCAAGCTTAGGATCTTTGAGGGAGTCCTGGATTAGGGGGTATCCGGACATCCGGACTATTGAACTATGAAGATACAAGATTGAAGACTTCGTCTCGTGTCCGGATGGGACTCTCCTTGGCGTGGAAGGCAAGCTTGGCGATACGGATGTGAAGATCTCCTCCCATTGTAACTAACTCTGTGTAACCCTAGCCCCCTCCGGTGTCTATATAAACCAGAGGGTTTAGTCCGTAGGACAACACCAAAAACAATCATACCGTAGGCTAGCTTCTAGGGTTTAGCCTCTCCGATCTCGTGGTAGATCAACTCTTGTACTACCCATATCATCAATATTAATCAAGCAGGAGTAGGGTTTTACCTCCATCGAGAGGGCCCGAACCTGGGTAAAAACATCGTGTCCCTTGTCTCCTATTACCATCCGCCTAGACGCACAGTTCGGGACCCCCTACCCGAGATCCGCCGGTTTTGACACCGACATTGGTGCTTTCATTGAGAGTTCCTCTGTGTCGTCATCATTAGGCTTGATGGCTCCTTTGATCATCGTTAGCGATGCAGTCCATCGTGAGACTTTTCTCCCCGGACAGATTTTTGTATTCGGCGGCTTTGCACTGCGGGCCAATTCGCTTGGCCATCTAGAGCAGATTGAAAGTTACGCCCCTGGCCATCAGGTCAAGTTTGGAAGCTTAAACTACACGGCCGACATTCGCGGAGACTTTATCTTCATCGGATTCGAGCCCCTGCCGAGTGCGCCGCGATTCGACATACCAGGTGTAGAGTCCCATTGCACAGGCTCGGTCACACTGGAAGTGGTCTTCGGATCCCCAGATAATTTCCGAAGCGAGGAGTTAATCTTCGATATAGTCCCGTTCAGCAGTGGCTATCATGCACTGCTCGGGCGAAATGCATTTGCAAAATTCAATGCGGTGCCGCACTACGCATACCTCAAGCTCAAGATGCCAGGACCTCGGGGGGTCATCACAGTTAATGGAAACACAGAGCGCTCTCTCCGAACGGAGGAGCACACTGCAGCCCTCGCAGCAGAAGTACAAAGCAGCCTCTCAAGGCAATGCTCCAGTCTGGCGACCAAACCCCCAAACGCCTTCAAGCGCGCCCGGAGTAATCTGCAACAAGACCGCCTGGCACGTTCCATGCTCGCATAGGATTGCGGCCCCTACCCCAGCCCCAGCCAAACGGCGACATACGTGCCACGCGTACATAATTACGCATTGAAAATACCATGGGCACAGAGGGGGGCACGATTACCAAGACGCCCCAAAACGCTGCTCAACCGCACTAGGGGCTTTCTACTTTGTTATTTTTTCTCTTTCGGACTTTACTCTCTGGAAGCCCCGTCCAGCAAAAGATAATTGCGAACACACGATACAAGGACCAGGGGGGCCGAAAGCTACGTCGCATCACGGAACTCCCAGGTGGTCTCTATAACGAGCGAAATACCTGCTTTAAATACCATTCCGCAGCTCACCCTTGGAGGGGACATGTCAAATAGTCCCATTTTTTGCTTATCGCACTAATTGTATCGTTCTGCTTTAACGCACCTTTTCGAATAAAACAATGCATAGCTTCAGTCTATTATTGCATTCTCTATTCCTTTCCTTTATATATATATATATATATATATATATATATATATATATATATATATATATGTGTGTGTGTCTGTGTGTGTTCATTAATGACATTTTGCACCCGTACACTTTGGTACGGCCAATGTCGTGGTTCTAAGTCTGACAGTAATGTAGGGGGGTAGGAATGGAGAGGCAAGACCCTAGCTATGGAGTAGTTGTATACGCAAGAGGTTTACGAGTTCATGCCCTTCTCGGAGGAAGTAACAGCCCTACGTCTCGGAGCGCAGAGGCGGTCGACTGGATTATGTGTGTATGAGTTACAGGGGTGCGAACCCTTTACATTGAGGAGGGGGGTGGCTTATATAGACTTGCCCGGACCCTCCGCCCTCGATTATGCAGGAGGTTTAAGGTACATTAAGGTCGGGCGTTCGGTAACGCCACAAATAAAGTGCTATGATGACCATAAAAGCTACTTAATGACCGACCGTTAGCGTGCAGAGTGACTTTAGATCTCCTGGCTGTCGAGTGACTGGCTTCATGGTCGAGTGTCTTCGAGTCTGTCGAGTGGAACACTTCTAGGTCGATTGAAAGGTGGTTCTTCTAGAGATGTCCTTGGGGAGGGTACCTTGGACAGGTCCATGACCCTACCCTAGGTACATAGCTTCATCATTAGCCCCCGAATGGATCGAGGTTTGAGTGAGGAAGGAGTTTAGAACACTTCCGACCCATTTCTCGTGCTATGAGTATATCTTGCTCTGAATCGATGAACCTAGGTGACGACACCAACTTCTTTTTCAGTCGCCTTGATCCATTCTTAGTTTTTTTTGTCGAGTGAGTTTCTTTACTTGAAGAGCCCCGAGTGACAGTGTGGAGGGGATCCTCCGTCTGACAAGTTGTTCTGCTGCTCGCGGATTTCGTGGGATTCAAATTTTGGGAAGCGTGCGGGGCGGGGGAGGCCGCAGTAATCGGATGTGATAGGGCAGGGTCGCCTCGATCTCCGTGCCACCTTTTTCGCCACATATTACGCGCGTGAATGTTGCAGGATTTGATAGGATCCCCCGTTGTCGTTGTCAAAACCGGCGGATCTTGGGTAGGGGGTCCCGAACTGTGCGTCTAGGCGGATGGTAACAGGAGACAAGGGACCGATGTTTTTACCCAGGTTCGGGCCCTCTCGGTGGAGGTAAAACCCTACTCCTTCTTGATTAATATTGATGATATGGGTAGTACAAGAGTAGATCTACCACGAGATCAGAGAGGCTAAACCCTAGAAGCTAGCCTATGGTATGATTGTTGTTCTTCCTACGGACTAAAACCCTCCGGTTTATATAGGCACCGAAGAGGGTTAGGGTTACACAGAGTCGGTTACAATGGTAGGAGATCTACATATCCGTATCGCCAAGCTTGCCTTCCACGCCAAGGAAAGTCCCATCCGGACACGGGACAAAGTCTTCAATCTTGTATCTTCATAGTCCAGGAGTCCGGCCAAAGGTCATAGTCCGGCTACCCGGACACCCCCTAATCCAGGACACCCTCACCCGGGCCTACACGTCAGTCACTCGGAAGTAACCTCTTATAAGGCACCAGGCCGGGGTTTTTGAACAGTGCGTTTCTATTTGCTCCTTTCCTCCTCAGATTTCTCCGCCGCGCTTGTTCTCGCCCCAGTGCCGCTACTCCGTGCGCATCTCGCCTGTGATGATGGGGAAAGAGAAGACGGTGGCTCTGGAGCGGGCGAAGAAGGCGACAGCAAAGGCGAAGGGGAAGAAGTCCAGCCGGGGATGGTCTTCCTCGAGGGCCGGCCTGCCGTAGGGCTGGATCCAGGGCGACTGGATCCGCTCGGCGATTAGTCAGGAGGACATCCACGACTTGGCCGACGGAGGGCTGATTCCTCAAGGAGCGGCGCGGCTTCCGGGGAAGGAGACCGAGCCACAGCCTCGGGAGGGTGAGCGTGTTCTACTTGCCACACATGTTGACCGCGGGTTTTCTTTGCCTCTCCACCCTTTCTTTCGGGGATTCTTGAATTTCTTTGGGGCGCAACTCCACCACTTCACTCCCAACACAATCATGTATCTTGCTGCTTTTGTGTCTTTGTGCGAGAATTTCTTGGGTTGTCGTCCCCATTGGGGTCTTTTCAAGCACATTTTCTCCTGCCGCTCTCAGCCGGTAAAAAAGGCAAATCCGAGTGATGAGAGGACTCAAGTGATCCAGATGTGTGGGGGCCTTGGGATTCAGATGAGAGGTAAAAGTTCCTTTCCAGCCATGATCCTTCCCGACTCAGTCTGTGGGTGGCAGTCGACTTGGTTCTACTGCAAGGACCAGCCGACCCCAGGGCAGTCGACTTGACTTCCTCCTTTTTTCTTGGACCGGGTGAGGAAGCCCTCTTCTTTGAAGGTGATTCCAGAGGACAAAGCACAGGTTAAGGTGTTGGTCGAGCGGGTAGTTCAGCTTATTCGCGACGGAGTGACTGGTATGGATCTGTTGGCGGTCTTCCTCCGGCGGTGCATCCGACCACTTCAGGCTCGAGACCATCCGATGTGGATGTATTCAGGTACTGAGGACACCACTCGGATCCATCCGGAGGAGGTCGAGGAGTCCATGTTGGAGGGGTGGCTGACGAGCATCACTGGAAACAAAGACAACCCCAGGGGAGCCAGAAGAGTTCCTCCATTCGACCAGTTTCACGAACCAGACAAGGTCCGATTCTGAACTTCTGACTACGATCTAGATTCACTCACGCAGCTGTTTATGCTTCGTCAACTGACTTTTGTTCTGCTTGCTTTCTTCCAGGCCCTTATCGAAATGTACTCAATGCCCAACGGAGAGCAGGAGCAAGATCCGGAGGGGAAGCAAGTGGAGGTGAAAGTGGCGAGTGGCATTCTGACAGAGAGGAGGACGAGGAGAGCGACGACTCAAGTGATGAAGAAGAAGTCGAGCCACCTCCTCGCGGGGAGAGACGATCCAAGATCGACCAAGATCGGGCGAGTGTCCGTGAAAAGGCGATTGCTCAAACTGGCCAGTCTTCAAAGCGTCCTCGGACGTCCTCTCCAGTTCCGACTGAGAAAGCGCCAAAGCAGCCCAAGGTTGTAGTGCAGAAGTCTCAGAAGGCATTGCCGAAGATTAAGGTTGATATTCCTGTCGCTTCTGCGTGAGTGTTTTTCCCTCACATTCATTCGACGCTCTGTGTTGTTTTATTTTTCCTTTGATTTGACCAGAAGAATCTTGAAACTAGCAGTGCTGCTACCTCCGGGAATTCAGCTTATAAGGATGAAGATGAGACAATGGAATACGCGGTCACCTCCACTCTGGGTACGATCTTCGTCATTCTGCTTCGTTTGGTCGATTGAGATGTAACGTATACAATCGAGTGATGTAATTTTGGCAACTAATCTTTGAACAGCTCCCAACGTCATTGACCTCCCCGACGACAATGATGACGAGCCAGAGAGGCCTTTGGCGAGGAAGAATAGGAAAAAATCTGCCGGCAAGACGCCACAGTCGATGCCGGTGACGGAACCAGTCATTCAGGACGCTGGCGACGTCAATCGGACTTCTGTTTCCTTCGCCATGCCGCTGTCGAGTGCTCTACCTTCTGCGTCGACTGCCCAAGTTCCTGTCGATCTACCTTCAGTTTTTGCCACCCATCACGTCCCTGAGGACGAAGTGAATGCTGCCAAAGAAGTTATACAACAAGTAGGTATTATGATGGAGAAGATGAAGACGGTGCGGGATGCCAGTCAAGCCACTTATGATGCCAACTCGGCTCTCCAGAGCAATGTCCAGGTTAGCAAAACGTCGACTGGTTCTCTTGGCTTGTTCTGTTTTAGGATATGCTATCTGAAAACTCTCTTTCCAAAAACCTTTGCATCTGTACACCCACTGGGTGTTTTGATTGATCACTGAGCAAATTCATACTTTGAGTTGAACTTTTTGTTATTGAATTTCTGGACTAGTGGGGGCATGCTGAGTGCATCCACTGGGTGTAGTCCCCGAGACTATGGTGGACTGCGGGCAGTCGACTGTAGTCTTGGATTTTGAACTTCCTTCACTCGGTCTGGCCTGGCCATGTCGAGTGTAAACTAAACTAGTGGGAGCACGCTAAGTGCACCCACTGGGTGTAGTCTCCGAGACCGTGGTCTACTGCTGGCAGTCTACTATGGTCCGAAGAGCTTGTCTGCTACTGTCTTCTCCTTTTTTTGCACTCGCGCTGGAAAGATCTCGTCGAGTGTAAACTGAACCAATGGGGGCACGCTAAGTGCACCCACTGGGTGTAGTCCCCGAGACTATTGTTGGATGTTTGATTCGACAGTAGTCTTTTGTTGTCTTTGTCTTTTTATCTCTCTAAAATAATCCATCTTTCGTCTGATCGACTGATCCATCCCTTAATTGCAGAAATCTTGTGATCTTGGAGCTCGCTTTGCTGACTTGGAAAAATAGCAGATCCAACTCAACCTTGACTTGGAATTGGCCAAGAAAGAACTGCAGAAAGCCAAGGATGACGCCAATGGTAAGACAGATTTGTCGACAGATTTATCTTAGACCTGAATTTCATTCTGCCCTTTCCGACCCAAGCATCGATTCTTTTCAGAAAAACTGAACCAAGCTCTGGCCAAGAATGATCAAGTCTGGCTGCTGCACGAAAGGAGGCTGACGACAAAACTGCTCTGGCTGAACAGAAGCTGGCTTCAGTCGGCCAATTGGAGGAAGAGAACGCCAAGATAAAATCTGCTCTGGATGAAGCCAACAAGGAGGTAACGCGCTTGAAGAAGGACAAGGTCAATCTGAACGAGAAGATGGAAGGCGTTGCCCGCAGGAGGGATGATCTGGAAAGCTATCTGAGGAGCCTTGCCAAGAAGTTGTTCGTCAAGCTTGAAGGTACATACTCTGTTCCGACTGGTTTTATCTTTGTCGACTCGGCGTATGAACATTGACTCATCCTTGGATCGTGTATGTAGAGTTTTATCGAGACTTCGAGGAGGAGACCGGGCGAATTGAGCCAAACTTGGACCCCATCAACTCTCCCGTGAAGAATGAAACTGCTATGAATCTGCTCCGACTGGAATCCCGCATCAACGGCGTTGTTGACTACTTGGCTCGACTGAAGGTCTCCACGTCACGGATCGACACAGCACTTTGGCCAATGGCTACGCTCCAGAATGACCTCGAGTCTCTGATGACTCGACTTAACGAGATCCCTGGTCGAGTGCAGGAGTGGAAGAAGTCTTCTGCTTGGTGGTGCTGCAGATGTGGCTCTGTCTTTGCTTCGTGTCCACTACAAAGAGGCGCGAGAAGATAAGCTGGCAGAGATCAAGGTCGCCAACACCAAGCAGCATGATTTCCGATCCTTTATGGAGACTTTCATTGCTACCGCCACTCAGATCGTCGATGGTGTCGACCTGGACGAGTTAGTAGAGCCCGCCAGTCCTCCTCCCGTGGAGTGAACAAACTTTTATGCCCCACCTTAAATTTGCCTCAGAATGGCAAGTGGATTTTGTAACCTTTAAACTCTTTCGGGCTGAATGCCCGAGTACTTCGATCTGCGGTCTGGGACCTTTAGGATTTATCTGAACTTGGTTTATTTCTGAATATGCTTGCATTTGCCTTCTTGCGAACTTTGTTCTTCACTCGGAATATACTTTGTGCTTGAGGTGCAGCTCTGAGGTGGAAAATCCAGTCGACCTGCACTTCATCGTTCTTGCAGGTAGGGATGGAGCACATACTGCAGTCGACCTGCGTCCTTGCGGATCGGGATGGAGCGCACGGTGTACTTGTGGCACAGCTCCGAAGGAGAAGGTAGCAGTCGACCTGCACCTCGTCGTCCTTGCGGATCGGAATGGAGCGCACGTTGTACTTGTGGCGCAGTTCCTTAGGAGAAGGTAGCAGTCGACCTGCACCTCGTCGTCCTTACGGATCGGGATGGAGTGCACGTTGTACTTGTGACACAGCTCCGAAGGAGAAGGTAGCAGTCGACCTGCACCTCGTCGTCCTTGTGGATCGGAATGGAGCGCACGTTGTACTTGTGGCGCAGTTCCGAAGGAAAAGGTAGCAGTCGACCTGCACCTCGTCGTCCTTGCGGATCGGGATGGAGCGCACGTTGTACTTGTGGCGCAGCTCCGAAGGAGAAGGTAGCAGTCGACCTGCACCTCTTCGTCCTTGCGGATCGGGATGAAGTGCACGTTGTACTTGTGGCGCAGCTCCGAAGGAGAAGGTAGCAGTCGACCTGCACCTCGCCGTCCTTGCGGATCAGGATGAAGCGCATGTTGTACTTGTGGCGCAGCTCCGAAGGAGAAGGTAGCAGTCGACCTGTACCTCGTAGTCCTTGCGGATCGGGATGGATTTCATACTTAGGCGAGTACTTGGACTGCAGCTAAGCCCCCGAGTGGGAGGATTGCTCTCCACTCGGTAGGATTTTTAAATACTTAGGTGAGTACTTGGACTGCAGCTAAGCCCCCGAGTGGGAGGATTGCTCTCCACTCGGTAGGATTTTTAAATACTTAGGCGAGTACTTGACTGCAGCTAAGCCCCCGAGTGGGAGGACTGCTCTCCACTCGGTAGGATTTTTTAAATACTTAGGCGAGTACTGGACTGCAGCTAAGCCCCCGAGTGGGAGGACTGCTCTCCACTCGGTAGGATTTTCAAATACTTAGGCGAGTACTGGATCAGGCTAAGCCCCGAGTGGGAGGATTGCTCTCCACGCGGTAGGATTTTTAAATACTTAGGCGAGTACTGGACTGCAGCTAAGCCCCCGAGTGGGAGGATTGCTCTCCACTCGGTAGGATTTTTAAATACTTAGGCGAGTACTGGACTGCAGCTAAGCCCCCGAGCGGGAGGATTGCTCTCCACTCGGTAGGATTTTTAAATACTTAGGCGAGTACTTGGACTTCAGCTAAGCCCCCGAGTGGGAGGATTGCTCACCACTCGGTAGGATTTTTAAATACTTAGGCGAGTACTTGGACTGCAGCTAAGCCCCCGAGTGGGAGGCTGGCTCACCACTCGGTAGGATTTTTAAATACTTAGGCAAAACGGATTCACAGCTAAGCCCCCGAGTGGGAGGCTGGCTCACCACTCGGTAGGATTTTTAAATACTTAGGCGAAACGGATTCGCAGCTAAGCTCCCGAGTGAGAGGCTTGCTCGTCACTCGGTAGGATTTTTTTTTACAAACTTAGGCGAAACGGATTCGCAGCTAAGCCACCCACTGGGGGATTTCTCATGTAAACACAAGCAACAACAATCACTGTGAAAATTATGACACTCTTGTCTTTGATAAATAAACTACAGAGGAACTTTTTATTACATCTCATCTGAGTGAGTACTTAAGTATAAAAGGGGCGGAGCAGCTCCGCATTCCAAGCTCATGGCTTATCAATCTGGTGATCGACATTGTAAAGATGGTACGCTCCATTGTGGATAACTTTGGTGACGATGAAGGGGCCTTCCCAAGTAGGAGCGAGCTTGTGTGGTTTCTGTTGATCCACCCGGAGGACCAAATCTCCTTCTTGGAAGGCTCGACTCTTCATATTTCTGGCATGGAATCGACGCAAATCTTGCTGATAGATAGTCGATCGAATCATGAACATCTCTCTTTCTTCTTCTAGAACGTCGACTGCGTCCTGCCGGGCTTGTTCTGCTTCATCTTCAGAGTAGAGCTCGACTCGGGGTGCATTGTGAAGCAAGTCACTCGGCAGAACTGCCTCAGCTCCATAGACCAGAAAGAATGGAGTTCGTCCAGTTGACCGATTAGGAGTGGTCCTCAATCCCCAAAGAACTGATGGAAGCTCATCGACCCATGCGCCTGCTGCATGCTTGAGATCACGCATCAGTTGGGGTTTCAGTCCTTTGAGAATTAGGCCGTTTGCTCTTTCTGCTTGTCCATTCGACTGGGGTGAGCGACTGAAGCGTAGTCGACTCGTGTGCCTTGAGAAGCGCAAAAGGCTCTGAACTTGTCAGAATCGAAGTTTGACCCATTATCAGTGATGATGTTGTGCGGAACTCCATATCTGAATATCAACTCTCTGATGAAACCGATAGCAGTGCAGGCATCAAGATTCTTGATAGGCTTAGCTTCAATCCATTTAGTGAACTTGTCGACTGCCACCAGCACATGGGTGAAGCCGCTCCTGCCAGTTCTCAGTGGTCCAACCATATCCAATCCCCAAACAGCGAAGGGCCAGATGAGTGGAATGGTCTTCAACGCTGATGCGGGTTTGTGTGGCATATTGGAATAGAACTGACATCCTTCACATTTGTCGACTATCTCTTTTGCCATTTCATTTGCTCTTGGCCAGTAAAACCCCGCTCTGTATGCTTTAGCCACAATGGTCCGAGAGGACGCATGATGGCCAAAGGTCCCCGAGTGGATATCGTCAAGAATTATTTGACCTTCTTCTGGTGTTATACACTTCGATCGACTCGATCGCGCTTTCCCTGCATAATTGTCCCTTTATCACAAAGAAGGCCTTGGATCGACGGACGATCTGTCGAGCCTCTTCTTCATTCTCTGGGAGTTCTTTCCTTAGGATGTACGTGATGTACGGCACCGTCCAGTCGGGAGTGATGACCAAAACTTCGATGATCAGGTCGACCACAACTGGAACCTCAACTTCAGTCAGATCCGTGGCACTTTTTGGCTGCGGGGCTTCTTTGGTGAAAGGATCCTCTTGAACTGGTGGTGTGTGGATGTGTTCCAGAAATACATTGCTGGGAATGGCTTCTCTCTTGGAACCTATTTTTGCTAAATCATCAGCTGCTTGATTTTTCAGTCGGGGTATATGATGAAGCTCTAACCCCTCGAATTTCTTCTCTAGCTTTCTCACTGCATTGCAGTAACCAGTCATGGCCGGACTTCTGACGTCCCACTCCTTCATCACTTGATTAACCACCAAATCTGAGTCGCCATAGACCATGAGGCGATGGACGCCGAGTGAAATGGCCATACGCAACCCATACAAAAGTGCTTCATATTCTGCCTCGTTATTGGAGGAATCAAAGTGAATTTGGAGAACATATCTGAGCTTATCTCCTCGGGGGGAAACCAACACTACCCCAGCACCGGAACCATTCAGCATCTTAGAACCATCGAAGAACATGGTCCAATGCTCCGAGTGAACTTGAGTCAGCAGTTGCTGTTCAATCCACTCGACGACGAAATCCGCTATTGCTTGCGACTTGATGGCTTTCTTTGCCTCAAACTTGATATCTAGCGGAAGGAGTTCAATCGCCCATTTTGCCACTCGACCAGTTGCATCTCTCTAAAGTAATCTCGACAAAGGAGCGCTATTTATTTAATGTAATGGAATGATCAAAGAATTAATGTGCAACCTTCTTCGTGGTCATATAAATCTCATATACAAGCTTCTGATAATGAGGGTATATTTGCTTTGATGGAGTCAAAACTTCAGAAACATAATATACTGGGCGCTGAACTTTAAAGGCTTTTCCTTCTTCTTCCCGCTCGACCGTAAGTACTGTACTGATGACTTGTCCCGTGGCTGCAATGTAAAGTGGCAAAGGCTCTTTGCTGATTGGGGCAGCAAGCACCGGCTGGGTGGAGAGCAGGGCTTTTAGCTCTGCAAACGCTGCATCGCCTTCGTGGAGTCCACTCGAACTTGTCTGACTTCTTCATCAGTCGGTAAAGAGTCAATGCCTTTTCACCGAGATGAGAGATGAATCAACTTAAAGCGGCCAAGCAACCAGTAAGCTTCTGGACATCGTGCACACGCACATGACGTTTCATTCGGTGTATAGTACCAACTTTCTCTGGGTTGGCGTCGATTCCTCGGTCGGAAACGAGAAAACCGAGTAACTTTCTGCCAGGACCTCCGAATGTGCACTTTGATGGATTAAGCTTGATATCATACCTCTTGAGGTTGGCAAAGGTTTCAGCAAGGTCAGTCAGTAGGTCGGAACCCTTCCGTGACTTGACCACAATATCATCCATGCATGCTTCCACATTCCGACTGATTTGAGTGAGCAAACACTTCTGAATCATCCTCATGAACGTGGTCCGGCATTCTTGAGGCCGAATGGCATGGTAATATAACAAAAGCACCCGAATGGAGTGATGAAAGCTGTTTTGATCTCGTCGGGCCCATGCAGTCGGATCTGATGGTAACCGGAATAGGCGTCTAAAAAGACAGCGCCACATCATCCGCGCAATGAATCGACTATTTGGTCGATGCGGGGGAGAGGAAATGATCTTTCGGGCAGGCCCGATTGATGTGTTTGAAGTCAATGCACATGTGAAGTGATTTGTCCTTCTTGGGGACCATGAAAACATTGGCGAGCCACTCGGAGTGGTAAATCTCTCGGATAAACTCTGCTGCTAAGAGCCGAGCCACCTCCTCACCAATGGCCTTTATCTTCTGGACGGCGGACCGTCGAAGATGTTCTTTGACAGGTTTCACTTTTGGGTCGACTCGTAGACGGTGCTCAGCCAGCTCCACAGGAACACCGGCATGTCAGAAGGCTTCCATGCGAAGATGTCCCAGTTCTGACGGAGGAACTGGATGAGCGCTTCTTCCTATTTGGAGTCGAGCGTTGTCGAGGTATGGGTCGGAGCAGCATTGGGATTGGTCGGGTCAATATGAATCGGCTTTGTCTCACCGGACGACTGAAACGCTGATTCCGTAGCGGGCTTCTTGGCTCGCAACAAATCACTCGGGTCTACAGTTTTCCGGTATTCCTGCAGCTCTACCACTGCCATCTGAGCATCAGCGATCTTTGGGCGTTTCTGAAAACACTCTTCTGCTTTCTTCCGATTGCCGGTGACAGTGATCACTCCTTTGGGACCAGGCATCTTCAATTTAAGGTATACATAACATGGTCGAGCCATGAAACGTGCATACGCTGGCCTCCCCAGAATAGCATGATAAGCACTCTGGAAATCCACGACTTCAAACGTCAACTTTTCTTTGCGGAAATTCTTGGAGTCTCCGAAAACTACATCAAGAGCAATCTGACCGAGTGACTCAGCCTTCTTTCCAGGAATGACTCCATGGAAACTCATGTTGCTGGTACTGAGTCTGGACATCGGAATGCCCATCCCTTTCAACGTCTCCGCATACAGTATATTCAAGCCACTGCCACCATCCATCAAGACTTTGGTCAGTCAAGTGCCTTCGACGACTGGGTCGACCACCAAAGCTTGCCTCCCAGGGGTGGCTATGTGTGTCGGATGATCGAACTGGTCGAATGTGATGGCAGTTTGAGACCATTTCAGATAACTGGGTGTCGCTGGAGCAACCATATTCACTTCTCGGTTGATAACTTTCAATCGACTTTTGCTTTCAACATCAGCAAAAATCATCAGAGTGGAATTGACCTGGGGGTATCCATCATCACTATCTTCCTTGTCCTCAACTTTGTCCGACTCCTTTTCCTTATCTTTGGGTTATTTCCCCTGGAACTGCTGGATCAAGAGTCAACACTGTCGAGTGGTATGTTCCGGATAAATGAGTTTACCCTCTTCATCTTTCTTTGTGTGAATGTGGCACGGCAAATCCAACACATCATTTCCGTCTTGGTTTTTCACCTTCTTAGGGTTCCAAGGCCCTTTGGGCTTCCCCTTAAACTTTCCTTGAGTCACGGCCAAGGCTTCTCCAGGAGCAGCTGGCTCGGCTTTCCGCTTCTACTTCCGACTGGAGTTCCCTCCTCCGGTTTCGTGGGCGACTGACTTGTGCTTACCACTCCGGAGCCGATCCTCTTCCTCACCATTAGCATATTTGGTGGCAATCTCCATCATTCGACTCAGAGACATGTCTCCGGTCCGACCGAACTTCAGATTCAACTCTCTGTACTTAACACCTTCCTTGAAGGCACAAACTGCTTGATGATCAGACACGTTCTCCACCGTGTGATGCAACGTGATCCATCTCTGGATGTAATCCCTTAAAGTTTCATTCGTCTTCTGCACACAAGATTGCAGCTCTGTCAACCCTGCTGGTCGCATGCAGGTTCCTTCAAACGTTCTGACGAACACTCGGGCAAGATCTTCCCAAGTGTAAATGCTGCTGGGTGCTAACTGGTTCAGCCATGCTCTGGCCGAGCCCTCCAACATGAGAGGCAGGTGTTTCATGGCCACTTCATCATTGCCGCCGCCAATCTGAACAGCCACTCGGTAGTCCTCAAGCGAAGTATTAGGCTTGGACTCGCCAGTGAACTTACTGACTCCAATCGCCAACCTGAAGTTGGGAGGAATCACCGTGGCCCTGATGGCTCTGTTGAAGCACTCTGGTCCTGAAACGTGCACTCTGCTGCTGGTTGGTACATCTCTGTCATGACCTTCTCGGTGAGCTCTGTTCTTGTCGGCCAAACCCTGAACGAGAATGGATCTCGCATCAAAGCCTGGTTCCCTGGGGTCGACTGGAATCCTTCGCCCAATACTGTGAGGGCGTCTGTCATCCTGCTGTCGGGACACGTATGAACCACTCCTTGGGGGAGGGGTAGGCACTCGACGACGATCATCGCGATCGAGTCGGCGATCATACTGCTCACGGTTTCTGGACTGATCACGCCGGTCTCCACGTCCCTCATGCCTCGGGGGCGATCTCGGGCTATGGGCCGACTGGACTGTATCTGCAACGACGGAACAGCTATGGATCCTATTCTGTGACTGCGACACAGCCGTATTTTGCTCTCCTGCTGCCCGGAGCAAAGCTCTGATCTGCATCAGGCCTCTGCCAGCTTCTGAATGGGAGGGCTGAATCAATTCTGCTATCCGAGCCGTAGCCGTAAGATTTTGAATTGGAGTTCGATATACCTGAGTCGGTGGTGGAAAGAGCTGGCATCGACTGGATTCTGGAACCCGCTGTTGCGCACACTCATCGAGTACTCGCTGGAGGTTCTCCAGTCGAAAAGCGCCAGCCGAGTTGGCTGCAAGGCCCCTCCAAGGCACGGGCCTCGGGGGTTTCTCCAACGATGGGAGTGTGAAGCGCATCCATGTTCCGGCGGTGAAGTTCTTTCCTCTGCTGCGAAGAAAGGGGCTCGGGGAGGTACTCTTCGTGGGCATGTGCCGGATCGCCACGGTCGTCGCCACCGTCAGCGTGGGGGAAGCCGGGAGGACCGTGTGGTCCGTCGACCATCAGGACCTCTGCCGCTGGATCACTGCTGTCACACTCGGATGCAGTCTCTGCGGAGCCAGTCGAACAGGCCGTAGAGAGATTCGTCGGGCTCGATCACCGCGACTTGGGAGGTGGCCGACTGGCGAGCCACCGTGTGCCTCACCCACCGGTGAAGCCTCGACCGACCGGAGCGCTTGCGCCGGTGGGAGACAGGGAGGGAGGATGCCACAGGGGCCGACCGGTACTGGGTCGACGGTTGCCGCAGGAGGACGCCGCGGACGCACGCGCGAAAGTGCGTTGCCCCGCGGATGGGGAGCGCGTCGACGTCGAGTGGAGCCTCCTGAAGCCAAGCGGAGTCGTCGGCGATGAACGTGAGCGCGCCGAGACGGATCTCGCGGCCCTCAACCAAAACTCCGCCTGAAACCATGATGAAGGGATCGGAAAAATCACAACTTCTCCAATAAGTCGCTAAGACACCTGCCCCACGGTGGGCGCCAATTGTCGTGGTTCTAAGTCCGACAGTAATGTAGGGGGGTAGGAATGGAGAGGCAAGATCCTAGCTATGGAGTAGTTGTATACGCAAGAGGTTTACGAGTTCGGGCCCTTCTCGGAGGAAGTAACAGCCCTACGTCTCGGAGCCCGGAGGCGGTCGACCGGATTATGTGTGTATGAGTTACAGGTATGCGAACCCTTTACACTGAGGAGGGGGGTGGCTTATATAGAGTTCGCTAGACCCCTCCGGCCCTCAGTTATGCAGGGTTAAGGTACATTAAGGTCGGGCAAGCATCGGTAACGCCACAAATAAAGTGCTATGATGACCATAAAAGCTACTTAATGACCGACCGTTAGCGCATGGAGTGACTTTAGATCTCCGGCTGTCGAGGACTGGCTTCATGGTCGAGTGTCTTCGAGTCTGTCGAGTGGAACACTTCTAGGTCGATTGAAAGGTGGTTCTTCTAGAGATGTCCTTGGGGAGGGTACCTTGGACAGGTCCATGACCCTACCCTAGGTACATAGCTTCATCACCCAATACGCCAGGGGCTTAAGTACCCCATAATACGGCGTGAGAAGTCCGAACACTTTCACAACTGCGGCACCTCGAACTTATAGAATTATATGCATCAGCTCCGAATCATGTCTTGGGTCAATAGTTGGGTTTGCCCGGCTCCCATGTTTTGGTACCTTACGTTCCGCTATATCGGCTAAGGTAGCACTGGGAGAACTATTGTGATTGTGCCCCGGTTCAGCTGGGCTAAGCACCTCAGTAGAGAAAGCTAAAACTGACTGTCATGATAAGGCGAGAGCTGGTCGCTGTTCGAGAGGTTTCGAGTCCCTAAAGACTTATGCCGCTTAGGGCGAGGAGTCGGCTTTGTCTGGCTTAGGCGTGGATAGCGCCCCGAACTCAGTCTTCCGAATACTAGGGGCTTCGCCAAAATTAAAAATTATAGAATTCTCTGGCTAAGTGGGAGTGATAAAGCATTATAGTCCGATTGCCTTGTTCGTTGTGCTGAGCACCTCCCTCGAAGGACCCAAGAATGGGAAAAAGAGTGCTCAGGTTTATCCCAAACACCCCAGCACTTGTGGCTTGGGGACAGAAGCCGACGACTCGCCATCTCTTAGATTTAATAAACGGCCGCACAGAAGGTAATATTTTAAATTCAAATAAGCATTGCATGGCGCATATGAACAAGTTTTCAGCGTACAGGATCACACGTGCGAGTTCACTCAAAAATTACATCTTTGGAACATTCATCCGCCATACAAGGCGGCACCTTCAGACGCCCTCATAATACATTTCAGTATGGCGGCGATGTTCTTACCCTGCGGTGGCCCATCCTTCACCAGCTTCTCAGCGTCCATCTTGCCCCAGTGTACTTAACACGGGCAAGCGCCCTGCGGGCACCCTCGATGCAGACGGAGCGCTTGATGACCTCAAGCCAAGGACAGGCATCCACAAGCTGCTTCACCAGCCCGAAGTAGCTCCCTAGCATGGCCTCTCCAGGCCATAGCCGGACTATCATACCCTTCATGGCCTGTTCGGCCGCCTTATGGAGCTCGACCATTTGCTTCAGCTGGTCGCTTAAGGGCACCGGATGTTCGGCCTCCGTATACTGAGACCAGAACACCTTCTCTGTAGAGCTCCCCTCCTCGGCTCGGTAGTGCTTTGCGACATCCGACACACTGCGGGGCAAATCTGCGAATGCTCCTGGAGAGCTCCGGACTCGGGTAAGTAACAAGTAATTCACTTTTACGTGCTTGCTTTGCATAATGAATGCCTTACCCGCCGCTATCTTCTTTATTGCCTCAATTTCCCGGAGGGCCTTTTGGGCTTCGGCCTTGGCATGCTTGGCGCTCTCGAGAGCCAAGGCAAGCTCGGACTCTCGCGTCTTCGAGTCAAGCTCCAAACTCTCGTGTTTTTTCACGAGAGCCTGGAGCTCTTGCTGCACCTCCGCCACTCGTGCCTCTTGTTTCCCCCGCTCGGCGCACTCCGTGGCCGTTTTTTCTCCGGCCTCGGACAGCGCTTGCTTTAGGGTCGCCACCTCGGTCATGGCCCCTGGTATATCCACAATGATCCTGTCATTTTTTGCAACTGCGTCTTTTCTATATATCCGCACACAAGGTATTACTTACCTTTGTTCTCCTCGAGCTGCTTCTTGGCAAGGCCGAGCTCTTTCTCGGACCGCTCGAGGTTTTGCTTCAGCGCATCAACCTCCACAGTCAGTGCGGCAGAGGTCAGCAGCGAAGCCTGCATACGCATATCGACATACTTATGTTAGACTCCTACGGATATTCTTGGATCCTCTCTTCGGCTTTTCTTTGTGAACACCGAACAGAGCATCCGGGGCTACTGACTATGCGGTAATATTTCCATATATTTTTAAATACATACCTCAAAGCCCGTTAGAAGGCTGGCACAGGCTTCAGCCAGACCGCTTTTGGATCACCGCACTCATAATAGTGCGGTGCTCCTCGTCGATGGAGGCACCGTTAAGCACCTCCAGCAAATTGTCTGGTGCCTCCGGTTGGACGGAGGTCACCGGCATGGTAGGCTTGCCCCTCTTAGTGGGGGACCGCCTGCCGGAGTCCAGAACCACTAGAGGTTCCGGTGCGGTATTCGGCCCAGGGCCTAACTTGGAGCCCTTGGGAGCCTTGCTCCCTTTATACTGGTGGTCCGGAAGGTCGCTTTGTGGCGCCTCCAGGACTACCTCCCCTCGGCTTGGTGCCCTTTGAGACAACACCCCGGCGTTATCCGTAGGGCGAGGGGCGGAGGCGGTCGGAAGTGATCCTCCGCTGCTCATGGCCGACGGGTCCAAAGAACCGCTCGACGAGGATACGTCGATACGGGCCCGGGACGGACTGCATAACCGTGTCCGGTGTTAGAAGAAGTTGTGCAATTAAACGGTGCCACGAGTTACACTGGTGTCTGAATACTTACGATCTTGCCAGGGGCTTGGCCCTGGGTGGCCACTCGTCTTTGCTGTCGGCGGCGGTGGCGGAGTAGTCCGGAGGGAGAGTCCTTCCATTCTGATTCTCCGGCCTCCCTGGGATTGGGGCGGCCTTCCTCTTCTTATCTTCCCCGGCTGGAGGGGAAGAACCTTTATCTGCCTCCTCCTCGTTTCCACGGGAGGAGTGCGTCTCGGAGTTATCGGACGATGAGTCCGATAACACCTGGCGCCGGGAACTCTTTCGGGTTCCCGTGGCCTTCTTCTTGATCTTCTTCTCCGGCACCTCGTAAGATGCCGGAGTCAGCATCTCCGTCAGGAGAGCGTCGGCGGGGTCTTCGGGCAGGGGGGCTGGACAATCAATCTGCCCCGATGTCTCCACCCATTCCTGTCAAAGGCATGGAAGCTCAGATCCCGCACATAGTTAAACTATGAAAAATGAATACCCTATAAGGGATAAAATGACTTACCGCGCTGGCTTGGCGCTTCGCGCTGAATCCGCGATCCTCGGTAAGGGGAGGGGGAACCTCGGTGCCCTTAAATAGCACCTTCCAAGCATCCTCATGTGTTGTGTCGAAGAGCTCGCTCAGAGCTTGGTGCTGCGCCGGGTCGAACTCCCACAAGTTGAAGGCCCGTTGTTGGCACGGGAGGATCCGGCGGATGAGCATGACCTGGACTACATTGAAAAGCTTGAGCTTCTTGTTCACCATATTCTGGATACAGGTTTGGAGTCCGGTCAGCTCTCCCGGACTACCCCAGGGCAGGCCCTTCTCTTTCCAGGAGGTGAGCCGCGTGGGGATTCTGGATCAAAACTCGGGGGCCGCTGCCCATTTGGGGTCACGCGGCTCGGTGATGTAGAACCACCCCGATTGCCACCCCTTTATGGTCTCCACGTACGAGCCCTCGAGCCATGTGACGTTGGGCATCTTGCCCACCATGGCGCCTCTGCACTCCGCCTACTGGCCACTCACCACCTTCGGTTTGACATTGAAGGTCTTCAGCCATAAGACGAAGTGGGGTTTGATGCAGAGGAAGGCCTCGCACACGACGATGAATGCCGATATGTTGAGGATGAAGTTCAGGGCCAGATCATGGAAATCCAGGCCGTAGTAGAACATGAGCCCTCAGACGAATGGGTGAAGGGGAAATCCCAGTCCGTGGAGGAAATGGGTAAGAAACACTACCCTCTCATGGGGCCTTGGGGTGGGTATGATCTGCCCCGCGTCTGGGAGCCGGTGTGCGATATCCTCGGACAGATATCCGGCTCCCCTAAGCTTTTTGACGTCTCCCTCCGGGACGGAGGAGACCATCCACTTGCCTCCCACTCCGGACATGGTTGGAGAAGGTTGAGGATAAGAATGTGGACTTGGGCACTGGAGCTCGAGTGCGCAAAGAATGGATGAGCAAGGAGGAAGAAGGCGTGGGAAGAAAAAAGTGAATCCTTATCCCTTTATATGGACGGACAAAACTATACGTCCCCACCAGCCTGGTAAAACTCGCTTATCCCCCAAGCGCCGTAATCAATGGCGCGGTTGGGTTACCCACGTCCGTATTGATGAGAATCCCGTGATAAGGGGACACGGTCTCTGCTTCGACAAGACGTGCCAAGGAAACCGCCTCGCAAAACACGCTGAGGTGGGGTGTGAAAAACGATTCGAATAAAGGCTTGGTTGTGGTGTGATGTCACGCTATGAAATACGTCAGCAGATTAGATTTGTAAAAATAGTATTCTCTCTACGATGGTATGTGGAACTTGTTTTGCAGAGCCGGACACGATCCTCATGTTCAAAATCTTCTATGAATTACTCGGAGGAGGAACTTCCCTTGCAATGCCAAAGACAAGCTGCGCGCCGGACTCATCGTCATTGAAGCCTGGTTCAGGGGATACCGAGGGAGTCCTGGATTAGGGGGTATCCGGACAGCCGGACTATAACCTTTGGCCGGACTATTGGACTATGAAGATACAAGATTGAAGACTTCGTCTCGTGTCTGGATGGGACTCTCCTTGGCGTGGAAGGCAAGCTTGGCGATACGGATGTGAAGATCTCCTCCCATTGTAACCGACTCTGTGTAACCCTAGCCCCCTCCGGTGTCTATATAAACCGGAGGGTTTAGTCTATAGGACAACACCAACAACAATCATACCATAGGCTAGCTTCTAGGGTTTAGCCTCTCCGATCTCGTGGTAGATCAACTCTTGTACTACCCATATCATCGATATTAATCAAGCAGGAGTAGGATTTTACCTCCATCGAGAGGGCCCGAACCTTGGTAAAAACATCGTGTCCCTTGTCTCCTGTTACCATCCGCCTAGACGCACAGTTCGGGACCCCCTACCCGAGATCCGCCGGTTTTGACACCGACACTCTTTCCACTCCTTGTTCCATAATCCATCAAAATATTTCACCCAAAACTTGAAAACTTCACAACAAAAAACTCAACAGAAGTCTCGTGAGCTCCGTTAGCGAAAGAAAACAAAATACCACTTCAAGGTACTGTAATGAACTCATTCTTTATTTATATTGGTGTTAAACCTACTGTATTCCAACTTCTCTATGGTTTATAAACTATTTTACTAGCCATAGATTAATCGAAATAAGCAAACAACACACGAAAAACAGAATCTGTCAAAAACAGAACAGTCTGTAGTAATGTGTAGCTAACGCAAACTTTTGCAACTCCAAAATTTCATCCAAAATAGGAAGACCTATGCAATTTGTTTATTGATCAGCAGAAATTGGAATCACAATTTTATCACGTTCTGGTGATTTTTAACAATTGTTTTCGTGAACCGAAAGTTTCTGGAAATTACAGCAAGATCAAATAACTATCATCCAAGAAGATCCTATAGGTTTAACTTGGCACAAACACTAATTAAAACATAAAACCACATCTAAACAGAAGGTAGATGGATTATTTATTCCTAAACAGAAACAAAAGCAAAAAAAACTAAAAATAAAATTGGGTTGCCTCACAACAAGCACTATCGTTTAACGCCCTAGCTAGGCATAAAAGCAAGGATAGATCTAGGTATTGCCATCTTTGGTTGGCAATCCATAAGTGGCTCTCATGATAGATTAATATGGTAATTTTATTTTATTCCTAGGGAAGTGTTCCATGCCTTTCTTTAATGGAAATTGGAATCTAATATTCCCTTCCTTCATATCAATAATTGCACCAATCGTTCTAAGGAAAGGTCTACCAAGAATAATAGGACAAGAAGGATTGCAATCTATATCGAGAACGATAAAATCTAAGGACACATAATTCCTATTTGCAACAATAAGAACATCATTAATTCTTCCCATAGGTTTCTTAATAGTGGAATCCGCAAGATGCAAGTTTAGAGAGCAATCATCAAAATCATGGAAATCTGGCAAATCACACAGAGTTTTGGGAATAGTGGAAACACTAGCACCCAAATCACATAAAGCATAAAATTCATGATCCTTAATCTTAATTTTAATAGTTGGTTCGCACTCACCATAAAGTTTTCTAGGGATATAAACTTCCAACTCAACTTTTTCTTCATAAGATTGCATCAAGGCATCAACGATATGTTTGGTAAAAGCTTTATTTTGATTATAAGCATGAGGATAATTTAGCACGGATTGCAACAAGGAAATATAATCAATTAAAGAGCAACTTTCATAATTAAATTCCTTTAAATCCAAAATAGTGGGTTTAGCAACATCTAGGGTTTTGCTTTCTTCAATCCCACTTTTATACATTTTAGCATCAAGATCTAAAAACTCCGAATTTTTAGAACGCCTTCTAGGTAAAGGTGGATCATATTCAGTACCATCATTATAAAGATTCATATTGCAAAACAAAGATTTAATAGGGGACACATCAATAACTTTTAGATCTTCATCTTTATTTTCATGGAAATTGGAAGAACACGCTTTAATAAAGGCATCTTTGGTAGCACGCATCCTAGCTGTTCTTTCCTTGCACTCATCAATGGAAATTATCATGGCTTTGAGAGACTCATTGATATCATGCTTAGGAGGAATAGATCTAAGCTTTAAAGAATCAACATCAAGAGAAATTCTATCAACGTTCCTAGCCAATTCATCAACTTTAAGCAATTTCTCTTCAAGCAAAGCATTGAAATTCTTTTGCGAATTCATAAACTCTCTAACACTAGTCTCAAATTCAGAGGGCATCTTATTAAAATTTCCATAAGAGTTGTTATAGGAATTTCCATAACTATTACAAGGATTACTAGGATAAGGCCTAGGATTAAAGTTTCCTCTAAAAGCGTTGTTACCAAAATTATTTTTACCAACAAAATTCACATCCATAGATTCATTGTTATTCTCAAACAAAGTAGACAAAGGCATATCATTAGGATCAGAAGAAACACTCTTAGTAGCAAATAATTTCATAAGTTCATCCATCTTTCCACTTAAAACATTAATTTCTTCTATCGCATGCACTTTTTTATTAGTAGATCTTTCTGTGTGCCATTGAGAATAATTAACCATAATATTATCTAGGAGTTTAGTAGCATCTCCTAAAGAGATTTCCATAAAAGTGCCTCCCGCAGCCGAATCTAAAAGATTTCTAGAAGCAAAATTCAATCCGGCCTAAATTTTTTGTATAATCATCCACAAGTTCAAACCATGAGTAGGGCAATTACGTATCATTAATTTCATTCTTTACCAAGATTATGCAACATGATCATGATCAAGTTGCTTAAAATTCATAATATCGTTTCTGAGAGAGATGATCTTAGCGGGAGGAAAATACTTAGAGATAAAAGCATCTTTGCACTTGTTCCAAGAATCAATACTATTTTTAGGCAAAGACGAAAACCAAGCTTTAGCACGATCTCTAAGCGAAAAAGGAAATAGCTTCAATTTAACTTAAGACTACTGCCGCCGTCCATAAGGACTCGGGTGAGATGGTATCCGTTAATTATTGGGTCTAGCACCAAGGCAGCCGATCCTCCGTGCCGGATACTAGTCGGGTGATCCCTGAGATCAAAAGTGATTAGGCAGGCCGACTAAGGGTTGAACTTGGGGGTGACGGGCTCCACGGCGTATACATCTCGGAGTGCGCGTTTCCACCACCTCTTCGATATGTGAGTTGTGTAAATCATGTTCACTATTTTGACCTCTGGTGGGAATTTTTTCTGTCCCCCTATGTTCGGCTGGCGAGGCTCATCCTCGTCTTCACTTGGTGTCTCCCTCCCCTTGTGTTCGGCGTTTAGATTGCTGGCCAGCTTGAAGACCAAGCATTCTCTGTTGGTGTGATTTGCAGGTTTGTCAGAGGTGCCATGAATCTGACATAATCTATCTAGAATCTTGTTTAGGCTGGACGGTCCATCTCTGCTGCCTTTAAATGGCTTTTTCCGTTGACCGGGTCGAGAGCCTGCTACCTATTGAGCATTGCGTTGGATTTCCTTGAAGAGGAAAGGGTGATGCAGCAGAGTAGAGTAAGTATCTCCCTCATTTTTTGAGAACCAAGGTATCAATCCAGTAGGAGGCTACGTGCAAGTCCCTCGTACCTACACAAAACAAATAGCTCCACGCAACCAACGCGATTAGGGGTTGTCAATCCCTTCACGGTCACTTACGAGAGTGAGATCTGATAGAGATGATAGATAATATTTTTGGTATTTTTGGTATAAAGATGCAAAGTAAAAAAGCAAAATCAATAATAAAGTGTTGGGAGATTAATATGATAAAGATAGACCCGGGGGCCATAGATTTCACTAGTAGCTTCTCTCAAGAGCATAAGTATTTTACGGTGGGTGAACAAATTATTGTTGAGCAATTGACTGAATTGAGCATAGTTATGAGAATATCTAGGTATGATCATGTATATAGGCATCACGTCCGAGACAAGTAGACCGACTCATGCCTGCATCTACTACTATTACTCCACTCATCGACCGCTATCCAGCATGCATCTAGAGTATTAAGTTCAAGAAAACAGAGTAACGCCTTAAGTAAGACGACATGATGTAGAGGGATAAATTCATGAAATATGATAAAAACCCCATCTTGTTATCCTCGATGGCAACAATACAATACGTGCCTTGCTGCCCCTACTGTCACTGGGAAAGGACACCGCAAGATTGAACCCAAAGCTAAGCACTTCTCCAATTGCAAGAAAAACCAATCTAGTAGGCCAAACCAAACTGATAATTCGAAGAGACTTGCAAAGATAACCAATCATACATAAAAGAATTCAGAGAAGATTCAAATATTGTTCATAGATAGACTTGATTATAAACCCACAATTCATCGGTCTCAACAAACACACCGCAAAAAGAAGATTACAGCGAATAGATCTCCACGAGAGAGGGGGAGAACATTGTATTGAGATCCAAAAAGAGAGAAGAAGCCATCTAGCTACTAACTATGGACCCGAAGGTCTGAGGTAAACTACTCACACTTCATCGGAGAGGATATGATTTTGATGTAGAAGCCCTCCGTGGTGGATTCCCCTTCCGGCGGAGCTCCGGAACAGGCCCCAAGATGGGATCTCGTGGATACAGAAAGTTGCGGCAGTGGAATTAGGTTTTTGGCTCCGTATCTGATCGTTTGGGGGTACGTAGGTATATATAGGAGGAAGGAGTACGTCGGTGGAGCAACGGGGGGCCCACGAGGCAGGGGGCGCGCCCTAGGGGGGTGGGCGCGCCGTCCACCCTCGTGCCCACCTCCTTTCTTTCTTGACGTGGGGTCCAAGTCTCCTGGATCATGTTCGGTGAGAAAATCACGTTCCCGAAGGTTTCATTCCGTTTGGACTCCGTTTGATATTCCGTTTCTTCGAAACAATGAATAGGCAAAAAACAGCAATTTTGGGCTGGGCCTCCGGTTAATAGGTTAGTCCCAAAAATAATATAAAAGTGGAAAATAAAGCCCAATATGGTCCAAAACAGTAGATAATATAGCATGGAGCAATAAAAAATTATAGATACGTTGGAGACGTATCAGAGCCCCTGAATCCGGCGTTTACTGCCGTGTTGTCTAGGCTGTCTTCATTGTTTCGACGCTTGCTTTTACTGCATCGCAGTTTCCCGTTGCCACCCCTGTCATCGGATGTGCCTGGCTCACTGGTGCCGCTACGGGCCAGCCAACTGTCTTCGCCCGTGCTAAAGCGGGTCATAAGGCTTTTTAGGGCTGTCATTGTCGGGATTGTCTTTGTCTTCGGCACTATCCATAGTGTTATTGTCTCTTGTGCCGGTATTGCTGCTTTTGCTATGGCGGGGCTTAGAGCGGCGCCGATGACGCTGGTGCTTAGATTGCTTCTCGGGGGGATTATCCTCCGTTGCCTTATTGCCATCGCTTTCTTTGGAGGTGTCCACCATATATATATCATATGATGAGGTGGCTGTCCAGTCACTCGTGGGCGGTGGTTCTCGTTTCTTCTCCTGCATCGCCGCCCATACCGGCCGATGTCTTCGGAGCCAAAATCAAGCATGTCGGTTAAGTCGTCGACGATGGTCGTTAAGTGGGTGGTGGGTGGGGAACAATTTCTTCAGTCCGCTTCCCACTCAAGCCGGACATAGTTCGCCAAGGGTCTCCCCGACAGTGGAGAGAGACCTTACGAATTTAGCACGCCGCCTGTGGGCGAAAATGAAAGATATCCGCGGTGGTAAACTCCATGATCAGTGCCCAATCAGATTCGGTAGGCACGGACGCGAGCGGTTCGGAGCCTGTGGCCGAGGACGAATCCAAGGGTCAGATGACACAGGTCTCATAGGAGATGAAGTTAGTATTCGGCTCTATCGCCGTTGAGTGTGCGGCCTCCGTGGCGGGGTCCATCCACCCGTCCTCGGATGGCACGATCTGCTCCGAATTGAGGGCCAGAGTAGCCGCAGGTGTGATCTCCCGAACACTGTCCGACGGCTGAGCTAAGTCATGCTCGTCGTGACTGTGTGGCGCACCTGACATGGGCTCGAATCCGTCGAAGATTAAGTCTCCGCAGATGTCGGCAGAATAGTTCATGCTTCCAAACCTGACCTGATGGCCAGGGGCGTAGCTATCGATCTACTCCAGATGGCCAAGCGAGTTGGCCCGCAGTACGAAGCCACTGAATACGAAGATCTGTCCGGGGAGAAAGACCTCACCCTGGATGCATCGTTGCCGATGATTGAAGGAGCCATCAAGCCTTTATCATGACATCACAGTGGAACTCTCAATGAAAGCACCAATGTCGGTGTCAAAACTGGCGGATCTCGCGTAGGGGGTCCCGGACTGTGCGTCTAAGGCTAATGGTAACAGGAGGCGGGGGACACAATGTTTACCCAGGTTCGGGCCCTCTCGATGGAGGTAGTACCCTACTTCCTGCTTGATTGATCTTGATGATATGATTATTACAAGAGTTGATCTACCACGAGATCATAGAGGCTAAACCCTAGAAGTTAGCATATGATTATGATTGTTGTTCTTCGTCCTACGGACTAAACCCTTCGGTTTATATAGACACCGGAGGGGGCTAGGGTTACACAGAGTCGGTTACAAGGGAGGAGATCTACATATCCGAATCGCCAAGCTTGCCTTCCATGCAAAGGAGAGTCACACCCGGACACGGGACGAAGTCTTCAATCTTGTATCTTCATAGTCCAACAGTCCGACCAAAGTATATAGTCCGGCTGTCTGAGGACCCCCTAATCCAGGACTCCCTCAGCTGCGCCTAAACTCCCATTGTCAAACTCCTCTGGCTAAGTGAGAGGGATAAAGCTACATGGTCTGATTGCCTGGTTCGCCGCACTGACACCTCCTTCAAGGACCAAACCGTTGGCTCAAGTGTGTTTAGGTGCTATCCCGAACACCCCCGTACTACCCACGTGGGGGCTCAAGCCGACGACTGGCCAACTCTTAGATTTCATAAACTGCCGCATAGGAGGAAACATTTTAAAATAAAACAAGCAATATATCATACATAAGCCTTGTTCCATAATATAGGATTGGACAACATATATACATTCACTCAAAAATGACGTCCTTCGAACAATGGCCCTCTACAATACAGGATCCTTCCAGGACATCATCGAAATACCACTCCGGTGTGTTGCGCTCTTTGCCTACGGGCGGTCCCTCGGTCGCGAGCTTGACGGGGTTCATCTTCGCCCACTGCACCTTGACACGGGCGAAGGCCATCCACGCACCTTCGATGTAGACCGACCGCTTTACGGCATCAAGTCGGGGGCAGGCATTGGCCAGCCGCTTCACGAGCCCGAAGTAACTGCTGGGTATGGGTTCGGCAGGCTACAGACGGATTACAAAATCCTTCATAGCCAATCCGGCCATCCTATGCAGTTTGGTCAGCTGTTTCAGCTGATCGTTGAGGGGCACTGGATGCTCTGGTGGAAGGTATTGCGACCGGAACAGCTTCTCCATTGAGCTCCCCTCTTCGGCCCGGAAGAACTCCGCAGCATCAGCAACACTCCGGGGCAGACCACAAATGCTCCTGGTGAACTCCGAACCCGGGTCAGTAAGAGGTACCTTCTCCTCACAAATTTGCTCTGCATATTAAAGGCCTTACCCGCCGCGATTTGTTTTGCCTCTTGGATCTCCCGGAGGGCACCCATGGCCTCAACCCGGGCCTCCTGTGCGCTTTGGAGGGCCTTAGCAAGTTCGGAATCTCGATCCGCAACCTTGCGCTCCAAGGACTCGCATTTACTTATTGCGTCCTTGAGCTCTTGCTGGACTTCCTTCACCCTTGATTCGTGTTTTTGGCGGGCGGCTCATTCCTCTTCCGCTTTCTTCCAGGCTTCGGCCAGCGCGTTATTGAGGGATTCGACCTCAGACACGTCGCCTATGAGTATCATAACAACACAATCAGCAAAGATAACACAACAACTCATATCATTTCAGATATGAATAGGTATTGCATACCTTGCTTGTCCTCCAGTTGTTTGTTAGCATGGATGAGCTCTTCATCGGCCCGCTCCAACCTCCGCTTTAGTTTGGAGACTTCGGCGGCATGGGAGGTTGCCGCTAGCATCGAAGCCTGTTTATTCAAATAGACATATATGTTAGTCTCCTGCGAAAACTATTCGATCCTCCATTCGGCCTTTCTTCATGAACGTCGAACAGAGTCTCAGGGGCTACTATCTATACACATGCATTCTTTTTATATAGTCACATTACATACCTCAAAACCTCTTAGAAGGCTAGTGTAGGCCTCGTTCAATCCGCTATTAGTGGACCGAACCCTTTCGACCATCGTGCCCATAAGGGTGCGATGTTCTTCCACAATGGTGGCATTCTGAAGCGCTTCCACCAGAGTATCCGGCGCCTCCGGATTGACAGAGGTCACCGCTGGGATTGGCGCACCCCCTTCTTTTGAAGGAGGCTGCTCACCTGATTCCGGAGCCGTATGGGTCTCCGGAATAATAATCAGTTGGCGTTCGAATTGGGCATGGCCCCCGTCGCTAGTCTCCTTGGGGGTCGGTTCCCCCATGTCTCCGACAGCAAAGGTATTGCCCTCTGGCACCACCTTGGCAGCTTCTTGCACCTCTCCCTGACCCAGAAGGGTCCTTCAGGATAACACTTCGGCATTGTCCGTAGCTTTGGGGGAGGAGGCCGGTGGAGGCAACCCGCTATCCATCATGTTCGGATCCAGCGAATTCCCCGAAGACGAGGATTGCTGGGGGAGGACGCGGGTCATACTGCAGCACATAATTCAGCATATTAAAGTCACAAGGGGGAAAACCGGATAGAAATATAAGTACGAATGCCTTTGGGGTACTTACGATCCGGCCAGGGGCACCACTCATCGGCGTCCGATTCGGAGTCATCCGTGAGGGAGATCCTCCCTTTCTTGGACGCCTCCGCCTCCAGATCTACGGCCCCCTTTTCTTCTTTCCCCCCTTAACGGGAGAATTACTCTCTTCCTCCTCCCCTTCGTCTTCGTCAGGGGAGGAGTGAGTCTCGGTGTCTTCGGACACTACGTCCGAAGCACCTTTATGGCGGAGGCCACTTTTGGCCTCCTTGCCCTTCTTCTTGGCCTTCTTTTCCGGCGCCTGATATGGCGCCGGAACCAGCATCCTTGTTAACAGAGGGATGGCTGGGTCTTCAGGTAGCGGAGCCGGACAATGAATCCGCTCCGTCTTCTTCGTCTAGCCCTGTGGGAGGAATGGAAAGCTTAGTATGCCCCGTGGATTTACAAATAGTAAAGTTATCATAAAAACTTATGGGAGACGCTGCGTGAGTACAGTCGAGGCCGAGGTCATTGGTCATTTTCAGCCATGTCTTTGGGGTCTTGAACAGCAGCCCCACATGTCTTCGTGCTTCGTGCCGAAGAACCACAGCAGGGTCCGGGGACCGGCCGGATCGAACTCCCACATGTGCTGAGTCCGGCCTTGGCAGGGGAGAATCCGGCGAAAGAGCATTACCTGGATCACGCTAGCAAGACTGATTTTCTTGTCTACCATACCCTTGATGCGCTTCTGCAGTATCATCACCTCGTCGGATGACGCCCAGTCCAGGCCCTTTTTGAGCCAGGATGTCAGCCATAGTGGAGCCCGGACTTGAACTCGGGAGGAGCGGCCCATGTGGACTCACGGGGTTTCGTGACGTAGAACCACTCCTGCTGCCACCCCTTTACGGTCTCCACGAAGGTGCCTTTGGGCAAAGTAACGTTGGGGAGCTTGCTCACCATGGCGCCGCCGCACTCCGCCTGTTGACCATCCACCACTTTCGGCTTCACATTGAAGACCTTGAGCCATAGGCCGAAGTGGGCAGGGATGCGGAGGAATGCCTCACACACGACGATGAACGCTGAAATGTTGAGGTAGGAATTCGGGGCTTGATCATGGAAATCTAGCCCGTAGTAAAACATAAGGCTGCGGACGAAAGGATGGAGGGGAAACCCTAATCCACGAAGGAAATGAGGAATAAATACAACCTTCTCATGGGGCTCCGGAGTAGGGACGATCTGCTTCTTGGCCGGAAGCTGGTGAGCGATTTCCTTGGCTAAGTACCCCGCTTCCCGGAGCTCCTTGATGTTCTCCTCCATGACGGAGGAGGCCATCCACTTGCCCTGCGATCCAGATTCGGACATGGCTAGTGTGTTCTCTGGGGACGGAAGGGATCGAAGCTTGGGCGCTGGAGCTCGAGGGCGGATGGGCTGAGGAAGAAGAAGGCATGGGGTGAAAATGTGGATTCTTGTCTCCTTATAAAGGCAGTGAATATAGAGCATCCCCCCACGAGCCTTAAAACACGCATGTTCCCAAGGGGTCGTGCGGAGTGCGCGGTTGGGTTGCCCAAACCCGTATTGATGAGAACCCCGTGATAAGAGGACACGATCTCTGTTTTGACAAGACATCTCACGGGAGGCTGCGTTTTGAAACGCGAAACAGGAGATTGAAAAGCGATTCAAAATAATAAAGATCCAGACGTAACGTCTCGCCAACAAGTCTTCAGTGAAGACATATCGTGTTTTTTGATTAAGTATTGTACCTTTGTGGCAGTGGGGTTGTGACTGTTAAACAGATCCGTACATAGTTTTTGTTGATCAACTACTTTAAAGTATTCGGAGGATGAACCCGCCTTGCAATGCCGAAGACAATCTGTGCACCGGACATATCGTCATTGAAGCCTGGTTCAGGGGCTACTGAGGGAGTCCTGGATTAGGGGGTCCTCGGCGTTCGGGCTATGTGACATGGGCCAGACTAATGGGCCACAAAGATACAAGATAGAAGGCTTTCCCTCGTGTCAGGATGGGACTCTCCTTTGCGTGGATGGCAAGCTTGGCGTTCAGGTATGAAGATTCTTTCCTCTATAAACCAACTCTGTACAACCCTAGGCCCCTCCGGTGTTATATAAACCGGTGGGTTTAGTCCATAGAGGCAATCACAATCATACATGCTAGACATCTAGGGTTTAGCCATTACGATCTTGAGGTAGATCAACTCTTGTAACCTCTATATTCATGAAAGTCAATCAAGCAGGAAGTAGGGTATTACCTCCATCGAGAGGGCCTGGACCTGGGTAAACAATGTGTCCCTGTCTCCTGTTACCTTCGATCCTTAGACGCACAGTTCGGGACCCCCTACCTGAGTTCTGCCGGTTTTGACACTGTCGGCGTTCTGGGAACGGGGGTCCCCAGACTTGCTTGCCGCGGCCTGCGGCGTGGCTCAAGGGGTGGCCCAGCACGGCCCATCTTCATCAGAACAAGCTCAAGACCCTCGCGGGGGCCAAGCCTCATGGGCGACGAGTGAAGCCTCCTCGTGCACGGCCTCGTCCAGGCTGGCTCGCGAGGAGGTAGAGAGATCAAGGCGGGTACCTCACGAGGTGCCCATGACGCAAGCCATGACGACCAAGGGCGCCAGCGGGCGCCAGCCCGCCCAAAGGTCCTCCTTTCCTCTTTGGTGCAAAGGGGGCAAGCGCAGCAAGAGTATCAAGCAAAGGCATCCGCTCCGTGCAACAAGACCAAGACCGCCGCAACGGCAGGAAGGAAGTCATCGTGGAGCCCAAGCTGGCGCCACCACTGAGCCTTTGACTGGCGAGGACCAACTTTAGTCAGGATAAGTGTACTAGATGTTCCCCTTCAAAATGGACAATTGTTGGCGCCCTTCCCGCTCAATATTTGGGAAGAGGCCCAGGGCCTTTTGCCTATAAATAGGACTAGACACCCACAGGGTAGAGGCACCTTAAATCAGCAGAGAGAGAGCGACTGAACTCCCCCCAACAGTTCATCGCACCAGCCAAGAACGGACCCTCGCGAGGCTGTTCTTCCTTGTATTGTTCATCATCAGCCCAAGAGGCAATCCACCACACCACACACTGGAGTAGGATGTTACACCACAATGGTGGCCCGAACCAGTATAAACCCTGTGTCTCTTGTGTAGTTCCTTTCATAGTTTTAGGTCCTAGCGTGGCGGTGAGGTGCAGGTAGGTAGAGGGCGAGATCTCCGTGCGCACCCCAGTGTTCGAACCTAGAGGGTCTGCCGGAACCCGAAATTCGACATTTGGCGCGCCAGGTAGGGGTGCGCTGAATTCGCCTTTCCGCCGCCGTTTCTTCACCGACCATCGCATCCATGTCGACGCTGTCGGGCCAGCGCCGAGCTGCCACCGCTCGCTTACGCGTCGCCAGACGACTTCGCCGGCGGCCACCCCCGCCGTTCCCCACTGCTCGCCGTCAACACCGCCATCGCCCGACGGGGAACGAGCAGCAAGCATTGTCCCAAAGATCCATCCGTGAGGTGAGACGGCCGATCAAGCTACTCCTTCACTCGCTGGTTCTGGTCTTCGTCTCAAGGCTCGCGCCTTATGGAGGCTCGAGCTGCGCTCATCGCGCAAACGGGCTCCTGCGCTACCGCCTGCCGACGACGCTTCACGAAGAGTGGCTCGACCGCGTGCCGCCAAGCTCATCCGCGCCGCAGGGGCTCCCCGCCGCCCTTCTCTCTACATCGCGCTTCGCCTGCGCTGGCGATGAAGCTCCAGGCGCCACCTGCCTCCCCTCAAGAAGGCGCCTGCCCCGAGGCGCTGGCCTCGGGCGGTACCCACTGTCCGGCGCCAGCCAGCGAAGAGCAGAGCTGCCAAGAGGCCCTCGCCCCCAATAAGCTGCCCGAGTGCTCCTCGCCCGGCTCGTCAGGATCACGCCTCGCTCCAAAGATGTTAAGACCCCGCGCTGCTCCCAGCTGCAGCGCATGGGGACCCGCAAGATCAGGCTCTTCGTCACCAAAGGCCTCCCTTGGCCACAGCAGGCTACCGCGCCTTCACCACCGAGCTGCGCAGCGTCACGTGGCCCGGCAAGTTCAATCCAGACCTGCCTCCTCGCTACGATGGCACGGCCGACCCTGCGGAGTTCCCCAGCTCTATGAGCTGGGCATCAAAGCCGCCAACAGGGATGAGAAGGTCATGGCGAACTGGTTTCCCATGGCACTCAAGGACGGAGCTCAAGACTGCTCCTGGCACGATCTCCTCCTGGGACGAGATGCGCACCCGCTTCATCGCCAATTTCCAAGGCACACGCAACCGACCTCCTGCCGTGAGCGACATGCGCCGCATCAAGCAGCAGCCGGGAGAGACCTTGCAGAAGTACATCCAGCGCTTCAACAATGCACGCCTCAAGATTCCCAAGGTGACCGAGGAGGCCATCATCTCAGCCTTCTCCGACGGTGTGCGTGACGTCAAGATGAAGGAGGAGCTGGCGATGCATGAAGATCTGTGCACTTCCTTGGAGCTGTTCAACTTGGCGACCAAGTGTGCGCCAGGCTGAGGAAGGGCGCCTTTCCCTCCTCGAGCTGCCAGCCAGAGACCCGTAAGAGAAGAAATCCAAGGCCAAGAACGTGAAGCGCAAGGGGGCTACCGCATGCGCAGAACTGCACACCAAGCGAGGCAGAGATCAGCCCGAGTCTTCCAAGGGCAGCCAGATCAGGTGTACCACGACCTCCACACCCACAACACCAACGAATGTCAAGAGCTCTGAGCCGTGCGAGAAGGGAGGATTGGCCGACGCCCCGACTGCAACAATCGAGGCTACGGCCGAGGAGGAGGAAGGAACGCAGGACGCAGGGAAGACCGTGGCCCTCGCCAAGGGTGGCGCGACCGACCTCGCGAGGATCGTTGGCAGGATCAGCCTCGCGAGGGAGACTGGAGGGATCAGCCTCACGAGGATCGCCCGCAAGGAAATGCAGGCATCCCTCCTCTGCCGCCGCAGCCAAGGAGAAACGAGGACCATCATCAGGACGAGGGGTCTGGGGGCTTCCAGGAGGAGCTCAAGCCCCAGCCTCTCAACGCATCTTCAAGCAGTTCGCCCGCGAAGTGAACACGATCCTCCCAAGCTCGGCCACGCGCCTCTCAGTGGTCAGCCAGGCGCCATCACGCTCAGCTCGGAGGATCAGCTCAAGTGCGCGCCAAAGTCGGAGTCCTCCGATGCTTTGTTCCCCAATCATCGCGAACGCAAGTCACCAGACCCTCATCGACGGGCGGAGCAGGCTCAATGTCCTGTCCAGAGAGACATTCAACAATCTCCGAGTGCCTTACAATCAGCTTCAGCCAACCAAGCCTTTTCTCCAGAGTCACCGATGGCTCCACGGTTCCGATTGGGCAGGTCCGCCTCCTCACACCTTCGGGCGCGCGACAACCACCAAGACCGAGCTCATCGACTTCGATGTCGCCCACATTCGCCTCGCCATACAACGCCATCCCTGGGTACCCAGCTCTGGCCAAGTTCATGGCCGTGACTCATCACGGCTACAGTGTCCTCAAGATGCCAGGAAGCGGCGGAGTCATCACGGTGCCTTGTGAAGAGAGAGACGCAGTGTGCTCCCTGGAGCGAGCCTTTCAAGCCGCATTACTTGAAGACCCAGATCGCAGGAACGTGAGGCTCCCCGAGGCCGCTCTCAAGAAGAAGAATACATCGCCAGGCCCGACCCCTCAGGAAGCAGGCCCCTCAGGGTCCGCGCTTGCTCAGGGGGCACCTCCTTCATAGACAGGAAGGCGCGCAGCCTCCTCAAGCAAGGCTCGGGGCTCTCTCACGGAGGGCCACCGACCTTGCTAAGGTCACGAGAGAGGCGCTTGGGCACCACTTGGAGGCATGTTCCAAAGCACGCTTCCCTCGTGAAGGAGCAAGGCAAGGAGGGCCAAACCTCAGGAGTTCGTCACCGATCACGCAGCCGATTGCAGGAGCCAAGAGTCATGAGTGGCAGCCGCCGCCACACTGGCCAGATCTCCCCATCCAGCGAGGATGGTGGGCTGCGCCCGATCGGCATCCTGTGGCTCAACCGAGCCGCCTCAGAGCGCCTGCCCTCACGTGGGGGGCGCCAAGGTCCACCCCACAGCCTACGCTCAGATGCCCCACGGCGTGTCAACGCGGCCGCCACGTACCAGCGCCTCATGGGGAGCATCCTGGAGGCTCAAGAGGCCACGCGTTCCGCAGTCCTGGCGGAGATGGAGATGGTCCACGAGGAGCCACCAGCGCCTCCGGACCCTCCCGAGGCTCCTGGGCCTAGGGGCTCGTGAAGATCGGCTTCCGCAGCCCACGACGTCCGCTACTTCAACATCCCTCCGTCTTCCACGTTATCAGGTGAGGTCCTTCAAGTTTCATTTCCAGTTGGAGCGCCCCTGTGGCTGCATCATTCCTGTGCCGTGGGTTCGTCCCTCGGCATGTATCCTTTTACTTCATGTTCCTAGCTTACTTTGTTGGGGCGCCTCGGCTCCATAATCCCCAAGTCGCCGGGCTGCACTCCAGCGATGTCTGCCTTCCCTGCATCTATCTAAATGAACTTGCTTCTTCGTGATTAACGTGCTTGACCAAGTTGTCCGCTCAACTGACACCAACTGATCGAGCTGCTCCCCAACGGCACGACGCTTGCGCATGGGTCCGTCCCTGCAATGCTGACAAACCTGAATGGCTGAGCTCGGCGCGCAGCAGCCGCAAGACAGTGCCACCTCGTCGGGCCTTGATTGCCTCGCCACCCCTCCAAAGCGACTAACGGCCGACCGCCGCTTGTCATAGCGGACTCTTGTTCTTCTTGTGGTGGGCCCGCAGGATCCCTTCAAGGAGCAGCGCCAAAGCGAGGACCTCACGCCATCTTCTTTCACTCGTCCGCCGCTGAACCGCTTGCACGTTAAAGGGGGGGTACCTGAGCATCGCGAATCGTGGGCTCCTACTGTCTCTCCAGTCCTCACCCTCTGGCCTTGTCCACGGCATCGCGACCTGGCATACCAGCGACGGCTGAGACCCGCTCGAGGGCCGGGACCCGAGGACGTAGAGCATAAAGGGGAGCAAAGGCGAGAGGGAAGAGGCACATGGGGACCTTGCCAGGAAACCCCTCGCCCGCCGATGCACGGACCTAGCGTCGCACCAGGAAGCGGTTCCTGACTCTCGAGATAAGTCACCCTCCGGAAACACTAGCTATCGCAGCACCGTCCCCACACCCAATGCAATACCGTGTTAGCAACATCGAGGTCCTTTCTCACCGAACGATGGCTGCTTGAGCGCTAAAGGGGACCTCCTGAGCATCGCGACTCAGGGGCTCTTACTGGACCCCGGGCCGCTCACCTCCTGGCCTTGACCACATCATCGTGACCTGGCATACTAGCGACGGTTGAAGCCTGCCTTGGGACCAGGACCTGTCGGTGCAGAGCACCAAGCCCTCGTGAGGTTCGAAAGGAAGAACTAAGCTAAGACGGAATGAGCATCTCGCACTACTTCATGGCAAGGGCTATATTAACAAACAGAACCACAGGCACCTTACAAGCCCCCACGGGGCGCGCTTTTTCGATTCCTCGCAGGGAACAAAGGGAACAAATCCTAGAGAATGCTAACTACATGTGCCTCCGCAAGAGATGCCATCATCAACAGTGGGCCGTCAAGCACCGGCGCCAACCTCATCCAGATCAGAGGCGGCGGCGGCCTGACGAGCCCGTCCTGCTCCGAGAGCGGCGCAGGCTCGGGGCTCAGAGTTGCCGCCGCCGCCTCCGTGAGTCGCAAAGAGCTCGGCGGAGTCACTGGATCCTCCGACGCCCCCGCCGCCTGAGGAGGTGCTGAGGGAGCGATCGGCGAGCCTGGTCCTCGCCGCGGCAGGACCCCGGCCACCTCTCTCAGGGTAGCACTCCAGCCGGCGTCCGTCCGCGTCGAAGACCTTGAAGAGCATCATGGAAGTGCCGTCGTACTCCAGGTGGATCGCAGACCCACGCAATCTCGCCCCAGCCTCGAGTCATGAAGACCTTGCCTGGGGAGACGACCGCGACCTCCGCATCGGTCGTGAGGGTGTTGCACCGGCGTCTTTGCAACGAGAGCTCCAAGTATCCTCCTCATGCATCATGAAGGCGAAGGAGGGAGGAAGGCGAATCCAAGACTGAGGAGGCATGGCGGCGTGGAGCACAAACTCTCGGGAGGAGCCCTCGGCATGAACTCCAAGAGGGACAACGCGCACCGCCGTGACCCGCCGGTGTCGTCCATGGCGCTCGGCATCAACTCATGCAGGGCCCTCAAGGTGGGCGTACAAGGGCAGCGGGAACCCTGGCGGCCGCCGCTCGCACCAAGGCCCCGACACCTCCTGCCGGGCGCCCTCATCTCGAAAGCATAGGGCTAGCCGTTTCTTCGACAGAAGCGGGTCGGGACCCTCTCGGGGAGCCTTTCCCTTCTCTTCCATGGAGAACCGGCGGATCGGAGCCATTGCGGCAAGGTGGAGCAAGGACGGAGAAGAAGGAGAAGCAAGAAGAGATGGACTAGAAGGGCACGCGCCGTTCCGTACTTATAGCTGGGGAAGGCCAACCGTCAACCTCCACGATTGCAGGTAATCATGACCCGCATGCAGGGACTTGTCAATTCGGGCAGTTGCCGAGGCGTCGTGGGGAAGCAGGCGCCCACGTCCAACCAACCGCCACGCGACGCCCAAGGCCGCAGGCTGTTAGGGCCCGCGGCTCTTCGCACTTGCCCCTTCGCTTCTCTTCTCAGCCAAGTCCAGGCGCGCCTTGGGCCCGGGGGCTGCTGTCGGCTTTTTGGGAACGGGGGTCCCCAGACTTGTTCGCCGCCATGCTCGCGGCGTGGCTCAAGGGGTGGCTCAAAGACGGCCCATCTTCATCAAGACAAGCTCAAGACCTTCACGGGGCCATTGCTGGGCGGATTTACATGAAGCCTCCTCAGGCACGGCCTCGTCAGGCTGGCTCGCGAGGACGCGGATAGATCAAGGCGGGGCACCTCACGAGGTGCCCATGACGCAAGCCATGACGACCAAGGGCGCCAGGCGGGCGCCAGCCTGCAAAGGTCCTCCTTTCCTCTTTGGTGCAAAGGGGGCAAGCGCAGGCAAGAGTATCAAGCAAAGGCATCCATTTCGGTGCAACAAGACCAAGACCGTCGCAATGGCAGGAAGGAAGTCATCGTGGAGCCCAAGCTTGCGTCACCACCAGAGCCTTTGACAGGCGAGGACCAACTTTAGTCAGGATAAGTGTACTAGATGTTCCCCTTCAAAATGGCCAATTGTTGGCGCCCTTCCCGCTCAATATTTGGGAAGAGGCCCAGGGCCTTTTGCCTATAAATAGGACTAGCCACCCACAGGGTAGAGGAACCTTAAATCAGCAGAGAGAGAGAGCGACTGAACTCCCCCCAACAGTTCATTGCACCAGCCAAGAACAGACCCTCGCGAGGCTGTTCTTCCTTGTATTGTTCATCATCAGCCCAAGAGGCAATCCACCACACCACACACTGGAGTAGGGTGTTACACCACAATGGTGGCCCCAACCAAGATAAACCCTGTGTCTCTTGTGTTGTTCCTTTCATAGTTTTAGGTCCTAGCGTGGCGGTGAGGTGCAGGTAGGTAGAGGGCGAGATCTCCGCGCGCACCCCCGTGTTCGAACCTAGAGGGTCTGCCGGAACCTGAAATCCGACAGACACCGACAAAGAGCAAGGGTCACTTCCGCTGAAGAAGAGGTTGGCCCGCCCTCGTGACGTCGTCACGAGGCAGGAGGTGACGAGGCCTTGGTATGAGCAGCCTCCCCCTGGATACCCGCTGCCCTTGTAGTGGCGGCACGCGCCATCGGCCCACGAACTTACGTCGAGGGCTACTCGCGTGAATTCGTGATGTGGGCGGTGATGCCACCGCGCACATGGATCTGATTCCCGCAGTTCTTCACTGAAGAGATGCCGTCGAGGGGGCCACTCGAGCTGTGGCTGCAGCATGCCGAGTGTGGCACCCCGGTGACGGGAGCATAGGTTGAGGTCGTCTCCCCGGGCAAGATCTTCATGACCCGTGGATGGGGCGAGGTGGCCCGTGCCTGCAACACGGAGGGGGCCCTCGCCATCCACTTCGAGTACAATGGCACCTTCATGATGTTCTTCAAGGTCTTTCATGAGGAAGGTCATCGCCTGGAGTGCTGCCCTGGAGGGGGTCGCCAGGATAGCGCATGGGCAGCCGCCGGGCCCGCCCTTGGTCCTACCGGCAGCTCCTCTAGCAGCGGCGACGGTGCCTGGGAGTCCAGTGACTCTCCCGAGCCCGGCGAGACTCCGGAGACAAGCGACAATAACTACGTGCCCCCGAGCTCTTGTCGTGCCCGGAGCGCAGCAACGGCATCTGCTCGTCGTCGTCGCTGATCTGGATGGGGTTGGCGTAGGCCTCCTGTGGCCCACTGTTGATGATGGCATCGGCTGCGACACCTGTAGATATGACTCCTGATAGCCTTCTTCTTTTGTTCCCTACGAGGAATCAAGATGAACCCCTTGGGGGTGTGTAAAGAATCCGTAGTGCTCTTTGCGTCTATGTTATTCTTATTACAGAATTTGTGACTGCGCATCTTGCTTCGGCTTTGTCCCCCCTTTCCAACCTCGCGGTAGCTTAGCGCTCTACGCTGATAGTTCCCAGTCCCTAGGTAGGCTTCAGCCGTTGCTAGTATGCCAGGTCGCGATGCCCTGGTCAAGGCCAGGAGGTGAGTGGCCCGAGGTCCAGTGAGAGCTCCTGAGGCATGATGCTCAAGAGGTCCCCTTTAGCGTGCAAGCAACTCCCTGAAGGCAGGAAAGGGAGGCGGCATCACCGGAGCAAGGCTACAAGAGCTAGAAATCCCGTGTCGCAGCGCTGGGCTGGCTCGAATGCGTGACTTATCTTAGCGATCCTGAGTTGATTCCTTCTGCCACGTCTGGTGTGTGCGTCTGCGGCGGTATGGATGGGTTAGGCCCGTGCAAGCTTCCCCCTATTATTCACACTCTTCTATGTGATCTGCGTCCTCGGGTCCCGACCCTCGAGCGAGCTCAGCCACCGCTGGTATGCCAGGTCACGGTGCCGTGGTCAAGGCCAGGGGGTGAGGGCTGGAGAGTCAGTAAGAGCTCCTGAGGCGCGGTGCTCAGGAGCCCCCCTTTAACGCGCAAGCGAATTGCATGAGAAAACGAAGGAGCCTGTGGTGCCGCCCGTAGCTAGACTTTGGAGATCCATGCAGGTTAGCGTGAGGGGAGAATACAGATTGCAATCGCGTTTGCTGCCTTGCCACTGGTCTTTCCGCAAGAAGACGAAGGCACTGAGGGCCTGGTGAGGTGACGTGCGCGGGGTGTGCCGTAGGCCAGAGCTTGACCACTCAGGTTTGTCGGTGTTGTAGGGACGGACTCGAGCACAAGCGTCGTGCCAACACGTGTAGCCCCATTGCGGGATGAGCAGGAAGCGGGCCAGCAACGCCTGTGGCCGCGAAGGGAAATAGGTAAGCATGTGGTGATCATAAGGTAATCCATGCAAGAGGGCAAGCTAGTTCAAATTGATGCAGGAACGATACATGCCACTAGGATGAACCCGAGCGGCCTGGGGATGATGTAGCCCGAGGGGCGCCCCCAAACAGAGTAAGCTAAAGATGCAAAAGGATACATGTCGCAGGGACAGGCCCATGCGACCTGGGGATGATGCAGCCCGAGGGGCGCCCCCAGCTGAATGAACCGGAAAGAGTCACATGGTACCGTTGCTGAAGAGGTGTTGAAGTAGCTGAAGATGCGTGCTGAAGGAGTCGCTCCTCACGAGCCGCCAGGGTCCTGAGCCTCAGGAGGCTTTCAGGGCCCAGGTGGTTCTTGAAGAACCGTCGCCATCTCTGCCAGGACTGCATGATGCCTGGCCTCCTGAGCCACCAGAACGCTTCGCAAGTGGCGCTGGAAGGTGACAGCGGCGTTCAGCAAGCCGAAAGGCATGTGAACATAGCTGTGATGTGGACCCTCACACCGACCAACGCGCAAAGGCCAGAAACGCTCCTTAGATGCGTAGACGCGCAGCTCGTCGTCCTCACCAGGACGCGGAGCTGCGCCAGGTGGTGGGCGGCGGTCCCCGCGTATGGTCCTTGCTTCTTGAAGCTCCTCAGTCATCTTGGTGATGAACTCCTGAGCACCAGGCACCTCGTGCCTCGTGCCCTGACGAGGGAAACATGCGGCGAAGCACGCCTCCACGTGGTGCTCGAGCGCCTCCCTCATGACGTTGGCTAGGTCTGAGGCCCTCCAGAAGAGAGCCCCCGAGCCCAGCCTGAGGGGGGCGCCGGGTGCGCCTTCCTATGCGAGGGAGGGAGGCGCCCCATCTGCGGGAGCAGGTCCTGAGGTGGTGCCGCTAGAAACGCCGCTCTCCTAAGGCCCTTGGTGGAGCAGCTGCTTCTTCTTCTTGGGGACGACCTCAGGAGGGTAGACGGCGCCTTCGTTGTCTGGGTCTTCGGCTGCTGCCGCCTGGTAAGCACACTCGAGAGTGCACACTGCGTCCATTTCCTCACAGGCGACCGTGATGATGCCGCCGCTTCCTGGCATCTTCAGGGCATTGTAGCCGTGATGTGTTAACGCCATAAACTTGGCCAAGGCTGGATACCCGAGGATGGCATTGTACGGCAGGCGAATGTGGGTGACGTCGAAGTCGATGAGCTTGGTGCGGTAGTTATCGCGCTTGCCGAAGGTGACAGGGAGGCGGACCTGCCCTATCGGGGTGGTGGAGCCGCCATTACCCCGAGAAGGGCTTGGTAGGCTGTAGCTGATCGTATGGCACCTGGAGGCGGTCGAACGTCTCGACGGATAGGACATTGAGCCCTGTGCCGCCGTTGATGTGGGTCTTGGTGACTAGGACGTTGCTGATGATGGGCGAGCAGAGCATCGAGAGGGCGCCAGCCGCTGCAGCGCACTTGAGCTGGTCTGCTGAGCTGAAGGTAATGGCGCACTTGGACCACCTGAGCGGGCGCGTGGCCTCGAGTCTGGGAAGAGTCGCGTTCACCTCGTGGGCGAATTGCTTGAAGATGTGCTGGGAGCCTGGGGCCTGAGCACCACCCAAGATGCAGGCGATGGCGCGCAGCTCCTGGAAGCCCCCAGCCCCCTCGTCCTGATGATGATTTTCATTCCTCCTTGGCGGTCACTACAAAAAAATACACTTCCGTGATGATACGTGTTTGTCATAGTAGGTCGCATTTTTTGTCATGCATGTACATCCATGATGATTTTATAACAGAATAAACATAGTCATACCTGTGCTGTCGTAGAAGTGTTCCATGACATTACCAAAATTATCATCACGGAAGTGTCCACTTCCATGACGATAAATCGCGCGTCACAGAAGTCCTTTCGCCAAGGGTGACCGACACGTGGCATCCACCGTAACGGAACGCCGTTAAGCTATCGGTTCTAGTTTTGGATCCGATAACCCGTTAACAGCCCGGACCAATGGGGATTTTCACGTGTAAAATTCTGATTGGCGGAGGGAACACTGTCACCGCCATCGGGCCGATGTCGCCTGGCCCATTGGAGGAGACATGGCTACGATACGTCGACACGTGGCTGGGCCCAACAAAGGCCCATATAGGTTAAAAAGGCTGGCCTAGTCAAAGGCCCGTAGTACTTGCTCAAGTACTAGTGGGCCAGCCCAATGAGGGCCTGCTTAATAAAGGCCCATTTATGACGCGAAGCAAGATCTGGCCCATTAATTGTTCGTCGAATATTTGGGCCCATTTACGGCCCGAAGCCTGATCTGGCCCATTAATTGTTCGCCAAATATTTGGGCCCAATTATAGCCCAGTGACTTTCGGTCTGTTAGAGGCCCAATTTAGACATGGGCCCATTTCAGCCCGGTGTGACTTTCAGCCTGGGAATGGCCCGTGCTGCCCATGGGCCATATATGGTCCGACGGGACATCGGGCCCACTAAAGGCCCGTGATAAAGGTGCCAACAGTTAAGCCCAACGTGACTTTGGGCCTGTTAAAGGCCTGTCGCATAATTCGGCTCGTTGATGTCTCAGATTAAGCTTTGGCCTCTTAAAGGCCCATGATATCTGTGGGCCAACTAAGTCCCGAGATATGTTTTAGCTTGGTAACTGCCCGTGATATAACTGGGCCCAAAAAGGCCCGGTCTACATTTCAGCCTGCTGAAGGCCCGTCGACGACTAGTGAAAATTGAGGCCCAACATGCATTGGCCTGCTAAAGGCCCATGGTTTCATCTGGGCCATAACATGCCAGTACAATATTCAGCCTATTAATGGCCCAATGCTACCTGGGCCAAACTAAGTGCTCGGTCCACAAAAGGCCCAACTAAAATATAGGCCGGTGTAAGTTGTGGGCCTCGCGCAAAGTGTGAAGGCCCCAATCATTCAGGCCCAAGAAAGATGCAGGTCGGCCCAATTGTGGCCCGCTAAAACTAGGCCTGTTAGAGGCGAATGTTTCGGCCCGGTCGACTACATCTGATTTTTTTTCAGATAGCGAATGATGGTAGTAACTAGTAGGAATTAAGAACAAACCTACTCTATACAATAAAGAAATTACGACATAGTAACTAAGAATAAACCTACACTATACAATAAAGGATTTAAGGTATATTACATCCATCGGGCATGTAAGTTCGCCACCAATGATCATAAAGCGCAACGAAGAAGCAGACATAAAAAACCGGGCACCATTGCAACAGAATAAAATAATACTAAACCGAGACCACTTCCAAGACAGTTCAAGAAAGGTTAGCCTTATGCTGAACTGCAAGAAGCTGCTGAGCAAGGCTGTGAGACCGGCCTAGCATGTCGGTCATAGCTTCCAGGTGTAGCTATATAGCGATGAGGTTCTCATTGGTGTTCTCTGCAATCTTTCTTAGAGATAGGACTTCAAGTCGAAGTTGAGTTGCAGAATAACTTTATGCTAGAACTTGGGACTGAAGAAGTCAAACTGATTCAGACAACAAATTATGTGAGCTTGTCTGACTGCTAGTCTCAAGTAACTTGAACACTGCATCAAGACAAGACTTTGTGTTTGTCTCACAGCCTTCAGCAGACTTGTGCATGCCATCAGGCATATCACCCTGAAACAAAGCAGAGAGATGACAGGTTTTGCACGTGTATAAACAAAGATGATAACTGTGTTGTCAATTCCATCCAATTTCAAATTAGAAAATAAAGAGAAAGTTCAAAATATCAATAGCATAATTTGGCATTTTTCATAATGCGGGGAGCTTCACCACACTACTGGATTACCATTTCAACATAACAAGAATAGATGAAGGGCAAAGAATCATTGTATCTATTTTGGTTAATGTGCATGGCATGTTGTTCATATCATCAGCCACATCAGTAAGATAAAACAGGAGATGACAAGGTGCAAACGTGGGCTACTTCACCACACACTGGATTGTAGATCCACAAAAACAAGCATACATATAGGTAGTATTGAGTAATGTGCATGGTATGAATAAGGAATTTGGTTTTACAAGTAAAACTTAGAACTTACGGTTCTTGCAAACATGCATTTTGGTAGAAACAGCAAACTAAACAGCAGTAAACGATAGGGAGTATGAGCAAATTAAACAGCTAGCTTGAGGATAAAGGCTTTAGAAGGACTGACTTACATTAACACTTAACACCGGCTTTATAATGCCCTTCTCCATGTCAAGGGAAGGATAACTCAAGAATTTCAGCACGTAATCTTCTTCATAAGCATTGCCTGTACTCTACATTTTGTAGAGAGTAATTATAGATATGATAATACCGAAGGGATAGAGGATAATGAAGATAAGATGCAGATTGATGCTACATAATCAACTACCAATCCCTGGAAGTACAAGCATTACAGGACAAAATGTACTGACAAGAGCAATGGGCTACACTTCTGCCCTGGCATTGTCTGTGTATTCTACTTTTTGGTAAGATTAAATATGGATCTGATCTTTTTTAGTAAATGGTGGGCGAGGGAGATAAGATGTTGAATGCTACACAATGAACCAATCCCTCTTCCCATAATACAAGAGTGTTTTGAACACCGTGTACTGCATAAAACATTTTTATATTATGGGACGGAGGGAGTAGTCATAATGTAAGTACAAGTTGATAGACATGCTCAGTCCTTACAAGAGGACTGTAGAGCTAAACCTCTTCAAAAGCATTGGGTTGATTCTAAATTTATGTAAGAGTCCATATGGATCTTATAATGTCCACCGAATGGACGATAACGAGGCTAACATGTGCAGTGATGCTGCATAATCAAACAGCTATGAAAGTAAGTATGGTCATACAGGGCAAGAGGTACTCACAAGAGCAATGCAGTGCAAAGATAGTTATAGATTCTGTGGTCCCTTGAGAATGAATGTTCTTCTGCTAACAGTTTTCGTACAAGTGAGACGTTAAGGCAAATGTAGAAATGTAGTTCAAATTGTGATGTGATATCATAGGCAGTACCTTACGCTGTAGCCGAGACCAATGTGTAACAAGATTATTCCAGTCACCGTCGGATAAATGTAGCACCGGAGACTTTACAGAAATTTCGCTTAGAGGCTTGCCATCAAAGTGCGCTTGCCTCAGGTAGGAACGATACTTCATCAACAAGTGCTTGAAAAGCGCAACCAACCCTTGCTCGTCTTCACAATCCAGTTTGATCCTCGCCTATTTAAAAGAATGAAATCTTGTGTCTTCTGCCAGTAAACATATGCAATAATGACCATGAATAACATTAGTACATTACTTACGCCAGAAGTTGCGGAGGAAGACTGAAATTGTTCTGTTCAAAGATAATCTTTCCATGAAGGAAAGATGCGCACAAAGTACCTGACAACAAAATAAGCTTCGTCTTCTAAACTGGGAAGAAATGGAGCAGGGGCCCTATTTGCTGCAATTGGGGCTCTCTCTGGTTTGAAAAGGGATTTGGCAACTGTATTTGGTGTACTCTTTGCTAGAATGGGGGTTTTGCATCATAGAGCTGGTGCTATGTCAACTGGCATAATCATACTGTTTGCTGCAGTTGGGGTCTGCTTAGTTGGGGCATCAGAAATGACCAGTGTAGTAGGGCTAGAGTCTGCTAGAGTTAGGGTGTTTTGTGGGTCAGGTGATATTGCAAATACACATAATGGTCTTTTTGATTTATCAAAAGCCACTACCTTTTCCAAATACTTTGCTTGTGCTCCTCCACCATCAGCAATCACCCTCTTCCTTTTGAACGCCCGATACACAAGAATAGCATTTGAATGGATAAATATGGTATGATGACAAATGGAATATGTACCGAAAATGGATAGGTAGGGCGATTCACATACACGATGTGTAAACTAAGCTAATGGCAGTTCAACAAAGTAGAAGCAATGCAAAGCATCGCCATGTGATATGTGCTACCAATATAACCTTGAAAAGTTAGAGCAAGCACCTTGATGGGTGAATAAGATAGGGCATCTTCCTCGACTCCTTACATTGACTTAGGTCTCTCTAGCTCGTAATCACTGTTAGGATCATATTCTCGAGCATGAATCAGAGTAGGTGGAGAGCGTTTGCATTGCATTGCATCCAGACTTTGATTTCAGTCCATTAATGCCAAGTTTGACAACCATGGCATTGTTACGCTTTATTCTTTTCTATGCGCGCAAGCTCATAATCATTATGATGTTGTTCATAATCTGAGATTCATGAAAACAGAAAAAGTAGTCAGATTATCTATGGACTGCATTGCGGATTAAACTCGAAGAGTGTCTCCCTATAAACACCTGCATTTGCAAAGTTCACCCCCAACCGTGCCGACTGCATCACACGTAAATACAAACCCTTATGTATCTATAACAGTGCATACACACATTTCAAAACTGAAGTAGGAACATTAGAATCATATGAAATTCAGATTTGAACAAATAAACTAAGGAATTATGAGTGGCATAATGTTTAGCTTCAAGGGTGGAGTGTTGGTAGTGCGACACAAAGCAAGTAGGCAGATTGTATTCCATGTAAAAGATCGAAGCCTATGTAAAAGCTGGAAATGACACTTTCTTTCTATACAATGCATTGTCTGTTGCCCACACATGATGGAACAGATCACATAGAGAAATACTATTCACTCATGTCTACGGTTCCAGTATTTAGAAACAGGGTGGTCCACCCTAAAAGAATATTGACAACAATTATGACAAGGCAAGCATAGATGTAGTGAATCAATCATTTACTTGTGAGCTTACTAGGACAAGTATGCAGAATTGTAACTGCAGTAAGAGACCGTCCAAAATCTGAATCAAGAAGTTTGTCTAGCACTTATTGTTTGCAACTAATCGACGTGAATAATTGGATATTATACCGAATGAGTAAGGAAGACAAGTAAAATTGTCAACAAACCTGGCTTGCAGTAGTAATCTGGGTCAATGTCACTACGATCAACAATCCAAAATGACTAGTGTCTGTTCCTAGGGCCGGAATTTTGAAAACCCTGTGAACTTTACAGGTACTAAAGATTACTGAAATACATCTGAACCATTAAATGTTGGTAGCACTGAGCACACAACAAACCCTAATGACAGTCCTGTCTAATGAGTAATGAATCAATTAGAAAATGGGAGATGAGGAGTGGCTGCTGAGTGTTGAGGATGTATCTCAGGATAAATCAGGTTGGCTTAGTGGGTGCTGCATGCCTGAGCCTTGAACAGACTGGGAAGGTAGGAACGGAGGCGCGCCCGAGCAGCGGTGACACTGTTGGGCGAGCGCCTCCTGACCTCCTGTTAGTCCGGCGTCTCCTCCTAGAGTCATGCCGTCCGGGGACGGCAAGTCGCCAAGCAGGCAAAGTCAAAGTAGTAGAGATCGGAAGCGCCAGAAAGGTAACAAAGGGGAATCGGGCCCGACGACCTAAAATCCTGTGGTGGGCCGCCCACCATGGGCACCCCTGCATGACATACACACCCGAGCGGCGAACATCCATTTTCGAAACTAATTTAGGAACATTTAGCTGACCAATTAAACGACTCTGTTTAAATAATATGAGATTCATATTTGAACAACTAAGCTTGTTTAGCTTGATGGGTGGAGTAGTGTTATTATGACACGAAGCACGTACTCTGATCGTAGAGTGATCAAAAAGGGGGAAACTCTAAGCATAATTGTTTTTAGCAAAAGAGGGCTTCCCCTCCGATTTCTATTAAAGAAACCACCACGGAAACAACATGATCAATTAAACCGTATTATGACTGTGCCATGGCAGATTTGAAGCTGCAAACCGGAGAAATAATATTTAGCAGCCATTGTTTGCTTCGAACTAAGAACTAAATTATAAGAGCTGAAAAGAAAGTAGAGTAACCAAGTTAAGATCTATTTTTTGGTTGAGATCAAAAAGTTGAGGAGATATGAAGTACCACATCTCTTGCGGCGCCGTGTAGGCATCGGGGGTGCGATGGCTGTCGGTGGCGTTGAAGCAGATCTGCGATGGTAAATGGGTGCATCGGGGGATAAGTCCCATTGCGGTGGAAGAGAAGGTCATGTGAGCGGCCCCGGCAAAGAGGACGACGACGCCGATGAAGCGAGAGGACGTGATGCAAGGCTCTTGATCTATCGTCGTGGATGAGAAACGTCCATCTCTAGCAGTGGACGACGCGGTCTTGGTAGGCGCTCCGACATGGTGGAGGACGGTGGTGATGAATGTGGTGTAGGACGGCGGCGATGGATGGCGTGGAGGACGGCAGCGATGGATGGGGTGGCGGACGGAGGCTGGTGTGGGGATGGTGTTCTAGCGCGGACGGTGTATGAATGGGAAAATGGAGGGAGAGGTACGGGGAACCATGTTTTTGGGACGCGCCTGTCTGAAATATGGGAAAGGTACGAACTTAGCCCCCATTTAAAATTTGGACATCTCGTCGGTTGGGGATACGACAGTAATCTCGCATCTCGCCAATATTTGCCCAGAGCGATTTCGGGCGAGGAGAGGGTGGTTGGCGCCCACGGTGTATGAACGGGGCTGACAAGTAGGGCGGTTTGTGTCACATCTGAGTGAAGTTACAAACCTGCCCCTATTGAAAATATTTGCCTACATCGATTTCGGCCGAGTCGAGTTTGTTTTGCTGCCCACCGTGTATGAATGGGGAAATGGAGGGTGGAACAAAGGTCTTTCGGACGAGCTTGAATCAAATGTGTTTTGCCGCCCATGTTTGGCGCCCACCGTGTCGGAATGGGCTCAGAGGCGGTCGTGTCACGTCTAATTGAAGTTACTAACCTACCCCTATTTAGAGCAGTGGAAATTGGGCCGATGGATTGTCCCTGTAATGGGTAGACAGTAATTTCCATCTCCCAAACACTTGTCTTTGGGCAGCCGACGTGAGAGTGAGACATTTTTCCGCTTCTTTCTAATTTTGGGACAATAAGCATCCACGTTTACCCTGGCAACTAAATTTGAATCCATTTTGTGTTCCTATATGAATCTTTATAAATCATTCTATGTGTTTTTATATATCTTCAAAAGGACGACAAATATGTATTCCGCTATCATATATGAATATGGTTTACAAATGCTGATACGCAAATTCAGAAGCTAGAATCCAGTTTAAGGTGAATTCGAATATTTGGAACACTTCATGTCCAACTCAAATGTCACACGCAACATAATGTGTACTCCCATTTAGATATGTACACAAGCGATGTATCAAGATTCAAATACCGACTCAATCAACCAAGAATGTACAGAACTAAGAGACATATAAACACTTGAGTATATGGATCAATAATATCAACTAACATACATAAACCAGGCCGCTATACTTTTTTTTTGCTACAACAACATCCTTTTTTAGCCAAGCTACTACAACATCTTGGCCCTTTCCGATGCGTGCCACTTATGGTCCATATATACTACTATTATTGTTGAATGCACATTTAGCCCGATTGGCATATTTGTAGGTCTGGCACAACAATCAAAATGAAATGTCTCCGAGTCTTATCAATTAATACAGACTTGTGCTCAAATAAAATTACAAACCAAAAAACAAAAACAAAAAAGAATTATTACATGATCTCTAAAACAAATGGTTTGATTGATTACATGAACAAACAACACAAAGGTTATTCAACAATGGAAAGAACATTTCACCTATGATTTACCAAGTGGGAATTTAATTTCCTATTTTCCTTCAGTACCTTAACAATGTGGTCAGTCTCAGCTTGCTTCATTTTGAAATCCACCGAATATTTAATGGTTGTCTTGATTACTGCTAGTGATTATGCTGTTTGCTTCCTCAACATGTCAACTTCTTCTCTAAGTGTCGGATGTGGGGTTCCGGCAAACCCTTAAGGTTCGAAAACTGGGGTGCGCGCGAAGTCTTTCCCTCCTACCGATCTACGCTCTAGCTCGCTAAGATCTTGCGGTCGAACTCGATTTAACTCACAACACGTAAAGACACGGGGTTTATCGGGTTTGGGCCACCGTTGTGGTGTAATACCCTACCCAAAGTGTGGTGGTGGTGGATTGCCTCTTGGGCTGATGATGAACAGTACAAGGGAAGAACAGCCTCCTGAGGTTGAGGTGTTCTTGTGCGTATGAACTTGTGGTGTGAGGATTTGATGAACTGCTCGATCCCCTACTACTGTGGTGGCTAGTCCTATTTATAGAGGCCCTGGTCCTCTTCCCAAATATCGAGCGGGAAGGGAGCCAACAACGGCGGGCAAATTTGAAGGGGGCAGCTAGTACAAGCTATCCTGACAAAAGCGTTCTTCGCCTGCGAAAAGCTCTGGGGTGACGCCGTCTTGGGCTCCATGATGACCTCCGCCTTGCCGTCCTCCTGGTCTTGGTCTTGTTGCACCAATATAGCAACCTTTGTCGTATGCCTCGGTACTCTTCGCCTGCGCTGGCCTCCTTAGCACAAAAGAGGAAATAAGGACGCTGTGCGCACCGGCGCCCGCCTGGCACCGTTCGTCATGGCTCACGTCACGAGAGCCTCGTGAGGTTTGCCCCGCCTTGATATCTCCGCTCCTCATGAGCCTGCCTAGCTAGGCCACTCCAGAGGAGGTCTTTCGTCGTTCGCCTCGCGAGGCTTGGACCCTCGCGAGGGTCTTGTGTGCCTTGTTGACGAAGATGGGTCGTACGGCCTGCTGCTTGGCCACGCGGTGGGCCGTAGGTAGGCAAGTCTGGGGACCCCCGTTCCCAGAACGCCGACAGTAGCCCCGGGGCCCAAGGTGCGCTCGGGCTTGGCTTCGCGGCGAAGCCAAGGGTCAAGTCCGGAGCACCGCGGGCCCCAAAAGCCTGCGGCCTCGGTCGACGCATGGCGGTTGATTGGACGTGGGCGTCTCCGCTTCCCCACGCTGCCTTGGCAACTGCATGTGACAAGTCCCTGCGACATGCAAGGAAAACCATCATTATGTGCGATCGTGGGAGACGCCGGTTGGCCTTCTCTTGCTAAAAACGGGGAGGGGGGCGGAGCCCCCGTTGCCCATCTCTTCCTCACTTGCTCGCTTCTTTGCTCCATTACTTGCGATGCCATCGATGGCGCCACGAAAGAAGTTCTCTGCCGCCGAGAAAGGAAAGGCCCCTCGCGAGGGCCCCGGTTCCCCGACGCCCAAGCGCGGTCGTGGCCGATCGCGCAAGCACGCCACGACCCCCACCGTGGCCCACCGTCGAGGCGGCACCACGACACGCGGAAGGGATCGTCCCATCCATGGTGGTTCGGCCGACGAGGGGAGGCGCAGGATGGTGGCACGGCCTCCCCGCCCGCACTTCCATTCGGCTGAGGTGTCGCAGGAGTTCGTTGTGTGGTCGGAGAGCCCAGCCGGCAACTGGCTCCAACTTCCGCGCTTCTTTGCTGGCGAACTGCCGGCCTCTGGTCCGGGCGGGCTCTGGCTGCAGGCGGACGGCTGCTGCAACAGGGCCTCTTGGGTCACGGCCGAGACTTCCGCCGCGGGCAACATGGCCCTGGCCCGCGGCTGGCAGACGTTCGCCCACGCACGCGGCCTGGGCAGGCGATGCACCCTCCATTTCAGGTATGATAGTGAGTCATCCCTCTATGTGAGGGTGTTCGGGGAGGATGGTCACCACGCCGGGTGCTGTCCCGAGATGAACGACGGCGAGGAGGTGCTCGGCCTTGGTGACGGTCATGATGAGGATGAGGGCGAGCCTGCCCTTGGCGGTGACCGCGTTTCCTCTAGCTACGGTGGCTCTTCCTCCGGTGACAGCTCCAGCAGCGGTGGCTACGATCAGCCACCACGCCGCCATGCCCGCTTCGAAGGAGGTAGCAGGTCATCTCGTCATCGCGCCTCTGTGAAGCGCGAGGAAGGGTCTAGCTAGGCTCGGGGCGTCGCCTAGAGCCTGCCTCTGCGGATTACTGCAACACTGCTTTGCTTAGCTTTTTCTTTCTTTCCTGCATCGAAAAAATGAAACCAGTTTGGGCCCAGAGGGGCATGTATCGAATTGTGGCTCTTTGGTTAATGCACTGTGCGTGTCGCTCCCATGCTGTGTTGTTATTTTCCGCAAGGATAACTTAACCTGGTGTGTTTTGGGATGCCCCTTCCCTCATGTGGTATCCGCGTTGCTCGGAAACTGCAAAAAAATCGTTGGGGGTGCGCTAAGAATTTGCCGTCCACCCAAGCCTTGACTTGGCGCCTTGTATCGCGGTAACCGAGGGGCACGGATTAGGAGAGATGTGACAACATCCAGGCTCGAACGAGGGTGGCTCGCGAGAAGGCGGAGAGAATAAAAATGCTCGCGAGGGCACCTGCCTATCCCCCTCACAAGGTATGCGAGAGAGAGAACATGAGCAAACCAGAGTCGAAAAATGCGGTAAAAGGCTAGGGAACCAAATCAGCAACGAACACCAAGAGCAACTTTGATTAAGGAAAAGCGAGCCAACTACGGAATGCAAATGAAAAGCCGCGTCCGGCACCTAATCTAGTCTTCAAGTCTTCTCACCAGCGGGGAGCTAAGTGCTGTCCACTAGGCGTGGGAGGGAGCCCCAGGGACCGAGGCCGGCGCTCCTAAGACTTCGGGGCGTGTACAGCCCCACTCATTATTACGTGAGAGTGTCACGGGCGGCGATTCTTCATGTGCACCGGCCTTCTTCATGTGTTCGGGCCTTTCTTCTCAGGCTCTGGGCCTTGCTTCATGGATAGAACTACCGGAGGTGCTGGATGTTCCAGGCGTTCTGGATGGGTATCCCATCCTCCGTCTCCAGGCGCGCTGCACCCAGCCTGGATACATGGACGACCCTGAACGGGCCCTCCCACATGGGCGAAATCTTGTGCAGCCCTTCCCTGGAGAGGACCCACCTCAGGACGAGGTCACCCACCTCGAGCGTTCTGGAGTGGATGTTACGGCAGTGGTACCGTCGCAGCGCTTGCTGATACCTTGCCGCCCTCAATGCGGCTTCGCGTCGGTGTTCCTCCCCCAGCACAAGATCCATCCCCCGCACGACGTCCTGCTATGTTTTGTCGAACGCCAGGACCCGCGCAGAGCGATGCTTGACCTTGTGAGGGAGGACTGCTTCGGCTCCGTAGATGAGGAAGAAAGGAGTCTCGCCCGTTGGCTTGGTAGCGGTGGTACGAATGGACCAAAGCACGGACTGGAGTTCGTCGTGCCAGCCCCTGCCGCAGGCCTCCAGCTTCTTCTTTAAGGTCCTGGTCTTGAGACCCCTTAGGACCTCATCGCTGGCGCGTTCGGCCTGACCATTGCTCCTGGGGTGGGCCACCGAAGCGTAGTAGATCTGCGTTCCAAGGTTAGCACAGTAGGTTTTGAAGAGGTTACTAGTGAACTGCGAGCCGTTATTTGTGATGATGCGGTTGGGGACCCAGAAGCGGCTTACGAGGCGCTTGATGAACTTGACAGCAGAGCCGGCTGGAATGGTACGGACGGCTTCCACTTCCGCCCACTTGGTGAACTTGTTGATGGTGACGTAGAGATAACGATAGCCCCTTGGCGCTCGTGGGAACGGGCCTAGGATGTCTAGCCCCATACCACGAACGACCACGTGAGTGGGACGGTTTGGAGGCCCTGAGCGGGCTGATGGATTTGCTTGGCGTGGAATTGGCAGGCTTCATAGGACTTCACCAGCTCGGCTGCATCGTTGAGTGTTGTGGGCCAATAGAATCCGCTACGGAAGGCCTTGCCGATGAGGGTCCGTGATGATGAGTGATGTCCAGAGTCCCCGCCGTGTATGTCAATCAGCAGCTCCCTCCCTTGATCGCTGGAGATGCAGCGCATCGTGACATCGTTCGGCCGTTTCCTGTACAACTCGCCGTCTTGAATGCAGTATGACGTGGCCTGTCGGGCCACGCGCTCTGCGTCTTCTTCCTTCTCCGGCAGTGTCTCGTGCATCAGGTACTCCTTGAAATCCTTGGTCCAGCATTCCTCCTGGGGCTTGAGTGCCAAGAGTAGCCGAGCTCCTGAGGTTGGGCCACAAGATGGGGCTCCCGTGGCCGGGGGTTGTGGGAGCTCCTCCCGAGGCTGAATCATGCTTGAAAGAGGTGGTGTAGCTGGCGGCTTGAAGAGCCGCTCTTCGAAGACGCCGGGCTCATGCGGTTGCTGCTTGGATGCTCTCTTGGCGATGTCGTCGGCCTCCTTGTTGGTGCCCTGGGGCACGTGCTGCAGCTCCAAGCCTGAGAACTGCTTTTCCATTTTGCGCACCTCCGCAAGGTAGGCCTCCATGTGCTCGTCCTTTGGCTCGTACACTTTGTTGGAGAAGTTGACGAGGAGCTGCGAGTCGCCCTTGACGGTAAGGCGCCTCACCCCCAGAGCCGCCGCAGCCTTCAGGCCGACTATGAGGCCTTCATATTCTGCGATATTTTTGGAGACCTTCTCGCCATGCTGGAAGCAGAGTTGCACGGCGTGGTAAAGCTTGTCCTGAGTGGGCGAGATGAGCACTGCCCCAGCCACCACGCCCTGGTGCCCAAAGGCGCCATCAAAATTCATGACCCAGCCGTCTGGTGTCTCACTTCCTGGGGAGGTGGACCGGTCTTCTCCTTCCTCAAGAGCCGGGGCATCCGTCCATTCTGCCACAAAATCGGCGAAGCTGCTCCCTTGATGACCCCGGTGGTGCTGAACTCCAGCTGGAATGCTTGCAGCTCGATGTTCCATTCAGCGACCCTTCCGCCGAAGTTCGGGCTCTCGAGTACCCTCCCAATGGGTAAGATGAGACGACCTTGATGGGGTGCCCCGGAAGTAGTGTCACAGCCATGCGAGGCCACCAAGAGTGCGAGCAGGAGCTTTTATGGCATGGGGTAGCGTGTCTCATGCGGCCCCGTGACACGGTGCCGATGGCACACCGGGTGCTCGATGAGGGCTGGCACACTGTTGAGGCTCGGGCCTTGCGGAGATTGTGGCATATCCTGAGGTAGAGGGTTTCCTGAGACATGGCCGTCCTCAGGAGCTTCCGCGATGTCGCCCTTCCGAGCTCGATCTTCCGCCACAGATGGCTCTGGTGTGCCATCCTGACCCTGCGTTGCATCAACTCTGGCTTGGCGCGGCACACCCTTCTCTTGGTGCTCCTCCCAAACCGCCACCAGTGCCGCGCTGGCGGAATACGGGGTGGCGGTGAGCTAGAGTACCAGAGGCTCGAGAGGCCGTGGCGCCACCATCACCGGGGGGCTGGTGAGGTATTCTTGAGGTCTTGGAAGGCCCGGTCGGCCTCCAGGGTCCACTCGAAGGGCCTTTCTTCTTCATGAGCTTAAAGAAGGGTAAGGCGCGCTCGCCTAGCTTAGGGATGAAACGCCCTAACGCGGTCAACCGTCCTGCAAGATTTTGCATCTTCTTGAGGGTCTGGTGGTGGGCTCATGTCTTCGATGGCCTTGATCTTCTCCGGGTTCGCCTCGATCCCTCTGTGGGATACGAGAAACCCTAGCAGCTTGCCAGAGGGGACACCAAACACGCATTTCTCCGGGTTAAGCCTCAAGTTCACCCGACACAAACTCTAAAAGGTCTCCTCCAAGTCTTGAATCAATGTCCTCGCCTTGCGAGATTTGACCACTATGTCATCAACGTAGGCCTCTGTGTTCCTGCCCAGCTGTCGCGCCAAGGCGATGTGCATCAAACGCTGAAAGGTTGCGCCAGTGTTGCGAAGGCCGAAAGGCATGCATGTGTAGCAATACACCCCACATGGTGTCAAGAAGGCCGTCTTCTCCACATCCTCCACCGCCATCTTGATCTGATGGTATCCAGAGAACGCATCCAGGAAACATAGCAAATCGCACTCGGTGGTGGATTCGACGATTTGATCGATGCGCGAAAGGGGGGACGGATCTTGGGGGCAGTCTTTGTTGAGGTTGGTGAAGTCGACGCACATCCATTCCTTCCCACCTTTCTTTGGTACTACAATAGGGTTCGCCAGCCAATCAGCGTACCGAACTTCTCGAATGGTGCCAACCACCTCTAGCTTGCGTGTCTCTTGGACAATGACGGCCTGCTTCTCGGCTGACTGTCGTCCCGCCCGCTGCTTCACGGGGCGCATGTTGGGCCACACCCTTAGATGATGCAGGATCACCTCTCTCGGGACACCTACCAGCTGATTGGGCTCCCACGCGAATATTTCCTTGTTCGCGCGCAAAAACCTCACCAAAGCTTCTTCTTGTTCCCGGTCTAGGTTGGTACCTATGGTAAATGTGGCTCCTGAAGACCCATCCTCGTCAACCGGCACCTGCTTGGTCTCCGCCTTGTCTTGGGTGAACAATTGCTTCTTCTTGGCGGGCGCGGTCTCCTTGGTCTCGGGCGATCGGGCACCGATCGCTGTACTGCCGCGGGTCTTGAAGGCGAGCCTCGAGCGCCTGCTATCGCTTCCTTAGTGTCCCCTTGATGGTGAGGGACGCCTTGCTCCTCGGCATCTTCATGACGCTAGTAGGGCGGGTGAGTCGCCGCCACGAATCGAGCGAGAGCCAGGAACCCGAGTATGGCATTGTACCGAGACCGATGCGGCTGGCGTCAAGTCCACCAGCTCAAGGCGATAGTTGTCGACGTGTCGGCAGACGGGAGGCGGATCTGCCCCAGAGAGTGGGCAGCTCCGCCACCTACTCCCGAAAAAGGCTTGCTGAGATTGAGCCTCTCGGGCGGCACGTGGAGGAGGCTGAAGGCTTCTACGGAGAGCAAGTTGAGGTCGGCTCCGCCGTCGATGAGGGTCTTGGTGATGGCCACGTTGCAGATGGTAGGCGCGTAGAGCATTGGGAGCATGCCAGAGCCAGTGGTAGAGCCGGGGTGGTCTTCTGAGTCGAAGGTGAGGTCGGCCTCTGGCGCAACTGTAACATCCCAAATTTTCAATTTGGAATGTCATACATAGGTCATCCATGCATATCATATTTTATTGCATATACGTTCCACAATCCTTGAAATCCTAAGCAACTCAAGGACCCTCGGAGATAGTTGGGGATTTTTCGGTTTTCATATTTGATTTCTATCAAAGAGCGAAAACAAGGATTTTTGATTTTAATTATTTTTCTCTCTGAAAAATATTTCATAAAAAAATAAATGAGGGGAGATAATATGACTTCTCCAAAACAATTGAAATATTGGAGGAAAAATGTTAAAATCATTTGTTGGATTTTATTTGAGTTTATTTGGATTTTATTTGCGTTAGAAAAATTGCACGTTTTCAAAAATTGCATTTTAGGGCCAAGAAAATGTTCATCTTGTTCTTAATATTTCATTTAGACGGTGAAAATTTGTTTTGGCATTTTTAGATTTTTATTTTATTTTATAGGTATTTTTTCTGTCGTCGGAATCTTAAAAAAACTCCTCGCACTCGACCGGGCCTAGGGCCCAGCCAAGCCGCCGCCGCCGCCGCCACTCGGACCGGAGTCCGAGTTGGACTCCGCCTCCGCCTTGCCCCCTCCTCCAAGCCAAGCCCCCCTCTCTTAAATACCCCCCCCCCCCGCCACCACCACCCACCACCACCACCGCTCACGGGAGTTCCGAGCCGAGCCGAGCTCGAGCCCCGCCGCCGCCTTCCGCCGGGCCGCCTGCCACCCCACGCTCACGAGCCCCGCCTGACCTCTCGCCGAGATATCCGCCGGATCCAAGACCGCCGGTTTTTTAAAAAACCGTTCGGTTTATTTTTATTTTCCGAAACCCTAGTTCTCGTTTTTTATAGAACGGTTTTTTTCTAGTTTATTTATTTAGCGAGCGTTCGCTTGTTCGTTCGTTTTAACGAACGCGTTCTTCATTTAGGTTCAGTTAACAAACGTTCGTTCGTTAAGCTGTTCGTCGTTTTTCTTTTTATCGGATTTATTCCGCGATTTTTCTGATCGTGATTTCTGATCCGATGTTAGATCTAGTATAACTTTTCGCTCGATTATTGGAATCAGGCGATTCAAGCGCCTAGAGTTTCGTCTCGAAACCCTATTTACAAATAACCAACTCAAACAAGTTTTTACCTCTGTAAAATTGGCCCCTAGTTCAGATTAGTAAACGGATCTTATTTCTTTCGCCGTTCGAGTTTTATTGCTTCGTTTGGTTTGATTCTTTTTGCAAACCGGAGTTCTTAAGTTGAACTTTCTGGTCAACCTCTTTTAGTTGAAGTTTTACCTGTGCATCTTTGCTTGTTGCTTATGTATGTTATTGTTTGCTTGCGATAGAATTCCGAGAATGCGAAGCGTGTTACTACGAGTCTCTAGGATTCACGGATCGTCAGCAAGGCAAGTAACACATTGATCATACTCTTTTCATACCCAGTTTTTGTGCATTAGCTCATTCCTCAAACATTGCATGATTAGGATGTCATTAACTTGTGGGTTGGGAAGTAGTAGTTGACGTAGAACCTATTGCCCTGTTATTATCAAACCCTTGGGAATTACTTCTATGTATTGCTATTATTGCTATGCTATGCTCGTAGGCGTGGTTTGGGTTTGAGTGAATCCATGACAGATGTGAGATTGTTAATTAATGGTATACTTTAAGGTGGCAACTTTAATACACATCTGGGTGGATTGAGGCACCTGGGGAACCCATTGTTGTCTGTTTTATTTTTTGGAAATCCCGGGATACCTGTGTGATCTTCCAATGGACCGCCACCCAGGCTCAAAGGGAACTGAGATTATTCATGCTAGAAACTTCCGTGTGCAGCCACAAGCTATTATGGGCTCTAGCATAGATGAGTAAGTTACGTGAAGCTCTTGAAGAGGTAGATCAGCAGGTAGTGGGTTTTGTAGGTTTGGTATGGTCTACCCTGAGTAGAGAGTTAATGTTTCTGAAAGACTATGTTTCGTCATCCGTTTCTCAAACACCATGTAGTGCGAGAAATCAACGGAGGCGACCGAGTCTTGTAGGGAAAAGTGCGCAAACCTGTGCAGAGTGTACAATCTAATCATGGTTAGCCGTGTCCCCGGTTATGGACATTTCTGAGTATCTAGTACTTGAGTATTCACATGTATCTCATCACACTTAATTAATATTGTTGGGTTGTTAATTACTTTAATTGGGATTGAGATGAGGTTATACCTTCTCAATGATGTTTCAACCATCATGATAGTTAAATTAAAAGTTTATTCCTTTGTTTTAGGGAAACATTAGCTTTTCAAGAAAACTATAACCATAGAGCTTTCCACCAGCCAAATATGCATGTAGTGATAGCATTATTCGTTATGCTCTATTGTGTTATATTGCCAAAGATATTCCATGTGTCAATTGTTTCGGGCTGCAACGTATTATGTTGCAGACTTTTCAGACGAGGAGTAAGGATTGCTAGGTCGTTGCCGTGCTGCTCAGCTATGTCGTTGGAGTTGATGGAGTCACTTTATTTTCCAAGCCTTCCGCTGTTATCGCATTAGATGGCCTTAAGCCATATTATTGTAATAAGTTCTCTTTTGAGACATTTGATGTAATAAGTGTGTGATTGCTACTCTATTATAAATCCTTCGAGTAGTGTGTGTGTCAGCATTACTTATCCAGGGATGACATTGAAACATAGAGACTTGATCATCTGAGGTCGGGTCGCTACAGGATGGTATCAGTTACACCAGACTTTGGGAACAAGATTGGAGTTCAGTACAACATTTCACCCCATAGACAGATGGACAGACAGAGAGAGTCAACCAGATTCTGGAGGACATGTTGAGAGCCTGTGCGCTAGATTATGGATCTAGTTGGGATGACAATTTGCCTTACGCAGAGTTCTCATATAACAATAGCTACCAGGCCAGTTTGAATATGGCACCGTTCGAAGCTCTGTATGGATGCAAATTTAGAACACCCCTGGTGTGGGATGAGGTAGGAGACCATCAGTTGTTTGGACCAGATTTGATCAAAGAGTCTGAAGAGAAGGTTAAACTGATCTGTGACAGATTGAAGATTGCCCAGTCCAGGCAGAAGAGTTATGCATACACGAAACGCAAGGAGGTAACCTATGAAATTGGAGACCGAGCCTATCTGCGAGTATCACCCTTGCTAGGAGTGAAACGTTTTGGAGTTAAGGGAAAGTTAGCCCCAAGATTTGTAGGACCGTATCGTGTTTTGGAACGGATGGGAGAAGTTGCCTACAAGTTGGAGTTACTTGAAGGATTGTCAGGAGTTCACGATGTGTTCCACGTATCACAACTGAAGAAGTGTCACGCTGAGATGGCCGATATACCGTTAAGAGATACAGTGCCCCTGGAGGCGATTTAGTTGGATAGTAATTTGACCTATGAAGAGAAGCCAGTGAAGATTCTTGACTTTGACAGCCGAGTCACTCGCAGCAAGGTTATCAAGTTTTGCAAAGTTCAGTGGAGCCACCATACCGAGGAGGAAGCCACCTGGGAACGAGAGGATGGTATTCGCAAGGACCACCCACACCTATTTTCTAGCCAACCTGAATCTCGAGGACGAGATTCATCTTAAGGGGGGTAGGTTTGTAACATCCCAAATTTTCAATTTGGAATGTTATACATAGGTCATCCATGCATATCATATTTTATTGCATCTTCGCTCGCAATCCTCGAAATCCTAAGCAACTCAAGGACCCTCGGAGAGAGTTGGGGATTTTCCGGTTTTCATATTTGATTTCTATCAAATAGCGAAAACGAGGATTTTTTATTTTAATTATTTTTCTCTCCGAAAAATATTTCACAAAAAAATACATGAGGGGAGATAATATGACTTCTCCAAAAAAATTGAAATATTGGAGGAAAAATCTTAAATCATTTGTTGGATTTTATTTGAGTTTATTTGGATTTTATTTGCGTTAGAAAAATTGCAAGTTTTCAAAAATTGCATTTTAGGGCCTAGAAAATACTCATCTTGTTCTAAATATTTCATTTAGACGGTGAAAATTTGTTTTGGCATTTTTAGATTATTATTTAATTTTATAGGAATTTTTTATGCTCATGAACCTTTTTTTTTAAAAACTCCTCGCGCCCGAGGGCCTAGGGCTCACTGAAGCCGCCCGCCGCCCTCGTCAGCGCCGCCTCCGCCACTCGGACCGGAGTCCGAGTAGGACTCCGACTTTGCCGCCGCCTTGCCCTCCTCCAAACCGAGCCCCTCTCTTAAATACCCCCCGCCCGCCACCACCACCACCCATCACCACCACTGCCGCCTCACGGAGCCCGAGCCTCGCCGCCGGAGTCGCCGCCGCCGCCTCATTGCCGGAGCCCGCCTCAAGGCCAACCCACGCCGGCCGGAGCCCCGTCTCGCCGGACCTCTCGCCGGAGGTATCCGCCGGATCCGAGACCCCGGGTTCTTTTAAAAACCGTTCGGGTTTTTTTTTCCGAAACCCTAGTTCTCGTTTTTTTATAGATTCTTTTTTTCCGGTTTATTTATTTAGCGAGCGTTCGCTATTTTGTTCGTTTAAACGAACGCGTTCTTCGTTAAGGTTCAGTTAACAGACATTCGTTCGTTAAGCTGTTAGTCGTTTTTCTTTTTATTGGATTTATTCCGCGATTTTTCTGATCGCGATTTCTGATCCGATGTTAGATCTAGTATAACTTTTCGCTCGTTTATTGGAATCAGGCGATTCAAGCGCCTAGAGTTTCGTCTCGAAACCCTCTTTCCGAATAACCAACTCAAACAAGTTTTTACCTCTGTAAAATTTGCCCCTAGTTCAGATTAGTAAAAGGATCTTATTTCTTTCGCCGTTCGAGTTTTGTTGCTTCGTTTGGTTTGATTCTTTTTGCAAACCGGAGTTCTTAAGTTGACCTTTCTGGTCAGCCTCTTTTAGTTGAAGTTTTACCTGTGCATCTTTGCTTGTTTCTTATGTATGTTATTGTTTGCTTGCGATAGAATTACCGGAGTGTGAAGCGTATTACTACGAGTCTCTAGGATTCGCGGATCGTCAGCAAGGCAAGTAACACATTGATCATACTCTTTTCATACCCAGTTTTTGTGGATTAGCTCATTCCTCAAACATTGCATGATTAGGATGTCATTAACTTGTGGGTTGGGAAGTAGTAGTTGAGGTAGAACCTATTGCCCTGTTATTATCAAACCCTTGGGAGTTACTTCTACGTATTTCTATTATTGCTATGCTATGCTCGTAGACGTGGTTTGGGTTTGAGTGAATCCATGACAGATGTGAGATTGTTAATTAATGGTTTACTTTAAGGTGGCAACTTTAATACACATCTGGGTGGATTGAGGCACCGGGGAACCCAAAGTGTTGTTTGCTTTATTTTTGGAAATCCTGGGTACCCGTGGTGATCTTCTTATGGACCGCCACCTGTGCTCAAAGGGAACTGAGATTATTCATGCTAGAAACTTCCGTGCAGCCACAAGCTATTATGGGCTCTAGCATAGTTGAGTAAGTTACGTGAAGCTCTTGAAGAGGTAGATCAGCAGGTAGTGGGTTCTCAGAGGTTTGGTATGGTCTACCCCGAGTAGAGAGTTAATGTTTCGAAAGACTATGTCTCGGTCATCCATTTCTCAAACACCATGTAGTGCGAGAAATCAATGAGGCGATCGAGTCTTGTGGGGAAAAGTGCTAAACCTCTCAGAGAGTGTACAATCTAATCATGGTTAGCCGTGTCCCTTGCTATGGACATTTCGAGTATCTAGTACTTGAGTATTCACATGTATCTCATCACACTTAATTAATATTGTTGGGTTGTTAATTACTTTAATTGGGATTGAGATGGGGTTATACCTTCTCAATGATGTTTCAACCATCATGATAGTTAAATTAAAAGTTTATTCCTTTGTTGTAGGGAAAAATTAGCTTTTCGCAAAACTATAACCATAGAGCTTTCCACCAGCCAAATATGCATGTAGTGATAGCATTATTCTATTCTGCTCTATTGTGTTATATTGCCAGCATATTCCATGTGTCAATTGTTTTCGGGCTGCAACGTATTATGTTGCAGACTTTTCAGACGAGGAGTAAGGATCATTAGGTCGTTGCCGTGCAGCTCAGCTATGCCGTTGGAGTTGATGGAGTCACTTTATTTTCCAAGCCTTCCGCTGTTAGCGCATTAGATGGCCTTAAGCCATATTATTGTAATAAGTTCTATTTTGAGACATTCGATGTAATACGTGTGTGATTGCTACTCTGTTATAAATCCTTCGAGTACTATGTGTGTCAGCATTACTGATCCAGGGATGACACTGAAACACAGAGACTTGACCATCTGAGGCCGGGTCGCTACAGCAACCCAACCTGGCGGAGCCCCCGGGCGCTTGGAGGCTGCCCCAATCTGACGGAAGAAAGGCTTGACGTGGCGATCTGAAGGCGGCGCTTGAGAGCCACCCAGCAGCGCCGCGACTTCGTGGTGCACCGGCACCGCGTAGCATGCGGTGAAGAGGTTGTGGAGTTCCTCCCAGGATGCCACCGTGGACCCCAGGAGGTTGAGCAGCCAAACGCGTGGCTCGCCAGTGAGGGTCATGGGGAACCAGTTGTCCATGATCTTGCTGTCGCCTCCGGCATCGAGGACGGCCTTCTCGTACTCTTCGCAGAACAACACTGGTCCGCCAAGGCCGTCAGAACGCCGGGCGGCATCTCCGGCTTGAACTTGGTCGGCCATTGCACTCGCCGTAGGGCGGGGGCCAGGGCTCGGTACCCAGACTCCCTGCTGCTGGTGTCGGTCGCAGAGGCAGATGGCGGCGCGCCTGCCATGGGAGCGAAGCGTGGTGGCGTGGGGCGCAGGTTGGTGGAGAGGAGCTCCGGCGCACCCCCTACCTGCCGCACCAAATGTCGGATGTGGGGTTCCGGCCAACCATTAAGGTTTGAACACTTGGGTGTGTGCGAAGTCTTTCCCTCCTACCAATCTACGCTCTAGCTCGCTAAGATCTTGCGGTCGAACTCGACGAACTCACAACACAGAAAGACACGGGGTTTATACTGGTTCGGGCCACCGTTGTGGTGTAATACCCTACTACAGTGTGGTGGTGGTGGATTGCCTCTTGGGCTGGTGATGAACAGTACAAGGGAAGAACAGCCTCCTGAGGTTGAGGTGTTCTTGTGCGTATGAACTTGTGGTGTGAGGATTTGATGAACTGCTCGATCCTCTACTACTGTGGTGGCTAGTCCTATTTATTGAGGCCCTGGTCCTCTTCCCAAATATCGAGTGGGAAGGGAGCCAACAACGGCGGGCAAATTTGAAGGGGGACAGCTAGTACAAGCTATCCTGACAAAAGCGGTCTATGCCTGCAAAATCACTGGGGTGACGCCGTCTTGGGCTCCATGATGACCTCCGCCTTGGCATCGTCCTGGTCTTGTTCTTGTTGCACCAACATAGCAACCTTTGTCAGATGCCTCAGTATTCTTCGCCTGCGCTGGCCTCCTTAGCACAAAAGAGGAAATAAGGACATTGCGCGCACCGGCGCCCGCCTGGCACCGTTCGTCATGGCTCACGTCACGAGAGCCTCGTGAGGTTTGCCCCGCCTTGATATCTCCGCTCCTCGTGAGCCTGCCTAGCTAGGCCACTCCAGAGGAGGTCTTGCATCGTCTGCCTCGCGAGGCTTGGACCCTCGCGAGGGTCTTGGGTGCCTTGTTGACGAAGATGGGCCGTACGGCCTGCTGCTTGGCCACGCTGTGGGCCGCAGGCACGCAAGTCTGGGGACCCCATTCCCAGAACGTCGACACTAAGTGCAAAAGCAGAATCTCTTTCTACCACTAGTTTAGCCTCTAGAGCATCAGCAGTTGGCAATTCATAATGCACAATTGGGCCAATGCCACTGCTGTGGGATGATACAACGTCCATGGGGACCTCACTCTTTGATCTTGGGCTAACCTGTTTTGCCCATAAAGTTCCGATTGGATTCAGAAAAGACGAAGTTAGCAAAACATCTCAACTGGGAGTTATAACAGCAAACCAGTTAAACAAAAAAGGAATTAAAGAGTTTCAATTGGATGCTGAAAAGTAGTTATTAACATCATTGTAACCCGTTGTTGCAGCAGCAAAGTAGTTAAACAAACAAGTAGCTATTTAAGTTCGGGCAAACAGGTAATTCTTAACAGTAAGTATCAAACACATAGATAGGCGCAGTCTATAATAGGATTAATAGGCTGTGGCATTATGTATTCATTAGCAAAGTAAATTAAGCCAAGCAACGTGATTGACCAATTTCGCAATTAGTGGCTAACTAAAATTCCGAGAAGCATGTAACTGAACTTACGCTAGTTCTTTGTACAAGCAAACTGCAACTTCTTTTTCGCTTACAAGGTTGTACGAAGGAGTCCATGGCATCAATTGCTTGGATACGCAGTCCCAATACTTCTTTCTTCCCACACTGCATTGGTAAGTCGAATGGTTAACTGCAAGATGGTGCATCCTTGATATGTTATATGAGGACGTGTAGTCGGACTAGTTGTAGCCACACACATCACAATCGGCTTTTATCAGATATTTCATGTGATTACTTTTGACATATCGAGATCTAAGCAATCTACAATAGGATGAAAAGAGTGGCATCCTTCACATTATTGGCAAACTCAGTTCATAGAAACAAGTGGGTAAATCAAAAGCGCCACTGGAATATTTTTCACTACCCCAATCATACACGCAAAAAGGGGCAACGCCACCATAGGGGCTGGTATGGGCGGCCGCCTCGGGTGGCTGGAAAGTGTGCACCTAGTTTTAGTCGTCTGTGTTGGCCCAGGCTAGTTTTGTTCGTCCCAACGCATTTGAAAGGTGCAATGTAAAAAATGAAGAAAAATGTTTCAATTTGGATGGCCCAATAACATAAGTGCAAGGCAAGCCCTATAGCAGGCTCGCGGCCCAAACGAGCGCCTCCCATATCGATCGATAGCAGGAAAATTCCCAATTCATTCGCTCTAGCCTCAAGTCTGGTTCACTCCTAACCTAGCCGCCACCGACAGATCGACACAAAGATTTCCTCGCGCCCTCGTTGGAGGGCGGTCGCCAGGCTTCAAGCGAACAGAAGGACAAGAAGATGAAGATCCAACCCTGGGTCTATAGCCTGCATGGGAGGCAGCGGCGGCAGCACAGGCATGGCATCGAGCTTGTGCAAACGGACAGTCGCAGCTTGCTGTTGGAAATATGCCCTAGAGGCAATAATAAAAGGATTATTATTATATTTCCTTGTTCGTGATAATTGTCTTTTATTCATGCTATAATTGTATTATCCGTAAATCGTAATACACGTGTGAATACATAGACCACAATATGTCCCTAGTGAGCCTCTAGTTGACTAGCTCGTTGATCAATAGATAGTCATGGTTTCATGACTATGGACATTGGATGTCATTGATAACGGGATCACATCATTAGGAGAATGATGTGATGGACAAGACCCAATCCTAAGCATAGCACAAGATCGTAGTTCGTTTTGCTAGAGCTTTTCCAATGTCAAGTATCTCTTCCTTAGACCATGAGATCGTGTAACTCCCGGATACCGTAAGAGTGCTTTGGGTGTACCAAACGTCACAATGTAACTGGGTGACTATAAAGGTGCACTACAGGTATCTCCGAAAGTATCTCATTGGGTTGACACGGATCGAGGCGGGATTTGTCACTCCGCATGACGGAGAGGTATCTCTGGGCCCACTCGGTAATGCATCATCATAATGAGCTCAAAGTGACCAAGTGATTGGTTACAGGATCATGCATTACGGTATGAGTAAAGTGACTTGCCGGGTAACTAGACTGAACGAGGTATTGGGATACCGACGATCGAGTCTCGGGCAAGTAACGCATCGATTGACAAAGGGAATTGAATACGGGATTAATTGAATCCTCGACATCGTGGTTCATCCGATGAGATCATCGAGGAGTATGTGGGAGACAACATGGGTATCCAGATCCCGCTGTTGGTTATTGACCGGAGAGCCGTCTCGGTCATGTCTGCATGTCTCCCGAACCCGTAGGGTCTACACACTTAAGGTTCGGTGACGCTAGGGTTGTATGAATATGAGTATGCAGCAAACCGAATGTTGTTCGGAGTCCCGGATGAGATCCCGGACGTCACGAGGAGTTCCGGAATGGTTCGGAGGTAAAGAATTATATATAGGAAGTGCTATTTCGGCCATCGGGAGAATTTCGGGGGTTACCGGTATTGTCTGGGACCATCTGGAAGGGTCCCGGGGTCCACCGGTGGGGCCACCTATCCCGGAGGGCCCGTGGGCTGAAGTGGGAGGAACCAGCCCTGGTGGGCTGGTGCACCCCACTTGGGCCCCCGCGCCTAGGGTTGGAAACCCTAGGGTGAGGCGCCCACTTGCCTTGGGGGCAAGCATCCCCTTGGCCGCCCCTTGGGAGATCAGATCTCCAAGGGCGGCGTCCCAGGGGGCCTATAAAAGGGGAAGGGAGGGGCAGCCGCACTTGCATCTTGGCGCCTCCCTCTCCCTGCTACACCTATCCTCCTCTCACACGTTCTTGGCGAAGCCTCGCCGGAGATCTTGCTTCTCCACCAACACCACGCCGTCCGTGCCGCTGCTGAGCCATCTTCCTCAACCTCTCCTTCCCCTTGCAGGATCAAGAAGGAGGAGACGCCATCCGCTCCGACGTGTGTTGAACGCGGAGGTGCCGTCTGCTCGGCACTCGGTCATGGGTGATTTGGATCACGGGCAGTACGACTCCATCATCCACGTTCGATGAACGCTTCAAGCACGCGATCTACAAGTGGTATGTAGATGCAATCTCTCCCATGACTCGTTGTTTAGATGAACTCATAGATGGATCTTGGTGAAACCGTAGGAAAATTTTTAATTTTACGCAACGCGTTCCCCAACAATGGCATCATGAGCTAGGTCTATGCGTAGTTCTCTATTGCACGAGTAGAACACAATTTTGTTGTGGGCGTAGATCTTGTCAACTTGCTTGCCGCTACTAGTCTTTTCTTGCTTCAGCGGTATTGTGGGATGAAGCGCCCGGACTGACCTTACACGACGCTTTACGTGAGACAGGTTCCAATCAATCGACATGCACTAGTTGCATAAGGTGGCTAGCGGTGTCTGTCTCTCCTACTTTAGTTGGAGCGGATTAGATGAAAAGGGTCCTTATGAAGGGTAAATAGAAGTTGACAAAATCACGTTGTGGTTATTCGTAGATAAGAAAACGTTCTTGCTAGAACCCAATTGCAGCCACGTAAAATATGCAACAACAATTAGAGGACGCCTAACTTGTTTTTGCAGCAATTGTCATGTGTTGTGATATGGCAGTAAGTTGTGATGAATGATGAATGACATATTGTGATGTATGAGATCAAGTTCTTGTAATAGGAATCACGACTTGCATGTCGATGAGTATGACAACCGGCAGGAGCCATAGGAGTTGTCTTAATTATTGTATGACCTGCGAGTCATTGATTCAACGCCATGTAAATTACTTTACTTTATTGCTAAACATGTTAGCCATAGTAGTAGAAGTAATTGTTGGCGAGCAACTTCTTGGAGACATGATGATGGAGATCATGATGATGGAGATCATGGTGTCATGCCGGTGACAAGATGATCATGGAGCCCCGAAGATGAAGATCAAAGGAGCTATATGATATTGGCCATATCATGTCACTACTTTATATAATTGCATGTGATGTTTATTATGTTTTATGCATCTTATTTACTTAGAACGACGGTAGTAAATAAGATGATCCCTTATAATAATTTCAAGAAAGTGTTCCCCTAATCGTGCACCGTTGCTAAAGTTAAAGTTGCTTCAAGCACCAAGTGATGATCGGGTGTGATAGATCCTTACGCTCACATACAACGGTGTAAGACAGTTTTACACATGCATAAACACTTAGGGTTAACTTGACGAGCCTAGCATGTACAGACATGGCCTCGAACACAAGAGACCGAAAGGTCGAACATGAGTTGTATGGAAGATACGATCAACATGGAGATGTTCATCGACGATGACTAGTCCGTCTCACGTGATGATCGGACACGGCCTAGTCGACTCGGATCATGTAAACACTTAGATGACTAGAGGGATGTCAAATCTGAGTGGGAGTTCATTAAATAATTTGATTAGATGAACTTAATTATCATGAACATTAGTCTAAAATCTTCGCAAAATGTCTTGTAGATCAAATGGCCAACGCTCATGTCACCATGAACTTCAACGCTGCTCCTAGAGAAAACCAAGCTGAAAGATGATGGCAGCAACTATTCGGACTAGGTCCGGAACCTGAGGATCATCCTCATAGCAGCCAAGAAACAATATGTCCTAGAAGCACCGCTAGGTGACGCACCCATCCCAGAGAAACAAGACATTATGAATGCTTGGCAGTCTCGTGCTGAGGATTACTCCCTCATTCAGTGCGGCATGCTTTACAGCTTAGAACCGGGGCTCCAAAAGCGTTTTGAGCAACACGGAGCATATGAGATGTTCGAGGAGCTGAAAATGGTTTTCCAAGCTCATGCCCGGTCGAGAGATATGAAGTCTCCGACAAGTTCTATAGTTGTAAGATGGAGGAAAACAGTTACAAGGTGAGCACATACTCAAAATTTCTGGGTTGCACAACCGCCTGTCCCAAATTGGACATTAACCTCCGGACGAGGCGGTCATTGACAGAATCCTTATGTCGCTCCACCAAGCTACAAGAGCTTTGTGATGAACTACAATATGCGTGGGATGGTGAAGACCATTCCGAAGTATTCTCAATGCTGAAGTCAGCAGAGGTTGAAATCAAGAAAGAACATCAAGTGTTGATGGTCAATAAAACCACTAAGTTCAAAAAGGGCAAGGGTAAGAAGAACTTCAAGAAGGACGGCAAGGATGTTGCCGCGCCCGGTAAGCAAGTTGCCGGGAAGAAGTCAAAGAATGGACCCAAACCTGAGACAGAGTGCTTTTATTGCAAAGAGAAGGGCCACTGGAAGCAGAACTGCCCCAAATACTTAGCGGACAAGAAGGCCGGCAACACTGAAGGTATATTTGATATACATGTAATTGATGTGTACCTTACCAGTACTCGTAGTAACTCCTGGGTATTTGATACTGGTGCCGTTGCTCATATTTGTAACTCACAGCAGGAGCTGCGGAATAAACGGAGACTGGCGAAGGACGAGGTGACGATGCGCGTCGGGAATGGTTCCAAGGTCGATGTGATCACCGTCGGCACGCTACCTCTACATTTACCTACGGGATTAGTTTTAAACCTCAATAATTGTTATTTAGTGCCAAGTTTGAGCATGAACATTGTATCAGGATCTCGCTTAATGCGAGATGGCTACTCATTTAAATCCAAGAATAATGTTTGTTCTATTTATATGAGAGATATGTTTTATGGTCATGCTCAGATGGTCAATGGTTTATTCTTAATGAATCTCGAACGTAATATTACACATATTCATAGTGTGAATACCAAAAGATGTAAAGTTGATAACGATAGTCCCACATACTTGTGGCACTGCCGCCTTGGTCACATTGGTGTCAAGCGCATGAAGAAACTCCATTCTGATGGACTTTTAGAGTCTCTCGATTATGAATCATTTGACACATGCGAACCATGCCTTATGGGCAAAATGACCAAGACTCCGTTCTACGGAACAATGGAGCGAGCAACCAACTTATTGGGAATCATACATACCGATGTAAAAGCGGTCCAATGAGCGCCGAGGCTCATGGAGGATATCGTTATGTTCTCACTCTCACTGATGACTTGAGTAGATATGGGTATGTCTACTTGATGAAACACAAGTCTGAGACCTTTGAAAAGTTCAAGGAATTTCAGAATGAGGTAGAGAATCACCGTGACCGAAAAATAAAGTTCTAACGATCAGATCGTGGAGGAGAATATTTAAGTCACGAATTTGGTACACACTTAAGGAAATGTGGAATCGTTTCACAACTCACGCCGCCTGGAACACCTCAGCGTAATGGTGTGTCCGAACGTCGTAATCGCACTCTATTGGATATGGTGCGATCTATGATGTCTCTTACAGATTTACTTCTATCATTTTGGGGATACGCTATAGAGACATCTACATTCACTTTAAATAGGGCACCGTCTAAATCCGTTGAGACGACACCGTATGAATTATGGTTTGGGAAGAAACCTAAGCCGCTTTCTAAAAGTTTGGGGATGCGGTGCTTATGTCAAGAAACATCAACCTGAAAAGCTCGAACCCAAGTCGGAAAAATGCGTCTTCATAGGATACCCTAAGGAAACCATTGGGTATACCTTCTACCTTAGATCCGAAGGCAAGATCTTTGTTGCTAAGAACGGATCCTTTCTTGAAAAAGAGTTTCTCTCGAAAGGAGTAAGTGGGAGGAAAGTAGAACTCGATGAAGTACTACCTCTTGAACCGGAAAGTAGTGCAGCTCAGGAAAATGTTCCTGTGGTGCCTACACCTACTGGAGAAGAAATTAACGATGATGATCAAACTACTTCGGATCAAGTTGCTACTGAACTTCGTAGGTCCACAAGGACACGTTCCACACCAGAGTGGTATGGCAACCCTGTCCTGGAAATCATGTTGTTGGACAACGGTGAACCTTCGAACTATGAAGAAGCGATGGCGGGCCCGGATTCCAACAAATGGCTTGAAGCCATGCAATCCGAGATAGGATCCATGTATGAAAACAAAGTATGGACTTTGACAGACTTGCCCGATGATCGTGAGCGATAGAAAACAAATGGATCTTTAAGAAGAAGACAGACGGATGGTAATGTCACCATGTATAAAGCTCGACTTGTCGCTAAGGGTTATTGGCAAGTTCAAGGGATTGACTACGATGAGACTTTCTCTCCGTAGCGAAGCTTAAGTCCGTCCGAATCATGTTAGCAATTGCCGCATACTATGATTATGAGATATGGCAGATGGACGTCAAAACGGCATTCCTTAACGGTTATCTTAAGGAAGAGCTGTATATGATGCAGCCGGAAGGTTTTGTCGACCCTAAGAATGCTAACGAGGTATGCAAGCTCCAAAGTGATCCATTTATGGGCTGGTGCAAGCATCTCGGAGTTGGAACATTCGCTTTGATGAGACGATCAAAGCGTTTGGGTTTATGCAGACTTATGGAGAAGCCTGCGTTTACAAGAAAGTGAGTGGGAGCTCTGTAGCATTTCTCATATTATATGTAGATGACATACTTTTGATGGGAAATGATATAGAACTCTTGGACAGCATTAAGGCCTACTTGAATAAAAGTTTTTCAATGAAGGACCTTGGAGAAGTGCTAACATATTAGGCATCAAGATCTATAGGGATAGATCGAGACGCCTCATAGGTCTTTCACAAAGCACATACCTTGATAAGATTTTGAAGAAATTCAAAATGGATCAGTCCAAGAAAGGGTTCTTGCCTGTACTGCAAGGTGTGAGATTGAGCTCGTCTCAATGCCCGACCACGACAAAAGATAAAGAAGAGATGAGCGCCATCCCCTATGCCTCGGCCATAGGATCTATTATGTATGCCATGTTGTGTACTGACTGATGTAAACCTTGCCGTAAGTTTGGTAGGAAGGTACCAAAGTAATCCCGACAAGGAACATTGGACAGCGGTCAAGAATATCCTAAAGTACACGAAAAGGACAAAGGACATGTTTCGTTTATGGAGGTGACGAAGAGCTCGTCAGAAGGGTTACGCCGACGCTAGCTTCGACACGCACTCAGATGACTCTAAGTCACAAACCGCATACACGTGTATATGTTGAATGATGGGGCGATAAGTTGGTGCAGCTACAAGCAGGCGTCGTGGCGGGATCTACGTGTGAAGCGGAGTACATGGCAGCCTCGGAGGCAACAAGATGAAGCAATTTGGGTGAAGGAGTTCATCACCGACCTAGGAGTTATACCCAATGCGTCGGGGCCAATCAAACTCTTCTGTGACAACACTGGAGCTATTGCACTTGCCAAGGAGCCCAGGTTTCACAAGAAGACCAGGCACATCAAGCATCGCTTCAACTCCATCCGTGAAAATGTTCAAGATGGAGACATATAAATTTGCAAAGTGCATACGGACTAAACCTCTTCCGCGAGCAAAACATGATCAACACCAGAACTCTATGGGTGTTCGGTTCATCACAATGTAACTAGATTATTGACTCTAGTGCAAGTGGGAGACTGTTGGAAATATGCCCTAGAGGCAATAATAAAAGGATTATTATTATATTTCCTTGTTCGTGATAATTGTCTTTTATTCATGCTATAATTGTATTATCCGTAAATCGTAATACACGTGTGAATACATAGACCACAATATGTCCCTAGTGAGCCTCTAGTTGACTAGCTCGTTGATCAATAGATAGTCATGGTTTCACGACTATGGACATTGGATGTCATTGATAACGGGATCACATCATTAGGAGAATGATGTGATGGACAAGACCCAATCCTAAGCATAGCACAAGATCGTGTAGTTCGCTTTGCTAGAGCTTTTCCAATGTCAAGTATCTCTTCCTTAGACCATGAGATCGTGTAACTCCCGGATACCGTAAGAGTGCTTTGGGTGTACCAAACGCCACAACGTAATCGGGTGACTATAAAGGTGCACTACAGGTATCTCCAAAAGTGTCTCATTGGGTTGACACGGATCGAGACTGGATTTGTCACTCCGTCTGACGGAGAGGTATCTCTGGGCCCACTTGGTAATGCATCATCATAATGAGCTCAAAGTGACCAAGTGATTGGTTACAGGATCATGCATTACGGTACGAGTAAAGTGACTTGCCGGTAACGAGACTGAACGAGGTATTTGGATACCGACGATCGAGTCTCGGGCAAGTAACGTACCGATTGACAAAGGGAATTGAATACGGGATTAATTGAATCCTCGACATCGTGGTTCATCCGATGAGATCATCGAGGAGTATGTGGGAGCCAACATGGGTATCCAGATCCCGCTGTTGGTTATTGACCGGAGAGCCGTCTCGGTCATGTCTGCATGTCTCCCGAACCCGTAGGGTCTACACACTTAAGGTTCGGTGACGCTGGGGTTGTATGAATATGAGTATGCAGCATACCGAATGTTGTTCGGAGTCCCGGATGAGATCCCGGACGTCATGAGGAGTTCCGGAATGATCCAGAGGTAAAGAATTATATATAGGAAGTGCTATTTCGGCCATCGGGAGAATTTGGGGTTACTGGTATTGTCTGGGACCACCGGAAGGGTCCCGGGGTCCACCGGTGGGGCCACCTATCCCAGAGGGCCCGTGGGCTGAAGTGGGAGGAACCAGCCTGGTGGGCTGGTGCGCCCCACTTGGGCCCCCCTGCGCCTAGGGTTGGAAACCCTAGGGTGGGGGGCGCCCCACTTGCCTGTGGGGCAAGCATCCCCCCTTGGCCGCCGCCCCCCTTGGGAGATCAGATCTCCAAGGGCCGGCGCCCCCCCCAAGGGGCCTATATAAAGGGGGAGGAGGGAGGGGGCAGCCGCACTCTTGCATCTTAGCGCCTCCCTCTCCCCTGCTACACCTCTCCTCCTCCGTCACGTGCTTGGCGAAGCCCTGCCCGAGTGCTGCTTCTCCACCAACACCACGCCGTCGTGCTGCTGCTGGAGCCATCTTCCTCAACCTCTCCTTCCCCCTTGCTGGATCAAGAAGGAGGAGACGTCATCCGCTCCGTACGTGTGTTGAACGCGGAGGTGCCGTCCGTTCGGCACTCGGTCATCGGTGATTTGGATCACGGCGAGTACGACTCCATCATCCACGTTCCAGTGAACGCTTCCGCACATGATCAACAAGTGGTATGTAGATGCAATCTCTCTCCCATGACTAGTTGCTTAGATGAACTCATAGATGGATCTTGGTGAAACCGTAGGAAAAATATTAATTTTCTGCAACGTTCCCCAACACTTGCAAGAGTAGCATGCGCAATGAGAAGGTACATCACATCCCTAATTATATCTAATTCAACTCTTCAATTTCTGGCCAATAGTTAAACCTGACGGTGTTTTAAAACTGCTTGTATGTAGGGAGTCTATGAGAAAATGAAACCAATTTCTACTTATTTTATAACTCCCCCAATCAATACCGAATCGACCGAATCTGATGTATCTAATCAAGTTTCCGGTGCAAACATCCAAGCTCATGTTGTTCTTGAGCCTCAAGTGTCTAATGAACAGACTGCTAATGAAGGATTTGATGCAAACATTTTACATGCTCCTGGTGATGAACATATAGTGTCTAATGAGGGATCTAATGCAAGCATTTTGCAAGCTCCTATTGAAGGATTTAGTGTCTAATGATGATCTGCTATGTTGAGAGAGACATAGAGATTTGCAGGCATTGATGACAAGCAAATTATAGTGCATTTTCATGGCTTGAGGAAACGTCGAGGCCATCTACCAGAAAGTCCTCGTATCATGACAACGTAGCATAAATACTTTTCCAATCTGTTGTTTGAAACTATTGGCATACTTGTGCAGGATAGATATATTGATATGCAGTTTGCGCACTGGTTATAGGTGCAATTACACTTCAATATTTTTAGCCAGAGAACGAATCATTCAAGCAGTATGCACCATGTTTGTAGTCCTTGTACACCATGTTGCATTTTGTGTTTTTTGGTGCTTGCATCATTAGTGTTTATAATCTGAACTACTTTGGATCATTAGTTGGTTTTCAAAGTGCATGTAACTTCACATTTCTCAAGTTATGTTGATTTCCGGAGTGCAAGTGCCTTCATATTTTTTAAGTTAAATGTTCGCCGGTAACTTGAATTGTGGACCCGCTTAACGCACACAAATCATACACGAATGCCACTACAAATTAAATGAAGTGCAGGGACTTACGCTAGCCCGTTGTAGAGGCTCACTGCAGCTCTGCTTGCACTTGGGATGTTCCATGTACAAGTCCATGTTACCACTTGCTTGGATGTGCAGGCCTTGTGCTCCTTGCATCCCCCTCTGCATTTTTGACACGGTGAATGGTTGATAAAATAAGAGGAATCGACCTTGCTCTTGTACCGGAGGACAGATACTTACAAGGTTATACGGGTGTGTAGGATGTGTACCAGATCCCGTAGCGCCGTCATGCTTCGCTAAAAAATGGTTTTCTTGTTTCAGATGATATCTCCAAAAGAAATAAGAGTTAAAGTCAGAGTTGCATAGGCGTGTAAGCTAAGAGAGCAGTGAAATGATATCCAAACATCTTCGGAACAGTGCACAAGGGAGTGATGTGTGGATACCTAGTTCGGGCCGACGTTTGGGCATGCTCGCCTAGCTAGAGTGCGGGTCACTTCAGAGCCGTTGAGGGTGATGCACTGGCGTTGGCTGGCCGCGCACGGATGCAGATCTTGAGTGGCAGCAGAGCGCTACGATGCGGTGGACGAGACCGTTGGTGAAGCCCCAGCGGCCTCGGGGGGCGGAGGTGCGACGATGTGCTCGGTGAAGTAGCACTCGTGAGCTGGGAGACAGCGTCGGTGAAGCGTACCTGATGCGGTGGAAGTTGGTGTCTGTGAGGCACATCGGTTGCGGCGGCCGACGTTGTCGGTGGACCACCTGATGCGGTGGACGAGGGCGTAGATGAGGTGGCTCCGGTGCGGTGGTGAAGCGCGACCGTCGTCTTCGTCGTCGTCGTCCGGCACAGAGGTGGGGAAAGAGACGAGACGAGGGGCGATTCAAACTTTGCTTGGGTTGGCGGCGAATTAGGGATTTGAGCAATCTGGGCGCGGAAGGGGACGATGGAGAAGGGAGATTTTGCAGGGCTGGAATTGGGGCCGCCAGATATTTCAATTCAAAACATGGAAGCGCGAACTTATTTTGTCGTCGTCCTTTTTTTGGGGGGGAGGTGGGTGGGTGGGACGCAGCTTCGATGACTTAAAGGCACCTGCCTTTGGGTCACTGACATGTGGGCCAGCCACCTATTGGGCCCACATGTCATAGACACAAAGGTAGGTGCCTTAAGGCACCGAAGCATCGTCTGGGTGGGTGGCTGCGTGCTAAGCCACCGTACGACACACACGACCACCACGACACGACCCTAGTCTGCCTGGTGCGCCTACATTTGAGAGGAGATTTGAGAATGCAAACGAATCTTCTTTCACTTGCAAATGAATCTGTATGTATTACCATGCCCGTGTTTTTCCTTGCAAATAATTAGTCATTCAAAACGAGATACTATAAATTAATTAATGAGTTATTTGAAAAAAAACGAAAAGGTATCCACGGTATCCATGCTAACATGGATTAGAGTGTGTGTCACATAATTAGTTATTTGAATTAGAGTGTGTGTCACATAGCGATCTCCAATTCTAACGTGGATTTCGCATTTCACTGTATCCATGCTACTTCTTTAATATAAATTCATATGTATATGATGAACACCATGGTAGTGAGCAAAAATTTGGATGGATTCAAACATATGCCCTACAAAATAGCACAACAAATCGAGTGAATGTCAACTTTTCGAAACCTAGTATGGCACGAATTAGAAATAATTACCCATATGCATGGTCCTCAGTTCAAATCTTACAATGTACACCGAATTGAAACATCGATATTAAGTCTCGTACTATCTACATTCAAATGTTGTTTTTAGCCCCCCCACCCACCCCCCCCCCCGCACACACGCTACATACTTCCTGTATCGGTCAATCTTCCTCTCCTAACCACCTTAGGAAGCTATCGGTTTCCAACACACATTCATTCTTTCTCTCCATGTTTCAATCTCAAACTCTCTCAACTACACAATCCCCTTTTTCCACTCTGTTACCAAATGTATTTACCTCACACACCCGCCATTGTACCCCATGCCGAGCTCTCTCTCTCTCTCTCCCTCTCCCTCTCACCCTCTCGCGCTAAATACATGCATTGCCTATCTAGCCCCCAAACCTCTCGTGCGAACGCATGCATGTTGTCTATCTAGGTCACTCCCTCGAGACTGTCACTCTTTCTTCCGCACGGTGGGCCACACTCGCTCAATCTCGCTCTCTTTATCTGAGTCTTGTTTAACCTCGCTTTCTTTCACACACAAATGATATATCTCCCCGTTTGGGCCTCGATCGACACACTCTATACTCTCTCACGCAGATTGTCTATCTAGGTCAGTCCATCCAAGCAGTCCCCACTCTTTCGACCTCATCGCGGGCCACGCTCGCTCAATCTCTCTCTCTCTCTCTCTCTCTCTCTCTCTCCCTCCCTCTCTCTCTCTCTCTGTATGTCTCGATGGACCTCGCTCTTTCTCGGACAAAAATGATATATCACCATGTTTGAGCCCAATTCGACCTATTCACATTATATACTCTCTCACGCACATTGTCTATCTAGGTCACTCCTTCCAACCCATCTCACTCTTTCGATTGCACGACGACCCTATGTGATCGATTGACCTTGCTTCCTCCCACGCACAAAATATATCTACACGTCTGTGACTGGATCATCTCTCAAGCTCTATCTTCCAGCCCTCACCCTTGCCAAAAGCTCAATCGGAGAATATCTTTCCAAAGCATATATATCCGTTCAATGAATGTCGGACCACACTCACTTTGTCTCTCTATCTATATGTCTCTTGATTGACCTCGCTTTCTCATGCCGTATCTTCCACACATTGAAGCTACCTCTCCATCCCCCACAAAGCCGGAGCTATTTACATTGCGAGGGGCACTCAAACCTTGGATTAATTTGTGTAGGCATTTATTCCGGTCGGTTTAGATTATATTTTCGTAGCATTCGGCCCACAACTACTCCAAATACCGTTGCAACCCCCGCAACTCCCCTAGTTGATTTCCCTCTGGTTCGGTCATCGCTCTCTCGCACGTCCTTTCTCGCCTTCAACGTTGCACCATGGTATTATTGCAAAAAATTATGTTGTTCTATTTAATTATTATAAATAATCTACAAAACTACACACCGATAGTCCACTTGGAATGGAACAAATTTTGACCCACAAATTAAAGTGCTACAAACTACACACCGAGGGGCCCACATGTCATGAAACAAATTTGGACCCATATACAAGTTAAAAAATAAAGGACGAGGATCGAACATGCGACCTGGTCCTTCAAGCTGCACGTCAATAGGTAACATACGTAGAACAGCAATGTTTGTTGTACCTCCCTTTGTTCACATAATGTTTTTATATTACCACAGCCTATTTAATGGATAACATGTAATATTATTTTTAGTACTATTTGCCTTCACTTACTGGTGGGTTCCATGTGTGCTCTCTCTCTCTCTCTCTCCTCCCCTTCTGCGTTTAGACGCACGGGCAAACACGAAGAACTCGCAGGCGATGTTGTCGTTGACCATATCTGGACGCGTTCACAAGTTACGACACCAGTTTCACATATTAGCAGCACTAGTCAGTGTGTACGTGCAATGTACGTTAATTTGGAAGTATATTAAGTGCATGCGGATATTAAGTAGGATATTATTTGCGTGTTATTATGTGATTAGCACTATTTTTGGCATGAAATTAACTGCACGTTAAACGTGTTGAGCGCTCGACATTGAAGCATTCTAGGTCGTTGGATGACAAGGAATACATGTGGCTTGATGAAGTTTTATATTTAATTTGATAGGCTCTAGCAGAACATTCAATCGATCCAACCATAGATTTCGTTCAGTCTGACTCCGACTTTAAATTATACGACGATCGATCTAAAATAAACGAAAATTATAAACGTTCGGATTTTAAGCATGGAAATCTGAACGTTTTTCATGGCAAATTTAGATTCCGCGGCGGCGGTGGGGGCGTCTTGCGGTGGGAAGCGGCTCCTCTGCCGTGCTCTGTGTGTCGTCGGGCCACTGACCGACGGCGACGGCGGCGCCTTGCCCCATTGTTGGCGTACTCTTGGACATTGGCCTGGCTTCAAGGATGGAAAAAATGTTCTAGACTTCGGAGCGAGTCAACTGGTGGGAGGAGGCGACTGGCGTTGGTGCAAGGAAGTGGTCGACGGGGGGCCATCCATGTCGCTGAGGGGCACCGCACTGCTGGGACAAAGGGCCGTCAACGGCGCAGCGGAGACATTCGTGTGCATGAGCTCGCCCGGCGCCAAGACGTCGCTGCACGCCAGCACATCTGTTGGGAGGTGCACGGGCACCGACACGGGCATGCGCGTCAGTGCATGTGCAGGCGCATGCGCTGGCAGGTGCGCGGGCGCGTGAAAGTCAGCGGGGACCTCGTGGAACTCCGTGCCATCAAGCTCGGTGACAATGTGCGGCTCCTAGCCCATCAGTGCCACGGGGATGGGTGCTGGCGCAGTCGAGGCGACGGGAGCCGGAACGGGAGTGGGGACAGGCGCGGCGTCTTCCCGCAAGGCCAGTTCAAGCTCGTCCTAAAACACCTTATGTTCTTGAGACTCCGGTTGGGTGTCTTCCTCAGGAAACTGGAAGACTAAGGGCAGACCATCGTGATGCGGCATGGCGTACGTTTAGGCCAGGCTGGTTGGAGGTAGACGACAGGAGAATCGGAGAGGAAGAGAGAAGATTGTAGCAATACCGGGTAGTGCGAGGTTGATTTTAAACTGCGGCGCCGGCGACATTAAAAGTGGGAGCAGTTGGGACGAAGGTGAGCGGCGGAGCCTGGTCAAAGGGCTCGCCTATCAGTGAGCTCGCAGTGGTTCCGCCAAGACGCCTCCTGTCGGCACCGGCGCAGCGGTCTGCTCGCACGCCTCCCGTCGACTCACATGCTTGCTTGGACGGTACCTGCCGATGAGAAGCGGGACTCGTGGCCGCACGTAAACGCCCACGGTTTCAATAGTGAAAGCATTCGCCTTAACGTGATAGGTCTTTGTTCCAAAATACCTTGGCTCTTCATTTGTGCAACTTGTCATAAGCAGCTTGTCTCAAATTGCAGAAAAAAATTATGAAGTAATATTTGTGCCATATCACGTGACCATGCTCATTTTCAAGAATTTATGGTCACTTTTGGGTTTTCTGAAATTTAAGATCCAGGATTCGAAACAATATCATAACCTGCATCATGCAATAAATTTTCAAGCCATACATCCGTCTGTTGTATTTCTTAAGAAAGGATTTGGTCAAACATTTTGCTTAGTTAGACCTCAGAGAAGTTATATATGCAGAGTAAAAGGATAATCCCTCCGTACCAGTGCATTGCCTGATATATTAACTCAAGTACTAGGCACGAACAAACATGCTCAATTCTGTGCTCATCCTGGTGTTGTAGTAGTAGTAGTACTAGGCAATGCAGTTGACGGGTGACCTTGGCGAGCGGCGACAGAGGGAATTGAACCATGCTCGGCATGGTAGGTAACGTTGTCTAGTTACTAAAGCACCCCTCTGTTGTTCATCGGTAGTCATTACGGACCAGGGACATGAGGGGAATTTCCTAGGGCTGGAATTCTGGCCGCCAGATATTTCGACTCGAAACACGGAGGCTCGACTGGTTAGGGTTGCCTAATGTGCGTACCACGCATGCCACCAGAAGGACACGAGCCCGAATTTTTTTATTTTCTTTATTTTTTAGGATCAACACGAGCCAAGGTCTGGCTGGTACGCCGTTGGGTCCTACCATTCGAGAATACAAAAGGAACCTTTTAAATTGCCGAACAAACCTATGTGTATTACAATGCTCGTATTTTCCTTGCAAATACTAATCTCAACGTGGTAACTGATTTATGACGAGTTGTTGAATTAGAGTGAGTTTGTGATATAGTGATCTCAAGGTGGATTTCACATTTCATGGTATCCCTAGTAAGTTTTTTAATGCAAATTCAAATTTAAAAGATGGACAATATGGAGGTGAGAAAACTTTGTATGTATCAAGCATATGACCACACACACACACACACACAGACACAGATACACACACTCGAACACAACAACAATCTAATAAGTATAGTGCATCTATTTTTCCAAACCATGCATGTATGACACGAATTCAAAATATTTTTCGTTTCCTAAATATTAGTCTTTTAGAGATTTCAACAGGTGACTACATACGGAGCAAAATGAGTGAATCTACACTCTAAAATATGTCTATATACATCCGTATGTGCCAGTCCATTTGAAATCTCTAAAAAGACAAATATTTAGGAACAAGGGAGTAAAATGTAAGACATGCTTGGTCCTCAATTCAATATTTAAAATGAACATGAAACTGACACATGAATATTAAATCTAGTACTACAGTACATGCAAATGTTGTGTTTAATTAGGCGGAGCTATGATTGTCGGGGGTCAACCCCTCGACCTTAGATAAAATTGTGAAGCTCTGTTTAGGGTTGTTTAGATTATATTTGTCCCCACCCTCCCGACCACCGATTGGTTGTGCACCTCCCACCCCTCCTCCCCGGGAGAATATCATGTGCCCCCATACCTTAGATGCTATATGCCGATACGAGTTGCTTTGAGCTTGTAGATTTGAGATATAGCAGCTCACATGATGTCTTAATATTTTTACAGGAAACCTTGATGAGTTTGAGAATTGCACACAATTTGTACAAAAACTACTCAGATGCCCTTGGATCCCATATCCAACGACCTCGAAGCTCGTATCACCGTAGCATCTAAGATGAAGGAGGACATTATATTCTCCTGTATGTAAGAATATCATGTGCAACCACACCTTAGGTGCTTTGGTGATACAAGCTCTTCAGAGCCATTGGATTTGTGACCCAACACCTCCTCGGTGGTTCGAATGTTTTTTTGCAGAAAAGCCCCCAAAGAGTTCGGCCACTACTTACAAGCACAAAGACTGCTCAGATGCCATTGGATCTAAGATCAAACAACCTCGAAGCTCGTATCACCGTAGCATCCAAGCTGCGAGAGCACCTTATGTTTTCTCGCACGGGAGAAGATGAGGTGCCCTCAAGACCGTAGATTCTATGGTGATACGAGTTCACGGAGATCTAACGGCCCACAGTAGGAGGTTTGAATGTTTTTGCAATATACGGCTGAGAGAGTTTGGGAATTGCGCAGAATGTACAAGTACTACGCATGTGCCATCTGATCACTGATCATACGACCTAGATGCTCATATCACCGTAGCGGGTAATTAAGCTACAGGGAGCACCTAATATGAGCAACAGGGAGCCGTTGGATCCAAGATGCAGCGGCACACACGAGGCCTGAATGTTTTATTTGCAAAAAAACCTTTGGAGAGTTTGGAAATTGCCATAATTACAAAGACTACTCCCAAGCCATTGGACTCAGTTCCAACAGTGTAAAAACTCGTATCACCATAGCGTCTAAGCTGCGGGGTGGATGTGATATTCTATGTCGCTGTCATTTTTGTTCGTAAACTTGCAAAATACGTGTAACTCGTGTCGTTACTTGTCTAACCATGCAAAGTGTTTGTTCAAAAAAACCATCCTACACTGAAATACCGGAACAACACACGGGGGTCCCACTTGTCATTAATCAAATTTGGACCTAAAACTAACAAACTGAAAGACGAGATTCGAACTGGCAACCTGGACTACAAAGCGTAAGTCGATAGCCTGGAACAACAACGGTTGTTGGCTTTGTCCCATAACTTGATTTTATACAGTATTACGTTGAGTAGAGTAGAGTAGAGGGAGTGCCTCGTCAACACGTGCATGACCATTGACTCACTTACTGGTGGGTCCCAGGTCTGTGATTTCTCTCTTCTCTCCATCGTCTAACCTTTGCATGGGCACACATGAAGAGCGGCGCTAGCTTGCCGTGGTGTTATTACAACTAAAAAAGCTTGGAAAATAGAAGAATAGCCTAGAACAAGAGACGTTGTGGCTGGTCGAGACGGAGCTAACCACACCTATCCTCCGTGCCACGTTAGCATGATGAAGCTGTGTGGCTAGTAGGATGTTTTCGACCGACTGGCTGGGTCCCGAGGTCGAACCATAGGTACTACGTCTGATACAAAGATATTTTTACACGCACATTTTTCCTCTGTCAAACATGGCACACCCTACCGCGGCGTTTCGGGTCCTCCCGGTGGTGCACGCATATATTCTTCCTGACGTGGGATGCCCTACCGCACGTTTTTGCCGAAGCAAGTAAAGGAGTCGTCAAATCACGAAATACCACCTTTTTCGCCGAGTACATCAGTGAATCACGGTGGCTAGCTAGTTGGGCTAGTTCGACCGATTAGCTAGCCGCCGCCACATTTGTTTTTTCACCCCTTTTTTATCTACTTGCCAGCAGGTAAATTTAAATATCCACTGTGGCGTTGCTCTGGTGTTTGGGTGCGGCAGGATTTTTAATGTTTTGATTGACGGGAGCAGGCGCGGCAGGATTTTTAATTTTTGATTGACGAGAGCAGGCTTGGCAGCAATTAGTCACGATGACTCCGCCTGTAAAACTCACTGCTCCCTGATGTGAGAAGTCGTCGACTGGTGTTTTACCATGGTGAAAACCAAAATATTCCCCGCTCCTCGGCTGGCTCCCTCCGCCTTCCCGTAGATTGCATTGCCTTTCAGCCTTTCGCCCCCCTGCATCACCAACGTCGTGCGCCTCGAGAAGCAGAGGGACTTCGGTGGTGTTTAGGCGCCCTCTGCATGGGCATGTCCATGTCTCGGTGCAACATGACCGTTGGATCAAACTCAGACGGTGCAGATCGATCCTTTGTAGCACAAAGCGTGTGGGTGTGTTTGGTTGCATTCTCATCTCAATATAGTTGTTTCCTCTTCGTGTATTTGTGTTAACCTACTAGTGTGGACTCATGCACCCTTCATGCACTCTGCCAAACACCCAAAAGTGGGTCGAGAAGGGAACGTTTGCTCCCATCCCATGAACCCTTCATACACCCTGCCTAACACTATTCGTGCTTCATATGGTTCATGTTTCATGGAGTACTGTAGCACCATACTCTCCGTGCGCTGAGACCTGGTTCTGTTAACATTGATCTCACCATTCATTCTCGACCGGACAGTCAAAAAAGTGGTACTATGTTACTACATTACTATTCATATAGTTGACATGCGCACAACATCATTTGTTGTCGTCATATCTTACTACACTAGCAATAAGATTATGTAGTACTGATGTACTATGAACCACTGCACATGCCTAGTAGTAGGAGCATTGTGTATGTTCAAGTGGTTGCTGTGTTTCGCACTCCTCTGTCGTAAGAGTGGAAATGCTTGCTGTAATCATTTTTTTCTTTAGAAAAACAGTGGACACGCTCTACCGTGCAGATCCTCCTCCAGCCATGCACTAAATTACTCACTTTTGCCGACGCAGGGACAAATGAGCATCGTGGTCCACCAGCCATGCACTAAATTACTCCGTAGTAGAGTGATGGTAGACTACCCCGATCGAAGCGCCGCAGTAATGCTCAATGAGCCGTCAAATCACAAAACCCCCTCCTTTCCAGCAGTAAGTTGGACGGACGAAGCAACCATCATTCCACTCTTCTCTCTCAGCTTCCTCTCTACCCAACTCGCTTCTCCCTCATCTTGTTCTCCATTTCTTCAAGAAAACCCCGACCAGCTTTTGACATTGTTCTTCTCTCCCAAAGAAGGAAAGGTGAGCGCATCAATGGTGTTGATTCTGGCCAAGGCCCGGTCTTGCAACCCCGAGACTGATCCTATAACTCCCTCTCTGTTCTTCTTTTGGGTTTGTGATTATGGTTTCTTTTCTTTTATTTCTATTTAACGGTTTCTTGATGGACGCTGGAGCACCGGCCGAAGTGATGTCTATGGCTCTGGCAAAAATCGTCGGGGCTCATGGTACGAAGAAGCGCAAGCACCCCGCCGAGACTACCGCAGACAAGCTCAAAGCCATCGCCCTGTCAAAGCCCCCCTCTCCGGGATCCCTCATTAAGCAAGTCCAGGTAATATCTCTTCTTGACTATCTTTTTCTCGATCTTGATCGTGTTTTTCATCTAACACACAAGACTAGTACTAGTAGTACAACCTTCGGGTGATCTTGCATATGATTTTGTGTGCCAAATGATGGTTCTAAATTCCTCTTTTGACCAAAACATGCGAGAGGTTGACACTGATTTCTTATAGATTACTTTCAACTTCTCCCTCTGTCCCAAATTTCTTGTCTTAGATTTGTCTAGATACGGATGTATCTAATACTAAAATGTGACTTGATACATCCGTATCTAGACAAATCCAAGACAAGAATTTTGGGACAGAGGGAGTACTTTATGAACATCAATGCTACCTTTGAAGATGGTATATTTGCCTCAGTAACTTGTGTTATGGATATTGCAAGTAATCCCTCTGCTCTCATGCCTTTGAAGACATGTTCTAGTGTCTTTGTTCACTCATTTCTGTGTGTATATGTAGTCATATATGGAGTATAATATCGAAAATCATATTATATTTCTGAACGGAGGTAGTAATAAAATATGGTTTCTGTTTGAATTAGAACCAGGTCCGCGGTGGACATGAAGTTCTCAAAGTCATGTTGTGTGAACTGGAAGACCTGAGGATGAGTTCTACTGCTAAACTATCCAGCTGCTATGTCCTTGTCGCCACGTGTCCTGAACTAGTCTTTTCCTGTAGCATTGTTGTCAGGCATGTTCTCGAGGTCGCATTTGACCACAACAATTTCTTGGCTGTGCCTTCGATTACGAAGGGTGTGGTTCTTGTAAAGCTTCCCAACGAATCTGATGCGGCCTGTCTTCATCATCATGTTTATGAGTGGAAAGACCACTCTGTTAGGTTCTCTAAGGTTGATGAGATGGTGATGGTGCATGTAGACATCTCTCACGAAGTCCATGGCCTAGTCAGTTATGCGGGGTTCATCCCGTAGGTCGGTGGCAAGAAATAGTCTACAGAGTTTAATTAGTGCAACTTTGCTTGTCTATAGTAAGTACTATTGTTTAGTACTTGATTTGTGTTTGTGAACCCTGTATTGTTTATTAGTACTGCCGCTTTTGGTGTGTGGTCAGTCCTGAGAACGGTCTATGTTAATGTCTGTCCACTCAATTCAGTATGTATATTTTGAAGTATCCGGATCATCTTTTTTGTGAGGACGGTTTATCAATTATTGTTACACTCCAATACCTGTATGAATTGCAGGGTTTATCGCACCCACCAGGATTTCCAGTCCGATGGATGTTCGATCCATACAATTTGTCACGACCTTTGGACTGTCCTGCTTGTGGGAGTAGGCGGGGCCCCTGCATGCCACCCGTAGTTGGACGATCAATCTTCTGTTTAGTACTTCAACATAGTGATTTCCTGGTAAGGATTCACTCATGTCACATCAAGTAAATCTTATTGATTTACTGTCTAAATCTTATTGATTTAATGTCATGCTTTCTTTCTTTTCCTGCAATTTTACGATGCAGGTTTTTCCATGTGACGCTCATCACAGAATAAACCGTTTGGTTTGCTCTATGATGGCTATTTTTGTAGGTTTCACTTCTTATGTCGTGTCAGTAACGAAGGCACTGCCCATCACTTATATTACTGGAAAAAATTGTATCAGTCTGTTGTCTGAGTACAAGCTGAATCCCTATGATGAACTTCAGTTTGGTTTAACAAAAACGCCACAATTAGTCCTTCTCACTGAGGGAGTCCTGGATTAGGGGGTCCTCGGACTGCCGGACTATATACTTTGGCCATACTATTGGACTATGAAGATACAAGATTGAAGAATTCATCCCGTGTCCGGATGGGACTCTCCTTTGCTTGGAAGGCAAGCTTGGCAATTCGGATATGTAGATCTCCTCCCTTGTAACCGACTCTGTGTAACCCTAGCCCCCTCGGGTGTCTATATAAACCGGAGGGTTTAGTCCGTAGGACAACAACAATCATAATCATAGGCTAGCTTCTAGGGTTTAGCCTCAATGATCTCGTGGTATATCAACTCTTGTAATACTCATATCATCAATATCAATCAAGCAGGAAGTAGGGTATTACCTCCATCGAGAGGGCCGGAACCTGGGTAAACATTGTGTTCCCCGCCTCCTGTTACCATCCGCCTTAGACGCACAGTTCGGGACCCCCTACCCGAGATCCGCCGGTTTTGACACCGACATTGAGAGTTCCACTGTGCCATCACCATAAGGCTTGATGGCTCGTCTTGTTGTCAAGGACAACATCACCTCTGGGGGAGCCCTGGCTGTAGGCCAAACTCTCCGACTAGGCAACTTCGTCATGACCGCCCGTTCGTCAAGGTACCGACGATGACTTCTTGGGTCATCAAAAACAGCCTCCACGTCGGCTTGGGATTCGCCGAGCAGATGGATCCAATGGAACTCTCTTCCTTGAACAAGCTCTTGGATCACATCACCATGCGAGTCGCTACGGACTATGATCGGATCGGTCTTAAACCCGACCAATGGGAGATTAACTCTCCGCCGGTCACCCATCAGATAGCGGTGGTGGAGGAGCAATGCAGCGATTCTTCCTCTATCTTGAGGACAAACTATGTCCGGATTCCCGAGCTCTTCGAGCCGGATACCCGTCACGGAGGACATGGCCCAAGCTTTGAACCTAGAATCGCATAACGGGCCAGGATCTATTGGGCAACATCCCGGAGTCCCGAACTGCCAAGCTCGGAAACTCCTCCGCCCCTGGGTCTCAGATCGGGTCAGGGTTCGGACCTAAATCTACCCACCCACCCAGATATAAGTGATCTTTCCCACATTAGACAAGAGCCCCAAGAGATAGTACATCACTTGTCGGGGAGGCTGATCGTACCCACGGACACCTATGGGGCCCGGCGGAGCAGGCCCCTTTGTGGTTCGGAGGGGGGCGGAGGTCGCACGGAGAGCGGATCGAGGCGAGGCACACGAGCGGTTTACCCAGCTTCGGAGCTCTCCGGAGAGATAAAACTCCTACTGCTGCTTGTTTGATCTATTGTGTTCTTGCTAGGGAGCAATGCGAGCTACAAAACCTAGCGTGAGTGTAGCTCGTCTATGGCGGTCCGAATGAACTGAACTCTTGCGAAAAGACGCGAACCGAACCCTCTCTACATTGCACTCGGGCCTCCTTTTATATGCTCAAGGGTCTCCGACAGGTGGCAACATAGGCGGGGTACAAATGTAAAAACAGGGTTGGTACACCTACTTGAACAAAGGTATGCTGCAAAATACCTAACTCGACGGCAAGGGACAAAAGCAATAAATGCATGTCGTTGTCGCCCAAACAAAGGTAACAGAGACCGTCAGTGCGCCCGCCGCCACGATGGCGAGCCAGTCTACACGTATCGCTACTCTCCGGCTGGCTGCACAGCCGCCGACACGCGCCCATGGAACGGTCCCATGGCGACACGTCGCCGGGTGAGCTGGAGCGGAGACGGAGAGAAAGTTGCATGCCGCGGCAAGTGCCTTGCCGCGGCCGGTCTTGTCGCGCCCGGAGGCTTGTCGCGCTCCGGCCTTCCCGGCAAGCTCCTCTTCTTGCGGGGCCTTGTCTTCTGCGTGCTCGAGGTGGCCTTCCCGACAAGCTCCTCTTGTCGGGGCCTTGTCTGTGCCTAGAGGCCTTCCCGGCAAGCTCCTCTTGCCGGGTCTTGTCTTACGAATGGCTATGGAGGGTCTTGGCAGACGCCCGGGCGAGGCTTGCCGCTGGACGCCGCGACTGCCTGCAGACAAGTTCGGGGTACTAAGGTACCCCTACTTTAGTACACCGACAGGAGCCCCCGGGTCTGGGCCATACACGATGCCGAGCGCTATTGGGCCAGGCCCAAAACAGGGCACGGGCATGCGCGGCCTGGGTCCAAACCAAAACCCACTCCGTATCCGCCGCGTTCCTCCGTAACGGCACGCGTCAATTGCGGCGTCGTGGGGGAAGAGGCCGTCGCCGACGAGCCCGTTAGCGAGGAGGCCACCGAGGCTGCCGACGCAGAGGCCGGCGAGGGGTCGGCCGATCGTACTGACGGCCCTGAGGCCGCAGGAGCGGCAAGCGCTACACCGACAGCCGACTCCCCCGCCGCTGCCGCGGCGTTAGGCTCCGAGGAGCCCCAAAGACGGTGCTCACCAAGGCCGGAGGAGGCGTCTTCATCAAGCTCCCCGGGAGCCGAGCCTGTGGCGCCCGGCCGAGGGCGAGACCTTCGACGGCGAGCTACTCGCTTCCACTGGCCGACGCCGGTGGACGCGCCAAGCAGCAGCAGCGGTGAATCTGAGGAGGAGCAGCTGCTGAAGAAGTTGTTGTCGCTCTACCGCGCCCGGCAGGCCAAGTTGGAGATCCAGGAGGCCCTTGTCGCGAGGGCGGGAGCGGACATGGAGAAACGCACCGAGGAGCTCCGGAGCGCCAACAAAGAAGCCCTCCGCGACGTGGATCTCTTTCCCATCAAACCCCACAGGTCCGACGTCGGCCATGTGGTTCCAGCCAGCCTTGGTATATCGCGTCTTCACCATGGCCCAGGCTTCCCTTGCACCTTGTCGGCAGGCTGATATCTTCCATAATCGGAAGCGCCGCCGCGCTCCCTTGAGCATCTCTACAGCTCCCCCATGCCTCCTGGCATGGAGGCGGATGGCCACAAGGCTTGGACAATGCCCTGCATCAGCTGTAGTACTTGTTCATGCAGTTGTGAGAGCTCTGGTAGAAGATCACCCGCAGACTCGGGCATCTCCTCCGCGGGACGACCCGTCAGCATACCTACAGATATAACTCTATTAGCCAGTTTCTTCGCCGAACTCTATAAAAGTTCGTTCAAGCACTTACTAAAAATGCCACGTCGAAGCCTCTTATTCTCCTTTACAGAGTCAGGAAGCTGGGCTCGAACATCTTTCAGTTCAACGCCCAACCGGGTATTGGCATCTTGGAGATCGTTTTTCTCCCGCCTAACCTGCGTAAGCACGCGCTCGCCAGCCTTTAGTTGTCGTTGAGCATGTTGCTCATCCCCTCGTACGACCTCCGGATTCACTTCGGGGTCATCTGCAGAATCTATTGTTAGATTTGCATGCACGCCGAATACTAACTGGTACATGTCATTCTTTTCGATAGAAACATATGTTACCAGATGGGGCCTTCTCGGACTCCTTCAATGCGGCAACTGCAACCCATAGCTGGGCTTTGCACTCCTCTAGCTCTCGAGACAACTGGGTATTATTTTCCGTAAGAACCTACGAAATCAATGATCCTTAAATCAGTTGTGCCAACTGTTTGAAGTCTCACGGGCTACTGATATACATAATTATTAGATTTTCTTACCCGTATATCGTTTACATACTGGTCTATGGCTCTGGCAAGACCATTTTGAGCAGCTCGGATGTACGCGTCTCCTGAGTTGAAGGCATCGAACGCCTCTTGGGAGAAACAAGCATCGCGGAGTATGGCCCGGCGACGCCTGTGATTCATGCGGAATTCGTAGCAGATAGCCTATCCGCATCCTCTGTAGGAGGAACAACCGGTGTTGGCCCCATGTTAGCGTCTGCCTCTAAGTCCGGCTCTGGAGCCCGGCTGGTGGAGGCGTGGCCGGCAGGCTCTCTAGATATGGTCTGGCGAGCGTTTTTCCTGCTAGGAAACACGGACGTTATTGTATTTTAAAAGACGACAACCACGGAGCGGGGTTCTATTTCATACCTCTGCGACGGCATCTCAGCCCTGACCGCCTTCCTTTTAAGCCTACCCGGTTTCGGTGCCCCTTGTTGGTGAGTCACTGCGGGTTCGGCATGGCGTCCCGAGGACCTTCCCTGTAAGACACCATATGTGTGCAATAGGTGAAGTGCAAAAAAAGGGATCCTTCTCGGAAGTTGGGACTCCGGTTCTACTTACATGCGATGCAGGGAGTAGTCCAGGATAATCTGCTATGATGGCCACCAAGGCACCATCGCAGCTTAATTGATAGAACGTCCTGTCGATGAGCTCCACAAATGTGTCCGGATCTTCTTCGAGTCCGGGGTCGAGGGCCCGGTCAGGGTCCTCTGGTTGTGGAGGCGGGCTGTGGACCTCCCTCACAGCTTTTCGCAGTTCCTGCTGTGAAATAGCAAGGTAAATACTTATGACGAAGAATGCAGCTCACCCAGTTTGGGGGGTTGTACATGGACAATCCATCCCGCGGCTTAATGCGGAGGAACTCCTCTTCCTCTCATTTATATAAATCAGACAGTATTTTCGCTAGAGCAGCGACGTAGTCTGGTCCCTTACGACCGCAGCGGGTGGCATCGTCTTCTCCATTGAAGTGCCACATGGGTTGTCCCCGATATTGAAGTGGCTGCACCCCCCGCATTATACATATTGACATGACCTCGATTATTGTCAATCCTGATTTGGCCAGCGTTTTTATCTGTCCCATCAGGTAAAGGACTTCTCCGTTATCTTCCTCCTGGGGGCTCCGAGGGCGCCAGCTGCGGCATTTCTTCAAAGGGGCGTTGTCGAACTCAGGAAGGCCTATCCGAATAGGGCCCGGAAGGGGGACGTCCTCCATATAAAACCACTCCGAAGGCCAGTCTTTGGATGTCTTCTTCGGAGTACCGGACGGGTATCCGGTCCCGGCGATGCGCCATATCTCGGCTCCGCCCACTTGATTTATTGACCCCTCCTGTGTACGGGGTACGAGGCAGAATAGCCTCTCCCATAGCTCGAAATGAGCTTCGCAACCCAAAAACAGCTCGCGAAGGGCGACGTAGCCAGCGATGTGTAGTATTGAGGCGGGAGTAAAGTTATGCAGCTGGAGGCCGTAGAACTCCAGGAGCCCGCGGAGGAACGGATGGATGGGAAATCCAAGCCCCCTTAGTAAGTAAGGGACAAGGCATACCCGCTCCCCCATGGATGGGTTGGGAAGGCTCTCCGCTTGCTCCCCGCCGTTGTAAGTGGCTAGTCCGGCTCGAACGGGGACAATATACGCTGGAGGGAGAAACCCCTGGGTCTGTAACTCTACTAATTGGCTGTGGGGGACGGAATAGTTTTTCCAATTGCTTGGCTTAGGGCTACGGGAGCGAGAGGAGGAGCTGCGATGGTCGGCCATGATGGGATGGACTTTTCCGGGCGTGCTCCGATGGATACTCGCTGTGGGAGGATGGTGTGATCTGGATCTGAGGATCCCCGTCTCTTTAAATAGACGATTTACTTACATGGTTAGGGTGGCAAGTGTAAAAATGCCCCGACTTCTCGCATTCGCTTGACACGTGGAAGATAGCCATTATTAGGCGCAGAAGCCGAGGAGTGCAACATTCATGGGAAGTTAGACACTACTCGACAGGTACTCAGAATTTGGAGAAGAACCCGCCTTCCAATGCCGAAGACAATCTGCGCGCCGGACTCATCGTCATTGAAGCCTGGTTCATGGGCTACTGAGGGAGTCCTGGATTAGGGGGTCCTTGGACTGACGGACTATATACTCTGGCCGGACTGTTGGACAATGAAGATACAAGATTGAAGACTTCGTCCTGTGTCCAGATGGGACTCTCCTTTGCGTGGAAGGCAAGCTCGGCAATTCGGATATGTAGATCTCCTCCCTTGTAACCGACTATATAAACCGGAGGGTTTAGTCCGTAGGACAACAACAATCATAATCATAGGCTAGCTTCTAGGGTTTAGCCTCAACGATCTCGTGGTAGATCAACTCTTGTAATACTCATATCATCAAGATCAATCAAGCAGAAAGTAGGGTATTACCTCCATCGAGAGGGCCCGAACCTGGGTAAACATTGTGTCCCCCGCCTCCTGTTACCATCCGCCTTAGACGCACAGTTCGGGACCCCCTACCTGAGATCCGCCAGTTTTGACACCGACACTCACGCTTAAAAGAAATGAAGAAAAAAACTGGATCACGGTCACGGAGCCTAATCAAGTTAGAAAGCTGATCATAGCAGACCAGACACGATCGCCGTTGTCTTGCACATCGGTACCACCTTCAGCAACGGATCAAGCACCGGCAGTTGCTCTAGCATCGACAATGGCAGCTTCGGGCCCGATCCAAATGAGAATTGGGCACCGATCGCACACAGATCGGTGATCTACGGAGGATCGGGCATCGACACCAAAGACCTGCCCGACACCGCACCGGCTCTACAAGGAGCACCATCTCCGCAGGAGCAACGGCTTCGCACCTGCACCAACACTTGCACTTGCAGACCGCTTCCGCCGGCAGCGGCAACCGAACGAGCAGTTGCAGCGGCAACAGACTGGGCTGTAGTTCGCACTTCATATACCAAAGTCCTTACAAAAACCGACATGTCCACCTTCTTGGTAAGCATTGGCCGCCCAAGTCCTTCGTTTTTTTTCTTTCCATGTTGTCGCATGATTCACTGTGTTGATCTAACTATTTGGATATGTCTTCTTGTTTGCAAACAGAGAATTCCTAGAGCAACGAGGGAGTCGTTCAACAATCCGGCGACAATGCCAAGTTTCTCTTACCATGCGCAACCTTGGTGTGAATGAACCTGCTCAATATACCGTAAGTACAAAGGATGGTCGCATGATGATTGATGCTAAAGGATGGTCAAGGTTCAAATCTAAATCATATCTTGCGGTAGGGGATGATCTCAAAATCGAACTTTCTCGGCAAGGAGGGCTGGTCCAAATCAACTTTGAAATTCTTCAGTAGCAGCACGCAACTGGCGAACTGATCTATCCTCTGAGAGATTTTGATGTAATAATCTGGCATGGTGAAACAAGTGTCCTGTGTGTAGAAGTAATACGACAGTATTATTTATCACATGGTATATCGTTGATAGAATTGCAACTCTCATTGCTGGTTAGGAACTGTTGTTCGATTTCATTCCAACAGCTGCCATGCTTTATTCAATTTTGTGTATTCGCCTTGCGACAGCATCTAAAACCAGCGCCGTACCGATCGCTTGCAATATGAAAAGCGCTGAGGTAGAACACATGGGCCCCCAAACATGCAGGGTGGGCTGCGACCCAAAGTCCGTAACGGTGAGCATGTCTCGAGTATTATATTCTCAAATTTGAACCCTATAATGCTCGTATGCTGCACGTAACATCAAGATGCATTTGTATGAGTATTTTATCTTTGAGAGAAAAGGATGAACGAGGGAAGGCCTTATTTGCAAATGTGGAGAGGTGTGTGGGTACCTTTTTGCAAAATTGCCATAGTTTCCTTCCTATCCGTCAGATATAAATCGGACGGCCTATATTGCAGGATGGCAGGCACACCATCATCACCAACTTGTTTATACTGTGTTAAAAACAACTCTATTTTTTACAATTATATATGTTATATATATTCCCCTTGATTTTTCTTATGTATAAAGTTGTGATATAAAAGATTTGTATATTTGTTTACAGAGGGAGTATCTCTTTGTCAAAAATATACTTATGTGTAACTAGTTACTCCTGTCTTTCTACTTCCTTTCACGATATGTGGGGCATCCGCAACGGGTCCACGTACCATATGTACAAATTAGAGTGCACAACCGCACGGTAGACACACACCGGTCAGAAGGCCGCTAATAATGCCCAATGAGCCGTCAAATCACAACCCCCCTTTCCAGCTTTAGCGAAGTCGGACGGGACGAAGCGACAATATTTCACTGGGCCTGAATCCTTTTCCTTCTTCTCGCTTGTTCGTAGAAAACGCCTCTCGGCGATTGCATAGGGTTTTCTCATGGAGAACTGTATTTAATTCTTCATCCATCCCGGATAAATCCAAGTCCCTTGGTCAGGTAATCCTAGGATGGCAGCCGCCATTGCTTGATGCATTTTTCTTCCCATGAATCTAGTATGTTTCATTTGCAAAGTGCCCAAAGTGCGAGGACCCTACAGGTTTTTGCGCCTCGAGACGCCACACTTGTTCCTTCTCATCCTAACACATGATTTTAAAATGCGCAAGATGTTCCTAGAATCCTCTTTTCTATCCGGAGGGTGGGTTTTTTTAACATGTCATTTAACTAATTTGGAAATTTGGATATATTTGGATAAAAGGTACTACCAGTACGATGGTCAACACTGACATGAAGGAGGAAGTTATTTCTAGATTTGGATAGGGAATACATTGTGTTCTCATATTATTTTTCCTGCAGTGCATTATTTGCTCTACCAGAACACATGTACTCAAGATGCTCGACCTTGCCATAACTGAATACACTAGTTTAATGGACACGGTGAAGACAAGCCATGGATATAAGTTCCGAGTTGGGTTCATGAACCAAGAAGATCGCTTCTTTTTTTGGCCGAACTTGGATAAACTTTCTCAAGTGTTACAGACTGAAAGTTGGCGCACGAATGTTGATGGAAATAGCAGAACCTGGTCTCATCTTCACTGCAATCTTTCACGCCCTGACGTCGTTCCAATTGTTCATACATGTTAGTTTTGTATCTGGTTCTTGCTTGTTGCCTCGATTACTTCTTAATACACCTATTATGTCTAACTAATCACAATTTAACTTTAGAAGTAGCAAGAAACTCTCACGAAGATGCTACTTCTAACTAATATTTTCTTATAATTGGTGGCATGTGTAGGTTTTTTCAGAGTTAAGCAGGCTGCTCGTTTGTTATTCTCAGAACAACTCGGTCACATCTTGATGGCAATCAAGTTGATTGGGGACAACATCCACAAGTTCCTACACTTTATTGATCGCCTTGAGGTCCTTGTGGGGCTTTCAATGATGGAAGGCCACGTGGGATATGTGTGCAATCGCTGCACTCGTTGAACAGGTCCAACTGTGTCGAGAAACTTATGGTACGAGCTGTTTTCTCATTATATATGTTGTTCATAAACTATTGCTTATACACGCTTTTACAAATGTGATCTTCTTGAAATGTAAATCGCCCAGTTCTATTGTTCCTATACAGATGCCCGACCATGGTGGGGTCGACTTGTGCTTGGTCACAACATGATGTTTATGTCGACCTACTCCATTCCCTTGGAGGTGAAAAGATACTTATTCATGGGTGGTCTCAAATAATGAAGGCCCGCCCATCTTGGAGAATAGGATGAAGATTATGTTCCTGCTTTCCATGGCTCTAAAGCGAATATCTTGTTTATTGACCACATTGTGAGATGAAGCCGCTTTCAGAAGGTTGTGGATGTGCGGGGTGGCGCCTGGGCCTTGTCCTGGGGCTTGACGGCCTCACCCTTGGTTAATCAGAGGCAAAGTAGCAATCGCTCGAGGCGTGCTTTGTATGGTTGAACCTGTATAAGTACTCATACTGCTTTCAGCTATGGTTGTTAAGTGCCCCTGCTGGTTTCAGTTAAGGTTGTTAAGTACTCCTGCTACTTTTACAGTCTGTTGTGTTTCTTCAGTCCTGTCTTCCTCCAGCCGCCATAACCAAACCAGCACCGGCGGGGCCGCCTGCTTTCGCCTCCCATGGCCGGCTGCGCCTCAGCGCACGCATTGTCACCCCACCATCTCCTAAATCGTTAACGCCGACGTCCGAGGCCTCGCCTCGTCCTCCACGTGCTTTGGTGCGCTCGCCGCGGCGCCGCCCTCTCGCGTTGTCAACATGGTCAACAAACAACAGGAATCGGCAGAAGTACGTGGAGAGGATGACAGTAGGGGCCCACCATGTCAGCGTATGGAAAAATAAAATGCTTCCTCCTAGTGTTTTCCTGACATCTGGGACCCACGACATTGTGAGCGCATATAATCAATAGTCAAGAGAACAGCACAAGATCGGCTGACACCTAGGACGTAGCTGCTCGAGTAGTATTTTTTTTATTGTTGAGACGGAGCAGGGTTTGAACTGGGTTGTGGCCCGTCTAGCCCAGGCTTATATTTTATGTTCACCATGTGACCAGCCTAGCTATTTTTTCTTTGTGAAAACGAGCCAAGTTTATTTTTTCTGAAGAATACCAATCCAGGCCTATAGTAGGGGCCCACCATGTTAGCGTATGGAAAAATATATCTTCAAAGTACTTTAAATCTGGCTCGACATTTTGGTATTAAAAATAGTTTGGAACCCACAAAAATATGCGAAATTGGCCCTGGCCAACCAAAAATACGGACTTCAATAAATTACATAAGAAGTCGCAATGAGCTATATATAAATTATTAAAAAAAGATGGAATGGTCTGACTTGTGGGCCTATTAAGTTGACGCGTATGCAAGATTTTTTTAGTTATTATATATGTCAACAAACGATTCTAGCGGACGTGACCGTTGGATGTCAATCCAACGGCCGTCGTGTTTCTTCAATCTCTGATATTCTTGCTCCAGCCGCCAAATCCAGCCAAGGGACCGCTCGCTCCCCGCCTCCAATGGTCGGCTATCTTTGTACAGCCTCACCACCCCCTACTACTCCACCGCTGGCCAAGGCATCCCTCTACTCACCCACACCCATTGTTATTCTGCAGCGACGGCAGCCTCACACCGCAGTCGAACCAGTGAACCCTCGTACTCCTCTCCGCGTGGGCATCCACTACCGCGTCTTCCCCGGCTCCGCGTCGTCCCCTTCCTAGGCCTCATTGTCGTCCACCGCCCTGGTGCTCTCAGCGCGGCGTGGTCAACGTGGTCAAGGAATGACTTCCGTCAGAAGAGTACTATACGTGGAGAGGCTGGCAGCTGGGTCCACGACGGCCACAAGGAAGTGCCTCCTTATTACACGCAAAATAATTATTCCTCCACCTGACAGCAGGGACCCACCGGACGGGCCACCGTATTTCGCGAAAAAACGTTTCCCCCCTGACTGCTGGGACCCACCAGCTACATCTTCGCACGCAAGGAAGTGCGTCCGGGCAAAAAAAATGATTCGACCCCTGACTGCTGGGACCCACTAGCTACTTCTTCCCACGGAAGGAAGTGCCTGACAGTCGGGACCCACCTGGTCGAAGCGTACATAGCATTGTCATTCTGGTCTCGAACGTGTGCGTACATACTGGTCGATGTAGAGGCGCGCATGTGTCATAGTAGAGGCGCGCACGTAGCATGTACACGTATGTATAGCGGCCAGGGTGCAAGAAAGTAAATACGGCGACGTACGTACATATGGGCGTACGTACGGCCAGGGCTCATGTACATGGCTGGGTCGGAACGGAGAAACTGCCTCGTCGTCGTGTTCATGGGGAGGCAACGGAATGCGGCGTGTTCATCGGGAGGCAACAGACGTGTGGGAGCCAACCGGCTTGGATGGAACAGCCGATGGAAATGAGGCATGGCATATCGCACAACGGAGGAAACGGCCTTGTGTTCGACCGACCACGTTTGAAACGGGATCCTGTTCATCGGGAGGGTTCTAGCGTACCGCAAAACAGAGGAAACGGACCTCCTACGGTCGAAACGGGGTCCTGTTGATCGGGAGGGGTGTGGCGTACCGCAAAACGGAGGAAACGTACTTGTGTTGGAGCGCTACGGTCGAAACGGGGGTCCTGTTCATCGGGAGGGGTGTGGCGTACCGCAAAACGGGACTCCACGGGATACTGTTCATCTCCACCGTCGACCCCCTCCAGCCTCCACGGGCTACTGTTCATCCAGCATCGTCCTCCTCCAGCCTCCACCTGCGACTATTCATCCACGGTCTCTTGTTCATCCAGCCTCCACCGCGCGCTACTCCACCGGTTACTGTTCAACCAGCCCTCTCCATGGGCTCCTGTTCAACCACCCCTCCACGGGCTACTGTTCATCCAGCCCTCCACCTTCTACTGTTCATCCAGCCCTCCACGGGGTCCTGTTCATCCAGCCCCAACCGGCTCGATCGATCAGGGTCATGTTCATCCAGAGGCAACACCACGGGGTCCTGTTCATCCACCCCCACCGGGAACTGTTCATCCAAACCCCCGAGCAATGCTCACTGTTCATCCAGAGGCATCATTGATCGACTTCAGTTAGCAGCAGATGGCGAATCGCCGATCGGGTTCGATTAACGGCCATCGATCGATCGCCGGGTCAAGAACGCGTAGTCGGCAAGGCAATCGCCGGGTTGATGGCGAACACCTCGCTCGGGTTTAGTTAGAGCCCAACGCCTCGCACCCACACGCGTGCGTGTAAGAGAGAAACGCGCAAACCTCCATGCATCGCTCAGCCCCGACCACCCACCGTAACCGGGAACACCTCGATATTTTCCTCGCCCTCGCTTCTACCATAGTTTTTTCCATCATTGACAGCCCAAAGAATGTAATGCAGCTGCGTCTCCGGCCCGCCCAGGATGAAAAGCCCATTTTCTATCATGATTTTTTGTCATGGAAGTAGGAGCCCACCACATCTATGATGATACCGGGCTTTGTCACAATTATCATCATAGAAGTGTCATAAGTATGACAGAAAAAAAAATTCGTTCGGCCCAAAATATCACGGATGTGTCTTTTTTTGTAGTGTGTGGTGGTAGCGGAGGGATGCCAACCTTGCCCTGAGGATGGTCCTCGCGAGGCTGGTCCCTCCAGGCGCCCTCGCGAGGCTGATCCTGCCAGCGGTCCTCACGAGGACGGTCGCGCCACTCCTGGCAGGGACCGTGGTCGTCCTAGCTTCCTCCACTTCGTCCTCCTCCTCGGCCGTAGCCTCGGTCACTCTGCTCGAGGCGTCAACCGAAGCGCCCATCACGGATGGCCCTGAGCTCTTGACAGCTGACGCATTATTTCGATTTCTGGATTTATTCTTTTACAGGAAATTCCAGAAATTGCCCAAAACTTCTAAAAATCATAGGAATTCAACCGTAACTCCAAATGAAATAATTTATATATTAAAAATTATCAGAAAATTCAAGGAATCTGTTTATGGCATTTGCATGCATGTTTGAACAACCTAGGGTTGTCAGACAGGCAATTTGCATAATTGACATTTAAAAGCACATATGGAGTTTGAATTTGAATCTTGGATTCAAACCAACTTCATTTAATCTGCTGCTAGTTGCATTAGCTCAAATCACAGCATTTTGACATGTCATGATCATGCATCATATTGTGCATTGCATTGATTGTGTTTCTTCTTTGTTTGTCGGTGATTGTTCCCTCTCGATAGACGTGGGTTCGACGATGAGTTCGATGACACCGATGAAGAGCTATAATATCTTCGTGGAGTCCTGTGCAAGCAAAACCCCTTGTTCATTCCGATACAATCCCACTCTCTCGCCTCGCTCTCTTTTTAATGCATTAGGACAACAACGATTCATTTGTTACTTGCTGCGGTAGCTGAACCCCTTTATCCTCTGCATGACCTGTCATTCCACAGTAAATAGATGAAACACACTAGCATGAGTAGGAGTTGTTTGAGCCCCGTTGTGCCTACTCATTCATGCTTGTTTGTCATGTCTGCTACTGCATAGAGTTGAGTCAGGTCTGATTCATCGGGATGAATCGGAGGTGTGTAAACATGTCCTACTGTGTGTGAGCTAAGTGTATGAACACGATTTGGTAAAGGTAGCGGTGAGAGGCCATGTAGGAGTACATGGTGGGTTGTCTCATTGAAGCCGCCCTCGTGAACTGAGTTATGTGTTTCGATCCATGACCCGATTACTACCACGCATTGGAATGCTTAAGTGCCCCTATCGACTTCTTAACCACCCTTGTCCTCTGTCCAGGAGTTGCAACTAGTTTCTGGTGTTTGTAGGATATGTGTTGGAGGCCGTGCGTAGCGCTGACCCTAGGGGTGGGCTATGATGCGGTAGATACACCGTGGCCCGGTGTACCGAGCGCCCGTTTGGTCTCTCGGGAACCCTGCAACATCGTTTGGGGCCGTGAGCGACACCCCGGCCGGATCTCCTTGCGGATGGAACCCGAATAGGCGATAAACCAGGACTAGAGACTTGAGTGTTTTGGTAGGTCGTGGCCGACACCCTCGCCAGGCTTCCGCTTGAAGGTTGCCAAGATACACGACGTGTACATGGTGGTAAGTGGCGAGAGCGTGTGTGAAGAAGTACACCCCTGCAGGGTTAACGTCATCTATTCGAATAGCCGTGTCCGCGGTGAAGGACTTCTGGGTTGCCTATATCAGTTCATAGACAAGTGAAAGTGGATACTCTAAAATGCGCAAGATAAGCGTGAGTGCTATGGATGGCGTTCTCGTCGGGAGACGGAGCGGATCCATAGTGGTGTATTGATATGGTGAATATGTGGACTCGTAGCGCCACCTCAAAAGATTTACTTGCAAATGTAGTTCAGGATAGCCACCGAGTCAAAGCTGGCTTGTCGCAACAAACTCCACCACCCCTTTGTTGATAATGATGCATATGTAGTTAGTTCTGATGTAGGTCTTGCTGAGTACATTTGTACTCACGTTTGCCTATTTTATGTTTTGCAGAGAGACTTCAGTCTCGCTAGTAGTTTCGCGTGGACTTCGACGTTTAGCTTGTTACCTCAGCTACGATCTTATGCCCTTGGCAGGATCTGGTAGATAGTCAGGCTTCTCAGCCTTTTTCATTTGTACATGTCTGTACTCAAACATGTTAAGCTTCAGCTTGTGCTTTGACTTGTATGCTCTGAGTGTTGGGTCATGAGACCCATGTTTGTAATACCTCGCTCCTCGGAGCCTAATGAATAAATACTTGAATCGTAGAGTTATCAAGCATATTGTGTGTATGTTTGAAATGCTTGGTATGTGTGGGATCCGACAATCTAGTTGTTTATCCTTGGCAGGCTCTCATATGGGGAAATGTAGTCTAGTGCTTCCTGAGCGATAGTAGTCCGCTTCTGCCGGTTCACCGGAGTCCTGCTAGCCCAAAGACTACCGCTTCCGGACACTTGACTGGCCGGCATGTGTTTCACTTTGTTCCTGTGGTTCTGTCCCTTCCGGAAATGTCATGCGGTGACATCCAGGAGTCCTGCCTAGCTCACATGTCACTGGGTTCCCGGAGTCCTGTTAGCCTGCTACAGCCCGGATTCACACGCTTGACCGACATGCTCGATGTGATTCATGTATGCTCGTCCCCATGGGTTAGTGCCGCTTTGGGTCCACGACTAGTCATGTCGGCCCGGGTTCTTCGTCATATGGATGCTAGCAACACTATCATATACGTGAGCCAAAAGGCTTAAACGGTCCCGGGCCATGGTAAGGCGACACACTGTGGGAATACCGTGCGTGAGGCCGCAAAGTGATATGAGGTGTTACTGAGCTAGATTGGTGTGACTTAGAATCGGGGTCCCGACAGCATTGGTATCGAGCTCGATTGCTCAGAGGCTTACCAAGCCAAACTGGTCAAGTTGTGTCTAGAAATGCTTTAGTTATGTAAGGGAATTGATTGTGGAAGGAACGTAAGGCTCTTTTTACTCCTTATACCTCATGGCCTTCGATCCGAAAGTTATCCTCTTCTCTTCTACGGGGTTTAAGAAGTTGGCTTCTCATCTATCTATCAGGATGACGTGTTACTAATGCTTAGACTTTTAAGATTGTTGGTTTTAAGCCCAGTTCAGTTTCTACTACTTCCATATGTTCATAGCTGGTCTCAAAACCTTGATATTGTGCTGTTGAGTGGTCATGCCACTATTTGCAGGATGTCTCAAATCATCTTGAGCATTTACAGCCGTTATGCTGTCCGAGTCATCCCAGGTTTCTAAATAGTCTATGCATTTGCAAATCCTTTCTTTCCGTTCCCGATGTCCTTTTTGGTCAGAATAAGCACACTAACCGGTGTGATGAGGTAATTTATTGCCTTGACATATATGTTGGAGCTATTATTATGACCCTAGGTGTTTTAGGGAGTCACCTAGTAATTCAGCCATGTTTTGTGTTCCCGGTGTGATGATTCTGGCCACCATTCTCGAAAGCATCTCGTGATGCCATTTAGTAGTAGGTATTCTATTCCTGGGTTCTTGAACCCGAGATTCATCCTACTTACCTCCTGTTGATAGTGTTGATAGTTCCTTTAGGACATTAGTAACTTTGCAATAGTCCTCGAGGTCCATGGTATTTCCTTCTTCCAAATACTATGATCCGCTTTTGGCAGAAGTTCCCTTGAACCGGAAGATCACAACAAGAGTGCTCTCAATGAGTTCCCTATCCTATGTTGTGAATCTTCCAGTCCTACCTTTCCGCATGGGTTATCCGGAAGAAATGTTGAACTTGGTTCGACATACTAATCTATGCACCCACAACTCAGAAAATCATATGCTCCTTTGAGTTGTCCCTCTTTAGTTGTTTTCTGACCTCCATCTATCAATTGATAATCAAGAGTATGCGCGCATCCGTTCATCGATGCCTAATATTCTTGTGGTCCATTAAGCCATTCTATTTCAGAATGACTAGGAGAAACAAACTCCATAACCTCATCCATATCTAGGATTGGGTCAAAGCAATTGTATTCCGCAGATCAAAATGCCAATCCAGCTTCTGCTCTGCTCTACCTTGGAGTATTACTCTATTTATGCCAAGAATATCATAGGATTTGCACCATCTCTTATGAATTTTGACGTAGTGATACTTCTCGCTATCATTATTCATTCATCAGTCCCGTGTTGTTGTAACCGGAATGCCGACAAGTGAACTGTGATGTGTGAAATCTATACTCCTACTAACTCCGTTGCTCGGTAGTTAATGGACAATATTCTCATTCTTAGTGTGTTGATTATTGAATCATCACCCTAAGGTTGATCGTGCCACCTAGTCCATTTTCCTGGTGCACTCTTCGATCAATGAGTTAGGATTATTCAATCCCTTGCTTATTTGATCGTATCGTCTTGCTTTGGAAAGCAAGATTGTTCTCGAGCTTAGTAACATACCGGTGGTTCGTGATATTCCGATTATCTTCTCGGAAGTATCACCAGTTGTCACCGACCGCTATGTTGAGTTCGTGATCAAGTTAGTTTTCTCTAAACCAGCCATTCTCCAAGAATCTGTGTTGGATACACCTGAGCTAGTTGGTTAAGCTAAACAACAACTTGAAGAGTTGGAAGATGAAAGATTGTCCGACTTAGTTCATCTTAAGGGATATCCTTTTGAGTGTGTGCTGAAGAAAGATGATATCTTCATGGAATGATCCCCGTGATCAGTTGTTGAACCTATTGTCTTATCAAACTTTGACTTGAGTATGGGCTATTGTCAAGTCAAATCAGAACCAACGATATTCATAATGTTGTCTTACCCGTGGTTGATTCCTCGAGCATGCACCATTATACTCCTTGGTCTCGACCAATGCTATCACTTGTGTTCACATGATGGTGGAAGTCCAAAGGATATGGAAATTCCGATGAGTTGTTGTTGAGCCCAACGGCAGCATCTCGTCTCCTCCATGATTCATGTTGGACATTGAGCTAGTGTTGGAAACTTTTGTAAGCATTGCCTTAATGGTCCGTTCATGAGGTATATGATTTGGTGAAAGAAGTGACTTTCTCTGATTCACGTGCATTTGATGCAAGTTGCCGCTGTGAGTTCGAGGAAGATTGTTTTGTTTCCTATGGTACCATCCCAAGTCAGTCATGCACGTGCGAAGTGCTCTATGGTTTGATAGGTTGGCCGCCTCCACTCCATATGTGTTCCTAGCACACCAAGCCACTGACTGATTTGCTCAAGGAGAAGGAGTCCCTTCATAAGAGCTAATCTGGACTTATGAAAAGACTTTGATATCCTCGATGATGGTTCCCCCACCCGAACTTGGTAGTGTTTAATATAAAACTACTACGTGGCCATGCTTGTCCGGGACAGCATGTTCACATGGTTCTAGCAGAACTCGCTCATGTTTTGGAGCTTACTACCATAGTCCATCTCCCGAGAATCTCGGAACATCATGTCGATTTGTGTTGCAACTTTTCCTTTTCAGACATGCTGTCTGAAATGTCCTGTTACCAACCAGATCTAAATCTCAGGCAGATATGATGGTTGAAACATTCCCAGCATTTTCACTATGTTCCCAGCTTGCACCCCAGCAATTGTTGTTCAGGATCATCTTCAAAAGCGGTCCTACCATGGGTTCCATCCATCTCCGATGATAAGCAAAAATCATCCATTGGTTGTCTTCAACAAGGTAGTCCACATCATCCATCCTAGTTCGAGTATGTCATCTCTTCGAGCTCTTTCAAACGATCAATCATAAATTGCCTTAAGCTGGTATGAAGGGTTCTAATGATCTATGGACCAAAAGTAATTCTTTTTGCCACTTAAGGGAGCAGTTCAACGAGTCACCTTCTCCAAGGTGCCCCGTTACGGGATCATGGCAATTATTTCCTCGCCACCTTGACACCATCCACCATCTCTCTAAGCGCGGAATTGTTGCCCACCAAATCAAACCTCGTTGTTTGTTCTTCCATCCCTCTCGATGTGTTTCGTGCCTCAACTCGAGATGTTTCAACATCTCATTCCACGAGTTGATTTTGAGTGCTCGATCTTCGAGGAGATCGTTTCCTATAGAGTTTCTTTCTGTCGCCATCGTGTTGGATGAAGATCTCTCAAGCAAGGACGTCAAGATCAATTGGAGCAATGAACCAACATCCTCGGGAAGGGAAATTGGATCGACAAGATCGTAATAGCTTTGCGTCCCCTCTGTCTTCTTACCTCATGTCTTGAATCTCGGGACGAGATTCTTGTTTAGTGGGGGTGAGCTGTCACAGCCCCAGATCAGCCCTTGCTTGACTTTGCTTGCTCATCATGTCATCATGTTCAAATTCCTAAGAAACTTGAAATGGGGATTGCCTAAACCCTAGCACTAAAGGAATTCACTAGGTTCAACCAAAATATTTCCAGAAAATCCAAATGGCTTCCAAAAATGTTCATCATTATTGGAAAATGCTGGAAACAGTAACCAGAGGTGATGCACATTTTTCCATGACATATTTGGGCTCTGGATTAAATCATACTCTATTTGCATTTGGGCATTTAAATGCTATAAAATATTTTAAATGTCCAAATAATCATGAACTAAAATGTTTGCTGTTGGTAATATTCTAAACAGTATTCATGAGCAGTTCCTTGATTTTTGGGTTTGTTCTGGTATTTTAAATAAAGCCTTAGAGCTACAGAAGAAAGAGAAAACTAAAACAAATAAAAGAGAGAGAGAGAAGGACTTACCTGGCAGAAAATTCCCAGGCGCCCACCAACAGGCCCAGTACTGTAGCTGGCGGCCCAGCCCACCACCGCTGCCCCCTGTCGTCGTCCTCCTTGGACAGAAGGACAGGGGCGCGTGCTCGCCGCCTGCTGGCCACGCACAGGCCACCTCCTCCCTGCCTGCGTGCTTCCTCGATGCCCTGTCTTTCCCTGGAGACGCCACGCACGTTCCGGAAACCAACCGCTCACTCCCGTCCTCTCTCCCCTCCTCTGTTTTTGTCCCGAGCAGACCTGAACCCGCTCGTCGCCACCGACGCCGTTCACCGTAGCCACCATGCCCCTCTGGGCCTCTCATCTTTCCCTAGAGCTCCGCCTCGCCGCCTGCTACGTCCTCAACGAGCCAGGCGACCCGGGAAGCTCTGCATCAACGCCATCTGCATCTTCTTCATCGCCGCCACCGGCTCGCCGGTGTGGATTCGCGAGCTCCAGACCCTCCCCGGCCTCGCCGTTGACTCTGCTGGATTCGCCGTGAGCCCCTGTTTCTTTCCCCTCTCTCCCCATGCTCGTCTGCGCCTTCTAGCCACCGTGGCCATCGGAGCCGATTGCTCCTCGCTGCCTGCCATGTCGCCACCGCGGCTACGGCCGTGCAAGCACGCATCCAAGCTTACCACTGAGCTCACCGCACCCCCACGAGTCCAACGCGCCTAACCGCAGCCCCCCTAGTGCCCTGAAGTGCCTAACCGATCAACCAAACTCCGGCGCGGAAGTGCTTTCGCCGCCACAACCCCGGCCATCCCGGTTGCCGCCGCTACCACCACTAGATGCGCGAGAACGTCAGAAGCCAGAGGAGCAAACCCCGCCTCAAACCGTGGGCTGTAGCGAGATCCCGACGATCTCCGCCGCGCGAAATGGTCGTCGCCGGCGAAAACTCCGGCGACTGATGACGTGGCCGTCATTAGGCACTAATGACCCAGCTAAGCCACCCTAGAGCCACTACCATGTGGGCCCCAGTGCCTAAACTAATTGGTTTTATTTCTCTGATAGATTAGTATTAATCTGTGTGGACCCCACGTGTCAGCTTTGACCTTGGTCAAGTCAACGTTGACCGGTCCCACATCATACACCCAAACCAGCCCGAGACATCGACGTATGGGTCCCACAGGTCAGGTTTGACTGGCCGACCAGGCCATCACGACATCACAGTGACGTCATGCTGACGCATTAATTCGATTTCTGGATTTATTCTTTTACAGGAAATTCCAGAAATTGCCCAAAACTTCTAAAAATCATAGAAATTCAACCATAACTCCAAATGAAATAATTTATATTTTAAAAATGATCAGAAAAATTCAAGGAATTTGTTTATGGCATTTGCATGCATATTTGAACAACCTAGGGTTCTTTATGCAGGCAATATGCATAATTGACATTTAAATAAGCACATATGGAGTTTGAATTTGAATCTTGGATTCAAACCAACTTCATTTAATCTGCTGCTAGTTCCATTAGCTCAAATCACAGCATTTTGACATGTCATGATCATGCATCATATTGTGCATTGCATTGATTGTGTTCTTCCTTGTTTGCCGGTATTTGTCCCCTCTCAGTAGATGACGTACCGACGATGAGTTCGATGACACCGATGAAGAGCTATAATATCTTCAGGAGTGTCAGGCAAGCAAAACCCCCTTGTTCATTCCAATACAATCCCACTCTCTGGCTCCTGCTCTCTTTTACTGCATTAGGACAACAACGATTCATATGTTACATGCTGCGGTAGCTGAACCCCTTCATCCTCTGCATGACCTGTCATTGCCACAGTAAATAGATGAAACCCACTAGCATGAGTTGGAGTTGTTTGAGCCCTGTTGTGCCTACTCATTCATGCTTGTTTGTCATGCACGCCATCGCTTAGAGTTGAGTCAGGTCTGATTCATCGGGGATGAATCGGAGGTGTGTGAACATGTCCTACTGTGTGTGAGCTAAGTGTGTGAACACGATTTGGTAAAGGTAGTGGTGAGAGGCCATGTAGGAGTACATGGTGGGTTGTCTCATTGAAACCGTCCTCAGGAACTGAGTTCTGTGTTTGTGATCCATGAACAGCTACTACCACGCATTGGAATGCTTAAGTGCCCCTCTCGACTTATTAATCAACTCGATCTCTTTCTAGGAGTTGCAACTAGTTTCTGGTGTTTGTAGGATATGTGTTGGGGGCCGTATGTGGCTGACCCTAGGGGTGGGCTATGTTGCGGTAGATACACCGTGGCACGGTGTACCGGGCGCCCGTTTGGTGTCTCGGGAACCCTCCTCACATCGTTTGGGGCCGTTAGCGACACCCCGGCCGGATCTCCTTGCGGATGGAACCCGAATAGGCGATAAACCTGGACGAGAGACTTGTGTGGTTAGTCAAGTCGTGGCCGACTCCCTCGCCGAACTTACGCTTGAAGGTTGCCGAGATACACGACGTGTACATGGTGGTAAGTGGCGAGAGCGTGTGTGAAGAAGTACACCCCTCCAGGGTTAACGTCATCTATTCGAATAGCCGTGTCCGCGGTGAAGGACTTCTGGGTTGCCTATATCAGTTCATAGACAAGTGAAAGTGGATACTCTAAAATGCGCAAGATAAGCGTGAGTGCTATGGATGGCGTTCTCGTCGGGAGACGGGAGCGGATCCATAGTGGTGTATTGATATGGTGAATATGTGGACTCGTGTGCGCCACCTCAAAAGAGTTAATTGCATTCGTAGTTTAGGATAGCCACCGAGTCAAAGCTGGCTTGCTGCAGTCATACTCCACCACCCCCTTTGTTGATAATGATGCATATGTAGTTAGTTCTGATGTAAGTCTTGCTGAGTACATTTGTACTCACGTTTGCCTATTTTGTATTTTGCAGAGAGACGTCAGTCTCGCTAGTAGTTCCGCATGGACTTCGATGTTTAGCTTGATACCTCAGCTACGATCTTGTGCCCTCGGCAGGATCTGGTAGATAGTCAGGCTTCTCAGCCTTTTTCATTTGTAGATGTCTGTACTCAGACATGTTAAGCTTCTGTTTGTGCTTTGACTTGTATGCTCTGAATGTTGGGTCATAAGACCCCTGTTTGTAATATCTCGCTCCTCGGAGCCTAATGAATAAATACTTGAGTCATAGAGTTATGTTGTGATGCCATGTTGTATTTACACATATCGAGCATATTGTGTGTATGTTTGAAATGCTTGGTATGTGTGGGATCCGACAATCTAGTTGTTTATCCTTGGCAGCCTCTCATATGGGGAAATGTAGTCTAGTGCTTCTGAGCGATAGTAGTCCGCTTCTGCCCAGTTCACCGGAGTCCTGCTAGCCCAAAGCACTACCGCTGGACACTTGACTGGCCGGCTTGTGTTTCACTTTGTTCCTATGTCTGTCCCTTCGGGGAAATGTCACGCGATGACATCCGGAGTCCTGCCTAGCCTGCTACAGCCCGGGTTCCCGGAGTCCTGTTAGCCCAGTGCCACAACCCATATTCACACGCTGCTGACCGACATGCTCGATGTGATTCATGTCTGCCTGTCCCCATGGGTTAGTGCCGCTTTGGGTTCACGACTAGTCATGTCGGCCCGGGTTCTCTGTCATATGGATGCTAGCAACACTCGTGAGCCAAAAGGCGCAAACGGTCCCGGCCCATGGTAAGGCGACACCCGTGGGAATACCGTGCGTGAGGCCGCAAAGTGATATAAGGTGTTACTGAGCTAGATCGGTGTGACTTAGAATCGGGGTCTGACAGCGTTGGTATCGAGCTCGACTGCTCAGAGGGCTTACCAAGCCAAACTGGTGAAGTTGTGTCTAGAAATGCTTTAGTTATGTAAGGGAATTGATTGTGGAAGGAACGTAAGGCTCTTTTTACTCCTTATACCTCATGGCCTTCTGATCTGAGTCATCCTCTTCTCTTCTACGGGGTTTAAGAACTAGGCTTCTCATCTATCTATCAGGATGACGTGTTACTAATGCTTAGACTTTTAAGATTGTTGGTTTTAAGCCCAGTTCAGTTTCTACTACTTCCATATGTTCATAGCTGGTCTCAGAACCTTGATATTGTGATGTTGAGTGGTCATGCCACTATTTGCAGGATGTCTCAAATCATCTTGAGCATTTACAGCCGTTATGCTGTCCGAGTCATCCCAGGTTTCTAAATAGTCTATGCATTTGCAAATCCTTTCTTTCCGTTCCCGATGTCCTTTTTGGTCAGAATAAGCACACTAACCGGTGTGTTGAGGTAATTTATTGCCTTGACATATATGTTGGAGCTATTATTATGACCCTAGGTGTTTTAGGGAGTCACCTAGTAATTCAGCCATGTTTTGTGTTCCCGGTGTGATGATTCTGTCCACCATTCTCGAAAGCATCCCTAGATGCCATTTAGTAGTAGGTATTCTATTCCTGGGTTCTTGAACCCGAGATTCACCCTACTTACCTCCTGTTGATAGTGTTGATAGTTCCTTTAGGACATTAGTAACTTTGCAATAGTCCTCGAGGTCCATGGTATTTCCTTCTTCCAAATACTATGATCCGCTTTTGGCAGAAGTTCCCTTGAACCGGAAGATCACAACAAGAGTGCTCTCAATGAGTTTCCTATCCTATGTTGTGAATCTTCCAGTCCTACCTTTCCACATGGGTTATCCGGAAGAAATGTTGAACTTGATTCGGCATACTAATCTATGCACCCACAACTCAGAAAATCATATGCTCCTTTGAGTTGTCCCTCTTTAGTAGTTTTCTGACCTCCATCTATCAATTGATAATCAAGAGTATGCGTGCATCCGTTCATCGATGCCTAATATTCTTGTGGTCCATTAAGCCATTCTATTTCAGAATGACTAGGAGAAACAAACTCGTAACCTCATCCATATCTAGGATTGGGTCAAAGCAATTGTATTCCGCAGATCAAAATGCCAATCCAGCTTCTGCTCTGCTCTACCTTGGAGTATTACTCTATTTATGCCAAGAATATCATAGGATTTGCACCATCTCTTATGAATTTTGACGTAGTGATACTTCTCGCTATCATTATTCATTCCTCAGTCCCGTGTTGTTGTAACCGGAATGCCGACAAGTGAACTGTGATGTGTGAAATCTATACTCCTAGTAACTCTGTTGCTCGGTAGTTAATGGACAATATTCTCATTCTTAGTGTGTTGATTATTGAATCATCACCCTAAGGTTGATCGTGCCACCTAGTCCATTTTCCTGGTGCATTCTTCGATCAATGAGTTAGGATTCTTCAATCCCTTGCTTATTTGATCGTATCGTCTTGCTCTGGAAAGCAAGATTGTTCTCGAGCTTAGTAACATACCGGTGGTTCGTGATATTCCGATTATCTTCTCGGAAGTATCACCAGGTTGTCACCTGACCGCTATGTTGAGTTCGTGATCAAGTTAGTTTTTCTCTAAACCAGCCATTCTCCAAGAATCTGTGTTGGATACACCTGAGCTAGTTGGTTAAGCTAAACAACAACTTGAAGAGTTGGAAGATGAAAGATTGTCCGACTTAGTTCATCTTAAGGGATATCCTTTTGAGTGTGTCTTTGAAGAAAGATGATATCTTCATGGAATGATCCCCGTGATCAGTTGTTGAACCTATTGTCTTATCAAACTTTGACTTGAGTATGGGCTATTGTCAAGTCAAATCAGAACCAACGATATTCGTAATGTTGTCTTACCCGTGGTTGATTCCTCGAGCATGCACCATTATACTCCTTGGGTCTGACCAATGCTATCACCGTGTTCACATGATGGTGGAAGTCCAGTGATATGGAAATTCCGATGAGTTGTTGTTGAGCCCAACGGCAGCATCTCATCTCCTCCATGATTCATGTTGGACATTGAGCTAGTGTTGGAAACTTTTGTAAGCATTGCCTTCGTGGTCCGTTCATGAGGTATATGTTTTGGTGAAAGAAGTGACTTTCTCTGATTCACGTGCATTTGGTGCAAGTTGCCGCCGTGAGTTCAAGGAAGATTGTTTTATTTCCTATGGTACCATCCCAAGTCAGTCATGCACGTGCGAAGTGCTCTATGGTTTGATAGGTTGGCCGCCTCCACTCCATATGTGTTCCTAGCACACCAAGCCACTGACTGATTTGCTCAAGGAGAAGGAGTCCCTTCATAAGAGCTAATCCGGACTTATGAAAAGACTTTGATATCCTCGATGATGGTTCCCCCACCCGAACTTGGTAGTGTTTAATATAAAACTACTACGTGTCCATGCTTGTCTGGGACAGCGTGTTCACATGGTTGTAGCAGAACTCGCTCATGTTTTGGAGCTTACTACCATAGTCCATCTCCCGAGAATCTGGGAACATCATCTCGTCGATTTGTGTTGCAACTTTTCCTTTCGGACATCTTTATTCGAAATGTCCTATTACCAACCGGATATAAATCTCGTGCAGATATGATGGTTGAAACATTCCCAAAGATTTGCACTATGTTCCCAGCTTGCACCCCAGCAATTGTTGTTCAGGATCATCTTCAAAAGCGGTCCTACCATGGGTTCCATCCATCTCCGATGATAAGCAAAAATCATCCATTGCGTTGTCTTCAACAAGGTAGTCCACATCATCCATCCTAGTTCGAGTATGTCATCTCTTCGAGCTCTTTCAAACGATCAATAATAAATTACCTTAAGCTGGTATGAAGGGTTCTAATGATCTATGGATCAAAAGTAATTCTTTTTGCCACTTAAGGGAGAAGTTCAACGAGTCGCCTTCTCCAAGGTGCCCCGTTACGGGATCATGGAAATTATTCCCTCGCCACCTTGACACCATCCACCATCTCTCTAAGCGCGGAATTGTTGCCCACCAAATCAAACCTCGTTGTTTGTTCGTCCATCCCTCTCGATGTGTTTCGTGCCTCAACTCGAGATGTTTCAACATCTCATTCCACGAGTTGATTTTGAGTGCTCGATCTTCGAGGAGATCGTTTCCTATAGAGTTTCATTATGTCGACATCGTGTTGGATGAAGATCTCTCTAGCAAGGACGTCAAGATCAATTGGAGCAATGAACCAACATCCTCGGGAAGGGAAATTGGATCGACAAGATCGTAATAGCTTTGCGTCCCCTCTGTCTTCTTACCTCACGTCTTGAATCTCGGGACGAGATTCTTGTTTAGTGGGGGATAGTTGTCACAGCCCCAGATCAGCCCTTGCTTGACTTTGCTTGCTCATCATGTCATCATGTTCAAATTCCTAAGAAACTTGAAATGGGGATTGCCTAAACCCTAGCACTAAAGGAATTCACTAGGTTCAACCAAAATATTTCCAGAAAATACAAATGGCTTCCAAAAATGTTCATCATTATTGGAAAATGCTGGAAACAGTAACCAGAGGTGATGCACATTTTTTCATGACATATTAGGGCTCTGGATTAAATCATACTATATTTTCATTTGGGCATTTAAATGCTATAAAATATTTTAAATGTCCAAATAATCATGAACTAAAATGTTTGCTGTTGGTAATATTCTAAACAGTATTCATGAGCAGTTCCTTGATTTTTGGGTTTGTTCTGGTATTTTAAATAAAGCCCTAGAGCTACAGAAGAAATAGAAAACTAAAACAAATAAAAGAGAGAGAGAGAAGGACTTACCTGGCAGAAAATTACCTGGCTCCCACCAACAGGCCCAATACTGTAGCTGGCGGCCCAGCCCACCACCGCTGCCCCCTGTCGTCGTCCTCCTTGGACAGAAGGACAGGGGCGCGTGCTCGCCACTGGCCACGCGAGCCACCTCCTCCTGCCTGCGTGCTTCCTCGATGCCTGTCTTTCCTCGGAGACGCCCACGCACGTTCGAAACCAACCGCCACTCCCGCCCTCTCTCCCTCCTCTGCTTTTGTCCCGAGCAGACTGAACCCGCTCGTCGCCACCGACGCTGTTCACCGTAGCCACCATGCCCCTCTGGGCCTCTCATCTTTCCCAGAGCTCCGCCTCGCCGCCTGCTACGTCCTCAACGAGCCAGGCGACCCGGGAAGCTCTGCATCAACGCCATCTTCATCTTCTTCATCGTCGGCCACCGAAGCTCGCCGGCGTGGATTCGCGAGCTCCAGACCCTCCCCGGCCTCGCCGTTGACTCTGCTGGATTCGCCGTGAGCCCCTGTTTCTTTCCCCTCTCTCCCCATGCTCGTCCGCGCCTTCTAGCCACCGTGGCCACTGGAGCCGATTGCTCCTCGCCGCCGGCCATGTCGCCACCGCGGCTACGGCCGTGCAAGCACGCGTCCATGCTTACCACTGAGCTCACCGCACCCCCACGAGTCCAATGCGCCTAACCGCAGCCCCCCTAGTGCCCTGAAGTGCCTAACCCGCATCAACCAAACTCCGGTGGCCGCGGAAGTGCTCGCCGCCGTCAACCCCGGCCATCCCAGCTGCTGCCGCTACCACCACTAGATGCGCGAGAACGTCAGGAAGCCGTAGGAGCAAACCCCGCCTCAAACCGTGGGCATGGCGAGATCCCGACGATCTCCGGCCTTGAAATGGTCGCCGCCGTGAAAACTCCGGCGACTGATGACGTGGCCGTCATTAGGCACTAATGACCCAGCTAAGCCACCCTAGAGCCACTACCATGTGGGCCCCAGTGACTAAACTAATTGGTTTTATTTCTGTGTTAGATTAGTATTAATCTGTGTGGACCCCACGTGTCAGCTTTGACCTTGGTCAAGTCAACGTTGACCGGTCCCACCTGTCATACACCCAAACCAGCCCGAGACACTGACGTATGGGTCCCACAGGTCAGGTTTGACCTAGCCGACCCAGTTTACTGCTGAGATCACAGTGACGTCATGCTGACGCATTAATTCGATTTCTGGATTTATTCTTTTACAGGAAATTCCAGAAATTACCCAAAACTTCTAAAAATCATAGAAATTCAACCATAACTCCAAATGAAATAATTTATATTTGAAAAATGATCAGAAAAATTCAAGGAATCTGTTTATGGCATTTGCATGCATGTTTGAACAACCTAGGGTTGCTGTACAGGGCAATATGCATAATTGACATTTAAATAAGCACATATGGAGTTTGAATTTGAATCTTGGATTCAAACCAACTTCATTTAATCTGCTGCTAGTTCCATTAGCTCAAATCACAGCATTTTGACATGTCATGATCATGCATCATATTGTGCATTGCATTGATTGTGTTCTTCCTTGTTTGCCGGTATTTGTCCCTCTCGATGAGCGACGCATCGACGATGAGTTCGATGACACCGATGAAGAGCTATAATATCTTCGGAGTGTCGTGCAAGCAAAAACCCTTGTTCATTCCGATACAATCCCAATCTCTCGCTTCCTGCTCTCTTTTACTGCATTAGGACAACAACGATTCATACATTTACTTGCTGCGGTAGCTGAACCCCTTCATCCTCTGCATGACTGTCATTGCCACAAGAAATAGATGAAACCCACTAGCATGAGTAGGAGTTGTTTGAGCCTGTTGTGCCTACTCATTCATGCTTGTTTGTCATGCACTCTTTGCTTAGAGTTGAGTCAGTCCGATTCATCGGGGATGAATCGGAGGTGTGTGAACATGTCCCATCGTGTGTGAGCTAAGTGTGTGAACACGATTTGGTAAAGGTAGTGGTGAGAGGCCATGTAGGAGTAAATGGTGGGTTGTCTCATTGAAACCGTCCTCAGGAACTGAGTTCTGTGTTTGTGATCCATGAACAGCTACTACCACGCATTGGAATGCTTAAGTGCCCCTCTCGACTTATTAATCAACTCGATCTGTGTCTAGGAGTTGCAACTAGTTTCTGGTGTTTGTAGGATATGTGTTGGGGGCCGTGCGTAGCGCTGACCCTAGGGGTGGGCTATGTTGCGGTAGATACACCGTGGCACGGTGTACCGGGCGCCCGTTTGGTGTCTCGGGAACCCTCCTCACATCGTTTGGGGCCGTGAGCGACACCCGGCCGGATCTCCTTGCGGATGGAACCCGAATAGGCGATAAACCCGACGAGAGACTTGTGTGGTTAGTCAAGTCGTGGCCGACTCCTCGCCAAAGGCTTCGCTTGAAGGTTTCCGAGATACACAACGTGTACATGGTGGTAAGTGGCGAGGCGTGTGTGAAGAAGTACACCCTGCAGGGTTAACGTCATCTATTCGAATAGCCGTGTCCGCGGTGAAGGACTTCAGGTTGCCTATAACAGTTCATAGACAAGTGAAAGTGGATACTCTAAAATGCGCAAGATAAGCGTGAGTGCTATGGATGGCGTTCTCGTCGGGAGACGGGAGAGGATACATAGTGGTGTATTGATATGGTGAATATGTGGACTAGAGTGCTCCACCTCAAAAGAGATACTTGCGATCGTAGTTTAGGATAGCCACCGAGTCAAAGCTGGCTTGCTTTGCGGTCATACTCCACCACCCCTTTGTTGATAATGATGCATATGTAGTTAGTTACGATGTAAGTCTTCTTGCTGAGTACATTTGTACTCACGTTTGCCTATTTTGTATTTTGCAGAGAGACGTCAGTCTCGCTAGTAGTTCCGCATGGACTTCGACGTTTAGCTTGATACCTCAGCTACGATCTTGTGCCCTCAGCAGGATCTGGTAGATAGTCAGGCTTCTCAGCCTTTTTCATTTGTAGATGTCTGTACTCAGACATGTTAAGCTTCTGCTTGTGCCTTGACTTGTATGCTCTGAATGTTGGGTCATAAGACCCCTGTTTGTAATATCTCGCTCCTTGGAGCCTAATGAATAAATACTTGAGTCATAGAGTTATGTTGTGATGCCATGTTGTATTTACACATATCGAGCATATTGTGTGTATGTTTGAAATGCTTGGTATGTGTGGGATCCGACAATCTAGTTGTTTATCCTTGGCAGCCTCTCATATGGGGAAATGTAGTCTAGTGCTTCTGGCGATAGTAGTCCGCCATGACCCAGTTCACCGGAGTCCTGCTAGCCCAAAGACTACCGCTCTGGACACTTGATCGGGTTGGCTTGTGTTTCACTTCGTTCGTGGTTCGTCCCTTCGGGAAATGTCACGCGGTGACATCCGGAGTCTGCCTAGCCTGCTACAGCCCGGGTTCCCGAGTCTGTTAGCCAGTGCTACAACCCGGATTCACGCTGACCGACATGCTCGATGTGATTCATGTATGCCTGTCCCCATGGGTTATTGCCGCTTTGGGTTCACGACTAGTCATGTCGGCCCGGTTCTCTGTCATATGGATGCTAGCGACACTATCATATACGTGAGCCAAAAGGCGCAAACGGTCCCGGGCCATGGTAAGGCGACACCCGTGGGAATACCGTGCGTGAGGCCGCAAAGTGATATGAGGTGTTACAGGCTAGATCGGTGTGACTTAGAATCGGGGTCCTGATATCATTGGTGTTGTGGTTGTGTACGTTGTGGAAGACGCAGAATAGACGCCTGCCCTTGGACGACTCCGGGTAGTCGCAGCAGCACTTCATCTCTGGTTCAGCCGCGAGCACGGCCTCTCCCTTGCGCTTCACATCCTTGGTCTTGGCCTTCTTGTCTTCTGGGTCGACAGCCGGAAGCTCGAGGAGGGACAGGCGTCCTTCCTCAGCTCTCTCGCACTTGGTTGCCATGTTGAACATCTCTAGAGCCATGCATAGGTTTTCGTGGATGGTGAGCTCCTCCTTCATCTTGACATCGCGGACGCTGTCAGATAACTTGGAGATGATGGCCTCATCCGTCACCTTGGGGATCTTGAGGCGGACGTTGTAAAAGCGCTGGATGTACTTCTGCAGAGTTCCCCCTGGCTGCTGCTTGATGCGTTGCAGGTCACCCGCGGCTGGTGGGCAGTCGCGAGTGCCCTGGGAGTTGGCAACGAAACGCTCGCGCATCTCGCCCCAGGAAGAGATCGATCCCGTGGGCAAGTTCAGGAGCCACGAGCATGCGCCGTCCTTGAGGGCCATGGGAAACCAGTTTGCCATGACCTTCTCGTTGCCGTTGGCCGCCTCGATGCTTAGCTGGTAGAGCTGCAAGAACTCTGTGGGGTCTGGGGTACCGTCGTAGCGTGGAGGCAGGTCTGGTTTGAACTTGTCGTGCCAGACGACGCTGCGCAGCTCGAGAGTGAAGGCACGACAGCCTGCCATGGCCATCGGAGCCCGTCGTGGAGGCGGAACCTGGTCCTGGTACCCACGCGCCGCCGCCGCGGGCGGCACGCGGTCTTGACGTGGTGGTGCTGGGAGTGTAGGAGCGTTTTCTTGTGGCCGAGGGACTTCTTGGTAGCTTCCTTCTTCGTGCGTGGGCGCCCGGCGCGGCAGGTTGCGTCGCGGGGCCGCACGTCTTGGTGCGAGGACGTCGTCTTAATGCGGAGGTGGTGGAGGCGCTCCGTGAGCTACGTCACCCGCAGCTGGAGGTGGGCGAGGCAGTGAGGGAGATGGTGCGGGAGAGCCCCCAGTGGCGCTGACGAGCTCCGCGATGCGGTCCAGCCATTCCTCATAGAGGTCGTCGACCGGCCGATAACGCAGGAGCTCACGTGCCATGAGCAGCGCGGCCTGCGCGTCCGTGGGCGCGTGAGGAGTGTGGGACGACGAGCCGGGCGGAGTCAGTGACGGGGTGGCGGTGCGTCCGTCCCGCCGCATAGAGGGGTGCAGCGATGAAGCCCGCTACTCGTTTCCTGCCAGGCCGGTGGCGGCGTTCGCAACGGGCGATGGAGAGCGACAGGGAGGCCCGCCGACAGGCGCCGTCTGAGCGACGCGAGCGTTGAGAGCGGCTCGGCGCTCGGCGCGGGCTCGACGAGCATCAGCCATGAAACTGGCGGAGCGGTGGAACGTGGATCGCCGGAGGGAAAGCTTCAGCGCACCCCCTACCTGGCGCGCCAATTGTTGGATTCTGGGTTCCGGCAAACCCTTGAGGTTCGAACTCTGGGGTGTGCAGAAGAACTCACTCTCCCCCTCGCTAGATCGCTCGCTCGACAATCTCACGACCTAGCTCGACGAACCCGAAGAACACGAGACACTGATGTTTATACTGGTTCGGGCCACCATTGCGGTGTAATACCCTACTCCAGTGTGGTGGTGGAGGATTGCCTTGCAGGCTGAGGATGAACAAGTACAAGGTATGAACAGCCTCCGGAGGAGAGGTGTTCTTGAGCTCGGCGAGCTGGTGTGTGTGAGGATAGTCAGAATGATCCGTCCCTTTCTATGATGGTGGCTAGTCTTATTTATAGAGGCCTGGTCCTCTTCCCAAATGTTAGGTGTGAAGGGATCCCACAACGGCCAATTTTGAAGGGAGACAACTAGTACAAGCTATCTTGACAAAAGGTGATCTTCGCCTGCCAAAGGCTCTGGTGGTGATGCAGTTGTGGGATGCGCGAGGACCTCCGTCCTGCCGTCCTGCTGGCCTTGGTCTCGTTGCACCGATATGCAAACCTTTTCCTGATGCCTCGGGGCTCCTCGCCTGCGCCTGCCTCTTTAGCACCAAAGAGGAAACTGGTACACTGCGCCCGCCTGGCCTTGGTCGTCACGGGTCACGTCATGTGAACCTCGTGAGGTGTCCCCTGCCTTGATATCTCCGCTCCTCGGGAGCCAGCCTAGCGAGGCTGCCCCTGAGGAGGCCTTGGTGTCGTCCACCTTGCGAGGCTTGGCCCCTCATGAGGTTCTTGAGTGGTTGCTGCTAAAGATGGGTCGTACCAGGCCGTTGGTGGAGCCACGCCGTGGGCCGCAAGCACGCAAGTCTGGGTACCCTCGTTCCCAAGACGCCGACATGACCGAATAGTGAAACTCGGTCAGACCGATTCGGTTCAAAATGTGAACGCTAGGTTTTTCGGTGGGACCGACATGATCAACTCGGTGGGACCGATGTGCTAGGGTTCGGGTAAAACCTCAACTTGGTTTGACCGATTACTCAAACTCTGTGAGACCGATTTTGGTAAGAAGTAAACAGAGAGTTGGTCAAGCAAACTTGGTGGGACCGATTGCATATCTTGCTGGGACCGAAATAATTGCAACAGGCAACAGAGAGTTTGCAAGCCCATCTCAGTGAGACCGAGATCCCATCGGTGAGACCGAATTGATTAGGGTTTCTGGCAGTGGCTATGTAAAGTGAACTCGGTGGCGTCGGATAGATAAAATCGGTGGGGCCGAGTTTAACTTTAGGTTTAGGACATATGTGGAAATGAGAAAGTGGTTGAGGGCTTTGGAGCATATCACTAAGCACTTTGAGCAAGCAAGCCATTAAGCAACACCTCATCCCCTTTTAATAGTATTGGCTTTCCTATGGACTCAATGTGATCTTGGACCACGAAAATGAAAATGTAGATTCTTCAGCTTTTGCCAATATTTGTCCTTAGCTTCTTGAAGGGGTTCCACATCCTCTTGTCCATGCCACTCCTTTGCTGAACTTTCTAAAATATACTAGATGAAAGTATTAGTCCAACAAAAGATATGTTGACATTAATTACCAAAATCACCCAGGGAGCACTTGTGCTTTCAATCTCCCCCTTTTTGGTAACTGATGACAACATACATCAAAGCTTTAGATAAATATATGAAGAATAACAAGTAAAGCTTTGGAAAGACATGTAACATGCATATGCTCCCCCTACATGTATGCAATCGTGTAAATATGGAATGTAATAGCATGTGAATGCATAAGCATGACAGAGCAAGCAATGAGTTACATGTATCTTGGCTATATGCATCAGAGCAAATGATGTGACTATAGGAAATGTACCTCTATGTTCATGAGTCCTTCTTGCAAATAATATGTACATCAGCAAGAGATCATCATGCACATGAGTATGATGCATATACTTACCTTGTGGTCATGAGCTGGCTTTAGAAGAGATGAACCTGAGTAAACATGGTTAGATAACACATGAATATCTACTAAACAGAGCAAGGACAGTAAACCACAAGAGTACCAAGATTGGGATGACATGTAGTGAGTGAGTACTTAGTACTCTATTGGATATAGACATCTCCCCAAACAGTAAAGATATGCAATGAATTCGAAGATTTTCTTCCCTTAGAAATGAGCTTTCTCTCCCCCTGAATCTTATATATTAGATAATGGAAGAAGATAGGGAAAACAAAATCAGAGCAAAATAAAACCAGAGTAAAACAATCATAACAAACATAACACATACTGACATGTCTTTCCCCTCTTGAAGACATGTAACTTCTCTCCTCTATAAATAATAAGCATCTGGAGAAGCTTAAGGTGTGCATTCTCTCTTATGTGATAAGCTTTGATGTGTTCTCTCTCCCCCTTTGACATCAATTTCCAAGAAGGGATCTTCTGGAGCATGAGTCAAGTAGGTTTGGTCCTTGAGTCACATTGCAAAGCAACATGTAATATAAGATGCTGGTAGAGGACGAGAATCATCGAGTGGAGCTGGAACAAATATGCAGGGTGCAAATGGCAAAGTGTTTTCTCATCATTAAATTCAGTTACTCCGAGTTATTTGCTTCGGTGGCACCGAGTTGTTTCGGTTTATCCGAGAAGAACAAATCGGTGAGGCCGAATTCAACACAGAGAGAAAACATCTATCATCTCAGCTCACTTAAGCAGATAAGATCTCACAAAGATTTACAAGGAATTAACTGAAAGATCTGCAATGAATTGGATGCAGGGAATGCAGAACATAACACAAAAGAAATGAAATCTAGATGAAGTTTTTTTAAGGGAAACAAACATGCATGAGACAAATGCAAGAACTCAGAAAAACACTAGAGAACTTCATCTAGAATTGGTCAGCAACAGAGTCACCTATGTTAGAGTATATTGACTTAGGAGTCAAGTGAGAACACTTGATCGTAGGTCATACTCATCGTTTAAGCTCAAAATGGGGTTACCATTTTTCGTTTAAGCATTTTGATGTATTCACATCTTGTTGAGCTGCGTTGACACATGACTTGGGGTAAAGCTTCTCTAAGATGGAATAACATACCTTGGGTGGTGGTGTTGATCTTGATCATGTAGTTGAACTTGTGTGGGTTGCTCAAGGTTGATGTAGCTCATCAATGGTTGGGAGAATCACTTGTAGTTTGAGTTCATCTACCTACATGGGTTAGTCTTGCAAGGAAGAGCACTTGTGTATCCAAAATGACAAGCATGAGGTTTGATACCAAATGAAATTTGATATACAGAGATTGTCAAAGGATATGTTGAAAGGTTTCATGCTTTTCCTTGTCTTCAACCACCATATTGTAGAGACTTGGTGATGTAGAGATTGCTCAAGATGTGAGTGAGTTGCAATCTCATAGATATAGATTCATCCAAGTACCTACAAGGATTAGATAGCATGCAAGGGTACACGTATAGATCCAAGACATATGATCATCATCATAAGAGAAATATCAAGGATTAGTCAAAGGATCATGCCTTGCATGGATCCAAATAGAGTTTCTACTCTAGATTTGAAGCATCAATGATGTTCAATTCACCTCTCAAATGACAAAATACTTTCTCATCAAGAGGTTTGGTGAATATATCCGCCAATTGCTTATCGGTACGAACATGCTTAAGATCAATGTCTCCTTTAGCAACATGATCTCGAATGAAATGATGATGAACTTCAATATGCTTAGTTCGAGAATGTTGCACGGGATTGTGAGCAATCTTAATAGCACTTTCATTATCGCAAAGCAATGGAACATGTTTCACATATATGCCATAATCTTTAAGAGTTTGGGTTATCCAAAGTAATTGAGCACAACATGAACCGGTGGCAATGTATTCCGCTTCGGTGGTGGATAAGGATACCGAGTTTTGTTTCTTGGAGGACCAAGACACAAGAGATCTACCAAGAAATTGACAAGTACCCGAAGTGGACTTTCCATCAACCTTGTCACCGGCATAGTCCGAGTCATAGTAGCCAACAAGATCAAAAGAAGACCTCTTAGGATACCAAATGCCAAAATTTGGTGTATGGATTAAGTATCTCACTATCCTTTTCACAGCCTTAAGATGACATTCTTTGGGGGCCGCTTGATATCGTGCACACATGCATACACTTAGCATAATATTGGGATGGGAGGCACATATATATAACAATGAACCAATCATAGAGCGGTAAACCTTTTGGTCAACCGGTTCGCCATCCTTGGTCAAGTCAAGATGTCCACTAGTAGGCATGGGTGTACTCATACCTTTGCATTCTTGCATGTTGAACTTCTTGAATAAGTCCTTGGTATACTTCGTTTGGGAAACAAAGGTACCCTCCTTAGTTTGCTTGATTTGCAAACCAAGAAAGAACTTGAGTTCACTCATCATAGACATCTCAAACTTCTCCGACATTAGCCTTCTAAACTTTTCACTAAAATGAGGGTTAGTCAAACCAAATATGATATCATCCACATAAATTTGGCACACAAATAATTCACCATTAACCCTTTTAGTAAAAAAGAGTAGAATCAAATTTTCTGATCTCAAAGCCTTTTTCAATAAGGAACTTGGTCAAGCATTTATACCATGCTCTAGGAGCTTGTTTAAGACCATAAAGAGCTTTGTGAAGTTTGTAAACATGATCGGGTTTCTTAGGATTAACAAAGCTAGGAGGTTGTTTAACATAAACTTCCTCCTTAATTTCACCATTTAGAAAAACACTTTTAATGTCCATTTGATATAATGTGATATCATGATGATTGCAATAAGCAAGTAAGATGTGTTTGGACTCAAGTCTAGCAACGGGGGCATATGTCTCACCATAGTCCATACCTTCAACTTGAGTGTAGCATTGAGCGACAAGACGTGCGTTGTTGCGAACGACTTGTCCATCTTCATCTTGCTTGTTGCGGAACACCCATTTGGTACCAATGATGTTGTGGTTGTTGTCGGGCTTCTCAACCAATGTCCACACTTGGTTCCTCTCAAAATTGTGTAGCTCTTCGTGCATGGCGTTTATCCAATCCGGATCTTCTAGAGCTTCTTCAACCTTCCTAGGTTTAATGCTAGAGATGAATGAATAATGTTCACAAAAATTAGCCAAACGAGTTTTAGAGCGGGTGATTCTCCCGGTTTGGATATCATTGAAGATCTGTTCGACGGGATGGTCTCGTGAAACTCTTGCTCTAACTCGTGAGAGCTTTTGTTTGGGTCGGGGTGGAACATCTTCTTCATCATCTTGTTCTTACTCTTGGCCTTCTTCGTTGTTGATGTTGTTGTTCTCTTGTGGAGGTGGAGAAGGAGGTTGATGAGGTCATCTTGGTGTACTTCCTCGTTTTCTTCATCTTGGCATGTCCCACTTGTGGATGCCTTCGAGTCAACTCGTGGTTCACCTTGTCGTGAGGTAGAAGCTTCCACTTGGACGGACGAGGTACTCTCCTTCACCTTCGTTGGACGAATCTTGCCAATAGACAAGTCTTGGATTGCTTTCAAAGGGTCTTTGTCTCCTACATCAATTGGAAACTGCTCTACTTGTGAGCCGTTAGATTAATCAAACTTCACATCTACCGTCTCTTCAACCTTTCGGGTGAAATTGTTGTAGACACGGTAAGTGTGAGAGTTTGAGCCATAACCGAGTAGGAAACCATCATGAGATTTAGGAGCAAATTTAGAATGATGATGCTTATCAAGAATATAGCACTTTGAGCCGAATACTCAAAAGTATCGAACTTGGGGTTTACTACAGGTGAGAAGCTCGTATGCCGTCTTGCCGAGTAGCTTGTGAAGATATAGACAATTTGTTGCATGACAAGCTGTCTCAACCGCTTCCGCCCAAAAGTGTTTTGGCGTCTTGTACTCATCAAGCATCGTTCTCGCCATCTCAATAAGAGTTCGGTTCTTTCTCTCAACAACTCTATTTTGTTGAGGCGTGTACATAGCTGAGAACTCATGTGAAATCCCTTCTTCGTCAAGAAAGGTGTCCACATTGGCGTTCTTTAACTCCGTTCCGTTGTCACTCCGAACCTTCTTGATATTCACTTCAAATTGATTTTGGGCCTTGCTAGCGAAGTTCTTGAAGATCTTTTGGACCTGCGATTTATCATCAAGAAAGAACACCCACGTAAATCTTGAAAAATCATCGACTATGACTAAACCAAATGAATTTCCACCGAGACTTTTATAGGCGCTTGGACCAAAAAGATCCATATGAAGTAGCTCGAGCGGTCTTCTCATGGTCATGATGTCAACCTATTTTCCTGCTTGACAAGCACTGCACAATCTATCCTTGTCAAATATAACATCTTTCACTCCAAGGATATGATCACCTTTAATAAGCTTATCAAGATTTCACATGCCCGCATGACCTAACCTCCTATGCCATAACCAGCCTTTAGAAGATTTAGCAATTAAGCAAGTTCTAGGTTGAGCCTTTCTAGTGAAATCAACAATGTATAGATCACCTCTACGTATACCGGTAAAGACCATTTTATGATTATCTCTTTGAAACACTTGGCAATCTACTTTACTAAATAGGACATTAAATCCAAAATCAGCTAGTCTAGATACGGAAAGTAAATTATAGCCAAGAGATTCAACGAGCATAACATTTTGTATGGAGCTATCATGTGAGATGGCCACCTTACCAAGGCCAACCACCTTACCCTTTGAGTTATCACCAAAAGTAACATACTTTCGAGGGCCGTCGTTTTCAGCAAGCTCACGAAACATATCCTTGTCTCCGGTCATGTGATCGGTACATCCACTATCAAGAACCCATTCCTTTCCTCCAGCCATGTAGCCGCGAAGATTAGCCATAAGACCAAAGTGTCTCATAGACTCATCGAGATTGAAGTCACTATCAGGGCACGCCAGGGGGGTGGCACGCCCTAGTGTCTTGTGGGCAGTAGGCACCTCCTCTCATGGTTCCTTGCTCCAGTATTTTTCCTTTCTTCCAAAAAATCGTCAAAAAGTTCGTCCAATTCTGAGAACTTCTATTTCTCCACAAAAAACAACACCACGGTAGTTGTACTGAAAACAACGTCAGTCTGGGTTAATTCCATTCAAATCATACCAAAATCATATAAAATTGTTGTAAACATGACATGAATACTTCACAAATTATACGTTGGAGACGTATCGCAAACCTTTCGAAAGATTATAGCAATCTTCTCAGTAGCAAACCTTTCTGTAGCAAACCTTACGGTAGAAAACCTTTCGACAACAAACCTTCGGGCAACAAATTTTTCAGGAGATTATAGCAATCTTCTCGGAATAACATTCTTGAAACATAATCATCTTTCTGTTGTGCAGATAACTCTTAGTGAAGTGTATAGAAAACTTCTCGACAGAATATAGCATTCTTCTCGATATTCCAGGGACTATTTCTCTCTGAGTGCATTAGCAAACAAATCAGTCCCATACTATTTCAAACAACAATCTCCAAAACACAGGGGGCAAGGAGTTGCACCAACAATCTCTCCCCTCACTACTAGGGAAAACCTTATACACAGAAATTTAGCAACATCGCGGGTCAAAAAAGGGCGCTAGTGCTAGATAGCAGTAGCGGTTGAGAAAAAACCGCGCTGCAGATACAATTGTAGCGATGCTGCGATGTGGTCATAAAAGCGCTACTACTAATATTCCCATTGGTGGAGCGATAGGCTACGCATAGCGATAGCGGGCTTGGAGGAAGCGGCGCTACAGCTAGGGCATGAGTAGCAGAGTGTTTCACAAGAAGAGAGCTACTGCTAACGTAAATAAAATGAAATGAAAAACAAATAGAAAAGTAAATGAAAATGAAAGAAACAGAAAAGGAGAAAGAAAATAAAATAAAATGTAAAGCAAAATAAATGAAAAAGCGAAAAAACATAGAAAGGCATAGCTGTAGCGTGTGTTCGAAAGAGGCGCTATAGCTAACATAGCTGCAGGCGTTCCTAGACCCTCATTGTAGAAAGCGAAAAAGGAAATAAAAAGGGAGAATTTTACATAGTCAGTAGCGATGGCTGCGTTTTGTAAAATGCGCTATAGCTAAGTTAGCTATAGCGCGTTTTTTAACAACGCTACCGCTCGTTGACTTAACCAAAAAACCGTTTCCCCCCGGCCACCATTGCCCCCCAAATCTCTCGACCCACCCCGCCGCCATCTCCCTGATTCGCCGTCGCCCCACTTCACCGCCGTCTCCTACCGACGTCGACGCCCCTCGAGCCACCAGATCCGTGCGCCGTCGACGCCACCGGAGCCGCCCCCAACGCCACGGAGCCGCGCGGCCTCATCAACGCCACCGGAGCCGCTGTCGACGCCACCGGATCCTCCATCGCCACAACTGCCTCCCTCGCCGTCACCGGAGACGCCCCTGCCTCCCTCGCCACCACCGGATCCATCCTCTGTAAGCCCCCACCCCTCCTCTCTCTCTCTCTCATGCATAGGTTAATTATCTAGGTTATGTAGGCAAAAATTTAGTTAGGGCTTTGACAGAGAACTAGTCAGGTTAACTACTTTAATTAGGTTAATTATCTAGGTTATTTAGGCAAGTTTTATTTTAAACATGATCCCTTCCTAGACTTTTATTGTTGATTATATCTTTTCATTGAAGTGGTCATGTTATATCTTTTCATTGAAGTGGTTCGATTGTGCCCAAGTGGCTTTGTTGTTTAAATGAAGCTGAGTGGCCTATATATGTTTTGCCTGAATGTTGATTCATTTTTGTTCCGGAAAATTTCAGGTTCTTGATTTGTCCACTTTTTAGCAAAGCTCATGCCGAAATTTTTCGTGAAATTCGGCATGACTTGTGCTACAAACTAGGACATACCGAGTGCCCGGGATTTGCTGCACCAGGAAGGAGTCAACGTTCCTGCAAAACAATAGGCCTTTTTTATGTCATTATTCATTTTATTAGGTCTAGAATTAATTGACTAGATTTAATCATAGGAAATATGGCTAGCAAACGATGAAGGACAGGGTTACGGTGATTATGCGACGCGTCTACGGGCGGCGCATTTAATTTTTAGCCTTACCGACGATCAACCGATGTTGTTGCTGGGCCCACCGGTGGCATCGGGGACTGAGACCGACACGCAGACCGGCGCTGAGACTCAGACTGGCGTCGAGACGAGCGCTGAGACTTAGACCGGCGCTGCCTCGGGGAGCGGAGCCGGTACTGTAGAACCGAAAGCAAAGAGGCAGCGACTTCCTAACAAACTCAGGACTACTAGACTGGTGGTCACGGAGGTGGACGACGGCAATTTTGAGCCAAAGGCGCCCGAGGAAGCGCGTCGATGCTACGGCAATCAAATAGGCTGCATCGTACGGACAACCGCCACCATCAACGATAAGAAACTACAGAAGATAGAAAATATGAGGAGCTCCCTCCTAAAGAAGTTTCACCAGATATTCTTGTTCCCGGGCCGGAATGAGAAGGATTATGAAGATCCAGACGAGGACCCGCAATGAAGAAGATAAACAAACACGCCATGACCAAGTTTAGCGACGTTGGCGCTGGAAAACTCGAGTGAAAGCAAAGATCATCGACAAGAAGGAACCCTACTCCGAGATTGTAAAGGATAATCCGACAATCACGGAAGAGCAGTTTCAAATATTCAAGGAGGCTTGCGAGGCTAAAGCTGCCAAAAAAAGTCTAAGTACATGAAGGGGCTTCAAGAGAGGAACATTGGGAGCCACCACCTCGGAAGCCGTGGTTACGGCGGAAAAGAGGTCCAAATGGGCCCAGGGAGGACGCGGAAGCCGCGAGTCTGCATCCCAGACCCCTTGGCGGATTTCACCGTCCGCAGGAGGCGTGGCGTCACGAGGGCCCGCACCGTTGGGACCCAGTGAAGAAGGTTTACGAGACAACACCGGTCATTACGGAGTTCATGAGACTGCTGGTAATTTTAGTTTACGATCAATTCATTTGCACATGTTAGTCATATTTGTAAGCGATCCTTGTGCCTTTTGCGGAGAGAGCGACCGGATTGCAGCCAAAAGAGACTTCGCCGTATGAGGCATTGGCGAGGCCCAAGTGGGACACTCCATTCAGCAGGCGTTGAACATATTGAAACGACAACGGTGGATACTCGACCATCGTATGGGCGCGTGCGGTGTCGGAGGCGGCGCCACGTGGAAGAAGTACTACCGTGAGACCACGGAGGAGAGAAAGGAAAGACGGAGGTTAATCAAGAAAACATCGACAAGAAGGTTGAGATTGCGGTTGAGAAGAAATCATCTCGAGCCGATCGCAACAGCGGTAGCTGCCGCCAAAACAGGTGGTTGCAGATTTGTCTACTTCCTTGGTGACGGGAGTTTTCACTTGGACAAGGCAAAATCCAGAAGCAAATGCAGAGGACTTTCCCCTTGCTGACTTCTTGGGAGCACCTGCTCCCGCACCGGCTCCCACACCTGCTCTCGCACCGGCTCCCGCACCGGACATGCTCGGCGGTGCTTCATCTTTGGATGAGCTCGACGCCCTCACGGTATCTGTCACACCGGCCCCCTTCAATATAAATGTATAATCTCCCGTTTTCGTTGCCTTTCGGATGTCTCACGTCGCAGACTTTTCTTTGCAGCCGACGAAACCCCGTGCACCATATTGTACACCATCGGCGACCAGAAGGTGGGCGTGGGGAAAGCGGCGATAATGGAGCCGAAGGAACCATTGTTCCTGACCGGCCGATCCCCGAGCGTCTTCAAGGTTTCCGTGGCGATGTCGAACCGGGCACAAGAATTTGCCTCCTCCAATACTCTTTGGTGGATGACGAGGAGACACCGCGGCGGCTTGGTGATTGTTGCAATGGGTGGGTCTGTTGTGGCCAAAGAGTCTGCTTTGTCTGGAGGCGGTCGGGAGCACACCCACGAGCACGCAGCCTCAGCAAGGTATGAACATCAACACCCCACCTACCCAATTAGCGTCGGGTGTCGGGTTGGGTGATATCGGACGGGGTAAGGAGGAGGCTCCATTAGTCGCTGATGACGTCGCCATGGATGAGGATGAGGACGACGGTGGCGCTGAACAGTATGTCTATACTGGCGCCTCCTCGGGGTTTGAGCATCATGAGTCAGTGCCTGAATTGCCATCTCAACGTATTATGGACGACCTTCCGGTAGTAAAGAAGTCTAGGAAGAAAGTGAGGAAAGGCAAAAAAGCTGATTCTATGATCCAAAGACCTCGGCCAGGACCGTATAGATATCCCGATGCGGATAAATGGCATATCCCGGTCAACCAATTCTACACGCAAGAGCGCTAGGGGCCAGATTCGCAATCTAAGGAGACTTCATGACGATGTGCTGCGGGTAGAGAAAGGCCTCATCGCCTCGGCAGATCCGGGATACCCACTCTACGTGGTTAACGTTCGCGGCAAATGTAAATGACGTCGACAGCTTCCCCGCGGATAAGTTCTTCCTCCGATTTGATTACATATTCGACATGTTTCACGTGAAGAAGCTGGATTTTACGTTTGTCCGCCTTTATGCCTTGCACATGAACTACATCATCGGGTTTGAGCAGATATCTCATATACGTCGCCGACCCGTACTACATGCACGAGGGCTTCTTGGGAGTCTGCGCAGAGCATCGTGAATACGCGAGGGATTACATCGTCAGTTTCATGCTCGCCAATAAGGTCAAGGAGGCGATTCTCGTGCCTTATCATCCCGTGTAAGTCATCCGCGCTGCGATCCTTCCTTCGATTTCAATCATTCATTTGCACGGTGGAGGCTAAGTAATTTGAGGTGTACTTATTTTGCGCAGCAGCGGGCGCGTCGTCCTCATCATCCTATACCCCTGATTCTATCACGCTATTTACTTGGACTCATCGAAGAACATTCACAAAAAGGATTACACCCACATCAAGGATGTTCTCGACAGTGCTATGTTTTACTACCAAGCAAGGGGTGGAGAGGTTAGGGACAAGAAGAGAAGGGGCGGCAGGCTCGCCTTGGGTTATAAGACCGACTTCTGCTGCATCCAGCAACCGAACGATTCTCTTAATGATGGATTCTATGTCCTACACCACATCTTTGAAGTGCAGACAGGATCACCGAACCTTCGCATGTCACCTACATCCGGCGATGCCCATATACGCAATGGGCAAAGAACGTAGGAGATATCGAGGATCATCGACTTCGAGCCGAAGTTCTATCACATCCAGCGAACTTGCCCAAATCATCATGAAGGAGGTCATCGGAAAACAGGGATGTTCTGCGAAGAAGGACAAATGTCGCGGGAAGACGTCCGAACACGGGTAGCCGCTCGGCGTCTCGACACAAGCCTTTCACTAGGCTCGGGGACTATCTCCCTGACATGGATGGATGGAACGACATGTTGGAATGATTGTCGATATATGACAATGTGTCCGTTTAGTCCATACTTTTTGTATGACAAAAATTTGAGTTATGCACGGTGAAACTTTATTTGTGATGTAATTAAACCGTCCTCCTCCTCGACTAGCGAAAATCACTCTAGTTAGGGAATTTTGGGGTACGATGAACTTTTTTATTTATGCTTATGATATGTTGTTTCTATTTTTGCCAAGTATGTCTCTTTCTGTTGCTCAACTATATATATATATGTTCCATATCATCGACTCATGTGACGATGCAGGTGCATAGATCATCGATGGTGAATAAGTGCTACGCCCGAGAGTATATATCGACAAGTGGCCGGAGTGTCGTGCCCAGTGTACAGGTTTCCGGTTTCGAAGCGGGCGATAGTTAGTTTAGGTTCACGCTAATGGGAGAGAGGATACGAACTCATGTACTCAAAGTGATAGCTCTTCTCGCGTATATCATTGTTTAGATGGATGACGATGTATTTGCAAGTAATCGAGACTTGTATCGCTATTTTCAAGATGATGACGAGAGACCACTTTGTGTTGGATGATGATTATGATGAGACTATTTGTATGTATATACTATGATTACATTTGTGGTCTCATGAGGCATTTGTATGTGTATCATGATGACATTTGTATGTGCTAAAGATTCATCTATAAGCCTGTTCAAATACAAAACAAATATGCCGAAAAAACAAAAAACTACTAAAATTAGCGATGGCGAGTGTATGAAAGTTAGCAGCGGCGTCATGATAGCGATGGCGCGTCCAGCCAGAGCGCTAGAGCTACTAGCGATGGCGAAGCTTCCACTAAGCGCCTTTGCTACACTTGTGTAGCAGTAGCGCTGGTGAGCACGCGCTACTGCTATGTGTTAGCTGTAGCACCTTATTAGTAGCGCCTCACCCCGCGCTACTGATACACCTAAAACCCGCGCTGCTGCTAGCCTTTTCCCTAGTAGTGCCTTATGGATGATTATTGAAAAAATAGATAAACATCGAATAGCAGATAGGAATGTAACGGGTAACATGCAGAATGTAAATTTGATAATTATCTCAAAGATAAGTATGCCCCTCCTAAATGTATGCAACATATGAAAGATTAACCTTTTGGATAAACCTGCATATATTAGACACATCCCGCACTTTATCGTGTCGTGAGCACATCGTAATGGAAGGATGTCTTCCAGAACTAGTCCACACACAAGTACATGGTTGTGAGAGTAAGAACTCATACTCATGCCTATTTTGGTGTCATTGTTTACATCTAAAAGCTTGTTAGATGTCCGGTTAAAGAACTGGAATTTAATTCAAGAACAATAACTTATTTGACTCTTTGCCATAGTGCAATCCTCTCGTGGGTTCGATACCCAAGGTCACTCCTTGGGAAAGGGGTAAGGGAACCTTATGCTATCCAAACCAGATCTCAAAGGGCACCAACATGGAAAAATGTTGGCAATTGGAGCATCAAAAGGTTTCTCAGGTATGCTCGGTATAGTTGGTTGCATGCATTGACAATGAAATAACTACCCGAAAGATTTGCATGGGCAGTACCAAGGTCACAACAAAAAGTCCACCATCATACTTAAAGAAGTGGCATCAAAGGACTTGTGGATTTGGCGTGTTTTCTTTGGCGCGCCTGGTTTAAGTAACAATGACATCGATGTGCTACAACGACCTCCTTTTTTCAAGAGAATTTGTGATGGGGAGGCTCCGGCGTGCAACAATACCATTAATGGTCATAACTACAACATGAGGTACTATATTATCGATGGTATCTATCCTCGGTGGGCGGAGTTTGTGAAGATTATATCCGATCCTCATAGTAGGAAATTATGTCTCTGTACACAAATGCAAGAAAATGCTAGGAAGGATGTGGACAGGACATTCAGAGTGTTCCAAGCTCGTTGGAGTATTATTTGTGGAGCTGCAATGACGTGGGAACCGGGCGCACTTTGATAGCTAAATGACATATTGTGTAATCTGGCACAAAATGATTGTGGAGGATAAGGGCGAAGGGGCAACCCACATGCATGATTTTTGAGAAGATCGGAGTTCAGATCTGCCTCTCGGAACAAGAGACAAAGCATGTTGTCAACTTTCTTGAGATGCATTTGTGCAACATGTGCACATATACTTCTCATTGACCTTGTGGAGAATATGTGGATTCACCCTAGAAATCAATGAACTACCTATTTTATGTTTCAACTAGCAAAAAAAATTGTGTGTTGCAACAAGATAAAAATAATCACACCTCCTAGTCCAGTAACCATGACTGAAGACCCCAATAGATCCACACCCTTTATTTTAACATGACATTAGCCAAAGAACTTGTGCATTGCAATGGGAGAAAAACATACCACACTCGCTAACCCAATAATCACAACTCAAGACCCCAATAGGTTCACGTGCATCCCATATGTGTTGCCGCTTATCCTACTTGCCACCCTTGCCGACGGTGGCCTCACTTCTCACACAACCACAACGTGTTTGAATGTGGTCAAATACTAAGGTGTGCGTCTCTCTCTATGCATAAGAGAAATCTGCTCATTTTTCCCTGTGAGGTTTTGCCGAGGCGTACATGTGAGGTCATAGATTGTTTCTTCCGTCTCTAATGTGATTTTGCTGAGGTGTTGATTTCCGACCCGGGTCTACATCGTTATGAACGAAAGATGGATCATGCGTTGTTGATTAAGGTTGCATCCTAAATAGAATTTGATTTTTTTAACAAGTAAAACAACACAATATTCAGATCTACACATTTTTCTAAACAACTTTCATGTGTAACATGTTGAAATTGGAGTTACGGTTTAAAAGTTATGGATATTTTTGTAAAGCATTTGAATCTGCGCTAAAAAATAATGTTATTTTCCAGATGGACTGTGGGTTTATCAAACTAAATATCAAAGGTTTTATGTGAAAAAGCGAAAGGTTTTCTGAATTCACTTAAAACAGGACCGTCGGTTGATTAACCGAAAGATCAGGGGGTTCTAAAAAAAGAACATGTTTCCTTATTCACTTAAAACAAGATGCAGATTGATTTTAGAAAATGGTAGGGGGTTTCTGCAAAATTACCGATGGCCGAGCATAAACACTGATCTCTTTATTAGTAAGGTATAGATTATGTACTGTAAACAATTTTGTGTTTGGAGTATGTATTTTTATGTATGAATAATTTTTATGTGCGTGTGATATTCATTGTTTATGTGCAATTCCAGATTTAAAAAATGAGGGTCATAGTTACAAATAGAAACATATGAGGTCGAACCAACACTGTCCATGAACGCCTCGAGACGTATATGCGCCTGGATATGCATGGTCTGCTTGTAGATGCTCTCAAGGCGACAATTGCAAACCGAATCCGTTGCATCTGATTGTGAGATGATAAAATCAAGGGCAGTGCTAGGCGTCGGCGCACCGGCCCAATCTGATCTACACACACACATAGCCGTCCGATCTCCCCCCGTCCCCCCCCCCCCCCCCGGGTCGTCAACCCCCGCACGGGGGAAACAGCGAGGAAGGAAGAGCGCCGCCACTACAAAAAAAAGACACATCCGTGACATTTTGGGCCGAATGAAATTTTTTTCTGTCATACATATGACACTTCTATGACGATAATTGTGACAAAACCCGGTATCATCATAGATGTGGTGGGCTTCTACTTCTATGACAAAAAATCATGACATAAAATGGGCTTTTCGTCCTGGGCGGGCCGGAGACGCAGCTGCATGATATTATTTGGGCCGTCCATGACGGAAAAAACCGTGGTAGAAACGAGGGCGAGGAAAATTTCGGGGAGTTCCCGGTTACGGTAGGAGGTCGGGGGCCGAGCGAGCGCGCTGCTTATCTCGTAGACACGCACGCTGCTGCAGTGTGCGAGGCGTTGGCTCTAACTGAACCCGAGCGAGGCGTTGGGCTCTAATTGAACCCGAGCGATTGCACTGCAGGCTACGCGTTACTGAACCCGAGCGATCGATCGATGGCTGTTAACTGAACTCGATCGAGCGATTCCTTCGCTACTTCTGCTAGCTGAAACCAATTAATGCTGCCTCTGGATGAACAGTGAGCGTTATGGGGTGGATGAGCGGTTCGGTGGGGGTGGATGAACAGGACCCGTGGTGTTACCTCTGGATGAACAGGACCCGATCGATCGATCCGGTTGGGGCTGGATGAACAGGACCCGTGGACGGCCGGATGAACAGGACCACCCCGTGGAGGGCAGGATGAGCGATGAGCGGTGGATGGCGGGATGAACAGTAGCCCGTGGAGGGGTGGATAAACAGAGCCCGTGGAGAGGGTTGGTTGAGCAAGAGCCGGTGGAGTAGCGGCGGTGGAGGCTGGATGAACAGGAGCTCGTGGATGAGCGATCGCAGTGGAGGCTCGAGGAGGTCGACGGTGGATGAACAAAGAGCTTCGTGGAGGCCGGACGGGTCGACGGTGGAGATGAACGGTATCCCGTGGAGTCCCGTCTTGCGGTACGCCACACCCCTCCCGATGAACAGGAACCCCGGTTTCGACCGTAGCGCTCCAACACACGTCTGTTACCTCCATTTGGCGGAACCCCACACCACACCCGATCAACAGGACCCCCGTTTCGACCGTAGGAGGTCCGTTTCCTCCGTTTTGCGGTACGCCACACCCCTCCCGATCAACAGGACCCCCCTTTCGACCATAGGAGGCCCGTTTCCTCCGTTTTGCGGTACGCCACACCCCTCCCGATGAACAGGATCCCGTTTCGAACGTGGCCGGTTGAACACAAGGTCATTTCCTCCGTTCTGCGGTACGCCAGGCCTCGTTTCCATCGCCTGTTTCGTCCAAGCCCTCCCAATGAACACGACACATTCCGTTGCCTCCCCATGAACACGATGCATTCCGTTGCCTCCCCATGAACACAACGCATTCCGTTGCCTCCCGATGAACACGAGCATTCTGTTGCCTCCCCATGAACACGACGACGACGCTGTTTCTCCGTTCCGACCCAGCCATGTACACGAGCCCTCGCCGTACGTATGCACGAGTAGGCGTTCGAGACCCTGCCCGTATGTACGTATGTGGCCATATTTTCTTTCTTGAACCCTGGCCGCTGTACGTACGTGTACATGCTACGTTCACGCCTCTACTACGACATGTACATGCCTGTACTACGACACGTGCGCGCCTCTACATCGACCAGTATATGTGTACGTACACATTCGCGACCAGAATGACGATGCTACGTACGCTTCGACCAGGTGGGTCCCGACTGTCAGGCACTTCCTTGCCTGCGAAGATGTAGCTGGTGGGTCCCAGCGGTCAGGGGGCGAATCGTCTTGGTTTTTTTTGCCCGGACGCACTTCCTTGCGTGCGAAGATGTAGCTGGTGGGTCCCAGCAGTCAGGGGGCGAATCGTTTTTTTTTTGCCCGAACGCACTTCCTTTCGTGCGAAGGTGTAGCTGGTGTTGGAAATATGCCCTAGAGGCAATAATAAATTAGTTATTATTATATTTCCTTGTTCATGATAATCGTTTATTATCCATGCTATAATTGTATTGACAGGAAACTCAGATACATGTGTGGGTACATAGACAACACCATGTCCCTAGTAAGCCTCTAGTTGACTAGCTCGTTGATCAATAGATGGTTACGGTTTCACGACCATGGACATTGGATGTCATTGATAACGGGATCACATCATTAGGAGAATGATGTGATGGACAAGACCCAATCCTAAGCCTAGCACAAAGATCGTAGTTCGTATGCTAAAGCTTTTCCAATGTCAAGTATCTCTTCCTTAGACCATGAGATCGTGCAATTCCCGGATACCGTAGGAGTGCTTTGGGTGTATCAAACGTCACAACGTAACTGGGTGACTATAAAGGTGCACTACAGGTATCTCCGAAAGTGACCATTGGGTTGACATGGATCGAGGCTGGGATTTGTCACTCCGTGTGAGCGGAGAGGTATCTCTGGGCCCACTCGGTAGGACATCATCATAATGTGCACAATGTGACCAAGGGGTTGATCACGGGATGATGTGTTACGGAACGAGTAAAGAGACTTGCCGTAACGAGATTGAACAAGGTATCGGGATACCGACGATCGAATCTCGGGCAAGTACAATACCGCTAGACAAAGGGAATTGAATACGGGATCGATTGAGTCCTTGACATCGTGGTTCATCCGATGAGATCATCATGGAACATGTAGGAGCCAACATGGGTATCCAGATCCCGCTGTTGGTTATTGATCGGAGAACGTCTCGGTCATGTCTCAAGATGTCTCCGAACCCGTAGGGTCTACACATAAGGTTCGGTGACGCTAGGGTTATATAGGAAGCTTGTATGTGGTTACCGAATGTTGTTGAGTCCCGGATGAGATCTCGGACGTCACGAGGAGTTCCGGAATGGTCCGGAGGTAAAGATTTATATATGGGAAGTCCTGTTTTGGTCACCGGAAAAGTTTGAGGCGATATCGGTAATATCTGGGACCGGGGAGGGTCGAGGTCCACCAAGTGGGGCCACCAACCCTGAGAAGGCTGCATGGGCCAAGTGTGGGAGGGAACCAGCCCCAAAGGGGCTGGTGCTCCCCACAAGGGGCCCAAGCGCATGGGAGAGTGGGAGGGCAAACCCTAGGCGAGATGGGCCCTAAGGCCCATCTAGGGGCGCCTCCTCTCCCTCCCTCTTGGCCGCCTCCCCTTCCCATCTAGGGCTGCCGCCCCCCTAGGGGTGGGAACCCCAGAGGGGCGCACCTCCTCCCTCTCCCCTATATAAATAGAGGCACAGGGCTGCCCAATAAAACATGAGAACTTCTCCTCTCGTTGGCAGCCCTGCATCTCTTCTTCCTCCTCTTCTTACGTGGTGCTTGGCGAAGCCCTGCAGGATAGCCACGCTCCTCCATCACCACCACGCCGTTGTGCTGCTGCTGGATGGAGTCTTCCTCAACCTCTCCCTCTCTCCTTGCTGGATCAAGGCAGGGGAGACGTCACCGGGCTGTACATGTGTTGAACGCGGAGGTGCCGTGCGTTCGGCACTTGATCATCGGTGATCTGAATCACGGCAATGCGACTCCATCAACCCCGTTCACTTGAACGCTTCCGCTTAGCGATCTACAAGGGTATGTAGATGCATTCTCCTTCCCTCGTTGCTAGTTTCTCCATAGATAGATCTTGGTGATACGTAGGAAAATTTTGAATTTCTGCTACGTTCCCCAACAGTGGCATCATGAGCCAGGTCTATTGCGTAGATCCTTTGCACGAGTAGAACACAAAGTAGTTGTGGGCGTTGATTTTGTTCAATATGCTTACCGTTACTAGTCCAATCTTGTTTCGACGGTATTGTGGGATGAAGCGGCCGGACCGACCTTACACGTACTCTTACGTGAGACAGGTTCCACCGGCTGACATGCACTTGGTGCATAAGGTGGCTAGCGGGTGCCAGTCTCTCCCACTTTAGTCGGAACGGATTCGATGAAAAGGGTCCTTATGAAGGGTAAATAGCAATTGGCATATCACGTTGTGGTTTTGCGTAGGTAAGAAACGTTCTTGCTAGAAACCCATAGCAGCCACGTAAAACATGCAAACAACAATTAGAGGACGTCTAACTTGTTTTTGCGAGGGTATGCTATGTGATGTGATATGGCCAAGAAGAATGTGATGAATGATATGTGATGTATGAGATTGATCATGTTCTTGTAATAGGATTCACGACTTGCATGTCGATGAGTATGACAACCGGCAGGAGCCATAGGAGTTGTCTTTATTTATTGTATGACCTGCGTGTCATTAAACAACGCCATGTAATTACTTTACTTTATTGCTAACCGGTAGCCATAGTAGTAGAAGTAATAGTTGGCGAGACAACTTCATGAAGACACGATGATGGAGATCATGATGATGGAGATCATGGTGTCATGCCGGTGACAATGATGATCATGGAGCCCCGAAGATGGAGATCAAAAGGAGCAATATGATATTGGCCATATCATGTCACTACTATATAATTGCATGTGATGTTTATTATGTTTATGCATCTTGTTTACTTAGAACGACGGTAGTAAATAAGATGATCCCTTACAACAATTTCAAGAAGTGTTCTCCCTAAGCGTGCACCGTTGCTACAGTTCGTAAACTTCTAAGCACCACGTGTTAATCGGGTGTGATGGATTCTTACGTTCACATACAACGGGTGTAAGCAAGATTTACACACGCAGTAAACACTTAGGGTTAACTTGACGAGCCTAGCATGTGAAGACATGGCCTCGGAACACGGAGACCGAAAGGTCGAGCATGAGTCGTATGGTAGATACGATCAACATGAAGATGTTCACCGATGATGACTAGTCCGTCTCACGTGTTGATCGGACACGGCCTAGTTGATTCGGATCATGTAATCACTTAGATGACCCGGAGGGATGTCTATCTCGAGTGGGAGTTCATAAGATGAACTTAATTATCCTGAACATAGTCAAAAGACCTTTTGCAAATTATGTCGTAAGCTCGCGTTTTAGTTCCACTATTTAGATATGTTCCTAGAGAAAATATAGTTGAAAGTTGACAGTAGCGATTATGCGGACAGTAGAAAGCTTATGTCCTTAATGCACCGCTCAGTGTGCTGAACCCCAAACGTCGTTTGTGGATGTTGCGAACATCGGACATACACGTTTTGATAACTACATGATAGTTCAGTTAAACGGTTTAGAGTTGAGGCACCAAAGACGTTTTGAAACGTCGCGGAACATATGAGATGTTTCGAGGGCTGGAATTGGGATTTCAGGCTCGTGCCCTCGCCAAGAGGTATAAGACCTCCGACGATTTTCTTAGCCTGCAAACTAAGGGAGAAAAGCTCAATCGTTGAGCTTGTGCTCGATTGTCCGAGTGCAACGATCACTTGAATCGAGTGGGAGTTAATCTTCCCGATGAGATAGTGATGTTTCTCCAAAGTCATTGCCACCAAGCTGCTAGAGCTTTGTGATGAACTATAACATGTCGTGGATAGATATGATGATCCTTGAGGTATTCGCGATGTTTGACACCGTGAAAAGTAGAAATCAAGAAGGAGCATCAATTGTTGATGGTTGGTGAAACCACTAGTTTCAAGAAGGGCAAAGGGCAAGAAGGGACACTTCATGAAACGGCAAATTAGTTGCTGTTCCAAAGTGAAGAAACCCAAGGTTGAACCCAAACCCGAGACTAAGTGCTTACGTAATAAGGAACAGCCATCGAGCAGAATTACCCTAGGTACTTGGTAGATAAGAAGGCAGGCAAGGTCGATAGAAGTATATTTGATATACATTATGTTAATGTGTACTTTACTAGTACTCCTAGTAGCACCAGGTATTAGATACCGGTTCGGTTGCTAAATGTTAGTAACTCGAAATAAAAGCTACGGAATAAAGGAGACTAGCTAAAGGTGAGCTGACGATATGTGTTGGAATTGTTTCCAAGGTTGATATGATCAAACATCGCACGCTCCCTCTACCATCAAGATTAGTATTAAACCAGAATAATTATCATTTGGTGTTTGCGTTGAGCATAGACATGATTGGATTATGTCTATCGCAATACGGTTATTCATCTAAAGAGAATAATGGTTACTCTATTTATTTGAATAATACCTTCGATGGTCTTGCACCTAAAAATGGTTTATTGAATCTCGATCGTAGTGATACACATTTCCGTGCCAAATGTATAAGATAGTAATGATAGTACCACTTACTTGTGGCACCGCCATATAAGTCATATTGGTGTAAACGCATGAAGAAGCTCCATGTTGATGGATCTTTGGACTCACTCGGTTTTGAAAAGTTTGAGACATGCTAACCATGTCTATTGGTGCATACGCATGAAGAAACTCCATGCAGATGGATCGTTTGGACTCACTTGATTTTGAATCACTTGAGATATGCAAATCATACCACATGGGCAAGATGGTGAAAAGCCTCGGTTTCGGTAAATGGAACAAGATAGCAACTTGTTGGAAGTAACACATTTTGATGTGTGCAGTCCAATGAGTCTTTGAGACATGCTGATGAATATCGTTATGTTCTTACTTCACGATGATTTGAGTAGATGTTGAGTATATTTACTTGATGAAACACAAGTCTGAATTATTGAAAGGTTCAAGTAATTTCAGAGTGAAGTTGAAGGTCTTCGTGACAAGAGGATAAAATGTCCGTGATGTGATCATAGAGATGAATATCTGAGTTCGAGTTTGGTACACAATTGAGACATTGTGGAAATAGTTTCACAACTAATACCGCGGAACACCATAGTGTGATGGTGTGTCCGAACATCATAGTTGCACTCTATTGGATATGGTGCGTAACATGATATCTCTTATCGAATTACCACTATCGCTCATGGGTTAGGCATTAGAGACAACCACACTCACTTAAATAGGGCACCACGTAATTCCGTTGAGACGACACCGCTTGGAGAAACCTAAGTTGTCGCTTTCTTAAAAGTTTGGGGCTGCTGACGCTTATGTGGAAAAAGTTTCAGGTTGATAAGCTCGAACCCAAAGCGGACAAAATGCATCTTCATAGGACACCCAAAACGGTTGGGTATACCTCCTAATTCAGATCCGGAAGCAATAGGGATTGTTTCTTAAATCGGGTCCTTTCTCGAGGAAAAGTTCGTCTCGAAAAGTTGAGTGGGAGGATGGTGGAGACTTGATGAGGTTATTGAACCGTCACTTCAACTAGTGTGTAGCAGGGCGCAGGAAGTTGTTCCTGTGGCACCTACACCAATTGAAGTAGAAGCTTATGATAGTGATCATGAAGTTTCGGATCAAGTCACTAACGTACCTCGTAGGGTGACAAGGATGCGTACTACTTCAGAGTGGTACGCAATCCTGTCTTGAAGGTCATGTTGCTAGACAACAATGAACCTACGAGTTATGAAGAAGCGATGGTGGGCCTGGATTCCGACGAATGGCTCAAGGCCATAACATCCGAGAAAGGATCCATGACTTTGGAAGAAATACTTGATGGTCGTAAGGACGTTGGGTAAAGATGGATTTTAAAAGACAGTGATGGTAAGTATCACCATTAAGAAAGCTCGACTTGTCGTTAAAGATGTTTTCCGACAAGTTCAAGGAGTTGACTACGGTGAGGCTTTCTCACCGTAGCGATGCTAAGAGTCTGTTGGAATTGGATTAGCAATTCTTGTATGATTGATGAAATCTTGCGATAGGATGTCAAAACATTGTTTCCTCGACGTTATACTTGAGGAAAGGTTGTATGTGATACAATCAGAATGTTTTTGTCAATCCTAAGGATGCTAAAAGGTATGCTAGCTCCAGCAATCCTTCTAAGGACTGGAGTAAGCATCTCGGAGTTGGAATATGCACTTTGATAGGATGATCAAAGATTTTGGGTTTATACAAAGTTTATGAGAAACTTGTATTTCCAAAGAAGTGAGTGGGAGCACTATAGAATTTTTGATGAGTATATGTTGTTGACATATTGATGATCAGAAATGATGTAGAATTTCTAGAAAGCATATAGGGTTATTTGAAAGGTGTTTTTCAAATAGAAAACCTGGATTAAGCTACTTGAACATTGAGCATCAAGATCTATAAGGATAGATCAAAAAACGCTTAATGATACTTTCTAATGAGCATATACCTTGACATGATCTTGAAGTTGTTCAAGATGGATCAGTCAAAGAAGGAGTTCTTGCAAGAGATGTAAGGTATGAAGATAAGACTTAAAGCTCGACCACGGCAGAAAGAGAGAAAGGACGAAGGTCGTCCCCTATGCTTTAGACGTAGGCTCTATAGTATGCTATCTTGTGTGTCAGACCGGAAGTGTGCCTTGCCATGAATCAGTCAAGGGTACAAGAATGATCCAGAACGGATCATTGGACAGCGATCAAAACTATCCTTAGAGGAATAAGGATATGTTTCTCGATTATGGAGGTGATAAAGAGTTGATTGTAAAGGGTTATGTCGATGCAAGCTTTAACACCTATCCGAGTGACTCTGAGTAGCAAACCGGATACGTATAGTGGAGCAACCATTTGGAATAGATCCAAGTGGAGCGTGGAAGCAACATTTACAATATGACATAGAGAATTGCGAAGTACACACGGATCTGAAAGGTTCAGACCCGTTGACTAAAACCTCTCTCACAAGCAAAACATGATCAAACCTAGGAACTCATTGAGTCTTAATCACATGATGATGTGAACTAGTTTACAGACACTAGTAAACTCTTTGGATGTTGGTCACATGGCGATGTGACCTATCAGTGTTGATCACATGGCGATGTGAACTAGATTATTGACTCTAGTGCAAGTGGGAGACTGTTGGAAATATGCCCTAGAGGTAATAATAAATTAGTTATTATTATATTTCCTTGTTCATGATAATCGTTTATTATCCATGCTATAATTGTATTGACAGAAACTTCAGATACATGTGTGGGTACATAGACAACACCATGTCCCTAGTAATCCTCTAGTTGACTAGCTCGTTGATCAATAGATGGTTACGGTTTCCTGACCATGGACATTGGATGTCATTGATAACGGGATCACATCATTAGGAGAATGATGTGATGGACAAGACCCAATCCTAAGCCTAGCACAAAGATCGTGTAGTTCAGTATGCTAAAGCTTTTCCAATGTCAAGTATCTCTTCCTTAGACCATGAGATCGGTGCAATTCCGGATACCGTAGGAGTGCTTTGGGTGTATCAAACGTCACAACGTAATCGGGTGACTATAAAGGTGCACTACAGGTATCTCCGAAAGTGACCATTGGGTTGACATGGATCGAGACTGGGATTTGTCACTCCGTGTGAACGGAGAGGTATCTCTGGGCCCACTCGGTAGGACATCATCATAATGTGCACAATGTGACCAAGGGGTTGATCACGGGATGATGTGTTACGGAACGAGTAAAGAGACTTGCCGTAACGAGATTGAACAAGGTATCGGGATACCGACGATCGAATCTCGGGCAAGTACAATACCGCTAGACAAAGGGAATTGAATACGGGATCGATTGAGTCCTTAACATCGTGGGTTCATCCGATGAGATCATCGTGGAACATGTGGGAGCCAACATGGGTATCCAGATCCCGCTGTTGGTTATTGACCGGAGAACGTCTCGGTCATGTTCAAGCATGTCTCCCGAACCCGTGAGGGTCTACACACTTAAGGTTCGGTGACGCTTAGGTTATATAGGAAGCTTGTATGTGGTTACCGAATGTTGTTCGAGTCCCGGATGAGATCTCGGACGTCACGAGGAGTTCGGAATGGTTCGGAGGTAAAGATTTATATATGGGAAGTCTGTTTTGGTCACCGGAAAAGTTTCGGGCGATATCGGTAATATCTGGGACCACCGGAGGGTCCCGGGGTCCACCAAGTGGGGCCACCAACCCTGAAGGCTGCATGGGCCAAGTGGAGGGAACCAGCCCCAAGGGGCTGGTGCGCCCACAAGGGGCCCAAGGCGCATGGGAGAGTGGGAGGGCAAACCCTAGGGCAGATGGGCCCTAAGGCCCATCTAGGGGCGCCTCCTCTCCCTCCCCTCTGGCCGCCTCCCCTTCCCATCTAGGGCTGCCGCCCCTAGGGGTGGGAACCCCAGAGGGGCGCACCTCCTCCCTCTCCCTATATAAATAGAGGCACAGGGCTGCCCAATAAAACATGAGAACTTCTCCTCTCGCTGGCGCAGCCTGCATCTCTTCTTCCTCCTCTTCTTCCGTGGTGCTTGGCGAAGCCTGCAGGATAGCCACGCTCCTCCATCACCACCACGCCACAGTTGCTGCTGGATGGAGTCTTCCTCAACCTCTCCCTCTCTCCTTGCTGGATCAAGGCATGGGAGACGCCACCGGCTGTACGTGTGTTGAACGCGGAGGTGCCGTGCGTCGCACTTGATCATCGGTGATCTGAATCACGACGAGTACGACTCCATCAACCCCGTTCACTTGAACGCTTCCGCTTAGCGATCTACAAGGGTATGTAGATGCATTCTCCTTCCCTCGTTGCTAGTTTCTCCATAGATAGATCTTGGTGATACGTAGGAAAATTTTGAATTTACGCTACGTTCATAGCAATTTGGTGGGCCAGTGATCGGGGAAAGCGTTTTTCGCGAAATACGGTGGCCCGTCCGGTGGGTCCCTGCTGTCAGGTGGAGGAATCATTATTTTCTGCGTAATAACGAGGCACTTCCTTGCTGCCGCCATGGACCCAGCTGTCAGCCTCTCCACGTACAGTCCATGTCCGATGGAAGTCGTTCCTCGACCATGTTGACCACGCCGCGCCGAGAGCACGACGGCGAGGCCTAGGAAGGGGACGACGCGGAGCCGGTGAAGACGCGGAAGTGGATGCCCACGCGGAGAGGAGTATGAGGGTTCACTCATTCGGCTGCGGTGTGAGGCTGCCGTCGTCGTAGGGCCTGGCCAGCGGTGGGAATAGTAGGGGCGGTGAGGCCTCCGCGGCAAAGACAACCGCCACGGAGGCAGGAGTGTGGCACGACCGGGCGCTGCTTTGGGCGGCCGGAGCAAGAAGACCAGAGGTTGAAGAAGCACTACGGCCGTTGGATGGACATCAGACGGTCACTGCAGCTAGAATCGTTTATATTGACTAAGTTGACAAAGCCCTTGGTACGCCAACTTAGTAGGCCCATGTCACCTTCAAACGGTGCACCCGGATGTCGGGGAGGAATCATTTTTTGGGCGGGTGAAGCTAGAATATCCGAGATTGAAGAAGAAGCATGGCATCCGTTGGATGGACATCCAATGGCCACTGCTGCTAGAACCGTGTGTTGACTATAAGTTGACAAAGCCTTGCATACGCGTCAACTCTGTTATTTTAGGGGACGCGTCAACTTAGTAAGGCCAGAAGTGTGTTGCAGAGAACTTATAGCCCATTTGAGATTTGTAAGAATGTGTAGCCCATTTTTGAATTCTAATGGAATTTACTACAACCCATTTACTGTTTGTTAAAAGTACAGCCCATTTCAACCAACCGTTCAAAACAGAATTCAATAAAATTTCCCACATTTTGATGGGATCCGAAATATTTTTATCCCGAAATTTCTAGTCAGATTAAATACAATTTCAATATAAATTTATATTACGTAAAAATCCAACAAAACATTGCGCTCGCAACAATTAATGAAATTAAAACAAAAATAAAATTTAAAGTAATCACGTGTTTGGTGCATTTTTTATAGTTACTGCCCAGTTTTTATAATTACATCCCATTTATTATTTCTTAAAGCCCATTTTCTTGTTAAGCCTAATGCATCCCTCCTAGGAAAGATTTGCAGCCCAGCGGGGCGGAGAATAACAACTTGACCTTGCCTGGGTATTCCTAAAAAAAAGTATAGCTGGGCTAGCCATTTTCAGCTTGAAAAAAATTAATATCTGGCTGGATATCTCGTTCGGGCTAGACGGGCCACAGCCCGCCCAGTTAATACCAACAGCGATGTTTTCGTTGTTGTTCAGAGGAGAAAAATTAATATCTGGGCTAAACATCGAAAAACTCTGCAATGCTCACACCTCAAAAACACAAATACTGCTCGAGCTGCTTGGTCCCAGCTGTCGGCCGCTTCTTGTGCAATTCTCTCGTTTATTGACTACTACATAGGTTGACAATGGTGTGGGACCGTGATGTCAGGAAACCAGGGGAAGCAAAATAAATTACTCCAAATGGCGCTTCCACCTCTGCCTTGTTGTCTCCGTGGAAACCCCTTTTCCTCCCTTTTTTGCTCGGCAAGGACCAATGCATGCAGCACGTCCATGCGGTTATTAGGCAAGAAATAAAAGCGCTTTGCATGCTATGAATTACGATGGCTTGCATGGGTAGCTAATAAGGCATCCTCTTAGCTGCTGTGATTAAATGTTGTGTTTAGAAGAGAGAAATATTCTTCTTTTCCACCAATCTGCTTGCACCTAGGTCGTGATGCACCTTCTAATACGACTTATTCACCTAGACGGAGGGAGTATAGTTTTATACATGCATATATATAATAAGGAGGCACTTGCGTACGTGAGGCTATGGACCTGGTGGGTCCCCATTGTCATCCTCTCCAAGTAAAGTCATCTCCTCGCCGCTGCTTCCACCCGAAATCAATACCGCCCGCTTCGCTTCCGGTGCAGGCGATTGCTCCGCTTCAAATGACACAAGTGTCGTCATCCGTCCATCTGCCGCCCACAAGAATGATACGCTGTTGCCGAGGCGGCTACTCCGCCACATGTCCGCCCCTTCGCCCGCCCACCATTGCTATATAAACGCTATACCGCCGGCCATAGCCGCAGTCATCCGCATCCGTTCTCTTTCTCCTGCCCACACCACTACTGCCCACCATGGCTTCCTCGCGCTCCAGCGCTCTTCAGGATGGGCGGACGACGGACCACAAGGAGATGGCAGCCATTGATGCCGACCGGCTGGCCGGGCAGTAGCCGGGGACGACGACGTCCCAATGGAGAACATGGTAGTCGACGATCCGCCAACCCCTCCTCCGCGCCATCCTCGCGGTGCATTGCACCATGACCATCGGCGAGGCCCGTGCCCAATATATGGACAAGGTGAGGCGATGCGTTAGGAGCAGTTCCGGAGGCGCAGCCGACGCCGCCTACAACCACCATCTCCTCCAGAGCACTGCAGCGGAGGAGCAGATCGCCATGAGCGGGCGGAGCAGAGGCGCTGCCGAATCGTACTGGCTCCGCTTCGCAACGGGCCACCTCAAGCGCCGGGCGGTACCGCATGCGGGTGGCGGAGGCTGCGGCCGCCTACAAAGAGGCTAGCAAAGAGGGCGATGAAGCGGGCGAGGCGCTGTTTGGCAAGACCGAGGACGAGGCAGAGGACAATGCCGTCTCCGACGAGTCCCCGCTCCGCTGGCGTCGACGAGGCCCTGCTCCGCCGAGGCCCCGCGGCACCAACAACGAGGCAGAGGACACCGTTGGCTCCGCTGAGGCCCTGCCCCGCCAACAACGAGGCAGAGGACATCGTTGGCTCAGCCGAGGCCCCACCCTGCCGGCAACGCGGGGGAGGATTTCCACCGCTCACGAGGCGCGCCGCGCCACGCAACGAGACAGAGGACATCGCCGGCTCCGCCGAGGCCCCGCTCCGCTGCCAACGAGGCCGCGCCACACAAAACACGGTAGGTCACCGCCGCTCGAGTCCAAGTAAGGCCACCGCTGCTACCCTCCTATTGAAGCCAAGCTAGGCGGGTTGACCATTGACGGCCGATTAGCTTCTTGGCGGCAACGTGGAGTCGGGGAGTTCTGCTGGAGAATAACGCTGCTTCTACTTAACTGTTGGTGCAGTTGGCTGACTGACACGTGGTCCCAATAGGCCACATGTCAGTTACGCAACTGCACCTGCAGTTAAGTCACTGAAGCTTCGCTCGCCTGGGACACAGGTGGGTAGCTTCGGTTAATTAATTATACCTCCAGCGCACCCCTTTTTAGTTGAAGAATATATGAAATGTAATGAAATCTGGCATGTTTATACGAAATCCGACTGTGTATGAATGAATTTATTTCGATTAGTTCGAATTCCTGTATCACTGGCATTGGATGAACATGCAACAATACGTACTAGCATTATTCCCAGGGTGATCACCTCGTTTGCAGCAATTTCACATGTACTCCCTCCGGTCCTTTCTAGTATGCATACAAGTTTTGTCTGCAGTAAAAATATCTCTACTTTGACCAATCTTATACAAAAAAGTATGCACTTTCACAATGTGCGAAGTAAAAAGGAACATAAGGAGTACAAAGAGTTTGCAGCTTTTTAGCGTTTCTGTACATTGCAATCAAACACACAGGCCTGGCAATTCATAGAGAACATTCAAAACAACCGATGATTATGCATCTCAGCGACTCACATGTCAGAGGCAATATTTACTGCACAACTAAAGAATAAAGAAAAATTGATCGACGCTGCTGACAGCGAAGGGCGTCCCATTTGAAAATATCAAACGCATGTCTTGTTAAAACCAATGAGCAAAATTTGACAAGGTTGTCCCATTCCAAAATATCAAATGCCTACGATTGTGGAATGGGCAGGGTTTGCCATCAGTTCGGACATTGACATGGCACCTCATGCTAAATAAACCAGTTGTTCTTTTTGTGCAGTTCCACCAAAATCAACCAAATTGGCGCGTAGCTTGTATGATTTCGCCCTTATATGTTGCAACACCTTGAACTTATCGGCACCTCCTTTCTTGTGGTGGAAATGAATGATCCGGCGTATTCATGAACATTTTGTGCAGTTCCCATTGAAATCAAGCTGAGCACCCCTGTTTGCACAAATGCAAAAAAGTGATTAGTATAGAGCAAACTGTACTATGAATTGACAGTTTCAACAGTACATACATGGTCCATGTAGAGCACACTTTTAGAAAAATGGAACTCACCATAAAGAATCCTAGAACAACATTGTACTCAAGCATCACAGCAAAAAAAAATGGAGATTTTGTCACCCTTCCGAGCTGAAGTTAGTTTGGTCTTGTGGGGAGTAATGTAACCATCCTTCAAGTGCTCCTTCTGATCATAAGATAGACAGGGCTTCTTCATCCTGGCATAATCGGAACTAGTCACTTCACGTACTCCATATTCTTCTTCAGAGGAAGATGATCATGTTGTGCAAAGACAAGAGGACTACTAAATGCTAGCATCACTCGCTTGCTCGAAAAAAGGAAAGGAAATATTTAAAACAAAGACAGATGAAGCACTTCTCAAGGACAATACCACTTTTTCATGACATTATCTAAACGGTAGCACAACACCAATAGAGATGACAAAGCTCAATCATATGGATGAAATCGGTGATAGTACCAACCTTTGTCAGGAGGCTTATTGTGTAGAGCATATAGATGAAGCAATTCTCCGGAACCATCTGTTGCTATCTACGGTGGTGGCCATGCTTACTATATACTCCTCGATTAGTTTAATGTTTCCAACATCTTCTTGTGCAGTTCCACTAAAATATATGGTATCTTCAAAGAAGATCCCTGTTTGCACAAGTAGAGATAATTACATATTACATTAAGAGTGACATCAAATCAGTGGCAAAACAATTGCTCGTTCCAGCCATAGCAATAAATTAAGATGCAAAACTATATCATTACTTGTGTAATCACAGTTCTAGTGCTTCATTACAGCACCGGGAGTTGATTTTTGTTTTTCTTCCCCTTGTTCTTCCCCTTCATCACTTGGTTCAATAACAAACAAGCTTCGCCTTCAATGTAAGATTTGGCATGTCAATTAGGGAGCACAAGTATATTACTAAACTTAATTTTCTGATGAAAGTGGCAAAATACAGGCCAGCAGTTGTGAAATATCCGTATCTTACCTCAATGGGATATTACGGTGCACATATAGATTGCAAGTCTTGTCTCCATTTGTGCAGTTCACTAAAATCAAGCAACATTATCGTACAAGTAGCACAACATATGAATGCACACTGCAGAATCATGTGAAAGAAGGCTAGTAATCTTGACCTCTCATGATGCGGAATTCAAACAACTCACAAGAAGAAGATCTGAACCAAATTCGCCTTAACGGATAGGAAGTAAGATCTCCTCTTGTGCAGTTCCACTAAGATCAAGCAATCAAGCAACGTTGTCGGTGTGACATTTTGGTTGAACTGCACAAAACACTCTTAAAACAAAAGTGTTTTGTGCAGTGCAACAAAAGGTCACAATGGCAACAAGGTGAAGCAGATAACCCTGCTTACACAGAGGTGCAAAGGAAACAATTAGTGGTCAATAACGGTGCATGACACAGAAGCCAACAAAAAGAAGCATCTACCTTATCTAAATGGGAAAGAAAGCAAGACAGTGGCATTTCTCAAACGGTGGCATTGATTAATATTAACATAGAGATTATATTAACAATAAAATTTGTTAAACATGTAATTTGCTTTTAACTGTGGCATTGCATCAATTTTCCAGCAGCATTATTAGAGGGTATTTTTTTACAGGGACATTTTGGTGTAGGGACTAAAAAAACTCTGTGTCAGTCCCATCTAAACCAAACAGGAGGGAATTTTAGGGACTAAAAGTGGGCATTTGGGACTAAAGAAAGAAGACCCCGAGGGAGTCTTTTGGGACTTTCCAACAGATTGCCCCTGCCATGCATCGCACCTTGTCTCTATTAGTTCATTACTAGGAGTAACATGGTCTTTTAGCATGTCATTTAATAACCTCTAGTCCATGTTTAGTCCCTGGAACCCAGCAGGTAGGGACTAGGGAGTTTTTAACCAAACAGGGCCTTAGATTAACAATAGCTAATGAGTTGCACCGGACAGTGGATGCACCAGCACCATGTGCATCTACCGATGTACTGTGGTCATGCACAGCCTGTTGCAACAAAGAACAAACAACCAAGGAGCATATTTGTGTTGGTCCCAGTTTTGTTATCTTTAGACGCCTTTCCCTATGTGAGCGCAAAGAAATCTAGTCCTGCTCAAACTCTACAGCCTTGTCCCTTCCTTTCCTTTTTGAACTAGTACTTTCGCCCTTCCTTTCCTCTTTGAACCACGTCCTAGATTTATGCGATACAACTTTCCCCACTACTTTCCCCCATTCCTTTCCTCTTTGAACCACGTCCTAGATTAATGCTATACAACTTTCCCCCTTCATTTCCTCTTTGAACCACGTCCTAGACTCATGCTATATACAACTTTTCCCACTCCTTTCCTCTTTGAACCACGTCCTAGATTCATGGTATACATGCAGCTAGAGCAATGCATGTCGAGTAAGTAAATTTTACCTTAAGGTTCTTGGGGCGTGGTTCGGCGGGCGTCGGGACGGCGGCGAAGAAGCAGGGTCATGAGCCCTCCAGCGCCCGCTTGTTGGGTGGAAAGCGAACATTTGCTGGTAGTCCTCACGACGGTGACAGCGTTAAGCCTCCTTCCCTTCCTGGGGCCGACGGATCCTGCCGGCTCTTTGAGCAGCAGTGAGGGGAGAGAGAGGCCAACGAAGTCTTGTTTAGATCTGGAGAGGGCGAGAGAGTGAGGCTCCAGCGTGTATATATATACTGGAGAGAGAGTGTGAAGTGTGCAAACCCTAGAAAACATTTGACCAGTCAAAGAATCCTCCTGGCACAAAATTATGCTCAAGTGTAGTTATCGAACCCGAGACCTCAAGTTTGATGAGCGAACAGGCTAACCAGCTACACAACCCTCCTGTTATGTTCAACTAGAGGGAAATAACCTTTTATACATTCCTGCATTCGTGTGACAAGCATGCCGTGTGTTTTTTGTGTGTGTGGGAGTCATTGGGATTTCAATCATAATCGTGTCATGTGGCTTTGGTGGTAAGACTATCCACGGCGGTGTAGAAATAATGCAGCCTTAGTCACCTTACCTCTCTCCACGTAGTACGTTGGGTCCCACCAGTCAGAGGGTAAAACAAACAAATTAATAAGAAAAATTAAAAGCGCCAGTGGTGTATCTTACCTCACATATCTTGCTACTACTCGGGAACACTGTCCAATTGATCCCTCTGTTCACTCACGTACTATTTTAAGTGAATCCTTATTATAACATGCACACAAATTTTGGGCACTTGTATTCGACTTAAGTCAGTGTGCCACCGTATCTCGTATACTTACTACTCCCTCAGTCTAGGTGTAATAAGTCACGTTAGAAGGTGCAACAGGACCAAGGTGTGTGCGTGCGCGCGCGCGCGCGCGCGTGTGTGTGTGTGTGTGTAAGTGTGTGTGTGTGTGTGTGTGTGTGTGTGTTTAACACCATGTGTGTGTCAGAGAGAGCGACAGATCGACCTACTCCTACAGAGAGATGTTGTGTAGTGTACGATTTTAGCCGCGAGAGTCGGTGCATCCTCTCGTTTCCGGGCGTGTCCGGTAGGGACATGCGGACAGCTGCCACGCCCGCTCCTGACCATCCTGGCCCACCCAAAGCCCCTCCATCGCCCGTGCGCGCTTCTCGCCCGAAACGGTCAGCGTCGCTCCAAAGAATCGGTGCCGCATTCATGCCCGGGCAGATCGGACACGACCTCTCACTGGCGCAAGAGTGATGGTTGCTTCGTTCGTCCAACTTACTGCTGGGTCTATGTGATTTGATGGCTCATTGGTCTTTATTACTGAGGTGGTAGGACTGCTGGATGTCCCACGCTTTCGGCAAAAGGAGGTATACTACTACTAGATTACAATTTTCCCCATTCTTACAGCGGAGGCGTGCAAGAGCAGTGAAAACACGCGGGCTCAGTGATTACATGGCCCACCTCACACTATCACCGTGCGACACCTAACTCTTTACATAGTACTCCCTCCGTTCCTAAATATTACTAGATGAGTCCCCGCGTGTTGGCGTGAACAATGATATATCTCTGCATAAAATTATCGATTTCATAGAACAAAAAAAACTCTATAACCGCATGACAAATTTGGTAGCCAAACTAAATAAACTCCCGTCATCATTTAGATCATCCCACGTAAGGAAAAAAGATCAGCCAACTCCTACTGCATAATGGTATTATATTTTTATTTTTGACATGTTAATGGGACTTAAAAGGTCACTTACATGCATGCTACCGGTGCATGCTTGCATGCAGACATGTTGATGTGATTTAAAACCCACTCACATGCATGTGGCATGGTATTTCTGCATGCTTGCATGTGGCTTAGTGCGGAGCCTCTCAATGTCTAGATCAGACGGCTATTATGGACTGATTTACTTCATCTAACGGCTACATCAATTTTGATGACGTGGCTCAAGGAGAGGATAGAGAATTCCTAGTAGTGGGGGCTAGCTATTCTTTGTAGAGATTCCACTACATACGGAACAAAATGAATGAATCTACACTTAAAATGCATCTATATACATCCACATGTGGTTCATGGTGAAATCTCTACAAAGACTTATATTTAGGAACGGAGGAAGTACTAGTATAGTACGTACTATAATTTATCAGCGAGATAAGTTTGTACAATGCTATGAAGCTTCCAGCACATTACATGTATCTTAAGTCCCAAGGTTGCCCATTGCAACATGTCATCAAATACAAAGGAGACTAACATGCATGCTATTGCATCTCAATGATTGATAGATCATAGCAAATATGTACTCCCTTCGTTCCAAAATAAGTTTCTCAACTTTGTGCAAACTTTGGTACAAAGTTGTACTACTACTAAAGTTGACACTTATTTTGGAAAAGAGGCAGCTAAAGAAAAAACGATCCATGCAGTCCCTAGCCCTTGAACCGTGAACCCTGACGAGGCTTCAATTTATTGGCAACGTTCGAGCTTCCTAATAAATGAAGTTTGCAACCTTTTGACCATCGGATCATTTTGTGCAGTTTCACCAAAATCGAGATGAGCATCCCTGTGGCAAAGAAATTGAAGAAGCGTGATTAGAATAAGATTATCGGGACTAGTTGATGAGACATAAACTCATCACAAATACTGACGTAGAAGCCAGCAGAGGTATGTGCGGGGCAAAGAAGTAGAGAAATATCCATAGGGAGTGATGTGGGCAGGCTGGAGCGATGGTGCAAGCCGGTGTAAAGGGAGTTGTACACGAGGGACGTAGCTCAACCTTGAGGAGGAGGGCGGAGGCGGCAATCGCCCACGCCGCGGCAAAGTGAGCAAGGGACGAAGGCAACCTCACCGGCTTTTTGAGAGAGAGCGGCGGGGACCCCTGATCGGGACGTGCCGATAGTGGGTTTTCACCGTCGGCGACGGCCACCGCATCTACACTAAGCATCCACCCCTTCCCCAAGCGGACGTGATCCACCAGGATGTTAGAGATGTGGCCAAAGTCGTTTTGTGCGAGAGAGTGTGAAGAGAGCTACTGACAAGCAGCAGGTGCATGCTGGCCCGTCTGACTATGTATATAGTGGAGCGGTTTCCTTTTCTCTCCATATGAACCTATCATATTGCGTACGTGCCACTAAAGAAAAAAACTTTATTTATAAATGACGCGGCACCTACTACTCGTTCTCCTATAACCTTGCGCTTGGCATTTCCAAAATATTAACCTTGCGATTGGCTCTTCGCCTCTTCGGGAAGTCGAGCAATAATGGTAGTGCAGTATATATCGCTCGGCTATATGAGACCGAATGAATTGTTGCACGTCCGCCACGTGGGCGAGGGTCGAGGGGTGAGGGAGAGTGCTACATACGGAGCAAAATGAGTGAATCTACACTCTAAAATACGTCTATATAAATCAGTGTTTGGAGTATGTACTAGTAGTTCATATTGAAATCTACTAAAGGACATATAAATTCCAAACAATATGATATAATCTCTATAACCAAGGTAGTAGGGACGAGGAGTAAACGGAGGGAGTAGTAAATTTTTCTCCTCGACCTGCGAGCCACCGCGCATGGGCGAGGAGGCGGGCGTGGGCGTAGTAAGCAAGCTTCACCTCATCCTGCGAGCCACCGCGCCTGGGCGGGGAGACGGCGTGCTAAGCAAGCTTCTCCTCGTTCTGCGAATTGACGGACACGTCAAAAGTACTCCAGTGTATAGAGCCTTGCCTCTAAGGTAGGCCCCACATGGTTTGCCTCTTTTTTAACATAACACGTCAAGTCGCAATTTGTTTGTTCACCCGTGGTAGACGATCCTCCCTCCACCAAGTGGACAACCAGTACACGTGCCCAATTACCACGTGGGCTGCCTTTTTCGCATGTAAATGAGCTCCACCGTGTACCAGCAGGTGTGGTTGGGAAAGAGACGGGAGTACATGCGCCATGCATGCACCTCTTCTCTTCGTGCACGTCCCCCACCTACGTGGGTGTGTGTGAGAGATACAAACCGCGTTCATGAGTGTTTTTTGTTTTGGGGTGGGGGTAGGGTGGGGTTGATTTCATGAATTATTTGTGGGAATATGTGTCGATGACATCTCAAACAAAATTTTGCATGCAATGTGTGTGAAATGGAGGCCTATCCATATCATACATAGAGGGGTCGGGAAATCCACGAGAAGAGAGGGAGGGGTCATAGCTATCGATAGAGTCAAAGAGAGGGTCAAGTGGGTGTGTGCGAGATCGGTGAAGAGAGCCATCGAAATTGTGTGTGTGTACAAGTCAAAGATATAGGGCGACTGGCCTACCGGAACGTTAGAGGGCACACGTCAAGTTTGTGTGTGGCAGGGAGACATGACTAGAGCGCTCGATGTATCAGTGTGTGGGGGGGAGGGGGCGGTGGGAGGGGTAGGCAGAGGCCTAACTATAGAGGTAGAACGGCTCGTATATGTGTTGGGAAGGAGAGACCCAGCTATGTCTTGAGGGAGATCGGTCGACATCCATACATAACTGAAGGACGGGAAATATGATGGGAGAGAGAGGAGAGAGAGAGGAGAGGGAGGAGAGGAGGAGAGGGGTAGAGTCTTTGGATGGGTGATGGAATTGCTTCTCGAAGATGGTGGGAGAGGCCTACTAGACAAACCGAGGGTGGAACTGCAATGTTATCAATAAGAGTGGGGATGTGTTTACGTGTGTGCACATGCGTGATAGATCTGTCGGGACGCATCCATGGATGATGATGGGGAACCATGTGTTTGGTAAGCAAACCTAACTAGATCGGTAGATCAATTGTTGTTTGTTGGAGGAAGGGAGAGACACAACTAATGAGGTAGATCGATTGACGTGTGGGTAAAAACGAGTTATAAGGACCTAGCTAGCTATATGTATAGCGAGAGATTGGTCGGTGTACGTCCATTTGTTAGAGGCAAATAAGGCCCAGCGAGACGGATAGACAGAGAGAATGGAGCTAGGAGGTGGTGCGAGGCCCAACTACTAGCTAAATAGGGGGAGGAGTGTGCGGTTGTGAGAGCGATGAAAAGAGGGACGAGAGTTTACACGTGTGTTTCACCATATGAGAGACACGAGGCAAGGATACATAAAGGAGGAGATTGAAGGTGTGTTTGTATGTTGTAGGCAGGCACTGGAGAGGTTTATCGATCGGTGTGTGTCGGAAAGGAGTTGTGGAGACACTGGGAGAACGACCTAAAGAAAAAAATGAATGTGCCCGGTGGATAGAATGCAGAGAGAGGGGGAGGGCGAGGAGGGCGTGTGCATGCATGAGAGAAAGTTAGTGGTAGCTACAAAGGTTAGAGGATTGTGTGGGTGTAAGAGACTAACAAAGATCATAATTTGATATGAAAGCGGATTCATATATTTGAATAGGAGATCATAGTGTTTTAAACATTGCATGCATGAATATAGCGGTGATACACGTGTTGTGCACATGTTATGTGATAATGCATGGCGTTTGCAACTCACAGCTAAATGCCGAACAATCTAAACCATACTATACATCAAACAATCTCACATTTTATTTGAATTTGTGATAATTTGTGGCGTTTGCAGCTTACAACTAAATATCAAACAATATAAACAATACTATATATCAAACATTCTCATATTTTATTTGAATTTGTGGTAATGTGTGGTGTTTGCAACTCACATCTAAATACTTGTAGGCGTAGGGGGCGGGGCACCATACATAATGTGATAAACACATTATACATATGAGACATGGTTTACATTATGAAGATCTAGCTAGAGCTAGAAATGTAATGTGATTTGAAATCAAAATAAAGTGGATTCAAAAAATCTAGTTCGAGTTCATATAGTACACATAGTTCATATGTAACTCGAGACTAATCATGTGGTGTGCTAATACACAAACGATGGTTTAACTTGACAATAATGATGATTGTAGATCTTATTAAAACAGAGAAATGAATTCAAATGCTTTAACTTCACAACAATCATTACTGTAGATCTTATTCAAATAGAGAAACGAATTCAAATTTAGTTCATATTGAAGCGGTAGTATATACGTTTGGAATGCACTAAAACGTTCACTTGAGTAGTAGGTTGCATGCATTATACACGTAGAGAAATATTTTAATTGAACATAACATGAATTCAAAGTTTGGATGACATTTGTAGGGCACATTGATTTGGTACAGTACACGTTAGGCTTGTCCGGAAATTTCAACCCGCTCCTTGTTAGCCCGAAATATTTAAGATATATCTTTGTCTCATTGTGATCCGACAACTCCCTCCATCTCAACCCGCGCCTTGCTATTCTGAAATTACAACGCGGGCGAAAACTCCCACCTCCTGTGAAATCCCGACACGGGAAATGCCCGTGGTACCCCTGAACCGAAAGAACCGCCTCAAATCGGTGGGGGTACTTTCGTAACTTACCCCACATTTCGGACAAGCGCGTCTCTAAGCCATGGTTCCCCACTGCCATCCCATCCGCCCACCCATTCATACACAGAGGCCGCGAAAACCCGCGACAAAACCCCACACCCTGCTCCGTCTGCCACCCATCCGGAGCCTCTTCCCTGACGACGTCGTCCACAACAACACCTCGATGTCCCTCATCCACCGTACCGGATGAGGATCCTTCGTCAACTCATTGTCCCGCCGGTTCAGCCACCCCGTCCTCCACCTCCAAGGAGCTGCCCCGACGTTCCCCTCGTCTTTCGCGCCACCTCCATTCTCACACCGCCGTCTTCACCTGCACCACCGGAAGAGCATCATCATCACCATTTCCTCGGATGAAGCTGCGGCCTAATCGGCGCCACCAAAGAGGTTGTACACTAATCGCCGCATTTTCTTCTTGATTCGATCTCACGGTGTTACCGGCGCTCGGTCCCGAGCCGACACGGCGCGGCTCCATCCACGGCGGCGTCGCCGGCCACTTCCTCCACGGCATCGCTCCCTCGGCGACGACCTCCACATCAGTAAGACTTGCTTCTGCTTTAGCTCTCGCTCGCGTTGCTGCTCTGCTCTTGCTCTCGGTCCCCTGCCTGGTCTGCTCTTGCTATTGCTCTTGCTCGCGCTGCTGCCCTCGCTCTTGCTCTTGCTTGCGATGCTGCTCCGATTTAGCTACACTTCACTCCGATGCCGCCGGGGTGAAGGAAGAACCAGCCGCAGCGGGAAGGGGGGCTCACCGGAGAGGTACCCCACTATCTATCTTAGGGTTCAGGATGGGGGCGGTGCTCATTGGCTGTGGCGGGGCGTTGGCGGGGCGATGGCGTGGGGATCGCTGGAGAAAAAGCTCGGCACGGGGGGGCCTAGAGGGATGGCCGGGGCGGCGGCGGACCGGCGGTGGGGAGTGTTTTCGAGGCGGGCGGGGCGGCGCACCGTCGGCCGCGGGTGGTTGGGGGCTGCTGTTTGGCCGGCTCAGGGGGGTGGAGGTTGAAGATGAACCGCAGGCCCTTAATTTCGTATCCAACGGCTGCAAAATCAACTGACCATAGATGAAAAAGTCAGTCGACCGACGTGTAGCCTCACCTTGCTAATGCGTTCAGTTTTGACAGCAAAATTCAGTTTCGACAGCAAAATTCGGTTTCGACAATTAAGTTCAGTTTCGACAGTTAAGTTCAGTTTCGACAGTTAAATTCAGTTTTGACAGTTAAGTTCAGAGATGAGCGGCTGATGTATTTTACATCTAGCACTTTGTGGTTATGTATTTTACGTCATGTATTGGAGATGCTATTAGAATTCCACTCAGGTTAACGTTGTTCGTTGTCTCTCTTGTCCTGCTTCAACCTCAATTTCATATGCTACCTCTTGAGCTTGCGTTGGATTTCCCCGAAGAGGAGAGGATGATGCAGCAGAGTAGCGTAAGTATTTCCCTCAGTTTTTTGAGAACCAAGGTATCAATCCAGTAGGAGGCCACGCTCAAGTACCTCGTACCTACACAAAAGCAATAGCTCCTCGCAACCAACGCGATTAGGGGTTGTCAATCCCTTCACGGTCACTTACGAGAGTGAGATCTGATAGAGAAGATAGATAATATTTTTGGTATTTTTGATATAGAGATGCAAAGAAAACATTAAAAGGTAAAGTAAAAAGCAAAGCAAGATTAAAGTGATGGAGATTGATATGACGAGAATAGACCCGGGGGCCATAGGTTTCACTAGTGGCTTCTCTCAAGGGCATAGGTATTCTACGGTGGGTGAACAAATTTGTTGAAGAATTGAGAGAATTGAGCATAGTTATGAGAATATCCAGGTATGATCATGTATACAGGCATCACGTCCGAGACAAGTAGACCGAAACGATTCTGCATCTACTACTATTACTCCACTCATCGACCGCTATCCAGCATGCATCTAGAGTATTAAGTTTAAAACAGAGTAACGCCTTAAGCAAGATGACATGATGTAGAGAGATAAATTCATGCAATATGAAATAAACCCCATCTTGTTATCCTCGATGGCAACAATGCAATACATGCCTTTGCTTCCCTTATACATCCTTTGGGAAAGGACACCGCAAGATCGAACCCAAAGCTAAGCACTTCTCCCATGGCAAGAACTACCAATCTAGTTGGCCAAACCAAACGGATAATTCAAGAGACTTGCAAAGATAACCAATCATACATAAAAGAATTCAGAGAGAAGATTCAACTATTATTCATAGATAGACTTGATCATAAACCCACAATTCATCGGTCTCAACAAACACACCGCAAAAAGAAGATTACATCGAATAGATCTCCACAAGAGAGGGGGAGAACATTGCATTGAGATCCAAAAAGAGATAAGAATCCATCTAGCTAATAACTATGGACCCGAAGATCTGAGGTAAACTACTCACACTTCATCGGAGAGGCTATGATGATGTAGAAGCCCTCCGTGATGACGGCCCTCTCGGCGGAGCTCCTAACAGGCCCCAAGATGGGATCTCGTGGATCTGAGAAAGTTGCGGCGGTGGAATTAGGTTTTTGGCTCCGTATCTGAATGTTTGGGGGTACGTAGGTATATATATAGGAGGAAGAAGTACGTCGGTGGAGCTTCGATGGGCCCACGAGGGTGGGGGCGCGCCAGGGGGGTAGGGCGCGCCCTACCTCGTGCCCACCTCGGAGCTTTCTTGACGAGGGTCCAAGCCTCTGGGTCATATTAGGTGAGAAAATCACGTCCTCAAGGTTTCATTCCGTTTGGACTCCGTTTGATATTCTGTTTCTCCGAAATACTAAAATAGGCAAAAACAACAATTCTGGGCTGGGCCTCCGGTTAATAGGTTAGTCCCAAAAATAATATAAAAGTGGAAAATAAAGCCCAATATAGTCCAAAACAGTAGATAATATAGCATGGAGCAATCAAAAATTATAGATACGTTGGAGACGTATCAGGCATCCCCAAGTTTAATTCCTGCTCGTCCTCGAGTAGGTAAATGATAAAAAGAGAATCTTTGATGCGGAGTGCTACTTGGCATAGTTTCAATGCAAATCTTCTTAATTGTGGTATGAATATTCAGATTCAAAAGATTCAAGACAAAAGTTCATATTGACATAAAAATAATAATACTTCAAGCATACTAATAAAGCAATTATGTCTTCTCAAAATAACATGGCCAAAGAAAGTTATCCCTACAAAATCATATAGTCTGGCTATGCTCTATCTTCACCACACAAAGTATTTAAATCATGCACAACCCCGATGACAAGCCAAACAATTGTTTCATACTTTAACATTTTCAAAACTTTTTCGATCTTCACGCAATACATGAGCGTGAGCCATGGATATATCACTTGTATGTGGAATAGAATGGTGGTTGTGGAGAAGACAAAAAGAGGGGAAGATAGTCTCACATCAACTAGGCGTATCAACGGGCTATGGAGATGCCCATCAATAGATATCAATGTGAGTGAGTAGGGATTGCCATGCAACGGATGCACTAGAGCTATAAGTATATGAAAGCTCATCAAAGGAAACTAAGTGGGTATGCATCCAACTCGCTTGCTCATGAAGACCTAGGGCAATTTGAGGAAGCCCATCATTGGAATATACAAGCCAAGTTCTATAATGAAAAATTCCCACTAGTATATGAAAGTGACAAAATGAGAGACTCTCATGAAGATCATGGTGCTACTTTGAAGCACAAGTGTGGTAAAAGGATAGTAACATTGTCCCTTCTCTCTTTTTCTCTCATTTTTTTATTTGGGCCTTTTCTTTTTTTACGGCCTCTTTTTTTTGTCCGGAGTCTCATCCCGACTTATGGGGGAATCATAGTCTCCATCATCCTTTCTTCACTTGGGACAATGCTCTAAAAATTGATGATCATCACACTTTTATTTTTCTTACAACTCAACAATTACAACTCGATACTTAGAACAAAATATGACTCTATATGAATGCCTCCGTGGTGTGCGGGATATGCAATGAATCAAGAGTGACATGTATGAAAGAATTATGAACGGTGGCTTTGCCACAAATACGATGTCAACTACATGATCATGCTAGCAATATGACAATGATGGAGCGTGTCATAACAAACGGAACGGTGGAAAGTTGCATGGCAATATATCTCGGAATGGCTATGGAAATGCCATGATAGGTAGGTATGGTGGCTGTTTTGAGGAAGGTATATGGTGGGTGTAAGATACCGGCGAAAATTGTGCGGTATTAGAGAGGCTAGCAATGGTGGAAGGATGGGAAAAAGTGCATATAATCCATGGACTCAACATTAGTCATGAAGAACTCATATACTTATTGCAAAAATCTAGAAGTTATCAAAGCAAAGTATTACGCGCATGCTCCTAGGGGGATAGATTGGTAGGAAAATACCATCGCTTGTCCCCGACCGCCACTTATAAGGAAGACAATCAATAAATAAATCATGCTCCGACTTCATGACATAACGGTTCACCATACGTGCATGCTACGGGAATCACAAACTTTAACACAAGAATTTCTCAAATTCAAAACTACTCAACTAGCATGACTCTAATATCACCATCTTCATATCTCAAAAAAATTATCATGCACCAATCTTTTCTTAGTATTCAACGCATCAAAAGAAAGTTTCACAAATCTTGAATACCAAGCATATTATTATTAAGCAAATTACCATGCTATTAAGACTCTCAAAATAATCTAAGTGAAGCATGATAGATCAATAGTTTCTTTAAAACAAACCACCACCGTGCTCTAAAAGATCTAAGTGAAGCACATAGAGCAAAAATATAATGCTCAAAAGATATAAGTGAAGCACATAGAGCAAAACTACATAGCTCAAAAGATATAAGTGAAGCACATAAAGTATTCTATCAAATTCCAATTCATATATGGCTCTCTCAAAAGGTGTGTACAGTAAAGATAATTGTGGCACACTAACAAACAAAGACACAAATAATACAAGACGCTCCAAGCAAAACACATATCATGTGGTGAATAAAAATATAGCTCCAAGTAAATTGCCGATGGAAGTAGACGAAAGAGGGGATGCCTTCCGGGGCATCCCCAAGCTTTGACTTTTTGGTGTCCTTAGATTATCTTGGGGGTGCCATGGGCATCCCCAATCTTAGGCTCTTTCCACTCCTTGTTCCATAATCCATCAAAAGAATTCACCCAAAACTTGAAAACTTCACAACACAAAACTCAACAGAAATCTCGTGAGCTCCGTTAGAGAAAGAAAAAAAAAGACCACTTCAAGGTACTATAATGAACTCATTCTTTATTTATATGGGTGTTAAACCTACTGTATTCCAACTTCTCTATGGATTATAAACTAATTTACTAGCCATAGATTCATAAAATAAGCAAACAACACACGAAAAACAGAATCTATCAAAAACAGAACAGTCTGTAGTAATCTGTAACTAACGCAAACTTCTGGAACTCCAAAAATTCTACCAAAATTAGAAGACCTAGACAATTTGTTTATTGATCAGCATCAACTGGAATAAGTATTTTATCACGTTCTGATGATTTTTAATAATTCGGGCACTGAGCGCAAAGTTTCTGGAAATTACAGCAAGATCAAATAACTATCATCCAAGAAGATCCAATAGGTTTAACTTGGCACAAACACTAATTAAAAATAAAAACACATCTAACCATAGGCTATAACAAATATTTATTCCTAAACAGAAGCAAAAAGCAAAAAACTAAAAATAAAATTGGGTTGCCTCCCAACAAGCGCTATCGTTTAACGCCCCTAGCTAGGCATTGATAATTTTAACGATACTCACATCAAAGACAAGAATTGAAGCGCAAAGAGAGCATCATGAAACACGCAACAAACACATCTAATTCTAACATAATTCATATGCATAGGCATCTTATAGGCAAACAAATTATCATAGCAAGCAAAAACTAGCATATGCAAGGAAGCGGAAAGAAACAATAACAATCTCAACATAACGAGAGGTAATTTATTATCATGAAAATTTATACGACCATATTTTCCTCTCTCATAATAATTACATGTGGGATCATAAGAAAATTAAACAAAATAGCTATCACATAAAATATTTTCAACACGATCCACATGCATGCAAAGTTGACACTCTTCCGAAATAGTGGGATTAACATTAACTAAAGTCATGATCTCTCCAAACCCACTTTTATCAAAATTTTCATAAGATTGAATATTCTCCAAATATGTGGGATATAAAGTTGAAACTCTTCCAAACCCACTTTCAATATTATTGCAAACAATATTATCAATCTCATATTCATCATGGGGATTAAATAAATTTTCAAGATCATAAGAAGAATCACCCCAATCATGATCATTGCAACAAGTAGTAGACATAGCAAAACTAGCATCCCCAAGCTTAGGGTTTTGCATATTACTAGAATAATTGACATCAAGAGAATTTATAGTAAAATCATTGAAATCATGCTTTTCATCGAGGGAACTATGAAGCATGGGTGCAATAGCAACGATCTCATTTTTAACATAAGGAACTATAGCAAATTCGTCTTCATAAATATTGGCATCATGGCCACAAGAATAGCAAGCATCATATTCATAAAGGGATATTTCAAACAAATCATCGGAATCATCATTATCTATAGATTCATGCATATCAATATTTTCTTCCAAAGCAACGGTCATTCTTTCAATAAATTCTTGGACATAGACATTGTGAGCAAGGTTTTCATTGCAATATTTAAGTATGACGGAATTTTCAGATTTGTTGAGAGTAAAATCATACTTTTCAATCAAAGAAGCAACTTCATGAGCACCCTTAAAAATGACAAATTCTTCAATTTGTTCGATATCATAGTAACTATAAACACCCTTTGCATAAGAGGATAAGATTTCATTATCATTGAACTCACATAGGTAAGGAAGGTGTTTTTTAGGGTTCTTAGAGCAACAAGTAAAATCACACATTTCACAAAGATTCCAAGCATAGCATAGCAAACTATTTATATGATACCATAAGAGCTTCCCTTTCTCAGACAAACGATGACGCACAAAATGAGCATGCTCATCTAAAGACATTATATATGTGAATTATACAATGTTATCTTGTTGCAAAGGCATTATATATGTGAATTATGCAATGCCATGCTGTTTAGCCAATCATCATGTATGTGAATTATATCATGCTATCATTTTTTTGTATTACGTGTTCCATTTGTCGACAATGTTTGTATATTCAACTACTCTTCCTGTGCATCAGCCATTTGAAGCGGTGATGGAAGTATCTGGAGTGAAAACAAGGTATTCAGAGCAGACAATGCTACCTGCTGAAGCAGACATCTTGCTGATTACAGAGAGCTCCTTAGAGGAGGATTCAGAGACTGATGACAAGTCCTATTTTCCCCCTGAGGTCTATGCTCAAACTTGGCAGGGTTATATTACCCATGTCATGCATGTTTTCTTGCATTGCTTAGTTTTTACATCATATATGGATTGCCATCTGCTTACTTGCTTACTATATAAATCATATATTTGAATTATATCATGCCATCATGTTTACATAGTACATACACATCATCTATCTGAATTATGGCATGGCAACCCATTTAATAAAGACATCATATAGTTATATCATCTCATCCTGTTTACTGTTTACAGTCATCATATTTTGAATTATGGCATTCTATCCGGGAATGTATGTGAATTATGGCATGCCAACCTATTTAATAAACACATTATATAGTTATGTCATGTCATCCTGTTTACATAGTCTCATATTTTGAACTATGTCTTTCCATCTTTCTTAGTTAGCCATCATAATGTGAAATTGTGTCATGATATCCTGTTTAGTTAGCCATCATATATGTGAAGTGTCATGCTATCCTGTTTGGTTAGACAACATAAATATGAATTATTTCATGCCCTCTTTTATTCCCCACCATCCATTGCACCTGTCTATACTTTCAATTACTTTTCTTGTTTATTAGCCATTTGAATTGGAGAGCGTGATGGCAGTATCTAAGGGAGTAACAACACGGTCTTCAGAAAAGATAGTGCTACCGGTTGATGCAGATAGAACCACGGTTGTACTTGCCCAAGGACCAGATCCACCACACATAACCCAGACTCTCGCAGATTGTACCCCTACCCAGTTGGACAGAGAACCCGCTACACCCCTTCTAACCCCAACCCCAGCAGATGGTAACCCAGTTCCAGTTGACACAACACCGTCTCCACCACAGAGCACCCAAACACGAGCAGTTAGTAAGGGAACTACAGTGCCCAAAGCACGAGGAAGATTTTTTCTCAGGTCAGGTTCTGTAGCTATGGTTCATACTCCTTTGCTGTTGCATTACTGTATTTACTCATACCAACTATTTTCAAATTTGAAGGATGGAATTGAAACTCCAATGGCGCAACAGGTATGTTTTAAACCAGTTCTTTAACTGGTTTCTTGTTGTAACCTGGTCTATGTTGATTTCAGTTTCAATTGAATAAACAGTTATGTTCTCATGTCATGCACATTACAAGTGTTTTTATTGCTCTATAGTTACCCACACTTATATTCTGTCTATTCTGCTTTGTCTTGAACAAATATTATTTGAACTGTGTCTCTATCTTGATTTGGCAACAAAAACTAGAATGATATAGACCATAAAGTGACCATGGTACATAGATATATGTTTGTTTCATGTTGTTATCCTGTCCACTTTACTACTGAACTCATTACCAAAATGAGTTTCATATGCAACATGGTAAACATGTGATGTGTCTGCTTGTTTCTCTTTTAGAATGCGGACAAAATATTGGAGAACAGTACCACGTTATCCAATGGTAAAGGAAGTAATGCAGATAAGGTTCAAGATAGTGAGACATCCCTGTTGGTCTCCAAGAAAGTTGATAAAAACTATCTTGACGACAGTGAGGGAACCCAAAAGTCCTGCCTTGATGTAGTGTTCGAGTTCTTGGCCTCATCACTGGCACAAGCTCTTGAACTCATTGCTGAATCAGTTCGTCTTCTTGAGTCTCAACTTCAAGTTGAAAGACATCGATCGAGATGTCTGCGACGGGAAGATGAAGGACCGAGAAGTCCCAGAATTCAGATGCATATTTTACGGTGCAACAAGTTATTTGGAGGATATAAGCGCCAAACAAGAGAAAGTTAATAAGCTTGCTAAGCATCTTGCCGGCATTATGGGTACCTGTGATATTGTTTCTTGAGATCTTGAAGTGGTTTCGATTCTGGATTTGTTTTGTCATGGCGTTTATTTGCGCTGGTCGCCAACTTTGACAACCAAAGTGTATATGATATCTTTGCTTTGTTCCCTATATTTGCACTGGTGGCGAACTTTGATGCCCAGTAGATGTAACATGTGTAATAGCCGTGATAGCCTAGCGTTAGTTGCTTGCTTATTTATTTCCTTGTTGTCTTGTTTATTTGTTTGCTTGTAGTCATTGCAGTTCTTTTTCCGCGGTTAGCTAGTGGCTGCAATAACCTTTTTTTCAAACTAGGCCACAATAACCAAGGGCTAATATTTCTTGTAGTGACATCGGGCCTCCTCTTGGCCGTCAGAAAGCGATGGGGCCTTCTACGGGTCAGAAACAATGGGCCTTCTACGGGTCAGTAGAAACAATGGGCCTTCTACAGTATTATCAATGGGCCTTATACGGGTCAGATAATCGATTGGCCAAACAGATCGCATTATGGCCAGAACGGGCTAGAGTTAGAATCGTCTGCTCATGGGCCGACCATAACGGGCCATCGTTAATAGGCCGATTTGATGACGCTATGAAATCGCCCAACGTATTAACGGACCACAAACGGGCCGATCGTAACCACGGGCTGAATTTGGCCCACAAGCGAAAAAATGACAAGAATAGCCGTAAGTAAATGAATGCTGGAAATGAGCCCAAGAATAAATGGGCTCTGAGAAGGCCGAAAGATAATATGGGCTGGAAACGGCCCAACGGAATAACGGGCCGTTAATGGGTATAAAGTGATACATTGTTCATTATGGGCTAGTTTCACCACGAGCCGTTAATGGGTGTAAAGTGATACACTGTTTATTACGGGCCAGTTTCACCACGGGCCGTTAGTAGGCCAAGAGTTACATAGGGCCTCATATGGGCCGAAAGACGTCATGGGCCATACATGGGCCGGCGAAAACAGTCGGAATCATATTGGATGGCCCAGATGATGCTACTGGGCCTAATTCGGATAGGGCGTAACGGGCCTTGGGTTAGCGGCTGTAAATGGGCTATATTTGAACATGCCGTTAACAGGCTTTCCATGGGCCGGGCCGCCAGCTTTTGACCAAGTCAAACGGGGCAGCCTTTTCATAGGAATGGGCCTCTTTTGGGCCGTGCCACGTGTCGACGTATCATAGGCGCCTTCCGTCCAATGAGTGGTTGACATCTGTCCCAACGATGAGCCGACACGTGTTCCCTCCAGCCAATGATGATTTTACACGTGGAAAATCCCCATTGGTTGGGGCTGTTAACGGGTTATCGGATCCAAAACCCGACCCGATAGCTTAGCGGCGTTCCGTTACGGTGGATGCCACGTGTCGGTCACCCTTGACGAAAGCACTTCTGTGACGCGCGATTTATCGTCATGGAAGTGGACACTTCCGTGATGATAATTTTGGTAATGTCATGGAACACTTCTACGACAACACAGGTATGACTATCTTGATTCTGTCATAAATTTGTCATGGATGTACATGCATGACAGAAAACGCGACCTACTGTGACAAACACGTATCATCACGGAAGTGTATTTTTTTGTAGTACGCCCCCGCACATGCCGACCGCCTCATCTTCTCTCACCGTCGGTCGCCGCCCTCGCCTCTGGTCACCGCCTTGTTGCTGGTTGCCGCCTATGTTTCTCGCCGGCTCCACGCATGTAACCGCGTGCAACCCCGTGGTGGCAGCTCCGGTAGTGACAGCGGCAGCTCGCCGGCAAGCTCCATAGTTGCAGCACCCCTATGCACCGTCGTCGCCCCCTCGCCGTCGAAGCTTGCTGCAAGGGGTTGCGTGAGCGACAGCCAAGAGTCAACACCGTTCATGGATGCAGCAGGAAAAATGCCGGTCATAGAAAAAAACGCGGTTGCAGCAACTCATCATCGCCGCCGTCGCGGGTCGCGCCTCTGTCATGATGGATGCAGCAAAATCCCTTGCTGTGTAGTAGCAAAATCCAACGTCAGTTACATCAACCATGTCGCCGCCGTCACCTATCGCAGCTCCGCCGTGATGGATGTAGCAAAATCCCTCGCCGACAGTAGCAAAATCTGAGGACGGTTGCAACAAAAAAGCCATCACCGTAGTAGGTCGCAGCTCTGCCGTGATGAATGTAGCAAATCCGTCACCGGTAGTAGCAAAAAATGGCGCGGCTGTAGCAAAAAACTAGGCCGTTCCCAGCAAAGTTCTTGTCAACAGTTGCCTCGTTTATTTTGCTTATCCGTCACCATTGGCTTGAGGGTTGCAACTTTTCCGCACTACGGTTCCAACACCTCCAACTTGGGGGGGTTCTGTGTTGCTCGCCATTCGACAGAGCAAAGTTGCAACATCTCGCGGACTGCGGTGTCCAGCTTTTCCAATGAATGGTTCCAACAAAAATTACCCCGGGGTGCAGCTTTTCTGTAGCTCCCCCGCCGCCCGGTTGAGTGTCATCGCATGCGAGCACTTCACCGCCGGTGAGAGAGCTTGTGAAGGTTGCGAGTAGCATGGAGGGAGGTTGTGGAGGAGCAGAGCCGCGACGGCTGGAGGTGAAAGAAAGAGGAAAGGTCAAGGGGTAATGAAAGAGGTCGGTCGCGCGGGACTCACAGTATACACGTGTCTCGCGCGGGCCGGTTTTTTCGTGGCGCGCAGGCCGGCGGAAAGTTTGGCCTGCCGGCTCCAGACGTTTTCCTAAAATCAAGCACGCGTGGTGCTTTACAACTGCACACCACCATCCTAGTCTAAACACGGGTTTACATTAGCGTCCCCGGTTTCCCAAAAAAGCGCATACGACCGAATCGTCCGCACACGAATATCGTGGGGACCTGAACACCGTTCCCCAGTTGATCAAACTACGCCAAGAGTGAAATGTACAAAGCGCACGAGGTAAGAGCACTAGGGACCCAGAAACTTGCGTTGGATGTGATGGTTTAGTCTATAAACTTGCAAAAGGTGATTAACTAGTCCACAAACTTGCAAACTATGTGATGGTTTAGTCCACAGCCAATCAGAGGTGGACAATTGACGCCCAGCTGGCTACTTCGTGGCACACCTGGTCGGACTAGCGTTTTTGTGGAAAACCCCTCAACATTTCAGGAAATCACGCCCCCATAAGATGCTAACGAGCTTACGTTTATTTCACGTAGAAAACAAACAAACTAGCGAGCTCGTTAGTTTGTTTTCTCCGGCAGCGCAATATTGAGGCGGCTGGCCGCCGCCATGCCACCCGTGTCGGGTTGGAGTCGCCGAAGTTGAAGATCACCACAGAGACCTCTTGGTGGCGTGCTCGGCCTGCGTGGCGCTGGTGGCGACGGCCAAGCCGCTCCCCAGGACCCGTAGTCGGCCGCCACCATCACCGCCGCCCGGCATGTACTTAAGGCAAAGTGACGAGCAAAGATCTGGCTACCACCCCCGCCAAAGAAGACGTAGTAATCTGCAGCCGCAGCTTATCTTGGTCGCGCCCACGCCCCCTCCGCCGTTCATCTCGCCGGCGCTGACGCTCTGTCTGCCTTGCTCTGTCTCTCAAGCTCCTTGCGCTGGCTGGGGAAGTGTGTGCGTGGCTGTGTAGTGTACCCGTCTGGCTGTCCGATCGTGTATGTATATACTAGTAATGTACGGCAGTTCGCTGCACCGCTCTTCACTGGGACGTCTATCTTCCAGAAAATCAGTTCATTTGTTCTCAAATAACAACTAAAAGATCTGAAGAGAACTGTGAGATCGATCTGAATCAGTTTTCTTGTTTTTTTAGTTGAAATCTTATTTCTGTTGGCATTGAAAGAAATCATGGACTCTTTTCTAGTGACAAACATGAGATTAATTGACTCCTATGATTGGATCGTGAGTTATCTCTATATATGCATGCATCGAAGTTCTGTCTTCAAGTTTGCTGAAATTTATCTGCCTCTTCGACATTTGGACGTCCCATCTTTGAGATGGTAGAATTGTTGACTCCAATTCAAATTATTCAATCCGACATTGCTTTGCAAAAGATTGAAAAAATTATTGATTTTCCACCACAACAATCTGCATTGGCTAGCAACAATAAAAACAATCAAAGACAGTAGCAGTATGCCAGTATCTCTCAATATCTCACTTCAGGATGAGCAAACAAGGCAACGGCAACACCACAGAACGCAGAGCAACACAAATAAAGCAAACAAATTTCACTCAATGTCTCTCCGTCTCTCCTCTATGAATAAAACTGGTCTAAAACTGCCCTAATATTACCCAGACGGTAGCACACAGCAGCAACACAAATCAATCAATGACACATTCTCATCTGCTTTTCTTCTCCCTTCAATCGTCAGTAGGCACGCAACCCATGTCCGCAACAACGATAGGTCCATAGCCTCCTAGTGTCCCTCCAAGCCCTCGTCTTCAATTATTCAGCGGCAGCACAAGTCCAGCATCAGCACAAGGTCCGACTGCCTCCACGCACAAAGTCCAAAGATCGCGACCACGCCATCCCTCCTCGGTCCTCAGGCTGCTCATGGCGCCAAGCGCCTTGATCGTGCTGGGCCTCCCTCCCGGGTTTTCTCCGCCACCAAATACTGGTCCTCGTGACCTCTTGGCTAGTGCCGGCTCCTTCGCCGCCACATACATCCATTGCCTTGACGACGCCGCCTCCCCATAAGGCCGCCCTTCTCTCTCAATTTAGAAAAAAGGGCGAAGCTCGGGGCACCCCGAGAGGGAGGTGGAGAGAGATGAGCCTCCCGCCAAAACCCCTGCTTGACCAAGCGGGAGGAAAGAAGACGATGCCAAGAACCGCCTAACGCCTTTCAATGAAGAAGCAACAACGCACCTCCTCCTCGCGCCCAACCCGACAAATAAACTTGGCGGGAACATCGTTCGCCCCTCTTCTGCAGACGCTCAGAAAAGCCCATAGGGCTGCCACGAGCACATGCAAAGGGACCCAAAGACATTACACAATTGAAATGAGCACTAAAAAAATACACAAGCAATACACGAGCTCGCTAGTTTGTTTGTTTTCTATGTGAAATAAACGTAAGCTCGTTAGCATCTTCTGCGGGCGTGATTTCCTGAAACATTGAGGGGTTTTCCACAAAAACGCCGGTCCGACCAGGTGTGCCATGAAGCCGCCAATTGTCTGTTTCTAATTGGCTGTGGACTAAACAATCACATAGTTTGCAAATTTATGGACTAGTTAATCACGTTTTGCAAGTTTATGGACTAAATCATCACATCCAACGCATGTTTCTGGGTCTCTAGTGCTCTTGCCTCAAAGCGCACTATATAATGTCCAGAAAGTTAGATAGAAAAGCCCTTCTTTTTCTCCAGCAATCATTTTGTGAGCACTACCGAGCCAAACCAGGATATTATACAGTAAAAAAAGACGGAAAAAGGCGAGAACGGCCACAGAATATCGCGGCGCCGGTAGTGGTGGTGGAGTAAACGCCAGGCGGGTCGCGAGCTTCAAGCACGCGGGCTCACGGGCGTGTCACTGCAGCGCGGGCCCAGCCGCGAGCCCGCTGTCATTCATTGACTGACAGGAGGAGACAGAACCGCGAGTGGCGCCCGTGCTCCATATATGCGCTCTGCCACAGCACCAGAGCATTTCCAGTGCTCTGCTCCTCCGAGCTCTCTCTCTCTCTCTCTCTCTCTCTCTCTCTCTCTTCTCTCATCCTCCCGCCGGTGTCCGCGTCCTCTGCGGGAAGCTTCCAGGCATGAGGAGCGGCAGAGTCCCTGGACGAGGAGGCGGTGGCGGTCGTGGTGGAGAGACCGCCGCCCTCCTGTGCGGCCTCCTGCTCTTGCTCGGCGCCGCCGACGCGCAGGGCATCCGGCGCCCCTCTTCCTACAAAACACTACGAGGTAACACCCCTGACTCTCCCTTCTCCAGGTTTCCGGACGCGCGCGCTCCTCTCTGCTCCGTCTCGTGTTCGTGTGTTTGTTCCTGACGAGGGAGAGGCGTGTGAGCTTCCAGCGGGACTGCGCGCAAACTGATGAGTGCACATCGATTTCCCCCCTGAAATCCTACAGCCAGTGGGTGCAGTCGCCTCCATGGTTCTCCTCCTGGAAACAAAAGCAAAAAGATTTCAGAAGGTTGACTGAGAATCCTACCGAGTTAATTAGTTAGTGGTGTTATTTTTCTTTCGAAAAGGAGGTTGAACATCTTCATTAAAGTTGATGATGTAAGGGAGGGAGGTCAAATACATCCACAAATTGAGTTTGAATAAATAAATAAAGCTAAGGGATGATTCCGAGCAAATATTCAAGAGTTTGAATAATCGTGACTAACTGTTGTGCAGGTGATGCTCCCCTTGTGATCGCCAAAGGTGGATTTTCAGGAGTATTTCCTGATTCCAGTTATGACGCCTTTTCTTTCGCATTGCTTGCTAGTGCACCTGATACAAGTCTGTGGTGTGATGTGCAACTCACAAAGGATGGTGTTGGAATTTGCCTTCGGGATATAAATATGTCAAACTGCACCAATGCTGCACAAGTCTACCCTGCGAAAAATAAAAAAGAGACAAAATATGTTATCGATGGCGTGCCAAAAACCGGATACTTCTCTCTGGACTTCACCTTGTCTGAGATTCAAACGACAATTTCTTGTGAGTACCACTTTCAGCTTTCTATTAAAGCATACCATCTGTACATCTCAGTTTCATGCTAGTGAACGTGGACCAATATGAACTACAGTATGTTACTGGCATGCCTTTCCTCTGGCTCTTTCATTGTTTTACATAGACATTATACAGTATGTTTTATATCACTTCTCTGCTCTTCTTTTCTTCAGATTACATGCTTTTCATCGCTCCAGTTTCTTAAAAAAAGGCTTGACCTGATGATAAACTTGTACCTATTCTTCTTACCTGATTATCCAGTCTTTTGTGCAGTAACACAAGGAATTTATTCTCGCACTGAAAGGTTTGATACCATGTATTATATCCTTTCCGTGACAGACTTTCAGTCCAATGTCAAGCCGCCTTCCGTTTGGTTGAATGTTCAGGTTAAATTTACCCTTCTTGCAATTTTGCCTTTATCTGCTACTGTTGCTACTTCTTTTGTCGAATCCCTTAAAATCTAACTTCTTCTTCACATGTGCAGCGTGACATATTCTATAAGAAACATGGTTTGAACATGAGAAGCTACATAGTTTCCATCCTAAAGAGTGTCCCTGTCAAGTATATTTCATCACCTGAGTTGGGTTTCCTCAAAAGTATATCTAAAAGAGCTGGCGGCAGAACAAAGCTTGTGTTTCGCTTTCCTGATAACTTTCTCTCCGATCCTTCTACAAACCAAACTTACAGCTCACTGTCGAAGAACCTAACATTTATTAAGACCATTGCTTCTGGTATCATGGTCCCCAAGAGCTACATCTGGCCAGTGACGAATGATAACTATCTGCAGCCTCCAACATCTTTTGTCCAAGATGCCCACAGTGCAGGGCTAGAAATATATGCATCTGACTTCGCAAATGATAGAATTATTCCCTATAACTACAGTTATGATCCCTTGCAAGAATACCTATCGTTTATAAGTGATGGCGGCTTCTCTGTGGATGGTGTATTAACAGACTACCCTATTACTGCATCCGAGGCTATTGGTACGCCACTTCTTTTTACACCGAGTACCTATGAAATCATTGAGTACAATGCTGTTTCGACTTTCTGCTTCACCATGTTTTCTTTTCTTTAACCTGAAATAAGATCTTAACCTGGAAGCTTGCTATCCATGTGCCAGAATCATGAGTTGGTCTCCAGATCTTATGGGTTTCACCTCACCCCAACTTGTTTGGGACCAAAGGCTTTGTTGTTGTTGAACCTGAAATAAGATCTTAACATATAGGAATAACTCTGTAAATATACAACGACAATAATGTGATACCTGTGCAATTGCATCTTTTATCATGTCATTTTATACATGTATTACATTTTATTTCTACATCTATAAATGATTGAAAGATTTTTCTAACTTATTTACCTGGCTGGAGACAAGTTAACTTTATGCCTTTTTACCTTTAAGTTTGCTTGTGAATCACTCTCTTTTATCTTTTGAACTTGTGATCTCTAATTAAGGAGATTCACTAGATTATGATCATTCCCCTATTGAACACATTTATCTTTAACACACTACATCCTCATTAAACTTGCCTTCCCCTAAGCCATCCAACTTTAGACCTTCAGCCGATGAGCAGAAAGATTGGACTTTGTACAAATGTAACATGCATCAAATAATCAAAGGGGTGTTTAAGAAAATTCAGAACACTTATTGATTGTATAAATATATGAGCAACATAGTTTTCTTCCGTTGCTAATTCATTTGAATCTTCTACCCTTCAGGCTGTTTTGTTGACTTGAATGCAAGTAAGGCGGATCATGGTATGTATATCTGGGCGTAAATCCTAGTACTGCTGCCAGCCATGATGCTTGGATGCGTACAAGTTCAACTCTGTTTAATTGTTCCAGTGTTTCTCTGCAGGGAAACCTTTAATCATTTCACATAATGGTGCCAGCGGAGACTACCCAGATTGTACTGATCTTGCCTACCAGAATGCAATTAAGGATGGTGCTGACGTGATTGACTGTGCCCTTCAAGTGACAAAAAATGGAGTTCTTATTTGCATGAGTTCCATCAACCTGCTCGATACCACCAATGTTCAGATGACACCTTTCAGTTCCCGTACATCTGTCATTCCTGAAATTCGGGATACACCAGGGATTTTTACATTCAACCTTACTTGGAATGACATTAGTGATAGTTCTTTGAAACGTGAGTTCCTTCATCACAGCATGGAGATGATTTTTTTTTTAATGTTGTTTTCTGTGGAAGTTGATGGTTAACAGCTGAGAAGTATGTGGATGGCATAAAAACAAAAAAATTAAATTCTTGTAGTGTCCTCATACGTCATACCTACCCTTTTTCTGCAGCCAAGATATCTAGCCCATTGAGTACCTACTATCTTGTAAGAAACCCGAGATACACAAATAATGGGAAGTTTGTCAAGTTCTCAGACTTTCTGGAATATGGAAAGGATCAGGATTTGTCTGGCATCATGATCATTATCGAGGTGATACTTCCGCTTGAAGTAACTTCAACTTTAATCTCTTAGGTTATGCTTACAAGCCAATTTACTAATTTGACTCTCTTTTATTCAAAAAAGAGAGTTCTAGTTTAAGGAACATAATAGTATGTCTTTTCCGTAGTTGTATAATTTATTTAACTGATGTCATCACCATGGATTCTCTTATTGGCAAGGAATATGAGAATCATGAAATGTACCGAACATGCAAAACGTAGGCAAATAGCACACACAGATATAATGTGTAATTCTATCTATTATTATGTGTGCAGTAATCAGTACCGTGTTCTTGGCTAGGTTATTACTGAAAGCTCATATTTGTCACACAAGCGTTACCATATGAATATTTAGTCCTTAGAAGTCAAATTTCTTGCAATTTTCTTAAGCTTTAATCAGTGGAGTCCTATTTGATCAACATGTCTTCTGTGCTGCAGAATGCCGCATTTATGGCGAAGTCATTAGGATTTGATGTTCTCGAGTCACTAACCACTGCCTTAAATAATGCTGGCTATAATAATCAAACTACCAAGGAAGTCATGATCCAGTCAACAGATAGCGCTGTTCTTGTGAAATTGAAGCAGCAGAAAGCAAAATACAAGCTTGTTTACACTCTCCCGCCAGGCATTGGGGATGCTTCTGTTTCCTCACTTACAGATGTTAAGGAGTTTGCTGAGGCTGTAGTTGTCGACAGGAGTTCTTTCTTTGCACAAAGTGTGCATTTTATCATCAACCAGACCAGCCTTTTGACAGATCTGCAGTCCGCAGGACTAACGGTATATGCTCAGGTGTTCCGCAACGAGTTTGTATCACAACCTTGGGACTTCTTCGGAGATGAAACAGTGGAAATTAATAGCTATGCCCAGTCGCTTAACGTCGATGGCTTAATCACTGACTTCCCCAAGACAGTGAGGAGATACAAGAGTAAGTTACCTTTGCGATCTTTCATTCGTGTTTTGCTGCTTGTGTTGTTTAGACTAATTTGTAGTATTAACGGCTGCGGTGCCGCTGCCGAACCATCTCGGGCATTCATATAGCTAACAGCAATAGGAAACTCTCTTTTTTCTTTTGGATAAGTGACAGTATTTGATCTTTGCTATATTGTATTGGCAGGGAATTCTTGTACGGGTTTGGGAAATGACGTGCCCTCCTACATGGGGAATGTTACTGTCGGTGGCCTCGCGCAACTACTCAAGAATCAAGCTGCTCCTCAGGCCCAGCCGCCATCTGTGGCACCAACGCCAAAATTGGACGCACCAAGCGTGCAGCAGCCGCCATTCCCCACCGTCGCGCCCAAGAATACACCTTTTGGTGCCGCCCCACCTCCCGGTTCATCGCCTTCTGCTGCTCACACGACAGCTGTAAGCACCTGCATTCTGCTTGTAGTGGCCTGTGCAACTCTTCTGCTTTGAGCATCAGGCCATGAGGCTGTGTGCTAGTAGGTTAACCTACCGGAGGGGGGCTGTTAGACTTGCGCAGGCAAGCTATCATCTTGCTATTTTGTGCAATATATACACACATATACATCGGGCGTTCGTTTCTGTAGCTATTCCGGCACATTGGTGTATTTGATCTATCAATTGAATTGAAGAGGTTCGGTTGTATCACTCTAGCAAGAGCAGGTGCTCGATATTTCATACTACTGTTGGGAAGATGCTATCTACCATTGTTGTGTATAGAAGAACTGTACTTCTTAGCTGAAAAGAATGTGTTGCGCTGTCAAAATTGAGGAAGTGCGCATGTTTCTAGATTCTGGTGTAAGGTCTAGGCACTAGGCAGTGTTAATAAATGTGATGTCTTATTTTATCGCCAAAGAAACATGTGTGCAGCACCAAGACAGATAATGGTACCCAAAAGAGGTGAATGAGTGGAGGCAAGTATAGGCAGGTATCAGATTAGTCGGCGCTAGTCTGTAAAATCAGCACGTGATACCCAGAGAAAACCAGCCAGGGTTGCGCCGGACACACGCGAAAGCCGGACAAGATTCGTGTCACCCAGAAACCATTAGGTTCGAGCGAAGCGTCTCAAAACAGATTATCCTTTTCTCCGAACACTTATGCTTCGGTAGACCCCTTAAACACATCAAAAACTGAGATTATTTCATAACTTTTCATAATAAAGGGCAGGATGGTCTTTGTAGAAGTACGCCGTGAGTTCTGGTATACGGATTACACATACACGAACGGGCCGGGCCACTAAGCCATGCCCCTCCTAACAATAAAAGCGAGGTAAAAATAGAATAAAAAGGTGAACTCATGTGGACTCAAACTCAAGACCTCACACTTAAGCACACGTGTTGCTAACCAATTCACCCACCACCCCTTGTGGAAATTTGTGGCGCCAAATAAGTAAGAAAACACAACAGCATTCATACATATGAAATATTTTCTAAAAAAAGGTTCAAACTTTTACTGGACAAAGCAGGACCAATTTTGAAATGCCGTATTTTTATTTTTATTTTCGTTTCTCCTGTTTTTCTATTTTTTATTTATTTTCTATTTTTTCAAAATTCACAAACTATTTTTAAATCTTGAACATTTTCTTAAATCTGTGAACTTTTGAAATTCGTAAATATTTTCTTAAGTTTGTGAAGTTTTTTTCAAACTATTTTATCAAATTTGTGAACTTTTTTCAATTTAGTAATTTACCGAACTCTTTTGTCAAATTTGTGATTTCTTTTCAATTTATTAATTTACCGAACTCTTTTGTCAAATCTGTGAAGTTTTTTCAATTTAGCGATTTACCGAACTCTTTGCTCGTGTCAAGATCGCTCCCAAGCCCACTTCTGACCACCCTGGCCCACACAAACCCCTCGTCCCGCGCCCGTGTTCTTAGCCCACGCCAGCTACCCGCATTCATGCCGATGTAGAGCGTGTCGCTCCACATTGAACACGACTCAGGACGGACGTGACCTCCCGCTGCCTCCGCCATTGAAGCGGCGCGTCGGTCGATGGCGCCACCCGAGAGCGTCTCTGGTGTCCGCGCATGTTCAATGCCGGAGACGTGTTACTGGATGGGACGGACGGATATCTACCATGGCGTTTCTATTGCTCGCTCGTCTCAGATGTCATTATTAAATGTGCTCGCTGCCTAAGAGATGACGGGACGGGCGGACAACTGCCATGACCGCGAGCGGGAACGATCTATGGGACAGTCTGTCACTTGAGATGAAGCATGCGGTGGCCGCCCTTGCCGGCGCGTGGCAGAGCGGCCATGCCAAGCGAAATGAGGTTGGCTTGCCGGCCAGTTCGCCCAAGGTCTCCGACGAGAGGACAACTCCACGATGGAGACGGGCTCCGACGACATCGTCCCGGCTTTCGCGCCTCATGTGCACGTCGACTTCACTATGGAGCAAGCGCAAGCGCAGTACAACGCCTCCATGGCGGAGGTGCAGCCTGGGCCAGCGCCTTTGTCGGTGTTCCAACAGGTGTGGGAGGGACATCGATACAACTTGTTCCTCCTAGAGCAGCACCGGTTGGCGCAGGGCTAGATCTATGGCGAGTGCACAGGCGAGAAGGCCGTGTCGGCCATAGCCGCGATGAACCCTAATTTCGTCGCTGAGCATTGTGCCATCTATGATGTTGTCCGCACTCAAGCCACTGCTCGCTAGGAAATAAGGATGGCAGGATATGGGCATAATTTGTGTCCACGGGTAGTACCCATACCCTACCCGTTAAGTCATGGGTAGGGCACGGGTATAGCATTTCACCCATGGATATACCTATACCCTACCCGTTTATACTAAACATGTGAACCTTACCCATGATAAAACAAGTGTACCTATTTTAAAGTTATGTTGTGAGATTGTGAACCTATGTTAAAGTTGTCACCAATTATCATTTTGAATTGAGATAATTGTCATGTAGCCATCTATCTATTATTGAGTTGAGATTAATATTTTTTTTCCTCAAATGTGCTATAGATGAATGTAAAATTGCGAATAACTTATATACTGTTTGATCTACCCATTGGGTACCCAATGCGTATGGGTACCCATCGGGTATGGGTACGGGTTTCGTACCCATGGGTATGGGTATGGGTAAATTTTTGTACCCATTAACTATACAGGTATGGATATGGTATTGTTCTACCCGCCCCATTTAGATACATTACAACCGAGCGCTATTCCAGCCCTCTCAGGCTATTAGTATCTCAACCGTCGGATCTGCAATTCTAGGCGTTTTGGGCCATTGGATGCACCTTCCACCCGCCTCGAGCGCTTAAATAGATCGGGCCGATGCGCCGCAACAAAATCAGCGATCTGTTGTTTGGGCCTGCCGGGCCGATGCTCCCACCACATGCATCAAGAGTCCTCCTCGCTTATAATCTGTGCACCTTAGAAGCTCTCTCGGGCCATTAGCATTCACACCGCTAGATCTTCGTGTAAAGTTTTCGCCGTTGGATAAAACTCTCGTGCATCACTTCCCGCAATCTGAAATGGGTACCGCTCCCGTGGCAAAATTGGAGCCGCGTGGTTGATCGGGCTCGTATTGGGCTGTCTGGCCCATTTTTCCTATCCCCTTCTCCTTTGCTCTCTCAGCCCTCGAGAAACCTAACGAAGCTGGCGGCTGAGGAGACGACTCGGCTGGTGCTCACGGGCCGCCCAATGGCGAGGTCGACCCCATCGGCCGCTGTCTTCCTTGCCGCCGCCGCTCCCCACTGATTTCGCTGCCTCTGCGAGGCCTCCCTCCCTCCAAGGCGATTGAATCATCTGAGGCGGGGTCGCGGCACCTTCCCAGATGCGGCAGGGGCACCACATCCCATGGCGACGGCGGCCTGGAGTTCCTCCCACTCTGCTTCGTCCCCACGTTGATACAGGCCATCTGCGGTGAGATCCTGCCGAGGTGCATGGTCTTCTTGGTGGATCCAGCTGAGGCGCGCGACGAGATCCCGCGCGAGGGGATCGAGGCGATCCAGCGGCGCGTGTTCATCTCGGTGGATCCAGCCGAAGTGCACGAGGGAATCAGCCTAGGGGTTGGAATTGGTGACTGAGGAGGAGGCGGCGCCGGCGAGGGTGCACAAGCCGTGCACAAGGCCACGACGACTCCACAAAGACTGGTGCGCTCTCCCTGACCCTCGATCGCGTGCTCTCCGACTTCGACTCTCTCCTCATCATTGACGGGTGAAAAAAATTTCTTCTAAAAGTGAGGCCGTGGGAAATAATCTTGATGCAACAGCGAAAGTGCTACATATCCTAGCCTCCTCCCCTTGTGTATGTTCTAGCAGAGACAGATAGGGGGTTCAGATAGGAGCGATGGACAAATTTTGTCTCCTCTCTGTTAAATTTCGTTGCTCTCTTCTCTCCTATATGCTGTCCGATTTTCTTGATTGTTGGCCATATATTTGTGTAGTCAAAATGATGCTGCCCAATGTATATTTTCAGTATATGCTGCTGTCTAATGCTTATACAGCGGAGGGGAGATGCCCGAGGAGCCGAACCCAATGGCTCTGTCTGCGCAGGTGCCATACACTTTCCTGCCCAGTGCAGTAATCACCTCACTCTCCATAGGTACTCCATGTTAATTTCTCCTCTTTTCGCCACCAGCCGTGGATTGGATGCACAATTGTTTCACTTCACAAACAAGAACCATGTCAGGAAGCCATGATCTCGAGTGGTCATCGCTCAACAAAAGTGAGGCATCCTTCCGCATTCACCCCCGTGGTTTGTAAAGCCTTGACTGTTCAGCCCGCCTCTATATATGTAGCTGCTAGCTAGACTGTTGATTACTACTAAATTTATGATTTTATTAATCTCAAGATGGATGCAGCAAAACCCCATTGAAGAAACGTGCTAGAAGCCAGCTCCACGTTCGGCTAACCTGAACCTTCATTGCTACCTAGGTATGGCTGCCAAGTTGCCTTTAGTAATGTATATGCATCATGTTCAGACATGCCTGCAAGGCTCCATCTAGGTAGATGTTACGTACTATAGCTTCCCACCACTAATTTCATTTAGTTTCTTGATTGTAAGTTGAACAAACTGAATCTATGTACATATGCAAAAATATTTCACTATGCAAACTACAATATTTGGTCTGCAATTGCAATAGTTTTACTGCACTTGGAATACAATGTCGTGAAGAAAATTATTGTGTTTGCCATAACCTTAGCCTGACATACACATATTCTGAAATGGTCGGCGTTCAAATAAAACAAAGGTTAGCATCCTTCCTTGTTCATCCCGGTTTAGAATGGTTTTGCACGGTGCAGATTCATTGAATGGCCGAGTATTAATTTCATTGGATCTGTGGTGCGATGTCTAGCTAGCAATTGGAAAAATCAATTAGTTAATGAATGAAGCAGTCTTGTTTGCAAGTGTACCACTTGTTGTGTTCTTAAAGAAAAGGACTTGGCTTCTCTAGCTTCGCAAGTCTTTAATAAACATCATAATACAGAGATTGGGCTCATCGCTTTATTGACATGCATGTCATCATTTGTGAGAAGTCATTTTCAGTACCATTGATATTGCTTACAAACATGTTGACCAGGCCCAAACTGAAGCAGATTCATCCAAGATGCTCAAAACTGTTTCTTTTTGTGCTCTTATGTTCTATCTTCTTGAACAACCCAGCCCACACATTTGTAGTCTAGGCCTAGAATAGGTGTTTACTTCATTACTAACTCCATTTATTTTGACTTTTTCATCGACAGTAAGTTGTAGTAAAATACTGAATCTGTCGACATGCATTCTAGAATGGCTGTCTTCAAACAAAGGTGAGACTCATTTACTCCCCTGGTTTATGCTGTGATTGTTCAATCCCTTTCCATTATCTGTAGCCTGGGTTCACTGCTAGACTACTTTTTACTGTTCCAGTTGCAAAATATATGTCTCAACGGAATATACTAACCGAGAAGGTTGAAATCCCACGAGAAGACGACATGCTAGCGGCCAGCTCTACCTTTTGCCAACGTGTGAATCAAGGCTGCATCGATCGCTAACTAATGAGATCAATGAGTTTCTTTATTAGGACCTCAGATTGATTCCCAAGTTTTCTCATAGCTAGCAACTCCCTCCATCCGGGTTTATTAGGCCAACCAATAAATTTAAGTATGTCACAAAAACTATATCATCAGAAAGCTCTTTCAAATACAAATCCAACCGTGTACTTTTTGTATCATATATTTTATATTTTACTGGGAATATGGATGGTCAAAGTTTGGCTCAAAATAGTGGGGGGCCTAATAAACCTGAATGGAGGTACTAGCTAGCAAGTCTAATTAGTGAGTAATATATTCAGACCTGCAGTCTCCATCTTAATTAGTTTATTACTTAACAATGCCCTCAAGACCTGCACAGAAAGCAAGGTCAGATCCGTGGAACACATGATACTAGCAAAAATGTTCCCTTACAGATACTACTTATGTAGTTATTTCTCAATTGATTTTCCTTGCTAACAAGTATTTTGTTTGTACTTCAGTGTAAGCAATTTTAAGTTGGTTAAGATGTAACACAACTTGAGCCATTGTTTCACAACAACCCACTGTCATTTGATATTGAGTTTGAGAATTTTTATCATTATTGTAGATCAATGGTATTCTACAACCTCAAATCTGAGCAAGTACACATTCGGTCATCTATCCTGACGCAGTGCAGAATATTTGTCCCTTAGACCACAATGTGTACATGTATTACTGGCCAGAATGCATTGAGATTTTTTAAGATAATAAATATCGCCCCGAAGTTTTGAAATATTTGTACTCCTTTTCTCTCTCTTTCTCATGTCTTTCCTCGATATCTTTTTTAGTTATCATGATGTGAGTCTTTGCGGGAGTCTTTTTAGGAGGCAAAAAAAGGTCATGTTCCATATCAATCATAATTTATATCTCCGCGCTTAATACCACAACTCAAACATTAGACCTAAGGAGAAAACTCAAAATACTACTCCCTCTCCCATAATAAGTGTCTCGACTATGTACTAACTTTAGTACAAAGATTATTAAAGTTGAGACACTTATTTTGAGACGGAGGAAGTACTTTTTTCAGATCAATCGGACTGGATTTCTCTTGAGTTACATAGCATTATATTCTTTATTTATCTCTTTAGTTACATCCCATCATATTCTATAAAATGGAGAGACAAATACAATATATAAAAGCATTGCAAACAAATGTATACAAGTTACTTCATATCTCTAACAACTCTTTTAAGTAAAAATATATGGGCGCAGCAACCAGCGCCATTAATGATCTAGTACCCTATTCATTGCCATCCTTACCAGGAAACGACCGCCGCTGAGGCGCAGCTCTGGGCGATCGCAAAGGAGAACAAGGTCAGTTGCGTCTCCTACGTGTCGCCAATGAACCATCCGGCGGCCCGGTGGGACAACAACAGCCCAGTTAATTGAACAGTCTGAGTCAGCGTATATAATTGCCCAACAGGAGGCACGGGTATCACGCGCAGCCAACTTCTCCCGGGTATAGTCCCACCTCGTCTGTGAGAGGAGATGACGCAAAGATTTCCAACTATATAAAAGGTGTTGCTGCTGCATTTGAATCACAACTACTGAAAACTATACCATACTGAATTTTCAGTTATCTATTTTAAATTACAATTTTTGGTTTTGTTTGTCTAATCGTCGCCACTGCATTCGAATGGATCTAGCGCCTGTGCTCGATGTCATCCCCGGATCGAATGCTGACACCACACAGTACTTCGAAGGATTTATAGCAGAGTAGCAATCACACACTTATTACATCGTTGTCCACAAGGGAACTTAATACAAAAATATGGCTTAAGGCCATCTAATAATAACAGCGGAAGGCTAGGAAAACGAGTGAGTCCATCAACTCCAACGACATCACTGAGTATAGAACCACGGCCTAACACCTTACTCGTCGTCTGAAAAAGTCTGCAACATGAAAAGTTGCAGCCCGAAAACGGGTCAACACATGGAATATGCTGGCAATGTAACACATAGAGAACAATGAAGCAATAAGCCTATACTACATGCATATTTGGCTGGTGGTAAGGCTCTACGGTTACATTTTTGCATAAAGCTGATTTTTCCCTACATCAAAGGAATAATTTTATTTAACTATCATGGTGGTTGTTAAACATTGAGAATGGTTGACAGCATCCTCAATCCCAATTAAAAGTACTCATTAAAAACCCAATAACTTTATTATTAGAAGTAACATGTTGAGATTCACATGATATTCAAGTACTAGATACTCTAAACGTCCATAACCGGGGACACGACTAATCATGATCAGTTTTTACACTCTGCAGAGGTTTCATGACTTTTCCCCACAAGACTCGATCGCCTCCGCTTGGTTCTCGTGACTACATGGTGTTTGAGAAACGGATGACCGAGACATAGTCTTCGTAAGCGCTTAGCACCTTACATGTGGGTAGACCGTACCAACCTACATCCCCTACATCAGCTAGCCTACCCGTAAGAGTTCGCACAACTTAGTCAACTACGCCAGAGCCCATAATTGGCTTGTGGCTGCACACGTAAGTCTCTATTTTGAATAATCTTATGATCCCTTAGAGCCCGGGTGGCGGTCCAGAAGAAATACAGGCAAGTCTCGATAGAAACCAGTGCCTCAATCCACCCAGATGTGTGTTTAGGTTGCCACCTTAGATAAACCATTAATTATCAATCTCACATCTGTCATGGATATTTCACTCACCCAATCCACGCCTACTAGCATAGCATGGCATAATCAAGCAAACGAGAAGTAACTCCCAAGGTTTCATAAGTAAACAGTAATAGGTACTACCTCAATCTACTTCCCATCCCACAATTTGATTAGATCCTAATCATGCAAGTGTTTGAGGGTTTGATCTAATGCAATAAAACTAGGTAGTAGAAAAGGTATGATCAAAGTGTTACTTGCCTTGCTGATGATCCGCGAGTCCTAGAGATTCGAAGTAACAAGCGGCGACCCGGGTGATCTAACGCAGACAAACAACAAGCATACAATAAGTACTCATCTAATGCACAGGGAAATCTCGAATAAAAGATCTAACCAGATAGTTCAACTTAAGAACCCTGGTTGCAAAAGAATCGAATCAAATAAAGCATCGAAAGTCGGAACTCGAGAGAGAACGACTCGGTTTGGAAATCTGAAATTAGGTCAAAACTCCATAGTCGCAAAACTCTGTGAAAGTAGGTTAGTCGGAACGGCGGTTTCATATTTAAACTCCAGCGCTTGAATCACCTGATTCGATAAACGAGCAAGAAATAAAACAGATTTGAAAATCAGATTAAATCGAATCAAAAATAACGGATTAAATCCGATTTAAAAGAAAACGATTAACGGATTAAATAACGGACGTTCGTTAATCGTAACTCAATCCAACGAACGCGTTCATTGAAACGAACGGGTCGGTGAACGCTCACTAAATAAGAAAACCGAAAAAATAAAACCAATCTAGGTTTTAAAAAACCGAACTTTGTAAAAAACGGACCGGATTTTCTAGGTAAAACCGGATCGGTTCGGATCGGATCGGATCGGCGCGAGGCTACCTCGGCGATCGCCGGGCTCGGGCGGCGGGCGACGGGTCGGCGGGTCGGGCGAGGGCTCGGGGGACGAGGGCGGCGGGAACGGCGGCGGCGGGCGCTGGCCCTGGGCGGCGGGCAAGGCTGGTCGGGAGGGCGGCGGCGGGGCGAGTTGAGAGAGGGGGTCCGCGGGGTTTTAAGGAAGGGGTTCCGGTTGCTTGGGGAGGCGGCGACGGGTGGCCGGGTCGAGCCGGACTCGAGGCGTGGCGGCAAGTGGACACACATGGGCGGGCGGCGGGACATCATGGGCGGCGCAAGGCGCGCGAGGGAGAGGGAGGCGGGCGCTGGGCCGGGGGCTGGGTCGGGCTGGTCAACTGGGCCTTGGCCCGTGGGTGCCTGCTTTTTTTAAATAAAAATTAAATCAAAAGAATTAAAAAATACCAAATGAACTCCAAATTAAATAAAACAAATTTTCCCCGACTCCTAAAATGAGTCGAACAAAATGAACTTTAAAACGGCAAACATGCATAAAACTTTTAAAATGCTCATTTTTGCCTAAGCAAAATAAATCTTCAAAAACCAAATTTGATTTATTTATAATATCTTCATTTTTCCTAAATATTGGGAAAGTCATATTATTCCCTCTCTTGAGACTTTTATAGGAAAACTTTATGAAGATAATTTTAAATAAATCCAAATGATCCTATTTCCAAAATTTGAGAAATCCCAAATATGAAAATAATGAAACTTCCAACTCTCTCCGAGGGTCCTTGAGTTGCGTGAAATTTCCTAGAATCGGAAAAATGCGAGAAAATATGATATGCATGATGACCTAATGTATAATATTCCAAATTGAAAATTTGGGATGTTACAAACCTACCCCCTTAAGATGAATCTCGCCTTCGAGATTCGGGTTGGCTAGAAAATAGGTGAGGGTGGTCCTTGAGCAAAACTTCCTCTCTTTCCTGTGTGGCTTCATCCTCCGGTGTGGTGGCTCCAATCGAACTTTGCAAAACTTGATAACCTTGCTGCGGGTAACTCACGGGCATAATCGAGAATCTTAATCGGTCTTTCCTCATATGTCAAATCATCCTTCAACTGAATTGCTTCCAATGGTACAAGATTCTTAACGGTACCTCTGCTATCTCGGGTGACATTTCTTCAATCGAGAAACATGGAATACATCATGAACTCTGACAGTCCTTCCGGTAATTCCAACTTATAAGCAACTTCTCCCATGCGTTGCAAAATCTTATACGGTCCAACGAAACGGGTGCTAACTTTCCTTTAACTCCAAAACGCTTAACTCCTCAAGCGGGATACTCGAGATATACTCTGTCTCCAACTTCATACTCAATCGCTTTGCGCTTTGAATCGGCATAGCTCTTTTGTCCGGACTGGGCTACCTTGAGCTGTCTCGAATCAACTTAACTTTCTGCTCAGACTCCTTAATTAAATCTGGTCCGAACAATCGGCGATCTCCGGTTTAGTCCCATAACAATGGTGTCCTGCACCTTCTTCCATACAAAGCCTCGAAAGGTGCCATCTTCAAGCTGGTTTGGTAATCGTTGTTGTAGGAAAATTCTGCATACGGCAAATTGTCATCCCGGCTAGATCCATAATCTAGTGCACAAGCTCTCAAAGATGTCCTCCAAAATCTGATTGACTCTCTCGGAATTACGTCCATCGATTACGTGGGTGGAAAATTGTCTTTGAATTCAATCGGGTTCCCAATGTTTCGTGCAACCGGTTCCAAAATTTCGAGGTAAACCGGGTTCCTCTATCGTCGATACGATGCTCCTCGGAACTCCGTGTAAGCACACAATTCTGGTCATGTATATCTTTGCCAACTTAGCACTGCTATAGGTAGTCTTGATCGAATAAAATGAGCTACCTTGGTCAAACGGGTCGACTATAACCCAAATCGAGTCATATCCTCGAACGAGTCTTTGGCAATCCTGTGATAAAATCCATGCCTAGTTTATCCCACTTCCATTCGGGTATCGGCAATGGTTGTAACAATCCTGCCGGCTTCGATGCTCTGCCTTTACTTTCGACATACGCCGTAAACTGCTACATACTCCGCAATATCCTTCTTCATTCCGGTCCACCGAAAGTATTCTTCAAATCCAAGTACATCTTGGTATTTCACGGTGAATCGAATAGGGTGAATCATGGGCTTCTTGTAAAATCAACTTCACGATCTCCGGGTCATTGGGCACATAAACACGGTCTTCAAACCATAGGGTATCGTGCTCATCCTCACGAAATCCTTTAGCTTTTCCTTTGCTCATTTTCTCCTTTATAGAGGCAACTTCCTTATCCGCCTTTTGGGCTTCTCCGATTTTGTCCATCGTCATTTGAATCTCCAATGCTGCTACATAGCCTCTCGGAACTATTTCCAAACATAGCTCTCGAAGGTCCTCGGCTAACTCATTGGGTATTCCTCCCATCATTAGGGTATTGACGCGTGGCTCTTACGGCTCAATGCGCCTGCTACGACATTAGCCTTCCCGGGTGATAATGCAATCTCATGTCATAATCCTTGATAAGCTCTAACCATCTCCTTTGTCCGAGATTCAATTCATACGTGTGAAGATGTACTTCAAACTCTTGTGATCCGTATATACTTCACAATGATTTCCAATGAGAAAATGTCTCCACGTCTTCGTGGCATGCACAACGTTGCTAGCTCCAAATCATGAGTGGCATAATTCAACTCATGGGGCTTAAGTTGTCGTGAAGCATACGAAACAACTCTTTCTTCCCGCATAAGCACTGCTCCAAGTCCTCGACGTGAAGCGCCGTAATATACCTCATAATCCTTAGTCCGATCCGGCAATATCAAGACCGGTGAGGTAACCAATCTTTTCTTCAACTCACGAAAACTTGCCTCACAGTCCTCAGTCCATATGAATTTGTTCTCCTTCTTCAACAATTCTGTCATAGGCTTAGCAATCCTTGAGAAATTCTCAATGAACCTTCGGTAGTATCCTGCGAGTCCAAGGAAACTCCGAATCTCTCCAACTGTCGTTGGTGCTTCCCATTTGGTTACGGTCTCAACTTTTGTGGGGTCAACTGCTATCCCTTCTCCGGATATAACATGTCCGAGAAATCCAACTTCCTTTAGCCAAAACTCACATTTGCTGAACTTGGCATACAACTGGTGTTCCCTCGGTTTCTCAAAACCAATCGCAAATGTTCCTTGTGTTCCTCTTCATTCTTCGAGAAAATCAAAATGTCATCAATGAACACCACGACGAACTTATCCAAAAACTCCATAAACACTTTGTTCATCAGGTTCACGAAATAGGCTGGTGCGTTAGTCAGTCCAAATGACATAACGGTATACTCGTATAGTCCATATCTCGTAGTAAATGCTGTCTTGGGTATGTCCTGCTCCCGAATCTTCAATTGATGGTACCCTGATCGCAAGTCGATCTTGGAAAACACCTTGGCTCCTTGCAAGCGATCAAACAGATCATTTATCATAGGTAATGGGTACTTGTTCTTGATTGTTACTTCATTCAATCCACGATAATCAACAACCATTCTTAACGATCCATCCTTCTTCTCCACTAGCAAAACGGGTGATCCCCAAGGTGAAGAGCTTGGGCGTATAAAACCTTTATCCAATAGTTCCTTAATTTGCTTCTTGATTTCCGCCAAATCCTGTGCTGGCATCCTATACGGTCGCTTCGATATAGGGCCTGTTCCTGGCAACAGCTCGATCAAAAACTCAATGTCTCTATCCGGTGGCATTCCTGGCAACTTATCCGGAAATACATCAGGAAAATCCTTCACCACTGGTACTTCTTCCTGTACCACTCCTGATAAGCAATTAACTTGCGCTCTCCTCGGCTCGTGCCGTGATACATACTTAATCCTTCTTCCTTCAGGTGTGGTGAGCAAAATTGATCTAGTGGAGCAATCAATGTTTCCTCCATACTTTGATAACCAATCCATTCCTAATATCACATCCAATCCTTGGGATTCCGAACTATTAGGTCCGAGGGAAAACATAGTGTCCAATCCTTAATGGCGATCGATCACACCATTTACTAGCCATGTACTCGCTCCGGGTGAGGTTACTAGCATGGGTGACCTAAGGGCTTGGGTTGGTAACTTGTACTTATCCACAAATCCCCTTGATATGTATGAATGCGATGCACCAAAGATTTAAAAAGAACAACTGCAGAAATGACTTAACCAAAACTTACCGACATCGCATCGGGCTGATCTTCAACCTCCTCCACTTCAATGTGGTTCACCCGTCCTCTATTGAAAGGGTTGGGCTTCTTTCCAGAGCTTCCATTGCCATTTCCATTCTCGCCTTCTCGGAGTCATTGGCATAATGCCCATCTTGCGGCACTTAAAGCAAGTAATATGACTTAGGTCTACTTTGGATGGTGTTGACGGGTTGGTGCGATTCTGTCCGTTACTTCCTCCATTCCCTGCTCCCATTCTTGGTGCCATTATGGTTATGCGAATTACCTCCTCCATGGGTATGTCAAACTGAATTCCTGATTTAGGGGTATAACGAGGTTTCGCCGAGCTCCAGAGTTATACTTCCCTTGTCCATACTTCCGCTTACGGTTCTCAATTTGTCGCTGCTTTCCTTCAATCATGAGGGCTCGGTCTACTAACTCCGGTAGTTATTGAAACTGGCTACCATCAACGGCATCTTGAACTCATCATTCGGTCCTTCTAGAAACTTCTCCGCTTAGCTGCATCGGTAGCAACGTCATCCGGGGCATAACGTGCTAATTTACTAAAGTCATCCACGCATCGCCAATGATCCTTCCTCCTTGGCGTAAATTGCGAAACTCACGCTTCTTCATGGCCATGGCTCCGCTTTGAAACATGGGCAAAGGCGAAAAGCTTGCTGAAATTGATCCCATGTGGCAGTGTCTACAGGTGGTAAGTGGCTGTGAAATTCTCCCACCATGCTGCTGCGGGTCCTTCAAGCCGATGTGCAAACTTCACTCTTTCTCCATCCGGCATCCTGCAGTGGTCACCTCCTTCCTATCTTGGAGCCACCATCTGCTACAATTGGCTCGGTGCTCTTTGGAATACACCGCGGTTTAGTCTAAGGAAACGAGTCAGATGATCCGCAGGTGGTGGTGGCGGTGGGTTGTTGTTGTTGTTGTTGCCTTGGTTCTGCACCAATGTTTGAATCAGGGTGTTCTGCTGCTGGATCAGTTGGGTGATCTCTGGCGGGAAAACAAATCTGGGGTCGCGTCTCGGAGGCATCTGATGGGTTTAGAAAAGATGAGAATTTAGAATAGAATGAGGTCTAAGGGGAATCACTACCCAAATGCACATGAGCAAATACACACAAAATCACTTCATTCAATCAAACAAAGGCTTACAACGATCTAACTATCGCAAAAGTGTGTGTACTATAATGTTTACATGGAGGGAATACTACTAATATGTGGGGGACTTCTACTAATTTGAACCGGTGGAAGACTCCATAATGTCTGCTCCAGCTTCGTCTTCAAAGTCGGGTTCACTTGGATCCGAATCGGTGTCGTCGATGTTGATGTAGTCGACTGGGTAATGGACATACTGGTCTTCATTCCTGAGCGCCAACTTCTTCTTCAGTTCTTCAATCTCGTACTTAAGATCGTTGTTGTGTCTTGCTAGAGCTACGACCTCGTCCATATAGTCCTTGCGAGTTATCTTTAGTTCCTCTTCAAGCTCGATGATCCTTCCCTTTGCATTCTGCAACTCCAACATATCATTGCACATCCGGTTCTCTGGCGCCGAATGTGCTGGTTTAACTCTGGATAAATGCTGCAATGGATCTATCCTTCTTGGTGCCGACGACGTCCCATTTGTCATCTCGGCGTCGCAAATCTGGTAGATTGTGTCCTTGAGGTCTTCTTGATAAACTTCTCCAATGCGTCCCATGGTGATGTGAGCTGCCATGCTCTTTCCTGCACTCCAAGTTGGTGCAATCAAAACACTATCTATTGGCTTGGTGATTGGGACGAATGTCCTTCCCGAACGTGAGCGTGAATCTTCCAGCGCTCCTCTTCAGGCAGAGTGGCGTTGAAAGTCCCGGTGAAGCTTGGTAGTCCAATGTTTAGGTACTTGGTAACTTCCTTCAAGTGAAATCCAAAAGGTGTGCCTTCATCAGGTTGGGTGTACTTGATCTTCGCGTCCTTCATCCTAAAGAGAGTAGAAGATATGAGGAGTTAGAAAATGAGAAGAGAGTAGTGATCTATGGCTTTAGCTTAGTGGTCGTGTCCTATAGTCAGCGTGTGCTCTGATACCATTCTCTGTCGCGACCAGACCCGAATGGATCTAGCGCTCTGTGCTCGATGTCATCCTGGATCAAGAATGCCGACACCACACAAGATTTCAAGGATTTATAGCAGAGTAGCAATCACACACTTATTACATCGTTGTCCACAAGGGAACTTAATACAAAAATATGGCTTAAGGCCATCTAATAATAACAATGGAAGGCTAGGAAAACGAGTGAGTCCATCAACTCCAACGACATCACCGAGTATAGAACCACGGCCTAACACCTTACTCGTCAGTTCAAAAAGTCTCGCAACATGAAAATTGCAGCCCAAAACGGGTCAAGACATGGAATATGCCGCAATGTAACACATAGAGAACAATGAAGCAATAAGCCTATACTACATGCATATTTGGCTGGTGGTAAGGCTCTACGGTTACATTTTTGCATAAAGCTGATTTTTCCCTACATCAAAGGAATAATTTTATTTAACTATCATGGTGGTTGTTAAACATTGAGAATGGTTGACGATCCTCAATCCCAATTAAAAGTACTCATTAAAAACCCAATAACTTTTATTAGAAGTAACATGTTGAGATTCACATGATATTCAAGTACTAGATACTCAAAACGTCCATAACCGGGGACACGGCTAATCATGATCAGTTTTTTACACTCTGCAGAGGTTTGCGCACTTTTCCCCACAAGACTCGATCGCCTCCGCTTGGTTCTCGCACTACATGGTGTTTGAGAAACGGATGACCGAGACATAGTCTTCGTAAGCGCTTAGCACCTTACATGTGGGTAGACCGTACCAACCTACATCCCCTACATCAGCTAGCCTACCCGTAAGAGTTCGCACAACTTAGTCAACTACGCCAGAGCCCATAATTGGCTTGTGGCTGCACACGTAAGTCTCTAGTTTGAATAATCTTATGATCCCTTAGAGCACGGGTGGCGGTCCAAGAAATACAGGCAAGTCCTGATAGAAACCAGATGCCTCAATCCACCCAGATGTGTGTTTAGGTTGCCACCTTAGATAAACCATTAATTATCAATCTCACATCTGTCATGGATATTTCACTCACCCAATCCACGTCTACTAGCATAGCATGGCATAATCAAGCAAACGTAGAGGTAACTCCCAAGGTTTCATAAGTAAACAGGTAATAGGTACTACCTCAATCTACTTCCCATCCCACAATTTGATTAGATCCTAATCATGCAAGTGTTTGAGGGTTTGATCTAATGCAATAAAACTGGGTAGTAGAAAAGGTATGATCAAAGTGTTACTTGCCTTGTCGATGATCCATGAGTCCTAGAGATTCAAGTAACAAGCGGCGACTCCGGGTGATCTAACGCAGACAAACAACAAGCATACAATAAGTACTCATCTAATGCACAGGGAAATCTCTAATAAAAGATCTAACCAGATAGTTCAACTTAAGAACCCTGGTTGCAAAAGAATCGAATCAAATAAAGCATCGAAAGTCGGAACTCGAGAGAGAACGACTCGGTTTGGAAATCTGAAATTAGGTCAAAACTCCATAGTCGCAAAACTCTGTGAAAGTAGGTTAGTCGGAACGGCGGTTTCGTTACGAAACTCCAGGCGCTTGAATCACCCGATTCGATAAACGAGCAAGAAATAAAACAGATTAGAAAATCAGATCGTAAATCGAATCTGAAAAATAACGGATTAAATCCGATTTAAAAGAAAACGACGAACGGATTAAATAACGGACGTTCGTTATCAGAACTAATCCAACGAACGCGTTCATTGAAACGAACGGGTCGGTGAACGTTCACTAAATAAGAAAACCGAAAAATAAAACCAATCTAGGTTTTTTAAAAACCGAACTTTGCAAAAACCGGACCGGTTTTCTAGAGAAAACCGGATCGGTTCGGATCGGCGCGAGGCTACCTCCGGCGATCGGGCGTGGCTCGGGCGGCGGGCGACGGGTCGGCGGGTCGGCGAGGGCTCCGACGAGGGCGGCGGGAACGGCGCGGCAAGGCTTGCCTGGGAGGGCGGCGGGGCGAGTTGAGAGAGAGGGGGTCCGCTGGGTTTTAAGGAGAGGGGGTTCGGTTGCTTGGGGAGGCGACGGGTGGCGGGTTTGAGCGGACTCGGGAGGCGGCGGCGGGACACATCAAGGCGGCGGCGGGCGGCGCGAGGGAGAGGGAGGCGGGCGCTGGCCGGGCCTGGCTGGGCCGGCCGGGCCTTGGCCCGGGGGTGCCTGCTTTTTTAAATAAAAATTAAATCAAAAGAATTAAAAAATACCAAATGAACTCCAAATTAAATAAAACAAATTTTCCCCGACTCCTAAAAATGAGTCGAACAAAATGAACTTTAAAAACGGCAAACATGCATAAAACTTTTAAAATGCTCATTTTTGCCTAAGCAAAATAAATCTTCAAAAACCAAATTTGATTTATTTATAATATCTTCATTTTTCCTAAATATTGGGAAAGTCATATTATTCCCTCTCTTGAGACTTTTATAGGAAAACTTTATAAAGATAATTTTAAATAAATCCAAATGATCCTATTTCCAAAATTTGAGAAATCCCAAATATGAAAATAATGAAACTTCCAACTCTCTCTGAGGGTCCTTGAGTTGCGTGAAATTTCCTAGAATCGGAAAAATGCGAGAAAATATGATATGCATGATGACCTAATGTATAACATTCCAAATTGAAAATTTGGGATGTTACACTAACCGAATTAAAAAATTAACCAGATGGTAAAAACCAAAATTTTGGTTTATACCGAACACCCACTCCTAGTTGCCGGTTTTTAAAATTTTAAAAAAATCATAGTTTAAAGAAAAGTCCACAAGATTAAATAAGTTTATCGTTATGATAGAAGTACACAAATGGAACAAAAAGTCCATGAAATTGAAAAAAAGTTTATCGATTTGAGAAAAGTACATAAATATGCCAAAAAGTTCGGGAAATTGAAAAAAATAAGCACTTTTGCAGGATTTTTTTTTCAAATCGATGAACTTTTTCAGGTTTCCAATTTTTCCCCCCAAATTCGTAAACTTTTTTTCAAATCGATGAACTTTTTCAGTTTCACGAACCTTTTTGTCCTTGGAGCTAGGGGTGGGCATAAAAACGGACAAACCAAATACCAAACATAAAGAACTATTTTTTTGTTTTTTGTGTTGGTGTTGGAAAATTTCTGCCACATGTTCGTGTTATAATATTTATTCCTGTACATAAAAATTATTTGCATTTTCAAAAAATTGTTCACTATTTCAAAAATTGTTCTTGTTTTCAAATTTGTTCCTTTTTTCATAAATGTTTGAGATTCCCCAAAAATGTTCGCATTTCACAAATGTTTGGCATTACAATATTTTGTTCAGAAACTTGAAATGCTCGCGTTAAAAAAATATTTATTTATTTTCAAAAAGAAATTCATGTTTGGAATTTAAACAAGTTTAATCTGTTTGCGGCTGATGGTTCATATACACTGGGCTGCCTTTTTAGACACCAAATCTCTGCAATTATAGTGGCCAGGGACGCATTTTACTAGCAAGAGGTCCTTTTTTAGAGAAAAAAACTTGCAAGAGGTCCTTTGTTCAATTCCCCGCACAGACTTGGGTTTTGGGAATTTTTGCTAACTGCCTTTTAAGTTTTGCTGCCTTCTTCTCATTCTTTGAGGGTCGCATTGTGAACCCAACACCAGAACCTTGGTGCCGCTGTGGTTAGCAAAGTGCGCTTACTTCCACCAGGTATTCTGTTCAAATCCCAGCCCCAGCGAAAGGCGGGCTGTACATACAGCTCTGCCACGTGCGGAGGTGTGTATACCTTATGACCATACTGTCCTTGTACGGTTTGTGAGGGGGGGTCTACCGAAGGATGGATCCGAAAAGGAGGTTTGTACCTGACCCTATGAACGGAATGCGATTAGCGCATCATCCTAGCATGATATTCTCCGGTTATAAGATCCAGTAGAACAAACTCTCCAAAGATGAGACCGTCGGAATCTTGCAGGACTACATTCTCACTGATACCTCAGCCCGATGATAGCATAACTTCCTTCACTCACAATCGCGTCTGAGAAGTTTTTGCACCTGGACAGCAGATGGAGGGGGATGTAATGAACTTCCTCATCGAGGAATGGAAGAAGGATCCCAAAAGGAATGTTGATTTAACATCTAGAGATAGAGTCTTGCCGAGTCCATATTTCATCACGGTATCAAATTAGACCATTTCTTCTCTGAAATAAATATGCCTAGTGTTTTATGAGTTTTTTCAATACTTTCCATATTTATCCTTTTCCCCTTTGGATTTATTTTTGCCTTTTTGCAGGTTGTGCTTGAGTATACGTTTTTCGGCGATGAAACCAATGAGTTTAATGTGCAACGGGCAGCAAAAGAGTTCAGGAGCTATGTTTGAGATGGGGAAGACTTACTCACTTCCTATCTTGTGAGATCTACTAGCTGATTTCTTATATAGTTTGCTGTTATGCAGGTTTTAATTTTTAATATTTACTATATTATTTGTCATGGTTTTAGGTCATGATGCCTTTATTCAGACAGATGGTTTTATCAAAGGAGAATTTTTCTATTTTTTTTCACCTTATTATGTGGTTCTACCACTTGCTACTGCAAACGGGCTAGCCCAGGTGAGCTGCCCTGTGCGAAAGGCGGGCTGTACATACAGCTCTGCCACGTACGGAGGTTTGCATACCTTATGACCATACTGCCCTTATACGGTTTGTGAGGGGGGTCTACTGAAGGATGGCTCCGAAAAGGAGGTTTGTACCTGACCCTACGAACGGAATGCGATTAGCGCATCATCCTAGCATGATATTCTCCGGTTATAAGATCCAGCGGAACAAACTCTCCAAAGATGAGACCGTCGGAATCTTGCAGGACTACATTCTCACTGATACCTCAGCCCGATGATAGCATAACTTCCTTCACTCGCAATCGCGTCTGGGAAGTTTTTGCACCTCGACAACTGATGGATGGGGATGTAATGGACTTCCTCATCGAGGAATGGAAGAAGGATCCCAAAAGAAATGTTGATTTAACATCTAGAGATAGAGTCTTGCCGAGTACATATTTCATCACGGTATCAAATTAGACCATTTCTTCTCTGAAATAAATATGTCTAGTGTTTTATGAGTTTTTTCAATACTTTCCTTATTTATCCTTTTCCCCTTTGGATTTATTTTTGCTTTTTTGCAGGTTGTGCTTGAGTATACGTTTTTCGGCGATGAAACCAATGAGTTTAATGTGCAACGGGCAGCGAAAGAGTTCAGGAGCTATGTTTGAGATGGGGAAGACTTACTCAGTGCATATCTTGTGAGATCTACTAATCGATTTCTTTTATTGTTTGCTGTTTTGCAGGTTTTCATTTTTAATATTTACTATCTTTTTTTGTCATGGTTTTAGGTCATGATGCCTTTATTCAAACAGATGGTTTTATCAAAGGAGAATTTTTTCTATGTTTTTTCACCTTATTATGTGGTTATACCACTTGCTACTGAGGTGAGCTGCCCTGTGCGAAACGCGTCTGTACATACAGCTCTGCCACGTACGGAGGTTTGTATACCTTATGACCATACTGCCCTTATATGGTTTGTGAGGGGGGTCTACCGAAGGATGGCTCCGAAAAGGAGGTTTGTACCTGACCCTCATTTAACGGAATGCGATTAGCGCATCATCCTAGCATGATATTCTCCGGTTATAAGATCCAGCAGAACAAACTCTCCAAAGATGAGACCGTCGGAATCTTGCAGGACTACATTCTCACTGATACCTCAGCCCGATGATAGCATAACTTCCTTGACTCGCAATCGCGTCTGGGAAGTTTTTGCACCTGGACAGCTGATGGAGGGGGATGTAATGGACTTCCTCATCGAGGAATGGAAGAAGGATCCCAAAAGAAATGTTGATTTAACATCTAGAGATAGAGTCTTGCCGAGTCCATATTTCATCACGGTATCAAATTAGACCATTTCTTCTCTGAAATAAATATGCCTAGTGTTTTTTGAGTTTTTTTAATACTTTCCTTATTTATCCTTTTCCCCTTTGGATTTATTTTTGCCTTTTTGCAGGTTGTGCTTGAGTATACGTCTTTCGGCGATGAAACCAATGAGTTTAATGTGCAACGGGCAGCGAAAGAGTTCAGGAGATATGTTTGAGATGGGGAAGACTTACTCACTTCCTATCTTGTGAGATCTACTAGCTGATTTCTTTTATTGTTTGCTGTTTTGCAGGTTTTCATTTTTAATATTTACTATCTTTTTAGTCATGGTTTTAGGTCATGATGCCTTTATTCAAACAGATGGTTTTATCAAAGGAGAATTTTTTCTATGTTTTTCCACCTTATTATGTGGTTCTACCACTTGCTACTTCAAACGGGCCGGCCCAGGTGAGCTGCCATGTACTTACAAAAATCCATGTTTTAAATTACCTATATTTAAGAAATAGCTTATTAAGGTCTCTACTTTTAAAGAATCATTCTTTTGTAAGATTTTTTATACTTTTGATCGTGCTGCACAGCTAAATTTATTCTTTTTATTTTAAAATAAAATTATTGGCATCAAACATGTATTTGAACTTTTCTAATCAATTTTTGTACTTTTTGTTGTAGTTTAAATGTTTTCCCCCGCTCTGGTTCCTTCAACGAGGCTTAGTGGGTGAGTAGGCGTATTGGGCCCTCTTCCAATGCACAAGTGTATTGGGCCCAATTCCTGCCCAAATAGCTCGTTTGCACGGCTGTGTACTGTTGCCTGTGCGTGCGCTATAAGTTTAGTCCCACCTTGCTAACCGATAGGCTTGGCGACCAGTTTATGAGCGCTGGCGAGGCTCAGCCCCCGAACTCCTCTGTATACTTACTTGAGCGCTTACACACGACGCTCGCTCTCTCTATCATGACCTGTGGGCCCTGGCCGGCTGGCCTCGGCTCTTTGGTTTGCGACAGACTTGCCGACGATTCATTGTGGGCTGAGTCTAAATACTATACTACGCAGGGCCGCCCTGTCCCTTGGGCGGTCAACTTTTTTTTGAATCCAGTACTTGATTGATTGACTAATGCATGGACTGATGCTTCTTAGCCTTTATTTTTAGTACCGATGAATTTCCTTGCCTGCTCGAAACATGTTTTTTTATCAGTACTAATTGTTCTCGTCGGCTCGAATGGAATCTTTTTCAGTGTGTTTGTCCCTTTTTTGTTGTGATATTTTTTAGTGTTCTTCTGACACTATTTAGTGTAATAGTACTTACGTACCCAACTAAGCTGCGTCCAAGGCTACTAGTGTTGTTGTGCTTAGTATGTCAGAGGTTGTGATATATGGTGCCAGTACAAGTCTATCTTATTGTTTTGACTCGAAGTTGCAGGATGGGAGTGGGGTTGGGGCATGTTTTGGTCATATGAAACTAACCTATGTTTTTTACATGTGTTTTTAGTTGAAATGCTTTTATGATACAACATGACATGAAGTACTAAGGGTTTTGTTTGAACTTTGAAGCAGGCTGTACTGATGTTTTTGTTTTTACAAGCGTGGTTAAGCAACACAAGTTGTACCGATTGTTTTTGTCATTTGTTTTCCGAACAATGCTGAATCCAAACTACATATGAACCATACTTGCATGAGTAGAAGCTCCATAACTAGTGTTGAAGAGCAGCCACAATGTTTCATTCACAAACTACTTCAACCTGACATGATGGATAAAAAAATAGCAAGCTAGCAAACTTGTCCAACCACATAAGCAAACTACGAACATGACATAAGCAAACTTGTTCAACCTGACACACATGACATAAGCAAACTTCTTCAACCTGACACACATGACATAAGCAAACTTGTTCAACCTAACAAAAGCAAACTACGAACTTGAAACAAGAGAAAGCACAAGCAACTTGAAGGCCAGACTTTGATGCTTCTTCATCCCTAGAAATCGAAGCGGGCTTAGGGGTTTCCAAAATCCTCCTCCTCCTCTTTTGCCCTGTCCACACCCTTGTTGATGGTGGTCATTTTCTTCCAGGACTCATAGGTGGCGTACACGTCTGTCGCTGCGTACTTGATGAGCTTCTTTGGTAGCGGGCTGATCCCCTAGAGATCATGGTCCTGCTCAGGGTTGATCTTCTTCTGCATGTTTGTGTAGAATGGGTGGATCACCCTGGAGGCAACATCAACCAACGAGTCATAGTCCTTTCCTGAGTATGGATCTCTCCATCTGCGCTGGATGTCGATGTAGTTGTTGGGGTTGCTCTCCAAACCGGAGTGCTTCAACATCCGTTTGTCACCTTAAATGCTGAAGCCAGCAAAGGTGTACAAGTTATCCATCAGGAATGCGTCAAGGCGCTTGGGCCTGCAAGGGGGGAGACAGATTGAAGATGGGTGTTTTTCATGATTTAATTATGCAGTTTGGTTTACAAGTGATAAATCCATGAAGTAGATGCTTATATAGTAGAATACATGGATGAATTAGTGGTGATATACATTGATGAATATAGTTCATAAACTTTTACACAAAGTTTGGAAACTAAATTAGTACACCATGTTATTTTCTGTTGGTATTTACAGTTGAGCCAATGATCTATCTACTGCTTAGTACTGGTTTAGTTTTCTTTATTGAATAAAAAAGCATATACCAGTGCATCACAAAGTTATTTCTTTTGCTGAATAAAATTAACATCAGACCAAGTTCAGAAACTATTTTACTACATCAAGTTCAGAGACAACACTAGTGCATCAAGTTCAGAAAATACACTAGTACATCAAGATCAGAAACTACACTAGTACATCAAGTTCAGAAATTAATCTGGCGCAACAAATTTTTAGAAAATAATCTAGTGCATCTAGTTCAAAAACTACATTAGTACATCTAGTTCATAAACTATGTTAATGAAATTTTAGGCACCAATACTAATCAAATAAATTTATGAAGAGGTTGAATGAGTATAATGGCTCCTTTTATTTGGCCGTCCTGATGTGGTATACCAAGAACTAGTCCTCCATGCATAACTGCAGAACTGATGCCCTCTGCTGTGGGTCGTCATTCCTGTTAAACTCCACATCAACACTGACGATCCTGTCCAACAAGCTGTCGGCCCTCATCCTGAGCTTCCTGATCATTTCGCCGGCTTTCTCGGGATTGCTGGCGCATAAGACGTGCAGCGGCTCCTTGCCTTGGACCTCAATGTTGTCGAGCTTGGTGGTGTAGTCAACCTTCTCACCGGGGACCTCAACATCGTTAAGCTTGGTGGTGTGGTTAGAACTCTCACCATGAGGATGCTTGGCAGACAGCTCCTCCATTGCCTAGAATCCTCACCTCCTCTTACTAGAGATTATCTTGATTTCGGTGATGTGATGATAGGCAGAGGAGCACACGAATATGACGGCGATGGAAGGTCAATGGAAGTAGCGAAGAAGAAGACAGGATGGGTTCAATAAGAACGAAGAGGCGGGGTCAAGAGGTTAGGACCGGCGGACTTTACCAGTCCTAGAGGAAAGGTGGCGGCGATCTGTGGATGTTAGATGGTACTAGGGTTGTTCGGGCAGGGAAGGCATCACTGGTAAAATATATAGTATGGGCAATGAGTGAGAAGACCACATGATTTATATTTGAGGCTCAAAATATAACTCGTTTATGTTCACACAACAAACAATGGCATGTCACCAAAATGGTGAAGTTATATGTAAACATCGGGATTCCATGTAACAGTATATTCCAAAGACAACAATGCTAATTTGGAATCAAAACATATGTGCTTATGTATACATATGATTGTTTTTCTTTCTTCTCTTGTTTCTTGCTCCTCTTGCCTTGTTCATTTCTAGAACTTGCGAGAATGCGAGAGATCGAGCTGGAGTTAATGCACTTCAATGTGACAACAACAAAGTAGAGTCTAGAGTGGCTAGTGTTCGAATGTGTGCGGAAGAGGGATGGGTTGCTAGTGTTCAATAAGAACATAGGCCCCCTCACAGGTGACAATGTTACGACTCAGGGAAGCCTCACCATACCAAAAGTCGGCCTAGCAAGCCGGCGTATGGCTGTTAGGTTGGTATATGCCTTGGGCCATCATCTCGGCATGTGAGCTCTCTAGGAGTGGTCCGGAAGACTTGGCAATCACGACAAGGATGATGGCTGACAGTGTGAAATACCGTTAGATCCCTCGGTAGGGGTCCAAGCGTAGCTGGAAGTCTTAGATCGAAGGTCACACGAGGGGTTTATCCAGGTTTGGGCCTCTAAAGAGTAATACCCTATGTCCTATTTTTGTTTCTTTTTGGATAGCTAACCAGGCTTGCCGCTTGGTAACTTCGCTTCATTGCGTTGATAAGTGGTAGTGACAACTTATGTGGCTTTGTTTTTTTGGTGTTTTCGTGAGCTCTAAGTTCAATCTTAATTGGTTGTACCTACTAAACATAGTGTTTTTACGCTGTTCCTTTATTGGTGTAATTGTTCGGAGTTATGTCAGACTTGATTTTGAAGGCGAAAATCCATGATACGACCTAGCACTACTGCAGGATGCTGCTAACGCGACACTACGATCAGAGACCCTTTCACGAAACTGTGTGCGATGCATTAATCGCAAACGGTGATGTAAAATAACCGTAAAAAAGATGCAAAATGTTTGCGATGAAGGATACATCAAACACAATTCAGATTTTAGTTGCGTGTGCGATGCGGGGCATACGGTTCAGTTCAATTAACTGTTTGCGACGAGGCAGAACAAAAGAAACGGGTAGCCAAATAAAGGCGTGTGCGATATACGGCATATAGTTCACTCAGATAAACGGATAGCCCAATGTCATACAGTTTTGTTCATCAAATCGTGTGTGATATAGTTGAATAAAAGCGAACTGTTAACCGAGGCAGAGGGTGTGTGATAGTTACACCTATCACACACGAGGCTATACATAAAACTGTGTGGGATGTATATACAAAAGGAAACATTTTCCCTGGATTGATTGTGTGGGATGTACATACGAACGAAAACGTTTTCCCTGGATTGAGTGTGGGGGATGTACATAAGAACGGAAACATATTCCTTGGATTGACTGTGTGGAATGTACATAACAAACGCAAACGTTTGTTTAGGACTGACTGTGTGAGACATACTTACGATCGGAACAGATTGGGTCCGTGTAACCATATTTGATCGCTCGCCTGTCGCACACGACCTCATTTTGCAAGCGTGTGTGACCGAAGGGCCTATCCCCAACGGTTTCTGGGTCGTGTGGGAAGGACGCCCCTATTGTCCACACTCACTTGGCGACGGTTCAAAATGTCGTCGCGTAAAGGGGTTAAGAATCGTTTGTATAGCACCTCGCTGTACCAGTGTAGGTGGGCAAACAGGTTTGTTGTGGAAACCGGCATTTTCTTGCGAAAATGAGCAGATCTATTACGAAGATTCACTGGAAGTACAAAACACCTCAAATATAATAAAAAATACATCAAGGTCCATGGACCACCTAACGACCATTGCTGCCGCCAGAATGAGCCGCCGACGCACCGTCGTCGCTGCTCCCATACTAGAGCCGGATTGACCTTGTCGATGACATCGGGGAAGTCTTCGCTCACATGCCCGTAAGGACCAGCGTCCCGGAGCCGCAACTATCATCATTGAATCCTTGAATAGATGTGAAGAACCTCACACCAATCTCGTCATTGCATACGCAGGACAAGAAACTCCAACCTCATCGCTCCAAGGAGCTGGCAGGAATCTACGTCGGAACTCCGTCTAATCCGTCCCGATGAATGAACTTGAGAAGGATTGAAACTGGGAAGACTGACTCGAAGAAAAAGCATCACCATCCTCCCGAGTGCTGCCCCTGCGAGAACTAAAACCCTACCTATCTAAACTGTGACACTAGGAATATCCTCCCTGCCATCAACCGACAGAGTGGCAGGCGGAGGGGAGGCCAATCCACGGGTTCGCTGGCGGAGACTAAGGGGAGAAAGGCTTTCCCTAGATATCTTGCGAGAGGCTAAATAAAAAGCTATAGGCGCATCTCAAGTTACACCCATTGTGAAAACCAGCCATTTGACACGTGCCACACGGACCCGAGAGCCGAAAACTACCGTTTGGAATGCCCACAAAAGTAGAAGTTGGTAAAACTGGCACACTTTTCCTAAATAGGATATAACAAATGAAATTATACTAAAGGGATGATTAATGTCACAACTGTCAAATTAGGGGGGAAACTAAAATTCACTCTTAATTTAGTGTGAAAATACATGTGAACACCTTTTAAGTTCTTTCGCGGATAAGACCAGCACCGAAGATTATACCTCACCAAAGCTGTTGCTCACATGCTCCTGGGTGATCTTCTGTAGCCGGCTCAACGTCATGGCGAAGGAGGTATACACTGGCAAGTTCAATCGGTAAATGCAGGTGGATGATGAAGGGAGATGCTCCGAGGTCTTCAATGATGCTTTAGATATGACTAGACCACTGCCTAGGTCTAGCCCGCGGAAACCGTCAAATGGCAAATACTCGACAGAGGTCCAGAACAAGAGAAATCATCTCTGCTCTTCAACCATCATGCTCGTCACGGCCTGTGAGATAAAAATAGGAGGTGGCTATTACTAGCTGCAAAGAACATAATATGCAAATTTAGGAGTGAGTGAAATCTTGCCTTATCTGAGAAAAACATATCCAAGAAAAACTAAGTTTTTTATTGCGAAGTTTATTCCAACAAAAATAAAGTAGTTGCACATTTTAAAATTTTGGGAGCGGCTAGGTGCTAGCGACCTGAAAATTTGCAACCGGTCAGCAGATTTCACCCTATCATCTCAACTGTTGGTTAAAGATTCAACAGACAATACTTCATCTTCAACCTCAAACCGGTACGCAATGTTCCTCTTCTTCCTCTCACCGCCGCCGATCCAGCTCAGGCCTAACTGCATGCCTCCTCCAGCGGTGCTCCAGGGATTGCTTGGCTGCCCCGCCCTCCCTCGACCTCTTCCCACTGCCGGGTTTGCCACAACCCTCGGTCGTCCCTCTAATCCTGCAAACCACCTGAAATTTCCAGGAGAACCTGCAACCGCGCCCCTAAGATACACACTAAGGTTGTTGCTTCCCCGGAGAACCTGTATCCCCCGGACCTTTAAGATAGACACCTAGGTTGCTGCTTCCCTGATGAACCTGCACCCCCGATACCCCTAATATAGACAAGATGAAACATGTCCCCGGTGGTCTTGTTGCTTCGTGTGCCTCCTGCTTCCTTCCCAACAGAAATCGAATAACCCGAGTTTCATTTTCACACGACTGATGTCCAGATAAACTGTTAAAATTTATTACAACTTGGTATGATGTAAAAAAGAACTATTCTCATGCGATCTAGAAATATGAGGATTTCAATTAGTATAAAATATCCACTAGAACATGGTAGTAAAATCTAGAGCAACGAATAAACTGAGATTGGAGATCATATACCTCCCAGAACCAGTTGATCTGACCATCTTGTTGGGTGTACCCCATTCCTGCACGTTAATGGTGCCGATGCGCCCGCCCAGCATACTGTCAAGATCTTCCAAATGCAAGCTCAGGAAGAGAAGTTTTCGTAACTCTGGCTTTACGAGCATGTAGGAAAACCCCTTAGCGAAATGAGTTAGTTGTTCTTTGGTGCTAGCCATGAAGAGACTTTGGATCAGCAGATCAATGTACTGGCCTCTATTCTTGCTATTGACAGCGATATCTCTCCCTCCCGAGTGAATTGCAGAAAACCACCACATTTCAGCTTAGGTTTGCAGGAAACACTCTTCTACATTTTTGAAGCAGAAAACACTGATTTTTTTTCTAATCTTTTGCAGAAAGCACCAAACCTCCTGTTCGGGCAGTTTAAGCACTATTATGACAGGTGGGACCCTGTCTTGTCGACGTGGCTCACGGCCACGAGCCAACGCCTAAATCTAACGGCGCTTCTGATGCCGTTGCGCCGATAGAAACCAGCTCAGCTCTCTCATCTGCCTCGCCCTCTCCTCTCGTCACTCTGCTCTCCTCTCCTCACTCTGTTCTTCTCCCCCGACGCCGCCACAACGCCGGCCGCCGTTCTGCTGCTCCCCCGTGGCCATGGTGTCGTGGAGCGACGAGACCAGTGAGGATTCAGTCATGAACATCTCCTCCTCCTGCGATGGCATCATCAAGGTCGGTTTGCTACAGCTAGGGTTAGGGTTAGGGTTAGTGATTTGGGGATTTTGTGAATGAGCTCGAGCTGAACCTAGGTTTATCTTTGCTTGCTCCTCCCGCAGCTTCCAGCTACGATGCACGATCCGAATTTCAATGGCACTGACGCAGATGTGAATGTTTTGTGCGAACACGACGAGCCGGCCGAGCGCTTAGTTGCATTTGAAGGGATGCACACCGGCAGGAGGTTTCTAGGATGTGCTAAGAAGGTATGATCCTTTATAAGTGAAGGTGTTCATTGCTGAATGTGCTAAGTTTAGTATTTATTTACCTTTACGACATGCTTTGTCATCGGATGGTACACATAGTTTATTGTGGTTAGTGATTACTGCTTTGTTTATCAAGTTGTTAAGCTTGGTTAAGTGCTTAGTCTTTGTTTAACTTGTTTTATCCTGGTGAGTGGATGGTTGTCATTGTTTATTATGGTGGGTGCTTAATTACTTGTTTAACGGTGGTCATTGTTTATTTGTTTGTTGTGTGATATGTTTGCTGCACATATTAGACACCTGAACATGTTAGCTTATGGAGTATGGCATAAACTGTTTTCAGCCTACTCACTTAGATGATTCTTTATTGTTTTATTGGAGCTTTTTATTGTTTATTTTACAGGAAGGCATAAAGCGTGGAGTAGTTCAATGGATTGATTTTGAATGGCGGACTCAATGGAGAAGGCATTGGCCAAGTTATGGGATATGTATGAGGAGAGTAAGTCAGGTAGGACCAATGACAACTGGAGAGTTCCTTTGTAATCCACAACCCGATGAAGAGAAGAAGAAACTACAGGAGAATTATGACAGGTCAGTATTTGATGTCAATGCTCTCTTGGATGCCCAGCAGCAGAGGGGTCTGGAGTTGAGCAATCAGAAGGAGCAGAAGCAATGTCTTGATGTGAAGATTGCAGAGCTAGAAACTATAGTGGGCAACTTGAAGTCAGAGCTGGCAAAGAAAGAGGAGGAGAAGAAGAAAGTACAGGAGGACTATGACAGTTTGTATCTTTGATGTCAATGCTCTCTTGGATGCCCAAAGCAGAAGGGTGTGGAGTTAAACAATCGGAAGGAGCAGCAGGAATATGTTGATTTGAAGATTGCTTTGAGCTAGAAACTGTAGTGGGCAACTTGAAGGCAGAGCTGTCAAAGAAAGAGGAGGAGAAGAAGAAGCTGTTGCAAAAGTATGAGACTTTAGTGAACCTGACAGTGCTCAAGCCAATGTGATTAGGAACTTGAAGTTCAATCATTTGAAGGAGAAGGAAAGGCTGACGGAAGAGAGGCTTAAATTGCATCATCACATTTACGAGCTTCAAAAGTCCGAGGAGAAGATAGCGAAGCTTGAGGGGTGAAGGCCATCTTAGATGAGTAGGGGTATCTTCTAGTATGATAATCATCTATCTGTATGTAGATGATAGTCTTCTATGCAAAACTTTAGTATGAACTTGGTCCTCAACTACTTTAACTCTGTATTTTGTGATCCAAGGTGTTGGATCCAACGAGTTGTAATGTAGATGATAATCATCTATTTAGTAATCTGTAGTTTGAATTTGTGAACCCAGTAATTTAAGTATGTATGTTGTGATCCATTGTGTTGGATCCAACCTTGATGAACCTTAATGAATGTGAGTCAAATTTGATGTTATATGCTTTATGTGCTTAGTACAATTTGGTTATATATGGTTTAGATGATTATCATCAATTTAGTATTTGAGTATGAATCTGTCAACCAAGTAATTTAACTTACTATTTTGTTATCAATGGGGTTGGATCCAATTTTGACCACCATTTCATCGATTCATCGATAGAATGGCCCTAGGGGCACCTTGACCCTCATGTCATCGATTCATCGATGTAATGGCCCTAGGGGCACCTTGACCCTCATGTCATCGATTCATCGGCAGATTGGCCCTAGGGGTACCTTCACCACCATTTCATCGATTCATCGATAGAATGGCCCTAGGGGCACCTTGACCCTCATGTCATCGATTCATCGACAGATTGGCCCTAGGGGTACCTTAACCACCATTTCATCGATTCATCGACAGAATGGCCCTAGGGGTACCTTGACCACCATTTCATCGATTCATCGACAGAATGGCCCTAGGGGCACCTTGACCCTCATGTCATTGATTCATCGACAGAATGACCCTAGGGGCACCTTGACCCTCATGTCATCGATTCATCGACAGATTGGCCCTAGGGGTACCTTCACCACCATTTCATCGATTCATCGATAGAATGGCCCTAGGGGCACCTTGACCCTCATGTCATCGATTCATCGACAGATTGGCCCTAGGGGTACCTTAACCACCATTTCATCGATTCATCGACAGAATGGCCCTAGGGGTACCTTGACCACCATTTCATCGATTCATCGATAGAATGGACCTAGGGGCACCTTGACCCTCATGTCATCGATTCATCGACAGATTGGCCCTAGGGGTACCTTCACCACCATTTCATCGATTCATCGATAGAATGGCCCTAGGGGCACCTTGACCCTCATGTCATCGATTCATCGACAGATTGGCCCTAGGGGTACCTTAACCACCATTTCATCGATTCATCGACAGAATGGCCCTAGGGGTACCTTGACCACCATTTCATCGATTCATCGACAGAATGGCCCTAGGGGCACCTTGAACCTCATGTCATCGATTCATCGACAGAATGGCCCTAGGGGCACCTTGACCACCATTTCATCGATTCATCGACAGAATGGCCCTAGGGGCACCTTGACCCTCATGTCATCGGTTCATCGACAGAATGGCCCTAGGGGCACCTTGACCCTCATGTCATCGATTCATCGACAGATTGGCCCTAGGGGCACCTTGACCCTCATGTCATCGATTCATCGACAGAATGGCCCTAGGGGCACCTTGACCCTCATGTCATCGATTCATCGACAGATTGGCCCTAGGGGTACCTTAACCACCATTTCATCGATTCATCGACAGAATGGCCCTAGGGGTATCTTGACCACCATTTCATCGATTCATCGACAGAATGGCCCTAGGGGTACCTTGACCATCATATTGATCATCAAATTGAACATCATAACAGCAAGACCAACATCATAGTGCATAATTCTCATAAAAGCAAGACCATCAATAGTAGTTAATACAGTACCATAACATCAAATCAGCATAAGTTCCCAAAATAGATCATAGCATTTAGCAGTTTTGCCTGATCACATCATCAACAGTTTTTCCAAAGCACATTAGTTCCCTGAAGCATAAAAGTAATCCTTCAGCCTTGATGGTTTCTTCCTCTGTCTTGGTGCCAAGAAGGATGTCCTAGCTGGAGTTGCTGAGCTGCTTGGCCTCTTAGCTGGAGCTGTTGAGCTGCTTGGCCTCCTAGCTGGAGCTGCTGAGCTGCTTGGCACCTTCTTTGGAGCTCTTTGCTGCTTGGCCTGCTTCTGGAGCTGCTTTGTCTTGGCACCTTCTTTGGAGCTGCTTGTCTTGCTTGTGGTGGTGTCTGTTTCTTTGGAGCTGCAGAGATGAAGCTGCAGAGTTGATGTGGCACCCTCCTCTGTCTCTGTTTGACTGCATTTGAAAATGGCAGCAAGTTAATACATTCAAAGTGGTACAAAACAGAAATAGATGACAGCAAGTATGCAAACAGAGACTAACCTCATGCCTGTTCTTTCTCATTGCTAGAGCTGGCTTTAGTGTTTTGTTGCAAGATGTGTATCTGTGACCCACAAGATTGCAATTGCTGCATGTAATTGATGCCATCCTAGATGTATCTTTAGGTGTTGGTGGCTCAAACTGGCTCCTTCTCCTTTTGGTTTGCTTCTTCCCTAGTTTATCCTTGAAAACTGGGGGTTCTATGTCTCTAGTTTTGGTCTTAGGCCAGAGGTCAGGTCCAGTGCAGGAAATATGATGGGAGATGTATGCAGCCAGATACATAGGCTTTTTGAAGAAGTCATGCACAAAATCTTCAGGCCTTAATTTGGCTTTGGTAATAGCAGAGGCGCATGATTGCATGGCACTGCAGTCATATCCCATTTTCTGCACCCACATGTCCTGTGCTGCAAGTTAACTGCATAGGTATTCTCATTGCTTGTCACTTGGTAAATATTTGGCCCAGCCATCAATGCTTGACAGTTCCTAGAGTGTTTCTTTGCTTCTTCAAGTAACTCAGCATATGTTGGGCATATTTCCCACTTGGCTAACTCTGTCTTACTCCTATTTGTATTGAACACGACCATCAACTTAGTCCTGATTCCATCTACCATGGTCTTTATTGGTTTACCCTCACATCTAATATCATCTTGTTGAACACCTCACTAATATTGTTGACAACTAGGTCAGTTTTGCAGTTGAAGTCCATGGCATATCTAGCCCAAGCATGTCTATGAATTTTATTTAACCAAGTCCAGGCAGCCTTACACTCTACTTTAAGAGCATCCATTGCAGCAAGATGGCCATGTTCAGTATATGAGTAACTTGCCTTATCCATGAACTTCTTTAATTCTGACCCCTAAAACCAGCGATTCGAAATTTTGGTAGATGTGTCTAAGGCAGAATCTTTGGGGGCAATTGGGGAAAACTTGACTCACGACTTTTCGGAAGACCCTATTTGGAGAAATTACCAAACTTACTAATAAGAAAAGAATTTTAACTACTTCTACCAATTAGTATGAACTACTTATAACAACTAGTAATGAGCAATGAAAATATTAACTACTTCTAGCAATTACTATGAAATACTTATATGAACTAGTAATGACCAATGAATACTAAGCAAATTATATATTACCTTCTGCTCATCGGAGATTATGGTGTAAAACCAAATCTCCAGATTCTCCACCAATAGCTGCCTTGATTCTGTGAGAAACCAGGTCCAACTCTTTGTGTCTTCTTTGTCCACAACTCCAAAGGCAATGGGATAGATGTTATTATTCCCATCCCTTCCTGTGGCAGCAAGGATTTGTTGGCCAGTTGAGAGCTTGATGAAACATCCATCCACACCTGCAATGGCACAAGGTATGTTATAAACAAAGTATGGTGCACCACATTTATGTCATATATAACACAGTTTAGTAGTCACCTATGAATGGCCTGCATCCATTCAGAAATCCCTCCTTGCAAGCATTCAAACATATGAACAAACCATGGAACCTTGGATTGATGCTTGGATGGTCTTTTAGGAACTTAGTAGTGACAATGCACCTACTACCTGGATTGGTGTCTAACACAGCCTGCAAGTAATCCCTTATCCTGGTGTATTGCCCCTCCGATCTCCTTGCACCACCTTAATAGCATTGTTCTTAGCCAGAGGCCATATGAGTGCTGATCTCAACTCCATACTTGCTCTTCAGATTTTGCATTATTGTACTTATTGATGTGTTCAAGTCTATTCTTATTGCTTCTAAAACTTCATGTGTAACCCACTTTGTAGTCACCTTGGTGCTCTCTGCTACAGCTGGACATGTGTGCAACAAATTAGTTTTCCTAATGCAAAAAGTTTTCTCTTTTCCCACCACAGAAGCTGCAATGAAAGGCAGTCTTCATGTGTGCACACAGCTATAATTCTGTCATTGCAGTTCCTATGAAACTGATAGTTTCTGTTCTGTGCTATGTGGAAAGTGAGAAGTGCCCTTCTAAATTGGTACACATTTTCAAAGCATAACTTCTTAGCAAACTGCAGCTCTGGGCTCTCTCTATCCTCATGATACCATACCCTTGGTTTGGGTTTTTTAGCCCTAGACTTACTGCCTAGCACAAATGCTAGGGGTACAGCCCCATCATCTTGCTCCTCCTTCAAATCACCAGGATCTGGATCCTCATCAGATGATGGTACCCAAACATCCTCAAACTGTTGCTCCAAACTAGCATGTGATCTTGTGGTTGGCCCCTTTCTTACTTTCAACTTCTTCCTCTTTTGCCCCTGTGGTAGCACCTCCTTTTCAAGTTCCTCATGATCTCCATGCTCCTCTTGCTCTGCATTTTCCTTGTGCACTTCCTCTTGTATCTCATAAGGTTCATCTACATCTGTGTCACCTTCAAAATGTAAGAGTGGGTCCTCTCTCTGCCTCTTTAGCTCAGCCATCCTAGCCATGAAATCCTCATCTTCCTCCAAGTCAGAGTCATCTTCAGTTAGTAGAACAGGAAGTTTTCTTTTCACTTTTGCACCCTCTCAACATTCTTCTGATGCTGATTAAATCTATGTTTTTTTGATCTCATTCTATGCTCTATACTTCTTTCTAACTCCTTTTGCTAAATGTCAACATCATCTCCATTTCCTTGCTCAATATCAACATCTCGCTTCATTGCCTTGCTCCATATCAACATTGTGGCTCACTGTGTGGAGAAAAACTGGATTGGTTCAGGCTCCTCAACTATCTGCATCTCTTTTGATACTTTGGATGGTGACTTGTACAACACCCCAACATCATTCACCTCATATACAGTGCTCTCTCCAACATTGCCTATAGGAACTTGCTGATCACAAATATAACCTCTGTTTATATCTCTGCAGTGCAGGCTCACTACCCCTAACTATTGTCGGGTTTACTATGTTACGATCTTTATTGGCAATGTCATCCAGCATCTCATCCACCTTGTCATCATCACATATCTCCTCCAAACCTGCTACTCCCCAACCCGGCATCCCTCACATAATACATATAGTCTTTACTTCCATATCCTGCTGTCTCTATTAGTGCTAACAGATTGAAAAAAGTGATGTTTGAAACACACATAGTCCTTTCCAAGTTATCCATGTCATGAAAGTGCAGTCTAACCTCCCAAACATCATCAAACAAGCTACAAAAAGGAACAATTCTTGTACTTATTAATTAAACAGTATAACACTAACTACAAACAATACAAGTGACATATTTAAAATATACTATGCATACCAATTTCAATAAGGCTGTGCTGCTTGCCACTAAAAAGAGCAGATGAACACTTAGTACTAGGCAAAAGATCCATTTTTGATTTACACACCTAACCCAAGGCTGTCCTGGTTTCCACTACAATCTAAACAGAGCATCCTAACCCAAGGCTGTCCTGCTTGCCACTACAATGTAAACAGAGCATCCTAACCCAAATAGCAATTAAAATCACTATATTCTCTGCTAAACAGAGCATACTAATATCACTACAATCTAATGATGTGTTTACACACCTAACCCTAACCCTAACTATGGAATCAACAGAAAATGAGGGGGGGAGGGAGGCAGAGGAGATATCTTACTCCACACCGCCGAATGAAGACGCCCAGTGGTGGCTCCCCGTCGGAGTAGCCTGCACAGCACGGGCTAGAGCGCCGGCGGCGCGGTACTCCAGCGACGGGGACGGTGGTCTGCTCTGCGGGCCCTGGCTAGGGTTAGAGCTACCGCAGACCTCCTCGGGTGGCTTTGGATCTCCGCCGCCGCCAAACAACCCTCCTGCGCCGTCGCCACCTCCGCCATCCACTCCGCCGCCGGCGTCCGGGCTCGCCGTTGCCATGAATGAGACAGAGATAGAGGAGAGCGCGCCGTCGCGGGGATGGTGGGGAAAATTTCAGATGCGGGAGAGGTGTCGATTCGATCTGGTCTCTTGACCTAGCGGGCGCAACGGCGGGCACTGTAGCGCCGTTAGACGGCGTCGGCTCGTGGCCGTGAGCCACGTCGACAAGACAGGGTCCCACCTGTCATAATAGTGCTTAAACTGCCCGAACAGGAGGTTTGGTGCTTTCTGCAAAAGATTAGAAAAAAAATCAGTGTTTTCTGCTTAAAAAACGTAGAAGAGTGTTTCCTGCAAACCTAAGCTGAAATGTGGTGGTTTTCTGCAATTCACTCCTCCCTCCCGGAAGGAGCTGGATGACCTCCCCTGAGCCAAATACCCCAACTTCCCTCGTAAATGTGAGACCCAGCGCGTCTGAATCGACGAGATCAGGATCCATCTCTAGGATTTTCTTGCAGCTTGCATGCGTGCTTGGGTCTGCGTCTGCAACGTCGTCCAGGGTGAGAGGCCTCCCGGCTAGCTGAAAGAAGAGCGTCTGGTCGAACCGAACCCCCACCGGGACGTTGTGCATCAGGGCCAGTCCGATCATCCGTCCCGCAAAATCATAGTACTTCAGCTGCAGTGGATCCGCTCCAGATGCTGCTTCCAGCCGGAATGGACGATTGAATACATTAGTCATGAAAAATGGCATTTGATTTGATGTGAACATGATTTTGAATGTACTATTTTCAGATAAAGAAAGAAGTAAAGAAAATTAAACAGGATGTTGTCACCTGGATTCAGGAAGAACCTTCGCCGGTCACGCGGACAGGACGAGAAGAGGCCGTGCCGTGGGTCGAACAGCGCACGGCACACCAGGGAGATCCACTCCCTTGCTACCCCCTCGCCAATGGCCTCCTCGTCCTGGAACTCCACGAACAGGTGACCATGGAGCACGTGGCTGCCGCCTCGGAGACATATCTGAAGGAGTCGGGCAGCAGCTGCGACCGATCAATGAGCATCTCGAGCGCATGAGGCTCATCGTCAAACAACATGAACGCTGACGACGTTGCGTCCATTTCCGGCAGCATCGCTCTGGCGAAATGCATCCGCACCTCGAACCCGAGGAGGTCCTTGTGCTTGACGACAATCCGGCCGATGTCCTTGCACCGGCTCCTGTCGGCGCTGGTGCCGAGCACGAGCGCATTCAGGTACGCCGCGTGCGCCGTGCAGGTGGCCCGGATGGCGCCGGCCAAGTGGCGGTCCGTCACGGACCACATATCCAGTTGGCCTAGCACCACCCAGATGCTGTCAACCGTATCCTGCTGGTGCTGCTCCAAGGTCGCCAAACTCGACCTCCGCTCGCTCGACGGCGAGGCTCCCTCCAACCTCCTCATGAATGCATCGACCGAAATCAGCAGGGACATCGCCGTCCGGGACAGCACCGCTCCCACAGGACCGTCCGCTCGCTGTGCATAAACCTCCCGGCGCCGGAAGTAGCACATCAGTGCAAAGAATACTCTGAACACAAAGAGCTTATTATCCGGGGCCGCCCACCCTGCTGCCATGTAGCGAATGATCACGTCCGTCGCGTCTTTGGCAATTGGTATTAACTGCTCGATCAACCACTCTTGAGGCATCTTCGGCATGCGTAGCGACGGCGTCCGCTCGAACAAAGAGAGCACTGCCGCCAGCCTGTGCCTACACTTGTCGTAGAGCGGGTCGCTTCTGCCTTTGCCGGAGGCGGCGGGTATCAACCGACAGAACTCCAACAAGAGTGGGATAAAGCACACCTCAAGGTGAGGGAGTATGCCGCTTATCTCCGGATACAGGAGGCAGATGATCGCCGAATTGGCTCTCAAGTGATGCGGCATAGAGCCGGTGGAGTAGAGGCGGACCAGAACCCCGATGACACCGCTGCGCAGGAGGACGTCGAGGTACTCCACGGCCGTCCCTGCTTGTCTCTCGTTGGTGGCTTTGGCGCCGGCGAGGAACTTCTTGACGAGCAGGACGATGTCCCTGGTGTAAAGCATCTTGGTGACATGCTCAAAGTCGGTCCACGGTTAGCAGTTGGGGACACCGAGATGCCGCGCCAGTGGATCAATTTGGACTTCGCCGTCGTGTATGAACCTTTTGAACAACTCGGCAGTTTCGTTAGAGATGTCCGCGTCGGTTGTTGCCGCCGCGGCAATCTGAGATGCGAGGCTCCATGCGTCGGGATATCTGGTTAAGTGCAAAGTGGCGTCGCGCGGGAGGCCGAGCTCGCCGATTTTCACCTTAAGGCCAACTCCACCTCACGACCCCAAACGGACGTTCGGTTTGGCCGGATTTTGTTTCTTTGGGGCGCCGATGGGTTCGCGTGTCCGGCTTTGTCAGATGGGTCGTGCGTGCGCCCACCGCGCGGCCGCATCCCAAATCGTGTCCGGGATGGACGTGAATAAAAAAATATAAAAACCAGAATGAAATAACTAAAAAAAATAAATAAACGCATTTAAAAAACATAAAACATATATAGGGGTCGGCCACAAAACGGCCCAGTTTTCACGGCCACTTAAAAGGCCCAGTTTCATAATTAACATATAAAAAAACGCCTCCCGCGCGCTCCTGCCGCGCAAGTCGGTGCCGTGGGCGTTGCCGTCTTCACTGGTCGCCGGTGTCGTCGTCGTCGCTGACGAGGTCGACGTAGGCCGGCGGCGTCCACAGGTGGGGCGGCGGTGCGTGGTAGACGGGGGCGGGCTGGACGGCGGGAGGTGCCTGCACCACCTCCTCCCGTGGCGACGCCTCCCGCTCCGGTGACTGCGGCGGAGTGGCGCGCCAGTTCACGCCCACGCCGGCGGCCATCTCCGGAGCAGTGCAGGACCAGGCCCACCCCGATCCCAGCAGCTGCTGGAAGGCGGCCGACGGCTCCTCCTCCATGGCGTCCTCCCTCCTCTCCTCCGTCAAGGCCGCCATCTGCAGCTCCGGGAAGGCCACGTCGCCGGCGGCAGACAGTGCAATGGCCTCCTCCAAGACGTCCCATTGCCGCTCGTCGTGGGTGTACATGGAGTCGTCCATGACACGCTGCACGATCCGAGCCCCTCCTCCGTTGTCATGCGAGGAGGTGGAGGTGGTGACACAGAAGGGGAAGGCGACGGCGTGGGCGTAAGGCCACGCACGCGCGTACGCCCGCGCACCTCTCGACGTGGCCGCCGCGGCCCTGACACCGTGCCGGCGAAGTATGACGCGCGGCGCGTGTCGTGCTCGTCCCGGAGCCACGTGTCCCACAGCGGGGAGTCGGGGCCATACCTGTCGTCGTAGAACAGGTCGTCGGGGAGGAGGCGGCGGCGGCGCTCGATCTCATCGCGGCGCGCGCGGCCGCTCGCCGGCACAGGAGGGATCGGGACCCGGTCGGCGCTGAGGTGCCATCCGTTGGGGAGGTGGACGTCACTCCATGGGACCGGCGTCCTCGTGTCCCAGTACCTCCGGCACACGTCCGCGCGAGGTACTGCCGGTCGCGCTCGCCGGCGGGCCTAGGGTTGATGGTGAAGGGGGCCGGGGCAGGGGCTCGATGGGAGGAGCGCGGCGGAGACGCGGGCTCCTCCTTCTTCACGGAGCCGCGGCGGCGCCCCGAGGAGGAGCCGGCCTCACGGTCCTGCTGGCCCTTGCGGTTCCAGAAGCCCATGGCGAGGTGGGCGGTTGGCGAGCTCGAGGACAATGGAAGGCTAGGGTTCGGCGTTGTCGGGGTTTGAGAAGGCCGCGAGGTGGCGTGGGGCAGTGTGGACGACGACCCATCCACGTTTCCCACTTAAAAAAGGACGGCGACCGTTCTACATGCGGATGACAGGTGGGGCCGCCCGCTCGTGCGCATTGATGTGGACGGGTGGGAGGTAGGTGGCCGCCTGCCACGCGGCCCCGACGCGGACGAGGCGTGCGTCCGTCTGGTGTCCGCCGCGATCCAAACCCGACGCAAGTTTGCGCTCGAAATGGGTCGGCCCGGACACGAAACAGACAGGGTGGGTCCAGGCCGTCGCGCGCTGGGCCACCTCGTTTGTCCCTTTTGCCCTAAACGGACTGGGCCGGATAGGATGGGGTCGTGCGGTGGCCAACTAGGTGGAGGTTCCGACACTCCTCCTTGGTCCCACGTCCACGAAGCGACCGAGCACCTCCCCTAAAGTGTCCTGTGGACCCGCCACGACCACCGTCATCTTGCCGTCGATGCTCTGTACCATGAGCCGGATGGCATCAGATGAGGAGTTTGATTCTCGAGAGATAGCGACGACGTCAGAATCCATGACTCGCAAAGTGCTTTTTTACCGGGGCCGGTGGTTCCTCAACCAATAGAATCCTGCCAACTCAAAAGTTGTCCTTTGTTGTATCTCTATATTTTACTGTTTTCTTCATTGAAGCCACTCTATTTAAATAGCTAGAGCCCACCCACATGATTTCAGCCATGCCACTCGCTTTAATCATACGATCGGGACAGAGGCAAGTCCCTCATTTCACACACGTACAGGCCTGCATTTAAAAGGATCAACCTCTCTCAATTTAAACTGGTTTGAAATCTTGCCAAAAAATTGATACACATATCAATTTCTGTTTCGCATTTTAAACTTCCAGTTTTATTAAATTTGATACACATATCAATTTCTGTTTCAGTAAATTTAACAATACTGATTTGAATTCTTTCTATCACATATTTCAATTATTTCAACAAACTAATTTCACTCATTTTAGAAAATAATTTCAATAGTTTCAGCAAAACTTACTATTTAAAAAATGAGTGTACTACAGAAACAACAACAAAAAAAAAATCAATCTTTTAGATTTCAATCATGATATCTGTTATACCAATTACACATATAAGAAAAAATTGACACAAACAATTTCAATTTATATTACCATAACTTGTTCAATACAAATCACACTGATATAACAAATTATACATATAAGAAATACCAATTTCATATATTTCAGACAAGTAATTTCATATATTGTCACAAATAAGTGAAACTGATTATTCAAATGGGTGACATAAACAATTTCAATTTCTTAGAAAAAAGGTGATTTTAGCTACTCCAAATTCATTTTTACTCAAAAAGAGTGAAATCCATTGTAGCTAATGTGACACAAACAATTTCAATTTATATCTCGACAACTTTTGCAATACATATCACACTGAAATAACAAAACACACACTTAGAAAATACCAATTTCAAATATTTCAGACAAGTAATTTTATAATTTTTTTCACAAAAAAGTGAAACTTACTATACAAAGGAGTGACATAATTTTTTAAATTTTAATAAGCGAAATATTTCATACACATACCAGTTTCACTATTTTTTAACTTCTAAATGAACGAAGTATATTTTAGTTATTCGGGTACCATATTGCACAAAAGAGTGAAACTCATTATTTCAAAGTACTGACATAAACCATTTCAAAAAAAAATGAACCCACAAGTTCTCATTCACATAATGAAACAGTTTCACAAAGAGAAACATGCATTCCAATTTCTGAAAAAAAATGCATTTCAACAAAAAAATACTTTCCAATTACAATTCTGTTTCACATCACGAATGTTTGTTTCACAAATCTGCATTTCACATCAGATATAGCAGTTTGACATATCTACATATCTATTTCGATTTCGGAACAACAATATCACATATATCACACAATCTGCTATAGATCTTCCCATCGATTTCAATTAGACACCTTCATTTCCATCAATATAACAGTTTCATATATCACACAAGCAGGGGATTGTCCATCTAGTGAAGAAGGAAGGGGGGATCTCAAAACATGTACCATAAAACAAAAATCAGGAAGTAAACACAGAGATAAAGATATTAGGGGAGTTGTGCTTACTCGGGGGTGGACGCATATGGTCGTGGGCTTCATGACTCACCATATCCGGTGGCGGTCATTCTTGGATTCGCTGGATCCGGGTGACGAGCCTGCTCGTTGAACCGTCGTGCTAGGTGGCTGTTGTGGAGGAATAACGCCGGAGCAGGTCTCCCCAACGCCAGCACCCACGGCAAGGCGGGGTCGGGAGGTTAGGACCGACGGACTTTGTCGGTCTTAGAGGAGAGGTGGCGGTGATCTGTGGATGTTAGATGGTACTAGGGTTGTTCGGGCAGTGAAGGCATCCGTGGCAGAATATATAGTATGGGTACTGAGTGAGAAGACCACATGATTTATATCTGATGGCTCAAAATATAACTTGTTTATGTCCACACAACAAATAATGGCATGTCACCAAAATAGTAAAGTTATATGTAAACATCTGGATTCCATGTAACAATATATTCCAAAAACAACAATGCTAATTTGGCATAGAAACATATGTGCTTATATATACATATGATTTTTTTTTTCAAATATGGCAATACCAAAATGTTTTGCATGACAATTTTTCTTTGTTCTCTTGTTTGTTGCTCCTCTTGCCTTGTTCAGTTCTAGAACTTGCGAGAATGCGACAGACCGAGTTGGAGTTAATGCACTTCAATGTGACAACAACAAAGTAGAGTCTAGAGTGCCTAGTGTTCGAATGTGTGTGGAAGAGGGAGGGGTTGCTAGTGTTCAATAATAACATAGGCCACCTCACGGGTGACAATGTTACGACTCAGGGGGGCCTCACCATATAGAAAGACGGCCTAACAGGCCGACGTATGGCCATTAGGTTGGTATATGCCTTGGGTCGTCATCTCGGCATGTGGGCTCTCTAGAAGGAGGGGACTGGAAGACTTGGCAATCACGACAAGGAAGATGGCTGACAGTGCGAAATACAGTCAGATCCCTCGGTAGGGGTCCAAGCACAGCTGGAAGTCTTAGATTGAAGGTCACACAAGGGGTTTATCCAGGTTTGGGCCTCAGAAGAGTAATACCCTACGTCCTACTTGTTTGGTTATTCATGGTGGAGGGATACCTCGTGCGAGAAGATACCAATAGTGCAGGCGGGTCCTATACAAACTGTTTTTACCCCTTTCCACGACGGAGTTTTAAACTGTCGCCTTGCCTGTGTGTGCGATAGGTGGGTCCATCCCACACGACCCAGAAATCATCGCCGGTAGTTCCTCCGGTCACACACGCGGGGCAAAAAGAGCTCGTGGCGATCGGGCGAGCCATCACAAACAATTATACAGAGCAAATCATGTGAGATGTTCTTAGCAACCCACGTAGTGAATCCCAAACAAACATTTCTGTTCATGTGTACATCACACACAATTTTCCGCATCACATCATCTGTAGTAGCGTTGCCATGACAGACGATATTCATAATTTTATCGTTTGTGTTGTTGGATGCATCACACACAGTACCTAGAAGAAACTGTATGGCATATGCTGTCCATCACACACAGTTTTTATATGAAAACGTTTGTGCAAGGTGGCCTATGATGTGATACGTGGGAACCCGATGAACGAGTTCACGCCTGAGGGTGGCCCGATCATCACGTCGTAGGATCGAATCGGGAGGGATAACTAGCTGCAAGCAGCCGGGATAACTAGCTTTATACCTGCCAAGGTTGGATGCAACCCGTATGTTGGGGATGGCTGACCGAAGCTACAAGAACTCCAACCTGCTGTCCGAATAATCGCAGAACCACAAACAGGGACTAACCCACACAAAACGGCCGGAACCGTAGAGCACGAATTAGGGGGAACCAGAGGCTCCTTCTCGTTAATTTGGATGAACTCGCAAGAGCAAAGGTAGCAAGGATCTCTCGGATCTCTCTAGCAGTCATGCTGCATAAGCTTGTAGCTGAATGGTTTGACAAAAGGTTCTTTCTAGAGGATGGGGGAGGTGGGGTTTTATAGTAGGGACAACCCCCCTTAGCTAGGTGTGAAAATGGTTTCAAAAGTAAACATGTTTGGATGGCTTCCTTGGGGGAATAAGCAGTCAACTTTGGGAGTTGTTGGAGAGCTCCTCGGAAATTCGCGAAGCCTTGACAGCCTGGACACCTTCCACGAGATTGGCTAGAACTTTTGACTCACAACTCCAAATGATGTGAGGTTTTTTTGCATTGGAAAGATAATTTGATGTAGCTTCTGGTGATGTACCCCTATGGCCCCGTCCCTCCACCACATGGGTGTGGCACAACAAAACATCAGAGGTAAAAACTAATAACATCAGCTTCACTTGAAACTTGTTATCTCCAAACTTGTTCCTCCAAACCGGTTGCTTCAAGAGCTCATAGGTTGTTGGATTTCTTCCATGTGATGCCTAAGTTCAACCAACAACAATGGGGATGAAAGTGCAGCCATGTATTCAAGATTATAGTATGAACTTAAGTTAGCGTTCACCTGGGCATGTGTTTGCTTGATTTGGCTTAGTAATTATTTCCAACTAAATTTTGCACATTTCTGAAAAGTCGTGTATGATGTACCCATGTGCTCATCATCCTCCCTCCCTTGATGAAGAGTTGTCCTCGACTCTCGTTGATCTACAAAAGGTAAGTAGAAGGGAAGTAGATAATATTCATGCAAAGGAATAATGCAATCCTCACTTGTAGCTTTCACCTTAGAATTGTGTTGCATCTGATCATGCATTTGTTTATCACAATTTGGAATTTGTCTAGGGATGATCGGTGTTGTTTCAATGATTAAGATGTCCTCATCAGCCCCCTCTCTTGAAAAAGAGTCGTCCTCGACTCTACCTGGTCATCACACAAAAGAAAGCAGGGCAATAGGAAACCAGAATGCAAAGGTTTCATGATATAGAGATTTTTAGTTTTCAAGTTTGCTACCTTATATGGTTGAACAAATTATATTGATGGATTGATGGTGCGCTGAAGGATGTGCCCAATAAATTTTCTCTTATTTCATTTCGCCATTGTTTCAAGGGTTTATATGTGCATACCTCGGGGTGCATCAAAATGGAAGATCCTTTTTGTTTTACCTCATTGAGTACTTGAATGATTTTCTGAAAATCAATCTTCACACACGCACCTTGTGTAGTGGCACTCCATGTCCTCCATATTTGTTCTTGGATCTCGATCTCCCATCATTGCAAGTGGGCTGATAGGTATGCCTTTTGCACCTGCACATATTTAAAAGACGGAGAATTTTGTGAAAGGTTAGTTATTGAATGTTCCTCTCTCTTTTCATTTGGTGGACTACTAATTTCCCATGGTGGTGGATCACTCATCTCGCTATTATCTTGTTGAAAAATATCAACCTCACATTTAGTGGACTCACACAACTCATTAATCCTCTCTTCCTAAATGTGTGGTATATCTAGGTGGGGATCTTGCATTTCTCTAATCTCATGATGAACAATCTGATCCTCACATTTTGTGGACTCACTCACCTCACCTTTATTATCACACTCAATATATGAAATTGTGGAAAGTGGATACTCTTCCTCACATTTGGTGGAGTCACTCAACTCATTTTTCTTTTCACTCTCAAGTGTTGGGATTTTTCAAAGTGGACACTCTTCCTCAATTTTGGCGGAGTCACTCAGCTTGCTTTTCTTATCACTCTCAAGTTGTGGGATTTTGGATTGTGAACTCTTTTCCTCACATGGAATTTGTGGCACATGTTTCCTGGATATTGGGACAATAGTGGTGGTCAAGATGGGAACATTAGGAATGAACTTCTCATGTAAACATGGGCTATGAATCACCGGAGTCGGTTCATCAACCACGGTCATGCTTTGCTGTGAGTCGTCGCTGTGCCGACGGGTGCCATAACTTTTGTTGTCTGCCATGACGTCCTTGCTGTGATTCATGAGCAGAAACGACATGCCTAGGGGCAGAAGTAGCTTGCCCTCGAGCATGTCGTCCTTACCGCATTTCAGGAGCAACAGCAGCACACCCACGAGCAGTAGAGACACCATGCCCTTGAGCATGTGGTCTTTGCTGCACTTTAGGAGAACGAGGGTATTGTCGGTGTTGAACCCTATCACCACCTGCTGGAGGACGCTCGTGAAGCATCCGCTCCATGGCTCAGTGTATGTTGTTCTTGAGTTCCTGCACATCAGAGCAGGTGGCCAAACAATTTTCTCCTCCATGATTCTTTCGACGCGTACTTGGTGTAGATCCTGCCATGTTAGTGGGGCTACAAAAGTGGAATAGGATAATTTTTGTGGTATCACACAACCTGACCGCTTATTCACCAAAGTTCTTATGAGTTCACATCAGATTGTGTTTTTCTCGGATGTGTTAAAGCGATTGAAAGACAAGGATCAAAGAACTAGCTTCGGTTTTCAGTGGAGGTCAATGGGGGTAAAAAAGGGGTTTGTGCTGAAATCAAGTTGATGCAAACCAAGAAAATATGGGGATAGATCTGCTGCGCCTTTGCACCAAGAATTGAAAACACAAAACACACAAGCTTCTGAAATTTTTCTACCAAGCTGAAACTTTTGGATCTTACACAAAACTTACTTTTTCTCTCTTGACCTTTTTTGCCACTCTTTTTCTTTCTTTATTTAATTTTTTTGCCACCCTTTTTTCACTCTTTTTCTAGAGCACAACAACCAAACTAAAAACAATTACGAAGATGAACTTGGTGCAGATCTAAAAGATGAAGAACATGCAAGATATGCAGCAACAACAACAAGATCTCAATACCAACAAGGCTTGTATTTACTTTTGGTGGGGCTTTGGACTTATAGAACAGAAAATATAGCATGAAAAACACCTGATCTAAACGGATGATAGCAAGATAAACTTGGATAACAGATCCTACCATGTCAACGAAAGCTCTGATGCCAGATGATAGGTGGGAAACCGATGAACGAGTTCACGCCCGAGGGTGGCCCGATCTTCACGTTGTAGGATCGAATCGGGAGGGATAACTACCTGCAAGCATCCAGGATAACTAGCTTTATACCTACCAAGGTTGGATGCAACCCGTACATTGGGGATGGCTGACCGAAGCTACAAGAACTCCAACCCGATGTCCGAACAATCGCAGAACCACAAACCTGGACTAACCCACACAAAACGGACAGAACCGAGGCTCCTTCTCGCGAATCTGGATGAATTCACAAGAGCAAAGGTAGCAAGGATCTCTCGGATCTCTCTAGCAGTCTTGCTGCATAAGCTTGTAGTTGAATAGTTTGACAAAAGGTTCTTTCTAGAGGATGGGGGAGGTAGGGTTTTATAGTAGGGACAACCCCCCCTTAGCTAGGTGTGAAAATGGTTTCAAAAGTAAACATGTTTGGATGGCTTCCTTGGGGGAATAAGCAGTCAACTTTGGGAGTTGTTGGAGAGCTCCTGAGAAACTTGTGAAGCCTTGACAGCCAGGACACCTTCCACGAGATCGGCTAGAACTTTTGACTCACAACTCCAAATGATGTGATTTTTTTTGCATTGGAAAGATAATTTGATGTAGCTTGTGGTGATGTACCCCTATGCCCCCATCTCTCCACCACATGGGTGTGGCACAACAAGACATCAGAGGTAAAAACTTATAGCATCAGCTTCACTTGAAACTTGTTATCTCCAAACTTGTTCCTCCAAACCGGTTGCTTCAATAGCTCATAGGTTATTGGATTTCTTCCATGTGATACCTAAGTTCAACCAACAACAATGGAGATGAAATTGCAGCCATGTATTCAAGATTGTAGTACGAACTTAAGTTAGCATTCACCTGGGCATTTGTTTGCATGATTTGGCTTAGTAATTCTTTCTACCTAAATTTTGCACATTTCTAAAAAGTCGTGTATGATGTACCCATGTGCTCATCATCCTCCCTCCCTTGATGAAGTGTCGTCCTTGACTCTCGTTGACCTACAAAATATAAGTAGAAGGGAAGTAGATAATATTCATGCAAAGGAATAATGCAATCCTCATTTGTAGCTTTCACCTTAGAATTGTGTTGCATCTGATCATGCATTTGTTTATCACACTTGGAGTTTGTCCAGGGATGATCGTTGTTGTTTCATTGATTGAGATGTCCTCATCATCCCCCCTCTCTTGAAAAAGAGTCGTCCTCGACTCTACCTGGTCATCACACAAAGGAAAGCAGGGTAATACCAAATCATAATGCAAAGGTTTCATGATATAGAGATTTTTAGTTTTCAAGTTTGGTATGTTATGGATGATGCCAACATGATATTTTGTTCGACTTAGGAGTTCCTTCCAGCAAACATTTCCATGGAGCACAAATTTATAACCAACCATGAGCATGTCCATATCATCCTCCCTCTCTTGGAGAAAAGTCATCCTCGACTTTACTCAGTCTACAAAATTATAGCACAAGGACACTAGAAAATAACTAGGGAAAGAAAAAGTTGAATTTTTTTGTGTGGATCTCAAGTTTCTCAAATCCATTGTTTTTTCATCATGGTTAAACAAATAATATTGATGGATTGATGGTGTGCTGAAGGATGTGCCCAATAATTTTTCTCTTATTTCATTTTCCATTGTTTCAAGAGTTCATATGTGCATACCTTGGGGTGCATCAAAATGGAAGATCCTTTTTTTTACCTCATCGAGTACATGCATGCCTTTCCGAAAATCAATCTTCACACATGCACCTTGTGTAGTGGTACTCCATGTCCTCCATATTTGTTCTTGGATCTCAATCTCCCATCATTGCAAGATGGCTGATAGGTATGCCTTTTGCACATGCACATATTTCAAAGACAGAGAATTTTGTGAAAGGTTAGTTACTGAATGTTCCTCTCTCTTTTCATTTGGTGGACTACTAATTTCCCATGGTGGTGGATTACTCATCTCGCTATTATCTTGTTGAAAAATATGAACCTCACATTTAGTGGACTCACACAACACATTAGTCCTCTCTCCCTGAATGTGTGGTATATCTAGGTGGGGACCTTGCATTTCTCTAATCTCATGATGAATAATCTAATCCTCACATTTTGTGGACTCACTCACCTCACTTTTCTTATCACCCTCAATATATGGAATTGTGGAAAGTGGACACTCTTCCTCACATTTTTTGGAGTCACTCAACTCATTTTTCTTTTCACTCTCAAGTGGTGCGATGTTTGAAAGTGGAAACTCTTCCTCACTTCTGATGGAGTCACTCAGCTTGCTTTTCTTATCACTCTCAAGTTGTGGGATTTCAGATTGTGAACTCTCTTCCTCACATGGAATTTGTGGCACATGTTTCCTAGATGTTGGGACAATAGTGGTGGTCAAGATGGGAACATTAGGAATGAACTTTTCATGTAAACATGGGCTATGAATCACCGCAGTCGGTTCATCAACCACGGTCATTGTCGGATTCTGGGTTCCGGCAAACCCTTATGAGGTTCGAACTCTGGGGTGCGCACGAAGAACTCTCTCTTTAGTTCGCCGCTCAACGATCTTAGGGCCTAGCTCGATGAACCCAAAGAACACGATACACAGAGGTTTATACTGGTTCGGGCCACCGTTATGGTGTAATACCCTACTCCAGTTGGTGGTGGTGGATTGCCTCGAGGGCTAAGGATGAACTAGTACAGTGGATGAACATCCTCGAGAGGAGAGGTGTCCTTGAGCTCTATAAGCTGGTGCGATGGCCTTGGTGGAATGGATCCAATCCAAGATAAGATGCCCCCTACGATGGTGGCTAGTCCTATTTATAGAGGACCTGTGAGGGAGTCCTGGACTAAGGGGTCCTCGGGCGTCCGGCCTGTTATCTATGGGCTGGACTGGTGGGCTGTGAAGACATGAAGGCCGAAGACTCTACCCGTGTCCAGATTGGACTCTCCTTGGCGTGGAAGGCAAGCTTGGCGATCAACTATGAAGATTCCTTCCTATGTAACTGACTCTATGCAACCCTAGACCCCTCCGGTGTCTATATAAACCGGAGGGCATAGTCCGGATAGCATATACTCATTACCATAGTCATACAGGCTAGACTTTTAGGGTTTAGCCATTACGATCTCGTGGTAGATCAACTCTTGTAATACTCATATTCATCAAGACTCAAACAGGAAGTAGGGTATTACCTCCATAGAGAGGGCCCGAACCTGGGTAAACATCGTGTCCCCTGTCTCCTGTAACCATCGATCCTAGACGCACAGTTCGGGACCCCCTACCCGAGATCCACCGGTTTTGACACCGGTGCTTTCATTGAGAGTTCCACCGTGCCGTCGATGAAAGGTTTGATAGCCCCTTCAATCGTCGATAGTGACGCCGTCCAAGGAGAAACCTTCCTCCCCGGATAGATCTTCGTGTTCGGCGGCTTCGTACTGCGGGCCAACTCGCTTGGCCATCTGGAGCAGATCGATAGCTACGCCCCTGGCCATCAGGTCAGATTCGGAAGCTTGAACTACGTCGCGGACGTCCGCGGAGACCTGATCTTCGACGGATTCGAGACCGCGACGATCGCTCCCCCTCGCTCCGATGAACATGACTTAAATCTGTCATCGGATCACATCCAGGAGATGGTTCCTATTGCTGCAACGGCCTTAGAACCGGAGCAGATCGTGCCATTAGAGGCCATAGAGTCCACGGCGTTGGAGCCGCACACATACTCGACACCCTACAATATTTGCTTCAACGGAACTCCGGACTCGTCTCCGGCTATAAGTTCCGGACCATGTACGCCTGCGGACACCGAGCTGGATCGGTTATCGATTTTCGAATTCAGCGCCGCAGACATCTTCCAGCACTCACCTTTGGGTGACGTGCTAAACTCTTTAAAGAATTTGTCCTTGGAGAAGGACTCACAGCCGAACTATGTTCGGTTCGAGCTAGAGGCTGATGATGGGGAATTTTGCTTCCCACCCGCCACCCACTTCATAGCCACCGTCGATGACATAACCGACGTGCTTGATTATGGCTCCGAAGACACCAACGGTATGGATGACGATGCCGACAAGGAGCAAGGCCAAGACCCGGCATTCACCAGACGTTGGACGGCCACCTCTTCGTACGATGTGTACATGGTTGACACACCTAATAAGGCTAGCGATGATGACAAAGAAGATCCAGTTCTGAATAAACCTTCTGAGACACAGTCCTAGCGTCGGCGCCCTAAACCCCAATCTAAGCCTTGTCGCTCAAAAGATGGCAACACTGGCACCGGAGAAAATAGTACTCCGGGCGACGCCGAAAACAATGAAGACCCTGTTGGAGCAGCATCCGAACAGGAGGAACAAGACAACTGACAAGCTAACCCTGATCAACAGGTCGCGCCCAATGACCCGGATGACGATAGCTATCATACACTCTCCAAGGATGAGGAGAGCCTCAGCAGCGAGGATTTTATCGTGCCTGAGGCACCCCTCGAGCAGGAGCGCTTCAAGCGCCAGCTAATAGCTACTACAAGAAGCCTGAAGAAAAAGCAGCAGCAGCTCCAAGCCGATCAAGACCTACTCATTGACAGATGGACCGATGTCCTGGCAGCCGAAGAATACGGCCTCAAGCGCTCAACCAAGAGTTACCCGAAGCACAGACTACTACCTCAGTTTGATGAGGAGGCACCAGATCCCATACCTCCCTCGCGCAATGCGGAACGACCACCACGTGGTTGGGATAGTGCAGCGGACCGACCACCCCGCGGTCGGGATAAAACGGCAACTCAGGCCGAACAACAGCCCGCCCCACCGCCTCGTAAAAACAGAGACAGAGCAGCTCGGGACCATACATACGACCTTCGGCAGGACCTGGACAGTAGAGCAGGACACACCAGATCAATCTACGGATCGCGAGGACGCTTTCCGACTCGGGATGATGGGTGATGACCCACAAGTATAGGGGATCTATCATAGTCCTTTCATAAGTAAGAGTGTCAAACCCAATGAGGAGCAGAAGGAAATGATAAGCGGCTTTCAGCAAGGTATTCTCTGCAAGTACTGAAATAAGCGGTAACAGATAGTTTTGTGATAAGATAAATTGTAACGAGCAACAAGTAACAAAAGTAAATAAAGTGCAGCAAGGTGGCCCAATCCTTTTTGTAGCAAAGGACAAGCCGGAACAAACTCTTATATAAGGAAAAGCGCTCCCGAGAACACATGGGAATATCGTCAAGCTAGTTTTCATCATGTTCATATGATTCGTGTTTAGTACTTTGATAATTTGATATGTGGGTGGACCTGTGCTTGGGTGCTGTTCTTACTTGAACAAGCCTCCCACTTATGATTAACCTCTATTGCAAATATCCGCAACTACAACAAAAGTATTAAGGTAAACCTAACCATAGCATGAAACATATGGATCCAAATCAGCCCCTTACGAAGCAACGCATAAACTAGGGTTTAAGCTTACATCACTCTAGCAACCCATCATCTACTTATTACTTCCCAATGCCTTCCTCTAGGCCCAAATAATGGTGAAGTGTTATGTAGTCGACGTTCACATAACACCACTAGAGGCTAGACAACATACATCTCATCAAAATATCGAACGAATACCGAATTCACATGACTACTAATAGCAAGACTACTCCCTTGTCCTCAGGAACAAACGTAACTACTCACAAAGCATATTCATGTTCATAATCAGAGGGGTAATAATATGCATATAGGATCTGAACATATGATATTCCACCATATAAACCAACTAGCATCAACTACAAGGAGTAATCAACACTACTAGCAACCTACTAGCACCAATCCCGGACTTGAAGACAAGAATTGGATGCAAGAGATGAACTAGGGTTTGGAGATGAGATGGTGCTGGTGAAGATGTTGATGGAGATTGCCCTCTCTCGATGAGAGGAGCGTTGGTCATGACGATGGTGATGATTTCCCCCTCCCGGAGGGAAGCGTCCCCGGCAGAACAGCTCTGCCGGAGCCCTAGATTGGTTCCGCCAAGGTTCCGCCTCGTGGCGGCGGAGTCTCGTCCCGAAAGGTTGCTTCTGGTTTTTTTTGACGGAAGACTTCATATAGGAGAAGATGGGCGTCGGAGATCCACCAGGGGCCCACAAGGTAGGGGGGCGCGCCCTAGGGGGGGACGCCCCCCACCCTCGTGGACAGGGTGTGGGCCCCCTGGCCTTCATCTTTGGCAGGTATTTTTCATTATTTATTTGAAGATATTCCGTGGAGTTTCAGGACTTTTGGAGTTGCGCAGAATAGGTCTCTAATATTTGCTCCTTTTCCAGCCCAGAATTCCAGCTGCCGGCATTCTCCCTCTTTATGTAAACCTTGTAAAATAAGAGATAATAGCCATAAGTATTGTGACATAATGTGAAGTAACAGCCCATAATGCAATAAATATCGATATAAAAGCATGATGCAAAATGGACGTATCAACTCCCCCAAGCTTAGACCTCGCTTGTCCTCAAGCAAAAAGCCGATAACAATAAATATGTCCTCATGTTTAGAGGTAGAGGTGTCGATAAAAATAAAATACGAACATGAAGGCTTCATGATTATTCTCATAACATCAACATATATAGATTTTGTCATATGATTACTTATGTTCAAGTGATGATCTATTCACAATGCAAAAGTATGAATCAGAAACATTATTGGGCACCAACAAACTATAATCTCAGTCATTGAAGCAATTGCAATTTATCATAACATCGGAAAGAGTCTATGTCAGAGCTAAAAAGCAAGTCCACATACTCAACTATCATCTAGTCCTTCATAACTGCTAACACTCACGCAATACTTGTGGTTATGAAGTTTTAATCGGACACAGAGAAAGATAGGGGCTTATAGTTTTGCCCCACAACCTATTACCTTAAGGTAATGTCAACAATAATAACTCATGCTCCTCTACATCCAATTATATATATATATATATATATCATGTTCTTTCCAACATGCTAGGCTTGCCAAAGGATGAAATGAAAAAGGAAAGGTGAAGATCACCGTGACTCTTGCATAAGGTAGGAGATAATAATAAAAGATAGGCCCTTCGCAGAGGGAAGCAGAGGTTGCCATGCGCTTTTATGGTTGGATGCACAAAATCTCAATGCGAAAGAACGTCACTTTATATTGCCTTGTGATATGAACCTTTATTATGCAGTCCGTCGCTTTTATTACTTCCACATCACAAGATCGTATAAAGCTTATTTCTCCCACACCAATCAATCATACATATTTAGAGCAATTTTTATTGCTTTGCACCGATGACAACTTACTTGAAGGATCTTACTCAATCCATAGGTAGATATGGTGGACTCTCATGGCAAAACTGGTTTAAGGGTATTTGGAAGCACAAGTAGTATCTCTACTTGGTGCTGAGAATTTAGCTAACATGAGGGGAAAGGCAAGCTCAACATGTTAGAGGATCCATGACAACATACTTTATCTCAGATATAAGAAAACATAACTCATTACGTTGTCTTCCTTGTCCAACATCAACTTTTTAGGATGTCATATTTTAATGAGTGCTCCCAATCATAAAAGATGTCAATGATAATATATCTATATGTGAAAAACCTCTTTCCTTATTACTTCCTATTAATTGCAACGACGACCAAAGCTATGTATGTCAACTCCCAACAACTTTTAATCATCATACTCTTTCTATGTGAAGTCATTACTCTCAATAAGATCAATATGAGCTCTTTGTTTCTTTTTATTCTTTTCTTCTTTTCTTTTATTCACCCAAGATCATGGCAAAATAACCAAGCCCTTGACTCAACACTAATCTTTATTATATATAGCTCACGGACTCGATTACATAGAGAGATCATAAAGCAAAACTCAAAACTAGATCATGCCATAAACTTTATTCTATTAGATCAAAATACTACTAATAGGATCGAACTAAGAAAAACGGTAAAGATAGGAGTTGTGATTGTGATACGATACCGGGGCACCTCCCCCAAGCTTGGCATTTGCCAAGGGGAGTGCCCATACCCATGTGATTATGTCTCCTTCTTTGTTGGTGAAGAAGAAGGTGGAGGTGTTGTCGATGATGCGGGCTTGTCGTCCATCTTCCAAGGCATAGGCTCACCATCATAGAAGGATGATCGAGTCTCCGGGATCCTCAAATCTGCAGCCAAACTCATCCTTTTGAATCTATATTCATACTCACAGTTTTGGTTTTGCAGGTCATAGATTTGAGCTTGGAGATGCTCGATCTTCTCATGAAGCTTGAAGATGGCCTCCCCTATGTTGTCTGCATCCAATTTGTGGTTGCTAGTGAACTCCGCGATCATCATGTTGTTGGAGTTGAGTCCACGTTCCACCATCCCTTGACACTTGAAAACTTGTTGCTCCACTGCTTCGAGCCTCGTCTCCACGCTTCCAGTTCCCTTTGGTCCCTCTTCATCGTGGATGTGCAGCAACCCATCACGCAACTCAATTGTTTGAGGGTGTCGCAGCACCTCCGCGAGGTAAGGGTTGATGACCTTCTCGAAGAACTTGTCCTTGGAAGCACTTGGGGACGTCATGATAATCTAGATCTGTCAGAAAAACAGCTCGAAACAAGAACATAGGAGATTTGCGTGATACGGGAGTCAAAACCTTCGGGAAAATATATAATAAATTTTTACCGACCAAAATACGTAACGTGCAAGAAAACAAAGTCCGAAAGGCACACGAGGTGCTCACGAGGTAGGGGGGGCGCGCCCAGGGGAGTAGGGCGCGCCCACCACCCTCATGGGGCCCTCGTGTCCTTCCCGGACTGCCACTATTTTTCTATTTTTCTAAATATTCCAAACGGAGAAATATTGCCTTAAAAATTGTTTTCGAGTCGGTTTACTTACCGTACCACATACCTATTTCTTTTCGGAGTCTGAAACGTTCTGGAAAGTGTCCCTTATGTATTCCTCCGGGGTTACGGTTTCAATATCATTGGTTTCAACATTTATGGGATTACCTGAAATATAATGTTTAATTCTTTGACCATTTACCACCTTTGGATTTGTACCTTCAAAGTTGTTGATCTTTATGGCACCGGAACGATAGACCTCCTCAATGACGTAGGGACCTTCCCACTTAGAGAGAAGTTTTCCTGCAAAAAATCTTAAACGAGATTTGTATAGCAATACATAATCACCTACGTTAAACTCACGCTTTTGTATCCTTTTGTCATGCCATCTTTTAACTTTTTCTTTAAACAACTTGGAATTTTCATACGCTTGGGTTCTCCATTCATCAAGTGAGCTAATATCAAATAACCTCTTCTCACCGGCAAGTTTGAAATCATAGTTGAGCTCTTTAATAGCCCAATAAGCCTTATGTTCTAGTTCGAGAGGTAAGTGACATGCTTTTCCATAAACCATTTTATACGGAGACATACCCATAGGATTTTTATATGCAATTCTATAGGCCCATAATGCATCATCAAGTTTCTTAGACCAATTCTTTCTAGACCTATTGACAGTCTGGGTCCTCGACCGCCACAGCCTAGTAGGTGCGCTCGAGAGAGCACCCCGCGTCCTTTTCTTCGCAGGCGACTATGATGGCACCGCCGCTCCCTGGCATCTTGAGGACATTGTAGCCATGACGAGTCACTGCCATAAACTTGGCTAGGGCGGAATACCCAAGGATGGCATTGTACGACAGGCGGATGTGGGCGACGTCAAAGTCGATGAGCTCGGTGCGGTAGTTGTCGCGCTTGCCGAAGGTGACAGGGAGGCGGACCTGCCCTATCGGGGTGGTGGAGCCATCGGTCACTCCTGAGAAGGGCTTGGTAGGCTGCAGCTGATCATATGGCACTTGGAGGTGATCGAACGTCTCGACGGATGGGACATTGAGCCCTGCACTGCCGTCGATGAGGGTCTTGGGGACTTGGACGTTGCTGATGATGGGCGAGCAGAGCATCGGGAAGGCGCCGACAGTTGCCGCACACTTGAGCTGGTCAGATGAGCTGAAGGTGATGGTGCACTTGGACCACCTGAGCTGGCGCATGGCCGCGAGCCTAGGGAGGGCCCCGTTCACCTCACGAGCAAACTGCTCGAAGATGCGCTGGGAGGCTAGAGCCTGAGCTCCACCCAAGATGCAGGCGATGGCGCGCGGCTCCTGGAAGCCCCCAGCCCCCTCGTCCTGGTGATGGTCGACGTTGCGGCAGTGGCAGTGGAGGGAAGCCAGCCTTTCCTTGAGGACGGTCCTCACGAGGTTGATCCCTCCAGGCTCCCTCACGAGGCTGGTCCTGCTAGCGGTCCTCACAAGGCTGGTCGCGCCACTCCTGGCGGGGGCCATGGTCGTCCCAGCGTCCTCCACTTCGTCCTCCACTTCATCCTCCTCCTCGGCCGTAGCCTCGGTCGTTGCGCTCGGGGCTTCGACCAAAGCGCCCATCATGGATGGCCCTGAGCTCCTGACAGTCATTGGTGTTGTGGTTGTGATGTTGTGGAAGGCGCAGAACGGGTGGCTGCCCTTGGATGACTCCAGGCGGTCGCGGCCGCGCTTCATCTCTGGCTTAGCCGCGAGCACGGCTGCTCCCTTGCGCTTCACATCCTTGGTCTTGGCCTTCTTGTCTTCTAGGTCAGTAGCTGGAAGCTCGAGGAGGGAGAGGCGCCCCTCCTCAGCTCTCGCACACTTGGTCGCCATGTTGAACATCTCCAGAGCTACGCATAGGTCCTCGTGGATGGCGAGCTCCTCCTTCATCTTGACGTCGCGGACGCCATCAGAGAACGCGGAGATGATGGCCTCGTCTATCACCTTGGGGATCTTGAGGCGGACGCTGTTGAAGCGCTGGAATGTATTTCTGCAGGGTCTCCGCTTGCTGCTGCTTGATGCGCCGCAGGTCACCCGCGGCCGATGGGCGGTCGCGAGTGCCCTCGAAGTTGGCGACGAAACGCTCGCGCATCTCGCCCCAGGAGGAAATCGATCCCACGGGCAAGTTCAGAAGCCACGAGCGCGCGCCATCCTTGAGGGCCATGGGAAACCAATTCGCCATGACCTTCTTGTCGCCGTTTCTGCCTTGATGCTCAGCTCGTAAAGCTGCAGGAACTCAGCTGGGTCAGGGGTGCCATCTTAGTGTGGAGGTAGGTCGGGCTTGAACTTCCTGTGCTAGACGATGCTACGCAGCTCAGGAGTGAAGGCACGCCAGCCTGCTGTAGTCACTGGAGCCCGTCGAGGGAGCAGATCTTGGTCTTGGTACCCACGAGCCGCCACCGCAAGCGGCACACGGTCTTGACGTGGCGGTGCTGGGAGTGCAGGAGCATCTTGTTGCTGCCGAGGGACCTCCCGACATCTTCCTTCTTCACGCGCGGGCGCCCCGTGGGGCCGCGCATCTTGGTGCGAGGGCGACGTCTTGACGCGGAGGTGGTGGAGGCGCTCCGTGGGCCACGTCGCCCGCAACGGGAGGCGGACGGGACAGCAAGAGGGACAGTGCAGGAAGAGCCCCCAGCGGCGCTGACAAGCTCGGCGATGCGGTCCAGCCAGTCCTCGTAGAGGTTGTCGACTGGGCGATAGCGCAGGAGCTCGTGCGCCGTGAGCAGCGCGGCCTGCGCGTCTAGGGGCCTGCGGTGAGCGTGAGATGACGAGCCGACCGGAGTCAGCGACGGGGTGGCGGTGCGTCCGTCCGGCCGCACGGAGAAGTGCAGTGATGAAGGCTGCTGCTCGTTCCCCGCCGGGCCGGTGGCGGCATTGGCAGCAGGTGATGGAGAGCGACGGGGAGGCCCGCCGACGGGCGCCGTTTGGGGGAGGCGAGCGTTGAGAGCGGCCCGACGCTCAGCGTGGGATTGACGAGCATCAGCCATGGAACTGGCGGGGCGGTGGAGCGTGGATCAATGGAGGAAAAGCTTCGGCGCACCCCTACCTGGCGCGCCAAAAGTCGGATTCTAGGTTCCGGCAAACCCTTATGAGGTTCGAATTCTAGGGTGCGCACGAAGAACTCTCTCTCTAGTTCGCCGCTCAACGATCTCACGGCCTAGCTCGACGAACCCAAAGAACACAAGACGCAGAGGTTTATACTAGTTCGGGCCACCATTGTGGTGTAATACCCTACTCCAGTGTGGTGGTGGTGGATTGCCTCGAGGTCTAAGGATGAACTAGTACAGTGGATGAACAACCTCTGGAGGAGAGGTGTCCTTGAGCTCTATAAGCTGGTGCGATGGCCTTGGTGGAATGGATCGAATCCAAGATCATATGCCCCCTACGATGGTGGCTAGTCCTATTTATAGAGGCCCTGGTCCTCTTCCCAAATGTTAGGCGGGAAGGGGGACAACTAGTACTATCCTGACAAAAGGTGGTCTTCGCCTACCAAAGGCTCTGGTGGTGACGCTGCTGTGGGCTCCGTGGTGACCTCCGTCCTGCCGTCCTACTGGTCTAGGTCTTGTTGCACTGATATGGAAACCTTTGCCTGATGCCTCGGCACTCCTCGCCTGCGCTTGCCTCTTTAGCACCAAAGAGGAAACTGGCACACTACGCCCGTTGGCACCCGCCTGGCCTTGGTCATCATGTCTCATGTCACATGAACCTCGCGAGGTTCCCCTTGCATAGATATCTCCGCTCCTCTGGAGCCAGCCTAGGGAGGCCGCCCCCAGGGAGGTCTTGGTGTCGCCCGCTTCGCGAGGCTTGGCCCATCGTGAGGGTCTTGAGTTGTTGCTGCCGAAGCTGGGCCGTATCGGGCCGTTGGTGGAGCCACGCCATGGGCCGCAGGCAGGCAAGTCTGGGGACCCCCGTTCCTAGGACGCTGATAGTTATGCTTTGCGATGGGTCGTCGGTGTGCTGACGGGTGCCATTACTTTGCTGTCGGCCTTGACGTCCTTGCTGTGACTCATGAGCAGCAATGACACGCCTAGGGCTGATACGTCTCCAATGTATATATAATTTTTGATTGTTCCATGTTGTTATATTATCATTCCTGGATGTTTTACAATCATTTTATAGCAACTTTATATCATTTTTTGGGACTAACCTATTGACATAGTGCCTAGTGCCAGTTGCTGTTTTTTGCTTGTTTTTTACTTCGCAGAAAATCCATACCAAATGGAGTCCAAACACAGCGAAACTTTTTGGAGAATTTTTCTGGGCTATTAGAAACAGGATGGCAAAGGAAGTACCAGAGGTGTGCCCTGAGGTGGGCACAAGCCACCTTGGTGGCCTCCCGTATCGCCTCTTTGCTCTAGAAATACCCCAATATTCCAAAAATACTAGGAGAGTCGATGAAACACAATTCTAGCCGCCGCAAGTTACAGAAACCACATATCCAATCTAGACACCATCACGGAGGGGTTCATCATCCTCATTGGTGCCTCTCAGATGATGCATGAGTAGTTCATTGTGGATCTACGAGTTCGTAGGTAGTAGCTAGATGGCTTCCTCTCTCTCTTTTGATTCTCAATACAATGGTCTCTTGGAGATCTATTTGATGTAACTCTTTTTGCGGTGTGTTTGTTGGGATCCGATGAACTTTAAGTTTATGGTCACATCTATTTTATCCATGAAAGAAATTTGAGTTTCAATCTCTTATATGCATGATTACTAATAGCCTTGTATTTCTTCGTTAAATCTTTGGTTTAGTTAGGCTGACTAGATTGATTTTTCTTGCCATGGGAAGAGGTGCTTTGTGATGGGTTCGATCTTACGGTGCTCAATCCTAGTGACAAAAGGAAAAATGACACGTATGTATCGTTTCTATTAAGGATAACAAGATGGGGGTCTATTCCTACATGAATAGATCTTGTCTACATCATGTCATCATTCTTATCGCATTACTCCATTTCTCCATGAACTTAATACACTAGATGCATGCTGGATAGCGGCCGATGTGTGGACTAATAGTAGTAGATGCAGGTAGGAGTCGGTCTACTAATATTGGACGTGATGCCTATATAATGATCATTGCCTGGATATTGTCATAATTATTTGAAGTTCTATCAATTCCCCAACAATAATTTGTTTACCCACCGTATGCTATTTTTCTCGAGAGAAGCCACTAGTGAAATCTACGGCCCCCGGATCTCTTATTTATCATATTTGCCTTCGAGATCTATTTTTATTCTCTTTTATTTTCAGATCTATTAATCCAAAAACCCAAAAATACCTTGCTGCACTTTTTTTATTATTTATTTTATTTCGCGTTTCCACGAGATCCATTTATCCAATCTACTACAAATTTACCTATTTTTTTACACGGAGGGATTAACAACCCCTCTTACATGTCGAGTTGCAAGTATTTGTTCTTTGTGTGCAGGTACCGTTTACATAGTGTTGTGTGGTTCTCCTACTGGTTCGATAACCTTGCACTCATCACTGAGGGAACCTACCATAGCTGTGCTGCATCATCCCTTCCTCTTTGGGGAAATACCGACGTAGTTCAGGCCGCATCAAAAGGAGTTTCTGGCGCCGTTGCCGGGGAGACATCATCAACATCTATCAGGTTCCTAATCAAAAATCTCATCTCCTTGCAATTTACATTATTTGCCATTTGCCTCTCATTTTCATCTCCCCAACTTCACAAAATATGCCGTTTTATTCGCCCCTTTTTCGTTCGCTGTTTTCTCATTAGATCTATTTTTGTGTGCAATTTTGTTTGTCACTTTTTGTCGATGGATAGTTCTTCCTCTATTGCGTGCACTCCCGAGAATGAGTTTTTGAACTTAAAACAAAGGGGACGAGAGAATTTAAAAGATGCTTGGTATAGGATTTGCAATGCTCATAATAGATCTTTTCATAAGCAATCTACCGTTGTTCTTCTTTGCTGTTTTTGTGTGGGCATCACTACTTGGTATAGATTCGTCCTTGATACGATTACCGGTGGGAATTTTCTGATGTGTCCTTCTCTATATGCTTTTAATGCTATGGGAAATTTAGTGGGATCACCACCTCCTATCGATAATGAAACAACTTTAACTCTCGAGCATGTTGTGGAAAGGCTAGATGCTCTTGAAAAGAAAATTCTCACCGAAGAAAATATCGAAAAATTAGATAAAAGGATGCACAATCTTGCTAATAGAATCAGGTCATAAGCGGGTGATGCTCTTAAGGTACTAAAAGAAAAAGAACTCGCATTTAACGAGAGGATAGAGGAGAGCCCCGCTAGAATTGATAAGTTGGAAGAAATTTTTAGTAATCTAAGCACATCCTTTTCTTACGCTAAAACTATTAAAAATTCCAGTAAAAATTGGCAAGATTACTCAAGTCACTAAAAACAAGGGTGCAACTTCTAATAGTAACAAAGAAGATCTTAAGATGATTAGTATTCACCCATATTTCGTTCAAGTGATAAAAGACCCAATTGGCAAGAATGAATTCTTCAAACTTGTTCCTAGGATTATTGTTATTGAAAATTCGTATGCTAAATCTTTGAAGAATTCTAAGTGCTTGATTGAGGAGTTGGAAACCAAAGACGACAACACTTAGATCTTTGCATTATGCCTAGCTAGGGGCATAAAACAATAGCGCTTGTTGGGAGGCAACTCAATGAATAAAATTTATTTTTGTCTTTTTCTTTCTGTTCTTGAGTGTTTGCACAATTATGCTACTGTTATGATTGTGTTTTTATGTTTTAATTAGTGTTTGTGCCAAGCAAAGCCTTTGGGAACATGTTGGGTGATAGTTGATTTGATCTTGTTGAAAAACAGAAACTTTTGCGTCCAGTAAAACAATTTTGAAATTTCACAGAAACACGACAAAGTCCTAATTTTTGTACACAAGATTGATATACAAATTTCCCACGTTGTCCTAAATTTTCAGAATTTTTGGAGTTACAGAAGTATACGAAGTTTTCAGATTGCTACAAACTGTTCTATTTTTGACAGATTCTGTTTTCTTTGCGTTGTGTACTTATTTTGATGAATCTATGGTTTGTATTGGAGGGTATAACCCATGGTAAAGTTGGAATACAGTAGTTATAATGAAAAAAAATAAAATGTGAGTGGGTTTGCAACAGTACTTAGAGTAGTGATTTGCTTTGTTATACTAATGGATCTCACGAAGGTTCTGTTGAGTTTTGTGTCATTGAAGTTTTCAAGTTTTGCGTGAGATCACGGTGGATGAAGGAATAAGGAGTAAGAAGAGCCTAAGATTGGGGATGCCCCATGGCATCCCAAGCTATTATCTAAAAGAGAAGCAAGCAACTAAGCTTGGGGATGCCCCTGAGTGGCATCCCCTCTTTCTTCTAACGACCATCGGTATTTTACTTGGAACTATATTTTTATTCGTCACATATCATAATTTTTGCTTGTAACGTCTTGTGTTATTTGAGTCTTTGCTTATTTTTCCTTTTAGTTTAAGTCAAGTATCCTTGCTGAACACACCTATTTGAGAGAGCCAAAATTATGCTATGATTTGTAAGAATTGCTCTATGTGCTTCACTTAAATCTTTTTGATCTATGGAACTGCTCTAGTGCTTCTCTTATATTTTTTTGAGCACGATGTGCTTTATAATTTTTGAAGAAATGCTCTCATGCTTCACTTAGATTTATTTGAGAGTTAGTAATTTTTTTAGAAATTCTCTCATGCTTCACTTATATTATTTTGAGAGAAGAAAATTTTACGCTCATGTTCTTCACTTAGATTTGTTTGAGCTATCAAAACATATGAAACTAGTCCCAAAGCGATAGATATTCAAGAAGGATATAATAAAAACTTTCATGAAGATCATTTGACAAAATAAACTTGATTCTTTGTAATAGTTTTGCGATATGATGATATAATATGTGAGTCATGTTGATGAGTAATCATGGTTGAGTAAGAATATTGATTACCTATGCAAGCATGAAAGACAATAGTTATGCAATTAAATTACATCCTACTCATGGTGCATTACTCGGTGTTAGTTATGCTTAATGCTCGCTTATGATATTATTGTTTCTTGGTTGGATGCTTCTCAATCTTTTGCTAGCCTTCACTTGTAATAAGTGGTATTACTACTTGTGCACCCAAAATCCTTAAACCATTTTTGCCATATGAGTCCACTGTACCTACCTATATGCGGTATTCTTTTGCCGTTCTAAGCAAATTTGTATGTGCCATCTCTAATTTTCAAAATAAATTTCCTTTTTGTGTGCTCATACCGCTCATGAAACAGTAGTGGGTGGCTAATATATTTCCATGCTAGATGTGTCAAGATGTGTGTTTATTCACGTGTCAATGCACGAGAGTACGACAAAGGTATTAGGGATGCCTAGTCCCGAAATGAAAAATGAATACTTTATGTTGTCAAATAATAAATTCCTTGGAAAGTGTTGGTATGGATGGCACCCGTGGATTCGGTTAGCCATGGAATGTGAAAATATGGTGGAAAAAAGAATAAACTTTATTTTCTGTTTGGAACCTCCTATGATATATTTAGCATGGAAAGTAATGGGAACTACTCGATCGTTTTCGTTGACAGGAAAGGCATGCCACCCAAAATGTTTTATCTCTATCTTTTTCGCTTTGAGCTCTGGCACCTCTACGAATCCCTACTCTCCTCTGCGAAGGGCCTTTCTTTTACTTTATGAAATTTTATTTTTATTTGAGTCTCCATCTTCTCTTATAAAGCACCAACTAAGGGGCACTATGATTGTACTTGAGCATTGGGTGTAGCTAATATGCGAGTGTGTTTCATGAATGGATCAATGATTGAGCATAATGAGCAAGGGATAACTTGCTTTAGTATTGATATTTTGAAAGACATGGTTGCTTGTTGATATGCTTGAGTATTGAAATCTTCATGTCAAAACTATACTATTGCTTTGAATCTTATAGAAGCCCGAATGTCCATGCTACAAAGAAAATAATATGTGATGAACATGATAGGCAGCATTCCACATCAATTTTTTTGTTTTTATCATTTACCTACTCGAGGACGAGCAGGAATTAAGCTTGGGGATGCTGATACGTCTCCAATGTATCTATAATTTTTCATTATTACATACTGTTATATTATCATTCTTGGATGTTTTACAATAATTTTATAGCAACTTTATATCATTTTTTGGGACTAACCTATTGACATGGTGCACAGTGCAAGTTGCTGTTTTGGTTGTTTTTTCTTCGCAGAAAATCAATACTAAACGGAGTCCAAACACAGTGAAACTTCTTGGAGAATTTTTCTGGGCCAGAAGACACAGGATGGGCCAAACTACCAGAGGGGTGCCCCGAGGGGGGCACAACCCACCTGGGCGTTCCTGGGGGCCCAGGCTCGCCCTGGTGGGTTGTTCCCACCTCGGTGGCCTCCCGCACCGCCTCTTTGCTCTATAAATACCCCAACATTCCAAAACCCCTAGGGGAGTCGGCGAAACACAATTCCAGTCGCCGTAAGTTCCAGAAACCACAGATCCAATCTAGACACCATCACGGAGGGGTTCATCATCCTCATTGGTACCTCTCCGATGATGCATGAGTATTTCATTGTAGACCTACGGGTCCGTAGTTAGTAGTTAGATGGCTTCCTCTCTCTCTCTCTCTCTCTCTCTCTCTCTCTCTCTCTTTTGATTCTCAATACAATGGTCTCTTGGAGATCTATTTGATGTAACTCTTTTTGCGGTGTGTTTGTTGGGATCCGATGAACTTTGAGTTTATGATCAGATCTATTTTATCCATCAAAGTTATTTGAGATTTGATCTCTTATATGCATGATTACTTATAGCCTCGTATTTCTTCTTCGAATCTTTATTTTAGTTAGGCCGACTAGATCAATTTTTCTTGCCATGGGAAGAGGTGCTTTGTGATGGGTTCAGTCTTATGGTGCTCAATCCCAGTGACAGAAGGGGAATTGACACATATGTATCATTGCTATTGAGGATAAAAAGATGGGTCTATTCCTACATGAATAGATCTTGTCTAGATCATGTCATCGTTCTTATTGCGTTACTCCGTTTCTCCATGAACTTAATACACTAGATGCATGCTGGATAGCGGTCGATGTGTGGAGTAATTGTAGTAGATGCAGGCAGTAGTCGCTCTACTAATCTTGGACGTGATGCCTATATAATGATCATTGCCTGGATATCATCATAATTATTTTAAGTTATATGTATTGCCCAACAGTAATTTGTTTACCCACCGTATGCTATTTTTCTCGAGAGAAGCCACTAGTGAAATCTACGGCCCCCGGGTCTCTTCTTTATCATATTTGCCTTCGAGATCTATTTTTAGTCGCTTTTATTTTCGGATATATTAATCCAAAAACCCAAAAATACCTTGCACGTCGACAATAGTAAGATCTATTTATTTTATTCCATGTTTCCACGAGATCTATTTATCTAATCTACTACAAATTTACCTATCTTTTTACCCGGGAGGGATTGACAACCCCTCTTACACAAGTACTTGTTATCTGTGTGCAGGTACCGTTTACATAGTGTTGTGTGGTTCTCCTACTGGTTCGATAACTTTCATCACTGAGGGAAATACCTACCATAGTTGTGCTGCATCATCCCTTCCTCTTTGTTGAAATACCGACGTTGTTCAAGCCGCATCAAGGGCCAGCAGTAGTTTGCCCTTGAGATGTCGTCCTTGCCGCATTTCTGGAGCAGCGGCGACACACCCACGAGCAGCAGTGACACCATGCCCTCGAGCATGTGTTCTTTGCCGCACTTCATGAGAGCAGGGGATTGTCTGTATTGAACCCTATCACCACCCGCTGGAGGGCGCTCGTGAAGCATCCTCTCCATGGCTCGGAGTATGTTGTTCTCGAGTTGCTGCACATCAGCGCGGGTGGCCAAACAATTTTCTCCTCCATGATTCTTTTGACGTGTAGTTGGTCTAGATCCTGCCATGTTACTGGGGCTACAAAAGTGGAATAGGATAATTTTTGTGGAATCACACAACCTCACCTCTTACTCACAAAAGTTCTTATGAGTTCACATCAGATTGTGCTTTTCCCGGATGTGTTATAGCGATTGAAAGACAAGGATCAAAGAACTACCTTCAGTTTTTGGTGGAACTCGGTGGAGTAGAAAAGGTGTTTGTTCTGTAATCAAGTTGATGCAAACCAAGAAAATATGGGGATAGATCTGCTGCACCTTTGCACCAAGATTGAAAAACACACAACACAAAAGCTTGTGAAATATTTCTACCAAGTTGAAACTTTTGGATCTTACACAACACTTTCTTTTTCTCTCTTCACTTTTTTTTCCACACTTTTTCTTTGTTTCTTTAATTTTTTGCCACTTTTTTTTCACTCTTTTCCCAAAGCACAACAACCAAACTGAAAACAATTACGAAGATGAACTTGGTGCAGATCTAAAAGATGAAGAACATGCAAGGTATGCAACAAGAAGATCAGCACCAACAAGGCTTGGATTTATTGTTGGTGGGGCTTTGGACTTCTAGGACAGAAAATATAGCATGAAAAACACTCGATCTAAAGGGATGACAGCAAGATAAACTTGGATAACAGATCCTACCGTGTCAATGAAAGCTCTGATGCCAGATGATAGGTGGGAACCCGATGAACGAGTTCACGCCCGAGGGTGGCCTGATCTTCACGTCGTAAGATCGAATCGGGGGGGATAAATAGCTGCAAGCAGCCGAGATAACTAGCTTTATACCTGCCAAGGTTGGATGCAACCCGTACGTTGGGGATGCTTGACCGAAGCTACAAGTACTCCAACCCGCTGTCTGAACAATCGCAGAACCACAAACTAGGACTAACCCACACAAGACGGCCAGAACCGTAGAGCATGAATTAGGCGGAATCAGAGGCTCCTTCTCGCGAATTCGGATGAAATCACAAGAGCAAAGGTAGCAAGGATCTCTTGGATCTCTCTAGCAGTCTTGCTGCATAAGCTTGTAGCTGAATGGTTTGACAGAAGGTTCTTTCTAGAGGATGGGGGAGGTGGTGTTTTATAGCAGGGACAACCCCCTTAGCTAGGTCTGAAAATGGTTTCAGAAGTAAACATGTTTGCATGGCTTCCTTGGGGGAATAAGCAGTCAACTTTGGGAGTTGTTGGAGACGGAGAGCTCCTCGGAAATTCGCGAAGCCTTGACAACATGAACACCTTCCATGAGATTGGCTAGAACTTTTGAATCACAACTCCAAATGATGTGAGGCTTTTTGCATTGGAAATATAATTTGATGTAGCTTCTAGTGATGTACTCCTATGGCCCCGTCTTTCCACCACATGGGTGTGGCACAACAAAACATCAGAGGTAAAAAGCGATAGCATCAGCTTCACTTGAAACTTGTTATCTCCAAACTTGTTCCTCCAAACCGGTTGCTTCAAGAGCTCATAGGTTGTTGGATTTCTTCCATGTGATACCTAAGTTCAGCCAACAACAATGGGGATGAAAGTGCAGCCATGTATTCAAGATTATAGTATGAACTTAAGTTAGCGTTCACTTGGGCATGTGTTTGCTTGATTTGGCTTAGTAATTCTTTCCAACATAATTTTGCACATTTCTTAAAAGTCGTGTATGATGTACCCATGTGCTCATCATGATGGCTTTATAATTTACACATTTTTAGAGCTCATTTGTTTCATGTTCTCTTCATATATCATGTCCCATTGAACCAAATAGTTGTCCATTATGCATGATTATCGGTATCTACACTTTTCCTTGTGAGCATTGCACATTTAGTATTTTATTTTATTTTTATTAGTTTTCTTTCTTTTATTGTGTCTATCGGTGTTTTGGAGCAACCTAGGACCAAGCACAATGAAAGGACCAAGGATGGGTTCGATACGGAGTCAGCTAGGGGTCAGACTTAGCCATTTTGAAGGTTGGGGAAAGCCATTTTTCCAAAGTTCTCCAAATCAATATCAAAGATCGGAAATGGATCAGTGTCATTCATACGAATCCAATGAGCCGAATAATGTAAAATTCCAAGTTCGTATGCAGAAATGGTGACCGTTTTATTTGAGGAGGTTAGATCAAAAGACGGCGTTCCATGCGACCGCACGCTGTCATTTCAACGGTCATATGACATGCAGAAAACTCCTAAAGTTGCCCTTCCAGATAAGATTCTTCACCGATTTTGTCACAGTTCAATTCCATGGGATCTTTGGCACATAAAGAAGGGATTGGGAGAGGATAAGTCTCAGCTTGAGCCCTTGGATGAAGCCCATCAAGAGAGGAGGCTAGGGATGCTCTTATATACACCTCCTCAACCCTAGCCACCGACATCTCATCTCATTCATCAAGAACACATCCATGTTCATTTCAATTGCTGATCCATAACCACCATAGAGAAAGGGACGAGATCAAGAGGAAGAGGAGGAGGCTCCACCATGCGAGCACTGGCCTTCGGGCCGGTGCCCTCTCCACTGCACCGGCACCATCACCACCATCTTCACCACGCCACCTCCGTAATCATCCTCACCACCATCACCTCCTCCCTTCACCGGCATGATGCCAGTTTGTAACTTGACCCTCTTCTTTATGTTTGAATAGATGTATTTGTTCTCAAGGATACAAATGAACTCTTTTATGATTAGAATAAATATTACCAAGCGATCCAATATGTTCTTGATGTAGGGTGGAAACCATAGGGACGATCTTTCATGATTTGTAGATGATCCTACAATAAACACGAAGAACACGAGGATAAACACGAGGGGAAAACACTCAAATTGACGGGATCCAATCACACATATGCTAGATCCAAGAACATAAAGAGTGATACAAGATGCAAATGCAACAAAGGACGATACATGAGTTGGTAGTTCTTCTCCGTGAGGAGGTCTTGAGGAGTCTTCCCGTGAGGGGTCTTGAATCCGCTTGGGGATCTTCTCCGTAGAGGTCGTGGACTCCAATGGAGAAGTAACCAAGTGGATGAGCAAAGCTCTATCTCTCAAATGAGCTAATTCTTTGCTAACCCTAGGAAGAGGGAGGAGGAGGAGTATATATAGTCTAAGGGGGCGAAAGGGTACATGGGCCTCGGCCCAACATGCTGTGCACAGACAGGCGCCGGTCGTCCGACAACTACCGGACGTCCGATGGCTCGCAAGGGTTTGGTCGTACGGTAGGTGTCGGACGTCCAGCGTTTTGGCTCTGATCAGGCAGCGTCGGATTTCCGGAGGCGCTCGGTCGTCTGGTCTTCGGTCGTCCAAAGGCTTCGGACTTCCGATAATTTCCCTTTTGTTGGGTGACACCGGATGTCTGGAGGGGCTCAGTCATGCGGTTGCTGGGGGTTGTCGGAAGTCCGGTCCGTGTCGGTCGTCTGACCGCTGTAGCGATCGCAGGCTGGGACTTGTCTGGCTGGCTGGCGCTTCCAGGCGTCGGTTGTCTGGTCCAGACCGGTCGTCCGATGGATGTAGACTTCTAGCAGCTCTTCTTCTTGTTCCTTGTACCTGGTGTCCTCGCCGTCTTGTCCGTTGGGTGTAGCTGACCCATCGCCTTCCTTTAAGCATCTGATCACACATAGGGTTTTCGCTTGAGGTAGTAGCCATGTCTCATATGTAGGAAGTGGTAGTTCGGAGAGGAGCGAGTTCACCTTATCTTCCATAGCCTTTGCTCGAGCCCTTGTCATTGGTCCAAGTGGTGTCGTGGGAGGTGTAGGTAGGTCGATGGGGATGACCTTGGGATGCTCCGCATCATCTCCCCCCTTGGGAAAGATCCGACCTCGGATCGAAAGCTTCATCACCATGGTAGGGAGAGAGATCTTTGGCATTGAAGACGTCGCTCACGTTGTACTTGTCACAGGGGAGGTCGATATTGTAAGCATTCTTGTTGTAGTGTGCTAGCACCTTGAAGGGTCCGTCGGCTCGAGGTAGAAGTTTAGATTTGCGTTCATTGGGGAAGCGTTCCTTTTGAAGGTGTAGCCACACAAGATCTCCAATGTTGAATATCATGGGTTGCTTGTTGATGTTGAGCTTGGTCGCGAGTCATTGTACTTGGCGCTCGATTGTGTGCCTTGTATCTTCATGCATCTTCTTGAGATAGTTCACTCATGCACTTGCGTCCATATTGATGTGCTCTTGTAGTGGTAGAGGGAGAATGTCCAGCAGGGACAATGGGTTGAAGCCGTAGACGATCTCGAAGGGGGACTTGCCGGTAGTCGAATGTCTTGCGCGGTTGTAGGCGTACTTGGCGATGGGTAGACACTCCTCCCACTCCTTGATGTTCCTCTTGATCAACACACGTAGTAGAGTGGAGAGCGTTTGGTTTGTCACCTCTGTTTGGCCATAGATTTGAGGATGGTATGCTGAAGAGAACAAAAGCTTGATTCCGAGCTTGGCGCATAGGGTCTCCTAAAAGTAGCTCAAGAACTTGACGTCGCGGTACGAGACAATAGTCTTTGGAACTCCATGTAGGCGCAAGATTTCCCTACAAAAAAGATTTGCAACATGTGAAGCATCGTCTATCTTGTTGCATGGAATGAAATGAGAAATTTTAGAGAATTGGTCCACAACAACAAACACGGAATATTTTCCATTTCGAGTTCTAGGCAAACCAAGCACAAAGTCCATGCTAATATCTTCCCATGGGTGATATAGAATAGGAAGGGGCATATAGCAGCCATGGGATTGATCTTTAGAATTAGCTTTGTGGCATGTAGAGCATCAGTTGGTGAAGCGTGAGACGTCGCAGAACATCTTGGGCCAAAAGTAGTTCTTTGAGAGCGTAGCAAAGGTCTTGTCGCGTCTGAAGTGTCCCATTAGTCCTACTCCATGAGATACTTGCAAAAGTAACAAACGAAGAGAAGACTCCGGGATACATAGTTTGTTAGCTCTCATAAGATAATCATATTTGATGAAATAGAACTTGCTACCTCTTGAGCACTGCGTTGGATTTCCCCGAAGAGGAGAGGATGATGCAGCAAAGTAGCGTAAGTATTTCCCTCAGTTTTTGAGAACCAAGGTATCAATCCAGTAGGAGGCTACACGCAAGTCCCTTGTACCTACACAAAAACAATAGCTCCTCGCAACCAACGCGATTAGGAGTTGTCAATCCCTTCACGGTCACTTACGAGAGTGAGATCTGATGGAGATGATAGATAATATTTTTGGTATTTTTGATATAGAGATGCAAAGCAAAAAGTAAAAGGCAAAGTAAAAAAGCAAAGCAATAATAAAGTGATGGAGATTGATATGATGAGAATAGACCCGAGGGCCATAGGTTTCACTAGTGGCTTCTCTCAAGAGCATAAGTATTCTACGATGGGTGAACAAATTACTGTTGAGCAATTGATGTAATTGAGCATAGTTATGAGAATATCTAGGTATGATCATGTATATAGGCATCACGTCCGAGAGAAGTAGACCGACTCCTGGCTGCATCTACTACTATTACTCCACTCATCGAACACTATCCAGCATGCATCTAGAGTATTAAGTTAAAAATAGAGTAACGCTTTAATCAAGATGACATGATGTAGAGAGATAAATTCATGCAATATGAAATAAACCCATCTTGTTATCCTTGATGGCAACGATGCAATACGTGCCTTGCTGCCCCTTCTGTCACTGGGATAGGACACCGCAAGATCGAACCCAAAGCTAAGCACTTCTCCCATGGCAAGAAAAACCAATCTAGTAGGCCAAACCAAACTGATAAATCGAAGGGACTTGCAAAGATAACCAATCATACATAAAAGAATTCAGAGAAGATTCAAATATTATTCACAGATAGACTTGATCATGAACCCACGATTCATCGGTCTCAACAAACACACCGCAAAAAGAAGATTACATCCAATAGATCTCCACAAGAGAGGGGGAGAACATTGTATTGAGATCCAAAAAGAGAGAAGAAGCCATCTAGCTAGTAACTATGGACCCGAAGGTCTGAGGTAAACTACTCACACTTCATCGGAGGGGCTATGATGATGTAGAAGCCCTCCGTGATGACGACCCTCTCCGGCGGAGCTCCGGAACAGGCCCCAAGATGGGATCTCGTGGATACAGAAAGTTGCGGCGGTGGAATTAGATTTTTGGCTCCGTATTTGATCGTTTGGGGTACATAGGTATATATAGGAGGAAGGAGTACGTCGATGGAGCTCCGAGGGGCCCACGAGGTAGGGGGCGCGCCCTAGGGGGGGTGCCCCCCACCCTCGTGACCGCCTCTGGACTCCCTTGGAGTAGGGTCCAAGTCTCCTGGATCACGTTCGGTGAGAAAATCACGTTCCCGAAGGTTTCATTCCGTTTGGACTTCGTTTGATATTCCGTTTCTTCGAAACACTGAAATAGGCAAAAAACAGCAATTCTAGGCTCGGCCTCCGGTTAATAGGTTAGAACCAAAAATAATATAAAAGTGTAAAATAAAGCCCAATATAGTCCAAAACAGTAGATAATATAGCATGGAGCAATCAAAAATTATAGATACGTTGGAGACATAACATGCATCCCCAAGCTTAATTCCTGCTCGTCCTCGAGTAGGTAAATGATAAAAAGAGAATTTTTGATGCGGAGTGCTACTTGGCATAATTTCAATGCAAATCTTCTTAATTGTGGTATGAATATTCAGATTTGAAGATTCAAGACAAAAGTTCATATTGACATAAAAATAATAATACTTCAAGCATACTAACAAAGCAATTATGTCTTCTCAAAATAACATGGCCAAAGAAAGTTATCCCTACAAAATCATATAGTATGGCTATGCTCTATCTTCACCACACAAAGTATTTAAATCATGCACAACCCCGATGACAAGCCAAGCAATTGTTTCATACTTTAACATTTTCAAAACTTTTTCGATCGTCACGCAATACATGAGCGTGAGCCATGGACATAGCACTATAAGTGGAATAGAATGGTGGTTGTGGAGAAGACAAAAGGAGGGGAAGATAGTCTCACATCAACTAGGCGTATCAACTGGCTATGGAGATGCCCATCAACAGATATCAATGTGAGTGAGTAGGGATTGCCATGCAACGGATGCACTAGAGCTATGAGTATATGAAAGCTCATCAAAAGAAACTAAGTGGGTGAGCATCCAACTCGCTTGCTCACGACGACCTAGGGAAATTTGAGGAAGCCCATCGTTGGATTATACAAGCCAAGTTCTATAATTAAAAATTCCCAATAGTATATGAAAGTGACAAAATGAGAAACTCTCTATCATGAATATCATGGCGCTACTTTGAAGCACAAGTGTGGTAAAAGGATAGTAACATTGTCCCTTCTCTCTTTTTCTCTCATTTTTTTATTTGGGCCTTTCTCTTTTTTTACGGCCTCTTTTTTTTGTCCGGAGTCTCATCCCGACTTATGGGGGAATCATAGTCTCCATCATCCTTTCTTCACTTGGGACAATGCTCTAAAAATTGATGATCATCACACTTTTATTTTTCTTACAACTCAACAATTACAACTCGATACTTAGAACAAAATATGACTCTATATGAATGCCTCCGGCGGTGTGCAGGATATGCAATGAATCAAGAGTGACATGTATGAAAGAATAATGAACGGTGGCTTTGCCACAAATACAATGTCAACTACATGATCATGCTAGCAATATGACAATGATGGAGCGTGTCATAACAAACGGAACGGTGGAAAGTTGCATGGCAATATATCTCGGAATGGCTATGGAAATGCCATGATAGGTAGGTATGGTGGCTGTTTTGAGGAAGGTATATGGTGGGTGTGTATGATACCGGCGAAAATTGCGCGGTATTAGAGAGACTAGCAATGGTGGAAGGATGGGAAAAAGTGCGTATAATCCATGAACTCAACATTAGTCATAAAGAACTCATGTACTTATTGCAAAAATCTAGAAGTTATCAAAGCAAAGTATAATGCGCATGCTCCTAGGGGGATATATTGGTAGGAAAAGACCATCGCTCGTCCCCGACCGCCACTCATAAGGAAAAAAATCAATAAATAAATCATGCTCCGACTTCATCACATAACGGTTCACCATACGTGCATGCTACGGGAATCACAAACTTTAACACAAGAATTTCTCAAATTCACAACTACTCAACTAGCATGACTCTAATATCACCATCTTAATATCTCAAAACAATTATCAAGCATCAATCTTTTCTTAGTATTCAACGCACTCAAAAGAAAGTTTCACAAATCTTCAACACCAAGCATATTATTATTAAGCAAATTACCATGCTATTAAGACTCTCAAAATAATCTAAGTGAAGCATGAGAGATCAATAGTTTCTATAAAACAAATCCACCACCATGCTCTAAAAGATCTAAGTGAAGCACATAGAGCAAAATTATCAAGCTCAAAAGATACAAGTGAAGCACATAGAGCAAAACTACATAGCTCAAAAGATATAAGTGAAGCACATAGAGCATTCTATCAAATTTTAATTCATGTATGGCTCTCTCAAAAAGTGTGTACAGAAAGGATGATTGTGGAACACCAACAAACAAAGACACAAATAATACAATACGCTCCAAGCAAAACACATATCATGTGGTGAATAAAAATATAGCTCCAAGTAAAATTACCGATGGAAGTAGACGAAAGAGGGGATGCCTTCCGGGGCATCCCCAAGCTTTGACTTTTTGGTGTCCTTGGATTATCTTGGGGGGTTCCATGGGCATCCCCAAGCTAGGCTCTTGACACTCCTTGTTCCATAATCCATCAAAAGAATTCACCCAAAACTTGAAAACTTCACAACACAAAACTCAACAGAAATCTCGTGAGCTCCGTTACAGAAAGAAAACAAAAGACCACTTCAAGGTACTATAATTAACTCATTATTTATTTATATTGGTGTTAAACCTACTGTATTCCAACTTCTCTATGGATTATAAACTATTTTACTAGCCATATATTCATCAAAATAAGCAAACAACACACGAAAAACAGAATCTGTCAAAAACAGAACAGTCTGTAGTAATCTGCAACTAACGCAAACTTCTGGAACTCCAAAACTTCTACCAAAATTGGAAGACCTAGACAATTTGTTTATTGATCAGAAGCAATTTGAATAAGTATTTTATCACGTTCTGGTGATTTTTAATAATTCGGGCACTGAGCGCAAAGTTTCTCGAAATTACAGCAAGATGAAATAACTTTCATCCAAGAAGATCCAATAGGTCTAACTTGGCACAAACACAAATTAAAACACAAAACCATATCCAAACAGAAGGTAGATGGGTTATTTATTCCTAAACAGAAGAAAAAACAAAAACTAAAAATAAAATTGGGTTGTCTCCCAACAAGCGCTATCGTTTAACGCCCCTAGCTAGGCATAAAAGCGAGGTAGATCTAGGTATTGCCATCTTTGGTAGGCAATCCATAAGTGGCTCTCATGATAGTTTCATATGGCAATTTTATTTTATTTCTAGGGAAGTGTTCCATGCCTTAATGGAAATTGAAATCTAATATTCCCTTCCTTCATATCAATAATCGCACCAACCGTTCTAAGGAAAGGTCTACCAAGAATAATAGGGCAAGAAGGATTGCAATCTATATCAAGAACGATAAAATCTACGGGCACATAATTCCTATTTTAAACAATAAGAACATCATTAATTCTTCCCATAGGTTTTTAATAGTGGAATTCGCAAGATGCAAGTTTAGAGAGCAATCATCAAAATCACAGAAATCTAGGAAATCACACAAAGTTTTGGGGATAGTGGAGACACTAGCACCCAAATCACATAAAGCATAAAACTCATGATCTTTAATTTTAATTTAATAGTTGGTTCCCACTCATCATAGAGTTTTATAGGGATATAAACTTTCAACTCAAGTTTTTCTTCATAAGATTGCATCAAGGCATCAACAATATGTTCGGTAAAAGCTTTCTTTTGACTATAAGCATGAGGAGAATTTAGCACGGATTGCAACAAGGAAATACAATCAATTAAAGAGCAACTTTCATAATTAAATTACTTGAAACCCAATATAGTGGGTTTAGCAACATCTAGGGTTTTATTTCTTTCAATCCCACTTTCATCAATTTCATCATAAAGATCTAAATACTCCGAATTTTTGGAACGCCTTCTAGGTAAAGGAACATCATATTCAGTTTCATCAAGATTCATATTGCAAAACAAATATTTGATAGGGGACACACAAATAACTTTTTGATCTTCATCTTGATTTTCATAAGAATTGGAAGAACACGCTTTAATAAAGGCATCTTTCGTAGCATGCATCCTAGCGGTTCTTTACTTGCACTCATCAATGGAAATTCTCCTAGCTTTGAGAGACTCATTGATATCATGCTTAGGAGGAATAGATCTAAGCTTTAAAGAATCAACCTCAAGAGAAATTCTATCAACATTCCTAGCCAAGTCATCAACTTTATGCAATTTCTCTTCAAGCAAAGCATTAAAATTCTTTTGTGAATTCATAAACTCTTTAACACTATTCTCAAATTCAGAGGGCATCTTATTAAAATTTCCATAAGAGTTGTTGTAGGAATTTCCATAATTATTAGAAGGATTACTAGGATAAGGCCTAGGATTAAAATTCCCTCTATATGCGTTGTTACCAAAATTATTCCTACCAACAAAATTCACATCCAGAGATTCATTATTATTCTCAATCAAAGTAGACAAAGGCATATCATTAGGATCAGATGAAACACTCTTAGTAGCAAATAATTTCATAAGTTCATCCATCTTTCCACTCAAAACATTAATTTCTTCTATCGCATGCACTTTTTTATTAGTGGATCTTTCAGTGTGCCATTGAGAATAATTAACCATAATATTATCTAGGAGTTTAGTAGCATCTCCCAAAGTGATTTCCATGAAACTGCCTCCCGCGGCCGAATCTAAAAGATTTCTAGAAGCAAAATTCAGTCCGGCATAAATTTTTTGTATAATCATCCACAAATTCAAACCATGAGTAGGGAAATTACGTATCATTAATTACATTCTCTCCCAAGCTTGTGCAACATGTTCATGATCAAGTTGCTTAAAATTCATAATGTCGTTTCTAAGAGAGATGATCTTAGCGGGAGGAAAATACTTAGAGATAAAAGCATCTTTGCACTTGTTCCAAGAATCTATACTATTTTTAGGCAAAGACGAAAACCAAGCTTTAGCACGATCTCTAAGTGAAAAAGGAAATAGCTTCAATTTAACGACATCATTATCGACATCTTTTTTCTTTTGCATATCACATAAATCAACGAAGCTATTCGGATGAGTAGCGGCATCTTCACTAGGAAGGCCGGCGAATTGATCTTTCATAACAAGATTCAACAAGGCAATATTAATTTCACAAGATTCGGTATTGGCAAGAGGAGCAATCGGAGTGCTAAGGAAATCATTATTGTTGGTATTGGTGAAGTACACAATTTGGTAGTATCTTGAGCCATCGTGACAAACAAGCAATCCAACACACGAGCAAACAAAAGGCAAGCGAGAAAAAGGCAAACGGAAAAAGAGAAGGAGAAGGAGATTGGGAAAGAGAGGGCAAATAAAACGGCAAGGGTGAAGTGGGGGAGAGGAAAACGAGAGGCAAATGGCAACTAATGTAATGCGGGAGATAGGATTGTGATGGGTACTTGGTATGTTGACTTTTGTGCAGACTCCCCGGCAATGGTGCCATAAATGGCTCGTTGTCGGGAGTCCAAATCTTGACTTGACCTTGCGTAAGCATCCCCGGCAACGGCGCCATAAATTCTTCTTGCTACCTCCTGAGCACTGCGTTGGATTTCCCCGAAGAGGAGAGGATGATGCAGCAAAGTAGCGTAAGTATTTCCCTCAGTTTTTGAGAACCAAGGTATCAATCCGGTAGGAGGCTAAACGCAAGTCCTTTGTACCTACACAAAAACAATAGCTCCTCGCAACCAACGCGATTAAGGGTTGTCAATCCCTTCACGGTCACTTACGAGAGTGAGATCTGATAGAGATGATCGATAATATTTTTGGTATTTTTGATATAGAGATGCAAAGCAAAAAGTAAAAGGCAAAGTAAATAAGCGAAGCAATAATAAAGTGATGGAGATTGATATGATGAGAATAGACCCGGGGGCCATAGGTTTCACTAGTGGCTTCTCTCAAGAGCATAAGTATTCTACGATTGGGTGAACAAATTCTTGTTGAGCAATTGTGAGAATTGAGCATAGTTATGAGAATATCTAGATATGATCATGTATATAGGCATCACGTCCGAGACAAGTAGACCGACTCCTGCTGCATCTACTACTATGACTCCACTCATCGACCGCTATCCAAAGATGCATCTAGAGTATTAAGTTAAAAACAGAGTAACGCTTTAAGCAAGATGACATGATGTAGAGAGATAAATTCATGCGATATGAAATAAACCCCATCTTGTTATCCTCGATGGCAACAATGCAATACGTGCCTTGCTGCCCTTATACATGTTGGGAAAGGACACCGCAAGATTGAAACCAAAGCTAAGCACTTCTCCCATGGCAAGAAAAACCAATCTAGTAGGCCAAACCAAACTGATAAATCGAAGAGACTTGCAAAGATAACCAATCATACATAAAAGAATACAAAGAAGATTCAAATACTATTCATAGATAGACTTGATCATAAACCCACAATTCATCGGTCTCAACAAACACTCCGCAAAAAGAAGATTACATCGAATAGATCTCCACAAGAGAGGGGGAGAACATTGTATTGAGATCCAGAAAGAGAGAAGAAGCCATCTAGCTATTAACTATGGACCCGAAGGTCTGAGGTAAACTACTCACACTTCATTGGAGGGGCTATGATGATGTAGAAGCCCTCCGTGATGACGGCCCTCTCCGTGAAGCTCGAACAGGCCCCAAGATGGGATCTCGTGGATCTGAGAAAGTTGCGGCGGTGGAATTAGGTTTTTGGCTCCGTATTTGATCGTTTGAAGTGCAATAGGTATATATAGGAGGAAGAATGCGTCGGTGGAGCTCCGAGGGGCCCACGAGGCAGGGGGTGCGCGCCCTAGGGGGGGCCCCCGCCACCCTCGTGACCGCCTCTGGACTCCCTTGGAGTAGGGTCCAAGTCTCCTGGATCACGTTCGGTGAGAAAATCACGTTCCCGAAGGTTTCACTCCGTTTGGACTCCGTTTGATATTCCGTTTCTTTGAAACACTGAAATAGGCAAAAAAACAGCAATTCTGGGCTGGGCCTCCGGTTAATAGGTTAGTCCCAAAAATAATATAAAAGTGGAAAATAAAGCCCAATATAGTCCAAAACAGTAGATAATATAGCATGGAGCAATCAAAAATTATAGATACGTTGGAGACGTATCAGCACTCCCAAGACGTATGCATCAAACATTTGGCATAAGGAATAGAAAAAGTAGGATCATGCGCATATAAGTCTTTTATGTGCTCAAAGCCAATGACATTCAATTCAAGTTGGGTAACAAGCATGCATCTACATGAAAGCGCATCCACCACAACATTCTCTTTGCCTTTGATGTACTTGATGACATAAGGAAACGACTCAATGAATTCAGTCCACCTAGCATGACGCTTGTTCAACTTAGTTTGACCCTTAAGACACTTAAGGGTTTCATGGTCGGTGTGAAGAATGAACTCATGAGGGCAAAGATAATGCTCCCAAACATGCAAGACTCTCACTAAAGCATATATCTCTTTGTCATATATATATGGGGTAATTGAGTTGCGCTCCGGAAAGTTTCTCGCTAAAGTAAGCTATGGGGCGCTTCTCTTGCATTAACACACCTCCTATGCCATAACCGTTAGCATCGATATGTATCTCAAATGGCTTATCAAAGTTGGGTAATGCAAGCAAAGGAGCATGTGTAAGCAAATTCTTAAGCTCGTTGAATGCGGTATCTTGAGATGGTCCCCAAACAAATGGTGCATTTTTCTTACTCAAATCATGCAAAGGTAAAGCAATGGTGCTAAAATCCTCAAATCTATGATAAAATCCGGCTAAACCAAGAAAACTACGCACTTGTTGCAAGTTGGTTGGTTGGGGCCAAGTTTTAATAGCTTTGATCCTAGATTCATCTACATGAACACCCTTAAAAGACACAACGAAACCTAAGAAAACGAGCTTGTCAACACCAAAAAAGCATTTGTCCATATTAGCATAAAGGCGCTCTTTCCTAAGGGTTTGCAACGCGGTTCTAAGATGGGTGACATGATCTTTGAGAGATTTGCTAAAGTCAAGAATATTGTCAAAGTAGACCACAACAAATACGCCAATGTAGGGGCGAAGAACAAAATGCATGACTCGCATGAAGGTACTGGGTGCTTCGGATAAGCCCATAGGCATAACTAGCCATTCATATAAACCAAACTTGGTTTTGAAAGCGGTTTTCAATACGTCACCTTCTTGGATGCGAATTTGGTAATAGCCACTCTTAAGATCAATCTTAGAGAAAATGGTGCCTCCGCTAAGCTCATCTAACATATCATCAAGGCGAGGAATAGGATAACGGTATCTAACGGTGTTGGCATTAATAGGACGACAATCAGAGCACATGCGATAAGTACCATCTTTCTTGGGAACAAGGATTACCTGGACAACACAAGGGCTCAAGGTTTCTCGTACATGGTCGTTGTCGATGAGTTGTTGTACTTGCCTTTGGATCTCCTTGGTTTCCTCGGGGTTTACTCGGTAGGGAGCCTTGTTAGGAAGTGGTTGCTCCTGGGATGAGGTCGATGCGGTGTTCGATGCCTCGAAGGGGAGGTAGACCCGGTGGTAGCTCGTCGGGGAATACATCTTGGAATTCCTACAATAGAGAAGACAACAGTAAAGGTAGATTGTGAGAGGTGTTAGTTTTTGGTTCCTCATCCTTGCACAAAAGGACATAGTGCATAACACTTGATGGGTTCTCACACACTTCTCTCATCTCACTTTTTGTGGCAAATATGACTAGGTTTTTCTGTCGCTCATTGTGGAGGCACTCAATTTGGGTTTGTGGCGCTCACTCTCTTTTGGGTGGCTCGCTCTCTCACTATTTTCTCCATGATGGGTGGCTTGCTTGTCGGTGATCACTTGGCTTGGAGACATAGGTCGTAGCACATACTCATTTCCTTTCATCTTGAAGCTATAGTGATTGGTACGCCCGTTGTGGATGACTCCTTGGTCAAATTGCCATGGTCGTCCAAGAAGGAGGTGGCAGACGTACATAGGAACAACATCACATTCCAAAGTGTCTTCATATGCTCCGATCTTGAAGGAAACCTGCACCATATGTTCCACGTGGATAGTGCCAGAGTCGCTTAGCCATTGGACCTTGTAGGGATGAGGGTGCTTCATCTTGACCATTTGGAGCTTAGAGCATAGCTCTTCACTTGTCAATTTATGGCAACTTCCTCCGTCGATGATGACCTTCACGGAAATTCTAGCCGCCGCAAGTTCCAGAAACCACATATCCAATCTAGACACCATCACGGAGGGGTTCATCATCCTCATTGGTGCCTCTCAGATGATGCGTGAGTAGTTCATTGTGGACCTACGAGTCCGTAGTTAGTAATGAGATGGCTTCCTCTCTCTCATTTCATTCTCAATACAATGGTCTCTTGGAGATCTATTTGATGTAACTCTTTTTGCGGTGTGTTTGTTGGGATCCGATGAACTTTGAGTTTATGATCACATCTATTTTATCCATGAAAGAAATTCGAGTTTCAGTCTCTTATATGCATGATTACTTATAGCCTTGTATTTCTTTGTCAAATCTTTGGTTTAGTTAGGCCGACTAGATTGATTTTTCTTGCCATGGGAAGAGGTGCTTTGTGATGCGTTCGATCTTACGGTGCTCAATCCCAGTGACAGAAGGAAAAATGACACGTATGTATCATTTCTATTAAGGATAACAATATGGGGTCTATTCCTACATGAATATATCTTGTCTACATCATGTCATCATTCTTATCGCATTACTCCATTTCTCCATGAACTTAATACACTAGATGCATGCTGGATAGCAGTCGATGTATGGACTAATAGTAGTAGATGCAGGTAGGAGTCGGTCTACTAATATTTGACGTGATGCCTATATAATGATCATTGCCTGGATATTGTCATAATTATTTGAAGTTCTATCAATTGCCCAACAGTAATTTGTTTACCCACCGTATGCTATTTTTCTCGAGAGAAGCCACTAGTGAAATCTATGGCCCCGGGTCTCTTATTTATCATATTTGTCTTCGAGATCTATTTTTATTATCTTTTATTTTCAGATCTATTAATCCAAAAACCCAAAAATACCTTGCTGCACTTTTTTTATTATTTATTTTATTTCGCGTTTCCACGAGATCCATTTATCCAATCTACTTCAAATTTACCTATCTTTTTACACGGGAGGGATTAACAACCCCTCTTACATGTCGAGTTGCAAGTATTTGTTCTTTGTGTGCAGGTACCGTTTACATAGTGTTGTGTGGTTCTCCTACTGGTTCAATAACCTTGCACTCATCACTGAGGGAACCTACCGTAGCTGTGCTGCATCATCCCTTCCTCTTTTGGGAAATACCGACGTAGTTCAGGCCGCATCAAAAGGAGTTTCTGGCGCCGTTGCCGGGGAGACATCATCAACATCTATCAGGTTCCTAATCACAAATCTCATCTCCTTGCAATTTACATTATTTGCCATTTGCCTCTCATTTTCATCTCCCCAACTTCACAAAATTTGCCGTTTTATTCGCCCTTTTTTCGTTCGCTGTTTTCTCATCAGATCTATTTTTGTGTGCAATTTTGTTTGTCACTTTTTGTCATTATGGATAGTTCTTCCTCTATTGCGTGCACTCCCAAGAATGAGTTTTTGAACTTAAAACAAAGGGGAGGGGAGAATTTAAAATATGCTTGGTATAGGATTTGCAATGCTCATAATAGATCTTTTCATAAGTAATCTACCGTTGTTCTTCTTTGTTGTTTTTGTGTGGGCATCACTACTTGGTATAGATTCGTCCTTGATACGATTACTGATGGGACTTTTCTGATGTGTCCTTCTCTATATGCTTTTAATGCTATGGGAAATTTAGTGGGATCACCACCTCCTATCGATAATGAAACAACTTTAACTCTCGAGCATGTTGTGGAAAGGCTAGATGCTCTTGAAAAAGAAAATGCTCACCGAAGAAAATATTGAAAAATTAGATGAAAGGATGCACAATCTTGCAAATAGAATCAGGTCAAAAGCGGGTGATGCTCTTAAGGTACTAAAAGAAAAAGAACCCGCATTTAACGAGAGAATAGAGGAGAGTCCTGCCAGAATTGATAAGTTTGAAGAAATTTTTAGTAATCTAAGCACATCTTTTTCTTCCGCTAAAACTATTAAAAAATTCCAATAAAAATTAGCAAGATTACTCAAGTCACTAAAAACAAGGGTGCAACTTCTAATAGTAACAAAGAAGATCTTAAGATGATTAGTATTCACCCATATTTCGTTGAAGTGATAAAAGACCCTATTGGCAAGAATGAATTCTTCAAACTTGTTCCTAGGAGTATTTTTATTGAAAATTCGTATGCTATATATTTGAAGAATTCTAAGTGCTTGATTGAGGAGTTGGAAACCAAAGACGACAACACTTAGATCTTTGCATTATGCCTAGCTAGGGGCATAAAACAATAGCGCTTGTTGGGAGGCAACTCAATGAATAAAATTTATTTTTGTATTTTTCTTTCTATTCTTGAGTGTTTGCACAATTATGATACTGTTATGATTGTGTTTTTATGTTTTAATTAGTGTTTGTGCCAAGCAAAGCCTTTGGGAACATGTTGGGTGATAGTTGATTTGATCTTGTTGAAAAACATAAACTTTTGCGTCCAGTAAAACAATTTTGAAATTTCACAGAAACGCGATAAAGTCCTAATTTTTGTACACAAGATTGATATACAAATTTCCCACGTTTTCCTAAATTTTTAGAATTTTTGGAGTTACAGAAGTATACGAAGTTTTCAGATTGCTACAAACTGTTCTATTTTTGACAGATTCTGTTTTCGTTGCGTTGTGTACTTATTTTGATGAATCTATGGTTTGTATTGGAGGGTATAACCCATGGTAAAGTTGGAATACAGTAGTTATAATGAAAAAAATAAAATTTGAATGGGTTTGCAACAGTACTTAGAGTAGTGATTTGCTTTGTTATACTAATGGATCTCACGAAGGTTTTGTTGAGTTTTGTGTGATTGAAGTTTTCAAGTTTTGGGTGAGATCACGGTGGATGAAGGAATAAGGAGTAAGAAGAGCCTAATATTGGGGATGCCCCATGGCATCCCAAGCTATTATCTAAAAGACAAGCAAGCAACTAAGCTTGGGGATGCCCCTGAGTGGCATCCCCTCTTTCTTCTAACGACCATCGGTATTTTACTTGGAACTATATTTTTATTCGTCACATATCATAATTTTTGCTTGGAACGTCTTGTGTTATTTGAGTCTTTGCTTATTTTGCCTTTTAGTTTAAGTCAAGTATCCTTACTGAACACACCTATTTCAGAGAGCCAAAATTATGCTATGATTTGTAAGAATTGCTCTATCTGCTTCACTTAAATCTTTTTTATCTATGGAACTGCTCTAGTGCTTCACTTATATTTTTTTGAGCACGATGTGCTTTAATATTTTTGCAGAAATGCTCTCATGCTTCACTTAGATTCATTTGAGAGTTAGTAATTTTTTATAGAAATTCTCTCATGCTTCACTTATATTATTTTGGGAGAAGAAAATTTTACGCTCATGTTCTTCACTTAGATTTGTTTGAGCTATGAAAACATATGAAACTAGTCCCAAAGCGATAGATATTCAAGAAGGATATAATAAAAACTTTCATGAAGATCATTGGACAAATTAAACTTTATTCTTTGTAATAGTTTTGCGATATGATGATATAATATGTGAGTCATGTTGATGAGTAATCATGGTTGAGTAAGAATATTGATTACCTATGCAAGCATGAAAGACAATAGTTATGCAATTAAATTACATCCTACTCATGGTGCATTATTCGGTGTTAGTTATGCTTAATGCTTGCTTATGAGATTATTGTTACTTGGTTGGATGCTTCTCAATCTTTTGCTAGCCTTCACTTGTACTAAGTGGTATTAGTACTTGTGCACCCAAAATCCTTAAACCAGTTTTGCCATATGAGTCCACTATACCTACCTATATGCGGTATTCTTTTGTCGTTCTAAGCAAATTTGTATGTGCCATCTCTAATTTTCAAGATAAATTTCCTTTTTGTGTGCTCGTACCGCTCATGAAACAGTAGTGGGTGGCTAATATATTTCCATGCTAGATGTGTTATTCTCAAGATGTGTGTTTATTCACGTGTCATTGCATGAGAGTACGACAAAGGTATTAGGGATGCCCAGTCCCGAAATGAAAAATGAATTTACTTTATGTTATCAAATAATGAATTCCTTGGAAAGTGTTGGTATGGATGGCACCCGTGGATTCGGTTAGCCATGGAATGTGAAAATATGGTGGAAAAAAGAATAAAATTTATTTTCTGTCTGGAACCGCCTATGATATATTTAGCATGGAAAGTAATGGGAACTACTCGATCGTTTTAGATTGTGGAAAGGCATGCCACCCAAAATGTTTTATCTCTATCTTTTTCGCTTTGAGCTCTGGCACCTCTACAAATCCCTACTTTCCTCTGCGAAGGGCCTTTCTTTTACTTTATGAAATTTTATTTTTATTTGAGTCTCCATCTTCTCTTATAAAGCACCAACTAAGGGGCACTATGATCGTACTTGAGCATTGGGTGTAGCTAATATGTGAGTGTGTTTCATGAATGGATTAATGATTGAGCATAATGGGCAAGGGATAACTTGCTTTAGTATTGATATTTTGAAAGACATGGTTGCTTGTTGATATGCTTGAGTATTGAAATCTTCATGTCAAAACTAGACTATTGCTTTGAATCTTATAGAAGCCCGAATGTCCATGCTACAAAGAAAATAATATGTGATGAACATGATAGGCAGCATTCCACATCAATTTTTTTGTTTTTATCATTTACCTACTCAAGGATGAGCAGGAATTAAGCTTGGGGATGCTGATACGTCTCCAACGTATCTATAATCTTTCATTATTCCATACTATTATATTATCATTCCTGGATGTTTTACAATCATTTTATAGCAACTTTATATCATTTTTTGTGACTAACCTATTGACATGGTGCATAGTGCCAGTTGCTGTTTTGGTTGTTTTTCTTCATGAGAAAATCAATACTAAGCGGAGTCCAAACACAGTGAAACTTCTTGGAGAATTTTACGGGCAGAAGACACATGATGGGCCAAATTACGGAAGGGTGCCCGAGGCACAACCCACTGGGCGTGCACAGGGGCCCAGCGCGCCTGGTGGGTTGTGCCCACCTCGGTGGCATCTCGCACCGCCTCTTTGCTCTATAAATACCCCAACATTCCAAAACCCCTAGGGGAGTCGGCGAAACACAATTCCAGTCGCCGCAAGTTCTAGAAACCACAGATCCAATCTAGACACCATCACGGAGGGGTTCATCATCCTCATTGGTGCCTCTCAGATGATGCGTGAGTAGTTCATTGTGGACCTACGAGTCCGTAGTTAGTAGCTAGATGGCTTCCTCTCTCTCTCTCTCTCTTTTGATTCTCAATACAATGGTCTCTTGGAGATCTATTTGATGTAACTCTTTTTGCGGTGTGTTTGTTGGGATCCGATGAACTTTGAGTTTATGATCTGATCTATTTTATCCATCAAAGTTATTTGAGATTTGATCTCTTATATGCATGATTACTTATAGCCTCGTATTTCTTCTTCGAATCTTTAGTTTAGTTAGGCCGACTAGATCGATTTTTCTTGCCATGGGAAGAGGTGCTTTGTGATGGGTTCAGTCTTATGGTGCTCAATCCCAGTGACAGAAGGGGAAATGACACATATGTATCATTGCTATTGAGGATAACAAGATGGGTCTATTCCTACATGAATAGATCTTGTCTACATCATGTCATCGTTCTTATTGCGTTAGTCCGTTTCTCCATGAACTTAATACACTAGATGCATGCTGGATAGCGGTCGATGTGTGGAGTAATTGTAGTAGATGCAGGCAGTAGTCGCTCTACTAATCTTGGACGTGATGCCTATATAATGATCATTGCCTGGATATCATCATAATTATTTTAAGTTCTATGTATTGCCCAACAGTAATTTGTTTACCCACCGTATGCTATTTTTCTCGAGAGAAGCCACTAGTGAAATCTACGGCCCTCGGGTCTCTTCTTTATCATATTTTCCTTCGAGATCTATTTTTATTCGCTTTTATTTTTGGATCTATTAATCCAAAAACCCAAAAATACCTTGCACGTCGACAATAGTAAGATCTATTTATTTTATTCCATGTTTCCACAAGATCTATTTATCTAATCTACTACAAATTTACCTATGTTTTTACCCGGAGGGATTGACAACCCCTCTTACATAAGTACTTGTTATTTATGTGCAGGTACCGTTTACATAGTGTTGAGTGGTTCTCCTACTGGTTCGATAACTTTGGTCTCATCACTGAGGGAAATACCTACCATAGTTGTGCTGCATCATCCCGTCCTCTTTGTTGAAATACCGACGTTGTTCAAGCCGCATCAAGGGCCAGCAGTAGTTTGCCCTTGAGATGTCGTCCTTGCCGCATTCCAGGAGCAGCGGCGGCACACCCACGAGCAGCAGCGACACCATGCCATCGAGCATGTGTTCTTTGCCACACTTCATGAGCAGTAGGGGATTGTCTGTATTGAACCCTATCACCACCCGCTGGAGGACGCTCGTGAAGCATCCTCTCCATGGCTCGGAGTATGTTCTTCTCGAGCTGCTGCACATCAGGGCGGGTGGCCAAACAATTTTCTCCTCCATGATTCTTTTGACGTGTAGTTGGTCTAGATCCTGCCATGTTACTGGGGCTACAAAAGTGGAATAGGATAATTTTTGTGGAATCACACAACCTCACCTCTTACTCACCAAAGTTCTTATGAGTTCACATCAGATTGTGCTTTTCCCGGATGTGTTATAGCGATTGAAAGACAAGGATCAAAGAACTACCTTCAGTTTTTGGTGGAGCTCGGTGGGGTAAAAAAGGTGTTTGTTCTGTAATCAAGTTGACGCAAACCAAGAAAATATGGGGATAGATCTGCTGCACCTTTGCACCAAGATTGAAAAACACACAACACACAAGCTTGTGCAATATTTCTACCAAGTTGAAACTTTTGGATCTTACACAACACTTTATTTTTCTCTCTTCACTTTTTTTGCCACACTTTTTCTTTCTTTTCTTTAATTTTTTGCCACCTTTTTTCACTCTTTTTCCAAAGCACAACAACCAAACTGAAAACAATTACGAAGCTGAACTTGGTGCGGATCTAAAAGATGAAGAACATGCAAGGTATGCAACAAGAAGATCAGCACCAACAAGGCTTGGATTTATTGTTGGTGGGGCTTTGTACTTCTAGGACAGAAAATGTAGCATGAAAAACACTCGAACTAAAGGGATGATAGCAAGATAAACTTGGATAACAGATCCTACCGTGTCAATGAAAGCTCTGATGCCAGATGATAGGTGGGAACCCGATGAACGAGTTCACGCCCGAGTGTGGCCTGATCTTCACGTCGTATGATCGAATCGGGAGGGATAAATAGCTGCAAGCAGCCGGGATAACTAGCTTTATACCTGCCAAGGTTGGATGCAACCCGTACGTTGGGGATGCTTGACCGAAGCTACAAGTACTCCAACCCGCTGTCCAAAGAATCACAAAACCACAAACCGGGACTAACCCACACAAAACGGCCGGAACCATAGAGCATGAATTAGGCGGAACCAGAGGCTCCTTCTCACGAATCCGGATGAAATCACAAGAGCAAAGGTAGAAAGGATCTCTTGGATCTCTCTAGCAGTCTTGCTGCATAAGCTTGTAGCTGAATGGTTTGACAGAAGGTTCTTTCTAGAGGATGGGGGAGGTGGGGTTTTATATCAGGGACAACCCCCTTAGCTAGGTCTGAAAATGGTTTCAAAAGTAAACAAGTTTGCATGGCTTCCTTGGGGGAATAAGCAGTCAACTTTGGGAGTTGTTGGAGACGGAGAGCTCCTCGGAAATTCGCGAAGCCTTGACAACATGAACACCTTCCACGAGATTGGCTAGAACTTTTGACTCACAACTCCAAATGATGTGAGGTTTTTTTGCATTGGAAATATAATTTGATGTAGCTTCTAGTGATGTACTCCTATGGCCCCGTCTTTCCACCACATGGGTGTGGCACAACAAAACATCAGAGGTAAAAAGTGATAGCATCAGCTTCACTTGAAACTTGGTATCTCCAAACTTGTTCCTCCAAACCGGTTGCTTCAAGATCTCATAGGTTGTTGGATTTCTTCCATGTGATACCTAAGTTCAACCAACAACAATGGGGATGAAAGTGCAGCCATGTATTCAAGATTATAGTATGAACTTAAGTTAGCGTTCACCTGGGCATGTGTTTGCTTGATTTGGCTTAGTAATTCTTTCCAACTAAATTTTGCACATTTCTTAAAAGTCATGTATGATGTACCCATGTGCTCATCATGATGGCTTTATAATTTACACATTTTTAGAGCTCATTTGTTTCATGTTATCTTCATAAATCATGTCCCATTTGAACCAAATAGTTGTCCATTATGCATGATTATCGGTATCTACACTTTTCCTTGTGAGCATTGCACATTTAGTATTTTATTTTATTTTTATTAGTTTTCTTTCTTTTATTGTGTCTATCGGTGTTTTGGAGCAACCTAGTACCAAGCACAATGAAAGGACCAAGGATGGGTTAAATCTGAGTCAGCTAGGGTCGAGACTTAGCCATTTTGAAGGTTGGGGAAAGCCATTTTTCCAAAGTTCTCCAAATCAATATCAAAGATCGGAAATGGATCGGTGTCATTCATACGAATCCAATGAGCCGAAGAATGTCAAATTCCAAGTTCGTATGCAGAAATGGTGACCGTTTTATTTGAGGAGGTTAGATCAAAAGACGACGTTCCATGCGACTGCACGCTGTCATTTCAACGGTCATATGACATGCAGAAAACTCCGAAAGTTGCCCTTCTAGATAAGATTCTTCACCGATTTTGTCATAGTTCAATTCTATGGGATCTTTGGCACATAAAGAAGGGATTGGGAGAGGATAAGTCTCAGCTTGAGCCCTTGGATGAAGCCCATCAAGAGAGGAGGCTAGGGATGCTCTTATATACACCTCCTCAACCCTAGCCACCGACATCTCATCTCATTCATCAAGAACACATCCATGTTCATTGCGATTAAGGATGGCAGGGTAGGATATGGGGTGGGTAGAGCAATACCGTACCCATACCCGTGTAGTTAATGGGTACAAAATTCAACCTATACCCATACCCATGGGTACGAAACTTTACCCATACCCATACCCGATGGGTACCCATACCCATTGGGTACCCAATGGGTAGATCACAAAGTACACAAGTTATTCACATTTATACATTCATTGATAACACATTTGACAAAAAATTTATCTCAACTCAATAACAGATAGATGAGTACATGTGAATTACCTCAATTCAAATTGACAATTGGTGATAACTTTATGTTCTCAAGTTCACAGAACACTTCACGGATAAGGTCCACATGTCAGGCTAAATGGGTAGGGTATGGGTATATCCATGGGTACAAGGCTATACCCGTGCCCTACCCAGGACTTAGCGGGTAGGGTATGGGTACTATCCATGGGTATAAAATTATGCCCATACCCTGCCAATGCGGGTACGTTATCCGCGGGTACCCGTACCCATGGGTAAAATTGCCATCCTTAATTGCAATTGCTGATCCATAACCACCATAGAGAAAGGGACGAGATCAAGAGGAAGAGGAGGAGGCTCCACCATGCGAGCACTAGCCTTCGGGCCAGTGCCCTCTCCACTGCACCGGCACCATCACCACCATCTTCACCACGCCACCTACGTAATCATCCTCACCACCATCACCTCCTCCCTTCACCGACATGATGCCGGCTTGTAACTTTACCCTCTTCTTTATGTTTGAGTAAATGTATTTATTCTCAAATATTCAGATGAACTCTTTTATGATTAGAATAATTATTACCAAGCGATCCAATATGTTCTTGATGTAGGGTGGAAACCATAGGGACGATATTTCACGATTTGGAGATGATCCTACAATGAACACGAAGAACACGAGGATAAACACGAGGGGAAAACACTCAAATTGATGGGATCCAATCACACATATGCTAGATCCATGAACATTAAGAGTGATACAAGATGCAAATGCAACAAAGGACGATACACGATTTGGTAGTTCTTCTTCGTGAGGAGGTCTTGAGGGGTCTTCCCGTGAGGGGTCTTGAATCCGCTTGGGGATCTTCTCCGTAAAGGTCGTGGACTCCAATGGAGAAGTAACCAAGTGGATGAGCAAATCTCTATCTCTCAAATGAGCTAATCCTTTGCTAACCCTAGGAAGAGGGAGGAGGAGGAGTATATATAGTCTAAGGGGGCGAAAGGGTACACGGGCCTCGGCCCAACATGCTGTGCACAGACAGGCGCCGGTCGTCCGACAACTACCGGACGTCCGATGGCTCGCAAGGGTCTAGTCGTACGGTAGGTGTCGGACATCCAGCGTTTTGGCTCTGATCAGGCAGCGTCGGATTTCCGGAGGCAGTCGGTCGTCTGAAGGCTTCGGACTTCCGATAATTTCCCTTTTGTTGGGTGACACCGGATGTCTGGAGGGGCTCGGTCGTGCAGTCGCTGGGGGTTGTCAGACGTCCGGTCCGTGTCGGTCGTCTGACCGCTGTAGCGATCGCAGGCTGGGACTTGTTTGGCTGGCTGGCGCTTCCAGGCGTCGGATGTCCGGTCCAGACCGGTCGTCCGATGGATGTAGACTTCTGGCAGCTCTTCTTCTTGTTCCTTGTACCTGGTGTCCTCGCCATCTTGTCCGTTGGGTGTAGCTGACCCATCGCCTTCCTTTAAGCATCTGATCACACATGGGTTTTCCGCTTGAGATAGTAGTCATGTCTCATATGTAGGAAGTGGTTGTTCGGAGAGGAGCGAGTTCACCTTATCTTCGATAGCCTTTGCTCGAGCCCTTGTCATTGGTCCAAGTGGTGTCGTGGGAGGTGTAGGTAGGTCCATGGGGATGACCTTTGGATGCTCCGCATCATCTCCCCCCTTGGGAAAGATCCGACCTCGGATCGAAAGCTTCATCACCATGGTAGGGAGAGAGACCTTTGGCATTGAAGACGTCGTTCACGTTGTACTTGTCACAGGGGAGGTCGATCTTGTAAGCATTCTTGTTGTAGCGTGCTAGCACCTTGAAGGGTCCGTCGGCTCGAGGTAGAAGTTTAGATTTGCGTTCGTTGGGGAAGCGTTCCTTTTGAAGGTGTAGCCACACAAGATCTCCAATGTTGAATTTCATGGGTTGCTTGTTGATGTTGAGCTTGGTCGCGAGTCGTTGTACTTGGCGCTCGATTGTGTGCCTTGTATCTTCATGGATCTTCTTGAGATAGTTCACTCATGCACTTGCGTCCATATTGATGTGCTCTTGTAGTGGTAGAGGGAGAATGTCCAACGGGGACAATGGGTTGAAGCCGTAGACGATCTCGAAGGGGGACTTGCCAGTATTCGAATGTCTTGCGCGGTTGTAGGCGTACTCGGCGATGGGTAGACACTCCTCCCACTCCTTGATGTTCCTCTTGATCGACACGCATAGTAGAGTGGAGAGAATTTGGTTCGTCACCTCCGTTTGGCCATAGGTTTGAGGATGGTATGCCGAAGAGAACAAAATCTTGATTCCGAGCTTGGCGCATAGGGTCTCCTAAAAGTAGCTCAAGAACTTGAGTCGCGGTACGAGACAATAGTCTTTGGAACTCCATGTAGGCGCAAGATTTCCCTACAAAAAAGATTTGCAACATGTGAAGCATCGTCTATCTTGTTGCATGGAATGAAATGAGACATTCTAGAGAATTGGTCCACAACAACAAAAACGGAATATTTTCCGTTTTGAGTTCTAGGCAAACCAAGCTCAAAGTCCATGCTAATATCTTCCCATGGGTGATATGGAATAGGAAGGGGCATATAGCAACCATGGGATTGATCTTTAGACTTAGCTTAGTGGCATGTAGAGCATCGGTTGGTGAAGCGTGAGACGCCGCGGAACATCTTGGGCCAAAAGTAGTTCTTTGAGAGCGTAGCAAAGGTCTTTTCGCGTCCGAAGTGTCCCATTAGTCCTCCTCCACGTGATTCTTGCAAAAGTAACAAATGAAGAGAAGACTCGGGGATACTGTCGGTGGGAATGACACCTATGGGATCAGAAGAATCCCTACTACGGTCGCGGGGCGCGGGGTCGTGAGAAGAGCGGATCAAACAGATAGCACACAGTTTCTTTATCCAGGTTCGGGCCACGAGGATGCGTAAAACCCTACTCCTGCTTTGGTGGTTTGTTTATCTGTGTTCTTGAACTAGCAATGGGGCGTGAGGAGCTCCAAAAGCGAATCCTCCTCACAGTCGCCTTGGGCCTCCTTATATAAGGAAAGGGGTCGCCACAAAGTGGCACACGGGAGGTGGAAAGAATACTGATGATGCGAGTTAATCCATCGCATTACATGACAAGGCGCCTTTAATGCGTCTTGCTTAGGTGTCCTTGCTTTATCGGGGACGAGGGAGAGCCCTGTCTCGTCCGTCGTCGCTCCCTTTCGTGTCGACACGCGCCCTGGCCAGCGATGCCCGTGGTGCCATGTAGGCAGGCAGGCAGCTGAGGTGGCGCAATGGTGGGTCTCCACGAAGATCCGCTTGCCGCCACGCAGGTGCCTGCCCAACTGGTTGGGTCGGCGGCTGCATGCGAATGGTGATGAAGGTTTGATTGGCGTGGGCCCGATGGTGGCCCTACGGGTGTTCTTGGCAAGGGCCTCGCCGAAGCCCCGGCAAGGGTCTTGCCGGGGCCCCCGCAAGGGTCTTGCCGTGGCGCCTTCGGTCATCCCGGCAAGGCTCTTGTCGGGGCCTTATCAGTCCTCCTTGGCTGGGATCCCGCCAAGGGTCGTCATCTTTTATAGTGTGTATCTGATCTTGAATGTCTTCACAAAGATCTGCATGCCACCACGGGGATGTCTCCCGAATCCTTGCCCCATGGGGGCAGTGGACTCAAGGGTGATTCGCTCCTTAGGTGCGGGGCGAGCTACCACGGCAAGGGTCTTGCCGGGTTTGCTAAACCGCCTCCGGCAAGGATCTTGCCGGGAGTCCTTTCGTCCCCTTTGCTCTTTGTGGTCTTGGTCTTGGCGTCGTTCTGCTCCTTTCGAGCTTGGCCTTACCTTGGCTCACCTCCCTTGCCTTGCTCGGTGCGGTGGTGCCGCGGCTCAGGACTGCCCGTTCACGATTATAGGGGTACAAAAAGTGTACCCATCTATTTGTATACCGACGGGAGCCCCCGGGCCTGGACCACACGTAAGCGCAATCGCGTCGATGGGCTATGCCCAAAAGCAATCTTGTGAGCAGGTGGGGTGGTTTTTACATGATGAAGTCTCTTGGCGCGCTTCCCATGCCTCCCGCGCGTGGCTTGGCGTGGGGAGGCGTGCGTAACATGGGCGACATGCGTGGGGCTGAGCTCTGCGCGCATGCATCATGTCGTAGTAAAGGGGGCGGTTCGCGCCTTCCCCATAAACGGAGGGAGGCGTGGAGGCGCGGCGCATTTACTGAACGGGGCCGAGGCGTGGTCTTCAAGGCCTCCACTCCCCATGATCACGGGGTGGGGAGAGGTCGCCTCACTCGTCACCTTGGTCCCGCACGCCTGCCACGTGGTTCTCATGCGCTTGGGGTGGCGAACGGCGGAGGCGGGAAACCGGGCCGTCGCGGGCTGGGGCAGCGGGTTGGTCCCAGTTCCCTGCACCTTCCGTGTCTTGATTTGCTGAGCGGGGCGGCCGAGCCCCCACCCTGTTACTTTATAAAGAGCGAGGGGGGGGGGGGATGGCGTCCCGCATTCTTCCATCTTCTCCTTCCTTCAGCTTCTGCTCCCCCTCCATCCGCCATGGAGAGAGGGAATCTTGGCCCTTCAATGGTGGCGGCGAGGGTCGCCGCTCGACAACGCGTCCTTCCTTCTCCTGCACCTGCGGTGGCAGAGCTAGCCGTGAGGGGAAGGGGGAGGCCGGCGATGGGGCGAGGTAGGCGCTCGAGGAAGAGGAGAACAGGGGCAGCGTCGGTCTCGCCTCACTTGATGGTTCCTCCCCCATGGAGGGCCATGTTGGGGATGACCCTTGCGAGTTCTTCGTCAGGCTGCGCCGGCCGCCTCGCCGTCGCCTTCGTCTCCCGACTCCATTCACGCGGGAGATGGAGCTGGATCCGCCGGAGTCATTGCGGCTACACATGAGGGGCTGTGGGATCAGCGATACGCGAGTTCGCGTCGACTTCCCAGCTCCTCACGTGACGTATCTTCGACGGGGATGGAAGACGTTCGCTCACATCCACCGCTTGACGTAGGGGCTCACTCTCCATTTCAAGCTGATGGAGGGCGGCCTCCCCTCTGTCAAGGTCTTCGGGCTCTTCGGGACCCGGGCAAGGTGCTGCGTGGAGAGCTCTTCTGATAGCGAAGACTCCTCCTCGGGCGGGAGTGGGGAGGAGGACAGCGGCAGCAACGACGAGGGTAGTGGGCCGCAGGATGACGGGTCCGACTAGGTGTCGGGCGCCGCTCCGTCTTGACACCGGCGACCCCATCATCCGTGTCGCGGCTTCCTGAACTTCTCGGGTCGTCTCCTTGGGCGGCTGGCGTTGGGAGGCTACGAAAGAGGAAGAGGGCGGGCGACAAGGCCGTCAAGTCGGAGTATCCGGGCACCGACGCCTTCGACGCATGCTGACGTCCTGCCGCCTCGTCTTCGAGCTCTGCTTCCGGCGCCGCCATCACCATCCAGCCTTTGGACGGCCACCGAGATGTTCCCTTGGTGCCTCCTGCCACCCGTAGCTCGCCTAGGCGCCCCTTCTGCCCTTTTCGCCTCCTTGACCTGCCTCCTGAGGAGAGGGACAAGAAAGGGGTTACGGGCACCTTATCTCTTTTTAGTTTGTAAGCCTTTGGGCCTTGGCTGAATTTAAAGCTTGTAATCCCATCATTCATGTTTTTCATTCCCCATGGGCTGTACACAGTGGAATGTTTTTAGTGAAAAAGGGATGCTTGTCGGGTCATTTGTTTGTGGGTAGAACCCATGACAAGGAGTAAATCCTTGATATCCCTAAGATAAACATTTCCTTGCCCGGCAACAGGCCCTGCCGTCTTTCCACTTCACTCGACCTTTCTCACGCTTTTAGCGGAGGTAGGGATGAGGTGGGTTCAGGCTCCTTGTTTCATCCTTTTGGTGCCGCAACTACGACCAAACCTGGCCCCAGGAACGAGCCCTAGGGCCTAGAGTTTTAGGGGAGCACGGTAGCTTTGGGAAAAAACGAGGTTTCACATACCTCAGTCCATAAGGGAATGCATGATAAGGGATGAAGAACTTATTTGAAGATGTAGCCCCTGGCAACTCTGGTTTGCCGTGGGTGAATCTTTGCACTTGCAGCCCCCAGCAATACTGGCTTGTCGGGGTCTAGATGTCGGTCTGTCCCCCTTCTCTTTTTCGTCCTCAAGTGATCCGGCAAGAATATCTGTGAGTCCTGCGAACCAAACAAGACAAAGGAACGGCAAAGAGACGCACACTCGACCTCTAAGTTAGGGGTTAGTCGCTGCTAAGCACTATCAACCCTAACCAAGGACGAGACTCGACCTAGCATGCATGCTATAACTTAGGGCGCCAGCGCGTCATTTATTTAGGGTCTGCGCCTCGCTTTGTACAAAGGGTTACATGCATCATCGGCAATGCTTGTACAAAAGGTGGCTTGCCGGGAGGCCAACAAGTCAGCGCCTTACGGTAAAACTTGCGAAGATGCTCAATGTTCCGTGAGTTACTCACCGGGCAGCATCCTCGGTCTCCAGGCGGACTGCGCCAGGCCTGGTGACTCGTATTACCCGATAAGGGCCTTCCCACTTTGGCGTCAAGTTGTTGGAATTCTTGGCCGATTGAACGCGACGAAGGACAAGGTCGCCTTCCTCAAGGCTTCGGGCATGAACCTTGCCGCTATGGCAGCGGCGCAAGGCTTGCTGGTAGCGTGCTACTCTCACAGCCGCCCGAAGACGATCTTCCTCAAGGAGCATTGCGTCATCTTGCCGCAGTTGCTCTTGCTCAAGCTCGTCATAAGCGAGCACTCGAGGTGACCCGTATATGAGTTCAGTGGGGAGAACTGCATTTGCCCCGTATACTAGGGCAAAAGGTGTCTGTCCGGTGGCTCGATTTGGCGTCGTCCTGATCGACCAAAGAACCGCCGGCAACTCATCAACCCAGCGCCTTCCACTCTTGTGCAACCTGTCAAAGGTCTTGGTCCTTAAGCCTCACAGTACTTCAGCATTTGCCCTCTCAGCTTGACCATTGCTTCGTGGGTGAGCAGCAGGCGAAGCAGACTTTCTTTGCCGAGGTCTTGGGTATATTGCATGAAGGTGCGGCTTGTGAACTGTGTGCCGTTGTCGGTGATAACCCTGTTGGAGTACGTAAAGCGGCACACTAGTCCCTTGAAGAACTTGACGGCTGACTGAGCTGTGACCTTCCTCACTGCCTCCACCTCCGGCCACTTTGTGAACTTGTCGATTGCAACATACAAGTACTCAAAGCCCCCGACAGCGCGGGGGAAAGGGCCCAGTATGTCGAGCCCCCAGACCGAGAAGGGCCAGGAGAGAGGAATGGTTTGAAGGGCTTGAGCTGGCTGATGAAGCTTCTTTGAATGGAACCGACACGCTTCACACCTGGTGACTAGTGTCATCGCATCCTGGAGGGCGGTGGGCCAGAAGAAGCCTTGCCTAAATGCCTTGCCGGCAAGGACCCTTGACCCAATGTGGGATCCACATATGCCTCCGTGTATCTCCGCCAACAGCTCCAGTCCTTCCTCTCGAGGGATACACTTCAATTTCACACCGTTCGGCCTCTTTCTGTATAGGACGTCATCGACGAACTGGTACATGGTAGAGCGACGGGCTACTTTTTCCGCTTCTTCCTGCTCCTCAGGAAGTTCCCTGTTTGGAGGAATCGGACGGTATGTTGTGCCCACGCTGGAGCCTGGGGCTCGACGGCGAGGACTAAAGGCATTTCCTCCGCTATAGGAGCGGCTGTCTCGACGGCAAGAGCTTGACGCTCCGCCGGAGCCAGTCGTCCCGTGGCGGGCTCAGTATCCCCGGCAACATCCTTGCCGGTGGCTCCGGGGAGCTGGGCGGAAAAGTACTTGCCGGGCCCTGATTTCCTCCTCTTATTCTGCTCTGTTGATGGATCAACGGATGGCTGAGTTAGCTGAAGCACAAAGGTACCTGGTTCCACACGTAGCTTAAGGGCAGCGTGTTTTGGCAGGTAATCGGCGATATCGTTCTCCGCTCGGGGAACGTGTTCAGCCTGTGTACCTTCAAAACGCTCTTCCGGCCTTCTCACTTCATCGACGTAGGCCTTCATCAACGGGCTCTGGTAATCCTTGTTGACTTGCTTGACGACAAGCTGCGAGTCTCCCCTGACGATGAGTTTCTTGATTCCGAGGTCCGCCGCGATCCTAAGACTAGCAAGCAGCCCTTCGTACTCTGCCGTATTGTTTGCTGACACCTCCCTGGGGAAGTGCATCTGGATCACGTACTTGAGGTGCTCTCCGGTGGGCGCGACAAGCAGTACACCAACCCGGTATACTGTAAGGAGAAAGCTCCATCAAAGTACATGATCCAATCACAACTTGCCTCCTTGCCGGGAGAAGCGGTCTCTTGGGCTTCTTCGTCAGGCGTTGTGGTCCATTCTGCAATGAACTCCGCTAGGACTCGGCTCTGAATCATCGAAGTACTTTCAAACTTGAGGCCAAAGCTGGACAGCTCCAGTGCCCATTCCACAATTCTTCCCGTTGCATCCGGATTGTGCAATATCCGTTGCAGAGGGAAGCGAGTGAAGACAGTGATCTCGTGTGCACGGAAGTAGTGATGTAGCTTCCTCGAGGCCATAAGAAGGCCGAAGAGCAGTTTACTGCGACGGAGTACCTTGATCTAGCCCCCTGCAGGAGGGAACTAACAAAGTAGACCGGGTGCTGCATCATTTTCTTCTTCGGTGGCACCTCAACTGGCTGTGTCGTCTCTACATTGGTGGTGTCAGGCTCTGCCGCTGCCATTACCTCGTCGTCAACCTCTCTCTGCGCCACTAGTGCGGCGCTGACCACCTAGTCCGTTGCCGCCGGTATAGCGACAACGGCTCCTCGTGGCCTAAGCGCGCAACTAGTATTGGCACGGAGGAGAGGTACTTCTTCAAACCTTGCAATGCTGTTTTGGCTTCTGGCGTCCACTCCATCGGGCCTGCCTTTTTCAGGATCTTGAAAAAGGGAAGGGCGCGCTTGGCAGACTTGGAAATGAACCTGCCCATGGCGGCGGCGCAACCAGCAAGCCGACGCACATCCTTGATTCGCTTGGGTGCTTCAATCTGCTCTATAGCTTTGATTTTGTCCGGATTGGCCTCTATCCCACGCTGCGACACCAGGAACCCGAGAAGCTTGCCGGACGGGACGCCAAAGACGCACTTCTCAGGGTTCAGCTTGAGATTGATCTTGCGCAGGTTTGCAAATGTTTCTTGCAAATCTGGTATGAGGGTTGCCCTATCCTTGGTTTTGACCACTATGTCATCCATATAAGCCTCCATATTTCTATGGAGCTGGGGTTCAAAACCAATCTGGACCGCCCTTGCAAACGTCGAACCAGCACTCTTCAACCCGAAAGGCATCCGCATGAAACAATACGTACCACATGGGGTGATGAATGCTGTTTTCTCTTCGTCTTGTCTTGTCATGAAGATCTGGTGGTAGCCGGAGTAGGCGTCGAGGAATGACAACAGATCACACACTGCCGTGGAGTCAACAATCTGGTCGATCTTGTGATAACGGAAGGGGTCTTTAGGGCAAGCCTTATTGATATCTGTGTAATCAATACAGGCTCCACTTCCCATTTGCCTTGCGCTTTCGACCGGATTGGCCAACCACGTTGGATGGAGCACTCCTCTTACCAAACCCGCTGCTTCCGGTTTTACGGATCTCTTACATGATGAACTCTTGTCGTTCCAAAGCTTGCTTTCGACCTTCGCTTGACGGGCGCGCATGAGGGCAGACAACAAGGTGGTGCTCAATCACCTTCACAGGAACACGGGGATGTCGGAAGCTTGCCATGCAAACACATCGACATTCGCTCGCAGGAAGTTGACGAGCGCGTCTTCCTATTTGTCGTCAAGGGTGGAGCTTATGGTAAAAGCTCCTCCCGTGCCATCCTCATTGACAGAAACCTTCTTGGTTCCGGCGGTATGGCCACAGGCTTCTTGTTTCCGCCGGTGGAGCTCTGGCACATCCTCGCGGCAGCTTACACTCCGAAGATGTGCGCTTGCGGAGTGGGTGTCCGAGGTCTCACCGGTCTTCTTCTTCTTCTTCCCTCCGGGGTCCCGGTGGCAGGAGCAAGTGCCCTAGTGGCGGCAGCTGCTACAACTGCTTCTTTGGTATAGTTGGTCGGTATAAATCAGCGCATCTTTCTTATCGGAGGGATGGTGATGATCGTCACAGGTCTGGCATCTTGAGGTGTTGTAGGCGTAGTGTGGCGCCGCCATGAACTTGGCTATTTGGGCGGCCAAGGATCCGTTGTAGAGGGCAAGGGATCTTGGCAACATCAAACACGATCCTCTCCGTCACCGTAGTTCAGTCGCTTCCAAAAAGTCACGGGCAGCGTGACCTTTCCCTTAGGTTGGCTTCTTCCGGGTTGACCCCCTGAAACGTGCCCGTCTCTTCGAGGTCTCCAACAGGAATCTGCAGTTTCTCGACCACGGCAGGCGAGATCAAGTTCAGACCGGCCCCGCCATCGACTAGCATCTTCGTCCCCTTGAGGTTGCGTATTGTTGGTGAAAAGCACCCGACCGCAGTAGTGCGATCAGGGTGATCCTCAGTGTCAAAAATGATAGGTGTGCTGGACCACTTCAACGGCCTTTGGGCATCAAACGACGGCTCTGCCGCTGTAATCTCTCGCGCCCACTCTTTAAGTCGGCGGTGAGAAGTATGCAGCGAGGCGCCGCCGTCGACGCACATGGCCTCTGTAGCTTTCTGAAATTCTTGGTCGTCGGATTCGTCGTCCTCTTCGTGATCGTCGTCTTCTGGCTTTCTGTCACGGCCCCGGGCGGGCCTCTCCTGTTGTTTATCCTTGCCGCGACGGCCCACCTGACCGTCATGCTTCTTGCCGGACCCCTCAGCATCGTCTGGGCCCTTCTCCTTGTTCCGCCTCTCATACTCAGCCCTCTGCTTCTCAGCGAGGAGCTCAACCTGTCGGCAGTCTTGGAGAGCATGGCCTTTGGTGCGATGGATCTTGCAAGATCGCTTGTCGAGTTTCTGGCTTCTCGGCAGCCGCCAAGGCCGGCAGCGACACACACCCGGCAACCTCCTTGCCGGGGTCATCCGCCTTGCTTTTCTTGGTGGAGCCGGTGTCATCAGATCCCTCGACGGCAAGCACGGCTTTTCCTTTGCGCTTTCTGTTGCTGCGCCGGCCTTTCTTTGCTGGGACGGCAATATCCTCATCTGAGGAGTCGGTTTCCACGCCGGCATCTTCGCCGGGGTACTTCCTTCCCTCTTCAGCTCGGGCACATCTGTCAGCAAGAACATAGAGTTCTGCTACATCTTTCACCTTGTTCATTGCCAGCTCTTCGTGCATCTTGCGGTTACGCATGTTCTGATGGAACGCGCTGATGATGGCGGCAGGGTGAACAGCAGGGATATTGTACTGTACCCGGCTGAACCTCTGTATATACTTGCGGAGACTCTCGCCTCCCTTCTGGGGAATGACGTGCAGGTCTCTTGCTTGGCCATGGGATTGGTGGCCTCCAGTAAAGGCGCCCACGAACTCATGGCACAAATCCGACCAGGAGGAAATAGAGTCTACCGGCAAGTGCATCAACCATGACATGGTGTTGGGTTTAAGAGCCAACGGAAAGTAATTCGCAAGCACCTTATCGTCGCGGGCTCCGGCAGCTTGCATCGCAATGGTGTAGATGCTGAGGAACTCGGACGGGTGGGTCTTGCCGCTGTACTTTTCGCACACGTCGGGTTTGAAGGTGCGGTGAATGGGCCACTGGAACTATCGCAGCTCACGGGTAAAAGCCGGACAGCCTACCTCATAAGGTAGGCCTCCAGGGCTCCCCGGTGCCGGGTGGCTCACAGCAGGCCCTGCTCGCCTGTCCGATTGGTGGCGTGCTCCGCGCCGGCGCTCGATAGTGGTTCGAGCGTCTTCATGCTCTCGTTCCCGGAGAACTTGGCGCTGGTCACAGTGGGCCCACGGGTCGGACGATACTACGGAGATTTCGTCGCCCGTAACATCGCGACGGGCTGGCGTCCGCGGTACCGGGCGAGGAGGAGGCGAGTGCATCGTGGTCGCGGCGACGCCGGCTCTCCTGCCACCGGTGCGTGGGACTCCGTCGGAGCATCGACCCGGGGGCTCCACCGGACTCGGTTCGTCTTTGTTGGCCACCGCAACAAGGCTTCAGATAGTGGCTCTCCATTCGTCGAGTTTCCCCGTAGTGGGAGGAAAATCGAGGAGCAACTGCGCGCGCGCCAGGGCTTCTGCTGGCGTTGGTGGCAGCGAAACCTGCACGGATCGCGACGCGCTTCGACTTTTGACCATGTCAGAAGGAGCTCTATCACGACCCCGCGGTCGCATGCCATCTTCACCAGCGCCTCGGCGAGCGGGCAGGTCTTCTAAATTCCGGGAGCGGCGCTCGGGGCTCTTTCCGCAGCGACGCCCGGGGTCCTCGGCGTGATTACGCTGTTCGTCGCGCGCCGCTTGAGAGGAGCGCGCCGACGGCGCCGGCGTGGGAGTCTTGGAAGCCCTCACGTCTCCTTCGGGCGGGGTAGCAGCGATCTTGGAAGGCCCCGCGCCGCCCGCGGAGGGCCTGGCTCCGTCCTTGGATTTGGCGGTGTGCGGCCCGTTACCAGGCGCACGAACATCGCCGCCTCCCAAACTTCGGCTGCTGGGACGGCGTTGGTGTTCATGAACAGCGCCGCGGGTCCTTTCTGCGACCGGTCCGCTGCTCGCCCGCGTCGGGACGGGATGTCCGGCTTCCGACGGGCCAACCGCCACAGTCGTCTTCTTCTTGGGCGCCATGACGATGAAGAAGCGTAGAACTAACTGCTAGAGCCGATTCTCACAACTATGCCCCCTACCTGGCGCGCCAAAGATGTCGGTGGGAATGACACCTATGTGATCACAAGAATCCCTAATACGGTCGCGGGGCGCGGGGTCGTGAGAAGAGCGGATCAAACAGATAGCACAAGGTTTCTTTATCCAGGTTCGGGCCGCGAGGATGCGTGAAACCCTACTCCTGCTTTGGTGGTTTGTTTATCTGTGTTCTTGAACTAGCAATGGGGCGTGAGGAGCTCCAAAAGCGAATCCTCCTCCTGGTCGCCTTGGGCCTCCTTTTATAGGGAAAGGGGTTCGCCACGGTGGCACACAGAGGTGGAAAGGGCTGATGATGCGAGTTTATCCCTCGCATTACATGACAAGGCGCCTTTAATGCGTCTTCCTTAGGTGTCCTTGCTTTATCGGGACGGGGAGAGCCCTGTCTCGTCTGTCGCCGCTCCCTTCGTGTCGACACGCGCAGCCAACGATGCCCGTGGTGCCATGTAGGCGTGCAGCAGCTGAGGTGGCACAGTGGTGGGTCTCCACGAAGATCCGCTTGCCACCATGCAGGTGCCTGCCCAATTGGTTGGGTCGGCAGCTGCATGCGAACGGTGGTGGAGGTTTGATTGGCGTGGGTCTGATGGTTGCCCTATGGGTGTTCTTGGCAAGGGCCTCGTCGTAGCCCCGGCAAGGGTCTTGCCGTGGCGCTTCTTGTCATCCCGGCAAGGCTCTTGCCGGGGCCTTGTGGTCCTCCTTGGCTGGGATCCCGCCAAGGGTCGTCATCTTTATAGTGTGTATCTGATCTTAAATGTCTTCACAAAGATCTGCATGCCACCACAGGGATGTCTCCCGAATCCTTGCCCCATGGGGGCAAGTGGACTCAAGGGTGATTAAACCGTGGGTGTGGGGCGAGCTGCCATGGCAAGGGTCTTGCGGGTTTGCTAAAACCGCCTCCCGACAAGGATCTTGCCGGGGGAGTCTGCCTCGTCCCCTTTGCTCTTTGTGGTCTTGGTCTTGGCGTCGTTCTGCTCCTTTCGAGCTTCGGCCTTACCTTGGCTCACCTCCCTTGACTTGCTCAGTGCGGTGGTGCCCGCGGCTCAGACTGCCCGTGCACAGTTATAGGGGTACAAAAAGTGTACCCCTCTTTTTGTACACCGACAGATACATAGTTTGTTAGCTCTCATAAGATAATCATCTTTGATGTAATAGCACTTGCTACCTCTTGAGCACTGCGTTGGATTTCCCCGAAGAGGAGAGGATGATGCAGCAAAGTAGCGTAAGTATTTCCCTCAGTTTTTGAGAACCAAGGTATCAATCCAAAGAGGAGGCTACACGCAAGTCCATTGTACCTACACAAAAACAATAGCTCCTCGCAACCAACACGATTAGGGGTTGTCAATCCCTTCACGGTCACTTACGAGAGTGAGATCTGATGGAGATGATAGATAATATTTTTGGTATTTTTGATATAGAGATGCAAAGCAAAAAGTAAAAGGCAAAGTAAAAAAGCAAAGCAATAATAAAGTGATGGAGATTGATATGATGAGAATAGACCCGGGGGCCATAGGTTTCACTAGTGGCTTCTCTCAAGAGCATAAGTATTGTACGGTGGGTGAACAAATTACTGTTGAGCAATTGACAGAATTGAGCATAGTTATGAGAATATCTAGGTATGATCATGTATATAGGCATCACGTTCGAGACAAGTAGACCGACTCCTGCCTGCATCTACTACTATTACTCCACTCATCGACCGCTATCCAGCATGCATCTCGAGTATTAAGTTAAAAACAGAGTAACACTTTAAGCAAGATGACATGATGTAGAGAGATAAATTCGTGCAATATGAAATAAACCCCATCTTGTTATCCTCGATGGCAACGATGCAATACGTGCCTTGCTGCCCCTTCTGTCACTGGGAAAGGACACCGCAAGATCGAACCCAAAGCTAAGCACTTCTCCCATGGCAAGAAAAACCAATCCAGTAGGCCAAACCAAACTGATAAATCGAAGAGACTTGCAAAGATAACCAATCATACATAAAAGAATTCAGAGAAGATTCAAATATTATTCATAGATAGACCTGATCATAAACCCACAATTCATCGGTCTCAACAAACACACCGCACAAAGAAGATTACATCGAATAGATCTCCACAAGAGAGGGGAGAACATTGTATTGAGATCCAAAAGAGAGAAGAAGCCATCTAGCTACTAACTATGGACCCGAAGGTCTGAGGTAAACTACTCACACTTCATCGGAGGGGCTATGATGATGTAGAAGCCCTCCGTGATGATGGCCCTCTCCGTGAGCTCCTAACAGGCCCCAAGATGGGATCTCGTGGATCTGAGAAAGTTCTTGGCGGTGGAATTAGATTTTTGGCTCCGTATTTGATCGTTTGGGGGTACGTAGGTATATATAGGAGGAAGGAGTACCCCGGTGGAGCTCCGAGGGGCCCACGAGGCAGGGGGGCGCGCCCCCCACCCTCGTGACCGCCTCTGGAATCCCTTGGAGTAGGGTCCAAGTCTCCTAGATCACGTTCGGTGAGAAAATCACGTTCCCGAAGGTTCCATTCCATTTGGACTCCGTTCGATATTCCGTTTCTTCGAAACACTGAAATAGGCAAAAAAACAACAATTCTAGGCTGGGCCTCCGGTTAATAGGTTAGTCCCAAAAATAATATAAAAGTGGAATATAAAGCCCAATATAGTCCAAAACAGTAGATGATATAGCATGGAGCAATCAAAAATTATAGATACGTTGGAGACGTATCAGGCATCCCCAAGCTTAATTCCTGGTCGTCCTCGAGGAGGTAAATGATAAAAAGAGAATTTTTGATGCGGAGTGCTACTTGGCATGATTTCAATGCAAATCTTCTTAATTGTGGTATGAATATTCAGATTCGAAAGATTCAAGACAAAAGTTTATATTGACATAAAAATAATAATACTTCAAGCATACTAACAAAGCAATTATGTCTTCTCAAAATAACATGGCCAAAGAAAGTTATCCGTACAAAATCATATAGTCTGGCTATGCTCTATCTTCACCACACAAAGTATTTAAATCATGCACAACCCCGATGACAAGCCAATCAATTGTTTCATACTTTAACATTTTCAAAACTTTTTCGATCTTCACGCAATACATGAGCGTGAGCCATGGACATAACACTATAAGTGGAATAGAATGGTGGTTGTGGAGAAGATAAAAGGTGGGGAAGATAGTCTCACATCAACTAGGCGTATCAACGGGCTATGGAGATGCCCATCAATAGATATCAATGTGAGTGAGTAGGGATTGCCATGCAACGGATGCACTAGAGCTATGAGTATATGAAAGCTCATCAAAAGAAACTAAGTGGGTGAGCATCCAACTCGCTTGGTCACGAAGACCTAGGGCATTTTGAGGAAGCCCATCGTTGGAATATACGAGCCAAGTTCTATAATGAAAAATTCCCACTAGTATATGAAAGTGACAAAATGAGAGACTCTCTATCATGAAGATCATGGCGCTACTTTGAAGCACAAGTGTGGTAAAAGGATAGTAACATTGTCCCTTCTCTCTTTTTCTCTCATTTTTTTTATTTGTGCCTTTCTCTTTTTTTTATGGCCTCTTTTTTTTTCGTCCGGAGTCTCATCCCGACTTATGGGGGAATCATAGTCTCCATCATCCTTTCCTCAATTGGGACAATGCTCTAAAAATTGATGATCATCACACTTTTATTTTTCTTACAACTCAACAATTACAACTCGATACTTAGAACAAAATATGACTATATGAATGCCTCCGGCGGTGTACCGGGATATGCAATGAATCAAGAGTGACATGTATGAAAGAATTATGAACGGTGGCTTTGCCACAAATACGATGTCAACTGCATGATCATGCTAGCAATACGACAATGATGGAGCGTGTCATAATAAACGGAATGGTGGAAAGTTGCATGGCAATATATCTCGGAATGGCTATGGAAATGCCATGATAGGTAGGTATGGTGGCTGTTTTGAGGAAGGTATATGGTGGGTGTATGATACCGGTGAAAATTGCGCGGTATTAGAGAGGCTAGCAATGGTGGAAGGATGGGAAAAAGTCCGTATAATCCATGGACTCAACATTAGTCATAAAGAACTCATATACTTATTGCAAAAATCTAGAAGTTATCAAAGCAAAGTATTATGCGCATGCTCCTAGGGGGAGAGATTGGTAGGAAAAGACCATCGTCGTCCCGACCGCCACTCATAAGGAAAAAAATCAATAAATAAATCATGCTCCGACTTCATCACATAACGGTTCACCATACGTGCATGCTACGGGAATCACAAACTTTAACACAAGAATTTCTCAAATTCACAACTACTCAACTAGCATGACTCTAATATCACCATCTTCATATCTCAAAACAATTATCAAGCATCAATCTTTTCTTAGTATTCAACGCACTCAAAAGAAAGTTTCACAAATCTTGAACAGCAAGCATATTATTATTAAGCAAATTACCATGCTATTAAGACTCTCAAAATAATCTAAGTGAAGCATGAGAGATCAATAGTTTCTATAAAACAAATCCATTACCGTGCTCTAAAAGATCTAAGTGAAGCACATAGAGCAAAATTATCAAGCTCAAAATATATAAGTGAAGCACATAGAGCAAAACCACATAGCTCAAAAGATATAAGTGAAGTACATAGAGCATTCTATCAAATTTTAATTCATGTATGGCTCTCTCAAAAGGTGTGTACAGCAAGGATGATTGTGGCACACTAACAAACAAAGACACAAATAATACAAGACGCTCCAAGCAAAACACATATCATGTGGTGAATAAAAATATAGCTCCAAGTAAAATTACCGATGGAAGTAGGCGAAAGAGGGATGCCTTCCGGGCATCCCCAAGCTTTGACTTTTGGTGTCCTTGGATTATATTGGGGGTGCCATGGGAATCCCCAAGTTTAGGCTCTTGCCACTCCTTGTTCCATAATCCATGAAAAGAATTCACCCAAAACTTGAAAACTTCACAACACAAAACTCAACAGAAATCTCGTGAGCTCCGTTACAGAAAGAAAACAAAAGACCACTTCAAGGTACTGTAATGAACTCATTATTTATTTATATTGGTGTTAAACCTACTGTATTCCAACTTCTCTATGTATTATAAACTATTTTACTAGCCATAGATTCATCAAAATAAGCAAACAACACACGAAAAACAGAATCTGTCAAAAACAGAACAGTATGTACTAATCTGCAACTAACGCAAACTTCTGGAACTCCAAAACTTCTACCAAAATTGGACGACCTAGAAAATTTGTTTATTGATCAGCAGCAATTGGAATCAGTATTTTATCACGTTCTTGTGATTTTTAATAATTCGGGCACTGAGCGCAAAGTTTCTTGAAATTACAGCAAGATCAAATAACTATCATCCAAGAAGATCCAATAGGTCTAACTTGGCACAAACACAAATTAAAACACAAAACCACATCCAAACAGAAGGTAGATGGGTTGTTTATTCCTAAACAGAGGAAAAAACAAAAACTAAAAATAAAATTGGGTTGCCTCCCAACAAGCGCTATCGTTTAACGCCCCTAGCTAGGCATAAAAGCGAGGATAGATCTAGGTATTGCCATCTTTGGTAGGCAATCCATAAGTGGCTCTCATGATAGTTTCATATGGCAATTTTATTTTCTTTCTAGGGAAGTGTTCCATGCCCTTTTTTAATGGAAATTGAAATCTAATATTCCCTTCCTTCATATCAATAATCGCACCAATCGTTCTAAGGAAAGGTCTACCAAGAATAATAGGGCAAGAAGGATTGGAATCTATATAAAGAACGATAAAATCTACGGGCACATAATTCCTATTTGCAACAATAAGAACATCATTATTCTTACCATAGGTTTTTTAATAGTGGAATCCGCAATATGCAAGTTTAGAGAGCAATCATCAAAATCACGGAAATCTAGGAAATCACACAAAGTTTTGGGGATAGTGGAGACACTAGCACCCAAATCACACAAAGCATAAAACTCGTGATCTTTAATTGTAATTTTAATAGTTGGTTCCCACTCATCATAGAGTTTTATAGGGATAGAAACTTCCAACTCAAGTTTTTCTTCATAAGATTGCATCAAGGCATCAACAATATGTTCGGTAAAAGCTTTCTTTTGACTATAAGCATGAGGAGAATTTAGCACGGATTGCAACAAGGAAATACAATCAATTAAAGAGCAACTTTCATAATTAAATTCCTTGAAACCCAATATAGTGGGTTTAGCAACATCTAGGGTTTTATTTCTTTCAATCCCACTTTCATCAATTTCATCATAAAGATCTAAATACTCCAAATTTTTGGAACGCCTTCTAGGTAAAGGAAGATCATATTCGGTTTCATAAAGATTCATATTGCAAAACAAAGATTTGAGATTTGATAGGGGACACATCAATAACTTTTTTGTCACACCCTGATTTTCATGCCACAACACTTAAGCTAATAAAACATGATAAAATGTGGTTTGACAAAAACTTTTGTGTGTTTTGGTCTTTGCTTGATTTGATTTTTGTGTGCTGTTTACAAGTGCTCTAAAAATCAAATAAATCCTCCAACTTTGATACTTCATTTCCTTGCCCCAAACTTATGCCCAATGATCATGCCATGTGTATAGAGCAATATAGTATTTTCTTACAAAAATAATTTGGCCAAAAAGTATTTTCTAAATATAGTTCTTCAAAAACCCCTGAATTGAGGTTTGCATTGCAAGTACTTAATTAAGGGCAGTAAAAATCTTTCCAAAAATATTTTTGACTCCTATTAGATATAGGATACCCAGAAACCACAAAAATATAATTTTAAAAGTTATTTTAATATTTTATTTAAAAGATTTTTCTTAAGGCCAGAAATGGTCTTTAATAGGGAAAAATTATTTTATTGTTTTAAAAATATTTTACAACAACCTAGGGAAACTCACTGGACATATATTGTCCATATATAAGAGTTTCAACACATGGTCATGTTCAAAATATTGGCCAAATCCCTCAAAAACCCTTTCTGGATATTTCAAGCTTTTGAAATATTTACAAGGGAAATATTCTCCAAAAATTCCAAGAAAATTCTAGCATATCACATATGACATGTTTGATGGTCTTGCCAAGTCTCATGTCATGGAGAACAGTATAACCCCATGAAACCCTCCCAAAACCACTTCTGTCCTTTTTCAAGTTTGAACAACTTTGCACTGCCAAACATGTCCAAATGTTCTCAAACCTTGTGAACATGCTCAAATGGTCTAATAATGCATCTAGACCAAGTGGAACAAGTTGGAGAACAAGTTAACTTGATCAAAGTGCCCCAAAACCCTTCCTGTCCAGAACCAAATTTGAACAACTCTACATTGGAAACTTTCTCCTTTTGATCTCAACTTTTGTGGACATGCTCATAACCTCAAATGATGACACTACACCAAGTGGTGCATCAAGGAGAAATGATTTTCTCAACTAGATCTACACAAGTCCATTTCTGCTAATTTCTAGGGTTTACAAAAGTTGCATTGGCAACTTTTCCCAAATGAACTCAATATTGGTGAAACCCTTATTTTCTCATGCCATTTGACCCTGTCAAGCCTTATGACAAGAGGAGTTCATATTCTTGCCCAAACCAGCAACAAACACCTTCTGCCATTTTATTAAAACCCTGTTTGACCACTTCCACTCTTCTCCATGGCCTCAACTTTTACCACAGCCCCTCCTAGTCCCCCCACACCTCCAGAGCAATGGCAAATCCATAGCTCAATTATTGGAGGGTAAAACCCCACTTTCTCTCTCTGGACAGCCCATTTCCTCTCTCCCTCAACCTCTCTCCTCTCCCACTTGGCTGTCCAGGGCATCCAAGGCCATCACCCCTTTGTTTACTCCTCCCTAAACTACCTAGACACAAGTGGCCACGCCCTACAAGCCAAAGGCATGCCACAGCATGCAATTATGCGTTTCAGAGCACGCCATGCTGCACACCCGCATCAGAGTCAGCCTCTTCCAACCACTTCCGGCCACCTAGGGCCTCCCCCTCGTGTCCCCCGAGGTCACCTCGACGTCCATAGCACGCTACACTGCCGTCCCCCTCCTCTCTCTCCCTCTCCGGATCTCCTCGCGTGCGTACAGAGCACCGCCCGAGTGCGCCAGTCGCTGGCCGCGGCAGGGACCCGCTTTGCCGCGTTCCCCACTCCCCCTCTTCTCCCCCTGGGCGTAGTCCAGCCCCACGAACGCCTTAGACACGGCGCATCACCATTCCGAGGCCCGTAGCGACGAGCACGAGCTCGCCGGCGCAAGAGCCCACGGTGAGCCGAGGCCTTCGCCATATAAAGCCGCCCCAGGCCTCCATCTGGATCCTCTTCGCCCCCTCTTCCTCCTAGAAGCCCCTTGACCCATCCAACCCTCTTCCCGATCCCCCCGTCGCTCCCCACGGCCGAAGCCGAGCCGCCGGACTTCGGTTAAATTCGTGCCAACCCGAGCTCACCTCCCTCCGTTTCCTCCACACAAAGACTCCCTGTGGTCCGGAGACCCTCCCCACCTCCTCGAACCGTCGCAGGGATGCACGAACGCCGAGAGCTGCGGATGGCCGACGACCTCCTCCGCCGCCATCCAAGCCGTCACCACTATGGCCATCCTCAGCGTGCGTGAAGCACCTAGACAGATGCGTCGCAGCCTCCGAGCACGCTGGTGGGTAGAGCGTCGCCGAGATGCTCAGAGCCCGGCAATCGCCGGCGGGAGCCGCTCCTCGCGGCCGAGCGCCGGGCCGGAGGTTGAAGGCGACTGCCGGCTGGCCCACGATCGGCGACCAGAGGCGGGCCCGCCCGTTTAAGTGGAAACGGCTCGGCCGAATCCGCCTTCGACGTCGCCCCGTCGCCCGCGTGGCCGAGCCGCTGGGCCGGCCCAGTGTGCTGCAGTGCTGAACTGCGCCCTGTGCACAGTTTAGGTATAACCCGAATATTGTCCTTTTTCTTTTCCAGAGAACTTCAAGAATCCATAAACTATTCAAATAGTGTCCAAATTCGATGAATCAAATTTCTACTGACTCCATAAATCATGTTCTATTTAGTGGGCCACAGTGGACATTTTTGTTTTTCTTAATTTTCACTTTGGACCCTTTAAAAGGTCATTTATCCACATAAGTCCACTTCAAAAATCCATATTATATTCATTTCAACTCCAAATCCAAAGTGAAACCAATTTCTAAATGTTTCTAAAATCATGCCTGAATTAATGGGTACTTTTACTCATTTTTATAAAATGGCATTCTGTGTACAACTTGTGGATCCATCAAATCCATTGATTCCATCATATCGAAATGTTTAGAAATATCCATTGATCCACTTCCAATGAAATCACTTTGGTCATTCCTCCTATGACCAGAGGTATCCAATAAAAGTCAAATTAATATTTTTAGAGCACTTTTATTTTCTGCCTTGTTGTGTTGCTTATTGTGTTGTTTCCGACGTTAGTTGATGAAGCAAACGAAATACTCGGAGATGGACCAGAAGGATTGAAGACTCTGAGGAGCCAGGCAAGCAGCCCTTTGACCATGTCTATGAAACCCTTTTTATGCATGTCATATAGCACCATATTGTTGTTGCAACGGAATCATGATGAGGTGGTAACCACTTTGATGGTTTGCCACCGCATTTCCTCGTTGATACTTGCATTGTGCATGACCCTACCTTCTTATGAGGGTTATGCCAGGGGAGTAGATAGGATGCTAAAGTAGATGCTACGCATAAAAAGGACGGGTATATGCATGGTGAAGGAGTCAAAGCATTTTCAAGACTTTTGAAAACCCGTCGGGTGCCACTTATGCCCGAGGGAGATGATGAGATGGGTAACCACTTGATGACGAAGTGGTGTACAGAGGCAAGTGTGTGTTGTTTTCAAAACGGATTAGATTTAAGATTTGTCGATTGTCCCAACCTTACATGCGCAACCACTCTACCCTTATATGGGAAAGGGCATTATTGATTACCTAGGCCGATACTAGCTTGGAGCCCGCATTACTAGTGACGGGGAGAGTTGGTGCTCTCTCTCGAGACGGGTCGTGCCGGTAGGGCGGCCATGACTGTCTTCTGAGGCACCGGATACACCGTTGTGTCCCCTCTCGGATGTTATGATCTCGAGTGAGTCTCGTATGATGTACATCGTGAGGATACGGAACAACGAGTGGACTCCTTGTTAGTGTCGTCTAGGGAAAGGTAGTGATCGGGTGCTTACCCCGGGTACTTGAGGTATCATGGGTCGTGGATGGCACGGAAGTTCCCCGGATCTTGTGGGTAAAGTGTGCAACCTCTGCAGAGTGTAAAACTATTCGAATAGCCGTGTCCACGGTCAAGGACAGTTGGGTGGTGCTGCTTAAACTACGTCCAGAGTTTACAACCGTGTGTGTGAGTTGATAAAACTACTTGGGTCAAGTCAAAGGACTCGACATGAATGAGTTGGGTTGATGCCCTCTCTATTTATGTTGATATCTGTAACCTGTCCTCGTGGTTACTTGAATTCTCATGATGCATGTCTTACAAGTTGTTGAACATGTCATTTCACTCAAAACTAGCTTTCTGCAAAAATTTACCTATATCATGCATTGTTGTATCTCGAACCAAAACATGGGTTGCTTTAAGAGTACAATCAAAGTACTCATTGGCTTGCCACTGGTTATTTTATTGGCCAGGCATGAAAGAACAGGATATGATGAACAATACTTCGGTGACGAACGTGCGAGCTAGGACGCTTCCCAGTCAGAATGCCTGTAGGGTCAAGGCAGATGGCATGGGTCCGAGTTATCGATGAAGATTTCCGCTGCGATGTTATACTCAAGACTCGACCATAATGGTCCTACTTGTGTAATACGGTATGTATGGATGTAAGACTCTTGTTATTCAGCTTCTGTGTGTTCAAAGTGAGCATTGATCTCCGGGATCATCAGACACGTGCATTCGGTGATCACGACTTATGAGTCGGGGTCCCCACAGAGCTGGTATCAGAGCCATCCTAACTGTAGGAAGCCTTAGTTAGCATGGTCATTAGTTAGGGTAAAACTATTTCCGAAACTATTACAAGTTTTCAAAACTATCTATACTTCTCTTCCCTTCTCAGTTTTTTTCAAAAACTAAGGTATACTTTCCCCATCGATCTCTTCCCTTCAAAACTATTGCAAACGGTCGCTAGCACCCTCAATCCCCTGACCACGGGATTCCTTGTAATCCTCGAAGGAGTACACCTTGCCAAATACTCACCCACCTCTTCTGAACGCAAGATTGGCGACACCACAACAAGACGATACCAACAGAAGATACATCCTCAAGGAATGAGGACATGAAGGCCCAGAAGATGGTGACACCCTTAACATTGCTCCAAGATGATGCGACCTTAGCCTATGATGATCAGGGCATAGGATATGCAAGATCATGATATACATCGCTAATAGAGTAACCCTGTCACTATTGTTGTTGTATCGGCAACCACCGATGGATGAGAACCTAGCCATTTGGTCCACCTCACCATAGTGAGCAGGAAAATGGTTCTCCTCATTCCCCGCTCTTGGTGTCGATGTTGTCATCAACGTAACCGACATGATGGACCTCTATTATGCCTTGATAATGTCATTGCATAAAGGATTACCTACCTGGTACCATCGACGGCTTAGAAGACAAAAAGGGATCGTCGTGATTAAGAAGACAATAGAAAACCAAGTCAATGCCAGTTACGAGGAGCCACCTTCACCCCACTACTTCAACAGGCGAGAAGTTGTTGAAGAATCTTTAGGATCAACCCGGATTGTTTCATCGAACAACTACAAGAGACGTAGCAACACCTGAGGAAAACCCAGGAGACTGCATGAGGTATGGAGCAAAGCACGACTACTGAATCCGAGAACCCCTAGGGTAGGATGAGTCGTGTACCCCCTATGCGCAGTCGAGTCCGTATGATGGTTCGAATTGAACCATGATTGTGTGTTGCTTGATTTTATTTGTTTGTGTTTTGATATCAGTCGCCCTTTTTGCCCTAGGCAACAAGTACGCAACTATATCACCTGCCTTATTTTGTTGTTTGTGTTTGGCCTTTTTGGCACTTGTTTGTTTGCACCTGCACTATAGAACCCCCTTTAGGCATCCCCCTTTTATGCTACTTATCCCTCTCATCTCTCTCCTCAACTGAAGACCAGCAAGACAAGATGCACCAAGGAATCTGCTTCGGCGACCAACTAGCACTGAAAACTTTTTGTTGCATCCTCCTCGACCAAGTGAAACCCCGTAGAGTTATGTTTAACCCTCCAGACTAGAAACTCATTCCTAGACCCTTCGAAACTTCATGAGATACCCCAGTCCTTAACCATGTGCTTAACCCACAGAATTGCAAGAGAACCAGTTAAGCCTCTGTAAACCTCGCACAACATTGGGTTGACTATGGAACTAGTGGACGTAGGGAATGAGCACCTTATCATCCTAATATAGCACCAGAACTAACGATGCCATAGGAGGAACCAAATTGAGGATATAGGAATAGAGGACAAATGACTTGATGAGTTTATATCAGTGACCTCGAGGAATTATTTGAGACGCTTCAGAGCATTATAGGGCTTTCATGTTGGTAGATGAACTTGGTGGGATCATTAATATAGAGTAGCATAGCTTTCATTACCCCTTGATAAATTGGATTTAGTGGGACAATTAAGACCGCAAGCTGAATTCTTGGAAGTATGAGGATTTGACTTAGCCAGGGAATATTGATAGGAGATAGTTGACGTTATGATAATGACTTTGGGGAAGCATGTAGGAATTCTCGTGGACATGAGATTTGGATTTAAATAGGTAATCCTAGTTGAGTATAGGTGGTGAGTAAGTCTACATGGTTCGGAGTAAATTGGATTTAGACTGATGATCTTGATCATGATACCATGTTTCTTGGAGGACAATAAACTAGGAGATTGGATTAATTGTCGGAGTTGATATAAGCTTGACCTTGGAGTTTACTTGACCATGATAATGGAAATTGGTGGAGTGACTATAGTAAGGCTAGCCCTTTTCAAGTATTTGGGGATTATAGGGACTTTAGGAGATCATGTGGAACACCAACATAAGCATTGGATATGTAGGATTAATGGATTATGTAGTGATTAATGGAAGTTAATGGGCTATTGGGGTTGATTCATAGGAAGGAAACAAGATCTTGGAGTGGCTTACGACGTGTTTCCTTAGGATAGAGGTGCTTTATCTTAGACCTTGGAAGAATAGGCTGAGCACTTGGATTGTCACGTTCAAGCTTAGCAGCTTATATGTTCTACCCATGGATTTTTAGGGGTAGACATACATATGAGTTTGCGGACCGTAGACATATATGATTTTGTTAGACCCCCTCTCGAGAGTCATGAGGATATGAATAACATGAATGATGATTGGAGTTGACCTATACGTAATGATGCTATCGGTGATATGATGTGATTTGTTTAAAGGACTAGATAGGATAATTGGCATCTCAGAAACTGTGCTCAAGGATAAGATGATAAACGTTCACTCGCACCCTAGAATCCTTGAAACCCTTGAGCCCTACCAAGCCACAACATGGTCGGATCCTCACCTTGGGCTTTGGCTCTAGATCGATAAGACCTTGGCCAATGCTCAACCGTGACCAACCCCAATGCCTCAGCCCACTTTACGTTCCCCATAGACTTCATGGAGTGCTTGGACAAGTTAGTTGTCATCTTTCTTTGATGACATACTCGTCTACCTGAAGACGGAAGAAGAATCGTTGAGCTGGTCAAGGAACATCCAAGACCGTCATGTCTAAGAGGAAGAACTACACCAACCACCATCTTCAAGAAGTATACTTCCGCCACAAAGACCATGTGTATCCGCAAGCCACTCCTCTCTAAGGAACCAAGCATTTCCATGACAAGGATACCCACACCAAGATTCATCGGCCCTCTTCGAGATCACTCCAAGATTTAACAACCCCTCAGAGATCGCCACAAGATGAAGAGAAGACAGTTACCAGATGGAGTTACCACCTGAGTTACCCACTGTGTGTAATGTTTCCACATGACACAACTCCGGAAGTGTTTTCGACTTCCTAACTAGCCCGATCACTAACAAGGACATCGATCACCGAGCCATCGACCTCCAGCCCGATCCAACCTGATCTAACGCGAGAGACCCATTAGCAACCTGGATCAAGAAGAGCGTCATACACGAAGCTGCACCATCAAGTACTTAAAGCTCAATGGAGCACCACACGGAAGAAGAAGCTGTATGAGGACGTAAAGACTACCCCAGATCCAAGCTTCCATACTCCTTTCCGCGCCTAGTCTGGGAATCTCGGGGACGAGATTCTTGTAAGGGGGGTAGGTCTATCACACCCTGATTTTCATGCCACAACACTTAAGCTAATAAAACATGATAAAATGTGGTTTGACAAAAACTTTTGTGTGTTTTGGTCTTTGCTTGATTTGATTTTTGTCTGCTGTTTGCAAGTGCTCTAAAAATCAAATAAATCCTCCAACTTCGATACTTAATTTCCTTGCCCCAAACTTCTGCCCAATGATCATGCCATGTGTATAGAGCAATATAGTATTTTCTTACAAAAATAATTTGGCCAAAAAGTATTTTCTAAAATTAGTTCTTCAAAACCCCTGAATTGAGGTTTGACTGCAAGTACTTAATTAAGGGCAGTAAAATCTTTCCAAAAATATTTTTGACTCCTATTAGATATAGGATACCCGTAAAACCACAAAAATATAATTTTAAAAGTTATTTTAATATTTTATTTAAATATTTTTCTTAAGGCCAGAAATGGTCTTTAATAGGGAAAAATTATTTTATTGTTTTAAAAATATTTTACAACAACCTAGGGAAACTAAGTGGACATATATTGTCCATATATAAGAGTTTCAACACATGGTCATGTTCAAAATATTGGCCAAATCCCTCAAAAACCCTTTCTGGATATTTCAAGCTTTTGAAATATTTACAAGGGAAATATTCTCCATAAATTCCAAGAAAATTCTAGCATATCACATATGACATGTTTGATGGTCTTTCCAAGTCTCATGTCATGGAGAACAGTATAACCCCATGAAACCCTCCCAAAACCACTTCTGTCCTTTTTCAATTTTGAACAACTTTGCACTGCCAAACATGTCCAAATGTTCTAAAACCTTGTTAGCATGCTCAAATGGTCTAATAATGCATCTAGACCAAGTGGAACAAGTTGGAGAACAAGTTAACTTGATCAAAGTGCCCCAAAACCCTTCCTGTCCATAACCAAATTTGAACAACTCTACATTGGCAACTTTCTCCTTTTGATCTCAACTTTGTGGACATGCTCATAACCTCAAATGATGACACTACACCAAGTGGTGCATCAAGGAGAAATGATTTTCTCAACTAGATCTACACAAGTCCATTTCTGCTAATTTCTAGGGTTTACAAAAGTTGCATTGGCAACTTTTCCCAAATGAACTCAATATTGGTGAAACCTCTTATTTTCTCATGCCATTTGACCCTGCCAAGCCTTATGACAAGAGGAGTTCATATTCTTCCCAAACCAGCAACAAACACCTTCTACCATTTTACTAGAGCCCTTGTTTTGACCACTTCCACTCTTCTCCATGGCCTCAACTTTTTACCACAGCTCCTCCTAGTCCCCTTGCACCTCCAGTAGCAATGGCAAATCCATAGCTCAATTATTGGAGGGGTAAAACCCCACTTTCTCTCTCTGGACAGCCCATTTCCCTCTCTCCCTCAACCTCTCTCCTCTCCTACTGGCTGTCCAGGGCATCCAAGGCCCTCTCCCCTTTGTTTACTCCTCCCTAAACAACCTAGACACAAGTGGCCACGCCCTACAAGCCAAAGGCATGCCCTGGCATGCAATTGGCGCAGCCCAGAGCGCCACAAGGCACACCCGCACTGTAGCCGCCCCCTTCCAACCACTTCCAGCCACCTAGGGCCTCCCCCTCGTGTCCCCCGAGGTCACCTCGACGTCCGTAGCACGCTACACTGTCATCCCCCTCCTCTCTCTTCCTCTCCGGATCTCCTCGCGTGCGGACAGAGCACCGCCCGAGCGCGCCAGTCGCTGGCCGCGACAGGGACCCGCTTTGCCGCGTTCCCCGCTCCCTCTCTTCTCCCCCTGGGCGTAGTCCACCCCCACGAACGCCTTAGACACGGCGCATCACCATTCCGAGGCCCGTAGCGACGAGCACGAGCTCGCCGGCGCATGAGCCCACGATGAGCCGAGGCCTTCGCCATATAAAGCCGTCCCAGGCCTCCATCTGGATCCTCTTCGCCACCTCTTCCTCCTAGAAGCCCCTTGACCCATCCAACCCTCTTCCCGATCCCCCCGTCGCTCCCCACGGCCGAAGCCGAGCCGCCGGACTTCGCTTAAATTCGTGCCAACCCGAGCTCACCTCCCTCCGTTTCCTCCACCCAAAGACTCCCCGTGGTCCGGAGACCCTCCCCACCTCCTCGAACCGTCGCAGGGATGCACGAACGCCGAGAGCTGCGGATGGCCGACGACCTCCTCCGCCGCCATCCAAGCCGACACCACTATGGCCATCCTCAGCGTGCGTGAAGCACCTAGACGGATGCGTCGCAGCCTCCTGAGCACGCTGGTGGGTAGAGCGTCGCCGGAGATGCTCTGTAGCCCCGGCAATCGCCGGCGGGAGCCGCTCCTCCCCGCGGCCGGAGCGCGCGCGGGAGGTTGAAGGCGACCTGCCGCTGGGCCCCACGCATCAGCGACCCAGAGGGCGGGGCCCACCCGTTTAAGTGGAAACGGCTCGGCCGAATCCGCCTTCGACGTCGCTCCGTCGCCCGCGTGGCCGAGCCGCGGGGCCGGCCCAGGTGTCTTAATCTTTGAATGCATACAATGCATAGTTTAGGTATAACCTGAATATTGTCCTTTTTCTTTTCCAGAGAACTTCAAGAATCCATAAGCTATTCAAATAGTGTCCAAATTCAATGAATCAAATTTCTACTGACTCCATAAATCATGTTCTATTTAGTGGGCCACAGTGGACATTTTTGTTGTTCTTAGTTTTCACTGGACCCTTTAAAAAGGTCATTTATCCACATAAGTCCACTTCAAAAATCCATATTATATTCATTTCAACTCCAAATCCAGTGAAACCAAATTCTAAATGTTTCTAAAATCATGCCTGAATTAATGGTACTTTTACTCATTTTTATAAAATGGCATTTTGTGTACAACTTGTGGATCCATCAAATCCATTGATTCCATCATTTCGAAATGTTTAGAAATATCCATTGATCCACTTCCAATGAAATCACTTTGGTCATTCCTCATATGACCAGAGGTATCCAATAAAAGTCAAATTAATATTTTTAGAGCACTTTTATTTTCTGCCTTGTTGTGTTGCTTATTGTGTTGTTTCCGACGTTAGTTGATGAAGCAAACGAAATACTCGGAGATGGACCAGAAGGATTGAAGACTCTGAGGAGCCAGGCAAGCAGCCCTTTGACCATGTCTATGAAACCCTTTTTATGCATGTCATATAGCACCATATTATTGTTGCAACAGAATCATGATGAGGTGGTAACCACTTTGATGGTTTGCCACCGTACTTCCTCGTTGATACTTGCATTGTGCATGACCCTACCTTCTTATGAGGGTTATGCCAGTGGGAGTAGATAGGATGCTAAAGTAGATGCTACGCAAAAAAGGACGGGTATATGCATGGTGAAGGAGTCAAAGCATTTTCAGAAGACTTTTCGAAAACCCCGTCGGGTGCCACTTATGCCCGAGGGAGATGATGAGATGGGTAACCACTTGATGACGAAGTGGTGTACCGAGGCAAGTGTGTGTTGTTTTCGAAAATGGATTAGATTTAAGATTTGTCGACTGTCCCAACCTTACATGCGCAACCACTATACCCTTATATGGGAAAGGGCATTATTGATTACCTAGGCCGATACTAGCTTGGATCCCGCATTACTAGTGACGGGGGAGAGTTGGTGCTCTCTCTCGGACGGGTCGTGCTGTAGGGCGGCCATGACTGTCTTCTGAGGGCACCGGATACACCGTTGTGTCCCCTCTCGGATGTTACGATCTCGAGTGAGTCTCATATGATGTACATCGTGAGGATACGGAACAACGAGTGGACTCCTTGTTAGTGTCGTCTAGGGAAAGGTAGTGATCGGGTGCTTACCCCGGGTACTTGAGGTATCGCGGGTCGTGGATGACACGGAAGTTCCCCGGATCTTGTGGGTAAAGTGTGCAACCTCTGCAGAGTGTAAAACTATTCGAATAGCCGTGTCCACGGTCAAGGACAGTTGGGCGGTGCTGCTTAAACTACGTCCAGAGTTTACAACCGTGTGTGTGAGTTGATAAAACTACTTGGGTCAAGTCAAAGGACTTGACATGAATGAGTTGGGTTGGTGCCCTCTCTATTTATGTTGATATCTGTAACCTGTCCTCATGGTTACTTGAATTCTCATGATGCATGTCTTACAAGTTTTTGAACATGTCATTGCACTCAAAACTAGCTTTCTGCAAAAATTTACCTATATCATGCATTGTTGTATCTCGAACCAAAACATGGGTTGCTTGCGAGTACAATCAAAGTACTCATTGTCTTGCCACTGGTTATTTTATTGGCCAGGCATGAAAGAACAGGATATGATGAACAATACTTCGGTGACGAACGTGCGAGCTAGGACGCTTCCCAGTCAGAATGCCTGTAGGGTTAAGGCAGATGGCATGGGTCCGAGTTATCGATGAAGATTTCCGCTGCGATGTTATACTCAAGACTCGACCATAATGGTCCTACTTGTGTAATACGGTATGTATGGATGTAAGACTCTTGTTATTCAGCTTCTGTGTGTTCAGTGAGCATTGATCTCTGGGATCACTGTACACGTGCATTCGGTGATCACGACTTATGAGTCGGGGTCCCCACATTTTTTATCTTCATCTTGATTTTCATAAGAATTGGAAGAACACGCTTTAATAAAGGCATCTTTCGTAGCACGCATCCTAGCGGTTCTTTCCTTGCACTCATCAATGGAAATTCTCATAGCTTTGAGAGACTCATTGATATCATGCTTAGGAGGAATATATCTAAGCTTTAAATAATCAACCTCAAGAGAAATTCTACCAACATTCCTAGCCAAATCATCAACTTTAAGCAATTTCTCTTCAAGCAAAGCATTAAAATTCTTTTGTGAATTCATAAACTCTTTAACACTATTCTCAAATTCAGAGGGCATCTTATTAAAATTTCAATAAGAGTTGTTGTAGGAATTTCCATAATTATTAGAAGGATTACTAGGATAAGGCCTAGGATTAAAATTCCTTCTATATGCGTTGTTACCAAAATTATTCCTACCAACAAAATTCACATCCATAGATTCATTATTATTCTCAATCAAAGTAGACAAAGGCATATCATTAGGATCAGAAGAAACACTCTTAGTAGCAAATAATTTCATAAGTTCATCCATCTTTCCACTCAAAACATTAATTTCTTCTATCACATGCACTTTTTTATTAGTGGATCTTTGAGTGTGCCATTGAGAATAATTAACCATAATATTATCTAGGAGTTTAGTAGCATCTCCCAAAGTGATTTCCATAAAAGTGCCTCCCGCGGCCGAATCTAAAAGATTTCTAGAAGCAAAATTCAATCCGGCATAATTTTTTTGTATAATCATCCACAAATTCAAACCATGAGTAGGGCAATTACGTATCATTAATTTCACTCTCTCCCAAGCTTGTGCAACATGTTCATGATCAAGTTGCTTAAAATTCATAATGTCGTTTCTAAGAGAGATGATCTTAGCGGGAGGAAAATACTTAGAGATAAAAGCATCTTTGCACTTGTTCCAAGAATCAATACTATTTTTAGGCAAAGACGAAAACCAAGCTTTAGCAAGATCTCTAAGGGAAAAAGGAAATAGCTTCAATTTAACGACATCATTATCGACATCTTTTTTCTTTTGCATATCACATAAATCAACGAAGCTATTCAGATGAGTAGCGGCGTCTTCACTAGGAAGGCCGGCGAACTGATCTTTCATAACAAGATTAAACAAGGCAGTATTGATTTCACAAGATTCGGTATTGGCAAGAGGAGCAATCGGAGTGCTAAGGAAATCATTATTGTTGGTATTGGTGAAGTCACACAATTTGGTAGTATCTTGAGCCATCGCGACAAACAAGCAATCCAACACACGAGCAAACAAAAGGCAAGCGAGAAAAAGGCAAACGGAAAAAGAGAAGGAGAAGGAGATTGGGAAAGAGAGGGCAAATAAAACGGCAAGGGTGAAGTGGGGGAGAGGAAAACGAGAGGCAAATGGCAACTAATGTAATGCGGGAGATAGGGATTGTGATAGGTACTTGGTATGTTAACTTTTGTGCAGACTCCCCGACAACGGCACCAGAAATGGCTCGTTGTCGGGAGTCCAAATCTTGACTTGACCTTGCGTAAGCATCCCCAGCAACGGCGCCAGAAATTCTTCTTGCTACCTCTTGAGCACTGCGTTGGATTTCCCCGAAGAGGAGAGGATGATGCAGCAAAGTAGTGTAAGTATTTCCCTCAGTTTTTTAGAACCAAGGTATCAATCCTGTAGGAGGCTACACGCAAGTCCCTTGTACCTACACAAAAACAATAGCTCCTCGCAACCAACGCGATTAGGGGATGTCAATCTCTTCACGGTCACTTATGAGAGTGAGATCTGATAGAGATGATAGATAATATTTTTGGTATTTTTGATATAGAGATGCAAAGCAAAAGGTAAAAGGCAAAGTAAAAAATCGAAGCAATAATAAAGTGATGGAGATTTATATGATGAGAATAGACCCGGGGGCCATAGGTTTCACTAGGGGCTTCTCTCAAGAGCATAAGTATTCTACGATGGGTGAACAAATTACTGTTGAGGAATTGACAGAATTGAGCATAGTTATGAGAATATCTAGGTATGATCATGTATATAGGCATCACGTCCGAGACAAGTAGACCGACTCCTGCCTGCATCTACTACTATTACTCCACTCATCAACCGCTATCCATCATGCATCTAGAGTATTAAGTTAAAAACAGAGTAACGCTTTAAGCAAGATGACATGATGAAGAGAGATAAATTCATGCAATATGAAATAAACCCCATCTTGTTATCCTCGATGGCAACGATGCAATACGTGCCTTGCTGCCACTTCACATCGGAAAGGACACCGCAAGATCGAACCCAAAGCTAAGCACTTCTCCCATGGCAAGAAAAACCAATCTAGTAGGCCAAACCAAACTGATAAATCGAAGAGATTTGCAAAGATAACCAATCATACATAAAAGTATTCAGAGAAGATTCAAATATTATTCATAGATAGACTTGATCATAAACCCACAATTCATCGGTCTCAACAAACACACCGCAAAAAGAAGATTACATCGAAAAGATCTCCATAAGAGAGGGGGAGAACATTGTATTGAGATCCAGAAAGAGAGAAGAAGCCATCTAGCTATTAACTATGGACCCGAAGGTCTGAGGTAAACTACTCACACTTCATCGGAGGGCTATGATGATGTAGAAGCCCTCCATGATGACGGCCCTCTCCGGCGGAGCTCCGGAACAGGCCCCAAGATGGGATCTCGTGGATACAGAAAGTTGCGGCGGTGGAATTAGGTTTTGGCTCCGTATTTGATCGTTTGGGGGTACTTAGGTATATATAGGAGGAAGGAGTACGTCGGTGGAGCTCCGAGGGGCCCACGAGGCAGGGGGCGCGTGTCCTAGGGGGGGCGCCCCCAACCCTCGTGACCGCCTCTGGACTCCCTTGGAGTAGGTTCCAAGTCTCCTGGATCACGTTCGGTGAGAAAATCACGTTCCCGAAGGTTTCACTCCGTTTGGACTCCGTTTGATATTCCGCTTTCTTCAAACAACGAAATAGGCAAAAACAGCAATTACGGGCTGGGCCTCGGTTAGTAGGTTAGTCCCAAAAATAATATAAAAGTGGAAAATAAAGCCCAATATAGTCCAAAACAGTAGATAATATAGCATGGAGCAATCAAAAATTATAGATACGTTGGAGACGACAAGACTCCCAAGACGTATGCATCAAACATTTGGCATAAGGAATAGAAAAAGTAGGATCATGCGCATATAAGTCTTTTATGTGCTCAAAGCCAATGACATTCAATTCAAGTTGGGTAACAAGCATGCATCTACGGGAAAGCGCATCCACCACAACATTCTCTTTGCCTTTGATGTACTTGATGACATAAGGAAACGACTCAATGAATTCAGTCCACTTAGCATGACGCTTGTTCAACTTAGTTTGACCCTTACGATACTTAAGGGTTTCATGGTCGGTGTGAAGAATGAACTCATGAGGGCAAAGATAATGCTCCCAAACATGCAAGACTCTCACTAAAGCATATAACTCTTTTTCATATATATTTGGGGTAATTGAGTTGCGCTCCGGAAAGTTTCTCGCTAAAGTAAGCTATGGGGCGCTTCTCTTGCATTAACACACCTCCTATGCCATAACCGCTAGCATCGCAATGTATCTCAAATGGATTATCAAAGTTGGGTAATGCAAGCAAAGGAGCATGTGTAAGCAAATTCTTAAGCTCGTTGAATGCGGTATCTTGAGATAGTCCCCAAACAAATGGTGCATTTTTCTTACTCAAATCATGCAAAGGTAAAGCAATGGTGCTAAAATCCTCAAATCTATGATAAAATCTGGCTAAACCAAGAAAACTACGCACTTGTTGCAAGTTGGTTGGTTGGGGCCAAGTTTTAATAGCTTCGATCCTAGATTCATCTACATGAACACCCTTAAAAGACACAACGAAACCTAAGAAAACGAGCTTATCAACACCAAAAAAGCATTTGTCCATATTATCATAAAGGCGCTCTTTCCTAAGGGTTTGCAACACGGTTCTAAGATTGGTGACATGATCTTTGAGAGATTTGCTAAAGTCAATAATATCGTCAAAGTAGACCACAACAAATACGCCAATGTAGGGGCGAAGAACAAAATGCATGACTCGCATGAAGGTACCGGGTGCTTCGGATAAGCCCATAGGCATAACTAGCCATTCATATAAACAAAACTTGGTTTTGAAAGCGGTTTTCAATACATCACCTTCTTGGATGCGAATTTGGTAATAGCCACTCTTAAGATCAATCTTAGAGAAAATGGTGCCTCCGCTAAGCTCATCTAACATATCATCAAGGTGAGGAATAGGATAACGGTATCTAACGGTGATGGCATTAATAGGACGACAATCAGAGCACATGCGATAAGTACCATCTTTCTTGGGAACAAGGATTACCTGGACAACACAAGGGCTCAAGCTTTCTCGTACATGGTCGTTGTCGATGAGTTGTTGTACTTGCCGTTGGATCTCCTTGGTTTCCTCGGGGTTGACGCGGTAGGGAGCCTTGTTAGGAAGAGGTGCTCCTGGGATGAGGTCGATGCGGTGTTCGATGCCTCGAAGGGGAGGTAGACCCGGAGGTAGCTCGTCGGGGAATACATCTTGGAATTCCTACAATAGAGAAGACAACACTAAAGGTAGATTGTGAGAGGTGTTAGTTTTTGGTTCCTCGTCCTTGCACAAAAGGACAGAGTGCATAACACTTGATGGGTTCTCACACACTTCTCTTATCTCACTTTCTGTGGCAAATATGACTAGGTTTTACTGTCGCTCATCGTGGAGGCACTCAATTTGGGTTTGTGGCGCTCACTCTCTTTCGGGTGGCTCGCTCTCTCACTATTTTCTTCATGATGGGTGGCTTGCTTGTCGGCGATCACTTGGCTTGGAGACATAGGTCGTAGCACATACTCGTTTCCTTTCATCTTGAAGCTATAGTGATTGGTACACCCGTTGTGGATGACTCCTCGGTCAAATTGCCATGGTCGTCCAAGAAGGAGGTGGCGTATTTAACATAGGAACAACATCACATTCCAAAGTGTCTTCATATGCTCCGATCTTGAAGGAAACCTGCACCATATGTTCCACGTGGATAGTGCCAGAGTCGCTTAGCCATTGGACCTTGTAGGGATGATGGTGCTACATCTTGACCATTTGGAGCTTAGAGCATAGCTCTTCACTTGCCAAGTTATGGCAACTTCCTCCGTCGATGATGACCTTCACGGACCTTCCACTGATGCCCGCCTTTGTGTGGAAGATATGGCATCTTTGGTCTTTGTCTTGTTGATGTTGAAGTGTCAAGACCTTGGAGACAACGAGAGCGGGGCTCGAATCTTCATCACAGAAGACTTGATCATCTTCATACTCGTTCACTTGTCGATGCATAGCCACATTCTTGAGGGCTTCCACTTCTCCTTCACTCATGGAGTCGTATGTATTGAGGATCATGGTGCGCTTGTTGGTACACTCGAAGGACTTGTGGCCTCGACCGCCGCAAGTGAAGCACTTGCTGGAACTTGCCTTGATGGTCTCATCTGGTGGAGTTGTAGATGATGAAGCTCACGGCTTAAAGTTGCTTGTAGTAGGAGGAGGATGACTTGATGTGGTCGAAGTTTTCTTGTAACTTGACTTGTCGCCATTGCTAGTAGAAGGTTTGGTTGAGGTACAAGGCATTGGAGTCGTTGAAACTTGGTTGTTGGAGAAACCGTATCTCTTGGAAGAGTACTTGGCGTACTTGAAGTCATCTTGCACTTGTCGTTCCGCCTTGGTGGCTTGATGCACTAGCTCGATGGGTTGGAGTAAGGTTGGAAGTCGGCGATCTTCTTGATAGGATGGTTGAGGCCATTCAAGAAACGTGCCATAGTTTTCTCATCATCTTCCGTGACATTTGCTCGAATCATGGTGATGTCTACTATGCAACTTTATTCTTGTAGACACGTGTTGGGCCTCCAAGCGTAGAGTTTTGTAGGATAGTAGCAATTTTCCCTCAAGTGGATGACCTAAGGTTTATCAATCCATGGGAGGCATAGGATGAAGATGGTCTCTCTCAAACAACCCTGCAACCAAATAATAAAAAGTTTCTTGTGTCCCCAACACACCAAATACAATTGTAATTTGTATACACTACAAAAAAAGACACATCCGTGACATTTTGGGCAGAACGAATTTTTTCCTGTCATACTTATGACACTTCTATGACGATAATTGTGACAAAACCAGGTATCATCATAGATGTGGTGGGGTCCTACTTCTATGACAAAAATCATGATGTAAAATGGGCTTTTTGTCCTGGGCGAGCCAGAGACGCAGCTGCATGACATTCTTTGGGCCATCCATGACGGAAAAAACCATGGTAGAAGCGAGGGCGAGGAAAATATCAGGGTGTTCCCGGTTATGGTGGGTGGTCGGGGCCGAGCGATGCGCGTTTCTCTCATACACGCACGCGCGTGGGTGCGAGGTGTTGGGCTCTAACTAAACCCGAGCGAGGCGTTGGGCTCTAACTGAACCCGAGCAATTGCACTACAGGCTACGCGTTACTGAACCCGAGCGATCGATCGATGGCTGTTAACTGAACCCGATCGAGCGATTCCTTCGCTACTGCTGCTAACTGAAGCCGATCGATGATGCCTCTGGATGAACAGTGAGCGCTGCTGGGGGGGTTTGGATGAACAGTTCCCGGTGGGGGTGGATGAACATGACCCCGTGGTGTTGCCTCTGAATGAACAATGAGCGTTGCTGGGGGGGGGGGGGGTTGGATGAACAGTTCCCGGTGGGAGTGGATGAACAAGACCCTGTGGTGTTGCCTCTGGATGAACAGGACCCCGATTGAGCGAGCCGGTTGGGGCTAGATGAACAGAACCCCGTGGAGGGCTGGATGAACAGGACCACCCCGTGGAGCGTAGGATGAACAGTAGACAGTGGAGGGCTGGATGAACAGTAGCCCGTGGAGGGGTGGTTGAACAGGAGCCCGTGCAGAAGGCTGGTTGAGCGATGGCGGTGGAGTAGCGCGCGGTGGAGGCTGGATGAACAGGAGCCCGTGGATGAACAATCGCAGGTGGAGGCTGGAGGAGGTCGATGGTGGATGAACAGTAGCCCGTGGTGGCTGGAGGGGGTCAACGGTGGAGATGAACAGTATCCCGTGGAGTCCCATTTTGTGGTACGCCACACCCTTCCCGATGAACAGGACCCCCGTTTCGACCGTAGCGCTCCAATACAAGTCCATTTCCTCTGTTTTGCGGTACGCCACACCCCTCCCGATCAACAGGACCCCGCTTCGATCGTAGGAGGCCCGCTTCTCTGCTTTTGCGGCACGCTGCACCCGATGAACAGGATCCCGTTTCGAACGTGGCCGGTCGAACACAAGGATGTTTCCTCCGTTCTGCGGTACGCCAGGCCTCGTTTCCATCGGATGTTCCATCCAAGCCCTCCCGATGAACACGACGACGTACTCCATTCCGACCCAGCCGGTTGGCTCCGCATGAACACGACGACGACGCTGTTTCTCCCTTCCGACCTAGCCATGTACATGAGCCCTGGCCGTACGTACGCGTGAGTAGGCGTTTGAGACACCCCCGTATGTACGTACGTGGCCGTATTTACTTTCTTGCACCCTAGCCGCTGTACGTACGTGTACATGCTACGTGCGCGCCTCTACTACGACACGTGCGCGCCTCTACATCGACCAGTATGTACGTACACGTTCGCGACCAGAATGACAACGCTACGTACGCTTCGACCAGGTGGGTCCCGACTGTCACACACTTCCTTCCATGCGAAGATGTAGCTGGTGGGTCCCAGCAGTCAGGGGGAAACGTTTTTTTCATGAAATACGGTGGCCCGTCCAATGGGTCCCTGCTATCAGGTGGAGGAATAATTATTTTGCGTGTAATAAGGAGGCACTTCCTTGCTGCGGCCGTGGACCCGGCTGCTGGCCTCTCCACGTACAATCCACGTCCGATGGAAGCCGTTCCTTGACCATGTTGACCACGCCGCGCCGAGAGCACCAGGGTGGTGGACGGCGACAAGGCCTATGAAGGGGACGACGTGGAGCCGGGGAAGACGCGGCAGTGGATGCCCACGCGTAGAGGAGTACGAGGGTTCACTGGTTCGCTGCGGTGTGAGGCTGCCATCGCCGCAGAATAACAGGGGGTGTGGGTGAGTAGAGGGATGGCCTGGCCAGCGGTGGGAATAGTAGGGGGCGGTGAGGCCTCCGCGGCAGCATAGCCGACCATGGGAGGCTGAGCATGCGGCACGACCGGCGCTGCTTTGGGCGGCTGGAGCAACAAGACTAGAGGTTGAAGAAGCACTACGGCCGTTGGATGGACATCGTATGGTCACTGGAGCTAGAATCGTTCATATTGACTAAGTTGACAAAGAACTCCGTCCCCGTCAACTTAGTAGGCCCACAACTCCGTCCCAACTAGCAGGTGGAGTATTCATTTTTGTGTGCGTAATAAGGAGGCACTTCCGGTGGGTCCGAGCTGACAGCGGGGGGGGGGGGGACGTTTTTATTGCGAAATGCGGTGGCCCGTCCGATGGGTCACAGCAGTCAGGGGGGAAACGTTTTTTTCGGCAAATACGGTGGCCCGTCCGGTGGGTCCCTGCTGTCAGGTGGAGGAATAATTATTTTCTGCATAATAAGGAGGCACTTCCTTGCGGCTACCGTGGACTCACCTGTCAGCCTCTCCACGTACAGTACTCTTTCGATGAAAGTTGTTCCTTGACCACGTTGACCACGGTGCGCCAAGAGCACCAGGGTGGTGGACGACGGCGAGGCCTAGGAAGGGGACGACACGGAGCCGGGGAAGACGCGGCAGCGGAAGCCCGCGTGGAGAGGAGTACGAGGGTTCACTGGTTCGGCTGCGGTGTGAGGCTTCCGTCGCTGCAGAATAACAGGGGGTGTGGGTGAGTGGAGGGATGGCACGGCGGCGATGGGAGTAGTAAGGCGGTGAGGCCTCCGTGGCAAGACAAACCCGCCACGGGAGGCAGGAGCAGGAGGCACGACCGGTGCTACTTTGGGCGGCTGGAGCAAGAAGACCAGAGGTTGAAGAAGCACTACGGCCGTTGGATGGACATCGTACGGTCACTGCAGCTAGAATCGTTCATATTGACTAAGTTGACAAAGCCCTTGGTACGCGTCAACTTAGTAGGCCCACAGGTCAGCTTCCGAAATGGTGCGCCCCAGATGTCAGGGGGAGGAATCATTTTTTGGGCGGGTGAAGCTAGAATATCCGAGATTGAAGAAGAAGCACGGCATCCGTTGGATGGACATCCAACGGCCACTGTTGCTAGAACCGTGTGTTGACTATAGTAAGTTGACAAAGCCTTGCATACGCGTCAACTTCTTTTTTTAGGGGACGCGTCAACTTAGTAGGCCCACAAGTGTGTGGTAGAGAACTTATAGCCCATTTGCGATTTGTAAGAATGTACAACCCATTTTTGAATTCTAATGGAATTTACTACAGCCCATTTACAGTTTGTTAAAAGTACAACCCATTTTCTAGCGAGGACAACAATTAATAATTTCAACCAACCATTCAAGACAGAATTCAATAAAATTTCCCACATTTTGATGGGATCCGAAATATTTTTATCCCGAAATTTCTAGTCAAATTAAATACAAATTTGTATTACATAAAAATCTAACGAAACATTGCGCGCGCAACAATTAAAAATTAAGATTTTCAAAATCCATAAATAATATTTTATAAACTAATTTCGTGCTTGTGCATTTTTTATAGTTACTGCCCAGTTTTTATAATTACATCCCATTTATTATTTTTAAAGCCCATTTTCCTGTTAAGCCTAATGCATCCCTCCTAGGAAAGATTTGCAGCCCAGCGGGGCGGAGAATAACAAGTTGACCTTGCCTGGGTATTCCTCAAAAAAACGTATAGCTGGGCTAGCCATTTTCATCTTGAAAAAAATTAATATCTGGGCTGGATATCTGTCCTGGGCTAGACAGGACACAACCCGCCCAGTTAATACCCTGCTCTCCTCTGAAAAACAATGAAAACATCGCCAAGAAAAACTCTGTAGTGCTCACGCCTCAAAAACACAAATACTGCTCGAGCTGCTTGGTCCCAGCTGTCGGCCGTACCTTATGCAATTCTCTCATTTATATTGACTACATAGGTTGACAATGGTGTGGGACCGTGATGTCAGGAAACCAGGAGGAAGCAAAAAAAATATAGTTGTACATAATAAGGAGGCACTTGAGTACATACGGCTATGGCCCTAGTGGGTCCCTACTGTCAACCTGTCAAAATAAAGTCATCTCCTGAATCCTCATGTTCATTGACCATGTTATCAATGCTCGGCGCCACGGCGAGCGCAACAACTCGAAGGATGACGGAGAGGGCCTCGCGGGCCCTACGGATGGTCTGATACAGCGCCCGCTGCTCATTCAGGAAGCCAGGATCATCGGACAACTATGAGCACCTTTGAGAGACTGAGACGACATGAAATGGTAAGGCCGTGCTTGGGAGCTCTGGTTTATTTCACACCTGTATTAAGATACAAGTGTAATTTACTCGTCATCGGAAACAACGCATAAAATACAGGCGTAATGAAACCGACGGCCCGAGGTCTGTAAGTAATACCAGCGGTTTACACGTGTAATTTGAGAGACCGATGTATATTTTACTAGTCGAAATCGACCAACCAAGCGCTTCGCCCGAGACCATCTGCTTTTATTTACAAGCATCAGTTTTACAAGCGGTTTGGTTGGAAAACGACAATCGGATCATGGCCTAAGATGATGAGTTGGTCGGAAGATCATATGGTTTCACGTCTAACCTACCCGACTTGTCGTATAGGCTATAAATGAAACATAACACGATGAACTTCTTAAGCACGGAAACAACAGAAGAGGATGATCTTCCTAACAAGCAAATCACTGGCATTAGATCGACATGCAAAACAGTACGAAGCATTATTCTCAGGAGGCACGGTGAACAGCTCGTTATGCCGCATGCCACAACATTCCAAGCTCAACTTTCCAATCAAACACAAGGCCTGGCATTACATAGACAATATTAAGAACAAACTCTTAAAATATCTTACATAAGTCAACATTCATGTGACTATGCATCTCAATGAGTAAATATTTACTCGAATCAAGATGTGAATAGGAAAAAACGATCGACCTTGCTCACAGCAAAGGGCGTCCCACTCAAAAATATCAAATGCATGTCTTCTGGCTAACATCAATGAGCAAATATTGACAAGTTTTTCCAATTCCAATATATTAAACTAATGCCAACTTTGACAAGCTTTTCCCATTCAAAATATGTAATGCCTGTGATTGTGGAACGGGCAGGGTTTGTCATCAATTTGTCATCTGATAGTCCGGTGGCTCAAGGTGACGACGAATGATTAGAGAACCATCCGATGTATTGTGCATGATGAAGTATTATTATGGAGGACACGAACCATCTGAACATTTTGTGCAGTTTCGCTAAAATCAAGCTGGGCATCCCTGTGGATTTCGTATTTATATGCTACCAGAAAACAAAGACACATCAGCACACACATGAATATTGGCCCCAGTGTCAACCCACCAATTGGTGGACTAACAAACTGAAAGTACGGTAAACAGATTACCATACCCAGATGCCCCATCATTGTTGCTTAGAGTGACATTGACAAACTTGGAGTCCTGTCCTGGCTTCTTGGTACTTGTTTGGGCACTTGTTTTCCCAGTGTTCCTCTAAACCACAAGTAAAGCAGCCATCTCTCCTTTTGTCTTTCTTCTTACTCTTCTTAATGGCCGGCGCTAGCAGCACCATTCAAACATATAGTCCGGTGGCTCAAGGATACGACGAATGATTAGAGAACCACTCGATGTATTGTGCATGATGAAGTATTATGGAGGACACAAACCATCTGGACATTTTGTGCAGTTCCACTAAAATCAAGCTGAGTATCCCTGTGGATATCGTATTTATATGCTGCAAGAAAACAAAGACACATCAGCACACACATGAATATTGGCCCCAGTGTCAACCCACCAATCGGTGGACTAACAAACTGAAAGTATGGTAAACAAATTACCATACCCAGATGCCCCATCATTGTTGCTTAGAATGACATTGACAGATTTCGAGTCTTGTCCTGGCTTCCTATACTTGTTTGGGCACTTTTTGCCCAGTGCACTCCACGTGTTGTAGAGTTTCCTATGCTCTCTGCAGACTAGTCATGTCATCAGTGTCTACTAATACTCTGTAAAGCTTCTTGATCGTTCCTTGTGTAATGTAGCGCAAACAGTGACTGCTTCTTTCTGCAAAGTGGTAAGACCAACTGGACACACTAATGCATCAGTTTGCCTTAGACACATTGGTTCCTTTTGTGCAGTTCAACTAAAATCAAAGTCGGAATAAAATCGAGCTTTAATTTTGATATCCCTGTAAGCAACAAAAGGTATAAGGGAAACAATTACTGAGAAATAATGGTTGATGACTTGTACTCCCAGAAGAAAAACATCTACTGATCTACCTTATCTTAATGGGAAACAAAGCAGGAGAGTAGCAATTCTCAATCAGTGTGATTCATTCATATTAATTGAGACATTATCTTAACAATGCCTTGTTTCAACATGTATAAAGAACGACAAAGCAGAAAAGTATCATTCCTAAAACAATGCGACTGATTCATTTTAACAGAGACATTATATTAACAATACCTTGGTTAAACATGTCGAAAGAACTACAAAGCAGGATAGTTCCATTTGTAAAACACTGTAACTGATATATAATAACAGAGACATTATCTGAACAATACATTTCTTAAATATGTACTCCGGCCCAACCCTAACAGAAATGGTACTCCCGCCGATCCCTAAGAAGTGTTGCAGTTTTGAACTAAGATTCAGTAGTTAATTCTGAGGAAAGTCGGTACTGACCTTTCAAGACCAAGATTTGAAATAACTCGTGAGGAAGACCTCAAAGAGATCTCAACACATATATGGACATCCGGTCTCATTTTGTGCAGTTACACCAAAATTAAGCGAAGAAAAATGTCGCAACAACAACAAGTTGAATAGATATCCCTGTTTTAACAAAGGCAAAAAAGGAGTCAATTACTGGCCAATAAAGGAGGATGAAACATGCGGCCACAAAAATGGTAATCCCGCCAATCCCTAACAAGTGTTGTAGTTTTGAAATAAGATTCAGTAGTTAATTCTGAGAGTGGCATTGCTTAATTTTACCAGCGGCATTAGATTAGCAAAAAGCATAAATAGTTCCAGGGGAGAGTGGGCACAACAACAACATGTGCTTCCATCTACTTATAAAGGGGGTAATGCAGAGTTTGTTGTAACAAAGCAACAAGCATAATGTCTGGGTTGGTCCCATTTTTGCTCACTACTTAATGGGAAAAGACAGCAATACAATAGCTTCAATTCAATATTTATTTAAAATAGTACCAATACAAGTAGCACAACATCTCAAAACACACTGCACGATCATGTGAATGAAGGCAAGTACCAACCTGTTATGACGCACACAAGATCACGTACGAATCTGCCAACACGAATAGGAAATCCAATCTCGTTTTGTGCAGTTACTCTAAAATCAAGTAAAGTCGCCGGTGTGACATTTAAGTTTGCTATAGCAACAAGTTGAATAGATATCCCTGCTTTAATAGAGGCAAAAAAGGAAACAATTACTGCCAATAAAGGAGGATGAAACATGCAGCCACAAAAAGAAGCATCTACCTTATCTTGATGGAAAACAAAGTATAGGACAATTGCATTTCTAAAATGGTTGCATTGATTCATATTAATAGAGAAATTCTCTTAAAATAGTTCAGTAGTTAATTTTGAGAGTGGCATTGCTTAAAATACTATAGCTTCAATTCAACATTTATTTAAATCGTACCAATACGAGTAGCACAACATCTCAAAACACACTTCACGATCATGTGGATGGGACATGGGACATGCCAGCACCATGTGTGTCTACACGTATAAATGGGTGATGCAGAGTATGTAGCAAAGCAGCATATTTGCGTGGTCCCATATTTGTTCTCTTTGAAACTTTTTCCGATGTGAGGGCAGCAAATCTAGTCCTGCACAAACTACCCGACCCCCCAGTTTCTTTCCCTTTTCAACAAAGAGTTCGGTTCCTTACAGATGTGTGTATTGAGTTACCCCCTTTTTCCCTTTTTGACCAACAAAACGGCTGGATAGCTAGTCTATACTACTTTCCCTCCCTCCTTTCCTCATTGAACCACGCCCTAGATTCATGCTCCACCCCACCGCACCCTTCTTACCTCTTTGAACCAAGACCTATATTCGACTACAGAATCAAAAAATATCAGCATGCAGCTAGACCAATGACAGTTTCAAAGAAACTTATACCTTAGGGTCATCGGGATGTGGCAAGGCGTGCGGCGGGAGGTCGGATCTACCCACACTACGTACGACAGCGAGGAAGAAGGGGTCGGTGGCCCTCCCGCACAGGCGATGGGTGAAAGAGAAAAGCGCAACCGGTAGTGGATTGCCTCCCTCGCCGAAGGCGATAGAGTGAACGCGGCACCTCCTCCCCATCCCGATGCGACGGGATCCGGACGCCTCCTTCGCCAGCTGTGAGGGGGGTGAGAGAGACAGAGGCCACAACGTAGTCTTGTTTAGATCTGGTGAAGAGGGTGAGAGACAGTGAATATAGCAAACCCTAGCAAAGGAACGTTGAGCCTCCAGCGTGTATATATATATGTAGTGCAGCAAGAGTGTGGAGAGTGCAAACCCTAGCAAACAAGCGCTGAGGCTCCAGCTTATATATATATACTGTAGTACGGACTGAGCTCCGGTGCCTTAACTGCACCTGCTTTTGGCTGTATGACATGTGGGCCAGCCACATTTTGGGCCCACCTGTCATAAACCCAAAGGCAGCTGCACTAAAGTGAATGAAGCCGCGACCAATAAGCCGGAGAAATGGAATGAGACTTGTGTTGTTCTAATCCCTAAAGTGAAAAGCCCAGAGAGCATGAAGGATCTGCGACCAATAAGCCTTCGCAATGTAGTCTATAAACTGATCTCTAAGGTCCTCGCCAATCGGTTGAAGCAAATCCTTCCGGAGATCATTTCGTTGAACCAGAGTGCCTTTGTGCCCGGGAGGATGATTACAGATAATATCCTTCTCGCTTATGAGTGCACCCACTATATGTAGAACAAAAGGAGAGGGAAAGAGGGCTATGCAGCGGTAAAACTGGATATGAGTAAAGCCTATGACTGCGTTGAATGGCCCTTCTTAGAGAAAATGATGCACAAGCTGGGTTTCAATGAACAATGGATTGCGAGAATCATGTTGTGTGTGAGGTCTGTTTCATATAAGTTCAAGATCAATGATATGTGTACTGACATAATTTTCCCACAGAGAGGGTTAAGACAGGGGACCCCCTCTCCCCTTATCTTTTCCTTATCTGTGTTGAGGACTTTTCTTCTCTCTTGAATGCGGCAGAAGTTGATGGCTCTTTGCGTGGGATTCGAATTTGCAATGCAGCCCCGAGTTTTAACCACTTATTGTTTGCGGATGACTCACTAGTTCTCATTAAAGCCTCACGTGAGAGTGCTACGTCACTGCAGAATTTACTAAAACTTTATGAGGTGTGCTCGGGTCAAGTTGTGAATTATGAGAAGTCCTCGGTTATGTTCAGTAAGAACACATGACAAGCGCAAAGGTATGAGGTTCTGAACACTTTACACATCCGGGCTGAGGCGAAGACAGAAAGGTATTTGGGGCTGCCTGTCTATGTTGGCCAAGCAAGAAAACAGGTTTTTGAATACCTAAAGGAGAGGATTTGGCAGAAGATCCAGGGATGGCAGGAAAGGTTGCTTTCGAAGATGGGCAAAGATTTTCTAATTAAAGCATGTGCCCAAGCGATCCCAACTTTCGCCAGGTCTTGCTTCGATCTGACCAAGACACTTTGTGAGGAAATTAGCACTATGATATGCCGATTCTGGTGGGCTAAGCAGGAAAAGAGCAACATGATGCATTGGTTGTGCTGGGAGTTACTGACAAAGGCAAAACAGGACGGCGGAATGGGATTCCAGGACATATACAGATTCAATATGGCTATTCTCGCGAGACAAACCTGGCGCATGCTTACTGTACCCGATTCCTTATGTGCCCGGGTGTTGAAAGCGAGATACTTCCCACGGTCATCCAATTTGGAAGGTGAAGCGCATTATGGAATTTCATACACATGGCGCAGCATCCTGAAAGGGGTAGCGCTGCTAAGATAGGGGCTGATTTACAGAGTTGGAGATGGAACTTCTATCAAGATCTGGTCTGACCCATGGTTGTCTAGGGAAGGGGTGAGAATACCAACGACGCCGAGGAGGGGATGCCTTCTAACTAGGGTCTGCGAACTGATGGATCCGGATACCCAGACGTGGGACGAAAGACTGGTGAGGGATATCTTCTGGGAGGATGAAGCTAAAATTATCCTTGCCACCCCTTTTCGTGATGAGCATGAGGACTTTTATGCATGGTACCATGACAGCAAAGGGCAGTTCTCTGTTAAGTCAGGACATAAGGTTTATGTCAAGATCAGAGATGCGGGTCTCCCACAATGCTCAAATCCTCAGCCGAACAGCTGGGATTGGAAGGAAATTTGGAGCCTACCATGTCAACTAAAGATTCAACAGTTTCTATGGTGGCTCGCCCATAACAGTCTACCTCTGAAACTGAACATGAAGCGGAGGGGCATAGATTGTGATACTCTGTGTGTTTGCTGCAGACGATTGGATGAGGACGGGCCGCACCTGTTTCTGAGATGCAAGCAAGTTAAGAAGGTATGGAGATCCCTGCAACTTGAGGCTCTATGTCAGTTGTTTTGTACCTGCAGAAACGCAACCGAACTGCTAGATAGAATACTTCGACTGCTGGAAGATAAAAAAATCCTGGTTGTATGCCTACTGTGGAAGTGGTGGGGTTGGAGCAATAAAATGAACGCTGGGGAGCAAGCTGGGCCAGTGGAAAATCTGACAGCGGAGATCAACAACTGGGCTATCGATTCACTTGCTTTGTGTCGACCACCTCGTACTGAACCCCGTCAATAGCTAGTGCAAGAGTGGAGGAAACTGGAGGGAGACAGACTAAAAATTAACTGTGATGGGGCCTTCATGGAACACCTTGGCAAGGGCGGTTGGGGATTCGTGGTCAGAGACAAGGATGGGGATGTGCGAGGGTCCGGTGCAGGGTGTCTGCGCCATGCGGCTTCAGCGCTGCGGACAGAAGCAGAGGGATATGCCAAGGCTCTAGCAGCTGCCTCCAGTTGGGGCATGACGGACATCGAGGTTGAGATGGACTGTCAGCCACTGGTTTCTGCATTAAAAGACTCCGGGTCCGATCTAGCACCTGAAGGCATCCTCTTTAAGGAGATACGTGACTTTGCTAGGCTAAATTTCAACTCTGTCTCTTTTAATTTTGCCGCGCGGGCGTGTAATAGTCTAGCTCATGCTTTAGCAGCCTTCGGCGCTCATCGCCTGGTTGATCAAGAGTTCTGGTACGAGGACCTCCCGAATGATGTAAATGTTTGCAGTGCCAGCTCCTTGCCTGGCCTGGTGTGATGTATGGAATTCAATGTTCCATTTCAAAAAAAAGTCAATGAAGCTGCATCCATATAGTACTCGTGTATACGACTAATATATAGTGGAGTGGTTTTATTTTTCTCTCCATAACAATCGTTTTAAATTGTGTAAGTACGAAACGAAACTCTTTACTTAATGTAACAGTGAAGAAAACTACTACTCCCTCTGTTCCTAAATATTTGTCTTTCTAGAGATTTCAACAAATGACTACATACGGAGCAAAATGAGTGAATCTACACTGTAAAAAATGTCTATATACATCCGTATGTGGTAGTCCATTACAAACCACTTGAAAGACAAATATTTAGGAACAGAGGGCGTACTTCCGATGAACTAACGATCCACGCGTCTTGGTTGCACTTCCTGTCCTTCACGTGCGGTACACTACCCTCCCTTAAGTAAACAACCACACATGCGCCAAATTATCGGAAACGTGTGAGAGTGTGTACAAATAAAGAATTTTAATTTCAATTATCGGAAAGGTTTGAGAGTATGTACAATTTGCCCTCTCTAATAATTATGGTTTGTTGTGTTCGGCATAAACTTGGTCAAACTTTACAAAGTTTGACTTCAGTCAAATCTAATATGCGGAGTAAATAAAAATGAAGGGCTACTACGTCCATCCGGGTTTTTAGTCCACACCATTTTTAATCAAAGTTAATAGCTGGACAAATAAAATTACAGGGGAGCTGGAGACAAAGTTGTGAGAAGGCTTAGAAATCAATACAAAACTTATGCTCTTAGTACCAACATCGGTCCTTCTTTGAGGAAACATTTGGTTCATAGCCAATTGTGTGATAAAATTGCACCAACGTGAAATACGACTGCGTCTCCAACGCAACCAAGGTGAACTGACGAAGGATATCATCTTTGTGGGTAACAGGCAAAGAGCACTGATGGAAGACAACTTGTTTTTCATTGAAATTCGATCAGCTTCACCAGCCGACGCAACCATGAGGCGCAACCATGAGCATCGATAGGTCATCGTGGTGATGCACCATCCATTTGGCATCAAGTTTGGGTGGGGCACCTATGAAGTTCGACAAATCCTCACTGTGGTCTGTTTCTTCTCAGTAGTCAAGCTCGAGGAAGGAAGAACCACATGGCAAAGGATAGTGAGGCAGAACAACAATGGCCATCCAATTTTTGTGCAGTTCCACTAAAATTGAGGAAGACATGCCCGGGTATGGAGATACGCATCGCTGTTTCAAAAAATATAAAAAAGGGATATAGCATTGTTACTTTGTTTTACAAGATTAACAACGACATCTCAATTGTCAATAAGAATTATGAAAAGTACACCAACAAATAGAAGCATCATGATTAACTTGATGGGAACTAAACCAGGATACCCGAGAAAAAACATTTCTTCATTTAACCAGTGATAGTATTAGATTAGCAGCAGCAATAGGAGCATATGGACAATGACCACACAACCAGCGTGTAGTTTTTGTCGAAACAACATGTATACCTCCACCGAGGCATAAATCGGGAGAACTTTTTGAGTGGCATTTCCTCTATAATAGTAGGTGATGTTGGACCAGCCGACGAACCCTAGCTACTATACATGGGGAGCTGTGGAGTAGTCGCATAGAAGAAAACCCGCATGCAGCGACCTGGGGAGCTGGACCACTACAAGAAGTTATACCTGAGGTGGGCGAGATGTCGCTTAGGCGGGCGGACGGGATCTTGAAGGAAATATGCCCTAGAGGCAATAATAAAGTTATTATTTATTTCCTTATATCATGATAAATGTTTATTATTCATGCTAGAATTGTATTAACCGGAAACATAATACATGTGTGAATATATAGACAAACAGAGTGTCACTAGTATGCCTCTACTTGACTAGCTCGTTAATCGAAGATGGTTATGTTTCCTAACCATAGACACGAGTTGTCATTTGATTAACGGGATCACATCATTAGGAGAATGATGTGATTGACATGACCCATTCTGTTAGCTTAGCACACGATCGTTTAGTATGTTGCTATTGCTTTCTTCATGACTCATACATGTTCCTATGACTATGAGATTATGCAACTCCCGTTTACCGGAGGAACACTTTGTGTGCTACCAAATGTCACAATGTAACTGGGTGATTATAAAGGTGCTCTACAGGTGTCTCCGAAGGTACATGTTGGGTTGGCGTATTTCGAGATTAGGATTTGTCACTCCGATTGTCGGAGAGGTATCTCTGGGCCCTCTCGGTAATGCACATCACTTAAGCCTTGCAAAGCATTGCAACTAATGAGTTAGTTGCGGGATGATGTATTACGGAACGAGTAAAGAGACTTGCCGGTAACGAGATTGAACTAGGTATTGAGATACCGACGATCGAATCTCGGGCAAGTAACATACCGATGACAAAGGGAACAACGTATGTTGTTATGCGGAAAGAGGGGGGTCCTACTCCTACTAGGAGGAGGACTCCTGCTCCTGACGTGCCTAGCAAGGTCCGGCCGGCCTCCCCCTTGCTCCTTTATATACGGGGGCAGGGGGCACCATAGAGACATAACAATTGATCTCATGATCTCTTAGCCGTGTGCGGTGCCCCCCTCCACCATAATCCACCTCAATAATACTATAGCGGTGCTTAGGCGAAGCCCTGCGTCGGTAGAACATCAACATCGTCACCACGCCGTCGTCTTGTGAAACTCTCCCTCAACACTCGGCTGGATCGGAGTTCGAGGGACGTCATCGGGCTGAACGTGTGCTGAACTCGGAGGTGCCGTGCGTTTGGTACTTGATCGGTCGGATCGTGAAGACGTACGACTACATAAACCACGTTGTGCTAACGCTTCCGCTTTCGGTCTACGAGGGTACGTAGACAACACTCTCCCCTCTCGTTGCTATGGATCACCATGATCTTGCGTGTGCGTAGGATTTTTTTTTGAAATTACTACGTTCCCCAACAGTGGCATCCGAGCCAGGTTTTATGTGTTGATGTTATATGCACGAGTAGAACACAAGTGAGTTGTGGGCGATATAATTCATAGTGCTTACCAGCATGTCATACTTTGGTTCGGCGGTATTGTTGGATGAAGCAGCCCGGACCGACATTACGCGTACACTTACGCGAGACTGGTTCTACCGACGTGCTTTGCACACAGGTGGCTGGCGGGTGTCAGTTTCTCCAACTTTAGTTGAACTGAGTGTGGCTACACCCGGTCCTTGCGAAGGTTAAAACAGCACCAACTTGACAAACTATCGTTGTGGTTTTGATGCGTAGGTAAGAACGGTTCTTGCTAAGACCGTAGCAGCCATGTAAAATTTGCAACAACAAAGTAGAGGACGTCTAACTTGTTTTTGCAGGGCATGTTGTGATGTGATATGGTCAAGACATGATGCTATATTTTATTGTATGAGATGATCATGTTTTGTAACCGAGTTATCGAAGCTGGCAGGAGCCATATGGTTGTCGCTTTATTGTATGCAATGCAATCGCCCTATAATGCTTTACTTTATCACTAAGCGGTAGCGATAGTCGTAGAAGCATAAGATTGGCGAGACGACAACGATGCTACGATGGAGATCAAGGTGTCGCGCCGGTGACGATGGTGATCATGACGGTGCTTCGGAGATGGAGATCACAAGCACAAGATGATGATGGCCATATCATATCACTTATATTGATTGCATGTGATGTTTATTTTTTATGCATCTTATCTTGCTTTGATTGACGGTAGCATTATAAGATGATCTCTCACTAAATTTCAAGATAAAAGTGTTCTCCCTGAGTATGCACCGTTGCCAAAGTTCGTCGTGCCCACACACCACGTGATGATCGGGTGTGATAAGCTCTACGTCCGTCTACAACGGGTGCAAGCCAGTTTTTCACATGCAGAATACTCAGGTTAAACTTGACGAGCCTAGCATATGCAGATATGGCCTCGGAACACTGAGACTGAAAGGTCGAGCGTGAATCATATAGTAGATATGATCAACATAGTGATGTTCACCATTGAAAGCTACTCCATTTCACGTGATGATCGGTTATGGTTTAGTTGATTTGGATCATGTGATCACTTAAGTGGATTGCAGGGATGTCTTTCTAAGTGGGAGTTCTTAAGTAATATGATTAATTGAACTTTAATTTATCATGAACTTAGTCTTGGTAGTATTAGCATATCTATGTTGTAGATCAATAGCTCGCGTTGTTGCTTCCCTATGTTTATTTTGATATGTTCCTAGAGAAAAACTATGTTGAAACATGTTTGTAGCAATGATGCGGATTGGATCCGTGATCTGAGGATTATCCTCATTGCTGCACAGAAGAATTATGTCCTTGATGCACCGCTAGGTGATAGACCTATTGCAGGAGCAAATTCAGACGTTATGAACGTTTGGCTAGCTCAATATGATGACTACTTGATAGTTTAGTGCACCATGCTTAACGGCTTAGAATCGGTACTTCAAAGACGTTATGAACGTCATGGACCATATGAGATGTTCCAGGAGTTGAAGTTAATATTTCAAGCAAATACCCGAGTTGAGAGATATGAAGTCTCCAACAAGTTCTATAGCTAAAAGATGGAGGAGAATAGCTCAAGCAGTGAGCATGTGCTCAGATTGTCTGGGTACTACAATCGCTTGAATCAAGTGGGAGTTAATCTTCCAGATAAAATACTGATTGACAGAATTCACTAGTCACCATCACCAAGTTAATAGAACTTCGTGATGAACTATAGTATGCAAGGGATGACGAAATCAATTCCCAAGCTCTTCGCAATGCTAAAATCGGCAAAGGTAGAAATCAAGAAAAACATCAAGTGTTGATGGTTGACAAGACCACTAGTTTCAAGAAAAGCGGCAAAGGGAAGAAGGGGAACTTCAAGAAGAACGACAAGCAAGTTGCTGCTCAAGTGAAGAAGCCCAAGTCTGGACCTAAGCCTGAGACTAAGTGCTTCGCCGCAAAGGAACCGTCATCGGAAGCGGAACTACCCCAAGTATTTGGCGGATAAGAAGGATGGCAAAGTGAACAAAGGTTTATTTGGTATACAGATTATTGATGTGTATTTTACTAGTGTTCGTAGCAACCCCTCGGCGTTTGATACTGGTTCAGTTGCTAAGAGTAGTAACTCGAAACGGAAGTTGCAGAATGAACAGAAACTAGTTAAGGGTGAAGTGACGATGTGTGTTGGAAGTAGTTCCAAGATTGATATGATCATCATCGCACACTCCCTATACTTTCAGGATTAGTGTTGAACCTAAATAAGTGTTATTTGGTGTTTGCGTTGAGCATGAATATGATTTGATCATGTTTATTGCAATACGGTTATTCATTTAAGTTAGAGAATAATTGTTGTTCTGTTTACATGAATAAAACCTTATATGGTTACACACCCAATGAAAATGGTTTGTTGGATATCGATCGTTGTGATATACATATTCATAATATTGAAGACAAAAGATGCAAAGTTAATAATGATAGTGCAACTTATTTGTGGCACTGCCGTTTAGGTCATATTGGTGTAAAGCGCATGAAGAAACTCCATGCTGATGGGATTTTGGAATCACTTGATGCTTGCAAACCATGCCTTATGGGAAAGATGACTAAAACTCCGTTCTCCGGAACAATGGAGCAAGCAACTGACTTACTGGAAATCATAATACTGATGTATGTGGTCCGATGAGCGTTGAGGCACGCGGCGGGTATCGTTATTTTCTGACCTTCACAGATGATTTGAGCAGATATGGTATATCTACTTGATGAAACATAAGTCTGAAACATTTGAAAAGTTCAAAGAATTTCAGAGTGAAGTGGAAAATCATCGTGACAAGAAAATAAGGTTTCTACGATCTGATCGCGGAGACAAATATTGGAGTTACGAGTTTGGTCTTTAGTTAAAAGAACGTGAAATAGTTTCACTACTCACGCCACCTGGAACATCACAGTGTAATGGTGTGTCCGAACGTCGTAACCGTACTTTATTAGATATGGTGCGATCTATGATGTCTCTTACCGATCTACCACTATCATTTTGGGGTTATGCATTAGAGACAACTGCATTCACGTTAAATAGGGCACCATCAAAATCCATTGAGACGGCGCCTTATGAACTGTGGTTTGGCTATGATGCTTATGTGAAAATGTTTCATCCTGATAAGCTCGAACCCAAATCGGAGAAATGTGTCTTCATAGGATACCCAAAGGAGACTGTTGGGTACACCTTCTATCACTGATCCGAAGGCAAAGACTTTTGTTGCTAAATTCAGAATCTTTCTGGAGGAGTTTCTCTCGAAAGAAGTGAGTGGGAGGAAAGTAGAACTTGATGAGGTAACTGTACCTGCTCCCCTATTGGAAAGTAGTTCATCGCAGAAACCGGTTTCTGCGACACCTACACCAATTAGTGAGGAAGTTGATGATGATGATCATGAAACTTCAGATCAAGTTGTTACTGAACCTCGTAGGTCAACCAGAGTAAGATCCGCACTAGAGTGGTACGGTAATCCTATTCTGGAAGTTATGTTACTAGACCATGACGAACCTACAAACTATGAAGAAGCGATGGTGAGCCCAGATTCCGAGAAATGGCTTGAGGCCATGAAATCTGAGATGGGATCCATGTATGAGAACAAAGTGTGGACTTTGGTTGACTTGCACGATGATCGGCAAGCAATTGAGAATAAATGGATCTTCAAGAGGAAGACGGACACTGATAGTAGTGTTACTGTCTACAAAGCTAGAATTGTCGCAAAAGGTTTTCGACAAGTTCAAGGTGTTGACTATGATGAGAGTTACTCACTCATATCTATGCTTAAGTCTGTCTGAATCATGTTCGCAATTGCCGCATTTTATGAAATCTGGCAAATGGATAAACAAAACTGCATTCGTTAATGGATTTATTAAAGAAGAGTTGTATATGATGCAACCAGAAGGTTTTGTCAATCCTAAAGGTGCTAACAAAATATACAAGCTCCAGCGATCCATCTATGGACTGGTGGAAGTATCTCGGAGTTGGAATATATGCTTTGATGAGTTGATCAAAGCATATAGTTTTATAAAGACTTGCGGTGAAGCCTGTATTTACAAGAAAGTGAGTGGGAGCACTACATCATTTCTGATAAGTATATGTGGATGACATATTGTTGATCAGAAATAATGTAGAATTATTTTGCAAATCATAAATGAGTATTTGAAAGGAGTTTTTCGAAGAAGGACCTCGGTGAAGCTGCTTACATATTGAGCATCAAGATCTATAGAGATAGATCAAGACGCTTGATAAGTTTTTTCAATGAGTACATACCTTGACAAGATTTCGAAGTAGTTCAAAACGGAACAGTCAAAGAAAGAGTTTCTTGCCTGTGTTACAAGGTGTGAAATTGAGTAAGACTCAAAGCCCAACCACAACAGAAGATAGAAAGAGAATAAAAGTCATTCCCTATGCCTCAGCCATAGGTTCTATAAAGTATGCCATGCTGTGTACCAGATCTATTGCATACCCTACCACTGAGTTTGGCAAGGGATTACAGTAGTGATCTAGGAGTAGATCATTGGACATCGGTCAAAATTATCCTTAGTGGAATAAGGATATGTTTCTCGATTATGGAAGTGACAAAAGGTTAAGTGAAAGGGTTACGTCGATGCAAGTTTTGACACTAATCTAGATGACTCTAAGTCTCGGTCTAGATACATATTGAAAGTGGGAGCAATTAGCTAGAGTAGCTCCATGCAGAGCATTAAAGACATAGAAATTTTCAAAATACGTACGGATCTGAATGTGGCAGACCCATAGACTAAACCTCTCTCACAAGCAAAACATGATCACACCTTAGTACTCTTTGGGTGTTAATCACATAGCGATGTGAACTAGATTATTGACTCTAGTAAACCCTTTGGGTGTTGGTCACATGATAATGTGAACTAAGGGTGTCAATCACATGGTAATGTGAACTATTGGTGTTAAATCACATGGTGATGTGAACTAGATTATTGACTCTAGTGCAAGTGGGAGACTGAAGGAAATATGCCCTAGAGGCAATAATAAAGTTATTATTTATTTCCTTATATCATGATAAATGTTTGTTATTCATGCTAGAATTGTATTAACCGGAAACATAATACATGTGTGAATATATAGACAAACAGAGTGTCACTAGTATGCCTCTACTTGTCTAGCTCGTTAATCGAAGATGGTTATGTTTCCTAACCATAGACATGAGTTGTCATTTGATTAACGGGATCACATCATTAGGAGAATGATGTGATTGACATGACCCATTCCGTTAGCTTAGCACACGATCATTTAGTATGTTGCTATTGCTTTCTTCATGACTTATACATGTTCCTATGACTATGAGATTATGCAACTCCGTTTACGGAGGAACACTTTGTGTGCTACCAAACGTCACAACATAACTGGGTGATTATAAAGGTGCTCTACAGGTGTCTCCGAAGATACATGTTGGGTTGGCGTATTTCAAGATTAGGATTTGTCACTCCGATTGTCGAAGAGGTATCTCTGGGCCCTCTCGGTAATACACATCACTTAAGCCTTGCAAGCATTGCAACTAATGAGTTAGTTGCAGGATGATGTATTACGGAACGAGTAAAGAGACTTGCCGGTAACGAGATTGAACTAGGTATTGAGATACTGACGATCGAATCTCGGGCAAGTAACATACCGATGACAAAGGGAACAATGTATGTTGTTATGCGGTCTGACTAATAAAGATCTTCGCAGAATATGTAGGAGCCAATATGAGCATCCAGGTTCCGCTATTGGTTATTGACCGGAGACGTGTCTCGGTCATGTCTACATAGTTCTCGAACCCGTAGGGTCCGCACGCTTAACGTTACGATGACAGTTATATTTTGAGTTTATATGTTTTGATGTACCGAAGGTTGTTCGGCGTCCCGGATGTGATCACGGACATGACGAGGAGTCTCAAAATGGTCAAGACATAAAGATTGATATATTGGACGACAATATTCGGACACCGGAAGTGTTTCGGGTGATTTCGGAGAACACCGGAGTGTCGGAGGGTTACCGGACCACCCCCCCCCCGGGAGAAGTAATGGGCCTTATGGGCCTTAGTGGAGAGAAAGAGGGGCAGCCAGGGTGGGCCGCGCGCCCCCTCGCCCTCTAGTCCGAATTGGAGTAGGAGAGGGGGGGCCGCGCCCCCCTTTCCTTCTCCCTCTCCCCTTCCTTTCCCCCTCCTAGTAGGAGTAGGAAAGAGGGGAGTCCTACTCCTACTAGGAGGAGGACTCCTCCTCCTAGCGCGCCTAGCAAGGGCCGGCCGGCCTCCCCCCTTGCTCCTTTATATACGGGGGCAGGGGGCACCCTGGAGACATAACAATTGATCTCATGATCTCTTAGCCGTGTGCGGTGCCCCCCTCCACCATAATCCACCTCGATAATACTATAGCGATGCATAGGCGAAGCCCTGCATCAGTAGAACATCAACATCGTCACCACGCCGTCGTGCTGACGAAACCCTCCCTCAATCCTCGGCTGGATCGGAGTTCGAGGGACGTCATCGGGCTAAACGAGTGCTGAACTCGGAGGTGCCGTGCGTTCGGTACTTGATCGGTCGGATCGTGAAGACGTACGACTACATCAACCATGTTGTGCTAACGCTTCCGCTTTCGGTCTATGAGGGTACGTAGACAACACTCTCCCCTCTTGTTGTTATGCATCACCATGATCTTGCGTGTGTGAAGGAATTTTTTTGAAATTACTACCTTCCCCAACAGATCTGCCCACACAACGGCAGCAAACAAGGGCGCGGAGGACCTTCGTCCGCGCCAGCGCCAACATTCGAGAGGACGGTGCGCATCGGCTTCCTCCATCACCGACGGCGACAACGTCAATGCTGCACCTCCTCACCTCCCGAAGCGGATGAGATTCCGCCGGATCTGTGACCACCGGTGAGGAGAGAGATAGTGTGGACACTGTCATCTTGTTTTGATATGGAGAGGGTGAGAGAGCGAGACACGAGAAACTCTATCAAACAGGAGGCTATAATGGAGTAAAACAATCTCTCCATAGCAGTGGTTTTAAATAGAATACGCGCGTTCCCAGAAAAAAGAAACGAAAACTGGTGGACAATTTTTTAACGTACCAAGAAAGAAAACTTGATCAAAAACACGCCCCCGCTTCCAGGTCGCGAGAGTCGTCGTGCACACACACATAGACATAGACATGCATATCCGTATTTACGTAAAATTCCATTTCCATCTCTATCTCCAATCATATTTGTCCAACTGGCACATTATTTACGTTGTTAATTATATACGCGGCAATATTAATGTACAACATCTCTTGTTCTCGGGCGTCCGGACCGCTGCCACGGCCGCTCCTGGCCAACCCGAACCCTCTTCATCACCCGCGTGTGCTTCCTGCCCGAAACGGTCAGTGCCGCATTCATGCCCGGCCAGAGCGTACGCGACCTCTCACTGGCGCCAGCATTGAAGCGGAGCACCAGCCGAGAGAGCGTCGCCCTCGCCGCTTCCTGGTGCATGTGACTGCTCCGCGTTCAAAGGTCGCAATAGCCGGCCACAACATGCATGTAAAAAGTTCTTGGGAGTCCGTGCTACAGCTAGCTGTCCTCCCCCAATTCGTCAATCTCTTCCAGTAGTACTAGTACTCCATGGCGCAATCTATTGACAAGCAGGCAGGAAAGTTATCGTATACTCGGTTTGCGGTGAGTGGCATGCTGAGCGACCGTGTGGGGTCGAGCCATGGAGGAGGGTGAGACACGAACGCGATAGACGTGATTTAAACATTGGTTTTGCTCGATGGCGCGATCCAATGAAACGAAACGTTGGTTTCTCTCCGTTTCCATTTTTCTCCGGAAAAATGGAAACTTCCAACTCTATTTTCATTCCTACTCCAAGGTTGCCCCGTCATAAATTTCCATCAAATACAAAGGAAAACTAACACGCATGCTGATGCATCTCAATGATTCACAGATCATAGCCAATATTTACTTTACAACTAAAGACAAAAGTTGTGAGAGCGTGTACGAAAGAAAAACTACTGATGGGGTCACTACGACTTAAACCCTAAACCCTAAACAGGATTTAATTTCCTGGCCAGGTAGAACCTGTCAAAGGAAAGACGGCTGGCACCCTCGGATCATACGATGCTTTTGTGCAGTTCCACTAAAATCGAGCTGAGCATCCCTGATGGCAAAGATATTGAAGAAGTGTGATTAGAATAATAATACTCGCACTAGTTCATGAGACATAAACTCATCACAAGTAGAAGCCGGTAGAAGTAGAGAAAGATCGACATGGAGATGGAGCTATGTGGGGAGCTGCGGTAGTGGAGCAAGCCGGCTCCAAAAGGAAGATGGACTACCTGGGACGTCGGGCTGTAGCTAGAAGGGCGGTTGGGACGCGGCATCGGCCCATACCGCGGTGACCCCCTATTGGGACGCACCGACTGTGGATTTTCTCCCTCGCCGTTGTCGACCGCGTCTACGCAGAACATTGTTCCCTTCCTCCAGCTGCGGGATCAAGCTGGATATGTGACCAGTGGTGTGTCCACCGTCGTTCTATGCTTGTGAAGAGAGCAACTCAAGCAAGCAGGCTTGTAGCTTAGGCCCCTGCTAGTGTATATATAGTGGTTTTCTTTTTCTCTCCATATCAACCATTTTATATTGCGTACGTGTCATTGAAGAGTGAAATGATGGTTGCTTCTTCCGACTAACTTACTGTGTGTGATTTGACTGCTCCTTTAGTGGCCCCTACATGTACTCCCCACGTGTATGCAATACCACACGTACACATGGACGCAAAAACGCGCGCGATGCCCTAATGCATGCATGTCCGAGCACACGACGGAACACACACGGTCATGCTCAAGTGCTCAACCTACATGTGCATGCACACACATACTCAGCCAGGGTGAGCTAGTGACCGTATAAACACCGGAAAATATATATATTGAGCACAATAAGCATATTGTGAAGTCCACTGACCGTATTTTTACAAATATCTAGTGACAGACAATGTATTTATCTCGTTCAAAATTAAGCCATATTAACCAGAGAGGAGGCAGTATGGACTAGCATTACTTTGTTGTGTCCCGTCAACTTGCTGAATGAGGAGAAGCTTGCAGGACGGGAGAAGCTTGCGCGCGGTGGCTCGCAGGACAAGGATAAACTTTTGACTAATGCAAGCTATCCTTCTCTCAGGCGGTGGACGTGCAACAGTTAATTCGGTGTCAGATTGCCAGAAGCATACACTATACTAGTAGTACTATTATTGTTGCACTTCCCGAAGAGGCTTAACAGCCAAGCGCAAAGTTTACTAGTACTAGTACTTCTACTATAGTCTATAGAGGTATGTACTACTATACTAGTACTAGGAACCGGATGGAGGAGCGTCTGCACTCTTATTATATTTTTAAAATGTGATAAAGCAATCTTCAACACATTTGGTTCTCTTCGAGGGTTCTCGCATGTGATAATGGAAGTTGATTGCATGGAACACTCACGACAATTCTTGCTTAATTCTTGCTCATATCCTGTTACAAATAGGAGCGCTCGGTAATATTTCCTCTTTTTTTGTTATTCAGCATGTAAACAGGTCAGCAAACCTTGTGGCGCATCTTTGTGCGAACCGTGCTTGCTGCACTTTGAATGTGGCTGAGAGCTGGCTTGATGAAACACCTCGCTTCCTACTTCTTTTTTGGCGGGGTACCTTGCTTCCTAGTGACCAGTGTCTTGGCTGATCGTCCTAGGAATTCTTATATACGAATAAAGCTCTCTCATTTACCCGCAAAAAAGATTAAGCCATGTTAACCGGAAAGGAGGGAGTATGGACTAGCACTACTTGTTGGTGTGTCCCATCAACTCGCAGAACGAGGAGAAGCTTGCAGGACAAGGTGAAGCTCGTTTCGGATCATGGGTTCCGGCAAAACCCTTGAGATTCGAACACTGGGGTGCACGCGAAGATTTCTCCCCTACCGATCTACGCCCTAGCTCGCTAAGATCTCGCGGACGAACTTGACGAAATCGCAGCACAAAGACACAAGATTTATACTGGTTCAGGCCACCATTGTGGTGTAATACCCTACTCTAGTGTGGTGGTGGTGGATTGCCTCTCGGGCTGATGATGAACAGTACAAGGGGAAGAACAGCCTCCTGAGGTTGAGGTGTTCTTGTGCTCGATGTGTGGCTAAGGATTGGCCCCAGACTAGATGCCTCTACTGCGGTGGCTAGTTCTACTTATATAGGCCCTGGTCCTCTCCCCAAATATTGAGCGGGAAGGGATCCAACAACGGTGGCCAATTTGAAAGGGGACATCTAGTACAGCTTATCCTGACAAAAGCGGTCTTCGCCTGCAAAAGGCTCTGGTGATGACGCCGTCTTGGGCTCCATGGTGACCTCCGTCCTACCGTCCTGCTGGTCTTTGTCTCGTTGGACCGATATGGAAACCTTTTCCTGATGCCTTGGTACTCTGCACCTGCACTCGTCTCCTTAGCACCAAAGAGGAAACAAGGATGCTGCGCGCGCTGGCGCCCGCCTGATCCTGATCGTCATGGCTCACGTCACGAGAGCCTCGCGAGGTTTGCCCTGCCTTGATATCTCCGCTCCTCGCGAGGCAGCCTGGTGAGGCCTCTCCTGAGGAGGTCTTGCATCGTCCGCCTCGTGAGGCTTGGCCCCTCGCGAGGGTCTTGAATGCTTCACTGATGAAGATGGGCCGTACAGCCTGCAGCACAGCCACGCCGTGGGCCGCGGGCAGGCAAGTCTGGGGACCCCCGTTCCCAGAACGCCGACAGTAGCCCCCGGGCCCAAGGCGAGCCCGGGCTTGGCTTCGAGGCGAAGCCAAAGGTCCAGCGCGGAGCATCGCGGGCCCCCAAAGCCTGCGGACTTGGTCAACGCGTGGCGGTTGATTGGACGCGCTGTCTCCGCTTCCCCATGCTGCCTCGGCAACTGCCCGACTTGACAAGTCCCTGTGACATGCAAGGAAAACCATCATTACCTGTGATCATGGGAGGCGCCGGTTGGTCTTATTCCGCTATAAATGGGGAGGGGAGCAGAGCCCCCTTCGCCCATCTCTTAGCAGCTCACTCGCTTCTTTCTCCTTGCTCCTCTGCTAGCAGCAACTCCGATGGCGCCGATCCGAAGGTTCTCCGCCGGCGAGAAAGGAAAGGCGCCCCACGATGTTCCAGGGCCACTCCCGCTGAAGAAGAGGTCGGTTCATCATCGTGACGGGGCGCCGATGCAGGTGGTGACGAGGCCTTGGAGTGAGCGGCCTCCTCCAGGGTACCCGCTACCATTGTACGCCCAAGCCGGGGGCTCAAGAGGAAGGAGCGACGAGCGGCGCTGCCCGCGCCGCGTCCAGGGTCGCCACGCGATGGCGACGCGTGCCGTTGCCCCTGGAATCCACACCATGGATTCCTCGCGCGAGCTGGTGCTATGGGCGCCGATGCCTCCAAGCTCTTGGATCCGCTTCCCGCGGTTCTTCTCTTACTTGATGCCGCCGAGGGGGCCTCTCGAGCTCTGGTTGCAGCATGCCGACAGCGACGCTCTGGCGAACGGAGTATAGCTCCGACCATGTTATTTTGAGAAGACATAATTGCTTAGTTAGTATGCTTGAAGTATTATTATTTTTATGTCAATATTGAAATTTTATCTTGAATCTTTTGGATCTGAATATTCATACCACAGTTAAGAAGAATTACATTGAAATTATGCCTAGTAGCATTCCACATCAAAAATTCTGTTTCATCATTTACCTACTCGAGGAGGAGCAGGAATTAAGCTTGGGGATGCTTGATACGTCTCCAACGTATCTATAATTTTTTATTGTTCCATGCTATATTATATTCTGTTTTGGACATTATTGTGCTTTATTATACACTTTTATATTATTTTTGGGACTAACCGATTAACCGGAGGCCCAGCCCAGAATTGCTGTTTTTTGCCTATTTGTAGTTTCACGTAAAAAAGAATATCAAACGGAGTCCAAATGGAATGAAACCATCGGGAACGTGATTTTCGGAACGAACGTGATCCAGAGGACTTGGACCCTACGTCAAGCAATCAACCAGGAGGGCACTAGGTAGGGGGCGCGCCTACCCCCCCCCCCCCCCCAGGCACGCCCTCCACCCTCGTGGGCCCCCTGTTGCTCCACCGACTTACTCCTACCTCATATATAAACCTACGTACCAAAAACGGAGCCAAAAACCTAATTCCACCGCCGCAACCTTCTGTACCAGTGAGATCCCATCTTGGGGCCTATTCCGGAGCTCTGCCGGAGGGGGCATCATCACGGGGGCTTCTACATCAACACCATAGCCTCTCCGATGATGTGTGAATAGTTTACCTCAGACCTTCGGGTCCATAGTTATTAGCTAGATGGCTTGTTCTCTCTTTTTGGATCTCAATACAATGTTCTCCCCCTCTCTCATGGAGATCTATTCGATGTAATCTTCTTTTGCGGTGTGTTTGTTGAGACCGATGAATTGTGGGTTTATGATCAAGTTTATCTATGAACAATATTTGAATCTTCTCTGAATTCTTTTATGTATGATTGGTTATCTTTGCAAGTCTCTTGAATTATCAGTTTGGTTTGGCCTACTAGATTGATCTTTCTTGCAATGGGAGAAGTTCTTAGCTTTGGGTTCAATCTTGCGGTGTCCTTTCCCAAAGGATGATGAGGGGCAGGAAGGCACGTATTGTATTGTTGCCATCGAGGATAACAAGATGGGGTTTATACCATATTGCATGAGTTTATCCCTCTACATCATGTCATCTTGCTTAAAGCGTTACTCTGTTCTTATGAACTTAATACTCTAGATGCATGCTGGATAGCGGTCGATGTGTGGAGTAATAGTAGTAGATGAAGGCATGAGTCGGTCTACTTGTCTCGGACGTGATGCCTATATACATGATCATACCTAGATATTCTCATAACTATGCTCAATTCTGTCAATTGCTCAACAGTAATTTGTTCACCCACCGTAAAACTTAATTATGCTCTCGAGAGAAGCCACTAGTTAAACCTATGGCCCCCCGGGTCTATTTTCCATCATATTAATATCCCGTCAACAAGTTATTTCTAGCACCGTTTTTATTTTGCTTTCTTTACTTTGCATCTTTATCATAAAAATACCAAAAATATTATCTTATCATATCTATCAGATCTGACTCTCGTAAGTGACCGTGAAGGGATTGACAACCCATTTATTGTGTTGGTTGCAAGGATTTATTTGTTTGTGTAGGTGCGAGGGACTAGTACGTGGTCTCCTACTGGATTGATACCTTGGTTCTCAAAAACTGAGGGAAATACTTACGCTACTTTGCTGCATCACCCTTTCCTCTTCAAGAGAAAACCAACGCAGTGCTCAACAGGTAGCAAGAAGGATTTACCGCACCGCTGTTCGGGAGTCTACGCAAAAGTCAACATACCAAGTACCCATCACAAACCCTTATCTCCCGCATTACATTATTTGCCATTTGCCTCTCGTTTTCCTCTCCCCCACTTCACCCTTGCCGTTTTATTTGCCCTCTCTTTTCCGTTTGCCTCTTTTTGCCCGTCTTTTGTTTGCTCGTGTGTTGGATTGCTTGCTTGTCATGATGGCTCAAGATAATACTAAATTGTGTGATTTCACCAATACCAACAACAATTATTTTCTTAGCACTCTGATTTCTCCTCTTACTGATACTGAATCTTGTGAAATCAATGCTGCCTTTTTGAATCTTGTCATGAAATATCAATTCGCCGGCCTTCCAAGTGAAGATGTCGCTACCCATCTAAATAGCTTCGTTGATTTGTGTGATATGCAAAATAAGAAAGATGTGGACAATGATATTGTTAAATTGAAGCTATTTCCTTTGTGGCTTAGAGATCGTGCTAAAGCTTGGTTTTCGTCTTTGCCTAAAAATAGTATTGATTCTTGGAATAAGTGCAAAGATGCTTTTATCTCTAAGTGTTTTCCTCCCACTAAGATCATCTCTATTAGAAACGATATTATGAATTTTAAGCAACTTGATCATGAACATGTTGCACAATCTTGGGAGAGGATGAAATTAAGGATACGTAATTGTCCTACACATGGCTTGAATTTATGAATGATCATACAAAAAATTTATGCCGGATTGAATTTTGCTTCTAGAAATCTTTTAGATTCGGCCGCGGGAGGCACTTTTATGGAAATCACTTTAGGGGAAGCCACTAAACTCCTAGATAATATTATGGTTAATTATTCTCAATGGCACACTGAAAGATCTACTAGTAAAAAAGTGCATGCGATAGAAGAAATTAATGCTTTGAGTGGAAAGATGGATGAACTTATGAAATTATTTGCTAATAAAAGTGTTTCTTCTGATCCTAATGATATGCCCTTGTCTACATTTATTGAGAATAATAATGAATCTATGGATGTGAATTTTGTTGGTAGGAATAATTTTGGTAACAACGCGTATAGAGGAAACTTTAATCCTAGGCCGTATCCTAGTAATTCCTATAATAATTATGGTAATTCCTACAACAATTCTTGTGGAAATTTTAATAAGATGCCCTCTGAATTTGAGACTAGTGTTAAGGAGTTTATGAATTCGCAAAATAATTTCAGTGCTTTGCTTGAAGAAAAATTGCTTAAAGTTGATGAATTGGCTAGGACGTTGATAGAATTTCTCTTGATATTGACTCTTTGAAACTTAGATCTATTCCTCCTAAGCATGATATCAATGAGTCTCTCAAATCCATGAGAATTTCCATTGATGAGTGCAAAGAAAGAACCGCTAGGATGCAAGAAAGATTGTTTTGTGAAAGCGTGCTCTTCTAAGTTCTATGAAAATAAAGATGAAGATCTAAAAGTTATTGATGTGTCCCCTATTAAATCTCTGTTTTGCAATATGAATCTTGATAATGATGGGACTGAATATGATCCACCTTTACCTAGAAGGCGTTCCAAAAATTCTGAGTTTTTAGATCTTGATGCTAAAATTGGTAAAAGTGGGATTGAAGAGATCAAAACTTTAGATGTTAATGAACCCACTATTTTGGATTTCAAGGAATTTAATTATGATAATTGCTCTTTGATATATTTTATTTCCTTGTTGCAATCCGTGCTAAATTTTCCTCATGCTTATAGTCAAAATAAAGCCTTTACCAAACATATCATTGATGCTTTGATGCAATCCTATGAAGAAAAACTTGAGTTGGAAGTTTCTATCCCGAGAAAACTTTATGATGAATGGGAACCTACTATTAAAATTAAAATTAAAGATCATGAATGTTGTGCTTTGTGTGATTTGGGTGCCAGTGTTTCCACGATTCCAAAGACTTTATGTGATTTGCTAGGTTTCCGTGATTTTGATGATTGTTCCTTAAACTTGCACCTTGAGGATTCCACCATTAAGAAACCTATGGGAAGAATTAATGATGTTCTTATTGTTGCAAATAGGAACTATGTGCCCATAGATTTTATTGTTCTTGATATAGATTGCAATCCTTCATGTCTTATTATTCTTGGTAGACCTTTCCTTAGAACAATTGGTGCAATTATTGATATGAAGGAAGGGAATATTAGATTCCAATTTCCGTTAAGGAAAGGCATGGAACACTTCCCTAGAAAGAAAATAAAATTACCTTATGAATCTATTATGAGAGCCACTTATGGATTGCCAACCAAATATGGCAATACCTAGATCTATCCTTGCTATTATGCCTAGCTAGGGGCGTTAAACGATAGCGCTTGTTGGGAGGCAACCCAATTTTATTTTTAGTTTTTTTGCTTTTCGATTTTGTTTAGGAATAAATCTTTGATCTAGCCTCTGGTTAGATCTCTTTTTATGTTTTAGTTAGTGTTTGTGCCAAGTTAAACCTATAGGATCTTCTTGGATGATAGTTATTTGATCTTGCTGAAAATTCCAGAAACTTTCTGTTCATGAAAATAATTGTTAAAAATCACCAGAACGTGATAAAATATTTATTCCAATTGCTTCTGATCTATAAACAAATTGTCTAGATCGTCATATTTTGTCTGAATTTTGGGAGTTCCCGAAGTTTGCGTTAGTTACAGATTACTACAGACTGTTCTGTTTTTGACAGTTTCTAATTTTCGTGTGTTTTTTGCTTATTTTGATGAATCTATGGCTAGTAAAAGAGTTTATAAACCATAGAGAAGTTGGAATACAGTAGGTTTAGCACCAATATAATGAGTTCATGACAGTACCTTGAAGTGGTCTTTTGTTTTCTTTCGCTAACGGAGCTCACGAGATTTTCTGTTAAGTTTTGTGTTGTGAAGTTTTCAAGTTTTGGGTAAAAGATTTGATGGATTATGGAACAAGGAGTGGCAAGAGCCTAAGCTTGGGGATGCCCATGGCACCCCAAGATAATCTAAGCAAACCTAAAAGCCAAAGCTTCGGATTGCCCCGGAAGGCATCCCCTCTTTCGTCTACTTCCATCGGTAACTTTACTTGGAGCTATATTTTTATTCACCACATGATATGTGTTTTGCTTGGAGCGTATCGTCTGATTTGAGTCTTTTATTTTTAGTTTACTACAATCATCTTTTCTGTACAGACCTTTTGAGAGAGACGCACATGATTCGGAAATTATTAGAATACTCTATGTGCTTCACTTATATCTTTTGAGTTATATAGTTTTTGCTCTAGTACTTCACCTATATCTTTTAGAGCACGGTGGTGGTTTTGTTTTGTAGAAACTATTATTCTCTCATGCTTCACTTACATTATTTTGAGAGTCTTAAAAAGCATGGTAATTTGCTTAAATAATCCAAATATGCTAGGTATTCAAGACTAGTAAAAAACTTTTTTATGAGTGTGTTGAATACTAAGAAAAGTTTGATGCTTGATAATTGTTTTGAGATATAAAGATGGTGATATTAGAGTCATGCTAGTTTATTAGTTGTGAATTTGAGAGATACTTGTCTTAAAGTTTGTGATTCCCGTAGCATGCACGTATGGTGAACCGTTATGTGATGAAGTCGGAGTATGATTTATTTATTAATTGTCTTCCTTATGAGTGGCGGTTGGGGACGAGCGATGGTCTTTTCCTACCAATCTATCCCCTTAGGAGCATGCGCGTAATACTTTGCTTTGATAACTTGTAGATTTTTGCAATAAGTATATGAGTTCTTTATGACAAATGTTGAGTCCATGGATCACACGCACTTTTCTTCCTTCCACCATTGCTAGCCTCTCTAATACCGCACACTTTTTGCCGGTATCATATACCCATCATATACCTTCCTCAAAACAGCCACCATACCTACCTATCATGGCTTTTCCATAGCCATTCCAAGATATATTGCCATGCAACTTACCACCGTTTCGTTATTATGACACGCTCCATCATTGTCATATTGCTTTGCATGATCATGTAGTTGACATCGTATTTGTGGCAAAGCCACCATTCATAATTATTTCATACATGTTGAGGGAGTCCTGGATTAGGGGGTATCCAGACAGCCGGACTATATCCTTTGGCCGGACTGTTGGACTATGAAGATACAAGATTGAAGACTTCGTCCCGTGTCCGGATAGAACTCTCCTTGGCGTGGAAGGCAAGCTTGGCAATACGGATATGTAGATCTCCTTCCTTGTAACCGACTCTGTGTAACCCTAGCCCCCTTCGGTGTCTATATAAACCGGAGGGTTTAGTCCGTAGGACCAAGAACAACAATCATACCATAGGCTAGCTTCTAGGGTTTAGCCTCTTCGATCTCGTGGTAGATCAACTCTTGTAATACTCATATCATCAAGATCAATCAAGCAGGAGTAGGGTTTTACCTCCATCGAGAGGGCCGAACCTGGGTAAAAACATCGTGTCCCTTGTCTCCTATTACCATCCGCCCAGACGCACAGTTCGGGACCCCCTACCCGAGATCCGTCGGTTTTGACACCGACATTGGTGCTTTCATTGAGAGTTCCTATGTGTCGTCATTGTTAGGCTTGATGGCTCCTTCGATCATCGATAGCGATGCAGTCCAGGGTGAGACTTTTCTCCCCGGACAGATCTTTGTATTCGGCGGCTTCGCACTGCGGGCCAACTCACTTGGCCATCTGGAGCAGATCGAGAGTTACGCCCCTGGCCACCAGGTCAGGTTTGGAAGCATAAACTACACGGGCGACATCCGCGGAGACTTGATCTTCGACGGATTCGAGCCCCTGCCGGGTGCGCCGCACGGTCACGGTGAGCATGATTTAGCTCTGCCGTCAGGCAATGTTCAGGAGATCGCACCTGCAACCTCTCCAACCTTTTATTCGGAGCCAATTGTGCCATCCATGGGCGGGTGGCAAGACCCCGCTCCGGAGGCCGCAGTCTCAGCGGCGATCGAGTCGAATACCAACCTTACCCTTCATGAGAGCCGTGACTCCAAACTGCCGGATTCTTCCCCGGCCACGGACTCCGAACCGCCTGCGCCCGTAAGTATCGAGTCCGACTGGGCGCCGATCATGGAGTTCACCTCCGCGGATATCTTTCAGCACTCGCCCTTTGGCGACATACTGAACTCATTAAGGTCTCTCTCCTTGTCAGGAGAGTCCTGGCCGGACTATGTCCGGCAGGATTGGGATGCGGATGACGAAGAAATTCGCCGCCCACCCACCACCCACTTAGTAGCCACTGTCGATGATTTGACCGACATGCTCGACTTCGACTCCGAAGACATCGACGGTATGGACGACGATGCAGGAGACGAACAGGAACCACTGCCCACAGGGCACTGGACAGCCACCTCATCATATGATATATATATGGTGGACACACCCAAAGAAGGCAATGGCGATGGGACAGCGGAGGATGACCCCTCCAAGAAGCAACCCAAGCGCCGACGTCAGCGGCGCCGCTCTAAGTCTCGCCAAAGCAAAAGCGGTGATACCGGCACAGGAGATAATAGCACTCCGGACAGTGCCGAAGATGACGACAATCCCCTCCAGCAAGATTTAGAGCAGGAGGATGGAGAAGCCAGCCCTCCTGAGAGAGCGGCAGATGGAGAGGCAGAGGATGATAATTACATGCCTCCCTCCGAAGACGAGGCAAGCCTCGACGATGACGAATTTGTCGTGCCTGAGGATCCCATCGAACATGAGCACTTCAAGCATCGGCTTACAGCCACGGCAAATAGCCTTAAGAAGAAGCAGCAGCAACTTCGAGTTGATCAAGATTTGCTAGCTGACAGATTGACTGAAGTCCTGGCGGCCAAGGAATATGAACTCGAACGCCCCTCTAAGAGTTACCCAAAGCGCATGTTGCTACCCTGATTAGAGGAGGAAGCATTAAAGCCTACATCTCCAGCGTATGACGCGGCTGATCGGCCACCTCGTGGCCGCGGCAGAGAGGCATTTCCGCCAAAAGCTCAGCCCGCACCCCGACGCCACTCAAATAAAAATGTCAAGGCACGGGGAAATACGCTAGACCCACGAGACGTATTGGAGGACAAAGAAAAACACGCAAGATTGATCTATGGATCACGAGGGCGCGCTACTACACGAGACGATAACCGTCACGCCGGATACAGTAAAAGTAAATCCGGCCGGGCCGAACACAGCGGACAAAATTCATATGAGCTGCGTCGTGATATAGCCCAGTACAGACGCGCCGCACACCCCTTATGCTTAACAGAAGAAGTAATGGATCACCAAATCCCAGAGGGTTTCAAACCCATAAATATTGAATCATACGACGGCACAACAGATCCTGCGGTATGGATCGAGGACTACCTCCTGCACATCCACATGGCCCGCGGTGACGATCTACACGCCATCAAATACCTCCCACTCAAACTCAAAGGACGAGCCCGGCATTGGCACAACAGCCTGCCAGCAGAATCCATTGGTTGTTTGGAAGATTTGGAAGACGCATTCCTCGACAACTTCCAGGGCACTTATGTGTGACCACCAGATGCCGATGACTTGAGCCACATAATTCAACAGCCAGAGGAATTGATCAGGCAATTCTGGACACAGTTCCTAACCAAGAAAAATCAAATCGTCGACTATCCGGATGCAGAGGCCCTAGAAGCTTTTAAGCATAACATCCGCGACGAGTGGCTTGCCCGGCACCTTGGCCAGGAAAAGCCGAAATCTATGGCAGCCCTCACGACACTCATGACCCGCTTTTGCGCGGGAGAGGACAGCTGGCTAGCTCACAGCAATAACATATCAAAGAACCCTGGTACTTCGGATACCAAGGATAGCAATGGCAGGTCACGTCGCAACAAACACAAGCGCCGCATCAACAGCGACAACACCGAAGATACGATAATCAATGCCGGATTCAGAGGCTCCAAACCCGGTCAGCGGAAAAAGCCTTTCAAAAGAAGCACTCCGGGCCCGTCCAGTTTGGACCGTATACTCGATCGCTCGTGTCAAATACACGGCACCCCCGACAAGCCAGCCAACCACACCAACAGAGAATGTTGGGTGTTCAAGCAGGCCGGCAAGTTAAATGCCGAAAGCAAGGATAAGGGGCTGCATAGCGATGACGAGAAGGAGCCCCGGCCGCCGAACACCGGAGGACAGAAGAGGTTCCCACCACAAGTGCGGACGGTGAACATGATATACGCAACCCACATCCCCAAGAGGGAGCGGAAGCGTGCGCTAAGGGACGTATATGCGTTGGAGCCAGTCGCCCCAAAGTTCAACCCATGGTCCTCCTGTCCGATCACCTTCGATCGCAGGGACCACCCCACTAGTATCCGTCATGGAAAATTCGCCGCACTGGTCCTAGACCCAATCATCAAGGGATTTCACCCCACTCGAGTCCTTATGGACGGCGGCAGCAGCCTGAACCTACTTTATCAGGACACAGTGCGCAAAATGGGTATAGACCCCTCAAGGATCAAACCCACAAAAACGACCTTTAAAGGCGTCATACCAGGTGTATAGGCCCATTGCACAGGCTCAGTCGCACTGGAAGTGGTCTTCGAATCCCCGGACAATTTCCGAAGCGAAGAGTTAATCTTCGATATAGTCCCGTTCTGTAGTGGCTATCATGCACTACTCGCGCGAACCGCATTCCCAAGATTCAATGCGGCACCGCATTATGCACACCTCAAGCTCAAGATGCTTGGACCTCGGGGGGTCATCACAGTCAATGGAAACACAGAGCGCTCTCTCTGAACGGAGGAGCACACTGCGGCCCTCGCAGCAGAAGCGCAAAGCAGCCTCTCAAGGCAATTCACCAGTTCGGCGATCAAACACCCGGACGCTGTCAAGCGCGCTCGGAGTAATCTGCAACAAGACCGCCTGGCACGTTCCAAGCTCGCATAGCAATGCGGCCCCCACCCCAGTCCTAGACAAACGGCGAAATCCGTGCCACGCGTACATAATTACGCATTGAAAATACCATGGGCATAGGTGGGGGGGGGGCACGACTACGGAACGCCCCAAAACGCGGCTCAACCGCACTAGGGGCTTCCCGTTTTGTTATTTTTTCTCTCTTTCAGGACTCTGCTCCCTGGAAACCCCGTCCGACAGTACAATTGCCAGACACACGATACAACAACCAAGAAGGCAGAAAGCTACGTCGCACCATGGAACTCCCAGGTGGTCTCTGATAATGAGTGAAATACCTGCTTTAAATACAATTCCGCAGCTTGCTCTTGGAGGGGACATGTCAAATAGTCATGTGTTTTGCTTACCGCATTACTTGTATCATTATGCTTCGATGCACCTTTTTGAATAAACAATGCATAGCACTAGTCTATTACTGCATTCCTTATTCTTTCTTTATATATATATATATATATATATATATATATATATATATATATATATATATATATATGTTCGTTCATGACATTCAGCACCCGTACACTCTGGTACGACCAATACACCAGGGGCTTAAGCGTACCCCATAATACGGCGTGAGAAGTCCGAACACTTTCGACAGTGCAGCACCCCGAACTTATAGCATTATATGCATCAACTTCGAATCATGTCTTGGGTCAATAGTTGGGTTTGCCCGGCTCCCATGTTTTGGTACCTTACGTTCCGCTATATCGGCTAAGGTAGCACTGGGAGAACTACTACGATTGTTCCCCGGTTCATCTAGGCAAGCACCTCAGTAGAGAAAGCTAAAACTGACTATCATGATAAGGCGAGAGCTGGTCGCTGTTCGAGAGGTCTCGAGTCCCTAAAGACTTATGCCGCTTAGAGCGAGGAGTCGGCTTTGTCCGACTTAGGCGTGTATAGCGCCCCGAATTCGGCCTTCCGAATACCAGGGGCTTCGCCAAAATTTAAAATTATAGAATTCTCTGGCTAAGTGAGAGTGATAAAGCATTATAGTCCGATTGCCTTGTTGGTTCTTGAGCACCTCCTCGAAGGACCCAAGAATGGGAAAAAGAGTGCTCGATTTATCCCGAACACCCCAAAGACTTTCGTGGCATGGGGGCGTGTTTGACGACTCGCCATCTCTCAGATTTGATAAACAGCCGCACAGAAGGTAATATTTTAAATTCAAACAAGTGTTGCATAGCGCATATGAACAAGTTTTCATAATACAGGATCACACGAGCAAGTTCACTAAAAAATTACATCTTTGGAACACTCATCCGCCATAAGGCGGGCACCCTTCAGGACGCCCTCATAATACATTTCAGGGTGGCGATGCTCCTTGCCCTGCGGCGGCCCATCCTTCATCAGCTTCTCAGCGTCCATCTTGGCCCAGTGTACTTTAACACGGGCAAGCGCCCTGCGGGCGCCCTCGATGCAGACGGACCGCTTGATGACCTCTAACCCAGGGCAGGCATCCACAAGACGCCTCACCAGCCCGAAGTAGCTCCCTGGCATGGCATCTCCAGGCCATAGCCGGACTATAAGACCCTTCATGGCCTGTTCGGCCGACTTATGGAGCTTGACCAATTGCTTCAGCTGGTCGCTTAAGGGCACCAGGTGTTTGGCCTTAGTATACTGAGACCAGAACACCTTCTCCGTCGAGCTCCCTTCCTCGGCCCGGTAGTACTTTGCACCATCCGGCACGCTGCGGGGCAAATCTGTGAATGCTCCTGGAGAGCTGTGGACTCAGGTAAGTAACAAGTAATTTACTTTCACATGCTTGCTTTGCATAATGAATGCCTTACCTGCCGCTATCTTCTTCATCGCCTCAATTTCCTGGAGGGCCTTTTGGGCTTCAGCCTTGGCATGCTTTGTGCTCTCGAGGGTCAGCGGCAAGCTCGGACTCTCGCGTCTTGAGTCAAGCTCCAAAGTCTCGTGCTTCTTCACGAGCATGGAGCTCTTGCTGCACCTTGCCCACCCGTGCCTCTTGCTTCTCCGCTCAGTGCGCTCCGTGGCCGCTTTGTTTCGGCCTCGGACAGCGCTTTCTGTGGCCGCCACTTCGGTCGTGGCCCCTGGCACATTCATGATGATCCTATCATTTTGCAATCACATATTTTTTCATATATATATATAGACAAGGTATTACTTACCTTTGTTCTCCTCGAGCTGCCTCTTGGCTAGGCCGAGTTCTTTCTCGGACCGCTCGAGGTTCTACTTCAGTGCGGCGACCTCCACAGTCAGTGCGGCAGAGGTCAGCAGCGAAGCCTGCATACGCATATGGACATACTTGTATTAGACTCCTGCAGATATTATTCGATCCTCTATTCGGCTTTTCTTTGTGAACACCAAACAGAGCATCAGGGGTTACTGTCTATGCGGTAATATTTTCCTATATTTTAAATACTTACCTCAAAGCCTGTTAGAAGGCTGGCACAGGCTTCAGTCAGTCCGCTCTTGGCGGACTGAACCTTCTTGATCACCGCACTCATAATAGTGCGGTGCTCCTCGTCGATGGAAGCGCCGCTAAGAACTTCCAGCAAATTGTACGGTTCCTCCGGATGGACGGAGGTCACCGGCACGGGTGGCTTGCCCCTCTTAGCAGGAGGCCGCCTGCCGGAGTCCGGAACCACTGGAGGTTCCGGTGAGGTGTTCGGCCTAGGGCCGAACTTGGAGCCCTTGGGGGTCTTGCTCCCTTTGCGCCTAGAGTCCGGAAGGTCGCCTTGAGGCGCCTCCAGGACTACCTCCCCTCGAATTGGTGCCCTTTGATACAACACCTTGGCGTTGTCCGTGGGGCGAGGGGTGGAGGCGGTCGGAAGCGAACCGCTACTCATGGCCGACGGGTCCAAAGAACCGTCCGACGAGGACACGTCGATGCGGGCTCGAGACGGACTGCATAATCATATTCGGCATTAGGAGAAGCCGTGCAATAAAAGTATGCTATGAGTTACTCTGGTATCCGAATACTTACGACTTCGCCAGGGGCTTGGCCCTGAGTGACCACTCGTTTCCGCTGTCGGCGGCGGTGGTAGAATAGTCCGGAAGGAGAGTCCTTCCCTTCTTGGACCCTCCGGCCTCCCCGTTTGGGGCGGCCTTCCTTTTCTTTTCTCCCTCGGCTGGAGGGGGAGAACCTTCCTCTTCCTCCACCTCGTTCCCACGGGAGGAGTGAGTCTCGGAGTCATCGGACAATGAATCCGATACCACCTGGCGCCGGGAACTCTTTCGGGTTCCCGCGGCCTTCTTCTTGGCCTTCTTCTCCGGAACCACGTAAGGTGCCGGAACCAGCATCTCCGTTAAGCGAGCATCTGCTGGGTCTTCGGGCAGGGGGGCTGGGCAGTTGATCTGTTCGGCCGTCTCTAGCCATTCCTGTCAAAGGTATGGGAGCTTAGATCCCGCATACGATTATACTGGGGAAAATAAATACCCTGTAAGTAATAAAAGAGCTTACCGCGCCGGCTTGGCGCTGCGCGCTGAGTCCACGATCCTCGCTGAGGGGTGGGGGAACCTCGGCACTCTTGAATAGCACCTTCCAGACGTCCTTGTGAGTCGTGTCGAAGAGCTCTCTCAGAGTCTGGTGCTGGGCCGGGTCGAACTCCCACAAATTGAACGCCTGTTGTTGACACGGGAGGATCCGGCGGATCAGCATGACCTGCACTATGTTGACAAGCTTGAGCTTCCTGTTTATCATATTTTGGATGCAGGTCTGGAGTCCGGTCAGCTCTACCGGATTACCCATGGCAGGCCCTTCTCTTTCCAGGAGGTAAGCCGCGTGGGGATTCCAGATCAGAATTCGGGGGCCGCCGCCCATTTGGTGTCGCGTGGCTCGGGGATGTAGAACCACCCCGATTGCCACCCCTTTATGGTCTCCACATAGGAGCCCTCGAGACATGTGACGTTGGGCATTTTTCCCACCATGGCGCCTCCGCACTGCGCCTGCTGGCCGTCCACCACCTTCGGTTTGACATTGAAGGTCTTCAGCCATAAGCCGAAGTGGGGCTTGATGCGGAGGAAGGCCTCACACATGACGATAAACGCCGAGATGTTGAGGATGAAGTTCGGGGCCAGATCGTGAAAATCCAGGCCGTAGTAGAACATGAGCCCACGGACGAATGGGTGAAGGGGAAATCCCAGTCCGCGGAGGAAGTGGGTAAGGAATACTACCCTCTCATGGGGCCTGGGGGTGGGGATGATCTGCCCCTCATCTGGGAGCCGGTGTGCGATATCCTTGGATAGGTATCCGGCCCCCTCAGCTTTTTGACATCTCCCTCCGTGACGGAGGAGACCATCCACTTGCCTCCCGCTTCGGACATTTTTGGAGCAGGTTGAGGAGAAGAATGTGGACTTGGGCGTTGGAGCTCGAGTGCACGAGAATGGATGAGCAAGGAGGAAGAAGGCATGGGTAGAAAAAGGTGAATCCTTATCCCTTTATAAGGGCGGACGAAACTATGCATCCCCACCAGCCTGGTAAAACTCGCTTATCCCCCAAGCGCCATAATCAATGGCGCGGTTGGTTACCCACGTCCGTATTGGTGGGAATCCCGCAATAATGGGACACGATCTCTGCTTCGACAAGACGTGCCAAGGAAACCGCCTCGCGAAACACGCTGAGGTTGGTTGTAAAAAATGATTTGAATGGTGACCTGGCTGTGGTGTGATGACACACTGTGAAATACGTCAGCAGATTAGATTTGTGGAAATATTATTCTCTCTACGGTGGTTTGTGGAACTTGTTTTGCAGAGCCGGACACGATCCTCGTGTTCAAAATCTTCTATGAAGTATTCGGAGGAGGAACCCGCCTTGCAATGCCGAAGACGATCTGCGCGCCGGACTCATCGTCATTGAAGCGTGGTTCAGGGGCTACTGAGGGAGTCCCGGATTAGGGGATATCCGGAAAGCCGGACTATATCCTTTGGCCAGACTATTGGACTATGAAGATACAAGATTTAAGACTTCGTCCCGTGTCCGGATAGAACTCTCCTTGGCGTGGAAGGCAAGCTTGGCAATACGGATATGTAGATCTCCTTCCTTGTAACCGACTCTGTGTAACCCTAGCCCCCTCCAGTGTCTATATAAACCGGAGGGTTTAGTCCATAGGACCAAGAACAACAATCATACCATAGGCTAGCTTCTAGGGTTTAGCCTCTTCGATCTCGTGGTAGATCAACTCTTGTAATACTCATGTCATCAAGATCAATCAAGCAGGAGTAGGGTTTTACCTCCATCGAGAGGGCCCGAACCTGGGTAAAAACATCGTGTCCATTATCTCCTATTTCCATCCGCCTAGACGCACAGTTCGGGACCCCCTACCCGAGGTCCGCCGGTTTTGACACCGATACATGTCACTCTTGATTCATTGCATATCCCGGTACACCACCAAAGGCATTCACATAGAGTCATATTTTGTTCTAAGTATTGAGTTGTAATTGTTGAGTTGTAAGTAAATAAAAGTGTGATGATCATCATTTACAACATTGTCCCAAGTGAGGAAAGGATGGTGGAGACTATAATTCCCCCACAAGTCGGGATGAGACTCCGGACAAAAAAAAGAGGCCATAAAAAAGGCCCAAATAAAAAAATGTGAGAGAAAAAGAGAGAAGGGACAATGCTACTATCCTTTTACCACACTTGTGCTTCAAAGTAGCACCATGATCTTCATGATAGGGAGTCTCTCATTTTGTCACTTCCATATACTAGTGGGTATTTTTCATTATAGAACTTGGCTTGTATATTCCAATGATGGGCTTCCTCAAAATGCACACCCACTTAGTTCCTTTTGTTGAGCTTTCATACACTTATAGCTCTAGTGCATCCGTTGCATGGCAATCCCTACTCACTCACATTGATATCTATTAATGGGCATCTCCATAGCCCGTTGATACGCCTAGTTGATGTGAGACTATCTTCTCCCTTTTTTGTCTTCTCCACAACCACCATTCTAATCCACATATAGTGATATGTCCATGGCTCTTGCTCAAGTATTGCGTGAAGATTGAAAAGTTTGAGAACATCAAAAGTATGAAACAATTGCTTGGCTTGTCATCGGGGTTGTGCATGATTTAAATACTTTGTGTGGTGAAGATAGAGCATAGCCAGACTATATGATTTTGTAGGGATAACTTTCTTTGGCCATGTTATTTTGAGAAGACATAATTGCTTAGTTAGTATGCTTGAAGTATTATTATTTTTATGTGAATATTGAACTTTTATCTTGAATCTTTCGGATCTGAATATTCATACCACAATTAAGAAGAATTACATTGAAATTATGCCTAGTAGCATTCCACATCAAAAAATCTGTTTTTATCATTTACCTACTCGAGGACAAGCAGGAATTAAGCTTGGGGATGCTTGATACGTCTCCAACGTATCTATAATTTTTGATTGTTCCATGCTATATTACATTCTGTTTTGGACATTATTGGGCTTTATTATACACTTTTATATTATTTTTGGGACTGACCTATTAACGGGAGGCCCATCCCAGAATTGCTCTTTTTGCCTATTTCAGAGTTTCACAGAAAAAGAATATCCAACGGAGTCCAAACGGAATGAAACCTTCGGGGATGTGATTTTCGGAACGAACATGATCCAGAGGACTTGGACCCTACGTCAAGCAATCAACCAGGAGGGCACGAGCTAGGGGGGCGCGCCTACCCCCTAGGCGCGCCCTCCACCCTCGTGGCCCCCCTGCTGCTCCACCGACGAACTCCTTCCTCCTATATATACCTACGTACCCCCGAACTACCAAAAACGGAGCCAAAAACCTAATTCCACCGCCGCAACCTTCTGTACCCGTGAGATCCAATCTTGGGGCCTGTTCCGGAGCTCCGTCGGAGGGGGCATCGATCATGGAGGGCTTCTACATCAACACCATAGCCTCTCCGATGATGTGTGAGTAGTTTACCTCAGACCTTCGGGTCCATAGTTATTAGCTAGATGGCTTCTTCTCTCTTTTTGAATCTCAATACAATGTTCTCCCCCTCTATCATGGAGATCTATTCGATGTAATCTTGTTTTGCGGTGTGTTTGTTGAGACCGATGAATTGTGGGTTTATGATCAAGTTTATCTATGAACAATATTTGAATCTTCTCTGAATTCTTTTATGTATGATTGGTTATCTTTGCAAGTCTCTTCGAATTATCGGTTTGGTTGGGCCTACTAGATTGATCTTTCTTGCAATGGGAGAAGTGCTTAGCTTTGAGTTCAATCTTGCGGTGTCCTTTCCCGATGTGATGAGGGGCAGCAAGGCACGTATTGTATTGTTGCCATCGAGGATAACAAGATGGGGTTTATATCATATTGCATGTGTTTATCCCTCTACATCATGTCATCTTGCTTAAAGCGTTACTCTGTTCTTATGAACTTAATACTCTAGATGCATCTTTGGATAGCGGTCGATGTGTGGAGTAATAGTAGTAGATGCAGGCAGGAGTCAGTCTACTTGTCTTGGACGTGATGCCTATATACATGATCATACCTAGATGTTCTCATAACTATGCTCAATTCTGTCAATTGCTCGACAGTAATTTGTTCACCCACCGTAAAACTTATGCTCTCGAGAGAAGCCACTAGTGAAACCTATGGCCCCCGAGTCTATTTTCCATCATATTAATCTCCCGTCAACAAGTTATTTCTAGCACCGTTTTTATTTTGCTTTCTTTACTTTGCATCTTTATCATAAAAATACCAAAAATATTATCTTATCATATCTATCAGATCTCACTCGCGTAAGTGAACGTGAAGGGATTGATAGCCCCTTTATTGCATTGGTTGCGAGGATTTATTTGTTTGTGTAGGTGCGAGGGACTCGTGCGTGGTCTCCTACTGGATTGATACCTTGGTTCTCATAAACTGAGGGAAATACTTACGCTACTTTGCTGCATCACCCTTTCCTCTTCAAGGGAAAACCAACGCAGTGCTCAAGAGGTAGCAGGGCTCGTGACTTATCTTGGCGGTCCGGGCTCGATTCTCCGCGGTCCGCCAGACCTGCGCGCAAACATCCGCAACGTAGCTAGGTTAGGCCCATACATGTCCTCCCCCTTCCAATGCTCTCCTTCGTGGTCTACGTCCTCAGGTCCTGGCCCTCGAGCAAGCTCAGCCGCCGATGGTATGCGAGGTCGCGATGCCGTGGTCAAGGCCAGGGGGTGAGGGCTGGAGAGACAGTAAGAACTCCAGAGTCGCGATGCTCAGGAGCCCCCCTTTTAACGTGCAAGCGGATTACTCGGAAGAGGTGGGAGCTCGCGGTGCCGCCTGGTGCTATCCTCGTGAGATTCCTGCGAGCCAGCACAAGGTAGAACACAATCTGCCGTTATGGTCGCCAGGCCGCTGCTGGTTGCTCCGCGAGGGGTTGAAGGCGCTGAGGGCCCGTTGAGGTGACGTGCGTGGGGCGTCTCGCGAGCCAGAGCTCGATCGCTCAAGTTTATCAACGTGGCAGGGACGGACCCGTGCACCAGCGTCGTGCCGGCGTAACGAGGCCCCGTGGGAGGCGACGATCGAGCAGGTGATAACCACAGGTAGATTACGCATGAAAGGCAGATCGGTTTGGGTAAATGCAGGAAAATACATGCCACTGGGTCAGGCCCGAGCGGCTTGGGATGATGCAGCCCGAGGGGCGCCCCCAACAGGGTAAGCTAAAGACACAAAAAAGGGGTACATGCCATAGGGACGGACCCACGAGCCTGGGAATGATGCAGCCCAAGGGGCGCTCCCAGCTGAATGAACTTGGAAAATGTCACCTGGTTCTGTTGACGAAGGAGAGTTGGGGCAGCTGAAGGTACACGGCGAAGGGATTGCTCGTCACGAGCCACCGGGGCCCTGAGCCTCGGGAGGCTCTGGGGGCTTAGGTGGTTCCCTGAGGACTGATACGTCTCCATCGTATCTATAATTTTTGATTGCTCCATGCTATATTATCTACTGTTTTGGGCAATATTGGGCTTTATTTTGCACTTTTATATTATTTTTGGGACTAACCTATTAACCGGAGTCCCAGCCCATTTCTTTGTTTTTGCCTATTTGGTGTTTGAAGAAAAGGAATATCAAACGGAGTCGAAACGGAACGAAATCAACTGGAGAAGTTATATTTGGAAGGAAAGCTACCGGATGGACTTGGACCCCACGTCAGGAGAGATGGGAGGTGCCCACGGGGGTGGGGGGCACGACCACCCCTAGGGCTCGCCCCCTGCCTCGTGGGGCCCCCGAAGCTCCACCGATGTACTTCCTACACCCATATATACCTACGTACCCTAAAACTTCCAGAACAGAATAGATCGGGAGTTCCGCCGCCGCAATCCTCTGTAGCCACCAAAAACCAATCGGGAACCTGTTCCGGCACCCTGCCGGAGGGGGGAACCCTCACCGGTGGCCATCCTCATCATCCCGGTGCTCTCCATGACGAGGAGGAAGTAGTTCACCCTCGGGGCTGAGGGTATGTACCAGTAGCTATGTGTTTGATCTCTCTCTCTCTCAAACTCTCTCTCTCTCTCTCTCTCTCGTGTTCTTGATTTGGCACGATCTTGATGTATCGCGAGCTTTGCTATTATAGTTGGATCTTATGTTTCTTCTCCCCCTCTTGTCTCTTGTAATGGATTGAGTTTTCCCCTTGAAGTAATCTTATCGGATTGAGTCTTTAAAGATTTGAGAACACTTGATGTATGTCTTGTTGTGCGTATCTGTGGTGACAATGGGATATCACGTGATCCACTTGATGTATGTTTTGGTGATCAACTTGCGGGTTCCGCCCATGAACCTATGCATAGGGGTTGGCACACGTTTTCGTTGTGATTCTCCGGTAGAAACTTTGGGGCACTCTTTGAGGTTCTATGTGTTGGTTTGAGTAGATGAATTGAGATTGTGTGATGCATATGGTATAATCATACCCACGGATACTTGAGGTGACATTGGAGTATCTAGGTGACATTAGGGTTTTGGTTGATTTGTGTCTTAAGGTGTTATTCTAGTATGAACTCTAGGGCTGTTTGTGACACTTATAGGAATTACTTTGTGGTGGTTTCCTACCCTACCACAATCTCTTCGTTTGTTGACCGCTATTAGTGACTTTGGTGTGACTCTTTGTTGCATGTTGAGGGATAGTTATATGATCCAATTATGTTATTATTGTTGAGAGAACTTGCACTAGTGAAAGTATGAACCCTAGGACTTGTTTCAACTCATTGCAATACCGTTTACGCTCACTTTTACCACTTGTTACCTTACTGTTTTTATATTTTCAAATTACAAAAACCTATATCTACTATCCATATTGCACTTGTATCACCATCTCTTCGCCGAACTAGTGCACCTATACAATTTACCATTGTATTGGGTGCGTTGGGGACACAAGAGAGTCTTTGTTATTTGGTTGCAGGGTTGCTTGAGAGAGACCATCTTCACCTACGCCTCCCATGGATTGATAAACCTTAGGTCATCCACTTGAGGGAAATTTGCTACTATCCTAAAAACCTCTGCACTTGGAGGCCCAACAACGTCTATAAGAAGAAGGTTGCGTAGTAGACATCAAGCAGTTTCTGGCGCCGTTGCCGGGGAGGTGAGTGCTTGAAGGTATATCTTTAGATCTTCCAATCGAATCTTTTTGTTTCTTGTTTTAGCACTAGTTTAGTCTATAAAACAAAACTAAAAAAATGGAATTGAGTTTGTCTCATACACTTCATCTTTTTAATATCTTTCGTGAGTATGATGGAAAGGAAAATTGTGCCAAAGTGTTAGAAGAAGAATGTATTAAAATGTTTGGCACTAAATCTTTGAATGATGAGCATGATTGCAATGTTGTTAGTATGAATTCCTTGAATATCCATGATGCCAATGATATGCAAAGCCACAAGCTTGGGGAAGCCATGTTTGATGAAGATGATATTTTTGTCCCCAAGCTTTGATGAGCAAATTTACTATGATGAAAGCATGCCTCCTATCTATGATGATTATTGTGATGACACGTATGCTTTAAAGAATAATTATAACCATGAAACTTGTCATCTTGATCTTAATTTTCAATCACATGATAGTCATTTTGTTGAGTTTGCTCCCACTATTATTCATGAAAAGAATTTTGCTTGTGTGGAGAGTAGTAAATTTTCTATGCTTGTAGATCATGAAAAGAATGCTTTAGGTGCTGGTTATATTGTTGAATTCATTCATTATGCTACTGAAAATTATTATGAGGGAGGAACATATACTTGTAGGAATTGCTATAATATCAAGTTTCCTCTCTATGTGCTTAAAGTTTTGAAGTTATGCTTGTTTTACCTTCCTGTGCAAGTTGATTCTTGTTCCCATAAGTTGTTTGCTCACAAAATCCCTATGCATAGGAAGTGGGTTAGACTTAAATGTGCTAGTCATATTCTTCATGATGCTCTCTTTATGTTTCAATTCTTATCTTTTATGTGAGCATCATTGAAATCATCATGCCTAGCTAGGGGCGTTAAACGATAGCACTTGTTGGGAGGCAACCCAATTTTATTTTAGTTTCTTGCTTTTTGGTTCTGTTTAGTAATAAATAATCCATCTAGCTTCTGTTTAGATGTGGTTTTGTGTTTTAATTAGTGTTTGTGCCAAGTAGAATCTTTGGGAAGACTTGGGTGAAGTCTTTATGATCATGCTGTAAAAAACAGAAACTTTAGCGCTCACAAAATTAGCTTCAACTTTTTACTGGAAAGTGCTATTTAGTTGATTCTTTTTTGCAGATGATTACTAGACAAATTCCTCAGGTCCACCAATTTATTTTAGAATTTGTGGAGTTCCATAAGTTTGCGTTAGTTACAGATTACTACAGACTGTTCAGTTTTTTGACAGATTCTGTTTTTCGTGTGTTGTTTGCTTATTTTGATGACTCTATGGCTAGTCAAATAGTTTATAAACCATATAGAAGTTGGAATAAAGTAGGTTTAACACCAATATAAATAAAGAATGAGTTCATTACATTACCTTGAAGTGGTGTTTTGTTTTCTTTCGCTAACGGAGCTTACGAGTTTTGTGTTAAGTTTTGTGTTGTGAAGTTTTGAAGTTTTGGGTAAAGATTCGATGGACTATGGAATAAGGAGTGGCAAGAGCCTAATCTTGGGGATGACCAAGGTACCCCAAGGTAATATTCAAGGATAACCAATCGTCTAAACTTGGGGATGCCCGGGAAGGCATCCCCTCTTTCGTCTTCGTTCATCGGTAACTTTACTTGGAGCTATATTTTTATTCACCACATGATATGTGTTTTTCTTGGAGCGTCATTTTATTTTCTTTAGATTTGCTTGCTGTTTGAATAAAGTACCAAGATCTGAAATTCTTAAAATGGGAGAGTCTTCCCATAGTTGCATAATTATTCGACTACTCATTGATCTTCACTCATATCTTTTGGAGTAGTTTGTTGTTTGCTCTAGTACATCACTTATATCTTTTAGAGCACGGTGGTGGATTTGTTTTATAGAAACTATTGATCTCTCATGCTTCACTTAGATTATTTTGAGAGTCTTAAATAGCATGGTAATTTTCTTAACAATCCTAATATGCTTGGTATTCAAGATTTGTAAGAATTCTTATGAGTGTGTTGAATACTAAGAAAAGTTTAATGCTTGATAATTGTTTTGAGATATGGAGGTAGTGATATTAAAGTTGTGCTAGTTGAGTAGTTGTGAATTTGAGAAATACTTGTGTTAAAGTTTGTGATTCCCGTAGCATGCACGTATGGTGAACTGTTATGTGATGAAGTCGGAGCATGATTTATTTATTGATTGTCTTCCTTATGAGTGGCGGTCGGGGATGAGCGATGGTCTTTTCCTACCAATCCATCCCCCTAGGAGCATGCGTGTAATACTTTGCTTAGATAACTTGTAGATTTTTGCAATAAGTATATGCGTTCTTTATGATTAATGTTGAGTCCATGGATTATACACACTTTTCTTCCTTCCACCATTGCTAGCCTCTCTAATACCGCGCACTTTTCGCCCACCATATACCTTCCTCAAAACAGCCACCGTCTATCTATCATGGCATTTCCATAGCCATTCCAAGATATATTGCCATGCAACCTTCCATCATTCCGTTTATTATGACACGCTCCATCATTGTCATATTGCTTAGCATGATCATGTAGTTGACATCATATTTGTGGCAAAGCCACCGTTCATAATTCTTTCATACATGTCACTCTTGATTCATTGCATATCCCGGTACACCACCAGAGGCATTCATATAGAGTCATACTTTGTTCTAAGTATCGAGTTGTAATTGTTGAGTGGTAAGAAAATAAAAGTGTGATGATCATCATTATTAGAGCATTGTCCCAGTGAGGAAAGGATGATGGAGACTATGATTCCCCCACAAGTCGGGATGAGACTCCGGACGGAAAATAAAAAAAAAGAGAAAAAAGAGGCCATCAAAAAGAGAAGGCCCAAACAAAACAAAATAAAAAAATGAGAGAAAAAGAGAGAAGGGACAATGCTACTATCCTTTTACCACACTTGTGCTTCAAAGTAGCACCATGATCTTCATGATAGAGAGTCTCCTATGTTGTCACTTTCATATACTAGTGGGAATTTTCATTATAGAACTTGGCTTGTATATTCCAATGATGGGCTTCCTCAAAGTGCCCTAGGTCTTCGTGAACAAGCGAGTTGGATGCACACCCACTTAGTTTCTTTTCTTGAGCTTTCATATACTTATAGCTATAGTGCATCCGTTGCATGGTAATCCCTACTCACTCACATTGATATCTATTGATGGGCATCTCCATATCCCATTGATACGCCTAGTTGATGTGAGACTATCTTCCCCTCTTTTTGTCTTCTCCACAACCACCATTCTATTCCACATATAGTGCTATATCCATGGCTCATGCTCATGTATTACGTGAAGATCGATTTTTTTTTGAAAATGTTAAAGTATGAAACAATTGCTTGGCTTGTCATCGGGGTTGTGCATGATTTAAATACTTTGTGTGGTGAAGATAGAGCATAGCCAGACTATATTATTTTGTAGGGATAACTTTCTTTGGCCATGTTATTGTGAGAAGACATGATTTCTTTGTTAGTATGCTTGAAGTATTATTATTTTTATGTCAATATTAAACTTTTGTCTTGAATCTTATGGATCTGAATATTCATACCACAATTAAGAAGAATTACATTGAACTTATGCCAACTAGCATTCCACATCAAAAATTATCTTTTTTATCATTTACCTACTCGAGGACGAGCAGGAATTAAGCTTGGGGATGCTTGATACGTCTCCAACGTATCTATAATTTTTGATTGCTCCATGCTATATTATCTACTGTTTTGGGCAATATTGGGCTTTATTTTCCAGTTTTATATTATTTTTGGGACGAACCTATTAACCGGAGGCCCAGCCCAAATTTGCTGTTTTTGCCTATTTCAGTGTTTCGAAGAAAAGGAATATCAAACGGAGTCGAAACGGAACGAAATCAACTGGAGAAGTTATTTTTGGAAGGAAAGCTACTGGATGGACTTGGACCCCATGTCAGGAGAGATGGGAGGTTCCCACGAGGGTGCGGGGCGCGCCCACCCCCCTAGGGCGCGCCCCCTGCCTCGTGGGGCCCCCGAAGCTCCACCGACGTACTTACTGCACCCATATATACCTACATACCCTAAAACTTCCAGAACAGAATAGATCGGGAGTTCTGCCGCCGCAAGCCTCCGAGCCACCAAAAACCAATCGGGACCCTGTTCTGGCACCCTGCCAGAGGGGGGAACCCTCACCGGTGGCCATCTTCATCATCCCGACGCTCTCCATGACGAGGAGGAAGTAGTTCACCCTCGGGGCTGAGGGTATGTACCAGTAGCTATGTGTTTGATCTCTCTCTGTCTCATGTTCTTGATTTGGCATGATCTTTATGTATCGCGAGCTTTGCTATGATAGTTGGATCTTATGTTTCTTCTCCCCCTCTTCTCTCTTGTAATGGATTGAGTTTTCCCCTTGAAGTAATCTTATCGGATTGAGTCTTTAAAGATTTGAGAACACTTGATGTATGTCTTGCCATGCATATCTGTGGTGACAATGGGATATCATGTGATCCACTTGATGTATGTTTTGGTGATCAACTTGCGGGTTCCGCCCATGAACCTATGCATAGCGGTTGGCACACATTTTCATCGTGATTCTCCGATAGAAACTTTGGGGCACTCTTTGAGGTTCTATGTGTTGGTTTGAGTAGATGAATTGAGATTGTGTGATGCATATCGTATAATCATACTCACGGATACTTGAAGTGACATTGGAGTATCTAGGTGACATTAGGGTTTTGGTTGATTTTTGTCTTAAGGTGTTATTCTAGTACGAGCTCTAGGGTTGTTTGTGACACTTATAGGAATAGCCCAACGGATTGATTGGAAAGAATAACTTTGAGGTGGTTTCGTACCCTACCATAATCTCTTCGTTTGTTCACCGCTATTAGTGACTTTGGGGTGACTCTTTGTTGCATGTTGAGGGATAGTTATATGATCCAATTATGTTATTATTGTTGAGAGAACTTGCACTAGTGAAAGTATAAACACTAGGCCTTGTTTCAACTCATTGCAATACCGTTTACGCTCACTTTTACCACTTGTTACCTTGCTGTTTTTATATTTACAGATTACAAAAACCTATATCTACCATACATATTGCACTTGTATCACCATCTCTTCGCCGAACTAGTCCACCTATACAATTTACCATTGTATTGGGTGTGTTGGGGACACAAGATACTCTTTTTTATTTGGTTGTAGGGTTGCTTGAGAGAGACCATCTTCATCCTACGCCTCCCACGGATTGATAAACCTTAGGTCATCCACTTGAGGGAATTTTTCTACTGGCCTACAAACCTCTGCACTTGGAGGCCCAACAACGTCTACAAGAAGAAGGTTGCGTAGTAGACATCAAGGACCGTCTCCATCTTCGCCAGGACGGCGTGGTGCCTAGCCTCCTGAGCTACCAGGACACGCCGCAGGTTGCGCTGATAGGCTGACGACACGCTCGGCAGGCCGAAAGGCATGCGAACGTAGTTGTGCGGTGGACCCTCGCAACGGCCCACGCGCGAA